>JAVDOI010000003.1:28355594-29789850 GCA_032191485.1 Leptoclinus maculatus | reverse complement strand
CAACTGTTGGAAATAGGAAGAGAACACGTAGCTGTCCTTGTGAATGCCGCATTGTTTAGTTTTTCATTACAGTGTCAAAACCTCAACATCGCTTGTGGTTTATGTGTGATGAAAGGAGAAAGTTGAAATAATAAAGTTAAGTTAATACATATAATCGTCTTTGGGAGCCTGTTTTGGGCGTGTCCTGTAGAATGACGTCACACACGCCTCTACATGTAACTAGAAACTGTTGCTTAGGTTTTACAAAATGTCGGATTAGGTGTTTATCAAACTCAAGTTAATTGATAATATAATGAATAGACCTAATATTTAGTCACTATATGTGAAAAAACTACCATAACAAAACAGAAGTGCCTGTAAATGCCGTGTAGCTTGCTGAAATGTTTTTGCGCCGTATTCTTCTACACATTACGCAATAAAAACGGCGTCACACCTGCCTCTACATGTAAATACACATTTTCTATTTTCTAAATGTTAGCTGAAGTGTCAGACGTTGCTCCGAAGCACAACCGACCATTGTCGCTTCACTCAACACACCTGCTCACACCTATAAGTTAATTAGGTTCGGTCAAGGTGGACAGCAAGTTAGGCAGGCAGGTGCGCGGCACATGATTTTGTATATGCGTCACCCCTTTTGATCCTGGACTTTTAAGCCAAGAGGCCTACACGTTGCCTTAATCAAATTTATTTGTGTCTTAAATGACGTAACTTAATCAGTCTTCCCAATTTTTTATCAGTAAAATCCTGAGACATGCTTTTAGATTGAATGTTTTGTTGTTTTTGTCTTCATGTCAGTTCCTTCATCAGGTGGCTGGTGTTGAAAGTCTGTGATTATTAGGAAATCAGCCAATTACTTGCTTTTGTTTGCCACATACAGAATTATCTTTATTATTATATTCATTTACAAAAAAAAGATACCACTCTGTAAATAAACATTTACACTCACCTCTTGCCCTGGAATGGCATTCTCTGTTTTTCCAAACATATGGATCAATAATGACTAACACTCTTAAGAAAGCTTCAAATTCAGACCAAGAAGGTCAAGGCAGTCCGTGGGTGCCTTGTTGTTTTTATTCAACATAAAACTGCCTTGTTTCTTATCTTTAGTTAAGGTTTTATTTAATGAGAGACATTCAACAACATGCTAACGATAGTGATAAGTGTCTGTAATAGTACCTGTGGGTGCTAACATGCAATGGCTATTAGATTCCCCCTCCATCCTTCAATCAGTCCATTATCCTCTGCACATCGTTGACTATAATGTTCCTGAGGAGCTTGTCCAGCTGCCCCTGAGGTTTCTTCATTCGCTTTTTCATAAAGCTGCCGTTACGTTTAGAGGCCGGTGGGCTCCCCCATCGGAAGTGACTCATCCGATAGGCCCCATTCTTTCTCTCCTGCAGGCTCACCGGGACGTGTGACTTAAGGTTGATCCTTTGCAAACCTTGGTTTTGACTTCCTCCATTCAGATCCCTCAGTTCATCATTGATACTGACCAGCTGCCTGCGAGCCTGAGGGGGGAAACTGCGCTCAGAAGGGCCCCCTCCCTCCAGAGAAGAGGCAAAAACCTTTACGGGTCGACGTTTACGGCCAGAGGGTTTGCCCCAGCGGAAATGCTCCATTGAATAGGAGCGTCGCTCGTCGATGTGGGCTTTCAGATCCGACTCTGATATCTTGTTTTCGGGCATCATGGTGGCCAGAATGATGCTGAGTAGGAGGTCATCATCATTATTATTCACCTTCAGGACCAATGCAGTGAGCTGAGGGAATTCAGACTGGATCGCAGACATGCAGAGGCGAATACAGTCCTGCATGGAAGGAATCAAAGAAAAACCAGTAACATTTTAAGAGAAGAGTTGACGATGTGACACTAATGAGCACTTTTTAGCGCTTTGATACGGAGTGTTCTGGAGCTTTCAATGATGCACACGAGCTTCCAAAGCAGATAGAGTTTGAAGAAGAACATTGAAAGCTCCGGGACGGCAACTAAATGGATCTTGAGCAAAGATTATTTTGTCAACTGCTGTTTCGAAAGTCAAGAATGAGCCTTGAAGCTGAAAATGTTACTTTTTATGCTATTTTTCCTTCTTCTTTTAGTCTGTTTTTTGTTTTCTCTGTGTAATAATCAAATCGCTGTGAAATGACCCTGTGTGAAATCTTTTATAGAAATATACCAGGCTTTGCCTAATGGCAGTGACAGAGAGGAAATGGATGGAGACAGTTTGACCTACCAGTATTCTTCCCTTGTTGCTCAGGTCGTTGCATTGGGATCTGTCCCAGCACACCGACCCAAAGCCGGGGACGCACACATAAGCCATCACCACCACCAACAACCAAGATAGATACATCATCTTCAGCCTGGCGTGGAGGACAGAAACACAAGTGAGGCTGTGAGTTGAAAAGAAAGCAAAGCCACAGCAGGGGCACTCTCTTCAAGAGGCTTAAATAACTCTACAGTCCCAACAGGCTCAGATAGTCACTTATTCTTAAACTGGGAGACATTGTTAGTGTGTGAAGAAATACAAGAAATGTCTCCGCAAAACACTTCCTTCGTTCGGTACATATCTTTGAGGCAATTGGTGGATTTGTAGTTTAGTGTCTCCAAACTGAATAGTAACTGAGCTCAAATACCATTCATCCACATTCCTTCTGACATCATGTGGGTATTTTAACAGATGGTGTTGTTTATCAGTTGCATGTGAATCATATTGAACCGTGGTTGATGGAAAAAATGCCTAGAAAGTATGTGTGTTTGGTTAAGGTTTGCGGCTTTTAACCCAAAGGGACTGTTAGAAAATTATTTGAGCATGAAGTCGGGGTTTGGAGAGGGAGGAGGAACATGCTTGTTTGAGTAATTGTTTTGGACGAGCAGGACTTTATAGTTTCCTTGCTCCAGATTTACCTTTTAATTGATCTTCATCTTGCAAGATTTACTGTTAAATAATTATAGAAAACATGGAATGTTCAAATTTAACAACAAAATAGTTACATGCACAAAATACTTTTTACAACAATCACGTCTCTGTATTACTGTACTACTATTGGGCCATACAGTCTACATTTACAGGCAATAGTTATATAAAAAAGCCAACTAACAACAGGGCGAGAATTAATAAACAAACTATAAAACGCACACAGACCATGGATGTATTTTTGACAAGCCCTCAGGGCAGCTCAACTTCTTCGTCCTCTGGACTGAGGACAGACTGGACGCTAAAGTGACTCACTAGCGCCTCTCGAGGTACAAATGGTATTACAAGACAGGACGGGCTAGTCAGTTAGCGTGCTCATTTCAGTAGATACCGCTGCAACAGTACATGGACGTCTTTCACATAACGTCAGCACTTCCACTTCTTCCCATTCTGTTGATAATGTTGGTTCATTTCTGGAATGTTTTTCATTTAAATTCTGGCCATTACACATTGTGCCGTTAACTTGTAGAACCATAATGTCAGTTTGTGACAGTAGATGTGTCTCTCAATAGTTCAGCATTGATCAAATTTCTGGTAAAGTTAAATGTACCATAAAAAGTTATAATCTTTACGATTTTCCTGAGATCAACACATCTTTACTGCAATAGACCCTTTCACAGCCAACGTCATGAAAATATCCGTGCGCATGTTGGCAACTGAAGAGTTCCCCCCCCCAACCATCCAGATTAGTTAGGAAGCTTTAAACATTGAATTAAAAACAGTTACGGTTGTAAACAGGTTTTGGTGGTTAATGCCCTTGCACAGTTTGACATCTATGCAAACCCCCGGGGTACTTCTGTACTTGTGTGCACACACATAAATACCTCATCATTGTTTACAAACTGTAAAAGGGTCTGTTGGTATTCCATGTATTTGCAATTACCTCACTTCTATGGTAGCTTTCATTGTTAGAGGCAGAGTCTGCCATTCCTGCACTGGATTTGAGTCGGCTTCACACGCATGAAGGATACACAACACATGAGGCATGCATGTAATCCAGCTTCATTTGATCTCATTGCTATCAGCCTCAGTGTTACTGCGAAGTGGGCATTGTCTACTGCTGCTGTCAATGTCCATCTATCAACCAGATGCCCTCAGATTCTCCCGACTGTCCCATTGACTCTTACTTCCCCTTGCTCACCTGTTTCCATTTCCCCTCATCCGCCCTGCAGCATATTAACGTCATATTTCCATAAATTTCCTGCCGCATTGTCAATGTTGCGTGCTCATAACTCTGAGAACTTTCTCCTGCCCCATTCCTGTTTACCTTGCACCTGTTTCCAGCTACTTCTGTCTGTTTGGACAACCCATATGCTTTTGTATTTGCAGTTTTTCAATAAACCACTCTCAATTGCATTTGGGTCCTGCCCTTGTTGCCTGATACACAGCTGCTGTGAGCTTTGAGAAGCTTCCACAGGAGTTGCGATTTATTTGTCCCTTTGGTTTGGGCTAACGGTGATCATTCATCAAACATGCGTCAATAAAGACATTTTCCTTTTTTGTTAGTTAGTAAAAAAAAAAAGGCAAAAAAGCCACAGAGCTGTTGCGTGGGAAACTACTGCTGCCATCAGCACTAAATCAAATCATGGGTTAGCCTGGCGTGATGGAAAGAAATACAATGTGACTGTTCTTTGGCTGCATTTCTAACATTTAAGCTGCTCAGGGGCTGACATATTAAGGCTTATAACTTTAACCCATAACATGCAAATTCAAATTCAAACCCAACCTGATTGTATGAAGAATGAATAGGAAATATGGCAGCGCTGAAAAATCTGATCATTTAGTGGCTCTTGGTACAAAATTAGAGCAGCTGTAATGTAATTCGACAAACAGTTTTGCCAAGTGATAATTACACTCCTAATGTGCGATTTGGACTGTGAATGATTGTTCCACGAACACATTAAACCTGAGATAATTGTGGCTGAGTTGAGGTGTTGAGGTGAAGGGAATAACCCAAAGCAATTATTAAAGTGTAACTTCACTCTCAGGTCTGAGCCACTGCATCATTTTGAAAAAGGCAAAAAAAGTGGGCAAGAGCAGTTGGCTGTAGCAACTCAAATTCAGCCAGCACCTCTGTCTCCAGAGTGTCCGTCTGCTCTCCTCTGGGCTGTATAGTCTCCTATAGCAGTGTGGAGCAGGGACCCAGCAGCAGCCGATGCCCACCACCAGCCCACTGATCCATTATCTGTTACCAGTGTTACGTTAGCATGAAAACATGGTGGAATTAGCGAGCTGGCGTTAATAATGCTTCATCTACACTCTTTTGTCACATCGTAGGAAAACACATCGCTATTGCCAGATCATCAGGATTGTGTAATGTGCTGGTAGCTTAATCTCCAGTCACAGAAAGGAGAGAACAGGTTTGTGCTGTGGTTATAATGCATCAAAGTGGTTTCCGAAAAAACGTCAAAACGATAGGCGCTGTGGTGAGGTCAGAATTGGCCTTGCAAGATTAGGTCTGATTTAAAACAGACCTAACGTCTGAGCCATTTTCAACCATTTTTATAAATGTGGTGAGAAATGTCAATATTAACACCAGCATCCATGTGTTTCACCACAGTACAGTTATATCGTTTAGTTTACAGTTTAAAAAACCACGTTTGAGTGTGCAGTTACTCTTTAATGGCGCCGGGGAAAGGTTTTCATTTGAAAAGAAATCAAACAATACTTTCATCCCCCGTTCCCCACTGCAGTAATTTCCATACAGTCCCTAAACTACATTCCAGTTGGCTCTGAATGTAATGCAAGAAACTTGCAGGAAAAAAAGAACCAGAATCAAAGAAAATGAAAATGAATGCAGCAGTCCCTTTATGTAGCTGTTCAAGGGCACACCAGAATGATGATGGTAGTAATTTAGTACTTGAGTAAATAGGCTGCATTTCCCCAGCTTAGTAACAGTAATAGGGAGATCTGCAGTCAAACACTGAAAGGTGACTATTAAAAATGACCATTAAAGTTGCTTTGTGAGATAAGTGGCCAGCAAACGTTACTTTTAATGTTACTTCAAGGACAATGATCGATGGACATAGACGAATGAATGCAAAGGAAGCAGATTGCTATTGTTGGAGGCTGCATTCATGTGGACCACACATATATCAGGAGGGATATCTTCACTCTTCGGTGATGACGAAGATCTACAAACAAATTATTTCAAATGATGAATAATAGTTATGACGCATCTTGATCTGGCGAACGCTCCTCCTGGTCTCTTTGCTGCTATGTGTATTACCACTTTTTCTCATCCCATTCTCTCTCTCTTCCATGTTTAACCATTTATTTAGAAAATATAACCTTTATGGAGTTTATTTTGTAGAAGCTAGATAACATAGAAAATACAATCTGGTTATGCTACTTTTCTCTTTTACATTTTTCATTTTGGTGCAATGAGTTAATTTCCTTTCCTTTGTAGGGAAATTGCTTCTTGTTGTCTCTCCCTCCGTTCTCTATTCTAAGGAGTGACTCCTTGGTGGGCCATCGTCTTTGTAACTCTGGCAGAGACTCTACACTCTTCCTACATTATGACTCACTGAGCGAAGCGCTGCTCTCCACAGACATATTCTGCTGCGATTAAAATAGATTTAAACCGTATGTGTTAATAAAAGTTATTATTACTATGTCTGTAAGCTAGATTTGTGTTTGTGGAGGTTTATTTTAATGGAAAGCAATTATTAAAGACAAACATATTCTGCAAAAAGCTGAGGTGCGACTTTGAAATATAAATCCGCTTTAATTATAATTCACAGAACAAATACATCTGTACATGTCAGAAAATCCTAAATCAATGCAATAGTCCTTATTCGTTCAAAAGAACAAGAAGCTAACAACAACCAGACGCAATTGTGATCCATGCCAAAACAAGAATCCACAAACAAGTTAAAGACATTTGTTTTGTTTTTTACCTTTTCCAAAAGCGTTCCTCTCCTCTCTTCTTGTTTTTCTCCTTGCGCTTGTCCACAGATCTTCCAGAGTGGCGACTCTTAACTATGATCCCTCTCCTCCTCTTCTGTTCTCTGTCTGCTCTGTAATGAAATGCTCAGTAGGAGCGGGGTCTGCTGCTTCCTCAGAGGAGGAAAGCTCTTTTTTAAAGACGCATGAGTGGAGTTTGGAGTCTCAAGGCCTTGGGGAGTGATTAAGGTAAAGGGGTTTCCTGCTCCTCTCTGGACGGGGAGGATTGTGTATTTGCGTGTCAGGTAGATAGGCCTATAGAGGCCACCCACACACTTTTTAATCAATGGTGCAGCTCACGTCACCACCACAACAACAGGTGAAGCCTTAGTGAACTACCTTGCTGCCCTCCCCCCCTTCTCCTCCTGCGTCTTCCTCTGGTTTGCAATCTTACAAGAATCCTGAATGGATGATTATTAGGATGTTGAAGCGCTCTCAGTTACATTTCTTGAGAGGCATGTTTACATCATCATACACGAGTCAAATCAAATGCAGGTCATTAGTGGATTCCGAACAATCCTGCATCTAAATCCATGAAAAGGTCAGTGCCATGACGCCCAGAGGGACATCCTTTCAAATGGGATGAGGAGCCGTAGTGAAGGGTTCAAATCAATGTGACCGGCTGGATCGTTTTTCAGCGGTTTACAAGGTGTGTGCATGTATCCCTGTGTGGAGACTTCATTAGGGAGACCTGACTCACTTGTTCATACGTCATGACTACACACACACACACACACACACACACACACACACACACACACACACACACACACACACACACACACACACACACACACACACACACACAAAAGAAAGGCTATGCTGTTGAAAAGAACGACCTTCCTTTCATGTGTTAAATGCCAGTACCATATCTTCAAGGAATAATGCTCAAGGACAACGGTGACAAGGACGAAACACACGGAATAACTTCAGGTTAGCAGGTGGAGGCAACAAGTGCCTGTTGTAAGAAGACGCTGATTAAAAAAATACTCAAAATACTGTCTATTTAGTTCATTTATCTCTTTCATTTTGCATTGTCCTTAAAATATGTTCATTCATCCTGCCCGCAGTGTTTTTAAAAGGCCCAAGTGACTAAACGAGTAAGACATGAATAAAATTAAAGAAAAGTTTGTCTGTAGTCGATATGGCAACAAGTACCTGTTTACTTAATGTAAACTAGTGCAAAGTAGCGCACTTACCATGCAAAGTAATCAAAAGCTATTGTCTGATTTAAATGTATGAACAGAAAATTGAGTTCTATGAATCTTGTTAAATGGATCTTTTTTTATCTTTTTATAATGCTTTTCTTTCCCAGGATATCAAATGTGATTCTTTTTCTTGTCAAATCCAACAACAATAAAGGAAAAGGACAACAGACTCATGAGATTGAGCATCTTTTGTAATGACAACAGGGAATACGTGCCTCATAGGGTGAAGCCTTGTTCATGTTTCATCTGTTTTATATCATAACCGAGTTCATCAAAAGGACAAAAAGGGTCTATTTCTCTTCCACAGTCTGTTTTCAGGGCTTCAGTGTGCTGCATGAGTGAGAACAAAGGGTGCTTTTCCAAAAAGGTCTCCAGTGTTATCTCAGCCAAATTAAGTGTAAAAAAACACATGAGTTAGTTTACTTTCTTGGAAATCTGTTGCCTCATGACTTATTACACTGTTTTGAATCACTTCGCTCCTCCTTCCAATCATGCCTCTCCTTACGCATCTGACATTTTTTGCATGTAAAATGTGTTTTCTGGCATTTTATAATGCTCTGTTTGCATGACTCAAATGAAGTGTTGGGATATATACATTTTTTTTTCAAATTAAAAGTGCTGCTGGAACCCCACATTAACAAAAATTTGAATAATAATATTTTAGAGCGTGATGGTAGTAGAGTACAAATGGTTAAAAACAATCATTTCAGACCGGGACAGTCTGAAGTGGAAGTTATTCTCTCTAATCTATTTAACCCACTTTACCTCCATGCGTCCAGCCTTCTGCAGATGGTGTTTGTTTTGCTCCTGCTTGTGAATTTGAGTCATTCCTGGATATTAATGCTGAAACCAAAAGAGCATGCACTAAAAACAAAATGAGATGATGTCATTTCCTGTCGATGCTGCTGACTTCCACCGTTTAATAATAATGCAACCCCCGGACAAGGCTGTGCAGGGTGTGAATCACTGCCTTACAAAGACTGTACTGCCATTTAACCAACTGTCGTACTAATATCATCGTCACATCCATCTGAAGAGGTTTTACAGACTGTGAAGGTAAAAAAATGATATTTCCTCAACCAGTCATTTTCAGATGAAGACGCAGTTATGTCCTTATTTTATGGAATAACCAAGCTTTATGCTAGTTTATGTATTTTTTTCATCTTCGTCAAATGTGCGAGCTTATTTTGTTGCAAAAGGAGGAATTACCACTTTAATATTACGTATACTGACCATGTTTGTGCCAATATCAGCACGATCTGGTATTTAAAGTTCCACCAATAGGTTTATTAAGGACGATGAGGTCACACTTGAGGACATCCTCCTGCCCTTTGTGACATCACTCACTTCTCTTGGACTTTAGAGTCAATATTAGGGCTTGTTTTACATCCCGCAAAAAAGGTTGAAAAAAGTCAGATTGTTTGAAAAGCTCAATCTTTTCCAACCATTGTTGTGAGGCAGCTGTTTTTAATTTCAAGTGATCATGTTGGAAGAGCCTTTTAGAAAAGTTGAGTTTTTGTAAGCGGGTAAAGTCCGGCGTGGATGAAAGAGCAAAACAAAGAGATGTGTGGTTTCAAAGGTATGCATTTACCGTAGCTAAAGGCCTTAGCTGGTAGATGTAATCTGCATCTCCTCATATTCAAATGCTCTTCACAGGCTGGCAAAGCTTTACAAGTCTTTGAGTCTCAGGTTTGAGGCTTTATTACTCCTCTACCTCCCAAAACAACAGCTGGTCTGAAGCCAGACGTAAGGATGCCTTGGGCAAACAGGACGCTGCAGATGTGTACAGTATTCTAGTTTTAAGATTATGATGTAGTATCACTTTAAATAAACCTACAAATTCAAATGTATTTGACTAATATTCACTCATCCTTTGTCAGTTATTTCTCCTGACTGCTTTGAAACAAAGTTCAGACAATTCTTTCAACACTTGCGTATAATCTTCTTTCCCCTTTTTCAGCTGTTCGCTGCACGCAATGTGTGACAAGTGTTCTCCATTACTGTATTTTCCTCTATGCTGCAGCCAAGGCCGAAGGGTGCCCAGGTGTTGGAAAACGTAATAAAGTTTAAAAAGTAGATTTTGACCTTGTGCTTCTCTTTGAGAAAGGACCACATCAATTAATAATGTACTACACATCTCATTGTACTATGCACATTCTAAACACATTTGCAATTGATCACATGGTGTGTGTGTGAATGTGTGTGTGAGTTGTAGGTCTGACTCCCTCGCCCTGTAGCCTGTGAGAATGTGCTTACTGTTAGCGGCACGTGTTCAATGAGCAACACCTGTCCACTGTGGAAAGCAGGGAGATGATTGGTGCACATGGTTGCAGAAATGATCGCGCTAGCCTCCTTTTTAATACAGCCTTAAAGGGGAGATACACAGCTGAAATTAGCCATAAGCTTGGGTCAAATGATCATTTGTGTGTTTGATTTGTTGCTTTGCTTTGGCCACGTGGTTTCTTTTTGTTTAGAGTGTTGATTTGTTTGATTTTAACTCTGAACTAATTCGACCCTATGTGGGGAGAGAGATTCTGTCTGTGCTCTTTTAAACTGGTTATCTAATAGATACTGTAGCGGACGTCCACCGAGAGATTATAAAACTGAAATGTCTACGACACAACCTGAACTAATAAACTTATTTCAGTAATTGCACTTAACCTATGGGTCACTTGTCACTTTTACCATGTGTCTGGACATACTCAGAGCAGATAAGACTTAACATTCAAATCGTTAAGGCTGAGTCTACCATGTGTTATGACCCCATCTTTGTGGTTTTTACGATCATTCACATTCTTGAGGACATAGCGAAGCATCCAATTGTTATATAATAAACTACTTAAAGAAACTTTTCCTTGATATGTTAGTCCTAGTCTTAGTAAGTCCCTGTATTTTATATTGATCTATTTAAACATTTGAGTTTATAAAGGTTAAGCTTAGGGACCCCCCCTGTCCTTTGTGTCTGTGACCCAAGACTCTAATTTGTGCTATCCATCAATTTATTATGCATATAGGTACACATGTATATCTATGCCTGTGTCGTGATAACAATGTCTATCTATGTTGTGTAATTGTTTGATTCATTCAATCTTTAATTGATCAGGTTTTTTCAGTGATTTCTATCAACTGTTTGGTACCTTTTTTACAGCTGAAAAAAGATTATGTCAGTAACTAGTATTAATTCGGTAAAATAAGGTTCAATTCAATAATCAAGATAGTTGTTAAGATGGGAGTGGTTTTGCTCTTCCCGCCATAAACTGCACCCCCTTTCTCAAGAAGAAAAAGCCACGAGAGGACTTCTCTCTCCTCTCTTCTACTCTGCTCTTCGACTCTAGACGAGGACGTTGACGCTGAAACATAATTGCTTTCTCAATCCTTTTGGCCCGAATGAGAAACTTAATGGATTGGAAATGACATCATCCCCCAAACTCCAAACCAGGGATCATGGTGTTCTTTTTAAAATTGGAGGAAATTAAGTTCTTGCTGCGGGGACATCCTGAGAAATTAAAATCTACTTGGGGTCCGATCATACAATATGATATGAGTCCCTGATTCTACCTGATCACATGTAACCCTGTCCATTTAGTTGTGGTTCATTGTTATTCATTGTACTCTTCATCTTCATCTTTATTCACACCTTTCATTTTGTTTATTTTATCTTTTATTCATTTATTTCTGTTTAGTAGTTTAGTAGTTAGCCAAATAAATATTTCATTTATAAAGAACTTGATCATTTGATTTGTGTGTATATAAAATGATAGGTCCCTGGACCGCTTGAGAAGAACCCTGCAGCAACCCTGAAATTAAGATTTAATTGATTAATATCAAATTTTGAAGTTTTCAAAAATGTTTCTAAAATTGGGTGGCGTCCAAAATTGAATTATATTCTGTTAGTTAAACTAACGGTGGCTTATTGCGTAAGCTAAGGACCACCATTCTTTTATACTAATTTATGGGTTTATGAATGATAATTGAATTACTCATAATAGTTACATAAATCAATATTAACATAAGCAAGGGACACACGGTGAACTTGGGAGCTTTTGGGGTCCCTGGAGATCTCAAAAGAGTTTGAAAAACCAAATGAATCACCCAATAATGAGCAAGAGAGGCGTGGATATATATGTATCTTTGGTCTCCAACAATATGTCATTAAGAGCTGAGTCTTTAGATATTCATTCAAACAAAACACTGAAGTCACACAGGAGGCGCCAATCAATAAAATCACACACTAATAGTGACTTGAGTGGCCTTCTTGGGTGCATCGAAGCATCTGACGATAAATCTGACCAAAATTAAACTAAACAGCACACAGAAGTGTGCAAACAAAATACAGTTGCTCCACGTCAAATCAGTCTCATAAAACACCCGAAGCTTATCCAAGTCTGACGTCAAAGTGTTTAGAGTTGCAGATGTTAATAAATGCTGAAGACTACGTTAACCCTCTGGACCTTCAAACCCATTAAAGTTCCACATGTAACTTAAATGAAAATAATAAACGCAGTCAATTTTATGAGCTGCCAGTCGATAGTTTTTCCAGTTTATGTGTCCTTCTTGAATTTACAAGTAAATATTTTCATAAATCAAAACAGTCTGTGCTGGCATTTAAACCTATAGTGACCGCCCGGCCGCTTTTTGAAAAATGTTCCCGTAAAATGATGTGTGGTTTGGTCTACGTCATGCCAGGTTTATTTATGCAGCTCTCCATCATAAGTATGTAATCAAGTGGAAAATACAAAGCATGGACAACTAATTTACCTATAGCTTCATGTAACTAACTTAAGACCAATAGAGCAGACACGGTTAAATTTGCGAAGTTGATCAACCTCTCCCTTCCCACAGTGTGCAATAACTGACATTGCAAAATAATAGAGCGCACAATAACTTTCGCAATAACAATGACCTAACCAAGAAAGCTTGTAAAATACAATATCTGTAGCCCTCTAAACTACACAAATACTTTATTCTTATGCTTTTGCTGCTGCTGCCAGTTATTCAATCGTTCCAAACATTTTAATCCTGCTTTATAGGACGACGCCAACTATAAATGCAGACACATGCATAAGGGAAAAACCACATGTCCCCCACTGAGTGTCTCAAAGCCGCCTTACTGTCAGTGAAGAAGAGCAACGGGTGTAAAACGAAGTCTCATAACAACAATATCAGCGTTGAACACTCCCACAGCATCTCCCACAGGACATCTCAGGAAGCACAGTCCTCTTGCCTCTGTTTCCAAAACAGAAAGAAGAAGAAAACGTATTGAGTGTATTTCAATACTCATACTACCTTACTATTTAGGATGACGGAAAATGATGTAGAATGTCCCAATACATACTATAATCAAACGAAGAATTCAGTATGCAAAGCCAGCATGCTTTTCTGGATAATCTGACCCACTATCCTCTGAGCAGATGGGGATACTTCACATTGACTGAGCTGCTGAGAGAGCACGAACAAGATGACAGCCTGATGACTTCTTATTGACAGACAAAGTGGTATGTCCCAATTGTATGCATACTGCGTGCAACATTAGTACTTTGTACTTTGCGATTTGGAATGCAACAATTGTTTCTCATGGATCTATGGCTCAACCGCTGGTCACAGTTGATAGAGACACAACCTACAGTATCATGTTCTACAAGGGAGGTCTCTTAGATACTTGTACACTTATGTATTATCCCTATATGTAATGTGTGACGAAGCCTGGCCAGAGTGACTAAGGTGCCAAAAACTTTGTCCAGGTATAACAAAAGGTATTTTATTCACACAAAGCTGGCACCATGCTATACAGGTAATCACAAATATGAACAAACACAAGAAAACAAAATGATAACTTAATTTCACTTAGCAAAACTCTACTCAAAGTAGTGTCGCTTATATATTATTAATATAAGGTCTGAAAAGTGAAGCCAACGCAGAAGTGCCAGCAGGGGTCGACTCCTCTGGTTGTAAAACAAAGTCAGATTGTAGGGAAGTCAATCGCTCTTCTTCTCCATTGATTTATTACCACAGTAAACATGAGTTTCTGGTCTCAGTCCTGGTATAATGTAATACAGCATGATGATCATTTGGTAAATTTGGGTCCCATTTAGTGTAAAAACTAAATTAGGACGTTGCTATCTTGTCATTGTAAGGCCACTATCACGGCGTTGTTCGGGCTGGAAGTTGTCCAGGTTTTCATCTTAGAACGTACGTTAACCCGTTCACAGTGTGTTTTCAGTTCATTGTAACATTTTAGTTACCTAGAAATGTCTTTTTCAGCATTCAGCTACATAGCTCCACCCTCTTGTGCCACTTCTGGTATACAAAAGAATAAGATGGCGACGGCCAAAATGCAGAACTCGCGGCTTCAAAACTGTAGTACACAAACCCGTGGGTGACGTCACCGACACCGACACTTCTTAAATACAGTCTATGCTTATTAGTATGAGATTTGCCACCTTTTACTTCGCAATTGCTCAGCTGGTGTAAAATAAAGCTGGAGTCACATCTGACTAAACTAAATGAATAGGGCTCCAGCTGCATGTGGCGAGGCTCTAGTGTGTAGGACGTTTTCCAGCATGTAAGGTTATCCTAAAGGGCACTTTATCATGTTTTCTCCATATAAGAGCACCTAGAGGCACAGCGTCATGTTTTCTCTACTGGAAGGGCCCTCTAGAGGGCACTTTGTCATGTTTCCTCCCTTCAAGGACACCCTCGAGGCCACAGCAACATGTCTTATCTATCTTAGGGGAATCTAAGAGGGCACTTTTGCAGCGTTTTTTCAGACATGGGAGGCCCCAAGGGGAGCTGTCACTTTTCTAGTAACCTATTTAGAGTGGAATTCTGAGAGTGACGGCCTCTGTCCGTCTGATAGCAAAATGTATGTAATACTGTCTGAATAATGCTCAATTCTGCCATTACATTCTTGCATGAATACACATTTGTTAGTGATGAAGCATGCATCATCAAATATTTGTCTGGATTACCAAAGTCTGGGCTTAAACATAAAGATGAAATGTGACACTACAATTGCTTTAACCCTAAAGACATATAATTAATATATTGGTTTGTATGTTTTTGTTATTAAAACAACTTTTATCCGGTTTAACTATTTTCTAAACTTTGTAACCACATGTTTTTAAGCGTCACTTATAATAATCATTGTGTGATAAATTGATATAATGGATGCTGACTGCGGCTGCTGTAAGTTACATTTCAGCCACAAGAGGCTGCAATTTGGCCACAAATAAGTCAGGGTCGTCTTTATTCTGCTCGTGGGTTGAATTGTTCTTTTTCACATGCTTTATCACTGATCATCATGTTTTACATACATAAACACAAAGCAATTATTATCGTTGGTTGTTGAATATGTGTATTTTTCATAATATACATTTGTTTTTAACTTGTCCAGCTAAATAAGTGCTGAAGAGTAACTTCCGAGAACCACAATAAGTTATATATATTTTCTCATTGAACATCACACTCATCTCAAACAGAACCTGTCTAATAAACTTGAAGGTCATTTCTTATTTATTGTATTTTTCACTCTCCTGTGGCTCCATTAAACATCCCAGTGATCCCCTTGCATGATACAGGGATTTATCCAGTGCTGTGGTATTTATAGCTTGCTTTGAAAAAGGTATAATGAGACCACTGTGGACTCTACTAAGGTCTCATAACAGCAGGACAGCAAGTGGGTGACAGTATTCAGCAGCATATTAAACATTTTACTGAGAGATGACTTGTTTCAGTTTAAGGTAGCGTTATGAAAATAGAAACATTAAATGATTACAGCAACAAATGATCACCAGTATGTACGACCATATATACAAAATGTCAATGATAAATACTCTACTTACTTACCTACTTTACTGTTATACTAAAACTACTACAACTACCACAGGGACAGATCCACCACTGAGAATAGAGATCAATTCGACATGAGGGCTTTTTGAAGCCTGATTTCAAGATATTTGTTGAACTGAACATAGTGATGCTGTCTGACTAATCAGGAATCATTTTGTAATGTGGAGGCTTAAAAAACATTTTGTGAGGAGATATATAACTAACTAAACTAACTAAATAAAGGTTAAAATACAAATCAGAAAATTGCATTAATTGGCGGCACCTGCGTGAACAAGGGGAATATGGACCTTTTCTTACTACATAACATATACTACTTGTATTTCACAACCTACTGTAAGTTTACATAAAAGTATTAAAAATAAACGATATAATGTTTGAAATAAATTTGCCTATGCATAGCCTACTAAAGCCAACATGTTGTAAAAATGTATGTTATGCAAATAAATTGCCCCACCGTGGCTCTAACTCATCCCCGGCCAAAAGGCACAAAGGGGGGACATAAATATGTGAGGGGACCTCCTTTGTTCGACGTTTAGTCACCTCTGTGGCCCCTGTAAAACCATTAAACGAGGAGGACTTCTCCCAGGAGCCCAGCATTCCTCAGATTCCTCCGGTCTGATGTCAGAGCGGAGGGGACGGCATCTGGACCAACTGCTGCCTTCACGGTCCCTTCCATGGCTGCGACTTTTGAGCTCTACTCTATATAGGGATTTTTTGCACTTTTTAATTGTTTTAGTGAAGATAATCAACATGTTTGTGCCTACATATTTTTCCACTATAGCATTTTTTTTATAGTAAACTTACTTTCTTTTGACCAATTAACAGCAAGGAGTTTTGCTGATGTATAATAGTGCGAGAGTGGGAATAAAAAAAAGATTAAATACATATAGTTTGGGTTTTGGTAAATAACTTTTTCACTTGCAGTTAGATGAAAACATCAATACCTATTGATATTTAATATGCTAAATATGAAGTTACAGCCAGCAGCGAGTTAGCTTAGCTTAGCATAAAGAAGGAAACAATGTCAAACAGCTTATCTGGTTCGGTCAATATAAACAAAATCAAAGTACCAGCACCTGTAAAGCCAGATAATTAGTATGTCATTAGTAAACAAAGTGTACAAATTAGAAGGCTATTTCCCAAAATGCCAAACTATGACTTTAAGGAAGTTTCTGTGTAATTGATGACTTTCACCATCAACTCCTCTTACACATCAAATCACACAAGTGTCTCCAGCTCTGTTGGCTTGTCTTAAAACAAAACTTGGCACACGGTGTCACCGGTTGTGCAGCCTATATCCTACATGGGAATTTCCTTATTTTAGCCTTTTTCCTGAGGCTAATTTGTAGACAAAGCCCAAAAAATATCCATTAATTACCAATGAAGCAAAGAAAAGTATGAAAATCCAATACATTCATGAATATGTATTTTCTTCCTGACTATCCTTTATCCTCTTGTGGCTCCTTGGGGTTTCTTATGCGACCCTCCAAGAGGGTCCCGAACCATTGCTTTACGCCTCCTTACACGGAAACTCCAGATTCCAATATTTCCTGGTGCTCTTGAATGCAGCGTGTGGTACTCTCTCCCCCTGTCCTGGACGCCTCCATTGGGCTAGAGGGACCACTACTATAAACATACCAAAGTCCCTATACGCGAGAAGAAGACCACGTCGTAGCCATCCACGGCCGAGTTAAGCAACTTTTTCTAACAGTTTTTTTTAGGACTTTTGTGCTCCGCGAAAAAACAAAGAAAACGGACTAAAAAAAAAAACGTGGGAGTCAAAGCAGTGACAGGAGTGAGTTTGCGACTTTGTTGCGCTCGTATGATTCAAGAGAGTTTCTTTTGAGATTCCGTTCTTCTACATTGGGACCCTACTCCGAAGAACAACACGACATGTGGAATATTCTCTGTTCGCTGTGAGCTTCAACGCCTTCGAGCAAAGAGGAGTTTCTCCGGCGGGGGGAGCAGAAAACGGCATGTAGCGCAGGATTAAGGGTGAGTTGTCTTGTTGCAAAAAAGAGAAAAAAAATCTCCTGCAGGAGAGACGTTTGTTCTGCGTTTGGTTGTTTCCAAAACCTCGAAACATTCTTGGAGTAGAGGAAAACTCTTTTTTTTTGTAAGCCTCAACGAGCGAATGTAGGCCAAATGGCTGGGCCACGTAGGGCAGACAGGGGATCCCAAATATTCTCATGCTAACCCCCCCCCCCCTCCTCCTCCAGATAAACATACATTAAAATACAGACCGGGCCGCCGATCCTGCTCTCCTCTAGATAGGATGCGGACTGAGGTAACTGAAGAACTAAACAACCTGCAGGTGACAGTGTGAAGTTACACCTCCAATCAGAACAGCCTAAAACATTCAGTTCAGGCCTAAAGTTGTGTTGATACACTTAACGGTACTTTATGGAGCCCTCTGCGGGACCCTCCCCTTAGGATCCAGTTTGGACATCTCTTGGGGAGGCAAATGCGCACATGCCGGGCAAAGTTTACACCACCTGGATGATCTACATCCTACTAGTACTACTACTACTAGTGTACACTGAAAACAAACCTGCATCAACAGAAGCTTGTTGACCTGTTTTTTTTTGTTTAGTGGACAATGCATGGAGTCGCTCAGGTAGGAACAAGAGACTGAGGGGGTGCACACGCGCGTGCGTCACAGAGGTGACTTGTGGTTTTTACGTGATGGGTTAAATGAGCCTGGTGATGATGTCATTATCACTTTTGTTTGCCCTGCTCACACCCTTGTGTGCGCACTGAGCATAAATGTTTGTGTGAGAGTATGTTAAAAGATGTGTTTGGACATGCAGCTTGGACTACCATCCATTACTGTAAAAAGAAAAAAGAAAAAGAGGAGAGTTCTGTAAAGGCAAATATAGCATAGCTGTAGGAGGCGTAGGCCGTACACACACACACACACACACACACACACACACACACACACACACACACACACACACACATATACATACACATCTGGCTGTCTTTATAAGCTCAAAGGCATGCTGTGTAAATTATATGGTGCCAGAGCAAGTGGCTTGGGAGTACACACCACTTTTAAAACACTGGTGGAGAATTTAAAGGACCGAAAGTCAGAGTTGTAGGTTCCGCCTTCATCCGTGCTTCTCCTCACCTCCACTTGTGAGGCTTGTTTAAGAGGACGAGAGGGTTAAATATCTCATATATATGTTTTTAATTCCTCCCACAAAGGAATGTTGCCGTCCACGTCCTGTTCTGTCTTATTTGAAAACATCCCAAAGGGCATGTGTTGTTTATGTGCAGCATGGTAGGATTATAACAAGTACTGCATAATGCACGCCTGCATATAAAAAGGAAAAGTGGCTATTGTTTGTGTGGCCAGTGGTCATGAGGCCATTTGTGGAGCAAACATACCTTTCATTTTGGTCAGGGAGAGAGGGAGGGAGAAAGGTTTCTGTTGTTATTGTCGTAGCAGTTTAACTGAAGGCCAAGAAATGTACAGGATTCCTTCAAAGTCAAACTGTGGTTATCTTGTCTTTCCCGATGAAACACAGATATCAAGTTGTTGTGATGCAAACGGTTTTTGAAATAAATGATGAAAGGCAACTTTTGCAAACCTTTTATTGTTATAGATTTGTCATACTTATATCATCCTAAACCCTAATTATATCCCTTTTAATATGGGCAGGGTGATCATTTATTATGATAATTGATCGTCTTTCAATTGAATAGCCGGATGAAATCCTGTATTGAGATATTATACACAGTGACGTTTTTCTAAATTAATAATAAGCGCGTACTAATTCAGATTTCACAGAAATGGATTATTTCTTCTTTAGATAAAGCTAAATTGACCAAAATGTGGTGGTTCTAGCTTCTCCAATGTAAGGGTTTCTTATTTTCATAATTGTAAATTAAATATATTTCTGTTTTTTGACTGTTGTTCGCACAAACGAGCAACTTTAAGACGTCAGCTTTGGCTGTAGGATATTGTGACGGGTATTTTTCACCTTTTTCTGACATTTTATAATCAACACATTAATTGCTAATGCCATTAGTTGCAGCCGTCAATGCAATTATTCCTCATGATTGGCATGTCAGTTGTAGCAGTGTCACAGCCTAATCATAAAACAAATAGCCATTCATATCAATAATATATTAATCTCAGTTTTAGGAAAGCGGTAATTAAAAACATATTCATAAAAAAGTCACACTAATAATATGAAACAATGTAACACACCATAATGTGCAAACCGGGTTAATGTCTGTGACTGTAATCGGGCAACTTGTGTGTGTGTGTTTATTGAGTGTATTGAGACTTGCCGAGATGCTTTTGTCAGAGTTGTGTAAGTGCTGTGCTCTCTGGCAGCCCGGCTGACAACAACAGAGCAGACGGCATGCTGCGACTTGCCCAACTCTCCCACACTCCACCATAGGCACCTTCCAGGTGCTAGTCAATCACTGCTGGCCCCGCCCCCTTAAAAGAAGGTCAGAGCCCTCGCTCTCCGATCAGCCTTGTTAGAAACATTTTGAGTATTTTCGCGAGGAAGTGTGTATGCGATTGAGCCCACTTCTCTTTTCTCCTAATAGAGCATCAAAGCAGAGGCATTTTTCCATTTGATCTCCAGTTTAAAACGTGTGAGTTTTTCTTCCCTTCCCCTCACGGCCATTATGTGTGTTGTATACAGCCGGATGTAAGCAGTAGCAAACTGTTGCTGCTTTCACAGGCCTGTAAACTCCGCGCTGTTGAGGTCCCCCCGTTAGTGTTGGTGCCTCTGGGTTCAGCTGTGAGAAAACACTCGGTGGCTTTTTGGTGATTGAGCATGTGTGTGTCTGGAGTTTGTGCGTATGGTTGTGTGAGTGTGATGTGGTTCCCAGGAGGAGGGGGCATGGAAAATGTGAACAGCACTGCGGTTTGGCTGCAGCAGACGCGGTGGCCCGACGGCTGATGGTCCTGTGTTGCTGTTGTTGAGGTGGAGAGAGAGCCTCCGCTATCAGCCTCGCTCTCCGTCACTCCCTCGCTCCATCCTCCCTTCAGCCCCCCCCCCCCCCAACCCCCCCCCTCTCGTCCTGACCAACTGTACCAACATGATAAGAGCCTGAGAAACACCGCTGTTGCACTTCTTCTCCCCTTCATGCCCCGTTCCACATATCCTCGCTTATCTTGAAGCCTTTATTTTCTCAACCGGGTGTTTGGGACACTCGCTGCACTCTTTCTCTCAATCCTATCTCCAAACTCTCCTTGCCTTCCAATGTCATCAATCTCCAGTTTTCACTGCCACAGGATGAGTCGGCAGCGCTACGTCATCGTTGGTTTGGAAAACCAACCACCGTGTTAAGCTGTATCCCTCTTTGATCCTCTCCCTCTTCATGTTCTAGTGACAGTGGTTTTAGATGGCTACGCCGGCCTGGAACACACGGGGCATTCCCTATCTGTTACTGTCTACTGTGGCACAGTGCTGCAGCACGAGAACACATATTTCTATTATATCCCTGCAGTTCCTTTTCTACCATGATATTCATAGTGTGTGCATGCTGTCGGACACATTCACTCTCGATAATGTGGAGCTGAAAAATCACATCATTCGCCTTTTTAATGGAGCATCTTTTTAGATTTTTGAGATTGGTAGTGATTTTGTCATTGCACACCCTCATGTCGCCTATACTTCTGTCCATCAACAGTTGCATTTGGGTACACGATAGGGAGGCACCGATATCGGCTATCGGATCGATACTGACTCAAATACCTGGATTGGATATCGATAAACGAGGCCTATTTAATTCAATTCTATAGATATATACTATATACAAACATGATATACTAAAGCTTCATTCCTGTTTAAGGTTTCAAAGCAAGGAAAGCAATGTTTAAGTCAAGCCTTTCACATAAAAGAATGATCCGAGTCACTTCCACACAGTGAGGCATACGGCTTATTAATGAACACTAGTACCAATGTGATACCAATCGGCCAATACCCAAAACCACAGGTATTGCTATCGGGCCTGAAAAGCTGGATCGTTGCATCCCCAATGCAAGACCTTCAGTTTCATCTTCCTCAACACTCAGTCGGGTACCAACATATGAAGAGATGCCTCTTTTTGCACAGGAGGGTACAAGGAATTTGCAACATACAAAGCACACGGGCCTTGAATCAGGATTTGAGGCCAAGTTATCGTCTGCAAATGGAAGATATCGTGTATGTTTTCAGAACAATCCTAAATGCATGCCATTTTCAAATAGGACTTGATGTTGCATTGTTTGATGGTAGCAGATATCCACAGTCTGTAAACTCAGCTGCTTAAAGAATTCAAAAGAATGAAATATTTGTGAGTTTTGTTTAACCTTTACGTGACGTTTGATGATTTCTACCTCCAGTTTAACCCCTTGATCTGTGCAGAAGTGTGTGTGTGTGTGTGTGATGGAAATAGATGGGGAGACAGTGAAGGAGAGCGAGTGCGTGTGTGTGTGTGTGTGTGTGTGTGTGTGTGTGTGTGTGTGTGTGTGTGAGAGAGAGAGACTGTGTCAAGCTACAGACGAGGCTCCTTCACTGTCTGGATGTCACCTCTGTGCGAACACCCTGCGCTGTGTGTTTGTAACCGTCGCTGTGCTCTCGTGTAGAGAGAACGTGTGTTTGGTTGTGTCTTTGTCTCAGAGATGGGGAGAGAGAGAGAGGGAGGAAAATAAGAGAGCTGGAAAGTGAGGAAACAGATGCGCTTGTTAGAAACACACTGTCTGACCGCCTGGCTCCACCATCTGTTTGCAGCTGCTAATGTTTGTGTGTGACAGACAGTACGTCGTGTGTGTGTGTGTGTGTGTGTATATATATATATATATATGTGTGTGTGTGTGTGTGTGCAGGACTGTGTGGAAGCAAGCATAAAGTATATAATGGAAAATCTAAGTTAATTCCTTTGA
This sequence comes from Leptoclinus maculatus, assembly GCA_032191485.1. NCBI lineage: Eukaryota > Metazoa > Chordata > Actinopteri > Perciformes > Stichaeidae > Leptoclinus > Leptoclinus maculatus. Next base: position 29,766,985 of record JAVDOI010000003.1, on the reverse strand, counting down.
AGTCGAGGAAACGTAAAGGCTTAGTCTTCTGTGTGTTTTTTTAAAGAATGAAAGTACACACACACACACACACACACACATGCATGGCTCAGAAAGAAAGATGCATGGCCAGAGTGTCAGATAACAGAGCGCCCTGATGGAGTGTTCTTCTGCCCCCTTACAGCGGAGGCATGTTCATCTACTGTTTGGGTCTTTTCTCATTTAGCAAAAGATTACACAGCTTGTGTTTTACTGCGCTGTGGATTGGGCAGCAAGGTTCAGTCAGGTCAAGTCTGATCCAGGGTCAGCTCCCAGTATCTGCTTTCTGTTTCTCAGACAGACTTCGGCCGTATGTATCCAGGAATGTGTGCAGACTTCACAGCCTTATTACCCCAAAACATCTCTCCAGTGAGCCCGTCTTAGCTCCACGGTAAGCCAGTGGGGCAAAAGAGGATCAAAGTCCTAAGAAGATTTTTTTTTTGGGGGGGAAACATAAGACCAAATCTGTCTGTTTCGGAGAAGATGTTTTCTTATGTTTTAGCTCTGGTTGGTCACCAGAGATGACAAGACAACAATTAAGTTCTTAGACACACACAGTGCATGCAGTAGAAAAAAGAGTCTGTGTGACTGCAGATTCTCTGATTTGACACTGTTGGTCAATTAACAGTTAATCAACAATAATTGTTATTTTGGATTGCTCTTTAAGTCATTAATAAAAATAAAAAAGCCAAACGTTCTCTAGTTCCTGCTTTTAAAATGTGAGAATTTGCTCTGATTTATATAATTGAAAATCTGTAGGTTTTTGGACGGTTAGTCGGATATGAAAAGCAATTGAATAATGTACTCTTCACTATTTTCCACATTTTATGTTCTAAATGATTAATGTAGAACGGCAACTATATTGATCATTGATTTTTAAGTCATCTCTTAAAGCAAAAAAAGCCCCAAAATGTACTACTTCCACACTCCTAAACGTCAATATTTTCTAAGCTGTCTACGATACTTCATTAAATATCAATATCATTTGTCAGAAAAAGCATCCCGAGCCCATTAACTTTAAATTATCTTTTGATTGGAACTCCTACTATGTGATCCAGGCCTGGTTTAAGCTCGTAGACCGAACAGTAAAAAAGGGTCCGCTGGAGGAAGAGTAGTTACGAGCTGTGAAGCACTTAACCCCTTTGTTTTGCTACAGCGCTCATGTGTAACAGGAGGGGAGGAGGACAGAGGGTGGTGTTGCTATTTCAGACAGAGACAAGCATCAGAGATCCGATTGATTGAGTTACACACGCTACACTTGCGTCCTCAGCTCTTGGCGGACTGCGTCTAATGGTCTTAGCAGTAGGCGACAAAGTGCTGTTTTGTTCCCGCTATTGTGTGGACGTGAATGGAGCAAAGTGACAGACGGGCTGCCCTGAGAGAGACGGAGCACCCAGACCAGCAGCAGCAGCTCTGTTACTGTGCAGATGCTTGGGTCTACTAGTCTTTGTGTCAGTGTAAAAGTCATTATTTAAGTCAACTTTTAGGTGATTTTCTGTGGTCTTTGCAGTCGTTTTCTTGCGTAATGCTGCATCTCTGGTTGTGTGCCATGGTTGCTTTGGTTTTGATTAATTCTCCCATGTTGTGCTGAATCCGCACCTGACTTCAGCGGAAAAAGATGACTGGCTGCAAAACATCACACCCTGAGGGTGAAACCTGTGTCAACATAGTTATTTACCTGATTTTATATCCGTCTTTTGTCAGCTGTCAACTCACAACTTCAACTGACTGTTAAACCCTGTTCCCATTAGTCACTGTTGCAACACCTGTCAAGCTTCTCGCTTCCCGCACGGCACAGCACGCAAGTTCACAATAACAACTGGGGAAGAGTTACCAATTTACATCTTTGTCATTTTGGAAACAATGAAACCTTTTATATCAGACAGGAGGATTCTGTTGCTGGTGGATTCTATCAACTGTGGTTCGCTAGTTAATTAAGCTAACATTAGCTCCATGAATTGGTTGCAAACGTAATCCCTCGCTGACTGTTTCAATGTTTCCAACCGACTTGTTTTAAGAAGAGAATAAAACGGGCCTTTAACATTCACTTGATGGCTACAAGCATTTTGTGTAATGTTAGCTGAGCTGACTGGAGTTTAAACTTCCCCAAGCCCCCCCCCCCCAAAAAAGCAGGACAGAGCTGCTAACGCTATGTTAGCATCCAGGAGCTGCTTCTACACATGTGCTAGTCGTGAATAGGACTTTTTGAAAAAGGTAACCTTGTAACCCAACAAACTAATTTTGTAAACCCAGGTAGTTAATGTTATGCTGCTTGGGCCAGAACGTAACGCCTACGTACTACTGTTGGTAGTGACCTGGTGTTACTTCCTACTGGACATGCTAATGGCTGCAGCTTATGTAAGCACAGATAAACATACAGTTTAATCGTTTCTTTACGCTTTTTGCTCCTGTTTTGGTTTCGGGATAAAAGAAAAGACTACCTCTGAAACTCTTTAAACGCTATATTGGTGTTGCTATAAAACAATGCACACCGCTATGTGCAGGAATCCAAAGTTTGACAGGTCTGCCCTGCTGTTACAGTTGCTAAGCATTGATTGGAGAGTGGTTTAGCCAATGGTCAGTCAGCATGTAAACAACTACAGTCTATGATGATTGACCCCTCTTTGTGTCCGCCAAAGACACTTCAGCAACTACACTAATTCAAACATTCTGGAAACTACTTATTTATTTACAAGTTTATTTGACAGAGACCACGTATAATAAACAACTGAAATGTGATACACAAGTTATAGAGCTAAAAGCTAGTTCCCCGGGCAGGTGAACAATACAGACCGCACCGTTTTCTTTTACACATGGGAGCACACGCTCAACTTTATCAATGTAGTGTTCAGTGAAAAGCATCCAGGTCTGTGAGGCCGGACTTATCTTTTCTGATTTGCTCACCTTAAATGAATCGACTAGGTGGCCCCTGTCCACTGAGCATCTTTTTAAATCCAGTCTTCGCACAATGTGTCTGCAAACAGTGCTGAGGAAATGATATACTTATGGTAATGTGGTTAAAGCATACACAGTAAATAAGATCTTCTGTCTTTTTTGTTTTCACCTTTATGCCCCTGACCACACTAGTCTAGAGGGGATAAAGAAAAAACACAACAAAAGATGGGAATGGTTTCATATATATTTAGCCAAAGCTTGCTTTCCTGAAAAAGAAAAACAACCCTCTTCCCTCAGTTTTCCCTCTCGTTTTCTCCATGCCACAAAATTACAATGTGCAAATTCATATACGTGTACGCCGTTTTTTGCACGCTGAGAATAAACACGAAGGTCGGGAGAGAATGTTGCTGTAGCGGCGTTGAGGCAGCGTTTTTTTTTTGTGTCGAGGAGTGGGTTCGGTCCTCAGCTATTGTCTGTCTGTCTGTCTGTCTGTCTGGTTTTACTCAACCACACACTTCCAACCATGCCACTGATTACTAGTTTAGAGTTGCACTAACTGCTGTCTGGTCCTTTGGCTAACCTCTGACGAACCTGGTGTGTGTGTGTGTGTGTGTATGTGTTTGTGATTCTGTGTGTGTTTGTGGTGTGCTCTGTTCATGCATGTCTATGTTTGTACACTACACAGTGAAAGTATGCGTCTTTATTTGTGTCCCTGTGTGTTTATCTGCGTCTGTAGGCTTGTTGACAGTGATCTTGCAGGGTCTGTGTGCTTGGGAACGTTTCTTGAGGCATTTTGGGGAGGTTTTTACCGCCAGCCTGTGATGTCACTTCCCCTAAGCCCGAGCTCGAGGGGAGGGGCCAGAGGGGCTGTGGTCTGGGTCAGGTGGCGAGTGGGATCACATATCCTAAAGTTATTTCACTCACCCATTGTAGCCCAATTATTCACTTGCTGTGGCTTGCTGTGTGTGTGTGTGTGTGTGTGTGTGTGTGTGTGTTGGCATGAACGCCCAAAAAAACCAAGATGATGCCACTTACAGTGAGCTGTCTCAGATGAATTCAGGAGTAAGGAATGTGTTACGGCTTCCAAAGGGGCTCGGCTTTTACAAAAGACGAGTGTGATTCAAATGGAACCAAACAACACGGCTGTAAGTCAGCAGTTTGTAGCCTTTTCATTCAAGACTCGCTCGCTTGTGTCTTTTCTCTCTCCCGCTCACTCAGCCTTATCACACACACACTCGCGTGCACACACACACACACTCGCACGGACACACACACACACACTTTCCCTCCTTGTGGTGCATACTTGCGTCAGGTGTGCTCTGTTTTTCCAGTCAGGGCAGAGAGGAATCTGGGCCGGGGTCCAAGCTGACTATCAACAGCACATTGCTGAAGCCCGGGACAAGAAGCAACACATCCACTCCATCTTTACTCCTCCTCCTTCTCCCTCTCTACTCCTCCCCCCTTTTTCTCCTCTCCTGATCACTGGAGCATTGTCGTGCTGTATTTTGGTCTTTTCATCTTTCCGTTTTGTGTTTTTTTTTTTTTCCCCTCTCTTGCGTTCATTTAATTCATTTTCATGCACTTTCCTAATGGTTTTATAATGGTTTGCCGGTTTTGTTATGGAGAAGAGGTTGTTTTTTTTCCTTTTTGGTTTTGTGGTGCATAGTAGTTCTGGTCTAACAAGGCTACAAAGTGGTCACCACCCTTAAAATGACACCGCTTTTAGCAATCTGAATTAATTTCCGTTGACAACATCAGCAGTATTCCTTGGGGGCTCAGGTTTTAACCTGGGAGAAAAGTTTTTGTGGTTTGCCTCAGTGTTGCGTACTATATATATATATATATATATATACGCACACGGTATACTAGAAATGTGACTATATAAATATAGTAAATATACTTGTGTTTGTGTGTGCGCTTTACTTCAAAGCTATGTCCTCGTCAAAGACATGAAAGTTAAGAACTGATGTCTAACCCAGAGATGTGTTCAAAGTGTTCCCCAAAGACCTGTCTCAACCTTAAAACCACAGTGTGTGTGTGTGTGTGTGTGTGTGTGTGTGTGTGTGTGTGTGTGTGTGTGTGTGTGTGTGTGTGTGTGTGTGTGTGTGTGTGTGTGTGTGTGTGTGTGTGTGTGTGTGTGTGTGTGTGTGTGTGTGTGTGTGTGTGTGTGTGTGTGTGTTGGCTTGCTTTCCTCATAATGTTGAACTTTTGTTGGAGTAATTAACAGTTTTACGAGTTTCTTATTGACAACATAAATTGGCATTTTCTGTTTTGTGGCAGTGGCTGACAACCCGTGCGTCTGTGAAAGCATCTGTGCCACCAACCGCATGCGTGTGATCCTACACACTACAACCCTGTACACTTCAATGTCTGGCACTGTGCTGCTGTCTGTCGGGCAGAGAGAAGTAGAGGGGAGATAAAAAGGAAAGGAAAGGCCTCCCACACAGGCAGATATGAGACTTAGGAGCTCCATTAGTTCCTCAAAGCCAGCTGCCGGGTTCAGATGGATGTCTGCGCTCGGCTGTTTGATGTCCATTCATCCATAGCCTTACATCTCTGCCTCTGTCTCCCAGCTTTGCCCGACGCTGGGCCTCATGGGGCTGGCGAGAGAGAGAGAGAGAGCAGCTGCCATAACTATAGGATAAAGCTGTCTGCTACCGTGTGATTCCTGCCTCTGCTAACATTGTGGCACCGCTGCTGCTGCTGTTTTCGCCGGTGATTCTGCCAGGCTTGTCTGTTTTTTTTTTTGTGTCTGTTGTTTATGGGAGGTAGGTGGAAAATATGATGTAGGACGGTTTGATAGGAGGGATGTTTATCGGTGAGAGCAACATGTAGTTTCGGCGTTCCTGTCGGCTCACAAGCTGAAAGTTTAAAGACAGTTTTTAAAACTGTCAGTAGATATTTTTCAAGTTTCTAGTTGACTAATCCATCTCTTTGTCGTCTCTCCTTGCAGCACCCGTTCATCCTCTTCTTCCTCATCGTCGTCCTCCTCCCCTCCGGACATCTTTGGGAATGGGCCAGAGCCTTGCTAGGGTGCATCTTTCCACCCGGTGGTGCGGCTGGCGTCGCGCAAGAGTGAGGAGGGTAGCGGCCAGGTCATAGAGCCTGCCCACCCCTCTCTCTCTCTCTCTCTCGCTCTCTCTGCTTGTGCAGAGCAAGTGACTTTTGACCCTTTGACTCAGCTGTGACTTCCTGCCAGCCATGCCCTTCCGGCTGAAGCTGCGGCGCACACGGCGCTACAACGTCCTGAGCAAGAACTACTTTGTGACACGGATTCGCCTGCTGGACAGCAATGTGATTGAATGCACTCTGTCAGTGGAGAGTACGGGACAGGAATGTCTGGAGGCGGTGGCCCAGAGGCTGGAGCTACGGGAGGTGAGGAGGAGTCTTTCACTATGTGACCCACGTACATGCTTGTGTTGGACTGATATGTCAGCTGATAGTTGGTTGGTTTGTACTTGCAATCGGTACCATTTTTCCGTATCAGTTCTGTATCATTTCTTCATTCAAACACGTAAAGGCAAGATGAGGTTATCACCGTATCACAGAACACAATGCCGAGGGACACGTTGACATGTTTAGGGCTTACAAATGATCAAATTGTCATGGTGTTTAATGCTGATATACAATATCATCTGTTGTCAGCTTCAACAGATATTAGTAGCGGTATTGCTATTAATAGGGTTGGACAATATGGAAAACAAATATTGTCACAATATTGACATAGGGTCATATACTTCCTTTTCAATTGAGTCATTTTTTTGCTAATCAAGCAAAAAGGAAATCCCTGATAAATCAAGGCACTTCATCAATTTGTTGCAAAAATCTAACAATAGAAAAAAAAATCACATTTCAAAGTATTTGTTGTCAAATCACCAAACCGTTGGTAGACACATCGATCATGCACAGATAAAAAGACTTTCAAACATTTCTGAATGCATTGTCAGATTGTGTGTGTGTGTGTGTGTGTGTGTGTGTGTGTGTGTGTGTGTGTGTGTGTGTGTGTGTGTGTGTGTGTGTGTGTGTGTGTGTGTGTGTGTGTGTGTGTGTGTGTGTGTGTGTGTGTGTGTGTGTGTGTGTGTGTGTGTGTGTGTGTGTGTGTGTGTGTGTGTGTGTGTGTGTGAGAGAGAGGGATTGTGTGTGTGTGTGTGACGGCCACGCGTCTCTCCCCACACCCTGTATGTGTCTCCCTGCCCTCTGCTGTCCCCTTCCTGCGGGGTCCTTGTCTGTCTCTAACGAAGCGTGGCTACCTCTGTCCTCTTTTCTCTGCAGAAGAAAGAGATACTGCTCATCCCCCTGTCCCCCCCCCCCTCCTGTCCATGCTTTCTCTGTGTGTTTTCTCTTATCCCTTTCTTTCTGTTCCCTCGTTTTCTTTACATTTCCTACATCAAGGTTTGAAACCGCCACCTTGCTCTGTACTCACACAGGTATGTAGCTTTGCATGGGGCCTATTGTTTGTAGATGGAGTTGTTTTGCGTGTGTAAAGGCACAGTTTGTTCACAGATTGGAGAATGAATGCGTGTTTGGTTGAAGACTGATTGACAAAGTGAGACAGAGGAGCGGTGTACATGTGCATACTCACGCCGTGTTGTGGTATTTGCCAGGTGTCAGCGATGTTATAAATAAGGTGATGCGACGCCTAAGCTTCAGCCGGCGTCTGCCCCCATGCATGCACACCAGTTGAGGACACTTTTAGGATGTATGTGTCCATCTGCATTTTGTTGTTTTCATCTTTATTGATGTACCTGAGGCCTTGTGTGTGTGTGTGTGTGTGTGTGTGTGTGTGTGTGTGCTCTTGCAGCTGCAGCTTTACAACTTTCATTACAGTAGAGTCAAAGCACGCAGACAGAACAGGTGTGCTTACCTCTTCGTGATATGACACGTACACACACACACCGATGAAACGTCATTGTGTGTTATTCTAAATTACAGGGTTAGCCATGAGTTGTATCGGTCTAACCCTGTGAAAAAAAAAATAGTTTGACAAACTTTGTGAGATCTTTTATTTCGGAGACAATCTCAGGCCCGGGGGCCCCGATCCACAAAAGCCGCCTGTGAGCGCTGCTTACGCACAGATTGCAAATGGCAGCAGTGTCCTGTTTCTCTCCCAAGTTGCTGGTAAATTCGAGAGTCTTCCAGCGCTCTTGGCATGCTCATGCATGGGTTGCAAGTATGGTGTTTGTTTTGATGAGTGAAACATGTCAAAATCCCATTGCAAACACCAGCATGTTGAAACCTACCCGAGATGCATAGAACACAGGCTTCTATGGGATGTATAGCATCTAGAATATCAGAAACATTGAAAGTCAAGTTACCAAAAAACAAATCGCTATTCTTAGTCCAAGTTGAGATGATTGCCGAGTCTTGCGGTCCAAACTAGTAACGGCACTTTCGATCTCATCTGCTTAACCACGCTCTTGTTTGGAGCATGTGTGTGATCAGTACAGCATGTTTTAGAAGAACGGTTTCATTTGAAAAGGCCTGAGTTGTTATCTGCGAATGTTGTTTCTGCTGTTTATTCAGCTGCATTGTGTTTCAAGTTCAAATAGCAGATGAATCTCTAGATACAATAATAGACAAGAGTCTTAGTTTTTATTGAGATTTAGTGAGATAGGATCACTGCCTGTTCCCCCCCCCCCCAGGGTAATCTTACCGGCAATGGGTCCGGTCTAATATTAAAGTTTAATAGAGTTGACGTCAAAGGTTTGATCAGATTAGAAGGAGAAATATGTGCTTGTTGTACTTCAGCTGTTCACTAATCTCCTCTCTGCTCTGCTCAATTGTCCCCAAAGTCTTTCTCAACTAATTTCCCATTTCCCTCCTCAACCCATTTCTCTCCATCCCGACAATCCTCCATTTCCCATCCCAATAGTCTCTCCCATTTACTGCCATTTCCTCCATATCCCTCCTGCCTCCCCAAGTTGTTTCTTCCGCCCCTTTATCTCTCTCCATCCAGCTTACGCAACTCATCCTTTCGTTGCTTCCTTCCTCCTCATCCCACCTCCCCTCTCCTTTTTCCCTTTCCTTCTTGTCCCGTTTCCTTTTCCGTCATCTCCATCCCATGACCTTTTGCACCGCACTGACCTCCTCCCTCTGTCTCCCCCCTCCGGCTCCAGACCCATTACTTCGGCCTCTGGTTCCAAGGAAAGACCCAGGCCCCGGCCCATCGCTGGGTGGAGCTGGAGAAACCCCTCAAGAAGCAGCTGGACAAGTTTGGCAATGAGCCACTGCTCTTCTTCGGAGTGATGTTCTACGTGCCCAGTGTTTCCCGGCTGGAGCAAGAAGCCACCAGGTAAACGGTCTCCAATCACCACTTACAGTTTTGTAAATGTCAGACACTAACATACTCTAGTCTTCTTTGTGTGAGACTGAGTGAAAATGCAGTTGATTCCGAGACGAGACCTTCAAAAAGTGGTCCTTGAGACCAAGTTTCGGGCACCAAGACCGATCTCGAGTACTACAACACTGCTGCTCACATCTCTGATTTGTCCAGTGGTGTGTCCACTCATGGCTGTTTTCAAGGCGACCGATCACATTTTAGCAGGCGAGATTACGAATGGGGCTGTCATCTCCTTACTTAGCGAGCCAGCTAGTTACGTTAATGAGATTGGAGATGAGATTGACGAATCGTTTCAGTCTGATCATCAGCCACTGTGTGTGTTTGTGCGAGTGTGGGGAAGGGTGTGAATGAGCACGTTCGCTAGCTGTGAAAAGGGCATCCAGCGGTCAGTGTGTAGTGGACAGTCTGCCATCTCAGATTCCTTCTCTCACACGCAGACACACGCACACACACACACACACACACACACACACACACACACACACACCCCGTAGGTCTGCTTCGCACTGAGCTGGTGAATTTGCGGCTTCTGCTTTGCTGGATGTGGGAAAGGTCGATTGCAGGTCACAGCTTGATGTTTTGACGCTAGATTTAGTTTTAAGGTGTGTGTGTGTGTGTTAACCATTTACGCTGCTGAATTTCCTTGCTGTGTTGAGAGGCGGGACTGGACATGCTGTTTCTGTGTTTACACAGAAAAATAATGAAATCATCGTGTATCAGAGACCGGCCCGATACTCTAACACTCACTGCGTGTGTGTGATATGAGAGAGTGTGTGTGTGTGTGTGTGTGTGTCCGCAGGTTTGTTATACAGAAGTCAGGGTCTTCTCTGGTAAAGGGACGGTATTCCAGGAAACCCCTGCAGGCTTTTTTGGTGTGTGTGCATGGGGGTTATGGGGTTGAAGGGGTTATGATGGGGCCTTAGGGGCAATTTAGGGAACAATGGTCGCCTCTTTTCTCAAGCCCCCTCTCTTTCTCTTACAATCCCTCTACATAGTGTCACTCCTGCTCCTTTATCAAGAGCAGATCTCCATATCACTCCAGTCCCACATTTTTTCTCTCTTTTCTCTTCGTCCCTTCGTCCTCCTTTTTTCTTTCCCTCTTTCTCTTTTTTTTTGTTTGTCAGGAATGTTGGCACAGCCGTCCAGCGTAGGAGGCGGACCACACATTCCTCCCAGCAGAAGTGCTGGGGGTAAAGGGGGCTGGGGTGTGTGCGGGGGGGGCGGTGGGGGGGGGATGTCTGGTTTATAAAACACACACACACACACACACATACGCACACACTCACCTCACACACCTCACACACTCCCCCCCAAGAATCCTCTCAGAAGCCAGCTGCAGCCCTGTCAGAAGAGTTAGTCACAATACACCACATTGTAAGAACATACACGCTCCCGGAGGCAAGCTGTTCACAAAGACCCATCCCCTTTTTCTTCACATCAAGTTGAAAACGATCTTCACAACTTTTTTTGATGAAGTTCAAAACACACTTTTTTTAATCACCCAGAGTTTGAAAAAAATCTTTAAAAGCATCTTTCTTTCCTTTCCTTTGAGGACTCCATCAATGCGTGGGAATGATAACGGTTACAACTGATGGCCCTCTTTTTTAAAATATAGATCTATATATATATATATAATTTATTGAGTTGAGGTTGATTTGGGTCAGATCCAGTGAAGCAGGTCTTTGTTTTTCCTTACACACCTGGTCTGGGGAAGGGGGGCGGGGGGGGGGGGAAGGATTCAGGGAAAGAATGACAGAGGCAAAAAGGGAGACAAGTGGGGTTAGAGAAAGTTTGGCAGCAACACTTGGCTTTGGGTTTGTACCTTGTTATTCATGTGGTTTAAGCTCGCTGTAACTTACACATATCTATGTGTCCGCATAGAAAAGTATGTTTGTGCTTGTGAGCTAAAACAGCGTAGGAGTGAGTGGATTTGGTTCATGGGACGCCGGTGCTGTGATTTACTGTTTCACAAAACCCTTTTTTAAAGAAAGGTACTTTTAAAATGAAAATGCTGTATATCAAACTATCAAATGTTTGTTACCAACTGATATGTAGGTCTTTGGTTTAAAATGCCTCTTCTGTTCATTCTAACAGCAATAGAAGTTAGAAAAGAAAACGGGTCGCTTGGTTTTTTACAAACAAATTCATCTTAACTTCTTGCCAGAAAGCAGAAAGACGGAGTGTTGACTCAGCCTCCCTCTGAGTAAATGAGATTTACTGAGAAAGTAATGTGAGTTTTATTATGTGGTCAGGTCTTTGAAGTTCAGTGTTTGACTGATGTGTAACCTGATACTAGATCTCCCTCTCTTCCTGTCCATCCATTCATCTGTTTCTCTTTCCCTCTCTTCGTCTCTTCATGCAGCTGTGAAAATTACACAAAGTAGGGGGCTACAGTGTGTGTGTGTGTGTGTGTGTGTGTGTGTGTGAGGGGGGGGGGGGGGGCTACATATTTACACCAATAATCCAGTTATCAGGCAATTATGTTACCAAGCAATATTATGTTTTTGTAAAAACGTAGAGTTTTTACCATGTTTTGCAACACGCATTGTAATCCAATTTAGCCTGAGAAAGTTTCTGCATGTTGTGTCGATTCCTTTCATTTTGAGATAATTGGCATTGGCCTGTGTGCTCACGAGACAGATTACTTATCTTTATGGCATTTCACTGAGCCAACATCAGGGAAAGCCACTGCACTAAACAAATTGTTCATTTAGTTTTTAAGTTTACACATTTTCGTTGTCTCTCAGAAACAAGGGGACGCTGCTATCTGCGGATAAATGCTGCTGGTAAGTGCACTAAAACTCTATTTATTTATTTGTTTCTTTTTTTTTACAAAGTTTAGTTTTTTGAAGTTGAACACTGGGGGATGAACTCTGACTTTGTAACAGAATCTGTAGGGTGCATTTCTAGCCAGAATAATCCATGTAAACATATAAATCAGAGTGATGCCTTACTCGCATTACTGGTCACAACCAACTGGACTGTATATGTGTGTATGTCTATGCATGTGTGTGTGTGTGTGTGTGTGTGTGTGTGTGTGTGTGGGTGGGTGTATCATCCAGAGTAGGTTGCACCGTGTTTGACCCCCAAACTGCTTTGTGTACTAATCCCAGACTACCTCCCATATACTACTCACTTGTAAGTAGATATCCTGTACCGCCTCCTTTTTCTTTTTCTTTGTGAAAACAACCTCTTTGGATTTTATCCGTTTTACCACACACACACACACACACACACACACATCGTGCAGAAGGTTTGTGTGTGTTTGAAACCTTCTGCTCCTTCTGTCTCCCTGATATGAAGGAGGGTTAAAGAGGCCCAGCGAGAGAAAGTGAGGAACCTAAACAGAGAGCTGTTGACCGGAGCGAGGCCAGCTGGCCTCAGCAGCCCCCAAGGCTAGCAGCACCAACAGCCTTGAAATCCTAGCATTGTTCAGCTAGTTATCACTCTCTCTCTCTCACACACACACACACACACACACACACACACACACACACACACACACACACACACACACACACACACACACACACACACACACACACACACACACACACACACACACACACACACACACACACACACACACACACACACACACACACACACACACACACGCGCACACACACACACACACAGCTGTACTCTGTTGTGCCCCTTGCTGATTCAACACATTTCAAAGTGAAATCCTCCTGCCTCCCACACAAGCTGTCTGGACCCATCCAGGGTTGAGGGGGTGGTCAGGGTCATCCCACTGCAGAGGTGGTGGAGGAGGGGTTGAAGCATATGTACACACACATTCATGCATGCATGCACATATGCTTGCAGGCTTGTTGTCCGGGCCACTTGGACATCTGGCAGCATGTCTTGAGGCGGGCTTGAACATGCGTGGGCATATAAAGGGCCCTTTGTGCCTGTGTGGCTGCCTGGAGTGCCAGCAGAGCACTGTGCCATGGTGGAAGTCACAAGTAACTCTTAGTGAGGAAAGCTCTACCTCATGTCTGTGTGTGTGTGTGTGTATTCACCTGTTATTACAGCATAGTGATGTCAGTCTGACATACGTGCCAGGTGTGTCATCATTAGGGCGTCTTTGTGGACATGTATGTGCAGGTTTACAAGTGATGGCCTTTGTGGCCAGAACATGATTAATTACGTTGTTATTTTATTTGCTTTTAACGACTCTTCAAAGGATAGATTCACCCAAATTACATATACACATGTTCTCTCACTTATCTCTGTTGGTATCTAGCCATGTAGGCATTTTTGGTTTTATTAGCCCCAGTTTTTTTAGAAATGTGTGTTAGCACTGAAAAATGACTATTTCAAGCTGAACTAGCAAAGAAATAGTCCCGTAAAAGCTTTCGACGTTGTGTTCTGTAGATCATAGAGACTCCAGAGTATTCTGGTAAGATAAATTCTAGCGTAGATTATAAAGGCAAAGACTTTCAACAAGTAAACCCCGTTAGAGAATAGTGGCTGTAACTTCACAGGCTTATCTTATGATCATTGTCTGCAAAGTATTAACACATTTGAGGACAGGATTATTTCGATTTTTGTAAAAATATTGAGACATTGACTTAAATCGAGTGGTTTCTCTCCAAATAAATGTATATCTTCCTGTAATTGAAGCCTTCAATATGCATCATGTGGACCATTTCAAACACAAACATTTTCCAGATGCCTTTCAATGTTGTTTTAAGCCTCATGCATCACTCTAGGCTTTACTTTGAACTTGCATTGAACTTAAATGTATGCTGATGCAGGTTTATTATCAGGACTAGATAATAAAGTCCCTTTTTTTTTTGAACCAGCATGGTGGATCTTCTAACGATCTAATGAACTCATTGCAGTTAAATATCTCTAAACTGACAGTTGCTACAACAACTAAGGACGTGAGCAAATGTTCAACCAATCAGCCAACACCTCTGTATGTTTCAGTGGGTATACTATAATTAAACAGGACAAACATATCACAAGTGAGGAAAAACTATGGACGAAATAATTGTTTCATCAAGGTAAATCTTACTATTTGTCTCGGCAGTAAACCAGAGTTCTTGCATTGTTATACTTTGTATCGCCAGATAAATGACAAAATAACAGAATCAAGAGCTGGAGAAAAGGCTTTCGGTAATATATATGTTAAAGCTTTTGAAACGTATATAGAAAAATCCTTAACACGCCTTATTTTTGAGAGTGCTCTCCAAGACTGCGCAACCTTTGAGACTGTCAATCAAACGCTTGTTGTTCAACTCATTGCCAACTAATTAGAGTTTTCTTTGGAACTGTGATACTTAAGTACTATCTTGTCTGATAATGTTTCCTCCTGTAGATTTGTTGGCCTAGTTGTGCTGCTATACAGACAATTGTGTGATTTTCTTGTAAATTACAGAACAATTTTACCCTTTTCGGGCCTGAAAGGTGTTCAATGAAACCAAGTGAGAAGGAAAAAATCACCCTTTAGTTGTCACAAACCTGTAGACCAATGCAACTTATGTTCACAAGTAGACAAAGTTGTTTTAAGGGTCAAAAGCCTGTCACACTTTCACTTGTTCATAGTTATTACAACCAGTTTACCGTCCACCTCTCCACTGCTGGCCTCACATATATATATATATATAAATGTAAACACCATCATGTTGTTATCATTGAACCTCAGAATGAGAACCAACCACTGTCGACCTCAACATCTCCCCAGACCTCATATGGAGAGCGCTGGGAAAACATGGAGAGTTTGTAAAAACAAAGTCCACAATCATTCGAAGGGTTTTGTGTTCCTGCGAGGCTCCTCCACCTCCATACCGCATCAGGCTCCTCCCACCGCTGCAGCCGCGGAGGTTGGGGTTGGCTAATTAGGGGGTTGCCACGGGAACGGAATGGCAGCTTAGCCAACGGGTGTAATGACAGGGTGAGGGAGGAGGGCGGGGTCAGATTATAGGCCTGGGAGTATGCTGAGTGGAGCTCAAAAAAGAAAAGAAGAAGAAGTAGTGGTGGAGGGAATGTGAAGAAGAATATGAACATGAGAGATGTAAAGAACATAAAGGAGGGCATGAAACTCTGAAACTATGAGTTCAGAGGGAGCTAAACAGTGGAGGATTGGTGAGAGCTACTTTTACAACTGAGATGACAGAGGAAAGAACTTGTTGAAGAATTACCTCCAAAGTATGTGTGTGACAGAGTGAATGACTAAGCATGTATAGCTCCCACATAGACGTTTGTGTACTCTGGCATGGCCTGTCTAATGCACTCACAGCTCTTTCTGACCGTGTGTGTGTGTGTGTGTGTGTGCGTACATCAGAAAAAGGTGTCTCACAGCCCACATTGGAAAGACTCACCATGGCAACGAACAGGAAACGGTGTGCGAGTTTTTACGCCGCTGAGCCCGGTCACCCTGACAATTCTCTCTTTCCTCCTGTGTGGCCACTCCATTCTCCAAAAGACAAACATCTAGTTGGACTGCGGCTAAAAGTGGACAAAAGGAGCTCAGAAACTGAAGGAGCTCAGTGTATTTCAGCCTCTGGGCTTTGGGACTTTTTTACCACATTATGTGAACGATGCAAGTGGACTCAACAATCTGAACTGTGTCATCATATCGGCTTACACTTGGCAAAACCACCACTGCCCAAAACCGCAGAGTCCCCAGTTTGCTTCACATTTGCAATTATAATACTCCTCTTTTGTCCAGCTTGTGTCGGTCCTACCTAAGATAAAACTCAGTCCTTATTCGTGCCAGCTCCATGTCACTTGACAAAAATATACAGACCTATAAAATGGTTTTGTTTAGCCCCTACTGGTATACATTTGGCTTTCCTCTCAAGTCATAAATGAGTCACTGGTATTTCAAATAGAGGTGATTCACTCATTCCTCACATGGATTCTGCAACAGGCTTCTCTGGCATTGTTTTAAACGGCTAACGCTGTTGCCAATACTGTCTTGACGCATACTTTCTGTTGCACAAACCAGAAGCAGAAGAGTACGTCTCTGTGGTGTCTCTTTGGATGTTTGCACTCCTTCTGTTGCTAATGTGCAACGCCTTGAGCACAACTCTTCTTACTTTCTTTGTGTTGAACTGAAACCCCTCATGTTTTCCAACTCGATTTTATATAAGTGGTGTTCAGAGACAGTGTGGCTAGCTGGAAAAATAACATGAACCACCACCAACCAAATTCTGGTGAGTTCCTCAAAGCTAATAAGAGTGCCTCTGCTACCACCCAGCTCGTCAGATGTTTTGTACAGTTTAGCTGGTAGAACGGCTCGGTGGTATGAAGTGTCAGCAAGACTAGGAGTCCTCAGTCTTGTTAGCAACTCCTTAATGCTGTACTTAGTCACCGCTAACGGCTAACGGCAGCATGCTAATATGTTCGCAGTGACAATGCTGATGTGTAGCAAGTGTAATAACTAAGCATGTTCCCTATTATAATGTAGTGTATTAGCATGCTTACCTCTGCACTAAACACAAAACCGATGGGAATGTCAATAATTTGCCAGTATTTTGTCATAAATTCAATTAATTCTGAGGGCGACATGAATAACATGAGAAAATCCATAGCAATCCACCAATAGCACTTCATCATGACTCATGTGCTGTGCACCGTGGATGTCGGTACTAAAAAGTCAAATTAATTTCTGACGCCAGTGTCACTCAACATCATCTCATCTTAATAACACTTTCTTTCTTTTCTCTCTCTGTCTTTCTGTCTTTCTTTCTTTCTTTCTTTCTTTGCTCTCAAGGTATCAGTATTACCTGCAGGTGAAGAAGGAGGTGTTGGATGGACGTCTCCACTGCACAGTAGAGCAGGGGATCAGACTAGCTGGCCTAGCAGTGCAAGGTAAGACCCCCCCCCCCCCCCCACACACACACATATGCATGAACAAACATCTCATGTGAATTATCTACCAGAGGGAGACAGGCGGCACAAGAGAGAAAGAGTGAGCACAAACTCACACTTTCTCAGGTCATCTCGACTTCACTACCTAATATGGCTGCATACCACTGGGAGAGCCCAGTCCACTTGAGTTCCTTTGGTATCAGTCTTGACACACACACACACACAACCTCACTCCATCTCCCCCGTCTTGTTCCTGGGTGCTGTCTGTGTCTCAGGGGGAATGTAAACAGACAGTTTGCTTATCGCTAGTTCCAAGGTTAGCCTTAGTAGCATGAGGAAGACGCTTATCTGTCGGGAGGCGAGGATCCTCTGCTACACCTCCTTTTGTCCGACAGACAGCAGAACAGTACTTAGGATGTACTTAAAGGCCCTATCTGGAGGCCTGACAATGTTATGGAAGTATTGTGCAGGTGGGAGATTAGTGGTGTGCCAATTAGTTTGCTAGTTAAACTACTTTTTTGTTATTCTGAATAAAAGACTATTAGCGCAACGACAGACGATACATTTCAGCTAATCTGATTTAAAAAATATGATGGTCATACACATTAAAATAGACTTTCCCCCCTAAAAGATAATAAAATGTATGTTTTTTTGTATTTTCTAGCTGACTTTGGAGACTTCACTCATTTCCTGTCGCAGGACTTCCTCCGGGAGTATGTGCTCTTCCCAGTGGTGAGTCCTCAAACCTTCACTCTTCAAATGTGTGTCTTTGCGTGTTGCCTGAAGGCACACATTCTTGTGTCACCTGTGTACCTCCTCCCTCTGCATAGCTGATTGACAGGCAGGGAAAAGAGAGAGAGATAAAGATCCAGTGGATACCAAATGTATTGCATCAATGGAACACTATATTACTCTGTGACATTGGCAGCTACTTGATGTACATCGCTTCACTACAGTTTAGATGTAAAACAGTTTGACAGGGTGGTGAAAGCGAGTAAGTGACGGTGTTTTAGTGGAATAGTTCTTCACTGTGACATCTCTGTCATAAATCCTTTATCACCTGTTGCTTCTCTTTCCTTTCATATTCACCTCCTCCATCTCTTTCTTATTTGCTGCCTGTTTTGCTCACTTCTTTGCTTTCCCTTTAGAACTGGCCTAATGGAGACGAGGTGCTGGAAGAGTGGACCCAGAAAGTTGCTGAGGAGCACAAGAGTCACTGGTACACCTTTTTATTTCTTTGGCTTTTTTTTGCCTTCATGATACAGTCAGATAAACAGGAAAGGGGGGGGGGTGGAGAGAGAGATGGGATGACATGCAGAAAAGGGCCGCGGGTCGGATTCAAACCCCGGGCTGATGCAGTCAGAACTCAGCCTTTGTACGTAGGGCGCCAGCTCTACCATGTGAGGGCGCCCAGTCAAGCTTCAGGCATGAACATGTAAAAAAATGAATTAAAAAAAGAGCGAGTAAAAAAAGGTTCAGAGACGATGAGATACCAAGTACCAGGTACTATATCTGTCTGTACTTTCCAGTCGAATGCAGACCGCTGAGGCAGAGCTGCTGTACATCAAGGAGGTGGAGAAACTGGACGGCTTTGGGCAGGAGAGCTTTCCTGCAAAGGTAGACGAATAACAGAACACCCCCAGCCTCCTACACACACACACACACACACACGCACCAGTTTATTTGAATGTGAGAGGACTTTACTTAATCCTTATGATATTCACTCTTCTTCTACAGGACAACTACACCAACGATATTTTCATTGGTGTGTCCTTCATTGGGGTGTTTGTCAAACACAGAAATGGCAGATCCATCATGCTCCACAAGTAAGCCCCACACACACACCCTCCATCGTATTTATCTATTTTTGTAGCTTGTATGAATTTTCGTCCTATTAGTGATCGTGAGGTAGCAGGGCTAATACAAATGTATGAATATGTAAGAAAGTATGATGAATTTTGTGTGGGAAAATTCAATCCTTGTGTGCATTTGTTTGTGTTTCCGTGTGTGTGACAGGTGGAAGGACATTGGTACGATAGCGCACAACAAGGCAGCCATCACAGTGGAGATAACAAGCAGAGACGACACCATCATTTTTCACATGGTGAGTGTGTTGTGTCTGCGGGTGTTCTCGGTACACACGCACACACACACACACACACACACGCACACACGCACGCTTTATACAAGGTTTCTAGTCGGAAGTTTAAATAAAAAAACACAAACACATTCCGAGACATCCATGCACAGATACAAATACACTGGCACATTTGGTCTTGGCTTTCTATAAATACAACTGCTGTGTTAATTCAAAATATCAATGTTTTTCTCTCTGTGTTTGTATCTGCAGGAGGATATGGAAATGGCCAAGTACATCGCTCGTCTTTTCACGGCCAGACACAAATTCTACAAACAGAACAAGATCTGTGCAGAGTGAGTCTCGAGGCCAGCAGACGGCCAATCAGAACACTTATACCACATATATCCTGAATTAGCTGCCATTTCATTTTGTAAATAGATCACCAACCTGTCGTAAGCTTTCCGTTTGTGAATCCTCTTTTATGTTTGTTTCTCTTTAGGCCCACTCACTCACCTGTACCAATCCGGAGGAGACCCACTTGGACCCACCGCCTATCTCTGGTACCGTCGGCAGCCTTTGCTTGCTTTGTTATGGTTCATTATCACTGGTTATTTCTCAGTAGTTCCACACCGAATGAGACCAGAAGGCAGGGGGCAGAGGGAGAACTTTGGAGGGAAGACAGAAATGGCTGTGGTTAGAGATTTGACCCTGCTCTCCCACTCAGGGCCGCACTTAATTGTGCCATGGAGCCTTTGGTTTTAACATGCCTTGGTGGTGTGGTGGGTGTTGTTGGAAAGTTTGCAAGGGTGTTGCTTGGTCTGATTTCCGGTGCGACAATGAAGGCAGTGATTTGTGCTTCTCCCTCCCTGCTGGCCAGACAATGGCTTGGCTAAATGTGGCACAATAGCTGCTCAGTCAGTCCACTCGAGTGCTCAGTTGTCTGTCTGACTCCACAGCCCAAGAGTAGATCCGAGTCGCCGCGCAGCTTGTTATGATATGCACAATTTTAATGGAGTATGAAAATGAATTGCTCCTTCTTAATTGCATTGAATGTGTTTCTTCACTCAGCCGCGGCCCCAGTCCTGTAACTTCCAGTCAATGCATTCCCAGTATGGAGAGCATTATCAGGACACACAGAGCTCCCAAGGTACGTGTAAAACACAGACACACACACAGACAAACACATTTAGAGTTATTTCAAGTCCTCCAGCTCACTGCTGTGACCGCAGTGTGATTTAAGATGTTAGCCTCCCTGATGATATCTGAAGCAGTTCAATGGAGCTAATTGTGTCTTTTCCTGTCAGCCGTGTGACTCACAGCCCATTTGTATTTTTACTGTCTCCCAGCCAATTAGAGCCCAACGTTTGGGGTGCAGAGCAGTGACCTCATTTTGTGCTTCACTCTTTCATTGACATGTTCACACACTCAGTCGGCGTTATAATCCGAGGAGCTTCACTCGCGTCGGCTTGACAGTAAAACCGAGCGAGTGGAAAAACCATTCTGGGTGTGCTGCTTTGCGTGGGTGTGAGATCATTTTGTAGTGTGACCTCAGGCATCACTCTCCGTTTGTGTGGACGGAGATTATGTACGTCTGCCTGCTTGTGGGCTTGAGATAGTTTCACATGAGAGAATGCTCTATTTGTTTAGTAAAGAGGAGTGACAAGCATACCACTTTCTCCTTCATTTACGGTGGGAAGAAAATATTCCACATCTTTCCTGTTCCAAGTTGGAAATATTCAGAATTGTTTCAAATGTGGTCGGTAAACACCTTGAGGGTGCCACAAATGCTATTTACTGCTTATGACCGTAAATCAAAACACTGGAAAACACCAGAACTACTCCAGTACACTCAACTTGAGGTTTAGGAAATTTTGATCCCCTTTTTTCCTGATACTATTTATGTTCTTTTCTCTTGATTTTCCATTTGTTTTGTTAGCTTGAACACTCTCCACTGTGTTAACTGTTAAAAAAAAACAGCATTTTCATTCCTTCTTCCTCCCTCTTTTTTGTTTTTTAGACAGTATCTTCCATGACGACCCCTACTACAAGTCAGAGACGAGTCTGGACCGCTGCCCGGTGGACTTTCCCTTTCGTAACGGTACCGTGCCCAATGGAAGCATGTACAGCAGCCCCAGCCTGAGCTCGCTCAATCAGTCCCAGAACTTCGTCCCACCCTCCCCCATGTCCTCCAACCTCAGCATCCCCGGTAGCGAGCTCATGCGCCCCGACTACATCCCCAGCCACCGCCACAGCGCCATCATTGCTCCGTCCTACCGGCCCACGCCTGAGTATGATGCTGTCATGCGGCAGAAGCGACGCATCCTCCCCGCTCACCATGACCTCCACAGCCAATCGCTGCGCAGTCTGAACATCAGCAATGCTTGTGCTTACCGCCAGCCTGAGGCTCTGGTGTATAGCCAGCCAGAGATGAGGGAGAGGGGCCCTTATCATGGCCTGGGGCCTAGCCCGGGACCTTACGGCAAACAGGTAGAGGTGAATTATCTGTGTTTGATATTGTTAAATGTATCGCTCGTGTCTACATCTCACACTGTTTTACTTTAAATGTTTGCCTTGCAGATCAGCTACAGTAAGCCAGTGTCCCATGGCCCTCATCAGGGAGGACCAGCCAGCAGCCAGGGCCCCTGTCATTCACCCTGCGTTAATGGCGGTGGAGGCGGTGGGGGTGGAGGTGTAGGAAGCTCCATCTCTCACACGGTCAGCACGCCTGAGCTGGCGAATACCAAACAACAGGGGAACAATGCGGGAAGCTATGCAGCTACAGCTAACATGCTGAGAAACCACATGTCGCGCCCTCCTCCACCTTACCCTTCCAGCTCCTTCCGCCCGGCCACCAGCACGCCAGACCTGGCCAGCCACCGTCACCGCTGCATGGGGGGAAGCAGCCCAGAGCTGGTTACCCGCATGGTGCAGCTGTCGGTCAAGACCTTCCAGCCGGACAGCTCGGCCGTGGTGCACCAGTCCCTTCAGGAGGTCAGTGAACCATTAACTGCAGCTGCTAAGCACCGCTCCACCCTGGGCAAGAGACACAGCATGGAGGTGATCAGCAGCATGAGAGGAGGTGGAGGAGGAGGGATGGAGGGCATTGTGATGAAGAGCATAAATGCTCCCCTTCATCGGAGGAATACTCTCAGAGAACATGTAATGCCCCCTCAGCCTCAGTCCATTCCTCAGACCCAGCCTCAATCCTCTCAGCCACAACCTCAACAGCTCCAAGAGTTGCCCATGCAGATGCCTGCCCAGAAATCACCTAAGTCTTCTGTAACACCACCTGGGGCAGTGGCCTATCAGCATCAAAAGACTCTCTCCAATGCTACCATGCTCATACACAGTAGTGAGAGTGAAGAAGAGGAGGAAGAGGAAGAGGAGAGGCCTGAGCTGGATGTTCAAATCCCAGGTCTCAATGAGGACATCAGCATTAGCGCTCAGCTCCAGGCTGCTCTGGCCAAGCTGCCTAACAAACCCCCTCCAGAGTACCCTGGTCCTCCTAGACCTCCTAGCAATGCTCAAATCCGCAGCCACAGTCACAACCACACTACCCACCACAACCATAATCAAGGACCACAGAGCAACCAGGGAATAATGGACCCAAACCAAGCCCAGGGCAGAGGGCTTAAAGCTGGGCAGAGCCCAGGTGGCGGCGGGCCTGGATGTGGTGGTGGTGCAGGTGCTGGTGGGACACTGACCCGAGGGGACCAGGGTGGGGTGAATGGGGGGGTTTTAGGTCCATCCATTTCAGAACCAGACCTGACAAGTGTGAAGGAGAGGGTGAGGAAGGAGCCGGTCAAAGAGAGGCCGGTGTCGGAGATGTTCTCCTTAGAGGACAGCATAGTGGAGCGGGAGATCGCTCAGAGGGTAAGATAATCCTTCAGTAATTCAATGCCTTGACTTCTTTTATTTTATGCTAGTGACAACTATTCTTTTTAATAATACATGCTATTTATCAGTGCTGAAATGGTAAGTTAATTGATTTGTCAATTGACATAATATGACAACAATGTTCCGGCAAACAAAAAAGAATTTGTGGTGTAAAGTCAAATAATAACAGTTTTTTTGACAAAATCCATGGAAATATATATATATATATATATATTTTATTGCAAGACAAGGGACAATACGTACATAAACAGAACAACAAGAGGATGACAAGAACAGTGAATACAGGCCAGCAAACATCATGTAGTCATTGTATGGGAGAACTGTGTGTGTGTGTGTGTGTGTGTGTGTGTGTGTGTGTGTGTGTGTGTGTGTGTGTGTGTGTGTGTGTGTGTGTGTGTGTGTGTGTGTGTGTGTGTGTGTGTGTGTGTGTGTGTGTGTGTGTGTGTGTGTGTGTGTGTGTGTGTGTGTGTGTGTGTGTGTGTGTGTGTGTGTGTGTGTCACAATAACATAATACAATTGTCAGAAATAGTGACAAAATGTAATTAAATATTTTCAGTCGTCAGTAATAATATGAGCATAATAAAATTAATTATATTCTATGATATAGATAGATGAATATATAATTAAAAAGACGTATGTGAATATTACACACATGAAAATATTTCTGTGTACCAGCATTAATTGTATCAATCAAAATAAACATGTCATTGTTTATTAGTGATGTTATGAAAATGGTACCAAAGCTTTAAACACGATGCCAGATCTTGACACATAAAAGTAATTCAACAGAAACTTCAATGCAGCACATCATCCTGTCCTAGACAAAAAAACACCCTCCGTGTTGATACAGTTTAAAATATTTCAGTCTGTTGTTTGCTAGCTAGCTTCATGGCTCCCGATTAGCAGTAATCCGGGGTTCAGCACCTGAGAGGGTAGCACTAGGCTCCGAGTCCCCCCAGGCCGCTAAAACCTTTCATAAATCCCTCAGATTATTCTTTGGGCTGGGTGTTGTTGTGTAGGTCGGCTCCATGTTAAGGCACAAACATTTGACACAGCACCAGAGTCCAGGTGTAAATTAAATCATATAATCGCCTCACTTAGTTGAGAGAAACCTCCCTGTTCAAGAGTGACCTGGTGTGGCCGGCGGTTTATAGCGTGAGTCAATGAAATTCAAAGTCCGAAACGGTTCTCCCTCAGCTGGTTTATCTCATATCTAGAGGACACCCCTTGTGACCCCCAAGCTGTTGTTTTGACTGTCCCACAGGGAAGGAAGGAGGTGGAGCTGTCCTGGGGGTTTAATAGCAGCAGAGATTAGGTGAGGTAATCCTTGGAGGAAGTAGGGACCGGGCAATGTGGGTCAGACTTTGGCTAGCGTGGTCGAGAGGAAAAAAGACGGGGTGACAGAGTGTGTTCTTTAAGGAAAAAGGAGGCCAAATAGGTAGGTGGGAATAAAAAAAAAAAAGAGGACAGAAGGGTGAAGGGTCAAGCTGCAAGTCTACTATTAATAGGCTTTACCTTCAGGGCTTTTTAGTTCACAACTTTGGACAGAATACAAGTGGATTGGTTACGGCCAGGTTTGCCTTACAAACAGGACACACACACACACACACACACACACACACACACACACGCTCATATGCACGTTAAATCTCCCCACCCACTTTGAAACACTCACATGTGCTTGCTCACCGCTTTGAAGCCAGTGCAGGTCAGTCAGTCTTGCCATGCTGCCGGTACCTGTACCCATGACACCAGGATTTTCCTCTCTCTTGAAGACGCTGGAAAGACAGAAGATGTCTGTGGACTCCATGAAGAGGCCGCTGATGATGGCTGCGCTCAACGGCCTCTACGTGGCCCGAATGCCTGTCCCCGAGAGTCCTGCAGACGAAAGTGCCAAGGCTGCTACTGACGAACGGGTAAGAGGACTGCTCTTACTTTGTAAAAATACATGTGGAGTTGCTCGAGTTTCTAACATTTCATGTGTTTAATTGTGTATCACAATATTTTTTTTACAGTTAGACAATATGTGCTGTTGATTGATAGATATCTTTAAAAAAGTGTTGCTGCTATATTTCAGTAGATTGTATTCCGGGATGCATTATAATATGAAAAGTTTAGGTTTTTTCAAAACAAGCTCATAAGGTAATAAACCATTTTTGACTGAAAATATAATCTTACAACTGCTGCTTTTCTGGTTTAAGAATCTTTTCATTATTCATCTAAAAACACCCTCCAGGCTTAAATGTAAAACCAATTGTCTTTTTATGATTGGAGGATTAACATCAGACCTTTTTTAACTCACATTTCCCACCTGTTGGCGGTGATAAAGGAAGCTTGGCTGAAGGTTGTCTCTATAAAACTCATAGACGGCCTCTGATAATCGCACTATTTAATGCATTTAGTTTTGCAAATCCTGTCTGCATGGCTCCCTTTTTGAGTGTGGAGGTGTGAAACCCAGCCATTGTCCAGACTGTTGCTAAGCTAAAGGGGGCAAGCCCTAAGTGGGCTGTGGAACGCGTGGCATGGTGGTGCTTATCGCCTCTAGGCCCGTTGGTATGTTAAGAATGTGACCCGACGGAGAGAGAGCCAGCGAGCCACACAGAAAGTGATTGAAAGAGAGCGAGACAGAGATGCTGCCCTCCTCAAACATGACTGGCCTAATAAACATGTGCCCCCATTAGAATGAATGCCAACCACTGCATATTATGCTGTTTTTAACAGCTTTGTTGATGCAGTATACATGCCTTGAGTTCTTTGATGTTGAAGTCAGTATTCAGCTGCGAGTGCTGACGAGAGTTTAGAAATGTTGACGTATATTATAAGGAGATTTCTGGATTCTTCTGGTCTGAATAGTCTCTTCGGTGTGGTGGAATGTAAACGAATAGAAAGCCCCTTGGGAACTGAAAGAGAAACCTCTGAATGATGTGAATGACTAACACCCCCCTCCCCCTCCTCCTCCTCCTCCTCCTCCTCCTCCTCTCTCTTTCTTTTTCTCTCTGTCTGTCCAGTGTAAGACCTTGGAGTTGAAGCTGGAAGAGGAGCGGGTCTTCACTGAGTATGAGCAGGTGCCCAAGAAGAGGGCAGACTGTGTTCTCACCACGGCAACTCTGCCCGAAAACACGGAGCGCAACCGATTCCGTGACGTCGTTCCGTACGAAGAGAATCGGGTCGAGCTTGTGCCAAATAAGGAGAACAACACGGGCTACATCAATGCCTCGCATATCAAGGTGTGCTCGAGGGGTCAAGGGTAAAATGTTAAAAAAAAAGTGTTAAAAAAGGAATTTAAGTGACGATTACGGCGCCTACCTTGTAATCCAGACTTTTATCTAATTCATGCGATGCTTTCACTGTTTTAAATCATGAAAGGCAGGGAGGTCTTTTTGTGTGTGCAATATCGTCCAATGTACGCCATACACGACATACTATTTTGTTTCTGGATGGTTTATCAAGCTTAAGTAGCTAAATTCATAAAGCAATACCGGATCGGTCAGTTTTTCTGAAAATGTTTAAATCACCAAGATACATGGTTTTCATTGGCCAGTGGGAATATTCATGACACATGAATCAGTTTTCCATTCAAATGTATGGAAACACCTGAATTTACATTAAAATTGATAAAAGAAATGCAAATCAATGTGCGTTTCTATCCACTACTCAGTTCATTCTCTCAAATCCTCCAGTCGGATGCCATTCTACTATTGCAGAAGAAGAGCGTGCAACATAATATAATGTCATTACACCAGCAGCAGTCAAAACCTCAAAGAGTGGAACAACAATGCAAATGGCATTCATGTTTGTTTCATGAGACAGGATCCTCATCGCTCCACATGGAGGTTATGTTTTCAGCCGGTGCAATTTGTATTTTTTATTTTTTTATTGATTTATTCACCAAGTCTGTTTCCCTTACATTCAGCCTTTATCGATACACCAACTATTCCCTCCTCAGCCGAACGCAAAATTAGTTTTATTCAAATGTCTGCATTTTTCATATGCAAATCTAAAATGTGCATGGGAACACACCCATAGATGGATAAGATCATACAACATTGGATGTGTACATTGTCAACATGACGGCCTGGATTGTATTATCCATCAGTTTGAATTGTGTTCCAATAAGGAGGGAGAGAATGATATTGAGTGTGAAATGTTCTATTATTTAATTTGACTGTTTTACCAAAGTGTTTCAAGTTTATGCGTTTGGCTCAAGTTGATCACAGTTACAGTCTCAGAATGCTTTGCAACACCCACATCATACACCATCAATTTAAAACACCGAGCATAAACTCGACACTTTCAGCTCCCTGCTAGTCTTTGTTGTGGTCATTCCTAAGCAGCGAATGGCTCGGAGGAAAGGATGAAAGGCATCTGTCGAAGGCTGTTTGTGCCTTTAAGCTCACAGAGCTTGTGGAATTCCCAAAGAATGTGGTCCAAACTCCAAACCCTCTTAAGTCAACCTGAGCTGCTCTCACTAGCGTTCTATTCATGCTTAGTTGCAAACAGCATGTGTGCACAAGCTTGTGTGTATGCATGACTTTGCATTTCACCAAAGCAGCACTGCATCGCTGCCTATCACGGTGTAACCCTCTTACTTTCCCCCGTCATTTAAGGTTGCTGCCACAGAACAAAAGACCTTGTTTATTCCCTATCCATCTCTTAATACAGTGTTTACAGTCACGAGGTGGCCTGAGGAATTAGCTGGGACATGTTCTTTATGTAATGGCACTCCAAAAGCTATGCGGTTGGAGTTTATTGAAGATGGGAAGTTTTTCAGTGCTGTGTGTGGCCTTGTGATTGTTAATGAGGGAAAGCAAAAGAAAGCCAAAAGAAGAAGGGTTTTATACATGAGAGAAAAGACTCAAACTGTGGATAGAAATGATGTTTATACTGCCCTCCAGTGGTGGATGAGAATATTGTCTACGTATAAATAAGCGCTTCACATTGAATATGTTTAGAAAGTCATTAATTTCTGGCTAATGTGAGGTTTTATTTAATTCAAATGTGGTTATGAGCTTATTTATTCATGTGTAGGTTCATTATTATTTGCACTGCAGTCATTGTAATCTCCACATGCACTAATTGATTCTTTATGTGTGTGCGTGTGTGTGTGTGTTTTCCCAGGTGATGATCAGAGGGGAGGAGTGGCACTACATTGCCACCCAGGGCCCACTAGCCAACACCTGTGCCGACTTCTGGCAGATGGTCTGGGAGCAGGGGGTCAACGTCATCGCCATGGTTACTGCTGAGGAGGTACACACACACACACACACACACACACACACATACACATGGCACACGCAGATGTGGATATTTTTCAGCGTCAGACAGCTGGCATCTGCTTCTGTGTGAAAAATAGGATGGCAGTGAGTGTGTGAGTGTGTGTGTGCCTCTTTGTCTTTGTGTTTATGTATAAATGTTAGAGCTCATCATCTATTGTCCCTCATGCCCTTCTTCCTCTTTTTTCTACCCTCATCCTCCCATCTTCTCCCTCTCGTCCATCCAGGAGGGTGGCCGATCCAAGAGTCACCGCTACTGGCCCAAACTGGGCTCCAAACACAACTCGGCCACTCACGGCAAGTTTAAGGTGACCACCAAATTCCGCACCGACTCGGGCTGCTACGCCACCACGGGGTTAAAGGTCAAACACCTGCTGTCTGGCCAGGAGAGGACAGTCTGGCACCTGCAGTACACTGACTGGCCTGAGCAGGGCTGTCCCGAGTATGTCCAGGGATTCCTCTGTGAGTGTCACCATTATCAGTTTGTGTGAAATTTTAAGACACAACAAAAAGTGATGAAACAATCAGTATACCGTCATTATTTAATGTCTGTTTTACAGACAGATATGAGAAAGGTATTGACATTTGTATCTACCTCTCGGTAAGAAACTGTGTAAATGCCCTTCCTGTAAAGAAGCCAGATGCTATGAAAAGATGGTATTATACAACAAGTGAACAACAATAGCAGTTCTCTTCAGTCTCTTCAGCCTGGCAGACACAATGCCCACATCTTACCTTTGTCTCCATCTTCTTTCCTGCAGCCTACCTGGAGGAGATCCAGTCTGTAAGGAGACACACCAACTCCATGCTGGACACCTCAAAGAGCCTCAATCCTCCCGTGGTGGTTCACTGTAGTGCCGGGGTGGGTCGCACCGGAGTGGTCTTCCTCACTGAGCTCATGATCAGCTGCCTGGAGCACAATGAGGTGGGTGGACTGTGGACTTACATTGTGCAATGAGTTGGAATGGGCAGTCATGTTTAGGATCACAGCTTCTCTTTGACAAGATGCATGTATCACAAGTATCACTTTTTGGGGTGAAAAACGTACAAGTCTGTAATTTTGTAAACCACGATGTTGCCCATGAAGGTGCAGACTGTGTGACTTAAAGGGCCAGTCTGTAGGATTTGACGGCATCTAGCGGTGAGGTTGCAGATTGCAACCGACAGAAACTTCTCCCGTGTGCCAAAGCACGTAGAAGAACTGCGGTGGCAGACGCAAAAACACGAATGACCCTACATAGAGTTGGGTTTGTCCTTTTTTGAAGCGGACCCACTTCGTATTTAGATACAAACGGCTCATTCTAAGGAAACAAAAAAAACAACGGCTCTTATTTTCAGGTGATAATACACAAAAGAAAACATACTTCTTAATGTCATATTCCATTTCTGCCAATAGACAAGCCCTAAATCCTACACACTAGCCCTTTAAATAAAGTTTGGATGCAGAGTTACCTAAAAGATACACCGCATTTGCCAAAACATACATGCTCTCATGTATGCAGACCAGGTAAATCCAGGTATGATCCCTTTATTATTTCACTCAGTGAATCCTCAGGAGAGGATAGGAGACAGGCAAGTGGACTTTTAATGTAACTCTGAGTGCATTGAGTTTGTCTTTTTCCAGCCAACGTACATGTAGCCTTGTTTACTGCACAGAATTCGTTTTACAGTCTCTCACTTTCCTCCTCTTCTCTTTATATTTCAATCACCGTATATATCGTCGGCCTCTTCTTCCCTCTCCTTCAGCCCGTGGAGGTTCCCACCATGTTGTCCGGGCTGAGGCAGCAGAGGATGCTGATGGTGCAGACCATTTCCCAGTACAAGTTTGTCTACCAGGTCCTCATTCAGTTCCTCAAGAACTCCCGCCTCATCTGAGCCCCCGGTATGCTGACCGTTGCAGAATGGCACCAGACAACGACAATGGTACTTTTAAATTAGCATGAGGACTGTGCAACAGAAGCAGGTAACTGATGGTTGGAAGCAGATGCAGAGATTCATGTTGAGTTTTCTATGTGGCAGTTTATGGAAATTCTGGTGGATTTTCATACAAACTCACCTCAAAGGAGGAAAGGATGTGTGTAGGCCTGTACAAAAATTGACGACCATTTCTCCTAATATTTGTAAGTAGTTATTTTTCCCCCTGGGTTTAATTTTTGGACGTGGTCCTTCTGTTGGAAAATGCATGTCTGTGCATTTTCCTCATACAAGTGTTCATTTGTGTTTCACTTTCATCTGGGATAGATTGCCTGCCTGCTACATTTCTCATTCACTATTTAGCCGTTTAGCGCACTATGCTGCATGAACAGTAAGTGGCAGCAGTATTAATACTATTTTCTATACTCTGAAAGAGTTTGCCAAACAAAAGTATTCTTTAAATCACTGTTCTAAAATGTTGCTTTTATTGTTAACAGAGTATTGATTAATACAGCAAATATTTACTTCAACATTGTAACAGATGTTTTTATTTATTTCTATCAAGATTGTGGTCACCTTTGCCATTGAACGGAGCATTGACAAGCATGTTGATCCTTGCCCTGTCAACTTTTATCTTTCATTTTTGAACTTGTCTTAATTTTCGGAAAAAGCCTTCTTTGTCAATGTCAATAGGGTCGCTCCCAATTTCCTTGATTCATTTCTATTGAGATCCTCCTCCACATGTAAACACACATAAACAGGCACACACACACAAAGCTCATTTTAATACTGCAGCTCCTTATGATCAAACGTGTCTTTTCACATTTCAAAAGTCTAAAAAGTGTTTATTTAATGAGTTGGATAGTTTCTAAGTGTATCATTTCACAGCTTGTAGTCATTAGAGGAATGGGTCTTGATAGTGTCTACACTGAATCATTGTGCCTTATTGAAACATGAAACCAGGAGACGCTTTTACCTCTAAAGATTAAATCTTTAAATTGGTATTTAATAGTTTGTGTTTTCTTATAAGAACAACTAAAACATTTCATATAATTTACCAAACTCTCGGTTAAGGATTTGAACAGTAGGAGAATGCTTTTTTTTTTAAAGAATAGTATAAAAGTGACACAAAAATATGCAGCTTTTAGTATCTGATCCAAGCCCAATACATTCATATGTTGCCATGTTCCTTGATCCCATTTCTAAAAATTACACTCAAGAATCACACTCAAGAATTTCCTTTTACATGTTACCTTAAATATTCATTTTTTTTATTTTTCTGAATCGTGATGCAAAGCCAGCCGTGTCCAAAGCGACTTTGTACATAATGGGCATGTGAAAAAAACGATTTCTACAAATGTTTTATATAGTTTCTTTTCTTGACTTGGTACCCTAAAAATACCGCAACATAATAAACTATGCATGCATTTTTATATTTTAATGTATATATTCTCAAATAAGTAAAAGCTTTATGCTCTCTTGACATATAAGTGTTTTGTTGCACTTCTGTTCTCTTTGTGACGGTATTTCCTCACACGGCATTCCACTGTTTGTTTATATTTAATTTTTCCCCTTCATTTTCTCTTTTGGCAAAAAACTCCCAAATAACTTTCAAAGTTTGTGTACATATGTTTTGTATATGCGTTTTCAGTGCATCAAGCCTTTTGTTTTTCTGTCCCCAGACATGTATGAAGCTGTCGTACTTGCTTATTATGCAATAAAGCCTTATTTTCTTTAAGACCGTGGCCACAAATTCATTTATTGTAATCATTTCCATTTGTTGGTAATACTGTGCGTATGTTGGAGAGGTACTGGAGACGTGTATTAGTGCAGAGCACTGTGTTTGCATTAGCGCCTTGTGTTGAGTACCAGCCCTCCATTGTGATTGGGGTACATTCCACAGCTTTAATAGGACCCTTGTGGTGAGGCAGCTGTCCTGATTGGCTGACAGGGATTGTGTTGCCCCCCCCCTACACACACATGTCAACAACTCCACTCTGATGGATGACAGGGTCCAGCTGACGTGTCAGTCACAAGCCACAACAAGCATGGAATCATTAACAATTTGGGATAATCTTATGCTCAACCTCAGTCAACAATTGTGTTCACAACGTCAGATTTTCACATTAAATGCATGCTTGGCACAAACATATCTTGCGTTCAACAAACTAATAAATTCAGAGTCCCAACATCTGAAAATCCCAAAAAGATTTTAATGCATTAAACTTTGCATAAAAACATGAATGCTCTCTATCTTTGCTTCAGTACCAAATAGAATAGAAAGTGCTTTCAGTTCTGTAGAGCTCCTAATCAAAGGAGTGTTTGCAGTCCCTCGGGGCCAGCCACGTTACATCATTTCTTTACTTTCTCCTCATTTGTGTACCATCTCTTTGCGCAAATCCTTCAAGTAGAAGTGATCCTTCCCGTGAGCCACCTCCATGATGGCCATTGCCTGTATACACACAAACAAACATAATTTAACAGCATTATACAGCATGTATACAGTATGTACGTGATTTCTAGGTCTGGGTATATATCGAACCTCACTCCCTTTTTGGTACCAACTGGAAACTGTGTCTCTAGCACAGCGTAATGAAAACTGTCAAGTTGGCGTCTAAATGCTCGATACTTGTTCCTTGATAGACAGTTTCCTATTTCAATTTCACACCACATTTTATTTAGATGAAGTTATTGAATGGCTGCTTGAGAAGAAATTGAAACATTGGTTTTGTCAAAGGTAAGTAAGGTGTTGGAAAAAGGTTTTAGTATCTGTACCAAAACTAATATCATTGTGAAATTTGAAATGATTTACTTGTATTCACTTGGTTAAAAGTGCCTTGTAGCTGTTGTATTGGAGAATAAAAGTCTGATGTGAAAGGTCAGCAGTGCATGTTACCTTCTTGAGAGCGCTGACACCCACTGAGTACCTCTCTAGGCCCATGTACAGTCGGCCCAACTTCAGATACATGGAGGACACATTCAAAGAGTACGGTGGATACAACTTGCTGCATTGGAAAGAGAGCGTGCATGCTGATTAGACTTAAATCATTGCTTTTAAAGAGCAAAGATGATGGCATGAACATTTA
The DNA here is from genome assembly GCA_032191485.1 of Leptoclinus maculatus. Classification (NCBI taxonomy): domain Eukaryota; kingdom Metazoa; phylum Chordata; class Actinopteri; order Perciformes; family Stichaeidae; genus Leptoclinus; species Leptoclinus maculatus. The sequence continues at coordinate 29,733,655 of JAVDOI010000003.1, read as the reverse complement.
CAAAATGTTTTTCAAAGGTCATATATTGCATTGATATAAAAAAAACACTGACACCTACAATTCCCACAATGCAATCTACAAGCATCTGTTTCTTAGTTTACACGTGGCCTCGTCACCTGTAGCGTGTGATGATCTTCTCGCCGTATCTGAGAGCTCCGTACGGGTCTTGCATGTAGAGACAAACCCCCATGGCCTGGTACATCACGTGGAGCATGTAGACGTTGGCGTCGTCAAAGACGGCTCCCATCTCCTCCAGGCTCTGTTCACACATCTCCAGCAACTCACTAGGGGGTGCCACAGAGTCAAGGACTGTCAAAACAAGCTGAGGTTTTACTGAAACATCAAAGGGCCTCTGATCCTATAATCAGATGTTTTAGAGTCTTGAAAGCTGCTTTGCAGAAGAATAACATTCCGCTTAAGAAAGCTTCACAAGCACTAAACCTACCTGCAGGTCTCCTTGAATTAAATTAAAAGTGCAGATCTTGTGTTGTACAAGAGAGACAGTGTTACTTAGTGAGAGGATATTCTTTATGTGTTTGAGAGCCCGGAACTCTTTGATGGTTTTCCTGGCGTACCGCACCATGTTGCTGATGACGTCTGGCTCTATGGGGTCACTCCGCTTACGTACTTTCAACTTTTCCTTGTCCTAGAGGTGAAGACAAGGACACGGAGCACGACAGTCAACCAAACTCTGAGGTTTTGCTTCTAAATTTTACACATGAATTATAATAGCAGTTCTATGATTGTATGATTTTGTCTTTTTCCACTCGGCGCTTCGTACCTTGGACTTGGTTTTACAGTCCTGGCAGTCACAGGTGAAATAATAGGACTCTCTCAGCCTGTTGTTGCGGTCGTCTACTGGATAGAGGAGGTCTATGTAGCTGATGAGCACCTAGAGGTGGAAATAACACACAACGCACGAGAATCCTAAATACTGGTAACGAACACTGTCATTACTTGACTTTATTTTTTTGTTTGAATGTCTCTATGGAAGCCCATTCCCGCCAGCAAAAGAAAAAAAAGATCACAAAAAAAAAAGAAAAAAAAATAAGATCACTAAAAAAAAAAAAAAAATGTAATTCACAAAAAAAAAAAATCCACCCACAAAATAAATAATAATAATTCTAATAATAATTTTTTTTTTTTATTTTACTTTCTTTCCACCAGCAAAAAAACCCAAAAAACTTTTGGTGCATCCATCTGTAACCATAACACTGACCAGATTTTTCCAGTTGCTATAGAAAGTCGAAATTATGAGATACTTTAACACAGCTATATGACATATGAATGGATTGTGAGTACATTGAAGACTTCTTTAAAACGCAGCTTTACAACACATGAAATACAGATGATGTTTCACATTGATTGTACTGAGCAAACGCACCCTTGAATAGAATGTTAAGCAAGAAGCAGCTCTGGAGTATAAAGAATGAAACCAATGTGGCTGAGGTGGCGACCAATAAACAGCAACTGGAAACATCTTTTTTTTTTCTTTTTTGCTGACAGAGAAAAAGTTAAAAAAAAAAATATATATATATTTTTTTTTTGTGAATTAATTATTATTTTTTTTTTTTGTGAATTCATTTTCTTTTTTTTTCTTTTTTGTGAATTCATTTTATTTATTTTTTTTTGGTGATCTTATTTATTTATTTTTTGCTGGCGTGAACGGGCTTCCATACAATTTGCTGCCAGATAGATTTTAAACTGCAGGTTAGAAGATCAGTCTGAAAATAACCCCACTGGCCTCTTGAATCAGCTGCCTCCCCCCCAGAAACCGCACACACACACACACACACACACACACACACACACACACACACACACTCTCTTCTTCTACAGCGTTGCCATGACACACTGATAAGTAAACTGTCATTGCCCGCGTACTTTACACAGTGATGCTCATGCCAAAGCCTTCACACTCCTGTCTTCGCCTTTCAATCTCAGTCTCCTAGTCTTTTCCATTTTAAGATGCTATCTCATCCATAATATGTTATACTCCAAAGCCACCTGTGTTGAAAAAAAGACTATAACCTCAAACCCATCAAGCTTGTTTGAAGATCTAACGGAATAATTTGACATTTTGAGAAATATGATTATTTGATTTTTTTGTTGAGAGTAAAAGGAGACGACTGATAGCACTCTCATGTCTGTACGGTTAATACAAAGCTAACTACAGCAGGCTTTTAGCTTTTCATTACACAAAGACTGGAAACAGGGAACACGTGCTGGGTAGATGGGTAGCTGAAGCCTCCTGTTTCTAGTCTTTATGCTAAGCTAAGTTAATCGTGGAGAGTGGTATCGTTCTAATTCTTCTATCATGAAAGTGAAAAGGCACATCGCCAAAATGTTGAATTATTCCTTTAAACTCAAGGAGGCAAAAAAACAATCAGAAAACAAGGCCCGACTTACACGTCATTCAAATTTGATCAATCCCTGTATATTACTGTAAGATTACAGGGAAGTATTGTATCATTTTAACACAACACACATACTGTTCTTTACGGGTTTGAATGTCATTTTGTGATTCTTCTTTGTTTCTATTCATTGCGCACTGAACCACCACATTTGAATTGAATGGAGCTCACAGACGGACACGTTTCACACACTCGTAAAAACAGCTCCCTTCTCAACACACACACACTTGAAAAAAACTGAACCCAACCCCCTCTAATGGCAGCTGTCCCCTTTCCTCACTTCATCTCCAGGCTTCATGTTCTTCACCGCCCGAACCTCCGCCGACGTCCCGTTATATGTGACTATGACGCTGGGAAGACAGCTGTGGTTTATCAGTGCCACACTGGGAAGAGACAGACAGAAAGAAACAGATGAGACTAACAATCAAGCTCTCTACTTTCTTACAATGGAAGACGTAGAAACAGAGAGAAAAGTGCCAACTTATCTACAGAGGCCACGAGGGTCCCTTAGATATGTTAGTGACCTTCCTATTATCTGGGTGGCAGGGTGGAAATAACTTAAAAATTTGCTTAACAGCCTCAGCCACAGCAGGGAGACGATTTTACCACCACATGAATGGAATAACATGGCTGTCCCTCTCCTGTATGTTGTTTTCAAGAACAATGACTGGAGTCCAAATGAAATGACCAATGTCCTAAAATATAATGAGGGAACTATAATGTGTCCAAAGAAGCCACTGAGAAAAAAACACTCATTCAGAATGCCCTGTGTGATATACTGTGTCTGTGCATGCGTTGTTAAAACAGTACAGAATGAAAATGTGCTCATATGCATGTGAGTTTTCCTTCTTACTCTGGGTAGAGTGCAGTACCCATGTGGGACAGCTCATCATCCTCTACAGTGAAACCATTACAGGAAACCTGTTGAATAAATGACACAGGAAAGAGAAAGAAAACACATATTACCAATCTTTTGCCATTTCTTCATCAAAATATATATAATTTGCTTAATGGGGAAGTCACGGACAAGCAAATTGTTAATATCACTGAATCCATGCTAAGGCCTAAAAAAAAAGACAAAGAGTAAGAATCTACAGCTGTTTTTATGAGCAGGCATTTACATGCGTTTGTGTGTGGTACCTGGGAGAAGAGCGTGAGAAGGTCTTTATGGCCAGGAAGCTCCAAATGTTTGGAGAAAAAACGATGCAGTCCGGCAACATCTGCCTCGTTCATCTCTCTTTTCTCATTATCTACGTCTTCCTCGTCTGTTACAGGAGGAGGGATAGATATTTTGATTGATCAAACGTGTATTTTTTTAACTTGTATTTACCAAGCATATAGTAGGCATGATCTCCTTTATTATATGAAATACTAGTTTGGGTAATTTGTAGGAAATCTTATCTGCGCAAAACAATTGACCAGTCTAGAGTCTTGCTGCTTTTTCAAAGCTACCTTTGAGCAAAACCTGCACAGTTTGTCTTCAAATGTTTATGATTTACCATCTCTCACAACCAATCTCTTTGCATTGTGACATTGTGACTGGATACTACGCATCAGGGAATATTGATTCATTATTTTGAACTGAACCTCGACTATAAGTTCTCTTTAGATGACTAACTCGATCCGACACCATTTCCCTTGCATTGCAGACACTCTGTGTGTGTTAGTCTAAAGTGCTCCTTCCCATTCAAGTTGTTACACTCGTTACATTGTCTGATGGCCATTCGACCCACACCTATAGGATATATATAGATGAGGCCCTGGGGGGGGTTCTCTCAGTCTAATCTCAATGGGTTGTGCTTTTTTAAGAGGGATATCTAGTGACCCTTAGGACTGAAGTACAAACTCAGACTCTCTGGACACTTTATGCTGAATCTGACACTTTCCAGGAGAGTTTATAAGGGTTTTCCCCAAAGACCATTTAAAGACAAATCACAAACAAAAACCATGCATGTGTGTTATTAAAGGACAATTACTCACGCGATTGTATCTCCTCAATGAGCAAGATCTTCTCAGAAGCACATCTTTCTTTCTGCGTTTTCTGTGGAAAAGAGGCATGATTAACAGACAAATAACCTCAATGAACCACAGTACGTGCCAGAAAAAAACGCCAAAATTATGTGTTGTCTTTTATTAACTGTCCAACCTTCTTGGCGAGGATCCGGGCCACCAGGCGAGTTATCTCTGATGGGCACCAGTTCTCGTTGAATGCATTCATGGCAGAGCACTCCAGCTTGTGCATGGCCCAGTCCGCTCTCTACACACAACCACACAAACACACAACCCTGTAGTTTAAAGACCATTCAATTGGGAACATCTAAGGTATGAGCAAACCATTCTTACAAGTTTAGGACCTCATGTTCCCCTCACCCCTTCACCCCTTACCATGCAAACAGAACCATTCATTCACTGCTCTTCTCCATTCTCTGATTTAGTTTATCATTACCTATGGTTGTGACATGCTCCTTATACACCAGAAAGAACAATAATCGGAAAATCATTACATTACAGAGTCTTTCTGTCCCTCCCCCAACTGTGTCCTACCTGGCATTTCACATTGCAGTAGGAGGCTTTCTTGCACTTCCCACATCTTGCCAACTTCTCTTTCCTATGTATGAAACAAAAAGCAGGGTTTATTAGTTCATGGATAGTAAACAGCATGTGATTAGAAAGTTACTTAAAGACCCTCACACCTCCTTGTATAATTTACTTCCCCAGATACAAAACATCAGACATCATAGCTCAGAGTATATCAATCTGCATACAAAGATCGATCTGCAGATATCAGACTTCAATGCTGTGAACGTATCTGTATGTGAGTATATACTTGTATTTGAGTATCTAGCTGCTTGAGTGTGCACGTATCCTGCTCCATTACTCTGAAACAAGAAGCAGCAGTTGCTGCTGGCCAGTCGGAACTGCTGCAACGAAGCGCTTTAAAACATTCTGTGGTATTAATAGGAGCTGACCTTATGACTGACCAGCTGTCTCTCTCCACCACGTTGGAAAGTAAAGAAAAAGCCCACCCATTTCATTTTGAGACTGTCGGTAGGGGGCGGGCCAAGTCCAACAAGCTGCTTAGTGGTTGGTGGACACGATTGAATGGGAGCACACTACCTGATGTAAAGTGCAGGTGCAACCCAGAATTGCAGTCTACTCTACACACAGTATCAACTGAAGTGTATCAAACATAATTGATTCCCTAACAATGTGTTGTATGTCACTGTATCTGCAAAAGTCTTCTAGGCTCGTGGCTTTTCACCTGATAGGGACAATAGAAAAATTGTCATTTTACAGAATCCAAACTGTGCACATAATTAGACTTCAGCAACTTTTCAGTTTTAAGTCGGATCATTAAAGCAACAGGATGGATTCAGAAAGGACAAATTACAGTAGCTTCCATGTAAATCATCCGTAATGAACCTTACAGAATCTTCCCAAATCAAAAGACTGTTTTCATACCGTTGCAAGATTGATTGTATACTGAATACTGATATATTGATCTATCAACAGTTGAAGTTTGTTTCTCAACAATTAGATTGTATCTGAAAACAGATTTCATGGAGTGTCATTTTTATGACAAAGAGCATATGGTGCTCTGTGTGTGCGCGCGTGTGTGTGTGTGTTTGCTGGTCAATACGCTCAAAACAGAGGATATGGCAGGTAGTTCAATAGATTAGCGTCACGTGATGCCAGGTATCACCAACAGGGGTTGTGAGACAGGTAAAATGAAACTCTTTATAAACTATCAAGTAACGCTCAGAAAGAAAAGGAAACACGTTGTCACAGCACGCAGGGACACTTACCGTGTGAAGCAGAGCTCACAGTAGAGGCCTCTCTCCTTTACTGATAGCACAAAAGAATACGCCGGGCTGGAAAACAGCAGCTCTCCCACTTTAAAGGGTTTGGTCACGCGGAGACCTCGTCCTTTACCCGGACTGTCAAACCTCTCGAGTCCCGCGATGCTGGCCATCACTGCGCCTTCTTCGCTCGTCTTCCTCCGCAGTGACTCTTCACTCACAAGGACCCGGGAGTTGTCATGTTAAAGTGGATACCCTCTGATACGAAGTGTGCCCCTGTCTGCAGGAGCGCGCACATGCATCAGTGTTGGTGGAACACACTTGGATTTCACCGAAGTAGGATGAATGAAAAATTGCAACTTGCAGAGTGGTTCGTTGTTTTAGTATTGTTGTTTAATCAACGAGGTTATATGTTTATTTGTCAAAAATACTGCGTTTCTTCTTGAAATACTAGCCTATTATGATTTTTTTTAATGGCACACTATAATATGCCTATTTTGTTTTACAAAGTTAGGACAGCCAATAAGTCAAGCCTGATGTTTCCTTACACATAAAAACATGATCCCAGTCACTTCCATAATAAGGCTTGTTAATGAAACACTGGTACCGGATTGGTACTCTGTATCAGACAGTATCCAAAGCCCAAGTATTAGTATCCATGACAGAATTAATATCTGATGGACTGACTGAAAAAAATTGGATCGGTGTATTTCATAATTTCTGTTTTGACATTATGAATTTTATTTTTGACTTTTTTCGACATACCATACTTTGTTTTTTGAATGACCTTTTTTTCGAATTACACTTTGACTTTTTAAATTACTTTTTTTTGACAAACTATACAATATTTTTTTTGATGTATACTATGACTTTTATATGATTTTTTCAAACTAAACTATTACTTTTTTATGACTTCATTCGACATGCTATCACAGTTTTCGACTAACTATACAAATGTTTTTTTATTACTTTTTTTAGACATACTATGCAATGACATTTTTGACATGCTATACTTTTAGTTTTAATGACTTTTTTGACATGCTAAACTTTTAGTTTTAATTACTTTTTTGACATATACAATGACATTTCTCTAAATTGTTTTGACCTACTGTACTATGACGTTTTTATTGCCTGTTTTTGACCTACTATACTTTGGCTTTTTTATGACTTTATTTCCACATAGTATACTGTGATTTTTCGACACTATACTATACTGTACAATAATTTCATATTACATTTTCATGACATACCACAATATGACTTTTCATGACATTTTCATGTGACCACCACTCCAATACACATTGGGCCTGTCTCCTGGTTTGCATATGCACAAAGGTTGACCTTACTGATTACTGATATTGAATGTTTGTTCTGTTCTGTACGGTTGCTTTGTAAATAAATCTCTATTTAATACTTTTATACTTGTTCCACATTTTTGTTGCAGCCTCTGAGTCTGACTTTCTATGACATACTATACTAAGACTTTCTTTGAATTACTATAGTAGCCTATGAAAAACTTTTTTCGATATACTAAACCAGGGGTCTTCAACGTTTTTTAGGCCAAGGACCCCCAAACTGATAGAGAGATGGAGCAGGGACCCCCGACTATATATGTATATTGTATAAAATTGTGTTTTATATTAAACTGGGCCTAGTGCCATGTATAAACATACCTTGTTATTGTGCATTCAATACTAAGCTATTCAAATAATACACAGGTTCATATATTCATGTTTTTATTTTAAACATGTGCAAGGTACAGTGAGTAGGGTGGCAGTGCCACTGCCATTTATAAACATACCTTGTCAGCTGATACCAATGCCATTTTCAGAAGCCGGCCGGCGTTTTTAATCTACAAGTAAGCGTGTCTGTTGAACGTTGTGTGCCTGCGTGTAGTATTTGCTTTGTCACCGTCAACACGAGAACATTTTGAGCATAATATGTAGCTAGCTAAGTTAGTATGTTTGCAGTTAGCATCAAGCTACTTTTGTTTCGCCAGCAACAACAACGCTACTTCCGGTTTGTATTCCTTGATAATTTAAAGCCTCTTCCTTGAATTAAATGACAAGAAATGTTGAATTTATCACAAGAACTGCACAGATTATGTTTTTAAGAAATAGTTCCTGCCTTTTATCCCCTAGCTTTGTAAGACATAACTACATTTTTCAGTCAGTCAGCCATACTGGAGAATGTTGACATCAACATGTAACGTTACGACTTCTGGCTGTATTTTTCAAAATAAAAGACGGGATTTTCCAAACTGACAAGAAAATACATTTGTTTACTTTTGAGTATTCCCATCAGTTCTACTAATTCTGCTGCACCACATTTTGGAGGCAGATCTATTTTTTACTATTCAATTTATATGACTTATTTGAATATGATGCTTTATTATGAACGGTGGTGGAAAATATTTTTACTACTGTGGTACTGCTGCTTATAGCTAACTATCTGACCACTTCTTCCACCACTATGAACTACACTACCCAGCAGCTTATAGCATTAAAGCAGTTAGCTCCCACTCAACAAGCTAGCTACAACATCAAATACAGCTTTAAACGATGTACATATGTAATAATGATTAGATGATATCATCTTGATGGCTTAACATTCACGTGGTCTATCTGGCTGTATAATGTATCATGAAGGAGTTGTGAAACTCTCCATCCATTCTGGTTACAGAAAGCACCACAGTATTCTTTAGAGTGCTCTATAAGATATAAAATGCCACCTAACTAGCTGAAAAACTGTTTATAAAAGCCTCCATATTGTGGTGTTATGCATTTTGACAACAACAAGGCATTACAAGTACAACCATACAAAACCATACAAAACAAACATTAAGGGAGAGAGGACATGGAAATGACATGCACCAAGAATCCCAGGCCATAATCCCACTGTGGATAAACCCTAAATCACCATGTCAAATAAAACTATGTTAGCAAATAAACTGTGCACTTGCAGGCAAACCACCAGCAGTAATGATTTTCCAATATTCGTTTTTTACACTCAGACATTAAACTTCCACCATAAACATCTGATGCCATGGCAAAGTAATGTTTAGGTTGTGTTAAAAACAAAAACCAACATACATAGCCTCCACAGTGTTGAAATTTAAGGTAAGGTCAGATAAGGCCACCTGGTGGTGAAGGCCAAGAAATACATTGGCAGTTAATGCCTACTCTATTACAATTATCTGTGTTGTGACAGCTGTGCATTTGTAGATCAGCTCACTGAATACAAGTTAAGAGTAACTGTAACAACACTGGCCTTGATTCCATTATGCATTATATGTGGTACATCATGGTGAGATCTGGTCATATTAATAGAAAGAGCCCTCAAGTTCCTATAGCTGGTGTCCACGTTTGTCATATTGTGCCATCATGTGGGTGTTGATTGCAAGTGCACCCTCCAATGAATAAGAAGCCCATCCGTGATGCATCACAGTCCACCACTCACTTTAGACACAGACAGATTATCCGACAACAGTAAGTGACTTCTAGTGGGACGACCTGCTCTCCTGATTTACACAGAGGTAGAAAGGGAGCGCTCAGGTCAGGAACTTGATCTTGAGTAATTTGAAAGATTAAATATAAGCAACTATGCAAACATGTTACATGCGTGTCTGCTCTCTCTCTCTCTCTCTCTCTCGCTCTCTCTCTCTCTCACACACACACACACACACACACACACACACACACACACACACACACACACACACACACACACACACACACACACACACACACACACACACACACACAAACCACAGTGAAGATTTGTCCATCATCTGTGTCTGAAGGCTTTATCCAACCTTGCCCCAGTTTCCCCCGATTCATTATAATTTCATTTTTTCCAGTCTTTCAATCTAAAGATTTGTTCCTCCTCATTTTTTAATAATGTGCAAGCAAGGGAGGCATGTCCCTGGGAGATTATGTCGTCGTCTTTGGCGTCTCGTCTTGATTACATCAGAGGATCCTGATTTGATTTGGAAGAAACCCCCATGTTCCAGTACGGGATCTGTCAGACCTCCCCACTGTACTGATTTCTTGCTTTGTCAGAGGGGATGATCTTGATGAATATGATCTGAAAAAGAGGGAGGGAGTGGGGGATTAGGTGAAAGGATTAGTATTTCCAATGATGAGAAATAATAAGAAACAATAAATCCTAAGTAGATTTAGTTCTCAAGGAAACCCTGTTAGGGAAAATCAACGGAATAAGAGACAGAACAGGAAAGATACAGGACAGAGGTATTAAATAGATACAGTCGGCCTGACCTGTTTGGTCTGAGAGACCATAACTCAAATGAATGAATCCATGACATTTGTTATTTGTTATTACAAACTTCATATCGAAGTCATTTGACACTCAAAGTTATGTTGTTCCAAAGTTTGACCTTATTTACAGATAGCAGTAGCACTGTAAAGATTAGTTGATTAATTGATTAATCTTTTTGATCAGTGCATTAAATATTTAAGCTATCTTTCAAGCAAAACCGCTTCTGTAGCAGCAGCTTTTCCAAAGTGAGGATTAGCTGTGTTCCACCATTGTATATCATAATAAAGGGACTATGTTTGGGTTTTAGACTGCTGATCGGACTGTATTTGAAGACATTCCTTCAGGCTATGGTCAACTCTGATTAGCATTTTTTAAAAATCATTTCAATAAACCAAGCCAACAACAAATACCATTTTCCACTATTTTTATAGACCAAATGATTAATATATTATTCGAGAAAATAAACAGATTAATCAAAATATTTTAGTAGCAGCCAGAAACAGGTGACTATGTCCAGGGTAATGCCAGAGATATATAGGGACACCATTTAAGTTTGAACATGCCTTGTGTGTGCTCTTAGGAAGGTTTCTCTGCGAAAATGAATTACTAATCAATCATTTGCAAATTAAATTTCATGTGTGAAGCGTTGATGAAATGGTGTTTCCCTGCCGTCTTGTGATAGGAATGGGCCCCAGGTCCAAAATTTCAGTCCTTGTATCAAAAGCTCAAAGCAATGAAGAACAGGTCTTCAATTCAGTAAATGATGCTGGAAATCAAAGCAGACATGACAAGCAGACGGAGGACCATCGTAAACAACAGGGGGCATCATACTTTACAGACTGGGCCATTCAATTATAGACAATAGAATGTGGTCCTTCTGAGCTTTGTACAGATCAAGGTAGGTGGACTGGTTTATTGTTAACATAAGTAAATCAGTGAAAACATGTAAAGGTTTGCAGTACCAGTATTATTCTTTGTATTATCAATAAGATATCCAAGGGAAGATAAACTGTGTTAAAAGGCTTATTGCAAACCTACACTTTTACTCGTAATGTATCTGCACATTCAAGGATCAAACAACATAAACACTCTTTTTTTTACACCCTTAGAATACACTGTAGCTGTAACTTATGACATAGTGTTGATGGATGTACATTGTCACATTGGGAACCTCATAAAACAGCAGCTGCTAATGCCTCAATTGCCACGAGGTCGGGGACGAGAGCTGTGTGTGAAATCCAGAGCGGTTAAAGACCCTGTGCTACTTTCGGTCTTGCAGTAGTGGTGAACCAGGCCTCCTCACCTCATACCAATGACCTTGTCATCACAGGCCATTCCCAGGCTGCTGTGCTAACTAGGGGTCATCAGCAGGGCACGGCTTGAGAGATGGACGGTGCTGTGTGTTTGCGTACAGTGGAGAGAGTGGGGACAGAGTAATTGATCATTCTGGGCTGTGTTTTGAGAGGGGGGTGCATGCCAAGACCCTATGTAATTGTGCCTTTATTCTCCTGAGCCGAGCCCAAGCAATATACAATAAATCTACATTCTTTCTGATGAACTCACTGACTGAGACAATGTCTGCCATCCCGCCTCGTCCCTTGTCAGTCAGTTGGGGATCCAAGCCTTAAGCCTTAACCCCCCTGTCTCCACTCCTGGCTGGTGGGGGGGGGGAATGTGACGCCTGCCTGCTCGCCTGCTCGGCCGTCTTAGCCCGGTGGGCTTTGCAAGCGCGGAGCCTCATCTCCCACTGTTTATCCATGTGTCTTTGCCTTGGCTCAGGTCCTATGCTGCAGACCACTGTGGGCTGAGTGGGGTCCGCTGCCCTGTGTCACCCACCTAAGCTTTGCTTTCACTGTAGGGCTTAGCGCCTCACCCCTCGGCCGCTTTATGAGCAGACAGCTGAGCTAATCTGTCTCCCTCTTTCTTTCTCCTTGGGTCTTGCCTCATCTCTTTTTTTTTGGCTCCTTTGGTCGCCTGTTTGTATCCTAGTTTGCTCTCATGCCGTCCAAACACTGACACTGCTGTTTCTGTTTCCGCAGCACACAAACACACTATTTCTCCATTTTTATGTCTCTATACGTTTTTTTACTGACTCAATAGGACATTCAGAAAGACCATGAGAGTAGGGGAATCACTGGAGAAAGGTTTAGGTTTGGTCCTGGGCTCATCAGGATAATGCAACTAAACTTGCAATTCATCTTTATTGAGTTGGCTTTGACTCGTTAATAATGTCTTTGACTCTCTAAAAGAGTAATAAGGCACGGTGAACATTTTTTGCTGAAGCAAAGTTTTGTATGTGAGGTATGTTGTGTTGTAATGTATGTAAACACACGATGCACCTGATGGGCTGACACCCTTGGTACACCTGAACTGATCGCAGAGCGGCTTCTACGAGATTTGTCCAATATGTTGTAACCTGAATTCAGGGTCTTGTAAGACCTTGAACTAAGCAGAATATATGCGTAATTTACATAAGGTACAACATTATTTAAGCAAAGATGGTCACAATTACTTTAGCTTCTTAAATGTGAGCATTTGAGGGTTATCTTTGTCATATATGATAGTAAACTGAAAATCTTGGTTTGGGACCAAATTTGAAGAGGTCATCTAGACAAAAAAAGAATAATCAAATAATTGTGAAAATGATCAGCTGATTGTTGCGACCCTAAAAAGGACGAGGTCAGTGTTTCAGGTGTTCCACTGTGCTAGCTGCTTGTTAACTTTGTCAAAAGAGCAATACTGCCACTGTTCTTTGGTCATTTCAAAGAAACAGTAAAACAATAATAATTGTATCCTGTCATGACTGCATTCTTTATTCATACCAATATGAATTGCTTTTACTGGGATATAATTCATCTGCTGTGAAATTAATATAAATAGACATAATATTGTTAAGCCTAAATGTTACGGTGACATCGCTAAAGTCTCTAACGTGAGACTTGAGTCATGATTTTGTGAACATGTCTGGGTCACTTCACTCTGCATTCTTTCCATCTTCCATTGTATCCTCCACCCTTCATCCTCCCATCTTTCTCCTCACACCATCTCTCCCTGTCCAAATACCCTCCCTCCGTTCTCCATCTTTCTCTCCTCCTCCTCCTCCTCCTCCTCCTCCTCCTCCTCCTTTTCCTTCTCTTCCCTGTCCTCTTCAGCCGTCCGGCTAAACTTAGAAGTGACAACAGTTGCAGGGTGACACCAAGGGCTAAATAAGACCAGAACAATAGCTTTGCCCCTCGTCTCCTCTTCTCACCCCCTCATCTCCCCCTTTAATAGACTGCCATTGTTCTCTCTCCTCACTGTTGCTCTTTCAGGGAGTTTGTTAGCTATGCTAATGAAGGTTGGGCTTGTGTGGGTTTAGCGAGTGGGGATTTGATGCTCTTTAACTGGGCACTTTTAGAAAGGATAGGCGGTCATAAGTGTGGCCGGGCAGCTATTTACCAACAGTCAAATGTCACAAGCCTGTGGTGGCGATACAGCAGTGGAAGAGATCTGTTACATTTCTTCAATTAGATATCTGGAATAAACTGGAACTGTCATAACCACAACAGTCAGAAAAACGTAGAAAAGAAAATACATGCAAGAATATGTACCACTGACCCGCTAATGCACCGCTTATTATATGTGTCAGCATGTCGAAGTCCTTGAAGAAGGAAGGAGTCGAGTAAGACAAGATGCGGAGACTACAGTAAGTATAGTGCAGTCAGTCATCCAATCAGTCAGTCAGTAAGTCTGCAAATAGCTCGGCCGATGGCTCCTTTGAGCTTTCCTCTAAGAGGAATTCTCTTTCTCCTTGGTGTATTAATAGTGCCTGCCTGTGCATTGTTTCCTACAGCAGCACTGTTGTAATCAAAGGAAGTTGGCCTGCTCAGTATACAAATAGTTTCCTTTGTCCCTATGTTTGGCAGGTCTCTAAGAGTCAGATATGTGTGTGTGTGTGTGTGTGTGTGTGTGTATTTGTGTGTGTGTGTCTACGTGGCTGTAAGAGCAAGTGTGTGCATACTCATGGGTATTATGTCAGGTTGTATGTTTATTTATGTGTGTAATCGTATATGTACAGTGAAACATCCTTTAATTGTTTGTGTGTGTCCGTGCGAGTGTATCCGAAAGCCACTCATTGACAGGGTGAGCCTTACTTTGTGCTGTCAAAGGTTGTTGGAGCATCGGTATGCTTGTTGATGGAACACATGTTAATCTATTGTACAACCTGCTACTGTTGTTGCACAGTTAGATCTCCAGGTAAATGACTTCAACAAAACTTCTAGTTATACTGTGCAAAAAGTAACCTCTTAATATCATTGAAATCATTTTTCACATGTCCACTCATCCAACAAGGACATTATAATCAGATTTGTCTGATTGCTTTATAAATGCTTTTGATGAAAATGAGATACTGGAGCCCACCTCTCAATAAAGTAATTAGCTGTATTTAAATGGGAACCATTACATGTTAATGCTCTCCTTGGCCCAATATTTTTATTGTAATTGATGGTGCCAACCAAAATATGATTGCCTGACATTTTAAATTTCACCAGGACCGATTCAGCGGTATGTCAAAGCCTTGACCTGTCATCCTTTGGTGTTGCCTCAAATTCCCTTTAATTGGGGATTCAGAAACCTCGGCCGATGGACTGCACACACACACACACACACACACACACACACACACACACGCTACATTGAAGCAGGTTGGTTGTCAGGCATTAACACGTGCAAGAACATACACACATAAAACAAATGTTGGTCGTCCGGTGACAAAGTGGTGGCGTTGAGGCATCATCGGTCACTTGGAGTCTGCCAGTGGCTCACCAAGGGCACAATGGAATTAGTGAGATTCTCCACAATGTGACAGCTTGCTCTGGCTAAATGGTGTAATAATCTACCCCTCCTCTCACAAACCTCCAGCAGCACATGCACACATACCCACACACACACACACACACACACACACACACACACACACACACACACACACACACACACACACACACACACACACACACACACACACACTCATCCCCCTCCCTTTTGCCCTCCCCATACCAACTGGCACAGATAACATTGTCTTAAGCTATAAAAAAAGATTTTTTTCCCTCCCTCCATTGCGGTAATTATTGAATTAATGCAGATGGAGAGAGACATCTGCATGTTAAAGTGTTGGCCTCCCTCTTATGCACAGCAGATGTTCCCCTGTCATTTACTCAAATTACGCTGCTCAGAAACACGGAGGGGGAGAGAGCGAGAGAGAGCGAGCGAGAGAGAGAGAGAGAGAGAGAGAGAGAGAGAGAGAAAGTTAGGCGACATTGTCTTACAGCCCTCAGAGTGTCAGCTATATTCTGTATCTGTCCTTCAAGTATACCTGTTCTTCCCTCGAGGTGTTCCTTAATGACAGTTATACTGCTTTATCTGCTTTATCATTATTATATAACTGTTGTATTCTAAAGGCAAGGCAAGTACATCTGTATACATTTCAAATAAAGAGGCAATCCAAAGGATTTCACATGAGGCAAATAAACTAATTAGAACAACACAGCGTAATAGTGAGAAAAATAAAAGCAATTGAAATAGAAAACATTAAATAAAATACAGGAAATGCAGCTTCAGCGCAGTAATAAATTGCCAAAAAATAGAGATAGATAAATAGAGAATAGAGAAAAATAAATGTGGTCAAATTTGGGGGTGCATTTAAAATCAGCAGGAAGTTGATTCCAACTGTGTGCAGCTGAATTCTAAACATCTAAGGGACCTACTGAGGGACTTATTTCATGCTTTAGATCATTGTTAGATTGCAAAAAAGGGCCCTGGATGAGTTAAATTAAACCTAAATCAAATATAGGATCTTTGCCAACAAGCAACCGTTCCACTGTCCAAATAGTAATCAGCATCAGGTCAAACATGATTTAAACCTGATACTATTAATATAAATATTAACAAGCTGACCTTTTATTGATAGCTTAACCCAGCGGTTGACCGCTCGACCCTTACTGCTGGTGGGACATTTCAGTAAAGATGAGACCAAAGGGACAACATCCTCTTGAAGATTATCTGATGATTATTTGAACCCAGGACGAGACATGGAGAGGCACTGTGTGTGTGTGTGTGTGTGTGTGTGTGTGTGTCCCAGATGACAGATAACCAGGGGAACTTCTCCTTGGGATTATAGTCCAGGTTGGTTTGGCCTCATCTCTCCGGATTACGTTGATAAAAACATTCTTGTATTATATTTTCTGTGCTTATTGTATTAATACTCTCAGGCAGTTCCCAGAAAAAGCTCCGTCCCACGCCTGCTTTAAGGTAATCTTCTTCCACTTGAGCTTTTAAAATGTTTTTTTGGGGGGGGGGGGGGGGTTGGCTGTCTTTGTAATACCTATCCTCTCCCACTCTTGAGGTTATAGTTAACCTCTTGTCTTTGACTCAACTACTCTATCATATCATTCCACACGGTAAATTATACATCCTTTATTATTTATGTGCATAATACGGGACTGGACATGCTTAATGATTATACCCATAAAAGGTTAACAAAGTTTTGAAGGCACATGGTTGCCCCTAGAGGTATGATTTACTCCACTGTGAGGAGAACATTACATTGCTTTAGATGCAAATGTGTCTCCAGGGTGATTTATTATGATGCTATAATTATAGGATTTAGATGTGTCTATAGACCTTTGCAGTGATAATCTAAAGCATTCTATTAAAAGTCTATTCTTACTTTCACCAAGATAGCATGCCAGTGATTCAACCTGCAGTTAGTTTGTGAATTAGGTTTTTTGTTTGATTATTGTCTTTGTCTCTAAAATGTCAGGAAATAGTGAAAAATAACATCACGGTCACAAGGTGACGCATTTAAATTCCTTGTTATATCCAACCAACAGTCCAGAGCCAGAATATTTCAGTTTACTATCGTATATAAAAATCTGCAAATCCACAAATTCTAGTGTTTGGAATTTTTGCTAATAAGAACATTCCTCAATTATGAAAACCCTTGTAATAATCGATTGACCAATTAATAGGTCTTTCTTTTAGAGCAAAGAAAATGATGCATTTTGGTTCTACACAGACGTAGCTGCTTCTTGGCACTAAATAGTAAAATACGACATTCCAGACTCTCGACTGGCATGTGTCAGAATCCTATACGGCTCATTAATAAAACCTATTTTGCTTAAGGAAACAAATCACAAGTTATCAATTTATGCCATTTTCTTTGTTAATTCATCATCCCTGTTAGCTGGTACGCATTTTTAGCTCATAGTATATCAAGTGAAAACTGTCCACATCAAAAAAACAGGGAGAGAATTCTTTAAATGAATCACAATTTTTGCAAGTGACCGAAGTTAAACAACAGCTGCTATACATCACATTACATACACAGAAATGATGGTGTTAAGGCTGATTCTATTAGTAAATTAATTGATTAGTCAGTTGACGGTAAATTAATCACCATCTATTTTGATAATGGATTAATTATTTAAGCTACTTATCAAGCACACATGCTCAACATTTGCTTGTTGCAGCTTGACAAATGTGAGAATTTTGTCTTTCATATCATTATAAATTGACCACTTTATGGGATTTCGACTGTCGGTGCAAGAAAAAAAGGAATTTGAAAAGGCCATTTTGGGCACTCGGAAATTGTAACAGGCCATTTTTCACTATTTTCGAAAACTTTAAACTGAAAAATCTAAAAATTGAAATTAAACAACAGATTCATCAAAAGTGAAAATAAGAAGTAAGAAAGAAGTTGCAGCCCTATGGGGGGTATGGTTCATAAGGTCTGTCAGTCATATTACTGTTTTGACCTGCATAAGCATGAAGAGCAGACTGTGCTCACCCTCACATGTCCTGATGCAACTTCTACCTCATTTTACTAAGAAGCATTCTATGAATCAGACTATCCACACACACACACACACACACACACACACACACACACACACACACACACACACACACACACACACACACACACACACACACACACACACACACACACACACACACACACACACACACACACACACACACACACACACACACACACACAGGCTTCCCCTACCTCTCTACAAAACCCAACAATCCAGTGAAATCCGTGCAACTTCCTTCTGTTCTCGAACCAAAAGCCTTAAAGCCAACAGATGCTTTCTCGTTATCATTGCCAGTTATCACTTTTAGCCCCCTCTGATAAGACTTTACTTTCTGACCCAGATGTTAAGGAGTTCAATTTACCAGATGCACCACAAGAGCTGACAGGGAGGCAGAGGGATGAGTGAGCATCAAAAATACCCGCAGGCTTGAGAGATGAGATGTAATATGCCTTTATTTTTTATTTTTTGGCCTGGTGTTGTTTCTGAAGCGCCTTTAGCGCAGTAAGGAGCTCAGCGTCTAAAGAGGCTTTGGTATCGGGGGAAAGATGGGCCATATTACAGCAAGGCCAGAAGCCTGCTTGATTAATGGGCCAGGATAATCACCTCATCAAATCACTCTCACTTATTAAATCTTGTTTAATATCGTAATGAGGGCCCTCTTGAGCTGCTTTAGTAAATTCCCCCTCTCTCCCCAGCTCTCCACCGCTCTCGCTTTGCCTCTTCTGCCTTTCCGCTTTAAAAGGAAGGTTGACGATGCCAAGTTCCTCTCTGTCCTCAGCCCTCTGTCCTCAGCCCGTCTCCCCTCTCTCTTTCTTGCTTCCTCTTTCTCTTTCCTGCCTCTTTTTCATTACTTCTTAACGTAAAAGGAGCAATATACGACATTCAAAGCCCCAATAAAGCAACAAGCAAATACTATCTCTGTAAAGATATAGCGGAGTAATGTCTACCAGAGCACAGAATGAAGTCGCTCTCCCTCTGTGTGTGTTGTTATCAGAGTTTCTCCCTGCTTTGTTGACATAACCGAGCCGGCAGCGCGGGCTTTTAGTGCACGTTCATGCTAGCTCACGGATGCCTCTCTGCACTGCTCTTATACGGCTGTTACAGCTGATAACGCCGTCTCGACAGACAGCGCTGTCTCAGAAGTGTTGCACCCACCATCTGGTTCCCCCTCAGGTAAAAAAAAACAACTGTTACCTCTGTCAGCACATTTGCCCTAGTTTGTACATTAGGGCTGTTAGCCCGTTAGCTACGAGCCTCCGGCTCAGGCGTCATCATGTTAAGAGCAGTCGAGAGGCAAGTGACATTCTCCAAATCTTGTATTATGCACCTTTAAGAAAAAGGTGACAGATGTATGTCTCCTCTTTCCTAAACCATCCTGTGATTTTTAGACCACACAGTGGCTCAACAGTATACATAATTTCAGAGGGTGGAATTGCTATACACAGCCCCAGTCTATTCATTTAATCTCCCTTATTTATGATGGATGATGTGCTGGATTGTATCATCATAAATCATTGCTTTAAGAGTGATACCACTTCCCAAGGCTTTGGTACAGTGGAGTTTATGGAAACACTTCAGGTGAGGTAATATCTCTCCTGTCTCCTTCTGTGTGATTTGTGATCTCTATCTGTAGTATCACGACATACCCGGTGTTACTTCCCCGTGTGCATGTGTGCGTGAGGTTCCTGGGATGGGCTTGCGTCTCCTTCACTTGACCTCCAGGCTGCTACACAATGTGCCTCAGAAGAAAACAACATGCCATCGTCTTATTTATGGTCTTCCATGTGTTGGGCCAACTCTGTATCTTCATGGTACCACGGCCGTGAGAAGACTCCTTCTTCCAAGGAAGGGAAAAACATTTATTTTTCTGCTTTTGCCCTGCGCATCTCTCTCCATTTTGAATTATAGGTGTCTTTCAATAGCCACCCCCTTCCACCACCCTCATCCAAAAGTTGGACCCAATCCTTTGTCGTCTCCAAAGGCAGGCAGACAGGCAACAACTGGCTCAAGGTGACCAGTTCAGGCTTGAGAGGGAGGTTAGGGCTGCATCTTCCCCCTGAGTGCCTCCCATTTTTGCCTTTATTGTTGGGGAGCAGCTGTTGTGTACCTGGACCCAATGAGTGGCGCCTGCTGGGTATCTTGGCAGCCAGACTCCATAGGCTTTGGATACCAGAGTGAATCAATTCTTTAAGATGACTGTCTGCGTGTCACATGGACAGGCCCAGAGTGAAGGGCTTAGGGGGCTCTGGAGCTGGAATGCTCTTTGATGGAGGGGCTGGAGAATGAGGAGGGAGGGGAGGAAAGGAAAATATGGGGGGGAGGAGATGGTCCTATTGTTGTGCCAAGGAATGCCCTTGACAGAGATAGAGGGGTATTGTTTTTATGCCAATGACCTCTTTTAGACTTGGAAATTTAAGGATGATGGAGCTGTGATGGGTGATGAACATCTTAGCATCTTTGCTGTTATCATGAATGACATGAGAAGCACAGCTGTATGTTGTCAGTTTCTCCTTATTGCTGTTAACTACGTGTTGAAAGTTGCTGAAAGACACGGTATGTGCGACCAGCTTAGCATCAAGCAGCCATATGAATGTGTAAAGGTTGGCCAATTACTGGGTGGCTGATCCAGCCCCCGCTGACATAATAACACACAGAACCAAACTCCTTCTCACCAGAGATTGACAGCCGAGCGGGACCTTAACGACCTACCTGGCTCACATGCCTAACCTTACTAATGTCCACTGAGAAACCTGGGAAAATGAAGATCATAAAGGATGACAAAAACAGATTGGCACGTAAGCTAACCTCCCTCCCTCCCACATTCTCACTCTCTCTTTTTCTTTCTTCTTACACCCTTTCGGCAAACAATACACTTCGGACCACCCCCTCCCTCTACCTCTCTACCTTGGAAAAAGCAGGTTTATTAATAGTTTAGAGCAGGGTGCTTGGGGCAAGCTGTACGAGAAGGTTAAGGATGAGGGGAGTTAGCAATCTGGGCTCAGCAACCAGCAGCCACAACAGCAGCAGTCGCAGTAGCAGCTTCTTTTTTAGAGAAAGAGCCTCATGGTTGTCCCGTGTCCGTATCCATTTCATGACAAATGAAATACCAAAGGCCCTGGCCAGAAACAATGGCTTGTTTGGCTGGCTGGAGGCAGTATGGGAGGTGGTGGTGGTGGTGGAAGGGGTGGTGGCTAAGACTGGCTTCCAGCCCCTGCAGCTGTCCCCGTTGTCACTCCTTGTCTTAAGGCTCACTCCTGGCTCAACGCTCCAGCCCATGGATCAAGGGGATGTGTGCGGCACAGTTGTGTGTGTGTGTGTGTGTATGTGTGTGCATCCTTGGCCTAGAGAGATATTGCCAGGCGATTCTCTGTACTCAGCAGCGTCTGAAAAATGGCCCCAGACACAAAAGGCAAGTTGAACAGTGTTAAGACCCCTTCGGTATGGAGCAGACCCCAGGCATGAGGTCATCAGCCTTGGTTTAGCAGCCTTTGTCCTACAGCCTGATTGACAGGAGGGGTGGCTATCAAAGACAATTGTGGGATCGGTTACAGCCATGGATGTCACTCAAGGTACAGCAGATCTCCATGAAAAATATTTGCGATAATTTGCAATTTTAGCCTAGATTTACAGATTTTTCAAAACTAGACCATGGTGCCATATAATGAAAACAAGCAGCCGCAAATGCAGATTACATACCAATACACAGTGACATATAAGTCTGGTAATTGTTTCGCACCTCCACTCTGTGGGCCTCACCTTAATATGAATAATAAAGTCTGTGAATCTTTTAATCTGTGTTGATAACAGGTGATAAACTTTAATACGGCGCTAATATTCCACGAGTAGGCCAGTGTGTGTTGCAAAGGAGAAAGACAAATCTCTTCCCGCCTCTCTCTGTCTCTCCCTCTCTCCCCCTTATGTCTCAGAGATTAGCCTTTGCTCAAACACCTCCTGTTCATCTAAGTAATTAAAACATTAGAATTACTGGATTATAAACTGCTTTCGATTTAATCCAGCACTCGATGCTCCCACCATCTTGCCAAATGGGTCAATAGGAAATATAATGGGCCTCTGTGATTTCTGATTCAGGGATCTGGAAGAGGCAAAGGGAGCCAATAATGGCTATTAAAAGAGACGTGTGTGTGTATGTGTGTGTGTGTGTGTGTGTGTGTGTGTGTGTCTGTGTCAGAGAGAGAGAGAGCCCAGACTAGCTTTGCCCTGAGTGCCATCTGTCTTGGACCCACTAGACCCAGTTTAGACTGGAAGAAGCCAAACCAGTTCAATCTCTGCCCCCAATGCACTGTTATGCGAACACACACAAATACACGCACACACACTCCCTGTGGCCAGCTCCTCTCTTCAAGTGAATCTAAAGTGTACCAAGTATTTTTTGGGGAGGGTGGTTGGCGGATTATGTTAAAGAGGTACCTGCAGTTCTTTGATCTTTCTTTGAGAAATGTACCAAGTACAGGCCTCATTACTGTGTGTGTGTGTGTGTGTGTGTGTGTGTGTGTGTGAACTTCACAAGACCCTATAACCTATGACAGGTGTTTGCCCCTGGGGCCCTTAGTGCACCTTGAAGGCCTGGTATCAATGGGTGTCCTGGTATAATTGATATAATTTATCCTGCTATTGTCTACCTTTGACACATGTTCTCACATGTGCACACATTCACAAACGTTCACTTTCTTTCCGTTTGTGCCTCCCTCCTCACTTTGCCCACTGTCTCACCTTTTTTTTTGGCAGTAAAAATGAAGGTGTGCTGTGGGGATTCACCGCTGCTGTCTTCTCACCTATACTGTCTATACTCATTTTGGAGTATCAGTATGTGCTTGGCATGATTTGTATGTGAGATTACCCACTGCGCTCATGCAGCCTTCTTGGTGGGTGTGAGTGTGTGAACAGTGTCTTTTGCAGCATGTTTCTGCCTGTGCGTGTATGTTTTATGTGTGTGTTCATTATGGTTTGTGTTTGTGTTTGTGTTACTCACAACAAGGGGTCCAAGTTGACACGGTGACAGTTCCTCGCAGAGCGACAGAGGGGCCCTTCCATCCAACAACAGAGGCTTTGTCGCTCTGCTCCTCTTGGCTTGTTATGGACTTCCTTCTCTCTCCCTCTCTATTTCTCTCCCTTTTTTAGTGAGCCCATTTTCTTGTCTGAAGTCTTAATTTGGGGTACTGGCCAGTGGGGAGAGGGAAGAGAGGCGAGGGGACCAAGGGAGGGAAGAACTGTTGGGGGGGAGGTGAAGGAGTTGCGGAGTGGTGATTGCTGCAGACGGACGGCCCTTTGTTCCTCCTTTCCCAGGCTCCTCTCTTGAGCCTCCGAGGCTCCAGTTGTGTTGGAGCCTTCCAGAGAAAGAGAGGGAGAAAGAGGGAGAAAGAGGGAGAAAGAGGGAGAGAGTGTGTGAGTGTGTGAGTGAGAGAAAGAGAGAGAGAGAGAGAGAGAGAGAGAGAGAGAGAGAGAGAGAGAGAGAGAGAGAAAGAAAGAGATTGGGAGAAAAAAGGGGGCACAATGTTCTGTCCAACTGGAATCTTCCAATTCCACAAAACAAATGCACACACACACACACACACACACACACACACACACACACACACACACACACACACACACACACACACACACACACACACACACACACACACACACACACACGCAAGTGATGTGAAGACAGAAAGAAAGGAGGGGGGGGGTAGAAAATGAAAGAACAAATTAATCAAAAGATAAAGAATTAGGAATGAATAGAAACTGAACAAAAACAAAAGGGCATAGAGTGCACAAGGATGCTATGAGAACAACATCAAAAACAGCACACGGAGAGAGGAAGCTGCACATACTGACCACTAGATGTCCTCATCTCGGATGCCAAATGTGGGCAACCCAGAGTTAATCCCACACTGTGCCAGTAGCTCTGGAGCATAAGACCAGTGTGTTGCTCCATCCACAATAGATGAAAACCCAGTGTTTAATTACAAACACATGCAGAATGAATTCATCAATCGTTAAATCAGTTTTCAGGCTTTTTTTGATTGAAACTGGAATCATTTTCGTGTGAAAACTTTAATTCCAACCGCAATGATGAAATAAATGCACTGGTAAGCAGGTAGAAGGAGCTGCACGCATACATACAGATTGCCTTCCTCTGTGAACAAAAGTCCTCTGATGGAGAAAGATCTTATAAATAATAATATTCAGCTGTTTTAGTTTCAAGCCCACAGTCATTTTGCAGGTGTAGGTGTCAGAGTGGTTCAAACAGAGGATAGCTCATTTGGTCGCTGGTAGGAGGATCGCACAGAGAAGAAATCGAAATGAGCACGAAATGGATCCTTGTGTTTCTTCGTCACAAAGGTTCCTCAGCATGAGTTACATCAGCGCATATGTGTGGTAATATTTACCCCCCCAAAAAATGTTCTGTTTGTTGTTGGGTTGGCGTGCTGTAAATCCCCCACTGCCATCAAGCTGTAAAACAACACTTTCCACTAAATATGAAAGCTTAAAGAAAACAATTTCATCCGAAAAAACCCACATTCTTAACAGTAACCGAAAATGTTCTTGAACCTGAGCGTGTGATAACAAGTGACCACGGAGGGAGGGGGGGACTTGGAGAGGGACCTTGGGGACCGTGTCAACGTTTTCTGTGCCGGAGCAGGGACAAACATTGGGCAAACATTGGGAAAGACTGGCAGCCTTTGAGATAGTGGGCCGTTGATCTAAGACTGAGGAGCTAAAGTCCACTATCTCCTGTCTGATACAGCAGCCAAGGTCTTGCTGACACACAGAGCCACAGAACAAACACGGATACCTGAAGACAATGACCTTAGAACCCCCAGCGGGAGAGGTGGACAAAACAGGAAGTGGTGAAAGTGACTCCTGTGACTTCCTCCCTGCAGGCCAAGAATGAATCAGGTGGAATGATTGTAAGTACACGGGTCATTGTACTGAAAAAGCGCACACACACACACATTGTTCAAGAGTGGGGAACACAGATGTGGTGTGTGTGTGTGTGCATGTGCGTGCATGCGTGTGTGTGTGTGTGTGTGATGGAGGAAGCGAGAGAGTGAGTCTTCAGATGTAGCGACAGATGGTATTTGATTACAGAGCAGACGGTCGGTGTTGTACAAAGATGCTGTCTCAGCCCAACCTAAGGAGCTGTAGCCTCCGGTTAAGGCAAGCGGAGGGAGGCAGGCGGAGGACGAGAGGGAAAAGGAACACAGGAGAGAGAAAAAAAAAAAAAAGAAAGAATAAAAGCAAGCAAGCAAGAAAGACACAAAAGAAGCAACTCCAAAAATGAGCATCAAAGCAAAAAGAGTGAAAGGCAGTGAGGCAAGAACAAAAGAAAGAAAAAAGGAACAGAGCAACGGGCTGGCGTGGTGGAAAGTACAACAGAGGTCATGATATGAAAACAGCAAAATGACGCAGAGAGAACACACCAAGCCTTTTGGAAATCGAAGTGTGTTTTTTCTTTTTAACTTAAAAGACTTGCAAACTCATAAAATATATGTTTTCTTAATGTAAAATAAACGGGAATGTGTCATGAGAACAAAATCTTTCTTTAGTATTTTACATTTTTGTTAAATATTTTTTCTTATTTCTTAGAATTTTTGACATTATAACATTTCACTAGTTTGAACGTCTACACACAAAGACATGCACATACATAATACATTGGTTTGAGCTAGAGCTGATACAATTAGTTGATTCATAAATAATTTGATTGACAGATAAGCAATCTGCAACGATTATGACAATACATGAATCATTTTAACATTTAATAGAAACATGATCTGGTCGTGGCTTCTCAAACTGTGAGGATTTGATGCATGTTTTCTTTGGGTTTTGGATTGTTGGTTGAATATAACAAGATATTTGAATACATTGCCTTGGGCTGTGGAAAATTATAACAGGCAAAGAGATTTTCTTACAATAAAGACAAAATGATTAATTGAGTAGATGATTGGCAGATTAATCGATAATCCTAAATAATCAGTTGCAGCTCTAGTTAAAACTCAAATTCCGAGAGGATTGTCTTTGTTTTCCTAAATGTCTTTCTCAGCGTTAATTAACTTATCTCTATTTAGTAGATATATTTTTTAAGCTTAAGAGCTGAGAAGACTTAATTTTGTGTTTGTTTGTGTGTGTACCTGGATATGGCGATTGTTGCAGGCGGACTGCATCTGCAGTCATCTGTGAGGAAAACTCGCCCCCCCCCCCTCCCTCATTACTGCATTGAATCACTCAGAGAGCGGAGCGGCGCAGATTCACTCGAACAGGACAAAATAACTGTACAGTAAATACAAAATTGTAGTCAGTGATGCAGTTGTGCTGTAACTAAAAAAGGTTGATTAAAAAGATGGGATATATCAAGATAATACCGTATCTTTATATCATTCAAATGACTTTCTTTCTATTAATGATCTATCAATCATCTCACTCTCACACACACACACACACACAGTTTTTTGTGCATGTACCTTGTTGAAAGTCATATAAATAAACCACAAACAGCAGATGTTTTCTACTTTTTTTCATTTTTATTTCCATTTTTTATTCATTTTGCACAAGCTTGCATATATACTGCACATACATTCAGTTCATAGAGGGTGAAGGCACGAAAGGCAATTTGACTACTGGTTGTTTTTGGGCTGGGCCAAAGCAATACAGGGGAAAAAATCTCAAGAGAAAATACAAAACTGCTTCAAAACTAGTGTCAGCTTTCTAGCTCACCCTCGGCCCCGTCCCGTCCCGGAACAAAACAAAACAACCTTTTTTTCTTCAAAACTGTCCAGTTCCGTTTAGCTGCCAAGATTTCCATTTTATCATTTATCTCAATTGAATGAGCACGCTAGAATACAATTTTTTTTAAATTCAATTTTAGGTAGATAAGGATTAAAATCTTTTAAATTGGTTCTACTTAATGAAATGCAGTACAGCCTTCCCTGTTTGAAAAACAAAAGAAAACAACATCAAATAAATTAGGATAAATTAAACCAATAAATTACACAAAATCTGCAAGACAAATAGACACCAATAACAGAAAAAAAACAGCCATGTCATGAGTTTTATTTTACAACCTGTGTGTAACTATTCAGACTGTAATTGAAACATGGCTGTTCCAGTTGGAATTACTGCACTAGAATTGAATAATAATGTCATACAAAAAGCATCAACAAAACACTATTTACATAACATATTGCTAAGTTACACAAAGGCAGTATTTATCACTGTAAGTCCACATCATTGATATTTACAAAAAAAAGAGGAGCAATGTAATAATAAAAAAAAAAGACTACTGAAAGCATTGAGAAACAAATAACCCTTCAAACAGGTCAGAAAACAGATCAGAGGAAATTGTCGCAACACACACACACACACACACACACACACCAAACACACGTTGCCAACGCTTAATGAGAATCATTTACATGTCAGGATGGTAATCCCAGGGGTGGGGGAGGGGCCACAGTGTTGAGAATTGTGTCACTCACTGGTTCACAGGTTCTCATAATCGGTCTTTTCTCTCACACAGACACACACTCATATACATCTACACACGCAAAATGCAAAGCGTACAGAAATTCCACAAAAGTCCAAACTTTTCCCAACTGTTTGAACCCGGTAAAAAAGGGTATAAATCACTTCTCTTTTTTAAACTGTTACTGTACAACATGTGCCCCCTCCATGACACTAGTCTTCTGATGACAATGAGTTCCTGTCTCTCCCCCCGGGTCAAATCTAGAGCTACGCCGGAGGCAGTCTGCCCTCGTTTTTTGGACGAGACCGGGTCCCGCCAACGGGCCGCTCTGTGACATCATCATTACCCGACCGCTAGTCTAATGCATCGTTCTGTCAGCGAAAGTTAAAGAAACGGATGCTGGTGCAACTTCAAGGGCACTGCCGACGGGAAACAGGCCCCCGTTAAAGGCATGGCAGGGGGGGAAAAAAAAGAAAACCCTCTCCTCCTGTGGGTTTTTTGGAAGAGTGGTTATGAGTCTGGTTGGTGAGAGCGGGTCATCACTCTTTTTTTTTTTTACTTTTCTTTTTTTAAACCACTCTCACCCTTCTTTAGCACTCAGAGTGATAATAGAAAAACTGTACAGCTATTCTTTGTTTCATCCTGACAGTATTTACAGTAGCAACAACAATATTTCATACTCTGAAACAGATTCCACGTTTAGTTTTCTGATCTTGAGAAGACAGTCATTCAGCACAATACAAAAAAAAGGTAAAGAAACCAAAAGAAAAAACTGGTCACAAAACCTGCAAAAAAACAACAACAACTACAACTATTGCTCCTAATCTACCAACAACTCACTTAGTCAGAATACAGATTTAAACAAAGCCGTCACTAAAAATACCCTCAAGATTTATTTTATGAAACAATTTAACAACAGTGCTTTCAAGGAACTTTTGTATATATTTTTTCCCATAGATTTATCTTTTACAATTCTTAAAAAAGGCTATATATGTATTTCAATAATGTCATCCTTAAAATCAAACGATCCCCCAGAGAAGAAAAACTTGACAAAAATATTTTCAACGTGGTATTAAGGTCTTGCTAATCCTTTTTTGCACATAAGTCTTCATTATCCTGAATTAATCTTTTTAGGCGCAGGAACTCTAACTTTAGGGCGGGGTTGCAGGAAGGGTGGAGGATGGGGAGCGATAATAATCTGTGCATCAGATAAAAGTGTCCTTTCCTTTCTCCTTTGTTTGTAGTGCTTTAGAGCCCTTGGCTGGTGCTTTGAGACTCTGAGACATACAGGGCCTAGCCCATCCTTCAGTGAGAAATGTGTCCGGCTCACTCTCTCAGGGCTCCCGGATCTTAAGAACACTGTTCGGGGAGGAGGAGAGGGGGGACATAATGAAGGGAGTAGCTCTCTGTCTTTCTCTGCCTCCTTTTGTCAGGCGCTTTGTCTCGCTTAGACAAGTCAGCAGGTTAAGCAACCTGCCCCTTTTGATCTTTTGTGACACACACACACACGCACACACAGACACACCGTAAGATAATGTCGTCAAGGTGAGATCAACAGCTAGGCTCGCACGCACTCTAGAAAGCATTAAAGTCCTCTCATTGCCTCAAACTTACCTCATCAAAAGGGCAGCGTACACTAAACTGCTTCTAAAAATTCGTAAAAGCCTGAGAGGGGCAGATTGAATGAATAAAACACTAGAAAGTCATGTGCAACTGCAAGTGGAAAATCTGGGATTAGAATCTCAGGTAAAAGTGAAAGGAATGATGTTTAACAAGCTGGGCACAGTGGCTTCAGCAGAATCACACTTTGGGTCTTAAAAAGCTGCCAGTTTGGGACGGAGGGACAGAGCAGAGGGTCTCAGGTGCGTGTTGCTCCTCACTCTGTGCCTTTGTCCCCGCTCTTTGTGGTGCTGAGAGCTTCTCCATCTACCCCTGGGGTGAGTGCTCACCTCCGACCTTGTATTGTTGCATTGAGAGAGGAGCTAGATCACTCAAAGGCAGGTGAACATCGAGGGAAGCAGCAGCAGTGTGTGTGTGTGTGTGTGTGTTGTTTGTGGGGGAAGTTCCACTTGAAGCCGAATTAAAGAACCGTGTTTCAGCTTATATTCACCCTTCTTTAATAATCTTCCTCTCTGTGATGCTTCTATTTGTTTTGTTTTCAATTATCTACTGTTTCAGCGACACTGTACTTTAGACTGCCACAGTATTCTGATATATTCAAGTATCAACTGCTATTGAAATAACTTCATAATGCCATTTACACCTTGTAAAGGCTAATCACAATAAAAAAGCCTGCCATATAAACAGGCTGACTTCATTTCATACACGAGCTATTTAGTGAACAATGCTGTAAAAAGACAAAAAAAACTACGCAGTTAATATTGTGTATGTTCACCAATCTGGAACAGATGATTAGACAAATACGATTTATTTGATAGCTGGACAAATGGCTCATTTAGTGGGAGCAGTTTAGTTATCAAAGCGGGAGTGGCTATGGAAATGTAGCCATATAAAAACAGCAGGTCAACGCACCAAAAGGCCTCACATCTTATGCATATTTCTATACTTCTGCACGTTTAATTATGGGTGTCTGCCGCCTTACTTCTTTTCCAACACCGCTGCCAGACTGGTCCTGTGCAGGAAAGGCTAGTCACTAATAGGCGTATAGAGAAGTCCACTGATGGCCCTCCATTAAAATCCCAAATAGAAACACTTTCCAGGCAAGTTGCCCCAGACCACCAAAAAAAACAACAAAATAAACAAACCAAAGTCCACTTCAGAGATGGACAAACACAAACAAAAGTAAGGAGAGGGATGGGAAAGGGGGGGGGGGGGGGCAAAATATTTCAGAATCTAAACTCTTGGAATAATATTAATAGCAATAATTTATTTTTTTCTGCAACAGCATCAAGGGACAAACAAATCTCGAAGTGCCAATCTTCAGCAAAGCAGTGATGACAAATAATAATAATCATAAACAACAATAATAATAATAATCTAAATAATAATGTACACCCAATAAACACAATGCCCTATCTGCAGGGAAAACACACTTCAAAACATGGTAGAGCTCAGTAGCTATTTGAAACCAGTCCAAGTCCCACAGACTAGTGCAGACCAAGTCCAGTCTTAGTCCAGTCAATAACCTCACTGGGCCTTGTTTTTGTGTGCATGTGTGTGTGTGTGTGTGTGTGTGTGTGACTGTCCTGTTGGGGACATCTTCAGTAGCACAGTCTATTGGGCACCCGCTTTGCGAGGACAGTTCATTTGGACACCCACTGGATTGGAGGGACACCCCTGGGTGCCAATCGAAAGTCTTTAGGGAACCCAGCAGTGTTCTTAGTAGTGTAAATGGGAACTTAGGAACTCCTTCCACACACTGAGGACTTTGTTAGTGTTGATCATAAAACAAGCCAAACGGATGATTTCACACGGGCCAAAAAAGCACCCAATAAGATTAGAGTCTCTTCAGTTCAGAATCATACAAAACAAAACAAATAATAACCATCATGAGAATTATCATATAAGAACAACAAGACAATAGCTAGGTCGTTTAGGAACTGCCACAGAGGCTGCAGATTGGGAATGCTACTTCATAACTTTCATACATTCAAAAATAATTTATTTATTTTTTTTAAAAACAGGAAATCAAAGGAAAAGTTGAGGAAAAGGAAAATAACAAAAGAGAATATTTTGAAAAATCTATGAAATCAGAGAGAAATGAAGCCAAAGCATCGTGCGAGTAGGAGGAGGAGGAGGAGGAGGAGGAGGGGAAATTTACTCATGTAGAAGCTCTTGGAGACAATTGGGGGACTTGAAGACCTCGGGGACCTCGCTGTCCAGTTTGCAGATGACCTTGTAGATGGCCTTCTTCCAGGACGGGTCCACGTCTTTGCCGGCCACGATGGCGTTGAAGAACTCCCTCAGTGTGATCTCTGCCACCTCCAGGAAGCGTTCAGGGACCTTTACAGACAGGAAGGAAAGAAATGATTATTCATCTATGGCAGTATATTCCATGTGCATCTATAGAAAAAAGCTTTTGAATACATTGCTTCTCTTTAACGAGACAAAACCTGTAAGGCGTCAAAATCATCTAGAATTTTGTTTTGAATTCCAGGAAGGTTTATCTGGTTTCTATGAGGGACTTTTGCTTCCACTCAGCTTTATCCACACATACACACACAGGATTTCGCAAAATCACTTCTTCCCCTTCACATTTCTATCATTTTGCAGCAGTTGTTTCTTGCATTATGCTCGACACTGTTATCTCTCACCTTGTAGAATATGCTCATATTTTAACAACGGATGTAAAACCATAAATTTCCCGTCTCTTGAGTTCCTACTTCCTTAAAAGCCGATTGAGGCGCCAGCCTGAGAAAAGTCACTTCTTGTGAATTCTCAGGTTTCTCACACCTCCCACTTCCCTGCCCGCAACACAGTGAGCGTGACATCTTTATGAGTCCCACTGTAAATCTGTGATCAAACAAGAAAACGGAGCTGAAGTGAAGAGCGGCGGAGAGGTGCTGGCCAAAGAGGAAGTACTAAATGCTTTGGGAACGGGGAGACACGCCGCCTCTTTAGTGTCCCTGACAGCAGCGCTCACCGACACCATGGAGATGATTAGTCTGGCAAAGATCTGTGACACCTTCCCCCAAGCCAACACTCTGTCACACACTCACACACACACACACACACACAGTCATGCAAGCGTGAGCACACACACCAGCGCACACACCTCCTTGTGCCAAGGAGATGACACATCCTGTACGGTTACAGAGCGCCACATAATGCTAACACACACACACACACACACACACACACACACACACACACACACACACACACACACACACACACACACACACACACACACGCTACCCTGGTGTATTTGGCTGAGTCTCTTTCCTCGTCTCAAAGCTCCGGGGCGACGCAGCCTTCAGGGGTCACCTGCTTGGATAATGCTGACTGTTTCCCTGCCCGCCTCCCGTGATGCTCGCACACACACAAACACACACACTGTCTCACACACACACACATATACAGCAGCAGCAGCTTGCCCAAACGCCTGACAGTGCGCACTCCGCTCCACTCCTCTCCTCCAGTGTCCTGCAGATACTCATCAGGAGTGTCAGGACACAGCAAGGTTAGTGGCCACTGGAACACACACAAAACGGACGTGTACACACAGGCATGCCTCTTCTCACACACACACACACACACACACACACACACACTTACACACGCATGGGACAGCCACCCGGCCCCCCTCGGGGTGATGAATGGAGGTTAAGATGCCCGTGTGTCTGGTGTGTGTGCATATCTCTGTCCACTGCTCGAGTGAAAAGGTGAGTCGTGAATAAGGAGCTTGTAAGCTCTGTGTGTGTGTGTGTATGTTTGATAGAGAGAGAAAACACACAAGCTAACCCATTTCCCCAAATATTGAATTCCCCTCTGCTGGGACAGAGGCGCATATAATTCATTGTTTGAGCTGCTGTCGACTCTGAAATACTGGCACAATGACCCCGGTACGAGGGCAACTATGTGCGTATGCGCTGTAAATGCCGGTGCCGGCATGCGCAACCTTTTCCCAAAAGACCTCGCTAACGGGCCGGTGCAGCGCTAGTGCCCTATAGCCGTTAGACGCAGGGAGTGCCGCATTACTAAGAATATTTCTGCATGGAATTTCTCCTGACGTTTTGACTATAAAAGGACAGCAAAACGCTGACTGCAAGGAGAAAGCAATGTCAAGGAGAAAAGGGTATTGGTATTTCAGATCCTCTTGACTGAGAGCGCGAGAGAGTGAGAATGGGAGGGAGGGAGAGAGCGATGGCAAGAGAAGGAGGGGCTGAGAAGAGTCTAAGGAGAGGGAGCGGAGCGACAGAACAGAGGGAGTTATTCCTGTCCCACAAGCCTTTGTTTTGTAAGTATGTGTGAGTTGTGTATGTGAGCAAGCTGCCTCCTGACCAGCAGTGAGCCATAACTGTTTGCAACCCCTCCCTTGTCCCACTCTATCCCCTCCCTCACTCCCCCCCCCCCCCCTCTTCATCTCTCTCTTTCTCTCTAGGGTCAGCTGTTGGGCCTTTGTTCCAGAGGCATTGTGGGGGATTATCCAGTGTGGCCGTTCATTCGCTCGGCTGTCCGGTAAATGGGGCCAATCGCGTGGCTCACAATCCTTCATACATATTTCATAGGGCTTTTTAACAACGTCTCAGCAGAGCCCAAAATTAAAGGACAGATGTACAAAGAGGGGAGGAGAGAGGGAAGGAGGGAGGGGGGAATAAAAGTATAGATGGAGGGCTGAGTGTGTGTGTGTGTGAATGACTCCTGGAAAAGGCAAACAAAGTGACTGAGAGTTCATTTACACTATGCCGGCTGAACCTTTTTCTCTTTGGGTTTTGGTCCACGCTATCCAGTGATTTTTTTTATCCAGAGCGGATAAATCAGAAAATGCCATCTTTGCACTTTTGTGTGGAAAAATAAGCTGTTGGAAAATGATGACGAAAGCCTGCTTAGTCATAGACAGCGGCCGACAGATAACTGTCTGTCACCTCTAACTTTGTGTGTGATCCCCAAATATAGACAATCACACTGTGCAGGTGTTGTCATTAATTTGCATTTATTTTTTAACTGCCAGACTTCTTCACAATCAAGATATGCGATTTGATCAGTATCAGTGTTTGCCTCGTCAACAGGGTGCATTTAAAGTCTGTGATCAAAACACCAGTTTATGGTTTCTGAGGTAACAGAAAGGAGTTTGCACATAATTAAGATTAGTGTGAGAGGTGATGGGAAGCACGAGGACAGAACAGAGGTTTAAACCACTGAGACTGACTGCTGTCTGTCCCGCGCTTTAGCAGTTGTTGGTTGTGTTGTAGAGTTGTATAGTTTGACTGACAAAAGAGAGACAGAAAGAGATTTAAGCAATTTTCTGCTCTTCAGCTGTTTCAGCGTTTGTCTGAGATCTTAATGAAAAACAACCTGAAATCCACACCGGTGTGGAAACGTCGTCTTTGCACAGCAGTTTCAAATTTAGCCGACTTAATGTGGAAGAGGACTAGCCTGACTGAGGTTGACCTCTGCATGTGTCACACACACACACGCGCACACACACACGCTTTCTGCTGGAAAAATAAGTGGTTTTGTTCTGAGAAAAGGTGCGAGGAAGACAGAGCGGTTGGAAGTGTGTGGTAAACGCATTTATGAAAAGGGATATTATTGTGGCTCTACCCCTGTGTAACACAATATGAAAGGAGGAAGAGAGGTGGAGGGGAAAAAGGGGAGAAAAGAATCAGCAACACGACACACGTTTCCCTGACCTTTGCATCATGCCGTGTGTTGGGTAAATACCAATCAAGAAGAAAGGATGAAAGAAACAGAGAGAAAGAAAGAGGGACTTCTCTGACAAGAGGCAGCGATGAGGCAGTTAATCACTCTCATTCACTGACTCCCCGGCTCTGCCTCACAACTCTCTCCCCCATTCTCTCCACCTCTCTCCATCTCCCTCTCTCGTGACAGGTTGCTTTGAGACAGAAGGATAAGCTCTTTTTCAGAGAGAGGGAATCGGATTTCCTGCTTTTTGATGAGATAATAAAATATGACGGAGGACAATAGGAGCCTGTGGACGGCTTGCTGGGACCTATTCACTCCGGCCCCTGTCTTAAGACTGCTTAGACAAACGTTTAAAAAGGTAGCCAGAGGCCCAAGCCCTCGAATAAAGGCTGCTGTTACACACACTGTGTATGCGTGTGTGTGTGTGTGTGTGTGTGTCTTTGCATGTGTTTCGGTAAAGCCTGAGAAATCTCTTCTCTCTCGGTGACTCAGGGTTGAGCTGTTTGTTTGGCCAACGTGTTTCTCCCCTTTGCTTTTGGGAACTGTCAGGAGATGTATTGCACCTTCTATTTGCACAGCGTTGGCCAAACAAGATGAGACCCTGGAAGATAAGGCTGTGTGTGTAAGTGAGTGTGTGCGCTAGTGAGCTGCAGCCTTGAAGGATGAAATGCAGGGACACAACATAAGCCCCCGCTGCCAGCCAGGTTAATTCCTAACCCCAACTCAGCCTGGGAATATCAACACTTCCCATGCTTTTCAGTCACTGTATTTGTCTGTGTGTGTGTACGTGTGTGTGAGACAGGGAATTTATAGATTTTGTTTTGCACTGAACGCCATTGATGGGGGTCATCTGGCATTGATGTATGCTACGTTTCTTTTGCAGTGACTGTATCTTAAGAATATTCTCACTCCTGCCGACAGCGAAACATATGTTTCAAAACAAGAGCTGAAATTGAAGTTGAGCAGGCCGGAGACATTTCAGTGAGTCAAGCCAGAGCTTCCCGAACCTCGAACACACACACTCACAACATAGGCCCCCTGTGCCTCACGTATCTGCTCTGATCAATAATCTACAAAGGCCTTGATAAGCCCTTGGTCCACACTGTCACTTTAGGCAAACACAACCCATGTCCCCTTTCTTCCTACTCCCCACGTTGCTTGTCCCCAACCCCCTCTCCCGCTGATAAGACTGTGCCATGGCTGAAGAGTCCAGAGAACGGGCAGAGTCACAGTGGATCCTTCGTTTGATCACGTCCTTTCCAAGTACTTCATTTTCTTCAATTTCTGAAAATTTAGATTTTCCTGAATTCGTCTCAAAATCTCTCATCCGTTAAGTGTGCGTTTTTCTCTGTGCTTAGGCGACTACTGGGACGGGAAACAGGCCTCAAAGCTGAGCAAACACCAGCCACCCTCATTCCACTGATAGCCTTGTGAACAGGGAGCCTTGAGGGGCTGTTGTGTATATATGTTTGTGTGTGTGTGTGTGTGAGTGTGTCTTACTGTCTGGTGTGTGTGTGTGTACGTATGTGAGCATGAGCACTAGCGTCACATGGGCTCTTCTCAAGGTGCACCTCCGCTAGGGAGTCAAGGACAGGACAGGGTCAAAGCCACTGATGAAGTCGCTCTCCTATCCCATCTTCCTCGCTCCTCCCGCCATCTTTACTTACCTCAACCCCCCACCCTTACACACACGCAGGCTGCAAATTCATCTCATGTCGTGGCCTCTTTTGACAGGTATTTCCTCCCCTCTTGCCACATCTTCTCTTGGCCTTATTTTATATAAATTGGCGGTTATGCCAAGGGGGCTAACTTTATATCAAACCAGGCAACAGACAGAAAAATAATCTGTGCTCAGAAGAATTGCACACAGCAGGGGAAGCCAGAAATCACAGTTCAAGCCCTTGTTTAGAGACTTAAAAATTCATCGTCTGAGCTTGTATGGTAGACACAGGCTGAGAGAAAGCGATCTAAACGAAGGGGGGTCACAGAGCGCTGTAATGGGGCCCCTGGAGGTCAGAAAGTCAACCCGGCACAGAGAGACAGAGAGAGCAGGAGGCAGAAGGGAAAGAAAGGAGCAAGGGAGTCTGGAAGATAGGAACAGGACATCTGGAGAGGAAGAGAACAGAGGGAGGGAGGGAGAGGAAGAATAGAAGGGTAGGAGGAAGGAGGGTGTGGGTGGGTGGGCAAACAATAAAGGATGGAGAGCAAGGAGCTGCCACGAAGGAGGGAGGATGTATAGAAGGCGAAAGGAAGGAAGGGCAAGTGAGAGAACAAGATGGCAGGAGAATAAATAAATATAATAAACTGCAGATTGAATTGAAGGAGGGAGAGTTTGGCATCAGCAGGGGAAATGGGAAGTGTGTGTGTGTGTGTGTGTGTGTGTGTGTGTGTGTGTGTGTGTGTGTGTGTGTGTGTGTGTGTGTGTGTGTGTGTGCGTGTGTGTGTGTGTGTGTGTGTGTGTGGTGTGTGTGTGTGAATGGGGGGTTGCTTTGACACATCTGCAGCTCTGATGCACGCCCTGGTCATTTTGGCATGAGTCCCTTTGCCACGCTTCATTAGTCTCACACACACACACACACACACACACACACACACACACACACACACACACACGCACGGTGGAAGACCAAAATGGTCCAGAAATAATGACATAATCAGCAGCTGTGCCACAGAGCAGGCTGCCCCTCACAAGGTGACCAGGGACAGAAGGAGGGAGGAGAGTGGAGAGGAGTGGAGGAGGAGGAGGAGGAGGAGAGGGGGGGGGGGGGGGTTACAGGGAGGAGAATCAATCGTTGGATGAGCGCAGTGAGAGGATATGTTTGTGTGAGCAGGTGAGAAAGGCGGAGAGGGGATCATGTAGTTCTTTAAGTGATTCCTTGCTACCCCGGGTGCCCCAGGCTCTACACGCAGCTCTGGTCATTTAATCAGTGCACAGAATGAAGTGGCTTATTCTCACATACACACCGACACGTATGCGTGCGCACACACACCACTCCGTGAAGAAAAGACCTGTCAGGCTACGTCAAACGGGGGCCCTCCAATAGTCCCCGGCTATTCATTGAGAAGCAGATGATCCTGCTCTCTATTCTTTTCTTTTCCTTAACTGTTCCCACTAAGAGAACTTAAAGGCCGAGATAAATCGCAAATTATGCTCATGGCACAGCGAAAGTTTGCGGTAATATCGGAAGAAAAAGAGCAACTGGGGTACCGTGACCTCACTAGTTTTGTTACCAGTCTTTCTTTAAACGGTTGGTTCACCCAAACCTTCCTCACTAAGTTCTTGCGGTATCTAGCCTTTCAGATCGTTTTGGTTTTATTTGCTCTTGTTTTTACTGTTGAACATTGTCAACTACTTTCTATTCTACTAGTATCAGGGTTGAATTGTTTTAATGCTGTGAGCACCACAAATTGAGTACCATTCACTTCAATTGTATAGGAGCTGCATAAAAAATCTCAGAGATGGATGAATATCCCCAAACCTGGGTAAATGGAACTGCGATTCGGTTCACATGAATGATAAATATGAACATAAGACGGCGCCTCTCCTCAGGTCATCATTACTTAGTCTTAACTGAACCATCTCTGCAAGAAATCAAAAGCTATTGTGTTTACCGGCTCTGGTGGGAAAAGCAGGTGCAAACGCACATACACGCACATGATTGCATGTGGGAAGGACGGCATGCACTCCACTTATTATGTGCAGCTGTATATGACAAACAGCTGTAATGTGCACACATGATAAATGCACATGTAGGGGAGTTTGGTGTACTTCAACCTTTTCTCTATGAGAGCGATAGGGATTAGGGGAATGACAGTAGATACTGTAGATACGAGGGGGAGAAAGCGGGTTAGGGAAGGTGTGTGTGTGTGTGTGTAGTTGACATAAACCCACTGGCAAATTGTATTGGTTGTATTTTTGGCAGCTCTGAACTTAAATCTATACTGCCAGCTTTTCATCTCTCTCCCTCTATCTTCTACCACTTTTTGTCTTCAATCGCTCTTCAAAGAGAACCCTAGAGCCTTTTACTGAAAACACCACACCTGTGAGCAAGTGTGTGTTCTTAGGTACGTATGTACGTTTATACATGTTTGTATCTGCGTCTTTGCCTGTGCATCCAGTGCAACGGCCGTGACCTTTTCACCTCAAATTCCCTTGAGGTCGAACCCGGGTCAAAGACGCACCCCACGCACACACAAACACACCATGCCCTACGTAGTGAGAAAACCCCAAAACAAAACAACAGGAATGAAGGAGCGCAAGACAGGGAGGGGAAAAGCAGGAGGAGGAGGAGAAAATAGACATTAGCCTCTCTGGGTTGAGAACAAATGGAGCCCCGAGAGGGACGTGAAGAGGAGGAACGAGGGAGTGAGGGGGGAAGGAGAGGTGAAGCACACAATGCTATGGGGCACGGCGGTTGGACAGACAGCATCTGCTCTCATCTCTCTGTGGCTCTGGTAATGGATGGAGAGTTGGAGAGACACGAGAGAGCGGGAAGGAGGGAGACGAAAGAGACCGCGGGAGGAAAAGCTGGAATACAAGCTGGGTGACGGAAACGGGAGTTAAAACTTTAAAAAGTTTTCTTTCTATATTTTGTCATTTTGGATGAAAACAAAAAAAAACACTGTGGATAAGTGTGTGTCTGTGGGAGGGCGTTATCAATTCAAATAGAGGGATGACAGACGGATGGACAGACAAAAGAGGAAGAGGGACAAAAGGAGTGAGACATCTTTCCAATAGGAGAAAGAGCAGCTGATAAGGGTGGACACACGATACCCGCGTGTGTGTGTGTGTGTGTGTGTGTGTGTGTGTGTGTGTGTGTGTGTGTGTGTGTGTGCGGACGAAGGCTTCTCACCATGTTTGCTGGTATCTCCCTCTCACATAGAGATCATAGGGACTTCCTCTTTTAAATGCCGAGGTGTGTGTGTGTATTAGTGTATGTGTGTCCTCTGTGGGAGGAGTGGTCACTGACAGAGGAAACTTGGCCTAGTCTGTCTTATGGAAATCTGAGAGTTTCCCAGAGCCATCATCAAACTGCCTCTCTATCAGACCCCACCTCTCTCTCTCTCTCTCTCTCTAGCCCATTACCAGGTCACACACATTCCTGTCTTATGAAAGATGATGTGTGTTGTCATTGGGGGTTCAAAGACAGAAAGAGGGGGCTGCGGAGTATAAAGAAAAGGACACTAAGCGAGAATTTTCACTTGAGTCCTCACATGAAAGCGCTGCTCGCTCAAAGTCAAGGCTTTGGGAGGCCGGGTTTGTTTCGGAAGACTTTGATGCGATGGACAGAGCGAATGAGAAGCGGAGAAGAAAGAGAAGAAGAGAGGGGATCAGGAGGGGGGCTGAGAAAAGAGGAAAGTAGAGCCGGGGTCTAGGTAATTAACGGCAAGCTCTTTAATTACTGCTGGTGTTCATTATGCCAGAAGGAATGTGACAATTATGCCATTAAAACTTCCTAATGGGGGGAAAAAGCGAGGGAGAGGAGGGGGGGATAGCGGAAGACATGCAAAAGAGGATGAAAGAATGAAAGGAGAGAGGCAACAGAAGGAAGAGAGAACGACGAGAGGGAGTGAGGGAGGAGGGATATGAAAGGAAAAGGGGAAACAATCGCGACAAAAGAGAAGCTGGGAGGGAGATGGGGAGCGTATTAGGCCAGCACAGTGACAGAGCAGATTAGCATCAAACAAGAAAGGCCACAGACGTGTGTGTGTGTGTGTGTGTGTGTGATCACTGAAACAGAGGACATATTCATTCCAAAGACGCCACCAAGGTGGATGGAACTTTGATGATGCAGAATCTGGCAAAGGGAAAACTCTGTGTGTGTGTGTGTGTGTGTGTGTGAGTGAGAGAGTGTATGCTTGCTGAATCTGCGTAGGCTCCTGTTTCAAGTGGTGGTGCAGGCAGGTAGGGGAGGAAGAGGAGGAGGAGGAGGAAGAGGAGGAGGAGGAGGAGGAAGAGGTGGAGGAGAAAGGGGAGAGATCCACAGAAAAGGGCCTTGGGGGCATCTTGATACACATCCAGTACATTTCCATCTCCACATTACCTCTATGACTCACGCACACACTCACACACATATGGGACGGAAAAACATAACAAATGTGTCCGCGCACATACGTAATACACACAAACACACCATTCTCACACCAACATCAAACAGCAAAAACACACACACAACCCACGCACCCACCGGCACTCACAAACACACACTGTCACACACACACACATAACACCCACACACCCACACACACACACACACCAAAAAGCCACACACAAACACTTAACACGCAGAGTCTTCGTGCTCACCAAGGCGGTTGGTTTGTCAGGGGGGTTAGAATTTGCATGGCTGGGCAAATTTTCCTTGTGCTAAACTCTAATCAGCTCCTGTATCTCTCAGACACCTGCCCAGCGAAAAAAAAAACCTTAATATGCAAAACACCTTCCCTCCCTCCTCCACTGCTGCAGCTCCTCGGCCAACAGAAGACTTATTCACCTGCCTCTCTCACTCTTGTCCTCTCTGTCTGTCTTCTTGCAAATTTTCACATTTATGTATGCAAATAGGCTGTTTCCCCTTAAGCCTGTTTGAACAGTAGCTTCCTGGTGCCAGGAGAAGAATGATAGTTTTGTCTGAGATGTGACGGGGAATTTATGCTTCAGAAAGAATAAGTTTGTCAGGAGAAAAAGATGACATGTCACCTGTGTTTGGGCCGCTACGGCGTTTTTTCCGAAGGGCGTCTTCGTAGAGGTTGTTTTGTCAATGTTTTTTTTTTTTTCTGTAACCGCTTATGTAAGTCACGCAAACGCTAACAATCTTTTGGATTCATTTCATTTCTTTAAAGTGAAATACAGTGTCAAGTCAAAGATATATAATTATAGAATTGTGTCCCCCAGTTTACATTTGTCCCAACTGCTCCGCAATACAACCCTCATGAAGTTAGATTTTTTAACATTGACATTTTTAGGGCCCAAACAAAGTAAAACCAAACGCTGAATGAAAGTCCAAAAATGTGTTTTGCTCATTGCTCAAAAAAGTATTTATATATGCCTACATCTCTTAACTTCACAGGGTCCAAATTTAGCCCGTATCTATAAGAATCAAGTTTGTGAAGCTGTATGTTTTTGGGATATTATTCACTTTCATTTCCTGTGTCAGATTGTTTACCATAAGCAAAGCATGATTTGCTATGAAAACAGAAATAAACGTCTGAAGTCAAATACGCCCTTATTCCAAGATCAGGACAAATTAAACCCAATTCAGGTGGTGTAAAAACCTCAACTTTGCAAAGGGCTGTAGGTGAAGTGTCACTCTCTTCTTGGTTTAAAATGATTTCCCCTCTCAATAAACAAAAAATTCATCATGAGCAGCTGAACTGAA
This sequence comes from Leptoclinus maculatus, assembly GCA_032191485.1. Taxonomy (NCBI): domain Eukaryota; kingdom Metazoa; phylum Chordata; class Actinopteri; order Perciformes; family Stichaeidae; genus Leptoclinus; species Leptoclinus maculatus. The sequence continues at coordinate 29,691,127 of JAVDOI010000003.1, read as the reverse complement.
GGAACCGTGTCATTTTTCTTTGTGCTATGCTCTGATGGACTTTGGGATTATTGAGACCTCATATATACGAGTGCCTCTGCCTGTCAGAGCCTTTCAAAGCCTCCCTTAAGAGAGCTGAAGATGGATGTGGGGAAGTGTGTGTGTGAGTGAGTGAGTGAGTGAGTGTGTGTGTGTGTGTGTGTGTGTGTTTGGGTGCACACAGAGGAGCCCCAGTGGACAAATAACGGACAGAGAGAGATAGACGTAAACAGAGAGAAAGAGAGTGAAGCACTTTAAATGTGAGCGCTGCAAAACTCCCACTGCTCGCAAGGGCACTTCTCTCCTGCACGTCATCTCTCTTTCCCCCCCTTCTCTCCTTCTACCCTTCTTTCTCCCCTTCCCATTCCCCTCGATCCCCTTTCTCCCTCCCTCCCTTCATCGCTTTCTCCTTTGTCTCCGAGCTCTCACCCTCTATCCCCTATCTATCCATCTCCCTCTTCCCCCTCTCCCCCTCTTTCTCTCCCCTTCCTCTCACTAAAACAGTAGGACGCTTAACCTTGATAACAGTGAGATTTTTCCCCCCTCAAAGTGACACACACACACACACACACACACACACACACACACACACACACACATACACACTGGAGAAGTGCTTTGCCAGCATGCCAGGCCGGTCCAAGGGACGGCTGTACCCTTCGAGGTGAACAGGACACTTGGAAATGCAGCAACAACAAAACACTCACACACATAGATCTCTCCAACAAATACACACACACACACACAGAGACACACACACAAACCCAGATCACTCCAGGTCCTTCTTAACACAAGCCTTTTAAAGGTCTATTGTCAGCTGACATTGAGAGAGCACTGGCAATCCTGAAACGCACACACACACATTTTTACACACAAGCGCGTACACAGTGGCAAAAAAGGAGAAGTGTGAAAAATGAAACATATTAAAGGTGAAGTTGCCTGCCGAGAATTTATGATTACAGTACGCTGGAAGACAAACACATAAACATCTCACCACAGATAGGTAAATGAGGACAGGGAAGTGAAATGCAGTTTCTCAAACACACACACACACACACACACACTAAGAACCACTGAGGGGAAATTAACAGTGAGGAAGAAGCATATGAGCGAGGTGTCAGTAAGGTTTCTTCCTCATTAGATGAGAGTTCCTCGAATCTCTTGGCGGAAACCTGTGATGCACACTTTATAAAAACATATTTTCTTAATATGATTGCTGTCTAGCGAAAAACCATGTGGCTCCAAAACTTCAGGTAAATTGAAGCATTTAGTTGAAAGCTGGAAATGAGGCGTTTCTAGAGAGGTTTTCACAGGACAGCGACGATATACATTATAGTACAGTGTGCCCAGGGAGGCAGGATGTACGAGAGACTTGAACTCAGCATTGAGAACAGTCACAGCGAGGCGGTGTCAGAGAGGACACAGTGAGACGGTGTCACACTACCCGTCTGCATCACGAGGTATCGGGTGTAATGTTTTTTTCCGATATGGACCGCATTAGCTCTCAGCTCCTCCTCTCACATACAACGATTCTTTTCCTGCATGAAACTGATGAAAGTGTTGGTGTTTACCTCAAAGTCATTGGCCTTGTTGTAGTGCATGTTGAGGGCTCGGAAGAGCTCGCTGTCGCGGGCGACGCCCATATCCTCGACTCCAGTGACTCCATCGTTGATGGACTGGCGGGCGAACTTCTCCATCTGGATGTAGTAGAACTCCCTGAAGTTGCTGAACCACTTGATCAGCTGGGAGGTGATGCAGCGATTAAACTGGAACGAGAGATGAGGAGGAGTTGGCATTGCTTAGGTTGTCAGTATTTGTTGAAAAACAGAAATATAAATGGGGTCTGAAAATAGTCTTCATGCAAGCAGTGTCGAGTAAAGTCTGTCACGTCTAAACCTTATTAAGCCATTGGATTTGAGAGGAAGTGTGAGGATCACAGCATGTCATTTCACATCAGGGAGTTGCGACGTGAGGTGATAACTTAAAAGGCCGTGAAGAAACCGAGAGAAAGATAAAAGACAAGAGCAAGAAACAGGTCGTGGAGAGAGGGGAGATAATAGAGACATTAAGTAAGACAGCGAACAAGAGGGGGTGGGGGGGGGTGAGAGTGTGTGTGGTTCATCCTCCCCACTGGGAGCAGACCTCCCCCTATCATAACCCTGAGAGTGGAGAGAGAGGTGGAAGAAGGGAGGGAGGGGGTGGGGGGGCGAGACCGCAAACACATAATTGACCAGAAAAACGATTAAGTCATCATCTGAAGCGCCCTGGCCCGCAGGGGGCTCAAACATGTACTTAACCCCGTTCACCAATTACACCCCGATTCTCCTCCCCTCTACGCACCTCTCGGGCAGAAAGAAAGGGGAAGAAAAAGAGCACAAAAAAAAGAAAGAGAGGGAAAGACAGAGACGATAAGCGCTGCGAAGAAGGCTGTGGCTATCTGATCTGTGCCGCTCGGCTGGATTCAATAGGGTGAGGTAAACCTATTAAGAGCCTCGACTGGTCCCGGCTCTTTTTCCGCCTGGTCTCAGCAGTGAAAACACACTGTCTAAACATCCAAACCACTAGATAAGGACCTCGGGGGCTCAGGATAGCTGCCTAGCTCATTCGCCCTAAAATGCCCCACTACAACCTCTGATCAATCCCCTGAAAACATACAAATAAAACCTTTACGTCTTTCCTCAGTGATTCCCAGAAATGACATCTCATGAATTCCCAAATCTAGCCTGTGAAACCTTGATACCCCTAACCATCACCCCCACACCCTTCATCCACACACACACACACGCACACACACACAGGCACACACACAGGCCTTCACTCCTCCCTCCCCTCTGCTCTTTTTGTGGCGCTGGAAGAATGGGGGGACAAAACGCTACTAAACGCTGAGCGGACTGCTCGCTGGGGAGGCAGAGCGGTTTTGACATGGAGATTAGGCTCTGGCTATTGTTCGACAACACGGACACGCACAAACATGCACGCACACTCTTCGCGATCTGGGATGGAAGTCAAACACACGCAAGCACGCGAAGATGGGCGGGCGAGGCCACAGACTGATAGGAGAGTTGGCCAATCATGAGCAGCGATGGTGTTGGACCAAGGTGGGACGGGGCTAAAGGAGAGGGGCTGAGCCTTTCTGGAATGATCAGCAGATGACATAATGGTGGAGTGGAAAAGAATAAGTCTGCTGACATTGTTTGGCTGTGGTCTGGGAGGGTGTATGTGTGTGTGTGTGTGAGGGGGGGGGGGGGTAGCATGGTGGCTGTCCTAAAGTGCAGGGTAAGCATAAATGGGAAAATGAGGGAGGGAGGATAGGAGGACGGGTGCAGGTCAGCGCCGTTGGACAATGGGGTTTCGCTGGTGGGGGGGGTGGGGGGCAGAAGGTCGGAACGTGAGCAGTCAGCAAGCTGGGGTCGTGACATCGCAGTGTCAAACAAACAAACCACTGACACTTACAAATACATCGGCTGCACGGGGCTATTCTTAAACACACACACACACTGTAGCAGACGGTCGGAGTGTGACAAAGCACAAACACACTATTTCATTTAAGTTGTCAGTGTGGTATAAACCTTTCCTTGTGTGTAAGATCGGAAAACAAGTAATGTCGGGTGTGAGTCTGAGACGTTTAGTGAATTGGCGTCGATCTACGCAAGCATGTGTGCACGCATGCATCCGAGCGCGTGCGAGATTGAGCCGCTACATACTGAGATTAAAGTCAGTGAAAGAGTTGCCATCGCTCATGCGGGAGACCTTTGGTGTCACTGCAGCAGAGTGACGGATAGATTTGTCATTTGGACAAGGATTACTTTATTATACGGAAAGCTCAGGAGAAGATGTATTAGGGCCTGTGCAACTGAACATGAACTGTAGCTCAATCACAGCACAGAGCACACTAAAGATACAATATTTACTGTGCATGCAGGTAAATACACTAAATTACATTATATCTGCATCAGCTGCAACCAACACACTCAGGGACTCAATTTTGGCAAGTCCCCCTGCAGCTTCCAGCGGTCTTGGTTCATTAAGTTGCTGGCGGGGGACAGAGGCCCCCTGATAGCGGCTAAAGACGAGTGTGTTCAGTGTATAAGGAGGGAATTGGTTCAAAGGAGCACATCACTGCAGCTCCTTAATCAGAGCTGGCAGGGGTCAGCCCGCACAGACATGAGATGCAACGAGAAAAATGTGTGTTTGAGCATATACGTGTGTATGTGGGTGTGTGTGTGTGTGTGTGTGTGTGTGTGTGTGTGTGTGAGCGCGCCTGGCTGAGAGGCAGATGAGAGAGAGACAGCGAGAGTGTGTTTCTCACACTCACACTCAAGAGCCTGTGAAAGGTCAGCGCTTAGTGCTAACAGCACAAGATAGACACACACACACACACAGACACGCTCTGCTCATGCAAAGGCGCATACTTAAGTCCAGAATAGGAAAAGACTCAAGTATCCTTGGTTAAACTATATTCGTCGCCTGCCAAAAGTATTCAGGCGCTTATGACCGTCAGCATTAAACTTCTGCAAACACACATCAGCTCATTTATTAATGTTTGTTTTTTTGGTCTGGGATGAAAATGTTTGACTTTTTTATCCAATTGTTATTCAGATAAAGTGTGTCTCTAGCCAACACTTTCCCTCACATAGTGGTCAGCAACGGAGCAGAAAGCACACAGATGACCTCAGAGTGCAAAGCTACATCCAGAACAACCGGAGAGGAGAGCAGAAAGACAGAGAAGCCTGTACGGGCCTCCCTCTCTCCCTCTTTCTCCCTCTTTCCCTCTTTCTCCCTCTCTCTTTCTCTCTCTCTCTCTCTCTCTCTCTCTCGTAAGCCCCTTCACAGTCATGAGGGCTTTCCAACGTTTCCTGTTTTCGCAGGGGTGAATTGTGGGAGATAATCTCCGGCTGCCTATTGGCTGACTGCACACAAAAAGCGGCCCTGGAAAGCGGGCTTTTGTTACTGCTGCGACTCAAATCCAGCGGCTGGCTTTTCTTTCTCCCCGGCCCCGCCGAGGCACACATACCATGCCACACCATCAGCGAAAAAAAAGAAAAGAGAAGGAATGACATATAGAAAAGGGAAAACCCTCCTGACCTCCGCTACTCCACAGCACATGACTGGCCCAAATACTGAAGCTTGTCCCTAAAAGAGCAATAGAGAGATAGAAGGCAAGATGTGTGTGTGTCAGCTTGTGTTTGCTTAAGAATGAGAAATGTATATCTACAATACATGAAGGTACAAACAGCCTGTAATTAATGTACAGTACACACACTGTATCTCTTTACAAAGCCAATCACTTTTGCTAACTTTATTAATTGACTTCATTCAATATGTGCATTAATGAATTATTGGATTATAATGAATCATCCTTTCTCAAAACAATATCTGAAATCATAATGAGACGTCTTAAAGCTAGAGGGATAATGTAGGCCGGCATTAGCAGTACAAACAATGGTATTCTGACAAACCTGTCAAAACATTTCATAAACAGCAAAAGTCAAAAAAGTCACAATAGTCTTAAAAGGAGCCTAATCAAGGGGGAACAACAGCTACAGCGTCCCTCGGTTATTAGGGCAACCCACTTCCCACGTTCATTAGATTCTTGACAGTCTGATTAGCCTTTAAGACTTTTGTCTGAGGACAGCCACTCGCTAAGAGGCCGCCCTGGCTGCATCTAATTAGATCGCCAGTCTCATTCCCATACATGTCTGTTAATTTACAGCTTGAGTCTATTGTCCTCTACTGAAAACAAAAACAAACTAATGTGCCCCATAATCCCCTTAACTATCTTGACCTTGTTTAAGTATCCGATGAGGCCACCAAGAAGAGGTCACCTCCCTGGTAGTGACTAGTCAGTGAAACTGACGAAACTGAAAGTGTTTTAAATCTGAAACAGCAGTTGTTGCTGAATGGTTCAAAAGGCAAATAACATAAATGTGAAATCAGTGGGATGCTTTATTATTGAGGACTTCTGTAACAAATCAACATTTGCCAACATGTAACCCTCCTTTTCAACCCGAACCAATAATGTGCTGAGAGAAAAATCATGTGACCCCCCGAGTCATGATTGGTGGCGACAGCATCGAAGAGGGGGCCGCTGGGAAAAAGGGGGAACTTTTATCTTTTGATTTGAATAAGATGGCCTGGATATGTCACAGTGTTTACCCCTCCGTATGGTCCGAGAGGGGCGCGCACACACAAAACAACAACGACACGAACAAACTCGGTCGCCCACACCACAACGGCCATTGTGTTGTTGTTCTTGTTTTTTTTGTGCAGCTTACATATTGTGCTTTGTTTTCAAAATTTCCTTCATTAAAATCCCAGTAGAGCTAACGCTCAGCCTTGCTATGTTTCCTAAACGGACTCTTTCAACCCTCCCTCTATCAAACCATCCTCCCCACACCTGCTCAGATAACCACTCCTCCGTCTCTAGGCTCCATCCTCCTCTCTGCCCTCTCTATCCCTCTATTACTCATCCCGCTAATACTCATAGTCTCTCCAGCTCCCTCATGTAAACCCATTCAACTTCCTCTTCCTTCATCTTTTGCATAAAACCGTAACTTAGTGAGGGAAAGGGCCTCGTTTCAGAGGAGCAAAACGCTGTTCAGGGCAACTGAAGCTGGCACATCTCAATACATAAATCAAACGTCCCCCTTTAAAGCAGGTGCATTGACAAATGTACAGAAAAGTGTTATCCATCTTTACACTTGTTACACGCAGCAAAAGAAGTCACCATCTCAACAAGATGAAGGTACAAATTAGTTTAGAATAGCTGAAAAGACACAGTAATGTGTACCAAAATTAAAAAGGAAGATAATGGCAAAGGTCTGAAGAGGAAGAACATGTTTTGACATACCTTGACATCAGAGAAGAACATCTTGAGCATGTTAGAGCTCGGGTAGCGGCTGTAGAAAAACATGAGCTTGGCCTTCTTCAGATGATTGGGAGAGAGGCCCTCTTGAATCTGAAAATTGCTCCCATTAAGGACAATAACAATAGTTTGGAGGAAAACAACAAATGGCAGATCAAGCAAATGATGTTAGCCCAAATACAATATGTACGTACTAATAATTGGCTGTAAGATTGGCAAGACATCATCATTTGGATGATGGGTAACCAAATTTCCTTTCAGGCATGAATGCAGGGCTGCTGGGGGTGTGGGGGGGTGGGGGGGGGGGAGGGGTAGGGGGGGCTGAAGACAGTGCACCAAAGCAAAACCATTTGCTTGCAATTAGCATCGTCCGTATCAGGTGTGAGAGCGTCACGGTAAATAAAACGCTGGCCAGCACTACAGCCGATGCTTTTACATAAGGAGGCTCATTTCACAGTCAAAGCAAGCAAACGCCTTTGCCTACACCCCGCGCTAACCTCCCGAAAAAAAAGGAGGAAGAAAAAAGGAGGCATTTGCATATCACAGACAAAGACAGCAGTTAACGCCAGTGACGGGCAAGAAGGCCTAATGGCTTGGCGACAACTCATGCCAAGCCTGAATATGACTGTTTGATATTGGCTTCATATCAGTGACAAAACAAGGTCCAGGAGATAGTCTCAAACACCGGCGCAAGCAACATGAAAAACCCTCTCACAGTCGCATAGGCCATATTCAAATACATGTCAGAGGCCTCGTCTTCCTAATGGATCGCCTGGATTGAACAGCAGAGAGGATGGAGATGGGCTGGTGGGGGCACCTTGAGGGATAGTATAGTTCCAACCTTCAATTACATCCCCCTCCTCCTCCCTCTGCTCCACCCCTGCCCCCCAGCCTCGCTACCGCTGCCAAAGCCTTGGAGGAGCAAAAAGAAGGAGGAGGAGAAGGAGAAGAGGGGCTCTGAGGCTTTGGACTCAGCCAGTGATGGGGGGGGGGGGTGGGGGGGGCTGAAACACATCTGCGCCACCGAACGGCCCAAGCCATTTCCATGGTGAATTAACGGCCGTATAATGCATCTGATAATATCAATCTGGAGGATAAGACATTGAAAAGGGACCCGGGGATGGGGGGCGGGCTGCATGTTAAAACCTCAGGCTGTTTCAACAAGGGTTTTCATCAAGCAGAAGCAAGACAGGCCTTTAAATTACACAGAAGATACAGCCCCAAGTTTTCATGAAGACTGTTTACACTCCAGTGGACGAAATACATCGCGTGACATTATTTATGATCTACAGGGGTGGCTGTGATCGTTAAAATCAGTCAAGTGTCCAGATGTAGCTGTAACTATAGAATGGGAAGAAGGCATCAGCTGCTAGATTGGATTGCCCTTGGCCTCAGGGTTACACAGCAAAGCCAGCAAATACTGAACCACATTGGGTTTGGCTCCTTAAAAACCCTGTCTACTTTGTCTGATTCAGCGAGAGAGAGGAAGAGAGAGAGAGACTTAGTTGTATACGCAGCGAGGGTCTTGTGGGGGAAACCCTGGCAGACTGGTGTTACTCTGTCAGGCCTGGCCAAAAGAGCAGCACTTCACTCTCCACACCACACCATCTGCTCCAAGTGGAGGGGATACAATGGATCCTCAGACAGAGAGAGGCAGAGGGAGGGACAGAAAAAGAGAGCTCTTTCTCAGTAAGGCAAGGTGGGATTTGTTTGCTGTGAAAGTGTGCACTTACACTTAGATTAATTTGTTTTTGCTTTTTCAATTAGGATTAGCATCGCTTTCCCCTTATCGCTGAAATTAAAAATGATTTTAAAACAAAGACGTCGAGGTTTTACCTCTCCAGCCATGAACAAAATATCACCTCCCTTCAGATGACAATTAAGAAGCTTCATATCTCCTGATGAGGCATTTTCATCTCTAATTCACTCACAGCTTGCAAATGTAATTGTGATTGGACTTAGGGGTGGCGTGCAAGGCTATTATTTTGTCATGATGGTGCACTCATACCAGGTGGCCCACTGTTCGCTTGCCACATCTGACAAGACATCATCATTCTCAAAACACATCCCCAAAACCCAAAGTCATGAGAGCAAAATAGCTGCTCCACTTCCTAATTCCAGGTGTAAGGACAAGAATATTTGGAGTCGGACTGAGAACAAATGAGGAAATTGATAGCAGCCATCTGCTCCACAGCGCTGCAGAGAGCTGGTGAACTTGAACACACCTCGCAAAATGTCTGACAAGCTGTCTCTGGGTCCTGAGGCTCCGAAAAAAAAAAAGAAAGCTACAGAATTATAAAACAATTCTACATCAATGGCACATGCTATAAACCGAGAGAGTGGAAATGCAAATAAACTGAGTCATTAATGTCACACTAATTATAATAAAAAAATGTACAAAGCTCTCTAGAGTAAGCGCCAAACTTTGTTCCTAAACCTGTGATAAAATCAAAAATGAAAGATAAAAAAGTGGACATGTTGTTCTGCCTATTCTTTCCATTTAGGATAGTACATCTGTTAAAACCCTGCATTTATAAATGCTACAATGAAAGCCACAGCATCTGGCATGTGTGGTTATTGTTTGATTGTTTTTTACTTTCTCTCAGTCTCTGTATGTCTCTCTCTCCCTTTTCTCTTTTCATCCCTCCATCGGGAGCCCGTAGAAGCAAAGGATTATGGATCTCTGGAAAGCGTTCACCCTTGGGTCAGAAGACAAGACAAGGCGAGGTAATGAAAGATAAACAGCTCGCTGCAAACACCTGTTAACGTCTGCTTCAAAGAAAAGACAGGGAGGAGGGGGGGGGGGGGGGGGGGGTTTGCAGGGAGGGAAAACAAAAAAAGAAGTATTTGGCTGCCAAGCAACAGCCGAAGGGCCCCCCGGGCTGTTGACAGATCTTTATGAAATGAAAAAAAGGGAAAAGAAACGACAATGATTGTGGGCTTTTTACAACAGCGATGGATGATAAGAGGAACACAAGAGAAAACACAAGCAATCATAAATATACATCTTTACTGAGTCCTCAGGCAAACCTTTTGTGACATGCACACACACACAAAAAGACACACACACACACACACACACACACACACACACACACACACACACACACACACACACTCGGAGAAAGGCTCGGCACTCAGGTACTCACAATAGCAAAAACAAGGCATTTAAAGTGTTAAATATGCATATTCACTTAACTAATAATGCCCCAACAGGTAAAGACTGATGGATTAATTTCTTAAGCATGTAATGAATGTTAATGACTTGAAGACAAAGCTTTCTAAGGACAACCAGTGTGACATGAATCAAACTTTCATAAGGGTTAAGAGGTGTTGAATACTTAGGAACTAAGGAGGTATAAGGGAAACAGAGAAGGTACTGAATGTATCTGTTTAAGCTATTAGTCCTGAGTCCCTGGGGGATTCAATATGAGCCTCCCATAGGGGATAGCTTCTTTATCCGTAGGGCATGATTGGGGCGCACTGGGGTTAAACTATGAGGGAGGCTATATAACACCATTGTGTGCCAAGTTTCAGGACGCTATCTCCCTCCTTGTTCTTTCAGGACATTTTTATAAAAAGGAATTGGGGCAGTAAATGTCGCAGGGACCTAATCTTCGTGAGTAAGTGATATGTGACAAGAGAGCTTTTAAGCACTTAGGATTGGTGATGGAAGAAAAGGCTGAACGGTGCTGTGAGAAGGAAGAGGTAAGAGTATAAAAATAAGTACAACAATGCAGTACAATGGAGAGGAGAACAGCAGTGGGAGGAAAAGTGATTCATCAACAGTTTCTTAGGCTAGTATCAAACAGGCTGAAAAAGATTTGATTTTTTAACTCTTTGTGGTTCAGATGCAATGTTTTACACCTGTCTCTACTGGGAATAACCACCTGAAAGCTTTTTATCTGGCTTACACACACATGAGCTGGTCTGAACTAGACCACGTCTTTAAAACATCAGGGTCACTGTCAAACACATTCACTTATTATTGTCTTTCAACCCCCTCAAAACACACACTTTTTTTTTGAAAGGATACATTGCTGCCTGAGTAGGGGGAGATGTCAGCCATGTCCTGGAGGTCACTGCACTCAGACTTGATGAGGGACAGGGAGAGCTCGGCTGTGCTGCCAGGGTGCACTGGTGAACAAGAGCGATGGTGGTGGTGGTGGTGGCCCAGATGGTGAGCTGATGCCATCTTGGTCCTCAGGCTGGTGGTCTCCCGGGACAGGTCCATGGAGTCTGGAGAGGAACGGTCCTTGCCTAGGTAGCCACCCGTGGGCCCACCAAGGGGACTCTGGAAAGGGTAGCCCATGAGAGGCAACGGAAAAGGGTGTCTAAAAGATGGGGGGCTGAAGCCCATGGAGGCAGAGAGTGAGGAGGGGTGAAGGACGGGGTGGTGGTGCCCGCCATGGGCACCCACAGCTGAGGACTGGTGGTGGTGGTGGTGGTTGTGGTGGTGCTCACTGGCTGTCTTCCTCACGATTAAGGGTATTGCCTCAGTTTGGTCATTGGTGGGACCTGGCATCCCGGGCATGCTGGCGAAGGAGTCTAGTGGATTGGGAATGATGACATCTCCGAAGCACTGCAGCCTCTGGTTGGCGGTGTGGAAGTTGGGGTTGTCTCCATTGACAGTGGTGGGAAATCTTTCAGGAGGAATGGAAAGTGAGGGGAAGGCTTGCTGGGGTGTGGGGCGTGGAGGCTTGGCAAACACCTTAACCACTGTGTCCACTACCTGGGTCATGGCTGAATTGAGTTCCTGCTTCAGTGTTTCTGCCAACTGTTTACTTTCAGCGTGCATGGAGGAGCCTGGACCTCCCTGTCCTTTGCTCCGGCTGAGCCCCTCTCTTCTTGGCTTCTCTCTGTCTGCGAGCAAGGCCTGCTGCTGAAGCAAGGCCCGCGCCCTGTCCAGGAAATGGCCTGGGTCCAGGTCGGACATCTCATTGTCAGAGCGCAAGTCATCTCCACCCCGGTCATCGCCGCCGGTGTCAGACCTGGCTGGGCTGTCTTCAGACATGTTTCCTATGTCATTGTTGAGCTCATTGTGGAGGTCATTGTGTTCCGAGTCGTCGGTTGAGTCATAGATCTGAAAGAACTTCTCCTGCAGCTGACGTAGCTGTTTCTGCATGTCCTCCAGCTGCAGCTTCAGTTGCCGTCGCTCCTCCTGCTTCTGCTCCTTTCTCTGGCACACCAGCTGGGTGAAGCTCTGCTGTTGCTGCTGAGGCAGACGCTGCTTACGCTTGTTCTCTCGGCTGTTACTGCTGCAAACCTCGCCTCCCCGTGGGCTGCTGGGGGCCTGCTGCTGAGACTGAGGGGGTGGGCAGTCTAGATCGATCTCGTGGTCTCCATCCATCTCATGGTCACGCTCATGACGGGAAGCAGCAGGTACCACCACACTGGGTGAGTGGCTCATACCACGTATAATGTTCTCTACACGGGCTCGCTTGGCACGCAGATGTTCATCATTTAGACGTTCAATGTCATAGGTGGCCAGGCCAGGACGACCAAAGGGTGACAAGCACTCTTGAGGGGTGCTATCATGGGAGGAGTTACTGCAGGCATCCTCCTGGGGAGCATCTGAACTTGCATTGGAGAGCCCTGAACCGGGGAAGCCGACATCCCCTCTATCACCCCTGTCCCCTCTTTCTCCCCTCTCAAGTCCTCCTCCATTTTTAGCCATGTTATTCTTGAGAAGCTGGGAGATAATGGTGGTGCCAGGGAAGGGCATCATGGTGTCCTCGTACGAGTTGGCCCTCTTCAGTAGCTTTCGGAGTACATTGGACTTGGATTCAGTGTCGCTGGCTGACACAATGCCAGGTCCACCATGTGGCTGCACTACAGAGCACTCCATGGAGTCGGTGTCTGATCCGTGGTGAGAGTGGGAGCTCAGAGAGTTCATGGCACTGAAAATGGCTGCTTTGGCGCGGGCAATGTTATCAGTGGTTGTTGTTGTGACTGCTGCTGCGGAGGAAACTGTGCTGCCTACGGTCCTCTTAACACCAATGTCCACACGTCTTCGCTTGGTCTGTCTGTTCAGGAGGGAGTCGCTGTCATGGTCCGGCATCACGGGCTGCTGCTATTGGGCCATATCCCGCAAACCTCTGGGATCAAATCCTCTGAGTACCTGTGGGCAAAAATTTACAGAACCATGACTCACCAAAGAGAAAAAAATATTTCAGAATCTAAGTCACTCACTCACCCAGGCAGAACATGTCTACATCAATTTCAAAACTAAATCTTTAAAAAGCTTGAAGGTTTTTACAAGATAGACTGAAACAATAGTCAACATTATGGATATAAAGGGAAGAGTTCTGTCTCAAGCCAGCAGGCAATACCTCCACATATGTTTCTAAAAGGACGGGCACATCCATGATTGCATTTAGGCATAAGGACCAGTGACAGAGGGGTAAGGGGAACAAGCAAGATGGGGTCAGAATTAGGCCTTGGTTCGACATTCCAGGGCAAAGTCCTACATTTTATCCTGTCCCCTGTTACACGCCGCGCGGCACTGAACCAGTTCCCACGGAACACAAAGCTGCATAAAATTATGATAATTACTTAAGTACTTGTCCTCATTTCCATTTTTGTGCAGTGTGAGCAAACATAGGAGCTATTAGTTGTGAAAATAAAATAAAAAGAAATAGCGTTAAGAGCATCTAAAAAAAAAAAGTAGTTTACAAGAAGAAGCAATGCACATGCCGTTATATACCCTTTATTAAATCCTATTACGTAAGTGAACTATCGTTTGGTCAATCCAACAAAATATTGTCATTTTAAACCATGTTTACACATTTTAAAATGCACGTCCTGTGTTCACATTTGTCAATATAGCCATCATATCTTAAGCAATAGGGAGGGTGACACAAAAAAGAAAGACAAAATAGGCCTATTGATTTTCGTGCCAGCGTGAGCTCACTTCTGTGTTTTTTTGTTTGTCTTTTCATCTGGCAAGGGCAGTTAATTCTGCTCAAATGAATAGGTCACAAGGGTCAACTCTGGCAAGGAGCAACTTAAAGCGCTCTTACAAAAACCCTAATGCCCCTCTGAAAGCAAAACGTTTTGTCAGTACAGGCCTGCATCAATACTGCTATGTAAGCAGCGGTGGCAGTGTCTTAGTCAGAGCCATATCAGATGCATCCAATTTCAAATGTAGTGAGAATATCAGAAACAATTTAAACTGTATGCCTTTCTTTGAAAGAAATGTATATTTCAGAGGTTTGTAAATGTATAAATTTGACAATCTCTTTTTTTAACAGCATAAAAGTGGCAAAAGTGTTGCAACAATTTATATATTTCTTTTTACACTTCAGGAAAACACCAGCCCTTTTTCAGACTCACAGTGGATTCATAAAAAATAACAAAATATAACAAATACAGAATTATTTATTTGACTTTAATTTTACGGATTGCAGATATACTGAAACATTACTCCAATTTAAGCAAACTGAAAGATAGATCTGCTACATAGCTATAAACATTTAGATTTTTTTTCCTTTTTTATAGAAATGCCAAATGACTGATTCATATACATTTCATTTTGCTATGACATTCGAAGACAAAAGTCAAGAAATTACATCTGATTTGAAGGCTCAGTTTCAGTGTGAGCAAACAGCAGGGAAAACTGAACTCCAGTGAGACTTAGAAACATTCTCTTTAACTGATAATTTGCTTGTTCTAACTATAATAAATTGTATCATCTTTACATAATCACTGCAGGTGAAAAGTAATTTGAAAATAAAGAAAAAACATTCACACACACACACACACACGCACACACAACTTTGCTGCTGGCTTTGTTTGGCACTGTGTATTGTGATGCACCACACAAGTGGCAGATCTTTAACTCTGTAAATAACATTTTGTAAACTGACAAGACTAAAAATCCTAATTTACCGCATACACAGGCTTGGTAAAATGTGTCTCCACTTATATCTGTATTGAAGTGAAACCAGTATTTTAAAATAAAACCATTTTTGATAAATGGCTTTGGCCCAAGTCTTGACAGTCACATCAGCAGTTCAGACAAGAGGTGATACATCTCCAAAAAAAAAAAAACTGACTTGATCGCCTCAGGACCTTAACAATGAGCTTGAAATAGTCACCAGCACCTGTCTTTTCCGACGGCGCACCTGTCTCCCATTGCCCATGCGCACTCTCTCTCTCTCTCTCTCTCTCTCACTCTCTCTCCCCCGTTCAAAACCTTTAAACAATTTGAAGCTATGGACTACACATATAAACAACGAGCTGTAGATGTTCCTTTGAACTCTTAAAGATATTCGCCTTATCCTTTGAAACTAGTTCTTCACGTGAAACCTATTGTCATTTAAAAACACTCAACCTTTAACCATCAAACATTTCGGGTGAAAAGAAACAAACAGTAGAAAACAACGAGTGAAGTCCAGGTTTGAAACTTGGTTTAAATTAAAAGGATACACAGTTGTTGTAACTTTTAGTAGTTAAACAACGACATTTACACCATAAGACGATAAAAGGAAAAAGAGATCTGACTGTTTCTTTGCACATTTCATGGTCAGATGGACAAACTATCAAAACCTAAGAGAGACAGAGTTGCGTACACTTACAACAATATACCGGCAGCGTTTTATCACAATGCTACAAAAGTGCTGCTGCAGAAGACAGACAACGAAATTACAAAACAGGAGGACTGACACGCTCCATTAACGACTTTGTGTGAATAAAAAAGGCACGAGAGAGGTGTTAGAATAAAACGTAGCCCACAGGACAAAGACTATACGAGGAAACAGCAAATTCTCGGTTTCCAACACGCACTGGACATCAAATACAGCTAAATCTCAGTTCCCGTCTAAAATCAAGTTTCAAAACACACTCCCAAACTTACTTCGACAAAGTTGCAAATCAACTTGATCTCCGCTTTTGATGAGGAAGGTTGGGCTACGGTCCGCAAATCATCCTCGCAATAATACGGGCTGCTCGCGCAACTCTTACCACACATCAAGATGAGGGGAACGAAAACAGAGCAAATAATGTCGTGCAGATATGATTAGCTGTTGATCACCTAAATAAATTCGCCCGTTCATTATGTTTGATTTGTTTATTTTTTTTCCGCCCACCGTGCGCAGGCGAGGCAGACCCTGAACAAGAGAGGGAGGTATCCGAGGACAAGGTTACTTACCCTTTAGATGAAGAGGGGACAACCTGAACTCCGACGGCCAAAAAAAAAACAACAACCGAGAATATACGCAGAAGCACCGCGGATTGTTGGATACTGGGAGATAACAATTTCTCAAAGAAGGAAGAACTGGAATAAAGTCAGCGGCACGAGCGAAAGGACCGAAACAGGAAAAATATAGAAGATGAAAAGAGCTCTTGCGCGGCGGTCTCTCCCTCTATCCTCTGCTGTGACTAAAAGAGTGAGAGACATAGAGAGAGTACAAGAGAGAGAGGGAGAGAGAGAGAGAGACTGCGTGTGTGTGGGTCTCCGAGGCGCACTGGATACAGAGGACTGGATGCTGGAGCGCTCCTCCGCCACTAAGATTCACTTTAAGACGCGGCTGAAGGAAACAGGAAGACGTGCGCGTCATGAGCGGCGTGATGTAACTGTCGCTGCCTACCAATAAGAAGCGTCCGTCCGGTCCGGAGAATAACGCACTGAACTTGACCAGAGAACGGGACTTGAGCATGCAACTAAAGAGAGAGAGAGAGAGAGAGGGGAAAAGGAAATACTACTTTTACTAATCCTTTTCTTTCCAAATCACCAACTGCGCGAGTAAGAATCGTTACGCACTTTGACATTAGGCCTGTACCAAAAGCCGCAATAAAATACATAGTCAATTTATGCTATTTATTCCCATATCCAAGTCTTGATGGGAGAGTTTCTATACTAAATGATTAAGTGTCGGTTTGATTGTAAGAGATTTAGAATAACGTGTGAATACTTTTGGAAATAAAAAATCTGAATAAGAACAATTTCTCGATAATAACGGCTAGGAAAATTCCTTAATGTATTGGGCATTCAGTGAGATTATCTCAGTTGTAGATTTATTCACTACACCTAAGAATAAAATAATGTTTTTTTAAAGATAAATGCAGCATTAAGTGAGTTGTTAAGGCAGAAACCGTTTTAATGCAAATGTTTTCAGACGTCTTCCAGCCTTCCTCTTGGCAGTACAATTCTAAATTAACAGTCTATTTTACAATATAAACGACTTTCTAAACGCTTGTGTTAATGCATGTTTCTATTATGTTTATGAGAGTCTCTTAAAACGCATTAACATTCCTTCAAGCTCAGTCATTTTTAATGATTACCAACTTTGTAATTTGATCTTTTAATTAATATGTTTGAATAAAGATGCTGAGGCCGTTTGCATTTCAAACATCAGTATGTACATTTCGTTCTGCAACTGGTAGGCTACATTTAGACTTCTCAAAGGGAATAACAGTAGTCGGTCACTTGGGAATAGGAGGTTCAAAGTGGCGTGTAGAGATATTTTACGTGCAGAGTTGTCTCATTGGTTGCAGCAAAGTCTAATGTATGAACAAGCAAAGCAGCACAGAAGCTCGGAGCTTTGCTTTGGAATTCAGATTATCCAGGGAAGCCAATATCTGAAGAGAGCTAAACGTCTCTTTGTGAAACGTTCAGTTAAGAGCCGAATATCATCATGAAACGTCTGTCACTCGGATCCGCAGTCTGCCACTGAAATAACCCCGTGCGTAAAGACTGCACTGTCATCCAACATTATTATTACGTTAAACGGATCGTAAATGAAAACAAAATAAAATACCTTTATGTTTTTATTTTAGTGAATTATTAGATTTTTTTTCTCTCCCTTTGAAACTTTGCCACCTGTAAGGCTGAACCCTACGGACAGTGACATCTGATCCTTTCCACAGCAAAAACCTGTTCGACGCTTCTGATTTATGAAATGATGACGGCTGCTCGTCCTCGTCCTCATGCATTCCTGCAAATTTGATATTTATAATCACACCGCAGTTTTGCATTCTGCAAATATATTTAGGCTTCGAGCTTTACAACAGGTGTATACACAAATTGTTTAGTAATATTATTGGGAAATATTTGCAACAAAAATGTACCTTTACATAAGAGAATAATTTGTTCATCGACTCCAGCAATATTTCTGGATAATACGGATCACATCCATCCGCTTTAGCCTGCGTTTCTGCAATTAGAGAAGAACGCGTAAGCCTCGTATTAAGCACATTCTCATTTATTTTATAACAAACGCATGAAAGGAAGTTAAAAATATATATATTGTTTTATCATTATTATCATTATTATTGGTGAATTCGTCTGACAATTTGTTCAAATCAGTAAAGAAAAAAGTTGTTCGTGCTTTTTTGCCTTTGCCCTGTTCTTTCCAGCTTTTCGCTTAGGATTCATTTGTTGCACGCAGAGTCTTCTTTTTTTATCCTCTGCACAAACAGGATCCTACAGTACTTAACTAGAAATCTTATTTTCCATATGCGCCTCAGTCAGGTGCCAAAAGGGAAAAGGCGAGTCTCTTTTCCATGTCGCAAGCAAGTGTTTTTTAGGACGAACGAATTGCAACGAAGTCAGCAAAGTTGAGTGTCTGGAGTGTCTTTTCCAAAGCAGGTGTCCCGGCCCCCTGCTCCCTCACTGGCCTGTGGTTGATTTGGCCTCGGCTCCCCTGGGTGCCGTCGGTGCGCACAGGCTGGAAAAACAGGCCGGGACATTAAAGAAGCGCGTGTTTGGAAAAGGAAGACTCGGATGAGGTGTAGAGGAAACGTGTCGGTTAACACTGGCTGCTCTTATCGCGGCCCATTCCAGGTGGATCAACCCGTGTATTTATTTCAAACTCACTTTCCCCCTTTTTTTGGGTCGAGTGCGACACACCTCGATGCCCAAGACTGATAATGCGCTCTGGCATTGCGCACTGATGGCTGAATTTATTGACATATTTATTAGAGTTGGGCCCAAATGCAGAAGGAGGGAGCCAGTGAAAACAATATTTCTCCCGGGGGTGTTATAAAGGTACTTTTTTTATTATCACAATCTGACCACAATTAAGTGATAACAAGTGCGCGCACGCGGTGATGGTCTGCCGGAGTGGAGAAGTGACAGTGGCCTATTTTTCCCCTGTATTAATTTGGATCAACGACGGGTCAACTGTATTTCTATAATGGTAATTATTAGTATTGCTGTTATTAATACAGGGTTATTTGTCTTTCGTCTTACTTTTGGAGTGACTTGAATGACTAAAATCAACAAACATAAAAAAGTTAGTTGATGCATGAATTATTATTGAGAGAGTGAATATTATTCGGGAGCAATCTCTTAAGCAGCAGCGTTTATAAAATGGGATTAATCAGATAATGACTTGATGTGCTCCTACAACAACTCCATTTCTTTTCACAGACAGCTTTTTTTTGAGAAATTAGAGAGCGAGAGAGCGAGAGAGAGAGAGAGAGCGAGAGAGAGAGCGAGAGAGAGAGAGAGAGAGAGAGAGAGAGAGAGAGAGAGAGAGAGAGAGAGAGAGAGAGAGAGAGAGCGAGAGCGAGCGAGCGAGCGAGAGAGAGAGAGAGAGCTATTTGCAAAAACAGAAGCAGAGATGGTAGCGCTAAAAGCTGTTTTGTTCCGGAGAGGTCTCCGGGTCCCTGAATAAAAAGGTTTAGGAGACAGGACAGAGGAGAGGAGTGGAGAATTTGTCCGAGTGTAATAACTGAGTAGGCGTCTGACTCTTACAGCCTCTAAAGTCCTTGTTGGGCCTCATGTCCAGCACTTATTCAGCTTTCCCCGTCAAAGATGGAGGGAAATATGTAAACCACTTGTTTGTCGAGGCAAAACCCATTTCAGACAGGGAGTGGATGACCTGAACGTGATACGAGAGACGTCTGTAGTAAAATAACAGAAATTTGCATGGATGATATTATTAGTGATATTACTTCTTGGCTGCCAGGGTTTTGATGGCTGGCACAGTGTGGCCCCCGATGACCCATATCCCTATTTCTAGGCTTCAAGTAGCCTAGTGGTGATTATGGATGCGTGTGTGTGTATGCGTGAGAGAAAGAGAGAGACAGAGAGAGAGAGAGGTTGGTCATATATTTTCTATCTCTCTCTCTCTCTCTCTCTCGGCACAATGTAAAGACTGAAAAATGACAACATACACACAATCTTACACATAAAAGCAATAACATGCTAAATGAAAGATGTGGTATAGTCAACATACAAACATGTCTCTAGGCTACTCTCCTTTTCTTAGCGGACTCACGTGGCCCCTCACAGTCCGAGTGATAACATACAGTATTGCAACACGTTTCTAGATCCTCCTCTCAACAGTTTGCTCTAACATTAAATAAGGCTCCATGTCTGGGCTGCGTGGAAATAATAGGCAATTAAAAGAATGCTGCTCAGAGAGGCTGATGGGAATATGGCTGCATTCAAACTCATTAAAACCACAGATATACTCCAAACCCCGTAATTAGTCCGGAATTTGACATTTCTTCAGCAGAAAATCAAGCAGTAAATTCAGCAAAGTCTGAGTTAATTCAACACGTCTTACCAACAACCTTGAAAGTACACACATTTGTAAAATATGACAGGGGTTAGGCAGGAATGAAGGGCGCGCGGCACACATGTGAACACGCGCGCACAGTGCGCCTTGGAGGTGCTTGGGCGGACAGACATGTTGGGAAATCGCCTGGAACTGTATTAAGCCTGACGTCCTTAAAACAAACAATGGCACCATGAAATAAGGGCTTATGCGCTCAAAGTCAAAGAGCCCCCACAGCAACTCTCCCTGTTTATCTCTCCCTCTGTCTGACACACACACACACACACACACACACACACACACACACACACACACACACTCACCATTTCTTGGGGGTTACACAGTCAGGCTCGCAGCTCCATTGGAGGGGACCAACGTTGCTCCTATGAACTCTCACCTGTCAACATGGAGCAGAGGACTTTACTTGGTAAACACGAAAGGACTTTAGCTGTTTACTTCTGGCGGCGACTTAGCCTATTTTATTAACTGCAAGGCCGCGGTCACAGCTGGTTCTGCGGGTACTTTCAGGGCGAGGTTAAATCCACGCCAAACTCCGTTCAATAATGTGACAATTTCAATGCAGACGTTCTTGGGCTACATATATTTTTGTTAAATGTGACTTGAATTTTTTTTTGACAATGTGCGCTTCGTCGGCTACATCCGGCATGCATCCAAGTTAGCTTGGCTGTATCAGTTTGACATGTCGATCAACTTTTAGATTTTACGCACACTGCTCGCTGCCGCATGCAGGGTGCAGTGTGCAGGTCTCTGCCTTCCTTTTTAGATTTCAATAGCCATTATCCTCCAATGCGACTACTACTGCTTGAAAAAAAAGAAAAAGAAAACATGGGCTGTGGCAGATAAGCGGCGGTCTGTTTTCGCTCCTCTGATCAGTGGTAATTATATTTGTTGGCGTGGAGGTAAGTGGTCCTCCCCGGGGGGCGTATTGTACTCGACTCACTCCATGTCATAAAATAAAATTACAAGGAAAGGAGAAGATATCCTACAATAACAGAGGCGAGTCATTAAATCAAAGAGTAGCTAAATTAAATCTGAAGGAGAGAAAAAAAAAAAAGCCTCACGGAAAATACATTAGGGGTATGACGGACGGGGGCAGGGGGCTTCAAATAAAACGCAGGTTAATGAGATTTTAATAGCTTCTACGACTATGGCTGGTTAACAGGCACACACACACGCGCGCACACACACACACACACACACACACACACACACACACACACACACACACACACACACACACACACACACACACACTAAGCTTTTTCTAGCTGACTGAGGCAATTAAGAGTATTTAGTGATCAGTTACCTGTGTTTCAGCCTTTCTGCACATCCCCAAATACTATAAAGAGACGTGTCTATAGGGTATAAAGTGACATATACAAGGCTTAAGTAGCTTTAAAGTGCTTCTCTCACCACACATTAGTCTCAAGTTATAAGTTTAGCTCTCCGCAACAGTCTGCTCTCCTGTTACAGCAGTGGACATTCACACGTCTTGTACCTGTTGCCACCCTTTTGTCTGGTTTATGTATCTTTGTAACCTTTGACCCCCACTGTGGATGTTTGGCATGGCACCCATGCAGCCTCTCCAGCAGCCTTTAGCTGGCGACCCCTGTTGACCTCTCGCTGACCTTTCACAACAGAGGCGATTCGGCTGCCTCAGTGGAGGTCACGAGGAGGGTAACGCTGTTATATTTATCCTGTAAACACACACACACAGACAAACACACACACACACAGATTTGAGGAAAGGGTTGTTTTCTGGTTACTTGTTGATTGAAAATGAAATCTCTGGCTCTATCAAACTGGAAATCAATGAATGTTTTTTCCAACAAAAAACTGTACTTTACTTGAGCATGTTCTTTCTATATACTACTCAATAGCCTACTCATACGGCGGGCATATAGAGGGCAATATTGTACTTTTTTTTTACTGATCTACACTGAAAAACACAATACACGAATTTAGAGGAATCACCTAATCTTTTCTCAGTTACTTCACATAGATAAATACATTTTATAAATTTCACGTTAATACAACTTAAAAATTATATACAGTGTCCTTGTACTTTAAGTACATAAATTAATGCATTATGTACTTTTAATTAAGTAATATTTTGAATACAGGACTTGTACTACTTGAGTATTTTTCCAGCGTGCTATTGCTACTTTTACTTGAGCTAAGGACCTCAGTGGTACTTGGTATACTATTTTGATTACGTGGGATCCAGGCGTTTTTTTATATAGTGTAATCTATGTGTGTCGCTGGTAATTAATCAGACGAGCTTGACCATCTATCCTCTGTTGGGCCATGCATGAACATGTTCCAACTACAGGTTAAAAACCAGCAGCCTATAAAGTGCCCATGTACATGTACACGAGTGAGGCCGTGCACACTCAAGTATGACCTGTGTATATGCACAGGTCTACTACGTTCATGCAAATCACTCCCGGTACTTTCAAAGACTTCCCTGCGGACAGAAGCGTCTGCCAGCGCTGCTATAAATCACGTTGAGGCTGGTGCTGAGGGCAAGGCACACCTTGTCCACGTCGCCCCCACTCCTGAGCTGAATAAACCATAACATCCTGCCTCTCGTGCTGCCCGACGCCCTCTGAGCACGACCCTAGAGAAGACCCCCCCCCCGTGCCCTCATCTCCCCTCCTCATCCTCCTCCTCCCTTCCTCCATCTCATCTCTCACCCCATCGCTACCATTGTTTCTCCTCCTCTTCTGTCCAACTACACTTTCTTTAGGAATTTTTAATTGGACGGTTGGGCACGGACTCTGCTTGTTTGGAACAACACACAACCCCCTCCCCATCTTCATTTAACTCTTTTTTTCCATTCCAATGACTTCCTGCTAGAAGAGAGGGATGAGAGAAAGAAAAAGGAGAAAGAGAACAGCAAAACAGCAGGAAGCATGCATTTAACAAGAGGATGCCGACACCCTCATCCTGTCGTGTGCCGGCTTGGTTCAGGTGCTTTGGGCCAATTGGCTTCCTCCGCACCGTTTACCTCAGGGTGTGCCGAATTTGGCTGAGAAGGTGTACCTTTCCTTCATGACCCTCTCTGGAGGAAGTATAACGTTTGGATTTTACTGCCCATCCGGACGAGCCAAGTATACAGGCTTTACAGTACAGCGTCAAACGCCCTCACCACCCAACAGAGACATAAAAGTGAACAAAGAAGAAAGAATGTGTGGAGTGTTGGGTTATCTCCTGATTATTTCCCTTGATTTTTACGGCTGCAGAGGGGAGAAGCTAAGCAAACAATCCAGCACAGCGGTTGGCACTTGGCATTCCACTTGAAAGTCTTACAAAACTCACTTGCTGTGTGTTGCTTGGCATGCAACCGCACAAATGATTACCGCCTCTAAAATTAAATTTCTAAGTAAAAGGTTCGCCACTGCCAATAAATTCACTGATATGCAACACTGTGTTTTCATTTTGAAAATCCATTTCGTTAGAGGAAGGCGACGCATGTTTCAGATGTCGGAAATCAAATTTCTGAACAAAACTGCTCTTTTAGTCATCTACAAAACACACGCACATACAGGCACGAGCGGACACAAATATGTCTCTGTATGTGGCCGTGCACATATACACAGACACGTCCAAATCTCTTCCTAACCCTTGCTTGCCTGGGTACATCCACCAGAACGCCAGAGGAGCCTTGAGAGGGCAAGAATAGCTAGGCATGTGCCTATTTGTGGCATCATTGTTATAGAGATAAAAGATCTCACCGTTACGCTCACTCAATCACATGCACACTCGTACACATGCATGAGCAATCATGCACTGTGTTCAGTACCATAACTTACAGTCAAGGTGAAATATTTACTTATACGCACACACACACTGGTCAGGAACATGAAGTACAGCCACAAAAAACTCAAATATCCACCCTTGCATGTATGTACAGAAACACTCTCACCCTCTCTCTCACATGCACACACACACATTGGGCAGGCATCAGCCAGCAGACACACATACTAACTGAGCAGTTCCTAGAAGAGACAGAGGAGTTATCTCTTCTTTATACATCCATAAGGAGCTTCTTTTACTCGGCTGCTTGCAGTGTGTGTGTACAGTACGTTTGTGTGTGTGTGTGTGTGTGTGTGTGTGAATGCCACACCACAGCTCCATGCCTCAACCATGGGCTAACCTGGCTATAAATGAGCCGCACTGGCACCTGTGCCGGTACAGATCCAGTGTTAGGACAGAGGAGAGTCCCATAATAGGACGTTGTGTCTTTTGTTCTCTTGGTATGATTAACTGCTCCAAGAATAATGTCCCCTCCTCTGTCCCATAAATGTTCTGAGATTAACTTTTTTTCTTGACGTGCAGCTTGTGTTTTACACGGCAGGGAAAGTACCTGTGGGATTAGGATGAAGGAAGAGAGTAATTCTTCTAAAAGATAATGCAAAGTAGCTCGATACAGCTGCCTGCAGCCAATTCAAAAGTGCTGTCATTTGCCTGTCATCTCAGCATGTTAACATTGCCACTGTTAGCATGTTAGCATGTAGTACAGTCTCACAGCGCTGCTACTGTAGCATGGCTGGGATTCGTCTTGTTACCATGTTTGCGCCCCTGTAAATTTGGTTCAGTATCATTCATTTAGACTTTTTGACAGTAAACCCAAATGTTACCATTCAGACAAAACATTCTCACTCCCAACTCTCTTTGTCTGACTAAGCACTCAAGTCCCTACCGTGTGACTAACGACTCACGTGACTATGACAAACGTGTCACATGACTAGCGACTGACGTTGACTTTTTGTTTCACACAGGTCACGAACAGCGGCCACCTGAGTCAAACTCCTGTTTGTTTAACCCATCCACCATCACAAATCCTCCCTGCTGCCAAAAGGAAGGCCAAAGTGGACTGTCCTGCACTTCAAACAACGTCAGTTGCTCTGAGCGTCTAATCATGTTTCTAATAATGACGTGGGTGGGTTGAAATTGAAAAGAGTTGAAAGCCCAATGAGTCACATACAGACGCTATGGGTGCCTCAGAGTGTCGTTATTGGACGCAGAGGGGGCACTGACCAAGCAACGGTATATATTTGGCGAGTTGAGAGTAAGACCGTGTTGACCCAAAACAAACAACCTTTATTTTTTGAACAACGAAAGTTCACTCCACAGCAGGATTTATCACAAAGAACTGCTTCCAACCCTGAGATAAACTAGGTATTGTATAAAGGAAACAGATTCTAATCTGCTTTTACTTTTAGTATTTCTGTGGTGTGTATTATAATTAGACCAAATTGTTTAACTCTGATGAATTATATCAAGCCTTACTGTTGCAAAACAATTACAAAACCTTTGTTTCAGAGTCTATAATACAATTCTACAGTTCAGTAATTCTGTTTAAGTGGCATATTGATTGTTGTATTACTCACCCATGCAACCCTAACTACCCTCGCACACACACACACACACACACACACACACGCACACACACGCTGCTGTTTTCAGTGTCTTTAGCTAAGCCAGAGGACAAGTGATGCCCAGGGCCGTTCCTGATCCTCCTGGCCTTTTCCTTGCAGGAATCTCCTCTTCCTGTGCGGAAGTTTATCGTGGTCAGTCTGCCTGTCACTGGCGCCTCCCAAAGGAAAGTGACAGCGGCTTTATTCCACCGCTGACCCGGAAAGAGGACAGCGGAAGAAAAAAAAAAAACATGTGTGTATGTGTGTGTGTGTGTGTGTGTGTGTGTAACCTGACTAAGGGCTTCTTTTCTCTGCAGTAAGGAGGTGCGATGAATCTTGTACAATCAGCACAACCTCTGCATATGTGTGTGTGTGTCATGCATCCAGTGTCATGTCCTTTAACCGACCCCAGCGACGTGAATGCATCTCCCCTTCATCTTTTCAGCCTCTTTTGTGTGTCCAGATAGAAAAAATCATCATATCGGCCTAGTGATGTCCTTTTTTCTGCTCTCTACACAAACAGATCTGTTCTTATTTTTCTATTTTCCATCTCAAAGTCGAGGCCTTGCAGCCTTGAAGATAGATAGATAGATAGATAAAAAGGATAGAGAGATGATGTCCATCTGCTCTGATGATCTCTCTCCAACTTTGTTTGGCCTCAGCTTTTTCTCCATCCCTGCTGGTCCCATCAGCCCCAGAGGACCCAGTCACTGGTCTTTTCTTGACCCAGTTTAGGACTTCCACTCTGGGCTTTCTGATCCGTCCACTCTCCCCTCTGTGTTGGGGTTCAACAGAGAATCCTGAGATTATCGGATGGTCACTTAAGAGGGAACGAGAGAGAGCGAAGTGCTGTCCACTTAGCTGAAGATTATCCTTTAAAAGGAAAGGATGGCGGTGGAGATGGAGGAGAGAAGGAGAAAAAAAGGATGTGCTTAAGAGATGGATATAGAGGGGGCGGATGGAGGGAGAGATTGCACGGACAGTCAGATGGATCGAGAGAGGGCAAATGAATCATATGGAGATAAAGTGTGTGTGGGAGAGGGTTAACAAAAAGGCGAGGAGAGAAATACGTCAACGGGGGGGGGGAAAGTCCAAATGAAAAAGCTGAGATGGAGGTGACGGAGCGAAAGAGAGAGAGCGGAGGAAGGTCGACAGAGAGGCAGAGATGGAGAGATAAAGAGAGGAGGAAGCAGGAAGGATGAGGACAAGAGCTGGATTAAGCAGTACAAACAGGGATTGTGAAGTGTTCACTAACTAAACTGAGGACCTTTGGCTGTTCTTTTTACGGGTAATGAGGTGTAAATGTCAACTTTTATTTGACAAACAACAACAGAGCAATCTAGAGTAAGACCTGATCCACAGTTTAATTACAGACTGAATGATGTAGTCTTCTGAATAATTTCATGTTTTATATGCACTTCATGGCGCTTCATTTGGAGTCACTCTACATGTCCTCCTGACAAATAGAAGTCCAACTCGCTCTCCTTTTAGCTCTGTTTTTGGTCCCCAACACCTCCTGAATGATATATCTGGCTCTTTACCTTTAACCCCGCACTACACCATCTAGCCGCTAACTTTGTGTTTCTGTCATTTGGTGCTGGGCAGGTAATGGTCAACCAGATTTTAGAGTTGATGTTTTCTTTTCTTTTTTTTTTGCTGACAATGAGCTAAAAGAAGCTTAAATGCTCCATAGAGCTGAAGAGACCCACAGTCAGTTGATAGTTATCTGTGGGTCTGTCCCTTTGAGCGACTGCTTGCACATACATCATTCAACATATCCTCATACAGCAGTTATATCTTACAAAAAGTTGTGCATTCTCCTACTAATGTCCAGAAACATGAGTGTTTGTTTGACTCATCCATCCACCCTGACCTCCTTCCTATGCAGACTTTTTATACTACCTCACCTGACTTCCTTAGCGGCAGCCCTGCACGTCATGGCCACGATTATGTGGGTTGTATACGAATAATGGTGCACTAGTTATTGTAGCTATAAGTACAAACACTGAATGAGAACAGCTATTTATAGTTATTTGACGCATAGTTAATTATAAAAGAAAATTATTTTGTTGAGTCGTTTCAAGTTTCTTGCTTGCATACATGTACTGAATTGTGAATATTATTGATGTGTTACTGTACTAATTTTGTGCTGCATGGCTTCTGCCCTGTCTTCTGCACTGTCTTTTATTGCTGCTGCTGTCTTTAAAGCGTCCTGTTGTCCTGTTTTAGGCATCGCCTCATCGGTTTCAAAACGTCTCACCAAAGAAAATGAACCAGCCGGCTGACACTGGTAAATGTACATGAACAGACAAGTTGATTAATGTGCGTTGTCCTAGACAATGTAAATAAAGAAATTAAATGAAGTATGCCAACTGTCATGGGTGGTTAGAACGGTTTGGGTAATAATTTTACTTTTCCCCTTAATTTTCTCTTGCAGAAAAGTTTAGCACATAGTTTTATGTGTGTTGTGTTCTGCATTTAGTCATTATGGGCTCTTGTTTGACTACAAAAAAGAAATATCTGTGGGGTCGAGGAAATAATTGTTCATGTGTTGTTTGTTTCTAGTTTGACCTGCAACCGGTACATACTCTTCATAGAGTGATAGGGTCGAAAGGCCTTGGGTTTACTGTGAATGCAAAATGCTATAAAATCCCAACACATTCATAATCCATCCATTCATGAATTTATATGTATGAATGAATGAATGAACTGGGAGTGTGTGTGTTTTTTAGGGAGGTATGACTTTGCGAGAGAAGGAAAGAGATATCATTCCCCAATCATTTGATTGGATCAGTGGTCCGGCCATTTTCCAATTATTGTGGGCTATTCCCCTGGTAGAACACACACACACACACACACACACACACACACACACACACACACACACACACACACACACACACACACACACACACACACACACACACATAATCCAACGGACAATATCTAAATCTTCCCCTCAGAAAAAACGGAAGGCTAAAAGCTCCTCAGTCTTCCAGACCTGCCACAAACTCTCTATTTCTATCTCTCGCACCCGAGCATGATGGGAAAGAGGACAATCTCAATAGAGGAAGCAACAGGGGTTCAAGTATAAGAGAGAGTGAGAGAGAGAGAGTGAGAGAGAGAGAGAGTGAGAGGGAGTGAGAGAGAGAGAGTGAGAGAGAGAGAGAGAGGGGTGAGTGTGAGAGACAGAGGGGGAGGAGGACACCCCTCCTCCTCCTCCCCTTGTTAATCTCCTCATTTTCATTTCTCTTACCATGTGGGATTAGAATGATTTTATTTAAAGTGTCAGCTTGAGCTACCGGATTGAGAAATGTGGATTTCATAGGGATTATTATTACAGAGAAAATGCACACACACACACACGCACACACACACACACACACACACACACACACACACACACACACACACACACACACACACACACACACACACACACACACACACACACACACACACACACACACACACACACACACACACACACACACACACACACACACACACACACACACACCGACAGACAGATTTTTTTCTTCTCTGTCACTCACTAATGACCTGCTTGACCAACAAATGGTATTTATACTCAAATTCAGTACAGGGGAGATGAACAGACATTGTGATACACTTCAAAGTGTGTGTACTTTAGCAGGGAGTGTGTGCGTGTGTGTGTTACATGTACAGTATGTCTTTGCCACTTTGTGACATATTAAAACCCCAATTTCTCTTTTTAAACAGTCTCTGGAAATGGCAAAAAAAAGCGACCAAGATCAAGAGTTTAGAGTTTAGAGTTCACACTTCGCTTTTCTTCTTTATCAGAACATGCAATCTCCTGTCACCCTCAGCCAGGACAAGTGAAACGAGGTGAACAGACTCGCCAAAGCTTCACCCTTCTGTCAGATTTAACATCTAATCTACATTAGGATAAGGCTTTCACCGCTCAGGAAAAAAAAAAGAGAAGAATAAAAAACGGCATCACCTTTTCATCCTAGGGCCAAGCCTTTTATTCCCCCTCTTCTCATTACATTAAAGGATGAGGGATGGCGTACAGTGGATGAGCGGTATTTAAAGACACCATCCCCTTCATCTGTTTTAATTTCTCTTTATTTAAGAGACTCCCTCCTCCCTTCGCCGCTCCCTCCCTCCGTTTTTAATTTCTCTTTATCTAAAGACTCCCTCCCTTCATCTGACTGATTGATCTTTGTCTCAGTGCAAATGACATGGGAGAGTTAGTTACTGCAAAGTCCCTAATCCCACCTTTGTGTTGGGGATGCTGTGTGTCTGAGTGGAGACGGGGCGACTTTAGCTTTACAGATCCAAGCTCTTTAGAAAGAATTGTTCTACATAGCACAAATGTGGCATTTATTTTACATGGTGCAACATTTTTTTCTTCCTGCTCACAAGACTTGTAGAGATTTTGCTCACATTCTCAGCTTTGTACTCCATATGCAGCAGAGCACTGTAGGGTACCTACACTCAGTTTACCCACTACTCATTCATTTAGATTGTCAGTATACACAGTATCATCTTAGCACTGATGCAAATCAAAGAAAGGGTCTTAATGTAAGAACAAGGTCTTGTTGAATTATTGATTATTTAGGGTGTTTTTAAAATGAAAACAATTCAATTAACACAAAGAAATACGGTACGGTGTTGGGAGTATTTCTATTGCCTGCAAAGGCTCTCAACATGGCGGCAGCTGAGCCGGCTTTAACAGTGCGAACGGCGGCTAAAGTGCTGACGGAGCCAACAGTGTTTACCTGAGGGGGAATCGGAGGGTGGGGTGCTTCGCTTCTGTGGTCGGGGACGATGTTATCAGCTGTAACCTCCATATGAGAGCAGTGCAGAGCTCACATGCACGAACATGCACTGAAAAGCACGCCCGGCTATGTCAAAAAGAACGGAGAAGCTCAGATAACAACACACACACAGGGGAGAGCGTATACTGCACCTTCGAACAGTCTCATATAGAAACAAGCTTATCAACACTTTTGTTTTGGCTCACAGCCCTGTTGAAGCTGCTGACAGAGTGAGAGGAAAGATGGAACTTCCTTTTTCAAATTGTTTTATGTGAATCAGACACTAAATTTAGTGTCTCACAAGAAAAAGTAAAAAGAATCAGAGAAAATACTGAGGATGGTGATAAGTTTGACAAATGTCATTTCATCTCTAACAATTGTTTTCATCACTTGTCAGTCTGATTCTTTTTCTTGTTTAATGAGTTAATCACTCTATACAATGTCATGAAATAGTAAAATAACGCAATTTCCTAATGCACAAGGTGATTGTTTTGTACAACCACCAATCCAAAACTCAGAGATATTTAGTTTCCTGTCACATAAGACGAGGAAAAGCAACAAAACGTAACGACTGAGAAGCTGGAACCAGGGAATGTCTGATTTGTGTGACTAAAACAATACATTGATCGTCAAAAAATCATCATCATCATCATCATCATAGTCATCAACTCCACCAATATGACTGAGATGACCGTCAGAGTGAAAGATGTCAAAGTGCAGAAAGCATTTGCAGGCACAAATACAGGCGTTCAGACAAGTATTGACACTCACATACGCACAAATACACATTTTAAGAGCAAGGTCTTGGGAAGTAGGTTAAGCAGGCCGGGATCACCTCTCGCTGCTCTCTCCCAGCTTAGAAGCACTGAGAGAGTCGGGTGGGAGGGATGGGTGACGGAGGTGGAGAGGGAGAGAGAGGGAGAGAGGGTGAGAGGAGGGGGGGAGAAAGAGATGGAGGAATCTTCCAGAGGACATCTGCCACAGTGCGCAACTTGTGAGCTGCTTTTTTCCAGCCCACTCTGTGACCCACGGATTCTCTTGCATGACTGACCAAGAACTATGGGAGTTTTAGAGGGGGCCTTAGCCCCTGCACACGGCCTAGGAGACCCCATACGGACCTGGTTAAGTAAAACATCTATTATATACAGCGGAAATGCAGGAAAACACTGAATAGTACTGAATCTGCAGAACTGAATCAATGTATTTGTAAGCTGTGCTCGTCAAGTCATGACAAAATTACACATCGACAGGAAAATGGCAACTTTCAGCTGATGTTACAAATCATTTTTATCAAAACACCATATGACACTTCTGTTGCTGTTCAGTGACCATGTGTCCACATTTTGGGATGCCTTTGGTGCTGAACAGAAAAGAGCTGCACGTTGCAAAAGTGCATGCATGAGAACATTTCTCCCCCTACCGCAGGTGTTTAAGCTGTACAGTAAACAATAAACGCTTTACACACACATACACATACACACACACGCAAACACGCAAACACAAAAGGCTCATTGTGTGTCGCTGTGTGTCCGCTAACCCATCCTTTTTAATCTGGGATTATGGTATTCCCATCGAGATGGCAGCAGAGGAAACAATGCTGCATTTCATGGGAGGAAATGCGCAATAATGATGTTAACACCTCAATCTGCCTTATTTAAACCATAATATATGCTCTCTCTCTCTCCCTCTCTCTCTCTCTCTCTCTCTCTCTCTCTCGAATATACTCACACACGGACAGACATATATGCCGACACACAGTTTTAGTTTTGTCTCCGCTAAACAAGCCTTGACTCACACAAATCTAATCTCTTTAGAAATTAAATCCAATCCAAATTTTAGGAATTGCACTTCAAATTCTTTACCAAAAAATATATTTGTGTGTGTATGTGTGTGTGTGTTTGAGTGAGTGAAAAAGTGCCTTTGAACCTTATTGTGAGCATACACTGTACAGTAGAGCTGCTCCCATGGGCTGCAATCCGACACTAAAATCGTCCATTAACACACTATCAAATCTATTCTTCTCCGTTGTGTCACACTTCCATGAGCCATTTGAGGCTTTAGTGCTTTGGCTATACAGCTTCTTTAACGTAGTTCCCAGCGTGCAGTACAAGAACGCTGTCTTTATGGATAAAGAGTTTCTCAAATCCTCGGTCCTAGAGCTAAAACCCTATCGGTGTGAATTTAGATTTGGTAAAAGTTTAGCGTTATGTTTAAGTAAATTTAGATTTTATTTTCTGTATTTCCTGAGATAAAAATCATCAAGTATTCTATCAGTAAAGCACAGATTTGATGCCGTTTGAATTAAGGGATGGAGACCAGAGGATCATATCCTGTGTTTGAGAGGTAACGGTGTGCTGGTCTGTGAATAAGACCTCTGATGATGGCTGTATTTTTATTGTGACGCCCCAGGTGCTGCCAGCGTCACACATGGACACTCATGGCACCGGTGTCCTGGCACACGGCTTCCAACCAGAGAAGGGCCAAGACGTGGGGTGTGTGCCTGAGAGAAAGAGTGCGTGTTGATGTATGTGTGCGTGTATGTGTGTGTGCGTGTATGCTACATGGCGGCCGCTGCTCTGGACGGATCAGATCTGCGAAGATCGCCAGTTTCCTCCAGTCCGCATGTCGAAGTGTCCTTGGGCAAAATACTGAAGCCAAAATTGATCGCGAGGGCTGTGCCTTCGGTGTGTGAATGTGCATTAGTTTATGTCCTGATGGGCGGGGGGCAGGTGGCACCTTGCATGGCAGCCTCTGCCATCAGTGTAAGAATGTGTGTGTGTGGGCGAATGTTGACATGCAGTGTAAAGTGTTTTTGAGTGTTCGGAAGACTAGAAAGACGCTGTATAAATGTAAGGCCATTTAATTAACATTGACAACGCTTAAAAAAAAGATCTGATGTTTGTGTGCGAGTCTCCTGGCTGAAGGAAGGCCAGTGTTGGGTCTGGAATGCAGATAAGTATAACGATGATACCCCCATGCTAACGCTAATCCATCTCTTTATATTACAAATCTAATCTTTGCTCTATGTTGCAGGGCTTTCATAGGTCTTACTTAGGTCATGCAATGCATTTAATGCCAGTGAGAATTTATGATTATTACAACCACTGGAAAAATCAATTTTACCAGCATTACCATTTAAAGAAAAAAACACCAGAGCGTCTTCAAGCCTTATACAATTACTTTTCATTGTTTGTTTCTGACCATTTACAATAATGCGCTTTGGATTCAGGGGCATTTAATTACGGTAATAGCACAGTTGTGAGTGCATGTGTACATGCATGTATGTATGTGTTTGCAAGATATGTATGCACACAGGCATGTCTGTGTGCATATGTGTGTGTGTGTGTGTGTGTGTGTGTGTGTGCACCAGCTGTCTGATCAGTAATCAGTTAGCAGTGGGCTAATGCAGCCTCCTTAACCCATGGGCCTCATAAGACAGCCTCTGGCCCAGCCCCTCTCTCTGCCAGGGACAAATCCATTACCCAAAACAAGGACATCAAATGTCAACACACACACACACACACACACACACACACACACACACACACACACACACACACACACACACACACACACACACACACACACACACACACACACACACACACACACACACACACACACACACACACACACACACACACACACACACACACACACAGATTGTATATACTTGCTCCAAAGCGTATTTGATTGATGTCATGAGAGGGAAGTGTCTCTATGAAATGCTACAACTACTGAATGGAAAGAAAACACAGTGGCGATAGTTATTGACATATTTGTGATCCGTCTTTAGTTTAATACCAGTTGTTGGAGGAAAGCTAGTGGTGTTATATATATATCTTTATATTGTCAATCATTTATTTTTCAGGGAGGTCTTCAAGCTTGCCAAAATTCCTCCATAACTCTAAAATGAACAAAATAAATACATTTGGGAGATAATAAGGGATGCAGCCTTTTAAACGAAAAGAAATAATCTCCAAAGGGATTCTGGGCATTTTGTCAAAGGATCTATGACCAACCGCCTACAAAAGGTTAACATAAATAGCACATAAACTGCAGTGAAAACAGCCCCTCAGAAGTGGCACAAACACTGCGGAGGCTCCCCAAGGGCCTGATGGTAAGCAGCAGCGTTTACATATTAGCGGTCCTCATAGCATGTACAGTGATCTGGCAGGTTGGAGAGCTTTGATGCTCCGTCACCCAGCAGGTCGGGTGTATCGATCCCCAGGGCGGTGCCGCTTTCTGGGCTGGCCCTGCTTGGGTGACAGGGCCCCCTCCCGGAAACCTCCCTGGTGCCCGTACCCAACAGATGGCCTCAAAGAGGGACCAGAGACACAGGGCCAATATCCAGCTCTCAAACAGAGGAGCAGAGGAGCAAATGGCCTGTTAATATTTCATACAAACACTCTCACTCATCTCCGAGCAAGGAAACGGACAGGACAGAGAGCGCAGCGCGAGTGTGTGAAGGGGCAAGTGTGTGCGTGTGTGTGTGTGTGTGTGTGTGTGTGTGTGTGAGAAATCAAAGACATTTTGATAAAATATGGATAGTTTTCCCCACTCAGTGGAGCTTCACAGCTAGACTCCTTGTGCATCGTAATCAGTAATCACACACTTGTTTGTCAAAGGTGAGACTTTGGTCACAGATCCAGGAACAAATGAAAAAAAAAATATATATTCTAAATGTCTAAAAAGTGCTTTATAGTAAGTATAACAAAACCATGAAGCCCCCCTCTCTGCAACACACACATGCACACAGACACGCACGCACATCCCCAATTACTCTCAGCACCAGATCCTTCCTTTAAGCCTGTGCTGTATCTTTTGAGCGTAACCTGCGCGCTAATAGCCCATAACCCCTGTACAGATCAGTGGAGGTTATGCTATTTGCTGGTCGGTAATTGCCCTCTTCATCAGTACTCTGTCTGCGCAGGCAGCAACGCGGCCAGCCCCGGGGTCCTCCTGATGTCATTAATGTGTGATTAGGGCCGGTGGGGAGCAGCAGTTAGGAGGTTAAAAAGCCCCTGACAGCCCTCATCATCGGCGAGGAAACCCTGAGACTGATGCAGGGGCTGCGCAGATGGGCGAGAGCGTGCGGCTGCCAAAGCCCTAACTTGTTATTCCTCTTCACCTCCAAAAATTACGGCATGCTAATAAATGGCACTGACACGGGCATTGCATGTGTACGGCTACACTGACACCGGTGCACACATATCCTCAAACAAACACACAGTATACGCTTTATCATGAAAATAAAAAAAAGTGTTCAAGCTTTCTTGATTGAGGAAGAAATAATATTGTTTGAATAAAAACTACAGGAGAGAAGGCTCATCAGAGTTTAATACACATACATGCACAAAGTTTTGCCATTCTTTTAAACTCGAGGACACTGATTGGACTTGAAATGATGAGTTGGTCTTGGGAATAGGAAGCTGACAAGTTAAACTTGACACAAGCAATCTAAACTACAACCAAAAGTGTCTGCCTAAGTGCTCAATCATGTCAGGGTTTTAGGATTCCTTTAAGTTGTCATCTTTAATACATGAGACGATTTCCAGCCCCCGACTGCGCAACAAAGTCATTAGACTGGGAGGAAAGATGAAATATAAATCAAGCGTCTCTCTCTGCACCCTCCCCTGTGAACAGGTGGCTGAGTTGAATGAGAGGGTGCGCTAACTTGGCTGTCACCGTGTTTTCCAACAGAACCGCTGCCTTCTAAAGCCAAACCACCGTGAATTATACATCTATGGCAGTAATTCTCTCAGAGGAGAGAGGGAGAGAGAGAAAGTGAGAAGGGGGGGCTAAGAGAGTTAGAGAGATTAATGGCTGAAGCGGTTGTTTTTGACGCAGCGATCCTTGGCTCCGCTTCCCGCCTGCCGCTTATTGGCTTTTCAGAGCACATTTATTTATTTCGTTAACAAGAGAGAGCGGCCACGTTGCTGTCACTCTTTTGGCTCGCTCGCCGCCACAGCAGACTTGTCATCTCCTGCACCGTGGCGTTGCGCCTTTGAACCCTGCCACGGACTACTGAGTGAGAATATTAATAGTGCAACAAACAAGACTTTAAAAATAGCAGAGTTCTCTGTCAGAGGCCAAGTGTCAGTGGCGCTTTTCGTCTCGTAGACTGACCGGTCGGAGAGAGAAATGTGTCACATAATTTATGGACAGGTTTTCCAGGATTTAAAAGTCGTGTCACCTCGAATCACCAAGTTATCAGTATAAAACAAATCTAAGTAATCTTATTGTCAAGATTGTTCAAGACTATTTTTTTTAAATATATTCTAAACTTCAGCATTTTAAGTAAAGGCAGAGATTTTCCTGCTGTGGTTCAAACAGGTGCCAGTAATCCGGGGATTCAGGAAACTATGCATTAGGCATAATAGAGAGTAACTACATTTACATTTTGATGACAATGTACATAAATGATAATGTTTTGACATAGTACGTTACTGATAAAACTTGTATGCATCTTGTATCTGGTGAACCAAGTCCCCTTGACTCCTTCACATCATAAATCACAGCTAAAAAAGAAAAGAAAACTGCTTTGAAAAAAAAAACAAAGACCAGAATGGAAACATAATCTACAAATGGGATTTGAAATCCCATCATCCTCAGCGCAAGAATTCCTCAAGCTAAATAAAGAGATTGAGAAGTGTGATGCGAGATAAAACTGCGGCTGAGTACAATCTGAAATGAATAGTCAATCCATGGACTAATCTGTATTCAGCCTCCCAAGGGAGTCCACACAAAGGGCCGTCACTAGCTTAGCCAATAAACTTATTCAAGTCAGTTTCAACACAGCGCAGCATGTTCCAACATAATCTGTCCGGGAGGTCGTGACCTCCACATCCCCTGCCTGTGGAATAAAGAGGACCTCGGGCCGGGATGACAGGAGAAGTCTTCCAAGGAGTTCATGTTACCACATGTCATAATAACAAGAAGCTACTGTTCCCCCGCCAGGCTCCTTCCCCCTTTGTCTTGGAGGGGCTCTGGACAGGGGCAGACAGGACGCGCTGGCAGAGCTGAAACTGAATATTATCATTGGGGGGAATCTTGTTTCATGTTACTGAGCGGCTAGGCCAGCTAGCTGAGTGCACCGTCACTTCACCTGACGAGAGCAGTTCACTTTCAAACACTCAGACACAAGTTTCACACACACACACACACACACACACACACACACACACACACACACACACACACACACACACACACACACACACACACACACACACACACACACACACACACACACACACACACACACACACACACACACACACACACACACACACACACACACACACACACACACACTATTCAAAGAAAGCTACACTTGGTTCCTTAAGCGACAATCTTATTTATAGGCCCTACACACTTTTTCGCAGACGCATGCTGTACATTCACACAGAAGCGTTGACCGCTTTACTCCCCCCCCCCCCGCTCACCCTCCATGGCGATTGAGAGGTCAATATCTCACTTTACCGTCAGCTACACTTTCCTCTGTCACTCACAGCTCCCACTCCATTCAAACAGCGGGTTAGCCCAACAAAGGAGACCGCGGGGGAGCTGCCCGAGCCTTCCGCTCACACGCACACAAAACACACGCGCATAACGCGGACCGTGCGAGCTGCGGCGCTGCTCGGGGCTTGACGGGTGCTTTGTGCTCATCCGTCAGCCGGCCCCTGGGTCCTGAAGATACCTTCAGTCAGCGAGGCCGGCTACCTGAAAGGAGGGATTCACACAGCTCTGAAATATTGATACCTGGAGCACGCCGACCTTTTGACCTCTCCTTTGCATTCTTAGAGGAAGAGACGGGGTGGAGATGGAGGGAGCAGGAGGCCGGAAGTGCGGGGAGTGGCCAGGTGGAGAAGCCAGTCAACTTGTGGGGGGGGGAATTTGTTTTGCTAATGATGTGAAAATGTAGTTTTTGTTTTTTCAATGCATACAAGAGCCACGGCGCAGGGATTTAGTCTGACAAGAAAGTTAACGCATACATTTTTTAAATGATTACCTCAAATTTAGGAGAAAAATCTCAAATCCGCTCACTAGAGGACAGATAGCACAGAGTTAGCCTTTGACTCTAGGACAGAGATGTGAAGTGATGAGAGAGAAAGATGGAGAGAGGGAGAGGGAGGGAGCGGGGAATGGGTCGGAAGTTTGACATTCCTGTGGGCGATGTGTGTCTCGTCAGTGAACGCGTTTGGATTCTTTTAACGGGAGTCGATACCCCCTTCCGCTTCCCAAGCACTCACTGTGAGCTGAGCCGGGGTAATGCCATTGAACAGGGACAATGGGACCTCTTAAAAGGCAGCTTTTAACTGGGCGTGTGCACGTGTATATCAATACAGCCGATAGTTTTCCATGTAAGAAGATCAAACGCAGAGACACTGGGTAAATTCTCAGTGAAGAAGCAGATAAATAAATGAAATGACTACAGGGAGTGTATTTTAAAGTGTTTTGCTGTTGTACAACATACAGGTTTTTTTTCCCCCCTTTTTCTCTCTGTCACCCATCTTTCTCTTTGCTCAGACACACATGCTCCGGCGTAAGCTCTTCAAGTTTAAAGCATGCATTTCAAAGGCGCTTGGGTGCCTGTATCACTGCTTTAGACAAATGGGGCAGCTCTTAGGAGATAGAGGGGACATCTGAGGCAGAGAGAGAGGGGGAGACAGGAGCAAAGAGAATGAAAGAGAAAGAACGAGCAGGGTTAGAGAGACAGAGGGTGAGAGGGGGAGACAGAGAAGGAGTGAGTGAGGGAGACAAGGGAAGAAGAGAAGGAGGGGGCATGATTGCACGCTTTCAACTGCCTTTTGTGGGCCTCTCTGCAGATGTCACCAGCTGTTCCCCTGCATGGAGGGTTCCAGAGCGTGGAACATCGCCTCCGGCCCCGTCCTCGGCCACCTTTCAAGTGTCAATCAGACAGGAGGGGTTGTGGGGGCGGGCGGTGACTGAGGGGTGGAGGACCGGTTGAGGGAGGCAGGAGGAAGGCGGGGGGGGAGTTCGGTGGAAGGGAGGCAAAGGGGGCCAACAGACTGGGCTTCGGTCACTGTCCTGAGAACAGTGCCAGCGATTCGCCATTGATTCAGCCGCCCCCCCCCCTCCATCCAACCCGCTCAATAACAGAGAGAGGATGGAGCCAGCCGTGTGCGGCGTGCAGACAAAAGAGGCCCGTGGGCAAGGTTAGCTGGAGATCACACGGCTGCAAGGCTACTGCTTCCACAGCGCTACCGTTAGCCATAGTGTTAGTGATTAGCGATAGCCGATGCCCTCAACCCAACCCCTCCTCCCCACCAGCGCTCCTTGGTTCAACACAACGCAGAACCGTGAGGGTGACCTACGATTAGCTGCGTGTGTTGTTGATGGGGAGGAGGGCGCACAGCGGTGGGAGCAAGGAAAAAAGTCGGCATTGCGAGTGAGCAAGTAAACATAAAAGAGACTGACATATGGCGTGATTGACACTGAGACAAACAGTGTCTAACGAGAAAGAGACGGTGTGCTTAACACCGCTTAACCTTGGAGCGTCTAGTCGGGTGACATAACTCCAAGACACTTTTATTGACGACATCAATATCTACTGTACGCCGCTGTGTGTATAACCTTCTGATCCAGTCGGGGATGATGGTGCTGAAACATGCAGCACAAAGACATTTAATCAACCAGACAGGGTCAGTCGTAGAAACCCACAGACAGGAACACAAACAATTCTTCCACGGTTTATATTGGCAGACAAGTCTGGTTCGAAAAAATAGTGCCGCTGTCACACTGCTGTGATATAATTCAAAGCCTGAAAAAAAAAAAAACACTGATTCCCTGGTTTTATTGACAGCTTAAAGTGA
Source organism: Leptoclinus maculatus (assembly GCA_032191485.1). Lineage (NCBI taxonomy): Eukaryota > Metazoa > Chordata > Actinopteri > Perciformes > Stichaeidae > Leptoclinus > Leptoclinus maculatus. The sequence goes on along the minus strand of JAVDOI010000003.1, from coordinate 29,650,651 downwards.
GAGTCACAGACTCTCAATGCATCTTATCAGGCAGCGTAAGTAGGTCTATTATACACACTATTGCCGCTGCCCTGCTGATAACCTCTGCGCCGAGGCTGTAGAACAAAGGCCTTTGAAGAGGAGAGGAACCGGTGGATTTCGTGTGATTTATGTCTTTTAAAAACAAGATGGCTGAGCAGAGGTACCAGACCATGGCTGACCTTAGTGCTTCCTGTCACCTCCTTGTGTGTCTGTGTGTGTGTGTGTGTGTGTTGCTCTGCTGGGGAAAACATGCATACGTGATGAATTAATACCTCTACTATATCATTTATGAGTGAATGATCTGAAGATACTATTCGTGAACGTTAAACTCAAACACAAACACAAATGTACTCAAACTGTGCCTCGGCTACAGATAAGAATCGCGGTTATCATAGGAAGACAAGAAATCCGAAGATTTGCTGCATTGTTTGGATTTCCAGACTGTCGACTGACTGTCTAGCCCTAAAGCTGCAGTTTTTAGAGACTGTGAATGAGAGGAAACGGTTTAGAAAACAGTTTAAATTTAACTGTGTGTTGTGCATTTAATGTATTTTTAATGACATGTGCTAATCTTAAGGAACGGCCTTTCAGTAACACCCATGATATTATTGTAGGGAGACAGGTTGAAGTAGTCATTTACTTTTAACTACAAATTTACTGCGGATTTCCCCCAATTTATTTTTTATTTTTACTGCTGATAGGTAAAGTTTTAGTAACACAGAAATGGATGTCTTTCTTTGATAACAGTTCATCTTACTCGCACTAACCAGTTCACTTGTACTGGTTTAAACTCATTATAAATTCATCAAAAAGATATTTCCTGACTCGTGAACAGCAGATGACCCCTCTTCACATTGTCGTCATAAAACAAAAGGAGGCCAAATCGCTCCTGCCTGTCAGACATGTAGCAAAACACAACTTCAGTCGAGGGGCCAGCACTTTTTCCAAGGGGTAATATCCTTGGGCATTAATCACCCCCGTCATAAATCAAAAGAGCGTGACCACCCCTCCACTTCAACGCCCCGCCGCATCCCTCCTTCACTTCCCTTCCCCTCTCCCCCTTCCCCTCCCGTGCTGTGCATATACTCTTCACAGTTAGAAAAAGTAGAAAAATCATAAATCAAAAGAACGACCTCAGCTATCCTGCCACACGCCATCGCCCGCTCCCCCCCCCTCTCTTTCCCCCTCCTGCCACGCCATCACCCTCTCATCCTCCTCGACCTTCTACACATCAAAGTTCGTCAAACGCGTCAGAAATCAAGAGTGGCTTCCTCAATATTTCCTCATCACCCCCCCCCCCCCCTCCCCCCTCCCCCCCCTCTCATCTCTCAGATTTGTTTGCCACCCCTGACTGAACGCTACACCCGCCTCCAGTCTGAGGTCACGGGGTCGCCGCGAGGTCTCGTGGCTGACCAGCTGAATGTGTCATTGTCTCACCCGGTCTGAAGCTCTGCTATCTTTGGGAGCCTGCTCACTTGCCTGCGGAGGTGGCCCCGTGGTCACAGAGTCCCGTGTTTTTCTGATCCTGCAGAAGTGAAAAATAGCAGGAAACGTATATCTGTCATTGTCCATTCAGGAGATCACCTGTAAGGAAACGAAGCGGCCAGCAAGTGCTGACACAATCATCCCTGCGCCTAGCAACACATCCTGGTTCCGGCCCAGACGCGAGGGACCGTACAGTATGTCTGAGCTGCTCCGCTTCCTGCCCTGCAAGGCAGAGAGAGGGGGTGGGGATGGACGGCAGGTTATCACAGGCTGAAGGGGGAATTCTGCAGAGGACAAATAAAGACTTTTGTGCTGAAGGATTGCAAAAAAAGGTCAGACACACTGAATCAGATCAGATCATATCTAGCAGTTTTTCTTTTGCAAAAGAAACAAACACCAAAACATGCTGGAAATAAAAAGTCAAAGGGCATGTTGCTCACGCCAAACAAAAAAACAATATTATCATATTACAAATGGTTACATAGCCAAGATGGAACCAGCTGTTTCCAAGTGTTCATAAGACACTTGCATCTCCTCCTTTGCGTGACTCGCGGTTCCGGGGAATTATCGCCATCTGTCACAAATGTTTTCGAGTCAACTGGTGGTTTTTCTTAACCCTGACTCAGCGAACGACCACCGTTTGATCTTCTCTGCTGTTGTGATCGTGTGTTCCTCCCATTACAAAGAGTACCAGGAAACGGAGGCCCCTGGAGAGATGGGAAAGAGACCCTGTTTATCCTGAGCAGAACCCATACTCGTGATTGCGACCCAGCCCTGCACCTGGCCCCAGTGACATGCCAAGTACACACACTTTGGAACTGTCAACACACACATCACGCACTGACTTGCTCCACTCGCACAAGACGGGGCCGATTCGTAAAATACAGAATGTATGCCACACACACATCGAGAGGACTACGAGACTGTGAGAAAATATACACAACTTAATTATATAACATCCACAGTTGTTAGGAGCTACTCTCATATGAGCACCACACATTGAAAATCTTTGACGTTGATGCAAAGCTGTGAGATTTGAGACAAGATTTCTGGAAAAATAAAAAACTAATTTTTTCAAAGCACCACAATTTGAGCACAATATAGTCTCATTGTATTGGCGATAAGGCAGACATCTCTATGGCCGATATCTCCAACACTGTGCAACTCACACCAAAACAATCAAGACTGCTCAATAGCACTAGAGGTAATAGGAAAAATATGTATTTAGGATTTTGACGTGATCTGTCCCTTTAAGACTGCTTCAAGGCACGTTTCTATGACCAAAGCCTAAATACATTTTAATAGTACTCTGCATGATTTATAATCTATGTTAGCTTTATGAGTTAATGAGTTTTGAGTCCTTACTAGTAAATTATTAAATCCACACTAGTAATGAAAAACTGACAAAGGTAACCAAAGATATCTTATCTGTGTTCTGTACGTTATTTTGACTCTTGACAGACATACAAGTTCAACTAAAAGCCCAAACTTTAAACTTTATAATATTTGAATATTTAAAAAAAATCTAGGTTAAATAGCTCACTCACCCTGTGGGACTAAAATCTGACACCGAGACAATGCTTTCTCAGAAAGGGACGTTTGTATCGTAATGTGTTCTGTCCTGAGATGAACTATATTAAGAAACCAGCCACAGGCCAGGGGAACTTTTTATTTGTATACGATCTCAATCATGGAAACATACATTACACTCTCACTAAAAATACACTGCCAGAAACCACCCAACATGTTGAATCAGGGCCATAGAATCCAATTTGGCAGCAGGGGTTTGTATTGTGTGGGCGGTGCAACTCCACAGCAGTGCTCGGACGTCTCGTCTTTGTGCTCTTGAGGAGTCACATTGCAAACTGGTGGAATCAAAGACTCGCTGAAAACTTTCAACAGGCTTTTTAATCCCTTTTGGAGCTGAAAGAGCTGTGAGCTGGGTGTAGCTCTGTATCTTTCATGCTGCTTTTTTATTTACCTCTTCTTCCCTCAGCAGCACTCGAGTTCACTTACTCCGTCTCCATTTCTGTTATCCCAAACCACTTATTCTCACCTCTTAATTCAGACAAAACTTTGGAGAAAGAATAGGTTTGGAAACTCTCTCTCTCTCATTGCACTCACAATTACGAATGCCTCTTTCTTTTTCTCTCTCTTCATGGTGTGCTGGCTGCCAGCTCTGGAGGAGCTCTATTGTCTCTTGGACCAGCACCTGTCACCACAGTGTTAAAATGCAGAGGAGAGGGGCCGTATGGTGTAGGACGCCCTCAGCAGGCCACTGGATATGTGGGCAAACGCTTCAATTTGCGCGCACACACACACACACGAACACGTGCACGTACTCACAAGATATTCCTTGTTAAATTGGGGAGGGGTATGTTGGAGGTGTCGTTGAGGTCATTGAAGCTGTGCATGTGTGTGTGTGTGTGTGTGACTGTGTGTGTGTGTTTAATCCACAGAGCAAAGACAGTTTGAGCTGTTAAACAGCTGAGTGTCAAAGGGCTTTTATCAGGGTGAGTGGCGCCTGGACTGACACACACACACACACACACACACACACACACACACACACACACATTTTTTCACACCACTCACACATACAAATACATCAAATTAGATTGCACATGCACACACTCACACTATAGCATGACAGTAGACGGCGGGGGTAGCATTATTATTTAAAAAAACAAACTGTTAAAACACACTTTCAGGTCCGTCTTGCTGTCTGGACGCAGCGGGGAACCCAGCTGTTGCTACTTCTCACTTTCAGAGTACATGACAAAAGCGTGTGATGAGGACACGCAGATGTGTGTGTCATCCTGAAGCCTCATCATGAACCCACTTCTTTACTTTCCCATTTCTGTCTTAGTTAGTTGAACGTAAATATTTTCGAAGATATTAAGTGCATTTATTTAAAAAAAAAAAACATTTATTTAATTAACTAGAAAAAAAAACAATCAATCAATCATATTTATATTTACGTGCACTAAATGGTCCTCTTGGTTATATCGTGCTAAACCACAATGTATAGTGTCCTGTTTACTGTGACGGCTACACCTAAAATGAGAGCATTTAACATGCCTTCGCCTCTCTCCAGACAGATTGAAGCTATTTTTGACCACAGTTCACAAGAGCAATTATATTCACTAATTCTGCCATTACAAAGAGAGAAGCATGTTGCTGTCCTCAGTAATAGCCTCTCACACAAGATGTACGTAGCTCTGCAATTTTAACCTCAGTGAAGGGAAATAGACTGATAACTGATTGCACTTGACTCACTGCATGCATAACCTCAAAAACTCAAAAGCTGCAGTGCCTATAGGTGCTAAAAGTAAAGCTTGTGAAATAGTAACAAGTCAAATTAGATTGTTCCTTTGAAAGGGTAACATGAAGAACGTTTGACAAAGAAGTGTATTTTATGTTGGACAGTAGCAGTGAGACAAAACGTCTGCACACCTTCCTTCGGTAAATAGCAGGATATTAGGTATTTTTGTCATATTGTATGGCTTTACACACAATACGATGTCTTTTATCAATTGGTTGAATCATAATTATTAAAGAAAGATAACTTCCACTGAACAGCAGCCACTGTGGCCACAAGTGGTAATTACAAGATAATAGCACATTTAATTTTCGTTTGTCGTTTTTTTTTTTTAACGACACTAAGGGCATTTCGAGTCAGTCGGTCTCCTAAATGCTGAATGGTAAAACAGTGTGTTATGTAGAAATGCTGTTATAGCCTGGCATAAGCTGCTTAGCATTCAGACTTGCTATGTTGTGACCATGGACATGAGCTCCTTGTTCATGCACACTCACACGCACACACAGAGGCAGAGCTACTCCTGCACGCAGAATCACACAGACACTTGCACACCACAAACTCCTCCCCCAGTATAACCTACATCTTTATCTAAATAAAGGCATGTTTCAGATTATCATGCTAATGCGGAGGCATTGTTTACCAGACCACTTTCCTTTGGCCTCCTAGACCCTCCTCCTCCCTCCTTCTCCCCCTCCTGTCCCCCCCCCCCCCCCTTTCTATCCCCATCTCTGTGTGGACCTCCCGATTGTGCATTTGCAGCTCCCAAGTCCTCTATCCAGCCATTATCTCCTCTTATCTCTTTCTAAGTCCCCGTCGCCCCTGCCCAGAAAAAAATGTCCACATATTGTTGCTCAGGAGGACTTAAGACGCTCTTGGCCGCACTGAAATGCTCCCAGCAGATGTTTCACCATTTGTGCGCTTTTTTTTATTGCCTGGGCTTTCTTCCTTTGAGGGGTGGAGGGAGGGAGAAATAATAGGATGGATGGAGGAGAGGAGGTTTTAAACATTAGAAGGCCAACAGCTGGTTGCTTCTCTCTCCCTGGGTGCATTAACCTCTTTGGCCCTCTTGCAGCATGTGCCAGTACAAGGAGCCTCTCAGCATCTGGAGCTTAAGTAGGGCAAAAATATCACTGTCGCCACGATAAGGGGACAGCAAATACTGGAAACCGGCTGGAAGATGGAAGAGCGGGTCATGGCACCACAGATGTAAAAGACAAACCAGTTTGATGTGTGTCTCACATGCTAAGCCTCTGCTCAAAACAAAAAATGTAATAGTGAAACCGGCTTACATGATTGATCTTTCCACACTCTTTTTCTTATGTAAATTAACATCAGCTTTATTTAAAAGGTAAAGTTTTGAGGAATCTTTGCAATGACACAAATACAGTCGTTTTTAAATGCAGCCCCTTAAATGGCATTTTGCTGTGTTACAAAACGTATGTGTCCGTGTTAGCCAGTGTGATATCAACATTAATAGAGAGAATATTACAATACACCTACACACACACACTCTAATTTAGCCATACTCATTTCATCATTTCACAGCACAAACGCCCACTTGTGTATTTTTGGGGCTTACATGAATCATATGCCAAAACTATTGAGAGACCAAAAAGCATTGAACCACTTGCTAGCATAAAGTGCATCTACCGATATACCTGGGGCTAAAAGTTTACAGATTTTGATTGTGACAAAAAAAGGTGCTGACAGTTCATGAGCGATCAATGTGTTTGCTTCGGGGTGTTGTGAGTTAAATGTCCCTGTTCTATTTAGGGGGCCTATTTCTCTGTTAAAAATTGACGAAGGTTTTATAACTTTTTAACATGAAAATATGTCAATGTTTACAGCTTGTTCCACTGCTCCCAAGGGCCCCCAAAAAATAAAGAATTACTCCTTTAAGAAGAATTACAATCTGCAACTGAGCTAAACGTCTAATCTCACTTGTGAACATACCTTTGATTTGCATGCAAATACATAAAAAAATTATAGAAACCAAACTATTCCTTTGAGTTATCGATATGCATTGAGGTATGTAATCTTGTATACTTAGTGAATTGTCATGTCACAGGGCATTGTTGTGATAACATAATATGCATGTAAAGCCTTAATTGCAAAGTGTGTGAGATGGACCTGAAGGCACTCACGCATACACACACACACACACACACACACACACCCACACACACAAGTCAGTTGCCATTCAGCAGCCATCACTTTGAACATCCAAAGTGTACATTTTCTTGAGTAAACAGGCCGATTGTCTGTGCCTCTCTCAACCCCTCGGCAGCTGCTTCGCCTTAAGCCATCGCCATCATCATTACCATCATCATCATCATCATTATAATCATCAGCCTGCTTAAACACAAGACAACAAAGGTAGAGACACACAATGGGCCACAGCAGCTTTGAGGAACATATCTAGGCTTAGTGAGAGAAAAGACAGAGGGTTTTCCGTCTTTATTTGAATAGGCAGCCTTTGCCTCATGCAGGGCTTGGCCCTTTCTTCATCTTTGCTCAGTATTGGGTGTTGTGTGCTCAAGTGAAAGGTGTGCGAGTGCGGGTGGGTGAGAGCATGACAATAGGGGCAGGTGCTCCTGAGTTTACCTTCATACAGTTTGTTAGCTCAGGGAACAGACACACAAACACACAATGCTCAAGGAGAAGCGTTCTGTCCCCGACACTTGCACACTCGTCTATCGTCGGCGTCATCATGGTCTCTTCCTTTTCACATGAAGGAGTATCATATCACTCGCATCCGAAAGTGACAGCGCTTTGCCAGTGGCACGAGTAGATGACAAGCATCCACTTCCTGCGTTGAAAACACACATCACACACTGTATTCCCTGTTTGAACCCAGTTATTTAGCATGATTAACTGGGCACACTACTGATTATACACGTCAATTTACTAGTCAAGGAGAGTACGACACAGCTTGTGAACATAGCCGCATAATGTCTTCTGTGGTTCTGGAGGAAGCTTTTCTAAAGTCTAAGAAAATGCCTTGAGTCTCAAGACCACAAATTTTAAAAGACTTTTTAATATCATCATGGTGAGAGCTTAATCCAGGGTTTTTAGAACTTAACCGATGATAGCAACTAAAATGGACAAATTGTAAGAGTTCTTTTATTAATCTATTTGTCACAGGATCAGTGCGCCTCAAACAGAGTAACAGTCACAGCAACTTTCAAAAACTTGACAAATATGCCCATTTCACACAGTAACATTTACCCGTCCTAGTATTAGGAGCTGTGGGCAGCTTCTATACAGTGAGCGGGGATCTCTCACCTCTCCAGCTACCAGTCCACATTCTGTACTTGGTCCGGACGGGGACTTGAACAGCTGACCCATTGGTCCTCAAGTGCCCGCGGACTCAACTACTGCTGCACCCCATCAGGTGTAAGAGTAAGCAGGGTTATGCTATGAAGGAAGTAGTCTGTCTGACCACTCTGTCATAGAATACATCAAGTGTTGAACTCCTTTGTAAACACAAAAAGTGACGGTGTGAAGAAGAGTGTGTGTGAAGCATGACAAACTTAAGAATGAAGTGAGCTTAAGGGAGAAGTTCAAACTTTTACTATTCTGCACACCTGGTCATTTGCAGCGTGATGGTCGGGGGGGGGGGCACCTGTATAAATCATTAAGCCTAATCATTGTGTACAATTCCTCTCCTCGCCTTTGTTATTTATTAAATTTTTTTTGCTGGTCTTTTTTTTTACCTCTCTTTCTTGAAATGCAAGGATCATTGAGTCATTTTCTGGCAGCCACAGGAGACGAGGGCTGAAATTGCAGGAGCAGACACTTCCATGGCCAAGCACAGCTAGAAATTAATTAAAACAGGAGATGAGAGTGAGTGGGAACAAGAGAGAGAGAGAGAGAGGGAGGGGGGGGGGGGGGGTAAGAGAGAGAGAGAGAGAGAGGGAGGGGGGGGGTAAGAGAGAGTGAAAGGGGGGGGGGGGACAGACTGGAAGGGATCACAAGGAAAACACAGACACGCACAGTAAAAGGATGTGCAAAGCATTGTTACTTATGTGTGTCTGCGTGCTGGCTCGCATGTGAACACCAGTTGTCCTCTCTCGACTCTGCCACAGACAGACGAGGGGAACAGTGCGATCCTGACACAAATCCTTGGTAAGGGTCCTTTTTCTGCCCTCCCTCCCTCGCCCTTTTCTCTTTGCCATCAGTAAATCCGGGTTTCACTACAACTTAAGCACTTAGCTGTAATCCCCATGAAGAGGCAATAGCCCCGCACAAGTCACTTTTCCACCATTAAAGGCATACAATAGGGGCGTGTTAGGGACTCACTTAAATGGATTGAGCACAAAGCCTGTGCTTGATAAGTTTTTAGCTGGGAAGAATCCGCCGTTTACACCCCTCCTTTTGTGCATTCTCTTAGATGTACTTGTCTCAACAGTCTAAGCCCATTTTATCCCTTTTCTGCGTTTGTTTAATTCCAGCAACACAGAAAGGCTTTAGAATATGTCCTATTTCTTTCCTTCTCCCGCTCCCTTTTTTTTCAAACAAATGTCACAGTGTAAGATTTACAATGGCGGATATCTCTATCCACTTCCTACAAAACGAAACACAGGGGATGATGGCCTCTTCTTGATATTTCCAAAGCTCTCCCTTCAAATTAAGCCACTATTTCTAATCTTTAAATATGGCGCTTCAGCCGGACTGAAGGGGAGTATTTTGATACGCTTGTCTCCCTTGGACGAAAGGCTGCGGAGGAAGTGGACTCCAGACTCTTCAGAAAACACTAATACCCATCATCCTCTGGGGGCAAGGAAGAATGCATTACGATACTGCTTATCAAAGCAAGAACACTGAAACACAAGCAGCCAAGAAAACAGGCCAGAGACAAAACGGCATTCTCTCTGCTCGTCATTTGCACACTGGCCATAGAGGGACACTTTGGAAAGACAATCCACATTTGTCGCATGTGAAATCAATTAAGGAGAATGCCCGTGGAAAACCAGGGTGGATGATCACACTGAGGGGGACTCACCATGAACAAGTTCCAAATCTTTGGAGAGTGGGAATTTTGTATGTTCAAGGACATAGGGGTTAGTTTTTGCGAAAACATAGAGGTCATTACTTTGCACAAGTTAGCCAATGAATGTCCGGAAACACCTGCACATCTCTCTGCAATGAAGCAAGACTCAAGTCTAGTTTTACTGGCAAAGAACAAAACAGGCTTTATACTAAGTGGTTAAAAAGATGATGTGCATATTTGAATATGATCTGTTTAAAAGTTCAATGCCCTACACCTGTGTTGGTGCTTACTCTTGTCTCCTGCTCATTTGCAGTCGCTTGCTTGCATTTACCTTTAGACTAGTTGGAAAAAGCCTCTAAAAAAAGTGCTCTTAGTCCCACAGACAGATAAAGCCTGGCAGAGAGAGAGGGCAAGAGAGAGTGAGAGAGAGAGAGAGCGAGAGAGAGAGAGAGAGAGAGAGAGAGAGAGAGAGAGGAGAGAGACGCCGCTAAGTCGCTGAGAGCCGATCTAATCCAGAGGTTTGAGTGTTTGCCACTGCCACCATGTCTTAAAGCAGATCTCAGTAGGAGGTGGTGAGATGCTCCTCAGGGCTCAGGACTCTAATGGTTTGATTAAGCTCATCCAGCCAGGCCTGTGCTGCAGAGACTAAAACTCCATTTAAGGACCAGACAAAGACAGGACCGCCGGGACGGATAAGAGTATTAAATCCGACTGCCAGGCTCACAAACACACAGATGTAGATTGTACACAATGTATACACACACAGCCAGGGATGGCAGTGTATATGTGCGTCACACACAGCAGCAGCAGCAGCAGCAGCAGTCATGTCATGTAAGTTGTGGAGTGTGTGTTGTTTTAAAATGCACAACTGTAGTCAATCTAATACTGTATAGTCCAGTCTTATTTTCTTATTTAAACATGATTTCTAATGAGATATTTACAAGAAAAACAGAGATAAAAATAAAAATAAATATACACCCACATCATACATACAGTACACACAAGTCAACGACACACACACACATAAATAAAATAAAAAAATAAACATTAGCATGTTTACATCCCTATAAACTGAGTATAGACTGGTATGAAGTATTTGTGAGTAAAGTAATACTTAAAACACATATCAGCAGGCATAATAATAATGCTACACACACACACACACACACACACTAGTGTGTTGCCCGTGTTCAGCATTGTTTTGGAATATAAAGGGTTAAGTCCGCCAGCTCACTCTCCCTGACTTTGCTGGCGGAGCTGTTAGGCTACTAAGTAGCAGCTGTCCACCTGGCGAAGGAAGACCCTTCTACTGACACACACACACACACTCACACACATAAACATACACATATATGCCCTCTTGAGGAGAAACTGCTCTCAAACTCTCACTTACACACACGCCTGTCTGCATGTGTGTACACACACACACACACACAAACACTTACACACTCACTTTCGTGGAGAAGAGGCCCAGATGGTCAGGGAGAGGAGCAGTGCCCAGTGTCAGTGAGAGAGAGAGAGAGAGAGAGAGAGAGAGAGAGAGAGAGAGAGAGAGAGAGAGAGAGAGAGAGAGAGAGAGAGAGAGAGAGAGAGAGAGAGAGAGAGAGAGAGAGAGAGAGAGAGAGAGAGAGAGAGAGAGAGAGAGAAAGTGAGATAGTTGGAAAAAGAGAGATGAGGGACGGCAGCCAGACCCGAGTGCAGGAGCTGAAACAGGAAGACAACATCACACCAGTTTAGCCAGCCAGAGCGGCAGACAGACAGAACAAGGGGCCATCTCTGTTACCAAATACACAATCTGTAATCACATGCCTCCACTGAACTGTGGTCTCCACCAGCACTTCAAGGTCTTAATGACAACACAGACGTGACACAATAGGGTGGAGCTAAGTACAACCGAACGCTGAATAAAAAAAGGCATATTTAGGCGACCAAAATGTTGCCTAAACTTCCCTGAACTGAAAACTCACTGTAAAAGGGTTCAAGTTTTAAGACGAAAACATGGCCACGGTAGTGACCTGTCAATCACAAGGTAGCCACGCCCTAAATCATACCCTGCTTTAACATCTACTTTACTTTAAATGGGACCATGATTTACTAAATCAACATTATACTGTATTGAAGAAGACTTGAAATTAGTGATTGAGACCATAAACTCATGTTTACAGTTTTACCGAGCTAACAAATCAAGTGAGAAGTGGGGTCATTTTCTCAGACTTCTATACAATCAGACTTCTTTTTTACAACCAAAAGCCAGTAGAGAGATTGCACGTTTAAGGCACTTAAAGGCCACATTGTTCTTGAAACGAAAACAATGTTTTTGCCCACTTTGGCCTTTATCCACACAGACATTTCTTCATATGTCTCCATATTGCTCTGTTAGCTATACTACGAAACGGTGAAGTGCGGTGAGGCAAGCTAGTCGCCCAGAGTCTTACTTGATTGGACTATTTTTTGTAATTGCCCTGAGTGAAGGATGACATTTACAACCGTAACAGAAGCTCAAGATTTTCACTGGGACTTCAAAGCAAGCAATTCCTCTAAAACAACAGTTTTTATATGTAGATTATTTTTGTAAATAAGTCAGCTTTAGAAGTGTTGGTAGACAACTTAGCACAGAGCCAAGCTAACCGCTTCCCCCTGCTTCTAGTCTTTATGCTAAGCTAGGCTAACTATGTCCTGAATCCAGCTTTGTACTTAATGCACGAGATTCATATCAATCTTCACATCTACGCATCTCCAGCTATAATTGTATACCCCATGCATTTCATCCATGAAACCAACAGGCAGTAAAACATTTCAAACAATGAGACTAATAAATACGAGCAATTGTTGAATCTGGTTCAGCCTACATAACATACACATTTTGACAAGCGAAAACAGAGAAAAAGGGGAGAAAAAACAAAGGCAGGCATCTGAGCAGCGAGTTGTTTCTGGGATGTGAAACCCTTCGTCCAGATGGCGATATTTTTTTCCAGCTTTAATTCATTTATTTCATGTCACAGTTGTGCTTTGATCGCTCCTCTCTAATAATTAATGTGGTTTTGCTGTGTGCTGCTCTTGAAGTCATTGTTCCAGTCTCCGCTGTACCAACGCGAGCTGGCTTTGACTTCCACACCTGATGGGAAAAGCGCCGCGCTCTCCCCCCTTCAGCTCCCCCCTCTCGGCTCCCCCTCCCTGTTTATCTATCTCTTCATTACTTTTCTTCTCTTTCTCTGAGCTTTGAATCGTCTCGAAGGGGGTTTCACTGTTGCTTTCACACATTTCTACTTCCATACACACACGGAAACACACACACGTTGGACTGTCTAGTGTCTCTCCAGAGTGGTTGGGATACAGTGGTTGGCATGTGTCACTCATCCATTATTGATTAGATCCAGCTGCCATCATCTACAGATCACTTAGAGATACACCATTGTCTCTCAAACTCACACCCAAGCAAACTTGCTTGTTCGCTCACAAACTCATCTATTTATTTTTTTTCCCGCTCAGCTTGTTGTCTCGTTGTCCTCTCAAAATTCATAATTAGTTTTTGCTGTAATTATTCCTACATTGCCTTTGGATTACTTTATTCTGCCCACAAGAGAGGGAATGGATTTCCTCCAAAATACAAGGGACACTATCTCTTTCTATAATGTAGAAATGTTTGTATTATTATGGCTACATGATCTAAATCAAGGCTGCAATCACACACACACACATAATTTGCACAGTAACACCCGCTCCCTCATCACATCTGTAATACATTATACAGCCAGATAGACCACGTGAATGTTAAGCCATCAAGATGATATCATCTAATCATTATTACATATGTACATCGTTTAAAGCTGTATTTGATGTTGTAGCTAGCTTGTTGAGTGGGAGCTAACTGCTTTAACGCTATAAGCTGCTGGGTAGTGTAGTTCATAGTGGTGGAAGAAGTGGTCAGATAGTTAGCTATAAGCAGCAGTACCACAGTGTAAAAATAGCCTATTACAAGTCCTGCATTCAGACGTTTTATGAGCAAGATATAGACTACTATAAATTTATATTTTTTTAGAGATGAATTGCCATTTAACTGTAAATCAGCTTTTTACAGTTGCAGCTCTCTGTGGTGGAGGTCATTTTAAGAACCCGTGCTTATACACGTACTGTTGTAGGCTTTCCTAACCCTCAAAATGTAAATAATAAAGTACAGGTACTTAAAAATGCGTGAGTAAACATGGGCTACATATTTATTTTCCACCACCGTTCATAATAAAGCATCATATTCAAATAAGTCATATAAATTGAATAGTAAAAAATAGAAATGTGGTGCAGCAGAATTAGTAGAACTGATGGGAATACTCAAAAGTAAACAAATGTATTTTCTTGTCAGTTTGGAAAATCCCGTCTTTTATTTTGAAAAATACAACCAGAAGTCGTAACGTTGCATGTTGATGTCAACATTCTCCAGTATCGCTGACTGACTGAAAAAATGTAGTTTTGTCTAACAAAGCTAGGGGATAAAAGGCAGGAACTATTTCTTAAAAACATAATCTGTGCAGTTCTTGTGATAAATTCAACATTTCTTGTCATTTAATTCAAGGAAGAGGCTTTAAATTCTCAAGGAATACAAACCGGAAGTAGCGTTGTTGTTGCTGGCGAAACAAAAGTAGCTTGATGCTAACTGCAAACATACTACACGCAGGCACACAACGTTCAACAGACACGCTTACTTGTAGGTTGAAAACGGCCGTTTAAAATGAATGGGGACGTGTTCAACCAATCAGATCTTTAGTTTGACATGTTGGGCATATTCTTGAGTGTTAGCAGCCGCTACCCCCAGACCAGCCGGCCTACTCCACCGTCAACGTTATACGTCCAGGTGCTGCTTTGCCGCAAAGTCCAGGGTGTACTGTGATTGGTCAGTGGGCGAGCACGTGACTAAAGTGAAACTTGCCAGCAGAGCTTAGTTGGAGTAGTACGAGTTCAAATTGAAAGATATGGAAGACATTATAACATTTGTAGGGTTTTGCTTGGTGTAGTTTATTTATTTTTTGACCTAGCTTTGTTTTTGAACACTCAACGATTCAAGACTATCGTGAAAAGAAACTTAACAGCAGAGGCTTGCAGCTCAGCCAATCAAATGGCCAGCCTGATACGTTTCCTGACTCTTCCACACACCATGACACAGGGGGCTGAGACGAGGAAAGACATTGCAGAGCAGTACGTTTAACGTTTGGGATGTGAAAATAAAATCATGAGATGGTCTCCTATAGAGACGGATCAGCCGCGGCTTGTTGTTAAGTGAAATAAATATTCCCTTAATATAACGAATTGGCGAACGAAAAAAAGCCGGCCGGCGAAAAAGCCGGCCGGCGAAAAAGCCGGCCGGCGAAAAAGCCGGCCGGCGAAAAAGCCGGCCGGCGAAAAAGCCGGCCGGCGAAAAAGCCGGCCGGCGAAAAAGCCGGCCGGCGAAAAAGCCGGCCGGCGAAAAAGCCGGCCGGCGAAAAAGCCGGCCGGCGAAAAAGCCGGCCGGCGAAAAAGCCGGCCGGCGAAAAAGCCGGCCGGCGAAAAAGCCGGCCGGCGAAAAAGCCGGCCGGCGAAAAAGCCGGCCGGCGAAAAAGCCGGCCGGCGAAAAAGCCGGCCGGAAACGGAAGTTCTGGTTTTCAGAAGTCTTCGGTTTTTATGAATAATATTTGAATGTGTGGTGGAATGCGTGGATCTGCTGCAGGTTTGCTGGATTGATTTGTCATGCTTTGTTGTCATATTAATATATGTGACTTTGTGGTTGTCATTGTGTTAATTAACGTTACGTTGATTTTCATTTTTACAGACTTTCACTTGAACCTTACAGAGCCTTCTGATTGGCGGATTTTATTGGAACAATAGCTAATAACGATTTGCAAACGCCGGCCGGCTTCTGCAAATCGTTTTTAGCTATTGTTCCAATAAAATTCACTTAAAATATTGATAAAAATTATCGTGTAATGTTTTCAGTTGATTTAATGGTGTTAAACTAAAGTTTAACTTCGTACCTTTCGAACTAAATATCGTTGTAATTATTAAAGTTAGCTTTGCCTTTACCAGAGTCGTTAAAAGGACGCTAATGGCCTAATCCGTCCAAACTTCTATCCATGTTGTAAACACTGGGTGCTGCTGGTTTTTCGGGGATATTCACTTGTTACAGGTTCGCCAAAATTACCATTAATGCTGTCAACACATCCAGGAACGTAGTTCTGTCCTTCACGATAAGATATCACGCTTCAACAACTCCACCGTCGCCCGAGCGTCGCCGAGTGTTCTTTCTGCTTTCTCCCATCAAAGTCACTTTCCTATAGTATTTAGACATGTAAACATCCATATAGACGTAGGCCAATAGTGATAGATAGATCATTTATCAGTTGTAGTCATTGATAAAAATTAATTTTGGATTGCCACGGTGTTAAATCTCTCCCCACATGACTTTGTCTTTTTAACTCTTTCATTCATCTAGAAGAACGTCGCCTGGTTTCAGATCGCTTTGCTGCTTACATCTCCAATCTTTTCAGCAATTTTATTATGAACAAAAACTAAATGATTAAGATTTGTAGAGAATCTGGAACACATTCGTTTTTACTTCAACTAATTAACATTTGAACATTCACAACTGCAGATTTATTTTAACACTTTAACACGTTATCAATGACTTATCAACATGTATAATCATGTGTCATGCTGGAGGAGGATTTACACCAATTCAGGGTTTTTCTCAACCAAAATGTTATTATTTTTATTTGCTTATGCAATAAAGCATTTATAAATGTTTATTTACAATATTATTATTTATAAAAGGGGGCCTAATTAGAAAGAGGCGAATTCTAGATCATGACAGGTCACGTGGAAATACAAATTATGAATTTACATCAAACCCAAGTCGTGTTTCTTCCATCGTTTTACACTTTGTTTGCCATTTGTGCGCACTGATTTGTAAATTTGTCCCAAGAGTGAGGAAAGGGGGAGGCAGAGACAGAGAGAGAGGGACATGCACTTGTTGGTTGAAGGTTTCGGGGGGTAGGAAGAGGGGGTCTGGGAGAGACACAGAGGGAGGAGGGAGGTTTTGCCCTCTGCAACATATCCAGTCAACCATGTCTGTTCTCAACACCCCCCCTCTCACTCCTCTCTGACTCGCTTTCTTTTTTTCCAAATGCAAGTCACCGTGAAAAATGTGCTGGTCCAATATTTGCACAGAAGTGGTGCTGGGACAGGCAGATAACCTATCAGTATTTGAGTTTGGCTTCCCATGCTCCAAATAGCCATCCTCCGCCTGTTTAGCTTATTGATTGGCTTGGCAAGAAACTAGGTCCCCTCAGCAGTGACCAAGGTCATACAACACATGGACTCTGTGCCACCCATCTGCCCCCTCCCTAACAATACCACCACCCCTTCAAAGCCCACCATAACCTCTTCCTCCTCATTTCTCTCTCTCTCTCTCTCTCTCTCTCTCTCTCTCACACACACACACACACACACACACACACACACACACACACACACGTGTGTGCACACATGTATCTATGAGCGGGTTTGTTTGAATGCATTCACTCCATCACACATACTTGCACTAAGGCAAAGGCATTAACATCGTAATGAAGTTGTAAATGTGTTCTGTGAATGGTTGAAAAAAATAGAAAATTACAAGTGAAAACAATCATTTTTATTGTGTAAAACATTTGCAGACAGTTTGAGCGAAAATATTTTCTTTGTTTTGAAAAATATGTACAAAAAACTTTTTTACGCAGAATTTCCATATTGCATATGAGGAAAAAAAGTTTCAAACGTATATATATATACACACGTTTTAAGCTTTTTTCCTATATGTGTATATATATATATATATTTATGTGTGTGTGTGTGTGTGTGTGTGTGTGTGAGAGTCTGTGTGAGTGTCTGTGTGTGTGTAATGACTCAGGGTATGGACCAGAGGCAGCGTCCTCCACTCCTCTGTGGGAATCAATGAGATTGAATTCTGAAGGTTTTCTCAGGGGCATCAGCCCTGCTTGTCAATACTGCTCTGTGTCACAAGTGCATTTTGTACACACGCATACACACACACACACACACACACACACACACACGCACACTTCCAGTTCACTGTCCCAAGCCAGACCTCTCCCTCTCTCTCGCCCCTCCTCTTCACTTCATCTCCCACTCTTCCAGTCCTCAATTAAACTTGCCCCATGTTTCCCTTTTTTCACATCCCTCCCCTCGTCTGCATCACCACATCTTCCCATTATTGTTTAACTCAACCCTTCAGATCGCAGTGTTCTGTTTTATACCATGTATGAATCAAACATCAGTATCAGTTGCATTTTAAGTGTCCCATTTGATTAATTTCAACACACTAGTACTTCCTTAAGCTATTTTCTGTTTTACAAATGTATAGTAAGAGAAATATAATCTTTGATATTTTGACCTTTAAGTAGTAGTTATACAAAAAAAAAACGTAACTCAAGGTCCACTTACTCCCCTTATCATGTGACTACTACATACTACATACTTGATGAATTATCTTTATGACAACTGAGCAAACCTCATCCACTGAGAAAGACAGGTTAGAAGCTCCAGAAAAGGCCAGTAAGTGGACCTTAATAAAACTAATCCTGAGTTGTTTTCATTGTGTTCTTATCAGTATGATTTGCTACTAATGTAGCCCAGTGTTATTTACACCTCAGGACAGACTGATACAGATACTGTAGGACGCAAGGAGGGTAGAAATAAAGAAAGGAGTGAAGGAAGGAAGGAGGGAAGGAAGTGAGAGAAAAGAAAGGAAAAAGATTCAGCAACTCAGGTAAGCAGCAGTCAGTCTTTGTTTACCAATAAATAATGGGACAAAGAGAAATTGTACACATAACTTATGAAGACAACTAGGTGATACTTGATTGAAAACGTTTTTTAAAAAGAAAAATGTAAGTATTTTTCAACCTGGAGTTCATAACTGTGGCCTTTCTGACCGTGGGTATGTTAACTATGTCATCGCAATGCCTGTTGTAAAAACACATACTGCAAAACAAAGTACATCAGGGCAATCCTCTAAAAGGGTTTAACCTAAACCATTTCAAAGTTTGTATCCAATTTCAGACAATAACAAAAAAAAAGAGAGAAATAAGAGTAATCCAAAATCCAATGGAAAAATCCCATTGGCCTTTTGTCGAGGGAACCAGTGTAATGCTAACTACCGGGGTTAGCCTACAAAAATACATCCTCCCTGCAGCACTCCATTAGCTCTGGATTAGCTATTTGAAATCTATTTTGTGGGCAGCTCACCAAAACCAATGCAAGTTTCCTTTAGAAGTCTGGCTCCTTGCATAGAAGTCGGAGGGCAGTTACAGAACACCATCTCTGAAACTGATGGGGATTCGGGGCGTTGCTCATGGACAGTTGAACACAACATATATTAGTTACTTAAACCTCAGTTTAGTGGCGGTCTCCCTATTCTATTTTATTGTATTTTATTCCTGATTAGAAGTAAAACTCAGTGTTGTCACAGTGTCCTGTGGCCGGTGGATGATGAGTGGGACAAGTTGCATGATTTATGTCCGTTGCTGTGATGTTCTGCTGTGTTCCACTGTGACAGATATTCCTGATATTCCCAGAGTCCTTGCTCGGAAACCCATCGGGCTCTGAGGGGAATCGGCCAGCCAACAACCCCCCCCCCCCCTTCCCTCTCCCCGTTTCTAATTTGAAAGGGCCCTTGAATACCTGCTGGCTGTAGGCTAAAAAGTCACACACAAACACACAGATACAGTGGATACACACACATAATCACTTACTGTTGCACTTAAATATGGCTCTGGGGAGTTTGAGTGTCATTCTCCGGGAGGAGTGAAGGCCCTTGGGCAACAGCTGTGTGTGTCTGAGTCCGATCTGGTATCATGCCACGCGGCGGGAGGCCTTGGAGCCTGAGGCTTGCCTGGAGGCTACAGCCAGGCCTTGAAGGACATGAGATGCAGAGAGACGAGACGCTGCCTCTCTTCTGCACCAAGCCAACAGTTTTTGACAAGCTCCTACCAAAAAACAGACTTGTGTTGGATTCTGTTTTGTGTCCTTCGTGTTCATCCTTCTATAAATACACATTCAAGTGCTTTTTCACCTATCTTGGAGGACCACAGTGCCGCCTCCTTTGCGTCCCCTACACCCTCCACACACCCTCCACACACACACACACACACATACACACACACACATACACACACAAACACATAGAGTGCTAGCCCCCGTCGCTAAACAGCTGTCTGAGAAGTGGCAGTGTGGCGCACCCATGCTTCATCATTGTCATCTCCCCATCACCTGCATTCTTTCTCCTCCTTCCGTTTCTCCTCTCCATCCCTCCATCCATCAGCATTTTTCAGACACAGGGCTCTGACAAGGGCACATCCATCCCCTGGTCATACATCACCTTTATAGGGGGATAGAGGAGGAGGTGTGGAGGGAGGGGGGAGACGTGGTGCTGTCCCAAACTCCTTCACAAGTTGGGACAGAGCCAAGTTTCTGTTTGTCCCTACCCCACTTTCCTTTGTGTTTGAGGACTGGGTTTCTTTGTTTAGTGACACCCTGATGTTTTCTGTAAATGTTCTCTACCTGAAACTTGTAAATATTATCAGTATTCTTCAAGGGTCTTTATTCAGGTGTAACATTTCAGGTTGCGATGCACTGATCAATCGGCTAATGATCAGGAAAATTGCAATCGCTGTACCTCTGCTTTTAGGTGTTCGGCTATCCAGTTAGCTTGCAAAAGGCGAGCGATAGCATTTAGGCCAAGTCGCGCCAGTATTTATTATTATTTATTTATATTTTACGTCGATGATACGAACACATCTGTCAAACAAACTGTGAGAACTTAGCAAAACTCGGAGGAGCTGCTTGTCACTACAATGAGAATAGCTGGTCCACCTTAAGTGAATAGCTGGTCCACCTTAATAAAGTGAGCCTGGGCCAAAGATGCCGCTAACTTCGGGGCTAACCCCCGTCACTTTTGGATCTTGGGGAGTTGTAGCATGTATTTACTCACAAATAGCCTAAACTGTAAACACAATGCACCGCTATGTTCACAGCTAAAACGTTACTGCTAACTTCATACTCACGGCGGGCTGATGGGAGGAAACCCTGGTTCGGTGTGTTTAATGCACGTTTGTAATCGTGAGAGGTTTGGTTGAACGAGGTCCTATCTATGCAGCTTGTGACATTTGATATTTTCAAGGATAAATTATAGACCAACATAAATAGCCTATATTTAGTGAAAATAAAAACAAAATCCCAAAATTGAAATCCGAATACTTACCCAAACGAACAAGTATCCAAATAGTAAAATGTTTGCGTCAGTCTTACAAATTATGAGGCAATTTTTTGAAAAGATTGCCTTTAATCACATGCATACATCATATGGTAGCTCTTTGTCTGAATACAAATGACTACTAAAAATGCTACAGAAATGGTATTTAGCTGATGTAGGCATAATGTTTCTCAATTCACCTGCATTGCCTTTTGTCATTTCAATGATTTCATAAATCTTTTCATTTGTAAAGTATTTTGTAACACTAGTTTTATTATGACTATTCACGGCGAAAAGTGAGATAATGAAACCTTTGTGTCCTTCAGTCGGATGCACAGCTTAAACATGGAGGACGACTCCTGCTGATTCTGCCTCACTCTTCCTTCCGCGCTCTCCTCTATCCCGTCCTCTCTTTCACGGTCTCCCTCACCTGTTTCTTCCCTTTTCACACCTGGACTCTATTCTTGGCTGTTTGTTTACTGCTTCTGTTTTCCAAAGTCCCGTCCTCCCTCACTTCCTCTATTTCCCCTCTCCTGCTGCACCATCTATCACTCACCCTCCTTCTCACCTCTCCCTGCTACCTTCTCTCTGTCTGTCCTTCCTCCGTTTCTCCTCTGGCTCACCTCTCATTAAGCCCCTGTGCCTATTGCCACCATGCCCAGTGTCCACCCACACGTCTCACACCTCTCTTTCTCGCTTTTTTGTCTCTTATCCCCGTCCTTCTTTCTCTTTGTGTATTTCCATTATGCTCTCATGCAGCCTTCCACATACTCATGTTTGACCTCCTTCTGTTATGTGTTTCCTTTGTGCTTTGAAGTGATATTTAATATTTGGACTGATTGAAATTGACGGTAAAAATGCAGAAACTAAATTTTGTTGCTCCTGCAACAAATTGTAGATTGTCTTTGAGGTGTTTGCTGGTTTATAATATTTACACCATTAAAGGTGGCAGTAAACACCTCGTCTCTCTTCCCTGTTGCTTATACAGTACAAGTGATGAAATAAGCCATTCTGAAGCAGTATGTTTGTCATTGTCACTGGAATCGTTATTATAATTTTCATTTTTTGTATTATAAACAAGTCTCATCTTGTGTAGATGACAGATGACGAAATAGGCGATTAAACAAAATCGACAAATACAGTAGAAATCTATGCAGAGTACAACAACTCTATGTTGTGCTCGTCTGTTTTTTTCTTCATTGATCAAATTTTATTTGAGATCTTATTGGGTGAAACTAAACTACTGTATGCCTTTCCTCCATTAGTTATTATATCAGCCACCCTGGGGTGTATTATCATGCTTATACCACGGCGGCTTACCACAAAAAGAGAAGCTTGCTTCAAATCGTCATCCATTATTTAACATTTGCTTGTTGTAGATTCAACCTCCAGTTAAAGAACGTTTCCACAACACTGTGGATAAACTGTTGCCAGAAGAACCCGCCAGCCAATCAGAAACGAGTATTCTCCATTGTCGCGCTATTCTCAGCCTTTATGCATACATCATACATCAGTATCTTCCTCACAGCGCCCCTCCTCTCCCTCCCACGTATGTGTGCGTTTAGATCACCCGGCAGCCTTACCTTGACCGCACGGCTCCTCCATTGATTACTGCCTATACTTCTTCGCTCAAAAACACAATGCATCACAAAGACCAAACTGTCCGTGAAGGGCTAAAATAATTGTTTATAATAGACCCTCCACTTGCAATGACAAGAGCGCTATGATGTGTTTTAGGGTGTAGACAAGAGCTCCCGCTTTGTGCTCAGGTAATTTTCTTTCCAGGCGTAAGTGGTCAAGGTCTGGCGTTTTTAAACACATGTGAGTGATGTGGTGTGGGGGAACCGTATTGTTTCAGGAGATGCACCAATGTCCATTTGGAGAGCAGCAACACTCGTCTCCCCACTTGAGGAACAAAGGAATACACTTCAGAGATGCTGCGTATGAAGTATGTTTATGAGTGCGCTCGGACAATGGGGGGGGGGGGGGGGGGGGGGGACGATGTTACACAACACAAGAAATAGGTTTGGCTCTGAGAGAAATGAGGTGGACCCAGCAGACATCCTTGACATTCACCGCTAATTAAAACCCGTTGACACGGCGAGAAAAAGACAGCAGTGTTTACAGTACCATGTGATTGCAGGAAGAGCTGCAACCACTTTGGGTGCGGGAGAAAGTGAGCTGGAGTCGTTTTGGGGGCGGGGAATCGCTGAGGTACAGTCAGAGAGAGAGAACACGTTGTGTTGGTGTTTTGTTTGACATAAAAGCCTGCTAACAGCTACTATAAACCAGGAGCTCTGCCAAGGCTCACAGGTGTCATCGGGGATCTGGATACGTGCCACAGAGTGTAGACCCAAAGGCCCCGAGGCTCGCCTGGAGGTGTCACCCGAGATGCAAGATGTACCAAAACATCACAGGGATGGGGAAGAGGTCGGGAGAGGATGGGAGATAACATCTGAAAGTGTGCAAGCAGGACAAAGAATAGATACTGGGTGTATATGTATTTGTCATTGTATCTAATGCTTAGAGAGGTGAGAGGAATATGGGAAGGAATTTTTCACCCTAATTTGTCGGATGATATAATGACATGTTAATGACGCTAGCATCTGGCTGTTCCATCAAAGGTGTATATTTATACTGAAAAAAAGTGGGTAAAAAAAAAAAAATACAGCATGCAGAACAATTGCCTTTGGTTAGGTCAGAGTGTCTTCTAATGACCTCATTTACTAACAACAAACCCTGCAACCAAGCAGGCAAATGCACAGCACAGCAAGACCTCTCCTTTATCCCAGTGTGGCAGCGGACAGAGGTAAAGAAGGATGGAGGGAGAAGTAAGAGGAGGCCAAAGGGGGTAATGAGGAAACATGGAGACAAGGAAGAAAGAGCAGGAGGCGAGATATAAGTGGAGAACGTGTTGGCTAAGAGAGAGAGAAAAAAAAAAGAGGAGACATTACAGTGTAGAAAGGAGAGATGGAGACGGCAAGGTAAGAGAGCCTGAAGGAGCAATGAAATCAAACACACAAACACAGTCTCTGTGTGACTGCTCAACCTTGCCAAAGAAAATAGGTTACCTCTGTTTCTCCGGGTGCCCAGAGGAGGAACAAACTGGCAAGAGCTGTGCCCCTGTGTCATCCTGTAAACATTTAACCACAAAAGAACTGCCCCGCAACACTATGAGAACAATCCGCACTAACACAGGACAATGTGTGACGTGTAATGTAAAATGTGTTTTATGTGCACACACGGTGGCAAACATTTTAGTTTAATGTTCACAACTAAAAACAAGATATATGCCTCTTTTAGCTGGAATATGAAAAATCATCACACCAGCTAGGTGGAGTGTCAGTTTTATTAACGCAAGCTGTGATGACAAAATATTTGTTAACATCCCTTTTTTAATGATGAAAAAGAGACTAAATCTAAATATAATTTGTATTACTACAGAGTGACACAGCACTGTGTGTGGGTGAACGAGTATAAACAAGCAAATTATACTTTATCTGCTAATCTTGTGGAAGATGAGCGCGACACCTGTAGTGTGTACTAATGATATAAGGTTACAGCCAGTAGCGGCTTAGCTTAGCTTAGCATAAACACAGGAAGAAACAGCTAGCCTAGCTCTGTCTAAAGGTCACAAAATACATTATCACTACTGAAACCAATATATCTTGTTCAATATATTTAAGAAACTGTCCTGCATATAACCCCACGTAAAACTGTGACTTGTCTTGTTTTTTACATTTTTAAACAAACAAGATATAACGTGTTAAGTAGTTATTATTAATTAGTTAGAGGTGCAGGCAGGTGGATTTTCTGTGTTTTTTTATAGCGGCTTCCCCTTGTTTCCAATCTTTATGCTAAGCTAAGCTAACAGACTGCTGTCGGTAGCCTTATATTTAACGGACAGACATGAGTGATATCAATCATCTCATCTATTTATGTCAGAAAGCAAACAAGCCTATATGTCAAAATGTTGAACTATTCCTTTAAAGATGGCAACGCCTGTAGCCTAAGAATGCTGACAAGACAGAAAACTAAATAAAAAAAGACTAAAATCTCATTGTTGAAAATTATACTAAAATGTCTTTATAATTTACGTCAACTGAAACTAGACTAAAATTAACAAAAATAAAATGTGACTAAATTGTATTATTTTATAAAAGTAAATTCTAATCAGGTGCCAGGATTGCTAACACTGGTTGGATGCACTTCCACTCAGTTCAAAGGAACAACAGGAGCTGATTCAACTGCAAACAAATTCTCTTCTTTTCTTGACAGCGAGTATAAATGCATCCAGCCGTCCCTCCAGCCATCTGAGCATCACTAAAGCCCATCTTAATCTCCCTCTTCCACAATCACGGAACAAAGGGCAGAGCGCTGGCAGATCCTTGTTTTTCTAACTAATGTCGATTACATATTTGATAAACATGCATTTGCATTAGCATTAGTCGAGGTCAGGATTAGCAGCGTTCATCCTCAAACTGTTCTGTCTCTACGCTTCGCCCGTTTGTTGATCTTTTTTTTCTGGTTGTGCCTTTTTTTTTTTTTTTTCCTCCTCCTGTTGTTTGTGGCCATCTCAAATCCTAAAGGACACAACTCCACACAAGCGACGGCACAAATATTTGAAAGGGTGATTAAAAATCGTTTGGGAAAACAGATTATTGACTGTTTCTTTTTTTTTTTTAAATCAATCTGTAAACACAAACAGGCTGCTTTAAGGAGTCAAAAAGGGGTCAGAAACAGTCAACAGTGTATCTGTTCATTCGGATTCCACTTCACTTTAAAAGTCTCTTGAATATCGTGAGTCATCAGTTTGTGTTTTTATATCGCAGATTTACTTGATCCCATTCATATGGACCCCCCCCCCCCCCTTATCCCTTGATATGTAACATTTCTGCGTAGTTTAGAGACACACAAAAAAGATTTGTAAGTACTTCATAAATGCCCTTCTTCTGTTATTTTCCTCGTCTCTGTACAAAAGCCATATAAAAAAAGAATTAGCTCCAGACAGCTGGGGCTCACGAAAAGTTTCAAGTGCCTCTGTTGACCGCACACAAAGACACTGATCTGCTTAGCAGGCTTAAAACTCTCCCTCTCTCCCTTCTGTCCTTTCTTATGTCAGGCTCTTCCCAAAACCCTTCTCATACCCCCCATACACACACACACACACACACACACACACACCACACAGACACACACTCCGAGACGCCTCAAATGCTGCGGCCCAGATCGCTCGTCCTGAATGGGAATCTTAAAAGACCTCTTCCCAACCACCTATTAAACGGCTTAGGGGCATATAATTGTCAGCCAAACGCTTCTCTCCAAAATGAGTTTCTAAAAGCCACATTGTTCCTCTCTGCCACCAAAGGTTGAGTAATCCTGAGGCTTAAGCAGCCCAGAAATGGTCCGTCTCATTCTGTTTTTCTCCCGCTAATAAGATCTTTCCCTTTATGAATACTCCTGCTTTAATTGTTTGACATTAATGCTAATCAAGCTTTTGTGTTTCTTTGTAACTTCGCCGCTGGACTTACACGTAATTGTTTCACATTTGCCCCCCCCCCCCCCCCCCCCGTTTTGCTTGATTATTTTTTAACACATTTTCTTTTTTTAAAGATTTGTTTAGAGAAATATCTTCTTAGGGATAAGGAGAGCAATAATAATTGGCAGTAATGATAGAATATTTAGTGAAGAATATGTGGAGGGCAAACTGATGCTGTAGTGATGAAAAGAGGAGCTACATTAGTATCTGGAGTTGAACCTAATTACATTTGTGGAAAACAATATCGGACAAGAATCAATCAAGGAGCCCTGTGGTCACTGCTAATCTGATTTTATTATTGTCCTTATTGCTCGCTCATGGATCTCAGACGGAAAAAAAGAAATTAGCCGGAGATTTTCTCCGATGGTCCGCTTGTTTTAAATTGGAGAGATTGTGGAAGTCTTGATAT
Organism: Leptoclinus maculatus; assembly: GCA_032191485.1. Lineage (NCBI taxonomy): Eukaryota > Metazoa > Chordata > Actinopteri > Perciformes > Stichaeidae > Leptoclinus > Leptoclinus maculatus. Next base: position 29,623,610 of record JAVDOI010000003.1, on the reverse strand, counting down.
CTGGAAGATAATTTAAGGGCCCGGAGTACAAACGAAGTGAGGAGAGGAAAAAAAAAAAAAAAAGCCACTCGCGCTTTAATTAAAATGTTTTGGTCTCCTTCCTCCCTGACCAGACAATTACCATATTAGAGACCTATTAACCGTATCAACGCAGGCAGAAAGACCCAGAAGATTCTGCCTCTAATAACGCAGGACTATAGGAGCCCAAACGAAGACATTCGGTTGATTAAACTGCGTAGATGTAACCATGATCTCTCCGTTTCAGAGTCTTGGTTAGTGAACTCATTAGTGTGCAAAATGCAACAACACTTTTTTTTCCGAGGGCATATTATGTAAAATTGTACATTAATAAGTGATCACTATTTCTCCCGATTCTATTCGTGTCGTTTGGTGCAAGAGCTGAAAGCAACTTGTCCGTTTTTATTGATCGTGTCTTCCCAAGAATCAAAGCAGTCCATTTAGTCTGGACGACTCCAAAGTGAGATTTTATTTATTACATTTCCATAAAGGCAAGTGCACCTCCGACGCTGTTATTTCTGTCACCGAGAACTTAAACCAAATAAAACGATTTGAGAGATTGGAATTGTTCAATTAGCTTTCATTGAAGGCAAGTGATTGGTGGGAATGAAATCAGTGCTCTCCTGCTGGATCTCCGGGTCGAGGATTTGTAGAGAACGTGATTGGTTGCTCGTCCCTCCGAGAGTCGTCCAAGTGCTGGTCCATATGGACTCCTCTGACCCCTCCAGCCTCTTCATACTCCCAACTCCACGGCTCCATTTAGCAAACAGAAGCTGCTAAAGGACTGCTAAGTTGTACTTCAGCGGTCCTCCAGTCCAATCACTCATTTACCTGAAGTGATTTTATCACTCTCCAGAGATAATCATGGAGAGTCCGACACAAAGTGCTGGGTGATTGAACTGACAACGAACAATTAACAAAGTTACAAACCTTGTCCATGTTCCGGCTCTGTGTTGGAAGCATCTTAATAAGGTATTACTGGGGGGAGTTTGGGGGATAGAAATGTGCTTTATTTAGATGCTGTGATGTAAATAAATACTGCTGAGTTAAAACTAGACATTAGTCTCTAAGTAATGGACGGTGGATATCCTCTCCAGATGGATTCCTCTCTGTCAAGTAGCTCTAAAAGGTTTTGGGATTTGGAGAGTGGGCATGGCCACTGTTTTTTTGCATTTAGGGTCCTGCACTCGCAGTGGTTGGTCTGAGGCGAGATTTTAAGAGGGGAATTATCTGGAATGGAGAGGGAGGAATGAAGGCGATTTGTGTGTGTGTAGAGAGAGAGAGAGAGAGAGAGAGAGAGAGAGAGAGAGAGAGAGAGAGAGAGAGAGAGAAAGACAGAGACAGAGAGAAAAGAGAGAGACAGAGAGAGAGAGAGAGAGAAAGAGAGAGAGATACCATGCTTCAGTGGTCCCTTCGGTCAGTGTGCAAAAACCCCACAGAGGGGCCCGAACGCATGGACCGTTTTTGAGAAGGCTGCCTGCATCAGCTTTGCTCAGATCTCCCCTAATCCTTCCCACTTGAACCTTAGTCCGCCACAATCTGCATGCCAACAGATTAACACAATGCGCAAAAGATAATTCAGCCGGCCCACGACTGACAGTGATCTCACAAATCTCTGAACGGCCAAGGGAAGATACCTTCCCAAAACCCAGATTAAGTCCACAGATCTGAAGCCTTAGACCCTCTTAGGGCATATATTAGCATTACTGCGGGACGCTTCATTTATATATTTATCTGATTTTAAAAAGAGATAATGCTGCCTGGTCAGCTTGAGTGTCCCAAAATCTGCCTTGGGGTAGGATGGAGGGATGAGATCATATCCCAAATTGAGGGAGCAAGAGTGGGAGGTGAGGAGAGAAAGAGAGGGAGAGCGCTCTGTAATCCATATTATATGATGCAGAGAGCAAGGGAATTATTTAAGAAGCTCTTTGTTTGTGCTCTTTTTGTAAGTGCCATCGGGGAATAGGATGAGGGCGGCCGTCACTATTCTGTGACAGATTATGAGATTTCAATTAAGAGGCTGAAGATAGAAGATTGGAGAATTATGATTTCCATTTTCAAAGGATGTAACATTGAGGGATTCAGAACCGGGAGGAGAGAGCGAGATACAGAGAGAGGAAGACAGAGAGGATGCGAGGTCTTGATACAACACTCACAGTATGAATTTTCACCGATCTTTTACAGTGTGGCTGTGCTACAAAGGAATGGCAACATGAGAGCAGCAACGATTACAGTGACCGATCAGTGTACATATTGAATGTGAGCCTGTCAACAAGACTAGGACACTGATATTGGATGATTCTGCAAAACCCCCGGACAATGTGCAGTGATATATATTCACACTTTCTGGAAATATATGCACACGTGAACTACGGTATTGATGAGGATGGGAAGAATCGTGGTTACAGTCAAGGTCTGTGACAGGATGCGCATGACGCATTCAGACTGACTTTGGACCCGTGTGAATCAATGGAATTATGCCCAGTGTTGGCGACCCATTCTACCATTTTTTTTACCCGTCTGAGAGAACGACGGCATTCGCTATCTGTTAAGTAGCGGACAATCTCCCCTCGCTCTACCCCTCCCGAACTTGTTCATTCTGCTATCGCGAAAAAAAAAAAGGGTCTACTGATAATCGCACATGCTTTGCAGAGAAACACAGACACAGAGAGAGACAGAGAGAGACTGAGACGTTCTCTGGTGTTAGGTTAGAAGAAGACGTGGATCCACTGAAATGCAGAGCAAGCTCCCTGCTTGCCTTCTGTTCTGTGCCTCATGTCACGTGCATGTTTTTATTTATTTTTTGTGCACAGGTTAATTAAATGCCATAGGCAAGACCAATGAAATAAGTGCAAGCCCACATCCCCGGTAGATTACGGATAAACTAATCGCTATTGTGATGACTTTTCAGAGTTGTAAAATCCAGTGTCAGGGTAGTAGAAACGTCTGTGCACCTGAAACACCTTCAAACCCACAGATCTGTTACTTCCTAAAAAAAACGTTTTGTTTATGTACCTGAAACAAGTCTGTTTTAATGCAGGTATGAACATCACACTACACAACCGTCCACCACCCCAATATCAAAACCCTGACCGACCATGACTCCCTACTGGCATTGGACATACATTGTCGTTCAGTGTGGACATATTTGCAAGGATGCTGGGCTTGAATATTGTATTAAGACAGATGTGAAAAAATCCCTACCTTTCCTTTAAATGTCTGGGGTTCATTCTCACACACACACACACACACACACACACACACACACACACACACACACACACACACACACACACACACACACACACACACAATTGCACATTAGCTAAATAGACAACATCCAATTTGAACAGCTCCAATTTGCATCTCCACTCCCAACTTTTTTTCATTTTTTGAGGAGAAGGTGGGGGGGGGTGGGGGGGAGGGGGAGACGAAGTTGCCAAACTCCTTCCCCGTTGTGTTTTTCCCAGTGCGCTGCTGGGATAGTTTGGAGAGCTCGCTGTGTTCCCGCGGCGACAGACTGCGGCCCCTCTCTGCCGCGCTCAAGGGCCCTTGAGGCGGCCATTATCTGGACGCCCGCCTCGCTGAGGCATATGGGTAATTACTGAGCTAATAGAGTGATGGAGGGAGAGGCAGAGGCAGGAGCCTAGGCCAATTAGATGATGCATTAGTGCTCTGTCTTTTGTAAGCACCTAATGTGTGGGGAAAGGATGGGGTAGATAGAGAAAACGTGTCATTTCTGAAGGGTCAGGATCCTTGAGCAAATGCAAACAGTCTCTCCCTCTCTCGCACACACGCGCACACACACACGCGCACACACACACACACACACACACACATACACGGGACTCACATGCACAGTAGCTGCACACACATTCACACAAGCGTGTGTGCGCAAACACATGTAGACGCTGAGACCACATTTGCACAATTGCACTTAGAATGTACCAAACCATACACACACACACACACACACACTGATTACTGTGCTTTGTTTTGCTCTTTTCTCTAAGTGTCTGAAGAGTGTGAAGTCATAATTATTGCACACTCTGGCTCTACCTCATGCCTGCATGCGCACACAAACACACACACACACACACACACACACACACACACACACACACACACACACACACACACACACACACACACACACACACACACACACACACACACACACACACACACAGACCAAATGCAGATGAGTCCAAATAAACGAGGAGACCCTGCCCAGTCTATTGAGGTCTGCTATGAGAATCCACTCCATCAATTACATTAAAGAGGCTGCCTAATGACGGCCACAGCTGTAATCACGCTCAGCTGAAGCATTTTACACCCCGCTTCTTTGTTTTCACCTATTATCATCCATCCCACAAAGGAGAGAGATTCTATCTCAAGCATCGGCACAGTGTTTTGAGTTAAGAATGTGCTTTTTGTCATCATCCAGTTTTGTCAGATTGGGAATCAGTGTTTTGGCAGTTGCAGCTGGAGTTATCGAAGTTGGCAAGCAAGCGGGTGCAACAAAAAGTTGTCAATTTGTTGCCGAGTTTTCGTCAGTTTTGCACTCTCACAGTTTGCCACGCTTCAACTTTTAAAAAGGACTTTGGCTGTAAAACTAGATTTTAAGAGTACAGTTAATGTCAAAATCGTTCTCATTCAATGTGTGCGAAAACTTTGATTTCCCTCGGCGTCATCGTGGTGAGTGCCAGTCTCTCTCAGCACCACAAACATGTCCATGTCATTAACTTAATTATTATACCACTGTACAATTAGCATCAAAACAGTCTCATCAAAAGGGTGATCACAGCCAGGACTTCATTGCGGCATGAAAGCGTATGATTGACACTCCGCATCGACTTCATTGTTAAACCCGTAACAATAACTCCAAGGACCTTTACTTCCCTCTCCATGTTGCCTATGACCAAGGTGGCCGGTCACTTCATTATCAAGCCCACAATTACAGACGCGCAGAATGTGCGTGTTTTAGTGCGACGCTGAATATTGCACGAAGCATTGTTATTCATTCAATCCCAACAGATGAAACTGTAATAGCCATGTATTATTATTCTCTATCAGAAATAGCAGCTCTCATTATCAAACAAAAGACTCTATTACTGATATCATTGTCAAAAGGGGAAACGGAGGAGGGGGGTCTATAGCTTTCAGCGTTTAACTGACTTTGTTTCACAGCCCCTTAGTGGGATTTTACTGTTGTCGTGATTGGCATGTGCGTTTTTTTTTTAAAAACAGGTCAGCTTCACATCTTTGACCTTGTTGCTGCTGAGTGACAATGTGTGAAGTTAGTGAGCGATTATTGGTAATGGTGAAGCCACGGCTCTTCTACCATGGGGTTTTTGTTTTATGGTGGATGTGGAAATACCTTAATTGCACCTAATTCAAGCTTATATTTGATGAGTGGAAGAGGGGAGGGGGGGGGGGGGGTAAACTCAACTGCGCTTGCATTTTTCGCAGACGCATTGATCTTTTGTGCAGGCAGGCGTTGCTGCCGGGAGGTTCAAAGACATTCCCAGACTGAATCACCTTGAGGAGCTCGCTTCAGGCGGTCTTAGCTCCGCTGACTCACAAATGAAAAGCGGCTCACGGGTGGGAGCTGGCATGAAAATATGTTTTAAAGACCCTTGAAAAGATATTGTGACCGCTGAACACAACCTCAGCCGGCAAAATTTTGTAAAGTATTTATAATGTGAAGAACCAGATTATATTAACATAAGGTATTCAAAATGATGTCATGTCCTTCTGTAAATCAAAATTCAGTTCTTTTGCCATCGCTCCTCTCAGTAATGATAACATTGTACAACCCAAGTTAACTGATCTGGGAAGTCAGACAAGATGCGATGATGTTAGCCAATCAAAACGATGGCTAGAACTACAAATAAAGGCCCAAGTTGTAGTAAACCAAGGGCCAAATGTATCCGCCTCCACAAACAGTTTTGAGCATGAACATGCTTTGCTCACGCATAGAATTAGATTAATCAGTTTCTTCTGGTGCTTGTTATTCCAACTATTCCAACAAAGCTCTATAGATACACAAGTGTAGTCGCAGTTAAATGAGACACAAGTTTGCCAATTGTACAGTCAACCACGCACACATTATGGTTTGTCAACAAAAAAAACTCCCCTGAAGATGGACTCACTTGTTTTAATGTGAAATTATGCTTTTAATATCTATTTTATGACTTTTTTTCTCCTTCATCTCTGAGCACGAGTGGCTTCATACGGTATAAGACATCCAGAAGATCTGTTAAGGACGATCGATTGTACTCAAACTGCATTAATTATGAACTTTATGTGTTGGTGCCATTTATGGTCTTCATTTTCTGCAATGGCCATTCAATGTGTTCAGAATCTGTAATCTCCATATTGTAGTTATCATTGGTAGTGGCGAAGTCCGCCATTCCCAAAATGAATACAGATTGCCTATCATAACACAAGAAGTACAAAGCAAGATAATGCAGCATGTATTACAAATCATAATAATAAGTTATCAAACTTCCCTTCACAGTTTAGTTTAGCTGTATTATATTTAGTACTGTGGTGGTCTAGGTTTCTCAGCAACAAAACAGAGACAAAGTTTTACATCATACAGTAAATTTAGGTAGCAATGGGGTGGCAACATTTAAAGCAATCCCCTGTCTGCGTAGTATAAATGTGTGTTAGAAAGATTTACATACTTTACATAAGCCTAACACGCTGCGCAAATACTGCTCGGCAAACAAGACGCTGGGTTTACCCTCCTCCACACCCCCCCCTGGTTGTTAGTGATACAACAGAGTAACGGACTCCGGGACAGCCGAGCCGAAAAAGCAAAACACATGCTAATGTGTGACCTGGCTCTCGAGGCTCACCTCCTGCGATAGAGAACCATAGTTCTCAAGTACAGCCAACCTGGTCCTTAATCTATCAATGGGAGGCCCTCCTCTCCCAACATTCAGACACATAACCATCCTTCCATCCTCCAGACAGAGAGCCCTCTCCTTTCCTCCTGAGCCCCCCCCCCCCACCCACAGAGTGGCCCCTAGCCCGGGTAAGACCAGTCCCCATCTCCTCTGGGCTGAAGGGCCCTTCAGACGTCTACTGAGAAAGAGCAGAGGGGTGGGAAAGAGAGGCTGAGGACAGAAAAGACTGCAGAGAGGGGAGAGGAAATGTTTTAAAAAAAAGAAAGAAATGACAGAGAGGTGTGAAAAGAGAAAGAGTGAAGGAGGTAGAGGAGATGAATATTGCATCGGGCCCCTGAGGGTTATGGCTGTAGTTCATGTTGTGTATTAATGTGTGAAGCGCTAGCATTCTCTGTCATGCTAATCTCACCGTGCTTCTTTGTTGTGTTGGCTGGTGTCTGCTAGTGTCACATACACTCATCTCTCCTCTCTTCCTCTGCTTTCTTCTCTTTATGCGCTCCCCTTCTGGAGTGGACGATCAGAGGGAGTAATAGGGGGTAAACAGTTCTGTTGTCTAAAAGGATCACATTTGAATAACTAATACATTGTTAGCATTAGCATACATTAATTATTCAGTCCTGCAAAGGTGCTAGCCATTTTCAGTTGTTGTTTTTTTTTCAGCCGTTGTTTACAGAAGGAATGCTTCCTGGAATCAGGACACATGAAAGAAAACAGGAACAAAAAGAAACTGTTAAAAGCACCATCAGCTCGGTAGACCCTGGGGCTCAACAGTGCAACGACCGTCCTTGTTTCACGTTTTTTTTTTTTTTTTTATGCAACAATCAAAGGAGGAACATTTCAAATGCGTGGCAAGTGTTGAATAGTCACCAAACTGTTTTTTTCAGTTTCCTCCTGATTACTTTTATCGGTTTGAAATCTTGGACGGGAAGAGAAATTGCGAGAGCGAGACGAGCCAGATTTTCCTGGAGGTAGCGTATCTCTCAAGTCTCAGTTGGTGTGGATGGAGGAGAGGAGGGGGATCTCCTCCTACGTGTTTATCCACAATAATCAGGAGTCTGTGGAGCAGGAGCGGAGGCTTGGCAGTGGGGGGACCCTGCCACATTAGAGAGGAATGAATAGAAATGTGCCAAGCCTGGCACACCAACACTTTAGACACAGCATCCTTTCTGATTTGGTCAAAACTTTGGGAGGGAGAGAGAGAGAGAGGGGGAGAGAGAGACCTTGAGACTGTTAATCTGGAGCAAACTGGACCAATGTTTCAGTTTTGTTTTGTTGTCTTTTTTTCTTGTTGTTTTTTTCTTCTCTCCACTCATGAACTTTTGCAGCAAAGCAATGGGGAGGAACAAAAGATGCCGTTCTGGGTTGACAAAGAGGAGAATAGATGGTATGCGAACGACAAGCCGCCATCTGCTCTGGAGGACGACCAAAATCTTGACACACTTCAGCAATCCCACAATCCCCTGCTCCAGGAGCGTTCCAGGCGCCCCATTCATACTCTCCCCTCCGCTCCCAGAGTCTGTGTGATTTCCCCCTTTTCTCTCCTCCTCAATTAAGTCATTAATTCCTTTCTTCGCCCCCCTCTTAATGACCGCAGAGGCACAAACAAGCCATGGTTGCTTCCTATTGAGGCCTTGTGATTGGGCATAATTGCTGCGAGGGCCTAAGTATGGGGAAGCAGGAACGAGAGAGGAGGAAAGCATTGTTTTTTGGCGGAGGCGAAGAGGAGAGCAGAAATGAAGATGCACATTAGGTGGGACCCTTCCTCTCTTGACCTGCAACACATTAGTGTCAGTGAACATTTGCCTATTCGAGACGGAGTGATGATGAAAATGAATTGAACAAATCCGAAAACGCTAGAATTTGGCTTCATAGAAAACACAGGGGACTGCATAAATTTCCATGTTAAACAGCCGATCCTTTGTCCACCTCCTAATTATTATGACACGTCATGTCTTCATCACGCTAGTTTCAAGACTGCCATGTGTTGAGTGCTTCAGGGGGAAAGGTGCTTATGTTGGCAGCAAAGGAGACCATTTTTTTAAAAAACCAACCTCATGACTGGAACCTCCATTTAAAAAACTAAAATCTGGGAACAAGATCTTTGTAAAGTTTAGGGTTGTGTTTGTTGCAAGATGTGTGAGGTAATCACCTGATATATGCATGGCACCCAGCGCGTCTTTCTGCAATCCGGCTACATTGTTTCAGGCAGGCGAGCTCTTGCTCTCCCCTGTTTTTTGGACTGGGAACACGGTCCAGTTAAAGAAAGATTCGGGATTGGTTGTGACTGGTGCTGGCTCACTGCACACAGCAAACATCTAATGGCTTCAAGCTAGCAATGTCCACCAAGGATGCCCTCCAAGCGAGAGGGAGTCCAACATTCCACCCGGAAATCAGGCGTCTTGTTTGGCTGATTGTGCATTATGTGACCATCTGCAAAAAAAAAAAAAAAAAAAAGTGTGTGTGTGCTTGTGTGTGTGTGTGTGTTGCTGGGCATGGTCAGGGGGTTGGGTTGGAGAAGCCGAGGGATGTGAAGGGAATTAGACAGTCTTTAATAACACATTTTGGGGATAAATGCATTACTGAAATACTCACAGATTGCTCCATTTATAGACGCTGAGAAGTAGAAACAGAGAGAGAGAAAAAGAGAAGCGGAGGGAGAGGGGAACAGATATAGTAAATCTCCAGATTAGAGATTAGCCATAGTAACAGATTTAAAGGGGTGTCTGGTCCTCGGCCAGCCTGCTCAGGCATCTATCTGGCTTCTGCTGGCCGGGCCTGCCATGGCCCTTCTAAGTAGATCACTCAACCCTTACTGGGAATGCCACCGCTATCTCATATGGTCTCTTTTTCCCTTTCGCTCTGTCGCTGTTGTCCGCTCAGCTCTCAGAACAGGAGACAAAAGGTTCTGCGGAGGAGGACGAGGATGGATGGAAAGCGTTTTGTCCACCCTTCCTGGCTAGAACTCCAGGCTTTTTTTGGGCCCTTTTTACATGATTTTTCCCCCTCAAAATAAAACTCCAAAGCCCCTTCGCTAATATCCAGATCAGAGGAGCAGTTAAGCATCATCGTCGACAAGCTCAGTTTGATAGTTTCGGGAGGGGTAGAGGGGATGGAGAAAGGCGGTAGAAGGGTATTTACTCCTTTTTAACATGTAATGGTGAGAGTGGGTGTTTGTGTGATGCAATGACTGATGTTCCCCTTGGCCTAATGATTATCTTTGCCGTTTTTAGGCCCTGTAAGCAGTTCTTATTGGGAACTAATTCCTGTTTTTACATGGGTGTAAGTAATCTGCTGTAATCGTCACATTCACCCAAACACACTCACATATGTATGCACAGAAACGCAGGGGGTCAAATAACTATTACACACACTCGTGGTGTAAATCCCATTGAGGCTAAGCTTTAGGGGTTGGACACAGGGGGTGGCTTCAAAGGTAAGAGGTTAAATATGATCTATGGGAACTTTTACCGCCTCAGTCATTTAACCCTTTTATATGTTTTTTTTTAATCGGTTTTAGAATATGTTTAAACAGACATTTTGTGCATCTGTTTACTCCTCAAATCTCTTGAGCATACGAGCTCATTGTCAACAGCTGGACACAACTGCAAGTGCACTGATCCAGAGACTTCATTTAAATAACATTATATTTTAGAATTATCTGCTTTGTATCATTTTCGAAAAATAAAAATGTGTTTAATGGTAAACGTGGCCGCAAATGCATCCGATTTAAAAAAACTAAAACTTTTGTGGGTGACACATCAGGAATATTCAATTACTTTCTTTAAATGTAAAAACAATCTGTGTTTCACACTTCTGACGGAGCCTTAAACAAAGACTGAGCGGCTGTATCTTGCCCTGCATTATTCTTCTCTAAGCTGCTTGCAACCCAGTTGTGGTCTGATACAGAGATGAAATCTTGGAGGCGTGTCTCTGGACCCAGGAAGCGGTGGCCACTGATTGAAGAATAGAGCTCTTGGATGGAGGATGTGCTCTGGGGGTATCGCGCACACCCCAAAAGACGGCAAGACACAATGAGAAATCACAGCTCTTTCACTTTCCGTCCATCTGCCCGCCGTGGAGCGTGCTCGGTGTGTGCCACTTGGCTTAATTCTGTCCCATCAGCCACCACAAAAGCCCCCCGATCCAATCGCAGGGATCAGACCTGGGCCAAGACCATGAGACGGGGAGCCAAGGAACAGACCAGAATCAACAGCCCATTCTCCCAAGATCTCACACACAGACACACACACACACACACACACACACACACACAATGAAAAGAGCAAGAAGGGACACAGAAAAGAATATGCTGGAGAGGTTGGCATGAAAAGTATGGAGAGAAAAGTGAGGAATTTTTCAACCTTTAATTCGTTAGTTCTAAAGTTCAGCTAGCTCCAACTCTGCCTCCAGGAGTGGATGAAGAGATGACAAAAGTCAAACACAGCGAGAGAGAAAAAGTTAACATATGTTACAGCTGGTATGCCATTTAAAAAGAAAAAGGCCAGGAGATCAGGGTCGAAAGATGAGGACAGAAAAATGCTTTTCCCAAATACCACACTCTCTCTCTCTCTCTCTTTCTCTCGCTCTCTCTCTCTCTCTCTCTCTCCATTCCCTGACTGTTAATTGTGTGAGAGCAGGTCATCAGCAGCAGTGCATTAGAATAATGGAAATAGATGGTAGAGACCTACGGATGGCAACACAAGCCATCTTCCCTATTTGCATGGCTGTGTGCTCCGGGACAATTATGTCATTATCACAGACCTAGGTGTGTGTGTGTGTGTGTGTGTGTGTGTGTGTGTGTGTGTGTGTGTGTGTGTGTGTGTGTGTGTGCGTGTGTGTGTGTGTGTGTGCGCTAGGTGACAGGTGGGCAAACAAAGCTACTAAAGTGACAAGAAAATCTGAACTCTCACTCTTTTACTATCTCTGTTGACTTTTAGAATCGCTTTAAATAGCATTTTCTCCATCTTTCCCAGCAGTTTCTTTTTTTTTAAACTGTGCAATTTTAACTCAAAAACCTCAAAATCTCTGTTGTAATTTCCTGATTTCTCTCCAAAAAGCGGGTTCCCAGCAGCGGCCATAAAGCTTTTGTAAATATTAAAGGATTACTTTGGCATTTTTTTTGCTTTCTTGTCAAGATTTAGATGAGAAGACGGGTACCACTCTCGTGCCTCTGCGTTAAAAAGCTATAAGACAGGAAGGAGTACAGCTATTTCTCAACCTATGGTAACATCGACAAGTTATAGTTTCACAAAAACAGATAAAATGTGTTAATTAGTGAGCTTTAGCAATGCTGGGAGGTGACTTTTTTACCTTTGGACAGAGCCAGGGTAGCTGTTTCCAGTCTTTATGCTAACCTAAGCTAACCAGCTACTGGTTGTAGCCGTATATTTAACAGATTAAAAGACTTTAAAAGATCAAATTTTCTTGAATGACAAACTATTCCCATAACTCAAAAATCTTTGTGCTTTGAGTTCTTCTTCTGCAGGATGATTCATTTCACGCCATAAAGGAGGACCTTCTCCAGAGAACGTATATCTTTTGTCAACCCTTAAAGTCGACAGATTTCACAACACACCCTGAACTCAACCTAAACGCCGGGGAATTCCTATCTTAGCCTGAAGTCTCTTCCACCCCATCACCTTGTGACCCCGCCAGGCTATATCAGGACCCAGACATGGCCTTCCTCCGTTTCCAGGATGTTGGTGGTAAAAGCCCCGAAAAAGGAAAAAGAAAATAGTAAAAACTCATCAATGGCAGCGTTTTTAACCTCCTTCCTCCTGTTCCTCCTCCACCCCTGAAATGAGCGAGGCCTTACAAAAGTGGAAAGACCTCATCAGGGACCCCAGACTTAAGAAAACAGTGCAAAGAGAAGAGAGGGACGACCTTTGACTCAAACAAGTGTCCTCTGCCTCCGCTGTACACGGCCGACACTTCCTGTACTCATCAAGGCAGGGAAGAGAAGGCCACCTGCTAACCATGCACGGTCACCTCTCTCGTGGCGGATGCGGCGAGTGTTAGTGTGTGTGTGTCTCTGCTCTGCTCCTACTTAGATTTGATCCCACTAAAATAAGCAATAACCTTTTGAAACCACCACCAGCCGAGCGCTTTTCAATCTACTTTTCAAAACAGCGGGAAACATACAAAGTACATGTTTTGATGGTGGCAGCCCGGATCACAGCGCCCGGCCTGAATTAAAAAAAATGAGTATTGACATGACAAATCTGAGCGGATATGAACATGGACAACAAGAGGCCATTAAATCCATCAGCGGAGTCTTCAGGCTGTTTCGGTAGCGTCAGAGATGTTGGACAACATGCATTTATCTCACTAGCAGCAGGCATTGTGGAGAAAAGGTGCGAGGTCTTTTTTTTTCTGTGAAACCTCTTAGCGTCCCATAATCAGGAGTGATAATGCGTCTCATTCTATGCTAATGTGTGTGTTTTACAGCAATCAGGCGACAGGTGATGATAGCGCATGCTGAGAGATGTTCTGCTGCGTGCACGTCGCGGGCGGGTGTGTGTGCGAGCGCGCAAGTGTGGACGCAAGGCACCATTAGTGACTTCCCAGGTCCTCTTCAGGAATACAATGGGCGGCGAAATTGCTTTAATGGAAAAAGGCTAATGTGAGATGCACACACACACATACACACACACACACACACACACACACACGTACACATACATGAACACACCGCCTTAGCAAATCACTCAAGCCGGTGAGAGGTAGAAAAAGGGAGGATATTATCACTTACACTTGAAAAAAATAGAGATGGAGGAGAGAGAATAGACAGCGAGGAGAGAGTTGGTGCTGCTCTTCTTCCACTTGCACATGCTTCCACCCACTACAGTCAGTAGTTTTCCAAAACAGAGGCATACAATCTCAAGTTTTCTCTGTCCTTAAACATGCAGGTATGATTTGTGCAGAGAGAGAGAGAGAGAGAGGCAGGAATGGAAAGAGAGGAACGGCTGAATAGATTTAATGAAACCTATTCTCTGTCATTGATAACAACAATAGTCACTGCATCCCCACATTTTCATGTCACTTTTTTTTTTTTTTCGTGAAATATTTTGTTTTGTTAAAAGACTACTAAAATGTATACTCAATAGAGAGACGGATACAAATGGTCTTACCATCAACACGATGTCAGGCCAAATGAATAAAGTGAAACAGAACAATTAATGATCAGGTTAGTCACTTAGGTTTAGGTTTACTCTTCATGTCTCGTCAGATAACATTGATCTGTGAAATTGGTGGATTTCCCCTTTAAGTCATTAGAAAAGTGTTTTTGTTCCATCACACACATCAGATGAGTAACATGAACGAAGGTCCACCAACCCAAATGTACGCCAGCTTTAACACAATAGACACACAGTCTATGCCTTCAACTGAAAACAACTGATGTGAATTAGCATAGCTTTAAAGAAAAACAACTCACGCTCTCTTTTCTTTGAAAGACAGGTCCACACACACACACACACACACACACACACACACACGCTCCTGCGCTGCTCGGTAAGACGAGTCACGTCCCTCCTTTGCTTCTAAATGGTCTCATCTGTGCCCTGCTCAAGGCTGGCAAGGCCTGCAGCATCTGTTTGACTGCAGGCCATGCCATAAGGTGCCAGGACTCCAAGGATCCTCCACACTCCCTCAAGAACACTGCTCTACGCCCCGCTAACCCCACCCTTTCACCCCCTCTCAGCCGCTTCACGCTTCCCCCTCAGACGTTGCCCTCTCCCCAACTACCTTAGACACCATGATGTCATGCAATCCATTTTGCATCATGCAAATCCCGAAAAACCAACTCTCCTCATTTTTCTCACCCATCACCCATCACTTTAAAGTTGAAGTTGCGCTTCCACCTGGTTCGTACTTTGCCTAATCTCACCTGCCTCCACCCTCCTCTTCTCCACCTCCCCGACGCCCCCTCCGTCCTCCCTTGGTTTCCGTCTAATGCCCCCGCTGTCAGGATGTGTGAGATGTCATCTACCTCCCTAATCTGCTGTTCCCCCTCCCTCCCTCTCCCTCTGAACCTCTTCCTTTGCTCTCTCCCCCGAGGGTGAGCGAGATGTCGTCTGGCTGGGACTGCAACTGTAGAGACTGTGTGTGTGTGTGTGTGTGTGTGTGTGTGGTAACAGAGTGTGTCTCATCGCCAGGAAGACTTGCGCCTCGGAGGAACAGACAGATTAGCGGGTAGATTCTAGCTCCCAGCGCGGCTCTCAAGCTGCATTCCCAGGAACGACCCTTAACAAGCGTCACATTCCCCCCCTCCAGGTCACCCGCGGCAAACCCCAGACACAAGGAGAGGAGAGAGTAATCTGATGGCACTCTCTCTGTTATTTCTCCTTATCTCTCTTTTCTTAGCAGGGCAGTCAAACGCCTTTGCCCCTGAGCTGCAACCGGGAGATGTTTCTGCATGTGTGTGTGTGTGTGTGTGTGTGTGTGGCACCAACAGGAGCCCCCTGCTGAGGCCTCTTCAAAGCCTCAAGAGAGTGGATGCAGTTAGTGAGAGGGGAGAAAATGAGGGAGGGAGGGAGGGAGGGATTTTGGCCTAGAAGGAGACACAGTCAGGGGGGGGAAGAGGAGAGGGGAGGATGGTCTTATGACGGAGGGGGTCTGCGGCTAACAAGCTGTGTGGAGCCACAGAAGGTGTGTGTAGCCGAGCGTGAGGAAACGGTTGAGACAGCACGGGCCCACTGAGATGACCGTGGAGCTAATGCTATGTTAGTGAGCTTGCTAACGGCATGCCTGGGCCTTGGCGCACCGCCCTTCCACACGGATCACAGAGGCCCACAGCACAACGAAAGGAGACACCTCAAGTCTGCAGGGGGAGGTATTACCAGTGACACGTCTTTTGGGCACCGATTGGGACTCCTTTACCATCTGAGCCTCTCGTTTCGTGACTCACACGCAGCCATGTGGGTTATTTAAAGAGACCCCCCTAAATCCAATGTGGCGGGGAAGGTGAGGTAGAACAACGCTCAGAGCGGGGAAAATAACCGGCACTTCCAATCGAGGTATACGGAGGAGGATTTATGCAGCAAGGCACCTTTGGTAATTTGACTTTAAAGGGAGTTGAGACATCTCTTAGGGTTAGCAGGCATTTAAGCTGCACTTAGTCTATGTAGCATGTTATGTCGGTCAAGCAACATGTAAGCAGATCATGGCCCTTTTCTATTCTTTGTTTTGAACAGGTGTGAGTGATGAACAGTGGAGATGGAGCAACACTTCTGTTACAGTGTTTTAGATCAAACATACTTGGTTCTATGTCGTCTAAATCCTTTTTGTAGGTTCAGTTTTTGATGGAAAAACATGGAAATTATAGTGCTCCCATCTTAATCAACAGGGTTGGAAAGAGTACAGGAAAAGTAGTATCAGTTGTAAAAGTAATGTTACTTTAGTTTATAGTAGAGGTAAAATGATCAAAACTGGTAAAAAAAAAAAAAAAAAAGTACTAAAAATACAAAGTAGGTGCATTGCATTTTCTTAAATGGAAAAATTGTCTATAATGATAATGATGTTATATGATAGAGCTAAGTAAAGAACACATTTAGGCAACAAAATACAGTTTCATTAACGATATAGTCCTTTTCTATAGACTGTAGTTTGCAGCCTGATAATACAACTGCTTGTCAATTATAAATACACAACCACCACCCTCACTATAGCCTCACTAGAGCTAACCAGAAACAAGAACAACACAATTAGACAATAAAACGCAAATGACCGACAACAAATAGCAAGTGGACAGACACCACATCGGGTGCAAATTAAACTACAGAAATAAAATAAAATACAATACATGACACCTCTTACAGCAGCAGAATTAAATATCACAAATGCAGAGAACATGAACATGTGTAAACAGTAAAAACTCCACAGGAGCAGCAGCCATGGAGAGCAACATAAGGCAACATCACCAAGCAATGTTGACGTTCTCCACCATGGGGGTGAGTTTGTTGTACTCACCTGTGTGACGTCCTGCACCGTCTGCTCCAGTTTCCACTTCTCTGCTCCTCCATTTTCAGATATAACCAGTCCACTCAGTAACATAACCAGTCCTGGTCCCACTCTACCATTTGAATAGGTGTAAAGTTCTTCGGCGAGCGTACCTGGAGGGTCCACCATTACCATTTTAGCGCGTGTTGTTCATGGGTGTGTTTGATTTGGGTCACGTAGCGTGCTCGGCGGGTGGTGTATTATTTCCTAATGATTTATACATTTTAAGCTTTTGTTTTTGCTCTGTACTTGAGAGTGAAAAATACACAAGTTCCAGTGAAATTGCTGATTTTGAATGTTTAAAAAGAGATCTCACTGGTGCTGTATATGAGAAATATTGATATTTCCCTGAGGAGAGTCTGGTCAGAACTCTGGGTTTGCCTTTGCAATAACTAGGCCGTGTTGCAAGGAAGGGTTCATGCCTAAATGCCTCAGTCAGTTAATCATCATTTTTAATAATCAAATTTTTAATAATTTAATCAATTAAATCATCATTAAAGATCAAGACATGAAGTGCTTTGGGGAAAACAAACATGTTCATACATTTTTTTGTAAAGTGATGGACAGGGCTATACTCATGTACGAGGGTCAAAGGTCATGTATGGTAACCACAACATTTTCTGGGTGGCTTCATATGACCTCACAGGCTCATGTTTCCATTAACCCTCTCGGTGACCCCATTGTATTGTCTTGTGGCGGTAAAGCAGAGCATCACAGTATGAAGTCATGAGGCTAATGAAGGTCTTCTGCAAATGGAGTGTGGTGCACCCGCAACACTTTGGGTCAATGACCTGTTTGTAAGATCCCTAAACCCTAAAGGCCAATTTGCGGTTCATTTTGGGGTTGTGTTCACAGACTCTGATATTTACTGAATCTGATTCAGTGTCTTTCACAGTTACCTCATCGCTACTGCAGAGGAGCTGAGGTCGGAGGCAGAGCTGCTTTGTACTATCTGATCAGATTAAGGCGTGAGACAGCCCAAGGCAGGAGGGCAGTGACAAGTAGTATTACAGCAGTTAATTAAAGGCAGAGCAAGAGGAGCTTTAATTAGACCTTTATTTCATCCGGAGCTGATATGCCGTTTATTCCATTTTTTAACTCTTTTAATTTTGTGTTGACTTGTATAATCTGCAGTGACACTGAGTTACTGCAGGTACAATAGAAGGTATGGGAATATCTTCATCTACTTTCGCATGATTGGATATATCAGCCTTTTCTCACACACGTCAGTAGAATTTATGATATATTCTGAAAAGACACATTTATGTTGTGGGTGGTGGTTTGGCTTTTGTTTATGGCTCATCTCTGTCGGTTACGATATTGTTTGGTTGTGATCCCTTCCCTTAGGAGGAGACTGGACACCAGCTGCTAAAAATGATTTGCCTATACGTATAATGATGCAATGTAGATGCAATGGGCAGAGTAGACAAAATGTGTGTTTAGAATTTGTTATTTAAAAAAAATGTAAGGAAAGCGCAATACGCAGGTGTTTTACTGTCTTAGAGATTTCGAGCCAGAACATCTTATATTATGCAGTAGGTAAATTATAAATTAAAATAAAATAAAGCTGTACATCAACCATCATTCACATTTATTGTCACACTTTTACCTGTTTGACAGTGCTGTTCACCTGTACCGTACCACGTGCCGCTCCTAATGCTGTTGACCATGTAGCTTGTGTGTCTGTGCAGTGGTAAGGATGTGTGTGTGTGTGTGTGTGTGTGTGTGTGTGTGTGTGTGTGTGTGTGTGTGTGTGTGTGTGTGTGTGTGTGTGTGTGTGTGTGTGTGTGTGTGTGTGTGTGTGCGGTGGATAATGAAGAGGCATTGTGTCTCCTTAAAATGACATCATGGCTCTGACAGAAGCTGGAGAAGATGCCCGGGGTCTCAGAGCGGAACTCTTCAGCTCGGCGCAAGTGTGTATGTGTGAGTGTGTGTCCGTCCCTGGGCTACAGGAGTCCTCCTGGGCTTTGTGAACGAAAGTCAAACCGTCAAAGACAAAAACAAAACCTGACCAACAGCAATATGAAGCAGAGGGCAGGCCATTTGGCTGCTGCCCGCACGCTGGTGCCTCAGTGTGAAAGCGATGGGTGCGAGGGCTGAGGGGAGGCGCATTTGAAGAGAGAGAGAGAGGTGGGAAAAGACTACAGAGAAAGAGAGAGGGAGGTCCAGGAAGTTGTAGAAAGGGTTCAGGGGTCAATTCAGCCTGCAGGCCTGGGTGACGCTTTCAGGGTTCTGGCCTGTATTGCATCATGGGAGTCCTTGGCATGTCCTTTTTATCTTGCCTCTGACCAGACAGATCCTTCCCGGTGGCTTTGTGCACACACACACACACACACACATATATATATATATATATATATATATATATACAAAACACATGCACCTTGATTCTTTTTGTGTGGAGCCGAATAGACAGTGGTGGAAGAAGTACTCACATACTTTACTGAAGTAAAAGCGCTGATAAAAGCATGTAAAAATACTCCATTACCGGCCCTTCATTTAAAATCCTACTGAAGTAAAAGTACAAAATTACTATCAGCAAAAAGTATTAGAAGAAAAAGTACTCACTCTTCAGATGCATACCCAGGTGAATGATATATTAAATAACTAGATCATTAATACTCATGCATCGATGCATAAGTGGCATTTCACTGTCCTCGCTAGTCACGGTGAAGATAGTTTTAAAGGAATAGTTTGACATTTTGGGACATATGCCTTCTGTGGTGGAGAGTGATATGAGATGATCCACTCCCAGAAAATGGAAATACCCAAGTAAAGTACAAGTATTACAAAACTGTACCTAAGTGCAGTACTTGAGAGAGTACACCACTGCAAATCAGTCACTTTTGAGAGTTTGAGACATTAAAATGGCATCATGTTGCGCTGAACCACATTATACAAGAATGTACATTTTAGGCTTGTGTTATATGCTAGTTTGAGTCCATATCAGATGAATTTGAACCTCAAGTGGAAGAAATTTAACAGCAGCGTAAAATAAGCTCAGAGGTATTCTGAGTCTTTATCGTGAACACATCGAAGGCACATCTCACATCTACGCTGAGTAAGATTGACAGGCTTCTTCTCTGAGCTGAAGTGAACCTCTCGCCCTGAGTGTGTGTGTAATGAGAGACAGGTCTTGTGACAAGCACTAATCAGCCCAGACTCTTGACCCTGCGGCAGTGAGGCTGACACAAGGGGGGATAGACTGCGACACTGCTAACAACTCCCGCGACCTGTGTGTGTGTGTGTGTCTGTGTGTGTGTAGATGAACATGTGTCATTTCAGGTAATAGAGGAATGAGTTCATGTTCAGTTTAATGCCTAGATTGTAATTTTCTAAATGTGAAGATATTCTGATATGAAAAGGTTATTAAATCAGTTTTTAAGAGATTAGTAATAAAATGTTAAGCGATCGTATCGATCCACAATGAAATAATACGTTTTGATTTCTAAATGTCGAAAAAGCCAGTCACTCTAAAATAACCGTCACCATCCTCAAATTCAACTCACATTTTTAGCTGAAACCTTTTTAACTGCAGTAAGTTCAAGACAGGTCCAGCAAATCTACTAGTAAATCAATTTCTGCTAATTGAAGTATTTTTTTTTTAAAGGAAAAAATGCTTATTTGCTTTCTTGTCAAGAGTTAAATGAGAAGATTGATACCACTCCTCAATGTATATATAAATATGAAGCCACAGCCAGCAGCTGGTTAGCTTAGTGTAGCATAAAGACTGGGTTCTCTCCAGTGGTGACAACATCCACCAACCTGCTAAAAAAACTAATTTTGTTTCCTTAATCCATACAAAAAAAAAACATGTATAAAGACACCAGCTCACCATTTTACAGAGGGTCATGTGCCATTATGTGTCAGCCAAAAACATTGTCCCCAGAAAAATGACAAACTGTCATCTTTACATTTAGATTTTGTATGGTTTAAACAAAAACTAGATTTGGGGAGTTAATTGTTTTCTGCATACCTGGATGTACCCTGCTGCTTTATGGAAAACAAAAGATATGATTTTCCAAAAACTCATGTATATTCAAGACATCTTTAAGGCTGGTAGTAACATAACTGCACCCAAAAAGGTCCCATGTGCATCAATGGGTGCTTGGGATGTACCGCGTGTGTGTGTGTGTGTGTGTGTGTGTGTGTGCCTTTGTGCTGGCTCATATTACCGTCACAGTGACACTCAGCGGGAGTGACAGCGGCTTTCTAGGAGTATCATCGGTCCTGCTGATAAGAGGGGCTGTAGCCTCAGAACAAACACACTCCCGGCTCTCCACACGTAATCGCTGAATCAATAAAGGAAGCATCACTAGATGTTGTCATCCAGGTATGTTTATTGTTATCAAGAGTGCACTGACAGACCAGTACCGACATACAGCACAGACCGAGAAAAAGAAAGCTGAAGTGTGATCAAAGGGTTAACGTGTGGAATATGGCCCTGGAAATGGACACTATGCAGTGCAGCATCTACAGTGGCGTGATTAACTGTGTATTGTTAAAGAAATGTATCACGAGGCATTTGATATATGCTCCAATAAATCTCAAAAGTCTTCTTTGATTATACAGGAAGTGATATATTGCATGTAATGTAACCAGGGGAATGTATGTCATTGTAGATATTACAAAATCAGCATTAAGATCCGTGTTGCAAGTTGGAAAATTTAAATAAAACACACAATCAAATAAAAAGGATTTGATTGATGAGGCAGTAAGTGATTGACACGTTGGACATGATCAAGGCTTTGAGACCTGGGTGGTGTACCTTTCACTCAGCACAGCATCCTTTAAAAAGGTGTATTTACAAGACACACATAATTTATTGTTTGATAGAACTTTCATAGCACTACATGTATTACGACAATTATATTCTTCCATGCAAAAAAAATGTAGTCAACAGTACAGTTTCCTCCGTCATTCATAAAAACTACAATCTGTAAAAAGGGCTGGTTTGAAATGTGTGGGTCACGCCTCATCCGTTATCATTCCTCACTGACCTCACGGGCCTGTCTACGTGGGGGAGGAGGAGGCGTTAAACGGACACTTTTTCCAGCTAAAATCTATTAAATAATTTAATCTTCGTTTTAACTAAATACTTCACTCAACAACAAAATCATCTCCTACCTGAAAATATTGTGTTTATTCATCTTGTAGTGTCCATCTCTGTAACTGTATGTGCAGCTTGTTGGCTGTATGTCTGTTCCTCGATCAGAGCAACACAACCCAATCATCAAATCAACCTGTCTGGATCACAGCTAATCTCAATGGGCTCAGTATGGAATAATGAATATGTTATAGGCGGCAACAAACTGAGCGTATTGCACTTGTGTTTCTAGGAAAGATGACTTAAAGGTACAATGTAGGAGATCGGGGGGCATTTCCATTGCCTCTCAACAAGGCGGCGGCCGAGCCGGCTAGAAGCTAACAGTGCTAACAGCGCAAAAACAGTGTTTACCTGAGGGTGGAACCAAAGGGTGGGTGCTACACGCTTCCGCGATGATGCAATTGGTCGGGACAGTGTTATGCAACTACCGTATGAGCGCAGTGCAGAGCGGCGGCCATGAACTAGCCATCGGGGGCACTCTCACATGCGCTAACATGCACGTGTAGCCGGCCCGGCTGTGTCAACGAAGAGCGGAGAAACTCTTGATTGCGACACACACACACACACAGAGGGAGAGCGACTCCATTCTCTGCTCAGGCAGACATTACTCCACCTTATCTTTAATAGATAATAGTTGTTTGCTGCTCTAATAATGCTCTGAATAGAAAAAATGTAGCAGCGTTAAGTCTGTCAATTTGAATGGTGAACCTACACAACTGAATAAATGCAGTGTAAACACAAAAAATGTCACCTTTCACTGATGTCGTTTTGACTTACCGCTACTGTATGAGTGTAAAAGCAACAATGTCGTAGTGGATCATCACTCTGTACCAGCACTTATTGTATAAATTATTGCACCACACATGTTGTTAAGTGTTCCCTGCACCAAAAAGGTTACACAGTAAACCCTCCACGAGATAAAGAAATTAGCAATTTACAAGGAAAGTAATACTGCTTCTTGGCAAATTCCGTATAAAAAAAACAACAACATGGGGACTGAATGGCCGTACATAAAATGGGAGATGCGTGCAGAGATGCATAATCTGAATTTACTGTCCATTTGTGTTTCCAGTCTGAAAGGAATTCATTCAGGACAGCCGGTCTCCCAGCATGCAGCTCTGGTTTCCGCAGTCCCACAATGCACAGCGTCTACTTGGGCCAGTCCACTCTGGCAAAGAAAGGGTGGGATTTGATATCATCCACGCCCCCCACACCTGCCCCCAGTCTCTCCACTGGGTTGTACTGGAGCAGCTGCAGACAAAACGGAGACCATAAGAGGCATTTATAATTCAGTACAAGTAGTAAAAAGTGATGCCATAGTTTCCGCATGTCCACTAACGATTTTAATATATATATTAATATACATTTAAAGATAACCAGTGTTGAGGATTAGCAATTAGCTTCAAGATATAAGCATGGAGAAAGCTCTGTTATATTATATATATATATATATATATAAGATAATATGTCCACTATGTCTAGGATGTGTGTTTATCAGTTCTAACCTGTCAGAAAATAATCAAAAAAGTTATGGTGAGCTCTGGTGTTTATTTTTGTAACATATTTGTAGATGTCGTGACTTCATTCCCAGAGAGTGTTTTCAGTACTGTGATGCATGTTCTGTGAATGAAGGTAGAGTTTTTGCGCCTGTTGAGTCACTGTAGCAGGTCATGCTAACCAAGTTCTTCTTCTACAGTACTTATTTCAAACAAAGCACCATTGCTGGGTATTTGAAATATCCCATATACACGTTTTTTTTTTATATCTATGTTTCATTTCCATCGTGTTCACCAGCCAGTGTGAGAGAGTTGTAACTTTATTTGCAAATGCAACAGATTATTACATTAAAACTATCATGCAAGCCTCCCTCACCCAACCATCCGCATTCACAAAAAGTCATTAGTTATGTTCATGTTTTTTTCAATCTGCACCTTCAAGTGTAAATTACTTTTGTAAAGAATATATGATCAATGCAGAATCTTCAAACTTCTGTTGAGGTGGGGGAACATCTATTTGAGTGGGCCACTCAAGTTAAATACTGTACATGACATTAACAGAGTTACAGTACATTACACAGGAAGTTACCGGTAGCACACCGGACTCTCACCTGCTCCAGTAGAGATCTGGCCTCCTCTGAAACAGACTCGGGGGTGTTGAGAGCAGTGTGGCGACCGATTCCTGCTGGATGGCACCGCAGCAGAGACTGTGCAGAGGGAAGGAGGGGTGGAAAGAATAGATAATGATCAATCAAAAACAAAGAAAACCTGACAGACCCGAGAGCTAAAGGGACATTTACACTGACACCCCGCAGAGCCGAGGGTCTAATGTGAGAGCACCAGAGCTGGACAAATAGGAGGAGACCAAAGAGCCGGAGCAACTGAAACAACACTGATCACACCAACTACAACAAGGCAGTGACTCAGCTACTGTTGCTCTTTCTTAGAACTGACGTGTGTCACAGAAAGAATGACATGGGTTAGGGTTTGTTCTTGAATTATGCAGAGCTATTGTACTGGAAGAACCAACAGTTAAGCAGGCAGCAGTAGCTATAAAGCATTTTTATTTGTTTTTAGAGTAAAATATGACTGGGTCAAACCGGCAATTACAAGGAATTGTTGCACTCTGGGGGAAAAAAAAAAAAATAGAAATAATCTCAGTAGAGAGAGAGAGAGAAAAGGGAGCACAAGACCTACAAATGCTTTTCCAACCACAGAATGTAGCCACATTATTAAAATAATTGACAATAATGACATAATCACTGTACGTTGCAACAGGACATCTTTCAGCGTATCTACACTTCAAAATTCAGGGTTCGACTTTAATGTATTTTTTCCACTTGCCTGGTCGGGCAAGTGGAAAAAAATCGAATTGCCCAGAGTCAATTTTGACTTGCCCCTATAATAAATGTATTATTTATCTAGTTAGCGAATAACAACAAAGACTAAAGTGAATGGTCTTGTTCCATCTGCCTTGTTCTCAAACTTGGGGAAAAAACATAGTTGGAGTTTCGCCCACATGCTCTTTCCCAACTTAACCCCCCGTTTCCAGGAGAATTGAAAGCTAAAAAGACTTTAGTCTTTACTCGCCGGCCACGAGTGCCCGATCAATACTGCGCATGTGCACCTCTCCACAGAGATGAGAAGGAAGCGAGATGGATCACTCCTTCGCTACTTCCATCATCCATTACGGGGAGAAAAAACAACAATGTGTTTATCTATTTTTTACCACTAGCCCGATCGATCAAGTGTGTTTGCTAGATTTACTCGCCCCAGACTTGGCATTGTACTTCAGGCAAGCAGGCAGTCCTTATTGTTGAGCCCTGAAATTGAAAATGCTAGAACAGAGCGTGTGCAGCAAGACGTAAGCCCGTGAACCGTTTGTGTTGGGGGACCCTGTGTGCTTTTTTCCCATCAGTTAGGTCGGTTGCCTCTCTCTCTCTCTCTCTCTCTCCTGGTACGTACTGCAGGAGTTCTGGCTGGGTTCCTAGCCACAGTCAAGACTGCTGCAGGCAAGATCTTATCCTGCAAGGATCAAGAGACACTATGTGTGCCTGTGTATCCTTGCCAGGGCTGTACCCAGACATAATCATCAAAGGAGACATCTGTGTGACTGACTTGTTCTTTTTCCAGGTAAGTGGGTGTGTATTGTTCAACATAGAAACACTAACCTAACTAACACCCAGACTCATGTTTGGGGCCATTGATGGAAACCACTGATAGCTGATATGAAAATATGCCCACTGGCAATCAGTTAGAGTTTATTCAAATTGAATAGACAATGGACAATTGAAGGGACGCTCTGCACCTGCACAGGCCTGTCTGTGCGTGCAACTGTATGTGCGTTTGTCCTTCAAGAGAGCAGCAAGGTATAATTAGCATGTGCATGTGAATATGGATCATTTGTCTTGCAAACAAAAAGGCTCCGAGATGCTCCCCCTTCAAAGATTGTCCCTCGGACAGCCCGGCCCGAGCAGCAGCACCTCGAGAGCCGCCCCGGTCTTCACCTTCCACACACCGACCTCGGATCGGCGCGCTCCAAGCCCAGCGCTGCTCCAGGAGCCAGCAACCAGGCCCGGTGAGAGCTGACCCCCTCTGCCCCAGCAGATGGAGCTCAGGCTGGGGGAGAAAGTCACACCGACACCCCTGGCACTCCCCGAGAACCAGAGTAAGAGACGGCAGCCAAGACGCACCTCACACACACACACACACACACACCAAAACAACAAACTCCACCTACAAACATACAGACACGCGCGCAGAATCATACACAACTTGGCACAACCATAAGGAGTGTGAGAGAGTTGAAAGCCAAGGCACCTACAGACATCCCACAACACCTTAGATACAAAGATAACGTTCATACTATCTGACTCACCATGCCTGTCAGCAGCTCGTACAGGACGGCGCCCAAACTCCACCAATCGCACGATGCGGTCTCCTCAGCGATTCCTCCCACCTCTGAAATGAGAGTAAAAAAAAAGGAGGGAAAACGCGGAATTAATCATTAAATCAACAAGCAGAGAAATAACTGAAGTCAACTGATCATAGATGTAAAATAAAAGAATAACCCAATATTTATAAATAAAATAAAATGTACTCATCTTAAGCTTAGCCAAGTGCAGAAGAGACCGCTTTAGTAATTACATGAGAAAACCCTCATCAAACAGTTTCCGACTGACATCTTGGGTTACTTAATATTTCATTGAATTGATACAATCAATTCAAAATGAGCACAAAAACATGAACAGTCTCTCTCACACACACACACACACAAACAAGTGTGTGTCTCATAAAAGGGTGATTTGCATAATAAAAAAGCAGTTAAATTGAGGAAACCGTCTGCTGCAACTTCACACCATCTGCATGACCTGACCTCAAACACACACACACACACACACACACACACACACACACACGCACACGCACACGCACACACACACACACACACACGCACACACCAAGAAATGTAAAGCAGGAACAACTGAGAAGTAGTATAACATTATTGTTTAGGTTTCTGTTCTCCCGCACCATTTTCAGCTGCTGAAAACAACATTTATTTTCATTATCGATTGTTGGGTTTGTAAAATGTCAAGAAATAGTGGCAAATTAGGAAATCATCATTTAAAGTCATTAAATCAAATGTCTTGTCCGTTTAACAGTCGAAAAAAAAAAAAAAAAAGTAAAAAGAAGCCAAATCATAAGTGTGCGAAATAACTTAAATGATTAATCCATTACCAAATCATTGCAGCCTTACCACGGATCCTAATGACAGTCCGCCATTGAGGTTTTTTGTCTTGACAACCAAAACTAGTTAAAGGCTCTCAATAATCACAGACATCTTTGACCATCTCTACATACATGTCAGGACTGCAAAACCCTCTCAAGATAAACATTTCATGGGAAATCTGTCCACTGTCTTGCTCATGGCCACGTTTTCTGAGATTCTGATCCAGAGTCAGTCGGGCAACCAGTCTGATGGAAGGCTGTTGGGACTCCACAGCATGTGTTGAAGTATGACACAGAAACCAAGAGTGACACACGTGTTGCTAAAGTCAAAAGTATATGTGAGAGAGAGAGTCTGTGTGTGCGCTAGCTCCACTGGGTACCAGATGGCCTCTTGTGCCGCTCAGCGCTCCCTCTGCTCCGCTCTCTCCAGAGGGCTGGGACCCCGGGTCACGGCTGCGTGTGCCCAGAGACCAGGCTCCTCAGCTGGGGGAGCAGAGGAGGACAAAGACCCCTCGTCTCACCGGAGGCTGCCAGGAACTCCAGGGGCCTGTGCGGCTCTCTTGCAGTAAAGGTTAGAGAGGGCTATGATACGACTTGCACGTTTCGTTTACACACATTCATACACACTCAAAACACACACACACACACACACACACAAAGCCAACTGAGCAACCAGTCTTCAGGGCTCCCCAGGACTAGTGTTTTGACAGCCAAGGAGAGAAGATCGTCATTGAACGGACTAGTGATACCTGCGTAGTTATGAGCTGGAGGGGAGATACTGGACACACACACACACACACACACAAAAGCACACGTCTCAGAGCAAGGTCGATGTCATCACAATGGATTAATGTCTAAGGAGCTGCAGGGAGAGTACAGTGGAGCTGGCTACACTTACCGCTCTGTCAGAGCGAGGCAGGGAGAAAGGGAGATAGAGAGAGAGAGGACGGGAAGGGAGAATTAACTGCATCCACGGGCCATGGGTCATTCAAACCCCACTGTTACACTGTGTGACGCGTTAATTTGACCATACCTCCACAAAGCTTTCTTAAACAGCACGCGAACAAAAGATAATTGGAAGAAAACAAACGGATACGGAGGAGTTTGGGTACGAACATTACAGCGTTAAGCTCGTGGGCCTCTTCTTCTTCCCTTTCCCCTTAACAATGCAGTTCCCTCCTGCTTTGCATCTTGATCACTCCATCTCCTCTCGGCTTGGGGGGGGGGGGGGGGGGGGGCATAAGGAACTTTCTCTCTTCTCCTCTTAGTCTGACTTCCCTAAAAGCTGAACAGACAGTCATTGTTGAAAGGGGAAGTAAAGCGTTTTGCAGGTAGGAAGTAAGGAGGCTTCGGTTTATGACGTTCCAAGACTGAGTCTCATATGAGGCTCAGTTAAAAAGGTGACAATTGTTGTTAAAACCAAATAAGTTATATATTCTAAAACAATCCTTTGACTCATCTTTACTGCGAGGACAGAATATCTGATAATATTCAAATAACAGAGCCGAAGTACGTTCGGGGTACAGTTTCTTACTTGAAAAGGTTTCCAAAACAAAGAGATGGCCGCGTTGTGTGAAAAGGGGAACCAAACATTATCTTCCAGTAGATCACGCTGTGGCTGAGCAGCTAAAAGTCACCTCAGAGGGGAAGAATATTGAGTTTCCCTTTTCTTAGACATTGAAGAGAATTGGTTTAGGCCTTGCTTCCCTCTCCGCAGAACAATAAACAATTTCCTGTTTCGTGCTCCAATCAGGTCGTTGTCTCACTGTCACTCAATAGCCGTTTTATTATTATTAGAGAACAAAAGATTAGCCGTCTGATGTTTATCAATAACGATGACGATTTGCTGAGAAAATAAATAAGCAGAAGTGCAGGATAAATAGATTCACAGATGTCACTGTATTTTCCGAGTCCACTCCCGTGTTTTTTGGGTGTGAATGTGTGCCTTGTAAAAACATGTTTCTCTCCGTCTTACACACACACACACACACACACACACACACGGTCACAGCAGGCCCCCTGCTAGCTTTCTGGCAAACAGTCATAAATCTGTCATCAGGAATGAAGCCATCGCCAGAGCTGACCCTGTCTGGATAAACAGCAATACATAACAAGGGCAGGGGAGACACACACTCACTAACCTCTGCGTTAGAGAGAGTGTGTGTGTGTGTGTGTGTGTGTGTGTGTGTGTGTGTGTGTGTGTGTGTGTGTGTTAACAAGCACATAATGTACATCAACAGATACATGCGTGTACCAATCGTAAAGGGGTTTGCAGGTATATGAAATGAAAGCATGTCAAACAGATGAGAGCCATTACTTAGTAATATGTGCACACTAAAATGTACAGCAACAAAGAAAGGTGGACAAAGACGAGAAAGAGAGAGAGAAAAAGTTGCCAGCGTTTTTTCCGTAGTACATTCAATGTATGTTGAAGCCACACTATCGCTCAGCAAGAGCGTCACACACCCCCTGTTGGCTGCTTGAACACATTACATCCATTGATCCATGTGGGATCAACTTTAACTAACAAGATCCTTCACACCTGGGCTGATCAGGACAATTCCACTTCATTTCACTAAGGCGCTGGCTTTTATCACCAACATTGAACATTTTTTTCTGGGATTGTTTCATATTTGTGCGAGTGAGCCGAATGTGAACACCGCCCAAAAGGGCACCACTCCGATTGCCTCCTTCAGCTCCTCTTGTCCAACATTGGATATACTTGTATTTTGTCTACATCTGAATTCTACAGGGCCGGGAAGACTAGTTGATTAACTTACGGACGTATTCAATGACTATTTTGAAAGTCAATTAATCGGATTGTCAAGTAAAGAAACCGAAAGTTGCCGACAGCCTTTCAAGTCTGAAAAAAATAAAATATAAAAAATAAATACCTTCCAGTTTTGACTGCACTTTAAAAAAGTAATCAATACATTATTTGCCCTAAACCTTTACTTGATTGATCCAGAACTGGCTTATGAGTGCTGTTATAAATTATCTGTGAGTCAAGTGTGTACATTTAGTCAAAATCTACCTTTTACATTTTTTTTAATTTCAATCATTTTATTTTATATTTTGAAATAAACAAGGACTGTTCAGACCTACCATCCACTCTCTTAGACAAGTATAAAGAGCCGTCGCTGCTGATATTAACAAGAACAATTACTACATCAATTACACAATGACTTCAGAGTCAAACATGTCTCGAATTGGCACTTAGGTTTTAAGCTCCATTGTGCACACGAAGCTCCTTGTGCTGAGCTTTGCTCCTGTGTGTCTTTAGGTCATCTACCGCTGGCCACCGTACATATGCCTCTACGTGCTTCCATTTCCATTAGTGGGCTTTTAAACAAGCAGTTTCTAAAGGGAATAAAAGAAAAAAAAATGCACACTTTGAATATTAGATAAAGCATTTGTTGCTTTCAGATTTATTACGACAGTGGCACACTGTATGTTCTAGTCACAAGGAGGATTTAAATCTGAAGTGACCTTCCTGGCTTGAGAGAGAGGATGAGTATGAGAGAATAGCTTAATATAAGTGCGTGGGGGAGTGAATGGGTGCGAGGGTCATTGTGTACGTCTCTAAATCCAGAGTTTTTCCAGCAGTTATCCGTCCTGCATATTTAAGAAAAGATGTAATCAAACACATCACACACAATCCATCCAGCATCCCGAGTGTGAAGCCCGATACTTAAAACAGAAACATATTAGAAGAAGTATCCGCCCATAGATGACAAACGGATGTGCACGCACACACACACACACACACACACACACACACACACACACACACACACACACACAGAAGTGCTAAGTAGGGACATGGTGCTGTAGTCTAGCAGCGGTTTGTTTTAGGCAGCTTGTAAACAGCATGCCGGAGCTGCCACAAGCCTGCTGAGGGCGACACATGGAGTTACCTCACCGCTGTCTCAGTGTTGCACAACAGCACACTCTACAGGACAAGGGGAGAACTACAACCTCTCCAAACTGTGAGTAAATACTAAATATTTCTATTTTATCCTCCGGGTACAAACCAATATATGTGTTATTAAAATGTAAAAAAAACGTCATCATGATTACTGCATGAATCCTTAAGATGTGGTTTCTTTAATGGGTAAAAAAAAAAAGCAAATGCACAGAATGGAAAGAGGATCTTTGCGTATGGATTTCTGTCTATTTCAAAGTGGAGAAGAATCAGTGTTCACCCGTTTCTACTCTCTAGAGTGGTGTGTGTGTGTGTGTGTGTGTGTGTGTACACGTGGATTGTTTATTCATGTCTGGCTATGAATGAGGGTTTTGTGACCATGGGAAAGTGGCCTACTTATGGCCCTGCATGCCTGCATAGAATTAACCAAAGCTCCTTACTGACACGCAAACACACAAAATGAGGCTCCCAATTAACAAGTTCAGAAGGGCCACCTAAGAGAAATCAGAGAGATAAAGTGTATGAGCAGACGTCTCACCTGGTGCACAGTACATATTGGCAATGGCCTCTTTGTCGCAAGACTCCTCCACATCGTTCCAGCTACAAAAGTAGGTGAGCTGAATGTGACCTAAGGAGACAGGAAGAGAGGGAAAGCGTTGGGCTCAAAGTCCGAGTAAGAAACCTTCATCTGGTGCTCTGCCTCAAGCACGACACAGCCGAGTATCACTCCGTCTGGATACTTTTCAAAACTGTTTACTCACCTTCGGAGCACTTCCTTCCACCGTTCCTTTCTGCCTCTCTACATCCCTCAGCGAGCTTTTCAAGCACACGGCCCCAGCGATTACTCCTGTTTAGCGGCTACCCGTTAACGCTATCATTAGAACTAATGGTGTCATTAGGTAGCCGTGGCCATTAGCCTGGGCTAGCCAGACTGATGCACCACACTACGCCGTTGATGGGCCCTTTAGAACAATAATTACCACCAGGGAGACGAAAACAGCCACTCAGCTAATTAGACGCTTGTTGATAACGAGGCGGAGAGAGATGATTGTAGGACGACAAAGGAAGAAGTTGAGGGGGGAATCTGTGACCTCCTGCTAGGAAAAAAAACACTTTCCCCTTTCTGGAAAAGCCTTAATTTCAGTAAATACATTACATCATGTCTGACTGACAGAGTAAAGCTGCTTCAGAGACATGTGGTTATATGCTCGCTATAAGAGAAATATGCTTCCCTAATATTGTAGCTCGTAAGCAGTTGTGGCATTATTGTTTAGTGCAGCGAATATTATAAGAACGTATTCTACATTGTATCCCCCCTCCCCCCATTCTTATACTGGACTAGATTGTGGGATGTTACCGAACAAAGACTTTACGATAAGCCGCGGTAATAACGGATGTCTAACCTTGGTGGTCGAGCAGGATGTTGTTGGGGTTGAGGTCTCGACAAAAGATGCCGTGTTGGTGCAGAAGGTCCAGGGCCGTCACCATCTCGACGGCCCAGCGTCGCACAAACTCCTCCGGGATACGAGCTTGGGACGCAGCCAACGACAGCTCGTCCAGCTCGGCGAACAGCCGCGATACTTCTTTATCAAATTCGCAGCCACCTGTATTACTAATAACTCTCGATGAATCGCCATCAAGACCGAATAAACTCTCGACCACTGCGTGAGCCTCGGTCCCATTCGCGGCTGGGAGAGAGTCTGTGCTTTCGCCACTGTGGTCAGGAACCAAGTCTGTATTTACTCTTGTACCGGCCTCGAGTTTCCCGTTTAGAATGTCAGTAACTGGAAGGTCAAGGTAATTATTTTGGTATGTAGGGTGAACAACCATTTTGTCAGAGGCCTCTGGCCCAGACGCCGAGCTGCAGTCGTCCCACAGCGAGTTGAAGGGAGAGGAAGACGCAACACTAGTGTCACAAGTCTCAGAGGCTGTACATAGAGATGAAGGCTCCTGCTCCAGTGGCTGCTCCTCCCCTTCCTCCGGCTGGCTGTGAAGCTGTAAAACATCAGGCTGGATGAACTTCTTCGGCGAGGCGGTGGCCTCGAGGCCGAGACACACCCCCGAGGTGTCCAATTCCTCCTGTAAACAGTCGACAGTCCCGCCCGTTACAGGCAGGTTGACCAAAAGGTCTGGCGGGTGACCCTCATCCTCCACGACTGCCTCTTTGAACGAGATGACTGGCACGGACTCGTTGGAGCCTTTATCACTACAGTCCAACCCCCAAAGCTCTGAGCTGTGGCCCTTGACCTCCTGAGCCAGCTCTGGAAGATCCTCAGTGACATCCGAGCCCAGGTCGGATGTGGAAAAGAGGGAGAGCGGCTTCTGAGAAGGCCGCTGCTCTCCCGAGTCAAGACAGGTCACCTCGCTGGCACTGTCTTTGCTGTCGATACGGAAAAACTCCATTGGCGTGTGCTTGGACTGATCCAAAGACAGAGGCACAGCAGGGGACGGCAAAGGACTGAACACCTCGCCGTGGTCCTGTCCCTCGCCGCGGTATTGCTCATTGCCGCTTTTGTCGGACGACTCCGTGAAGAAGCCGAGTTCCTGAGAGCTGATCGGCGACGAGAGGCTGTCGTTGCTCAGCAGTGACCGGCTACGCGAGGACGTGGTGGTCGTCGCGGCGGGCACTTCCAGCGACGGCATTTCCTGTTCGCTCTTCTCTCCCTCCTCCTCTAGTGCATCTGGTTCGACCTTGTCTTGTTCATACTCGTTGCAAAGTGTCAAATAACTGTTGGTGCACTCCTCCTCAGAGGTGGCTCCGGAGTCCGACTGGGCCCCGATTTGTTCAATGAGCCTGGGGGGGAGAACCCTCTTCCGAGGAGACGCGGTCGGCTTCTTCTCCCCTTTGTTCTGGAGCTCCGATACAGAAGCGGGACAAGACACCGGCCCGGAACCAGAACTGGCGGAATCTACATCGAGCTGTGGTGCAGCGCGTTGTGGAGAGTGTACAGCCGCCGTGTGGCTCTTCTGGATGAAAGGAATGTCAAAGCTGTCATCTGGGCTGGAAGTACGCAGGAACTTTCCAATGTGAGACCACAGCTTCCCCCCTAGGGATGAAGGAAACAGGGCATTAAAGACAAATAAAAAAAAAAGAAGGGTGTATCCAATACAGTAGAGGTATTAAAGAGGGCAAACGAGACAAATGCAGCACACTTCCGCTACTGGAACTTCTCCAGGAATGTTCTTCGGAACTCAGCAACCACCTGTGTTTCAATGGGAGGAACCGTGGTCTTAATTTAGTTCCTTCCCATCGTCCAAAAAGGTAGCAGTGTTGCCAATTTCTGTTCACCATCCATTCATACAGTAAGTAAGCGCCTGTAGTATCAACATACGGATAGAGATGCTTTGTTGATAATTAAACAAAGTCAAAACGTTTTGCAGTTATGTAGACTTTGTAACCACTTTCAAAGTTGTTTCAATGGCTTCCTATAGCTGAAACAGGGCAAAATGAACTGTATATGACGCCCGTGGCAAGAAGGACCTGCGGGCCCCTGGGGGGGGGGGGTCCCTGTCTAGATGCCCGTTTTGCCCATTTGGTAATTAAGCCGAAGAAACCATCACTATTTCAGGGGCATGCTAACATGCTAACATTGCCATCTACCGCTAATTTACCTAAAATTCACAGTTGGTCAGATGCTGTGGATAAAAGGGAAAGTGCAAAAGAGACTTTCAGTTCCTGACTTTGGCCTCTGGGAGTCCTTAGACACTGGGGGAAATTAAGTAAGAAGGCTCATTCCACTTAGGAATGACTAACCAAGGCAAACAAGAGCAGTGATTGATTGATGATTGAACCCAATTTGGCTAAATGGGGTTGCTGTGTGTGAGTGTGTGTGTGTGTGTGTGTGTGTGTGTGTGATTTAGGTTCCCAGTGTTATGTTAGCGTTTTGACTTCTCTCTGTCTTACACACACACATGCAGACATACAGATACACACACACACACACACACACACACACACACACACAGCTGTAGCGTGAGCAATTGGAAGCCAGCATCTGTTGTGTGTGATGAGAATGGATAGGGAGTTCACAGTGATGATAATGATAGTAGGGCAACTCGATGGCTTAGAAAGTAAAACCATCCACATGTTGTTTTGTCCAATGTCACTCAGGTCACCGTCTCCCTCCGTCTGCCTGCCTGTCGTCATTTAACCTATCAGCTGCTTAACGGCACACTAAAGCAGAAGAAGCAACCCTGGATTTTGTTAATCGCACGGCTGAAATGTAAACTGTGGGGAAACGATGACTTTTCTGGCATTTTGATTGGCTTTATTAGATTATGTTCATATGATATTAAATACTGTCCACTAATATTAGCACAGGGTGGTTATAGAGTGCACCAGATTGAATAGGTTATGGAGCATTAACCTTCTTACCCCTAGTGCCCCATATATGGGGCGTTTCCAGTACTTTACTTAGACCATCGAACATATACTAATTATGAAACCGAAATATAATGATGTTGCATACCACGTAAAACTTCAGAACCTGAGTTAAAATAAGATTTAATCAATTTGTACATACTCCAAACACAACTCACTCAAAGCCTATTATAATTACTACAGTACCACATTCATATTTCGCCAGGATGTGTGCACACCCTGCACATATCCGGACCAAGCAATCGAAGCTCGATGCTAACAAAGAAACTGAGATGGCAGAAAGCACGGCAACTACACACAGATGACGGACATATCCGTAACATCTCTCTCCGTCATACTATCGCTGATATATGAGCAAATAGAATATATAAAAGACAGCAGACGAAAACCACCATTACGCACGCGACTACTTTACGCACAGCACCTGCACACCACAGCTTGTTGTTGTATCATCGCGAGTTTTTTCACCGTTCATTTTGTTCATAACGGTTGTATTTGGATGTATTGAACACCATTAGTGATAAACAAGTGAAATATGTAGTTTGGTACATGAGAAAAGTCAAATGGCACACATGGTGCCAAGATGTGCCAAAATGCACATTTTGGAAATCTCGCCTGAACTCTCTGTACTAAAACCTCTCTCATTTTGTTGGGCTTTACTTTATCAAAGTCAAACTTTTGCAGAAAGACTGATCACATATTGTGCTATGATTTGAGAGATGTTTTAGGCTTGGACCTGCATTCTTTCAAATAAATAATATCAATAAAAGTGCTTTTTTTTTCAGGCGAACCTGAACATTTTAAATTGAGCTGTGTGCCATCTTCATTTACTATAAACCAGTAACATATACACTGATATTTACACATCTGAGCAAAATCTCACAAGTGTTAGTGTTATTTATACCATCAAAATTATCCAAAAAGACCTTACAGTTAGAGATCTGTACTCTCTTTAGTATGGGTATGCTATTTTCGAGCAGAGGCCTACAAATTAGGACTAGGGGTTAAAGGGTTAAAAAAAATATGGCTGGATTTCATTGTACGTCGTCAACCACACACACGAGCTACACACACACACACACACACACACACACACATCGTAGAGCGAGTGGGTTGTAAGGAGGCCCAGGTGTTGGCATAGCTAATGAAGCATGGCGCCACCTGGTATTCAGAATAATGACCTGTGACACACACCCATCTCTATCAAACATCTGTCTGGAACAAGGGCAGAGAGAGGGGTGGGGGAAGAGAGAGTGTGGGGGGGGGGGGGGGTATCAGGTGAAGGAGGGGAAAAGACAAAAGAATGAAGATGAAGTTGGTGAGCATTAGATGACACACACACACACACACACGTGCTTTACCTTCAGCATACTGCAGCAAAAGGAAAACGGTGTCTTCAGAGACGATGAACTTCCTTAGCTGCACCATGTGGGGCACAGAATGAGGCATGATTGTCCGCTTAGTCCGCCCACAGTCACTGCTCTTTCTCAGACCCTGCGATAAGGAGGGAGAGAAAGAGGAAGTGAGCAATGCATTAAAGGACATGAGGAGAAGAGAAACATTAACTCAATATGGAGGGCATGAGTGGGAGGAGGGAGAGGAAGGTGAGTGTTTTAGCCTCTGTGAAGACTAAGGAGAAACCTCCTATTAACAAGGTTCCAGCTTTGCCCCACGGCAACCCAAAGTCACTGGATTCATCAAGCCACACAGATCTATCAGCGCTACATGTAAAGTTCACATTGGTTCCGTTTGTGTGTGTGTGTGTGTGTGTGTGTGTGTGTAAGTGTAGGAATGCGTGTGTGTGTGTGAGCGCGCACGTGTGTATTCATCTGTGCCTGCGCTGTGCGTTGGCATCTGGCACACGTCTCACACCTGAGAGCGGAGGAGCTGACAGGGACAGGCCCATTAGAATCAATTACAAACGGTCACACACAGGGGCTTCTGGCACACTTCACACCTACAGTCAGTACGACAAGGATGCGGGGCGCAAACACACACACACACACACATATTTCAAACTTACTTTCAGGATGAACGTCTCTTGTGTTCTCTTGTCCATGACCAAAAGAACCTGTGATGGAAGAGTGCCGTTAATTGCCAGATATGAACAGACACACACACACACACACACACACACACACACACACACACACACACACACACACACACACACACACACAGTCTAGGATGATGTAGTGGTTGTGTGCTCCAGAGTTTTTCCAACGACCGGGTCGGGTCACACATGAGGGTCACTGCAAGACAAATGTAGGTCCTTAAATGATACTAAAAAAAAGTGGCATTAATGCGTCAGATCCTGCTGTGTCGACCAAACCAAGTCCCACATGACAATGAGTAAAAGGAATCTATAAAAGTATGTAGCATCATACCATAAAAAAAGGAAACAAATGCAGATACCACCAGTATTTTCCAATACCTGAATCAATTAGTTAATTAATCGAAAAAGAAAAATCATTGTATATTGAATTTGGTCGAACAAAACAAACTCTTTTTTTTTTTTCCAGTATTTTACGTAATTTCATAGATTTATGTGATGCACACGTGTTCCTTGAAATAGATGTAACTACAGATCCATGCAATGCTCCATGGCAGACACAGTAACTGCTAGCAGAGCCATCTCTAAATCCTCCTTCTTCCCCTCTGTCTCTTCCTAACCTCTATCTCCTCCCTCCCTTCTCCCTGACATCTTCATTACTCCTCTGCCTGCCCCCCCGCCCCCCCCCAGCATCTCAGGGGAGAGCTAAAGCATATGTGTGTGACCCGCTGTGTGTTCGTACACAGCGCACTGCGCGCGTATGTTTTGTGGGTGCGCTCTCTCGCTCTCTCTCTCTCTCTCTCTCTCTCTCTCTCCATGTGACCCTGGCTGGGACCAAACAGGTGCAGGCTAAATGGATATGAATGGAGCTGTGAGTAAACAGAGTGGCAGTGCTAGCCAGGGCGCTAATATAATTAAGACACAAACATCAGGGAAGGGGGGAGGTGGAGAGGAGGGGCAGCAGGGTGAGGAGCTCTCTCCATCTGTCCCCTCTGTCCCCATTAAAAGTGAAAGGAGGAAGGAGGAGGAGGAGGAAAAAGAGGAGAGGAGAGATGGGTCCTTTCTGGATAGCGCAGTTTCCACTTATGGCGTTTTTCTTTTTTTTCTGTGTCTGATTTGTTTCTGACACACTGTGGATTTTGCATGCACCTCTGTCGAGAAACACATGTTAGTATTGTATCAACATTTTCCTTGGGGTTTTGTGTGTGCGGGAGGACGAGCATCATTGATTCAATGTAGTGTGCAGCTCTCTGAGCGGCTTGCCAAGTCATTTCATGGCTGAGTGGTGAAGTTGCTTCGCCGGCAGCTGGTTGAGAGGACCAGCAACCTAAACTGACCTTGTGGTAGTCATAACTGACGCTGAACATACACACACTCAGCCCTTACCGTACCATTCAGTAAATCCATTACGCTTTATTGCCTCAGATTTAAAAAAAATAAAAAAGAAAGATGTTTAAAAAAGGAAAGGACACAAGGAGGAGACATTTGACACGTCTATATTTATCTGGGCAGGAAATCATTGTTAGGACCTCTATTATAGTTGTCGACGTAACAATGTTCCTCTTCCATATGTACTATTATATTCAAGGAGAAAATGCTGACATCAAATCAAACAATGTGAAGTGTCTCTTAGTAGAAAGAAATAGCCAAATGATTGCTTCTGATTATGAATGAAACAACTTTTAAGTGAACTCACAAAATGTGGCTGCAAGTTGCAAAAGTGAACTGACCTTATCTATGACTCCCAGCACCCTGTATGCTCTCAGCTCCTCAGAAGGACTCTGCTGGCTTACTCTGCTGGTGGACGGGCAACAATGTGCCCCCAAAGCCTTGGACAAAGACAAAACAAAACATTTCATAATGGCATACAATGTTAACATCAACACATGGTAAGGTTAGGTATTCCGCCTTTTTGCAACATGTGACCCAAGTAATGTGCGGAAAACAACTGTGTCTGATCATCAGATTAAAGGTAGTGTTCAGTGGCTCCACTGTGTAAAAAGATCGGCTTAACATAAACTGCACAGTCGGGTTTATATGCTGTCTCAAGTGGTTTAAGGACCCTGGTGGATGCACGCATATAAAGCACATTTGCATAATCTAACACTGACAGCACACAGGCCAGTGGCATTCCCCTCCCACTCACCACTGTCTGCGTTGACCCTTGACCCATGTTGCTTCTCAGATGCTGACTGGATATCTGTTCTGCACGCATCAGATACTCTGCGGTCTTCTTCTTCACCGCCTCTCGCCGCGTGGGACTGGGCTCACCTGAAAAAAGGGGTCATGCATTTGTCTTTACCAAGCAGTTTCTACAGCGCAGCGGGGTTCAAAGTCTCTGTACAAGCATTTTATTTACTGACAAAACAGCATGTTGTTATGACAAGGTAATAAACCACCTAGGTGAAAGTGATGTCTTCTTTGAGGGGAATGTCAGGGTCAACTAAAGAGCAGCAACCCTGCTGCTGGAATCTCCGCTATCATAAACACAAGGACACCCATCCGAGTAGATAGACATTCATGATCACCACTTGTAGAAAGTAATGAGCTTCGATCGAGATCCCCTGTTCAAGAGGACCGTTTTTTAAAACTTGGATCATGACCTACAGTATCTGTGGGCCAGGGAAGATTTTATTAAAGGGTTTACTAGTCGTCAAATTGAGTACTACTTAGTCTGTGTATAATGTCCTCTGTGACTCTAGAGGGAGCTTCATCATGTGTGAATCTGGACTTAAAAGATGTGGGTGTTGAGCAGGCAGGGAGGGTCACACGTAAAGATGCTACTGTGTAAAATGATGGGACATACACAAATTTAATTGCCGATTTTTTAAAAATGTTTTCTTCAAGGCTCTGGTCTCGAGTGAAAGAATTTGTCCCATAATACAGAAGTTGTGTCACTGCTGCACGTGTGTAGGTACCAAGCGCTCTCCCAAACTAACCTTGCACTCCTTGCAGCAGCAGGTCCACTCCGCTGCGATAGCAGGAGAAAGCTGCCTGAAAGTCCTGCTCTTTCTCCTTCTGCACAGCCAAACAGATGAGCTCACTGGCTCTGTCTAGGTAGTCGGACTTCACGTCCTTCGGGGGGCCACCGCCGGCTTTCCTCAGGCGGCCGGAGAAGAGCGGCGTTCGGCCTGGCCGGCTGACCTCTGGGTTAGGGGCTGAGGAGGCAGGGACCGGGGCAGGAGATGGGGTGCGGCGATCGTGCAGGGAGGGCAAGCGGGGGCTGCAGCTGCTGCTAATGTGGGTGGCTCCCCCCTGTGGCTGGTTTGGGGAGGTGCGGCCTGAGGCCATGCCATCATCCAGCCCAGCCAAAGAGTCGGTATCCACACCCAGGGAGGTCAGGTCGCTGTCACTGGACGGGCCTGGGGGAGGAGAGCAATGCTCGGGTCAAAACAGACACACACACACACACACACACATACACACACTCCTTAATGAGTCTATTTATGAGCTCTCGTGGATGCGTGTGTGTTAATTTTGATACATAAACAAACAAACTTTACCACCATACTCAGATGTGATCGTCAAATCATCCGCACCACTGATGTCTCTCTGAACTGGAAGAAAAAGAGTGAATTCATTGTAAATACAAGTCATTGTAAATTAAGAGGAAGATGGATTTGAGGAAGTGTTGTTGAGTTTCACCCTACCGTCAGAGCTGCAGTCTGATAAACTGTCTGCCAAGAAGTCTGAAAAGGGCTCAGCTGGTCCAATGAGCTCGGAGCCGTCGTGGACCTCGCCTCCCTTGGAAGAGAATTAAAAAACATTGCAGTTCAAAGTAGTCGAGGAGTACGTTTGTGTTTCTGTGTGTGATTTTTTTTTTTGGGTACCTTGAAGAAATCTTGGATGTGCTGGCTGCTATAGAGAGCGGGGATGTTAGCAGAGAACTGCAGCAGATCCTCGGAGCACTGTCTTCTTTCCTCAACTACCGAGTCATCAAAACGACCTGCGCTTGCATGCGTGGATAACAAAAACAGATAACGCACGCACTGTTGAAGTCCGGTTCAAGAAGTTTGCTGAGGTGGTGTGAGGTTAATAAAGCGCGGCCGGCTCACTGGTGAACTTAGACACAGTGAGCCAGAGCAAATGAGAAGGAAGCATTTCATACAGTAAGCCGAAGGCAGTGATTGGGCTGTATGCAAATAGTAGAGAACAAAACGGTACGGGATGCATTTGCATTCAGAGCTGCAGGACGGACACACAGTTGGCATTTGATCAAGTCGAGAGGTCAACACAGTAGGGGGCCCCCGAGGAAGCACCCAGCCGTCATTAGGTTAGTAAGTCTGCACTGGCCACAATGTATTCTTCATCAACACACACACACACACACACACACACACATTAGAGGGATATTGCCTTTAAGCAAGTGATTATGTCAAGTAAGAGTAGTGCTTGATGACACTGAGCTGCCTCAAGGGGGCAGAGTCCTTCAGTGATCCAAAGATCCAGGATTTAGTCTCTCTTGCTACAGCAGTCAGTCACACAGTTCTGTCACTAACGCAAACAACCACGGGATCAAAAGGTAGCAGAGGACCAAAAACAGGATTCCTCAAAGACGAGCATTTATCTGGACAAATGTGTGACAGAGGGGAATCGAGGGCATTCGTTTCTTACCAAAGACTTTGGCCTTGGCAAACGGGGGAAACAGCTCCGACTGGCTACAAACATTCTTATGCAACTGCCAGAGGTTCTGATGAAGCTTCCGGAAATCACTGTACCTCTTCCATACCGTTATCTACAGAAAGAACAAGAGGAGAGATGGATGAAGATGGGGGGGAGGAGGAGGAGGAGGAGGAGATGAGGAATCAATCATCTTCTGTTTAATAATACGTGAAGCTTCACCAAATTAATTAAACCAAGTGTGATACTTGAAGAAGCAACCAGATTTCGTAATTGTCTGTCAAAGTAATCTCATTAGCACTGCATTTAAAATGTCTGAGTAAGTCATATATTCATAGTCAACAGCACCTCTCCATAGCCTGAAACTTAAAACGAATCAAAACTCAGCCATTGTTCCTCTGCTAAGTCAAGTCAAATTGCTCATCTTATACAATAAAACGTCCAACACAGGTCACAACATTCAGACAACAAACATGCATAAAGTAGTTCCTTACTCTGCGGCATAAAGCAAAACATAATGGCCTAATGTTGAGCTGCAAGTCCGGTTTGCTAAAATCCTGGCCAGCCTGCTGGTGTGAAGAAAACAGGGCTGAGCAGAGCACCACACCCATACAGGAGCACTGCCCAATAAAGGAGGTATGTGTTCTCCTAGACACATATGCAGTAATGGACATCATGCCTGCTGCATTAGCACTGGTTCCAGGCTAGACTGCATTCCTCAGTGTGTGGCAAATGCTAGAGAGCATGCATGTGAGTTTTTGCAGCATGTTTTTAGATACATTATGAAAAAAGGAAATAGCTGAATGTTATGTAAAACCTTTTCAAAGACAGAACAGTTATCTTGGGCAATATTTAATACTTGGACAAGTGTGTCAGTGTTCTGACATGAAGTAAGCTTAAAATGAAAAGAAGAGAAATAAGGAGAAATTCTCCTGATGTAGACCTTATACTTTGCTTTTTTTATATGACTTATTTTGACGATTGAAATCAATGGGCAGAAACATTAAGCTTTGCTTTACCAGATCTCCCGTTTCAGGATGTGGATAAGGAACATAAAGCCACACACAGCTCACAGTCTGACATAACAGATAGCTCACACTACACACAGAAGCCGGGCTTATCCTCCAACCCTGCAGGGGAAATTCCCTCGGAAAGATTCCATTAAACTCCTGTCTTTCAAGAAAGTCAACTGTCTGCCAATGCTTTGCACACTCACTAAGTCACAACATTCAAAAATAATGGCTGCATGTCTTACCTCTTGGACATCCTCTGGGTTCTTCCTGGAGATTATCTATGTGGAGAATGGGGGGGAAGAGAACTTTAGAGGGTTTAGAACCTCTGTGTGAGCGATTCCTATCTACAAGTTTAAGATGCCGGCGCTGGTTCAAGACTTTATTGAGAGGCTGGCACGAGTATGAGCAGGGACACAGCTCCGAGTGTGACAATGAGTGCTTTATATGCCGAGTGAGTGTAGGAACGCGACATCACCAACAATCATAACAAAGAAACTCAGCCGGTCCTGTTTCTATGTTATTGAACTGGGAGTGCGACCATGAATCTGTAAC
Source organism: Leptoclinus maculatus (assembly GCA_032191485.1). NCBI lineage: Eukaryota > Metazoa > Chordata > Actinopteri > Perciformes > Stichaeidae > Leptoclinus > Leptoclinus maculatus. The sequence continues at coordinate 29,579,800 of JAVDOI010000003.1, read as the reverse complement.
ACTGCACAAACTGGTAACTGGAGGTTTGGCATAAGTGTGGCTGAATATTAGGATATGTCTGTTAATCTCATCATCAGATGACTTACTATACCGGCACTTGATCTGTGAGTTGCTGTATATTATCAATAGGGACAGGGACCCATGCTTACAAATGAAAAGCCTGATTGTCTCAAACTGAAACTGAAACCATTTTTTTTGGGATCTAGGGTTTCTCCTACCTTGAAATAGATTGATAGTATAGCAACACCTTACTCAGGGAGTTTCATGTTAATCAATTCATGTTTAAGGTTATGAAGATTTGACACTTCTCCATCTAGATCAGGCTTGATAACAAGGATCCCCCACAACGTTAATTACTTCTTTCAAATGCATTTATCTAGGAAACCTGCCTAAAAATAGAATGGCAATATGAACCTGCTAGTTATTGTTTGAGTCTGAACATGTTTTTTTCTGCTTAAAGATTCTTAACATGATCTCCTTAATGTTTATCTGTCGTAATGCTACATATAGGACTAACTGAGCTAGCTAGTTAGCTACCTAGCGGGTAAAACCAGGTCAACACAGCGTTTAGGTTAGGTTCAGTCTTGCTAATGTAAATTAGCAACTAGATAATCCACTGGGGGGGTTGAATACAAACACATATTAAAATATAAACAAGCCTGAATGCTACTGTAAGCTAGCTAACATGTAACACAACAGCAGTTACACTTACCAGCTAACCTTGAGAGGCTAAAGTAACGTTACTTGTGTTTGCATCATATTAGCTTGGTTAGCACAGCTCCAGCTAGACAGATAGCTAGCTAACAACACCTAGCACCAGCCCTGAGTGCCCATCCTCCCTTTACTTACCCTCGCGGTGACTTTGTACACAGTATAGCCTTTCAGGTGCTTTTTGGGATCTGTGACAGTATAAAACCGAGCCAGTTCTCCTCTGTCCCGCTGCGATATCATTCTGATAGTGACAACATTGCCAAAGCTACCACTCAGCTAGCCTTACACATTCATTCCTTGACAGCACAGTGCCAGGCATAGCAAATAAGTTAGAGCTCCCCCCTGTGGAAAGTCTGTGTAACTACATGCCTTAATGTCACTTACGTCCACTTTTTACAGACCTTTTTTTAGATTGTCATAACACCACTTTCATATATTATTTGTGGTATATATATTTTATTAGGTGAGAACTTAGCAAATGATTGGCTCTTTTATATATATTTGTATACATATAAATATCAGCAATTAGGCCGAGAGTGCATGAAATGAACACAATACATGTACACACATAAGAGATGATTAATAATCAATACCAAAGAAAAAATATATGCGATGAACAGAGAAAACAAAAACATAGAAAGTGATATACACACTGTCTTGTAAAGTTGAATGAACCCAGTGGGCTACAATAGAGATTTTATTAACAGTGCTTTCCTTTATCAAGATTGCAATGGTTTGGATCTGTTGCACATACAACCATGTTACATTACTGCAATCCAGAGTAGCAGAAGTATTATTCCTGCTAAATTCGTAATCCGGGAAGCGCCGAGTCCGCTTGCCGCACTGATTTTGTGACAAGTAGCAGTCGGTGTCTTCATCATCTTCCTCACCGTGCCTTTTTGGTTATATGAGAAGTTGTACTGTGAAATAGAAAAGATGGCAAAGAAATACCTATTTGTATGATACTTGGCAGAGGACTCCACAGTCTTTTATGAACGAAAATTCCTCAACGTAATGTATTCATTAGATTGGAGGTATAATAGAAAATAGACTTCAAAATATTGACTTACTTCGTCATCAGAGACAAACTGAATTTGTGGAAGGTCCTTCAGAAAACTCTCATGCGCCTCAATTGGATCCTGGTCTGAAGTTGGGGCGTCGTCAGACATGCTGTCAGAAATTAGTAGAAGAGCGTATCAAGATACAGCTGCTTGAAAAAAACATGTATGTAATGTATATATCTATATGTATAAGACCTGCATCAGGTCTTACTGTTAGCATATGTTAGTTGATAGATACCTTGTATTTGGGTTGCTAACACAGTTGGCGATCTTGATTGCAGGGTAGTAGAGTAGGAAGGCCAGGCACATCTCATCAGTAGTTGCTAACCCCATCTTAAAGAGGAAAATGTAATACATGGCAGGCATTAAAGACATGAGATTCTCTTCATACATGTGCATAAAGGTAAGATGCCAAGGGAACATGAAAGCCAGGCAGTGGCGCCACCAAGAGGGGTCCAGGGAGGGCCACCCTGATAGTCGCTGGTCCAACACTGACCCCCCTGTGGTTCGTTTAAACTTGATTAAGCTTGTTCCCAGTAAATATTCTGTTTCTAACAATCAACGTACGCCTTCAAATGAAGGCTGTAGATTTGGGAAAAGGACATCAAGCCTATTTGAATGAATTGTCTAACACATATACAGATACATAGCAAATTAAAACAGGGTTGTGGTGAAACTCAAAATGTAACTGTAGCACATCAGATCATTAGTATCATTACTGAAAAATAAGAATCCAAAGTATTCCATTTGTACAGGAAGGACCATTCAAATTTCTGTTCATGTCACGGTGCACCAAACACAACACAACCACCAACACATATGTCAGCAATCTTTCTGATACATGAAATATTAAACTGCTCATTTGTCTCATCCAAAGTCTTCATGTTACATGTGTTTCTTTTTTGTATTTCTTGGACCACACTGATTTCATTTAAAGCACATTGTGTGCGTAATGACATGAGGTTAACAGTATTTACCCACCCTGGTGACTTTGGTGCGATCGGTAGTACTGTAGGTGCACTCCACCGCAATCTCATCACCCTGAAATGGGAGACAAGACATGTGTCATGATACTTTACAGAGCACTGTTTAAATTGTATAGTTCTTAACAGCACAAACAACCAAGAACTTACTAAAACAGTGCCTTGTAAAATGTGGGCATAATATTTGGGCATGGAGGCAATGGAAACTTACCTGCTTGATGGTCTTGATCTTTCCCAAACTGACGCTCTGCTGTAGCCCAAAGTTGTAGTTTTCATTGAAGAGCAAGAAGTCTATCTGCTTTCCATTTCTACAGTGAAGATGTATGAAATAACAGTTTTACAAGACGACAAAGCTACAATGCACGTTCTGCATCAAAACTGGATACTACTCAAAACAAAACAACCCTACGGTCATTATTTAATCTTCTCCATCTTCTTGGTTGTCCATCAAAATCCGATGATAACCTCCACTCCTTTAACAGTGAGATCTTTGATTTTATAGTTACCAACAATTTGTTGCTGTGTTTTTACAAAGCCAGTCAAATTGAATGACTCTCTTTTTTCGTTCTTAAACCTCGATATGGACTGACAAAAAGCAAATTCCCTATCTCTTTTTTCTTACCTGTAAAGGCCCACTCTGACTTTCCTCCCAGCCAAGTGAGTGTGCAGCAACCCAGCAAACACGTGCAGCTCAGGCACAGGATTCATAAGCTAGGGGTGGAAAGTAAACCCTATCAGGAACACAGTCATTACAAAAGAAAAAGACATATTAACTTATCTAATTTTGAAATCTATACTGAAACAATACAGACCTGAGAAAAGAGACTTGTATTACACACGCCGTAGGTGTGGAATTGAGTGGCTTTTGGAGGGATATTGTAGCTCAGAGGGTTATGTGGGTTCAAACCTGTGGTCAGGATGCCCGCATCATACTCCCTGCGTTGGACTGTATAGTGAAGCCTCAGTCCTGAGCTGTCTCTCCTACCTAAACAGAAAGAGACAGGAGTTTAAAAATGGTTGCATGTTAGTCATGTGAAAGAAAATAAGTAATGTGTATTATTGCCCAGACAGCAGCCAAGGCAGATGTTTTCCATGTTGTATTAAATGTATTTTAAAGGGAAATACCACCAATTTTACAAATAAAGGCCAATTTACTGCCTACTAGGCAGTAAATTGGAAGGCCCTTGAGTGAGCTATGTCAAAAATGAGATAGACAGTATAGATAGATGGATACTACTGTCTAGATCTATCTATCTATTTATCTATCTATCGATCTATCTATCTATCTATCTATCTATCTATCTATCTATCTATCTATCTATCTATCTATCTATCTATCTATCTATCTATCTATCTATCTATCTATCTATCTATCTATCTATCTATCTATCTATCTATCTATCTATCTATCTATCTATCTATCTATCTATCTATCTATCTATCTATCTATCTGAGCTATGATACATAGATACATAGTTTCATAGATACATAGATACAGTATTTACCTGCTTCATTGTTTGGATTGTTGTAGTGGATTTCCAGCCTATACGATGTATTGCTGTCCGCACCTCCAACAGGAATACCCACATTTCCTGGAAGTTCAAATACCTGAAGTTTCAGGAATAAATTGTGGATCAGCTCATGTCATCCCTGACATGGATATACACACAAGAATACAGACAACAACATGAATTCAAGCATTCAGAGATAGATTCTCCCTCACCCCTCCTCCCACTGCCCATGCAGCCACCGCCCCGAAGCAGGCGTCCCCCATGTCGCCCATGAAGCACTGCTTGTCGTACGTCTCCGTCACAAAGGAGGGGCAGCGGTACAGCAGCATGTGATGCACAATGTCAGGGTGCTCAATCACTGGTTCAATCTGAGGTAAAGTAAGAAGAGATTTGAGTTTAAAAAATGGTGAATGAAGGTAGAAATAAAACCTGAAAATCGGGATTCATTTTATGTTGACTTTTCATGTGTGGGACTTTTTATTCTTCTACAGCTAGGGCACTTACTCATACAGTATCAGTTAAGTATTTTCATCTTTACTACTACTACAGTCAGACTTGTTTTGCATCTGAAAGCTCAATCCACTCAAAAGATGAGGTGTTAATCCAACACCACATGTACAGAACAACATTAAATTGCTGATTTTGATTAAAGGTGAGGAAAAATACGAATGATTACCTGATATATATAATATGTTGTATTTGGATCCAAGTTTTGTAACTTCATGACCTTGCAGTGGTAGTAGGTATGATTTTCGGGGACAGTGACCTGCAAAAGATAAAGATGAAGGTGAAGAGATAGATAAGTGAGCTATGAGGTTAAAATCTACAAATTTTCCCATCATTTCCAAACATGCCTTGTGTATCAAGTGTTTTCAATTATTCCTACACTATCCATTGTGATGCTGAGATAGTTGAGGTTGGTTGAGGTTGACCTGGCCACATAGTTCAGCAGGTTGACTTCCTTGGTGCCTCTCCGGCGCCCATGATAACCGGGCGTATCTGTTGTTCCGAAGGCATAGATCAGTATAACGGGTGCATCCTGGAAAAGAGGTGGAGATTTTAGTCAACGAATATGATACAGTACAAAAGTGGCAACATGAGGGAGCTTTCATTGAGGGAAAAGGGATGTGTCATGTTCTCAAAACTGAAACAAATCAAGTCTCTATTTACCTTAAGAACCAACTAATGTTTTTTTAAATCAAGTGATAAACAGAGTCAGTTTAATGCTCTGACTTTGCATTCTGCACCCACAATTTTCAACTGATACAACAAGGTGTTATGACTAATGATGTATAGCGTTTCACGTGTTAAACGCAAAACAAAATCTAGTGTGTCTTTTTCTTTTGTTGTCATTGTCTTCATATCTTAAAAACACCCAACCCAATGTACTGTATTGAAGAACAGTTCAGGTGAACCCAACAATAGAAGTCATCTAACACAGTTAACGGGGATAAAAGCAGGAAACTTGAGCTTTACGTGGAAGATTTAGATCAGCTGTACAAAAAGAGTCTAGAATTACAAATAATGAGCCACAACAGGGGAGGAAAAAGTCAAACCCTTGTGATTCAGGTTGAAGCTTCAAGCTACACCTATTTCCACACATGCAGAACGTAGACTTTAAAAAACTGGGAGACAAAATATCTGAAAGTCTTACAGTGATTAGGTAATCTTCGTCATCACACGTCTGAATGGACCTCTGAAAGGTCATGATGGTTTGACCGTCACTCTCAGTCAGAGAGAGGAGAGTGTAGCTCTGCTGCTCGTCCACCACAGGCATGAATTCCCCCATTGCATGGTAATCCTAATGGACGAAAAGACACGACCCTGAGACGACAGCATTGTGTTCAAACAAAAATACATTTTGCCTGTAATATTTAAAGATATCCAATTATGGAGGAAACATAAAACAAACTGCTACACATGCAGTCGTTATCATCTGGTGCTGACTTACTGCGAAGTAGCTTCCACTGGGTCCAAGTCCCCCTATGACGATGTCGGACCCGGTCATCTCCCCGTCCGAACTGAAGCCGAGGCCCACCCAGCCTGTTGTGTTGACCACCAGCTTGAATGTTATGATTCCATGCGGGTTATCGAAGCCCCACTTCAGGCACACCAAATGATTCTGGTCCAGGTACTCCATGAAGGGCAAGTCGGGGTCCGACGCCCCGGCTCCCTTTGTCCAGACCGAGAACAGGCAGAGGAAAGGAAGCAGAGAGCGCATGATGTCTCTGTGAAGTTGGAGATCTTCAAACTGAGCTCAGTGTCTGTGGAGCTGCCAAACACCCTCCCACCCTCCTCTGACACACCTGCGTTGCTCGATGAAACCGTGTGATAAGAGCAAAAAAATGCTCAGTCATTTCACATTTGTCCCCCACCCACTGCATACCACTTTGGCTGCTGCCTCAATTGCATTCTTATTTTTTTGTGCTATATTTCACTTTCAATTAAGGATTTCTTTCACAGCTCATTCTCTGTGTGAAATCTGCTTCTTCACTGCCTTTGATGTGAAGATCTTCGGCCTCGAAGTCAAGTCTTTTCATATAATTAGTACACATACCCTCTCATACCCTCTTTCTGTTTCTCTTAACGAGCTGCAGACATCACCTACTTACTGTATCCCCCCCTCCTCAGGTCCCCTCACATCAACTCACTCCACCGGTTCTTTCACATTGACGGATAAATGAGACCACTCAGGTGTCTGATATATGAGGAGGTGACGAGGAAGGAGCAGGAATGAAAGTTGAACTTTTCATTTTTGGCCAAAAGTCGAGGTTGTCAATATATTGACTTGTTGTAAGGTTTACCTCTCTCTCTCTCTCTGTTACCTTCTCATATATCCAACACTTGATTCCAGCCCAAACTATTTAATCTCATAGGAATGTGAATAGTGGGATCATTCTTTCAGATCATTGCCACTGGAAGTCACTGTTGAATTTTTGTATGCCTTTGGTGATGAGCACTCATATTCTTGTATGCTGTAAATCTTCATTTTTACAGACATTAGTCACAAAGTGCTTAACAGGAGCAGAATTACAGAACACTATGTGACCATATGAGGGCCAATAATTTACATTTAAGAATGCACAAAAGACAGAAAGTACAAAATGAAAACATGGCTTAAAAGCAGGCCTAGGACATGAGTTTTTACCCAAACGCCAGTCTAAACAGGTGTGTCTTGAGCTGATTTTTGAACGAGTTCACAGAAACAGCAAAACGTAGATGTGCAGGCAGAGCATTCCACAACCTTGGTGCTACTGCCTCAAAAGCTCGGTCACCACGGGTCTTAAGGCGGCGAGTGGACAGACAGATAATTTAACATGTTTGACCTGAGAGCGCGGGCGGGTGAATAAGGGTGAAGTAGTTCAGCCACATATGTAGGAGTCTGACTGTGTAGTGCTCTGTAAGTGAGGGTGAGGATTTTAAAGTGGATCCTAAATGCTACAGGGAGCCAGTGAAGAGATCGGAGTATGGGGGGTGATGTGAGACCGTCTATTTGTCCTGGTGAGTAATCTGGCGCCAGCATTTTGGATTACCTGGATTAAGAGCAAAGTGCGTTACAGTAGTCAATGCGTGAAGAGATAAAGGCGTGTATAATCATCTCTAGTTCAGCTGTTGATACTACGGATCTCAGTTTACTGATATTTCTTAGGTGGAAGAAACATGATCTGGTGTATGTAAGTGCAAAGGTGAGCTAAGAATGAGGCGTTGCATGCTAGAAGAAAAGATGACACACAACAACCAAATCAAAGGACAATGAGGGAGCTGAAAGGGTGAGGCAGCCTGAACAGGCCAGTTTTAAAGGCGTGCTCTCTTACAGTGCGTCAACTTCATCTATAACTCCCATTCAACATCTCGGATGAGAACATTTCTATTTCCATTAAAATTGTTGCTTAGTCTTTGGTTTTGATTTGATGATCAGAAGCGTGTACAGTAGATGTGTCACAGGTATACCAATGATGGACCTTGTTTGTAATGCACATCGAGCCCAGCAGAGGCCGACTTCAGCATAAGGAATAAACCCAGAGTCACTCCCTTTTAGCCGTTGGGCCAGCTGTGAGCTGACAACAACATAGTGTCAGTAAACACACTACAGTATAGCTGCCTTGAGATTAGAATAATACACCGGAACTGTATACCTTTTCTTTAACACGGAAAGAAACTTTGGAAAGTACAATATTAACCAACGAAAAACCTAGAATATATATTTTAAAGGAAACATGTTTGATGGCTGTTATTGTGACATATTTACAATTTGACTGATTCTATTATAATCACTAAAATCACCTTACATGGTTTATGAATTCACACTATTCGTATTACTATCATTATTATCTTGGTTTTTGTGGTTTTAACATGAGCTATTTTCAAACGTACATTATGCAAGTTGTATTTGTTGGCTCACTTTATTTTGGAATGAACGAGTCATGTCTTGGAGGGCCATGTCGGACCGAGACTACCTTTCCGGTTTCTCTCCGTGGAGCAGGTCACTCCCTCCGTACTGTCAGCAGCTCTGCGCGGCGCAAACTTGCAGTCACGCTGAACTAACTTGACAACTCCTCTCGTCTTCTCGCAGGATTTTGTTTGTGTTTTTGTGTTAAAGTCTGCGGTGCGGCCGCTCTTCGCCGGGTGGAGTTACCGTGTTGTGTTTTATTTGTAAAGCAGCGGGGGGAAATGTCCAGCTGAGGATTGGAAATCCTGAAAACCGCAGGGCCTGTGTTTTGTAATGATTGATCAATGCTTCGATAATGGCGCAAAAGGTAAGTCTGGCAGCTTTTCTAGGCTGTCTTAACGTCACCCCGGGTGTATTGTCTCCTCCGGAGTCCCCTGACAGCTGTATTTTGTACTAATAAGGCGGGCTGTGGACTTCTGCAAGCTCAGACAGTTGTAGTTTCTCGAGTTTAGGTTCACAGGCAACACTTCAGTCGATAAACTTCATATTAAGAGTCAAAAACAGTTTAATACTCTGGTTTAAAAGCGCGTAATGGGCGCTTACGACACATTCGTATGCAGTAAGTGAGTTTTCTTGCGATACATGGAAAATGTGCCTCATTAAGAAAGTGTCTTGTGACATTTTACTACCTTTCCAGTGCGGGTCATTTCTACCCCCGTGGAATGCTGGGAAATGTAGTCTTGAGCGTGTGTGTGAATGGCTCTGTTCATTCTGTACAGTATGAATATGTATGATTGGTTGATTGTTACTTTTCACCATAGATTACAATGAATTCAGTTAGTTTAAGTATTATTAATACATTTATTAGAGTTACTGTTGGTATTAATAGTAGGCTTTATGAGTTTTAATATTCTAATAACAGGGAATAGGTGGGTGGGTCATTTCGATTACAATTCTATATTTATATATAAGTTAAAGAAATAAGTGAGAGCAGCTGCCGTGGAAGATATATAATTCTAGTCTGCAGAATGTATCAATATGCATTAAATTGAAATAACATAGCAATCCACATCATGTCATCGAGCTAGGAGGGTCTAGATAATCGTAGTAGAAAAAGTAGAATAAAGAGAAACAAAGTACTTTCCCTAGATACAAATGATAACGGAGTCTGTGACTTCTCTTTTGTTTGAAAACAGTATCCAGCTTCATTGACTCCTGGGAGGTGGCTGGCTAACACTAAAATAGCCTTAAATTCCGCCTCACTGGTTAATGAACAAGTTAGTTCGTCTGTGAAGGTGATACTGCTTTGATAACACATGACATACTTCATGTATTTTCATATTTGACAATCCAAGTGAATTTGGATAGTCAAATATATGAAAATAAATTAGGCCTGAGGCTCAAAATCAGCCATGAAGTCAACTGTGAAAAGCAAAGTCATATTTAGAATAGTTTTCACACTTCTCAGTGTTGCATGTGTGTGTTGGTGTGTGACATGTGTGAGTGTCTCTTGGGGGAAGGGGAAAGGGCAGATCTGTAGATGTGGGTCAGTGTGAGACGAACTGCAGGCTCCTGTATTAACCTGAACCGGGTAACGTGATGGTTCCGTGCCTTGTTTTTGGTTGATACTAATACCGAATTAAGAGCCAGCATAATAGGGCAGGAGAACGAGTTTGGCCTGTTTCACTGCATGTTAATTTAAGTCCACAAGAGTTATCATCCTGAGGGTGATATTGTGTGTGTACATGCAGATATATGTTCATGTGCCGTCTTCTTAAAAGTGTTCGTCAAACATGTAGTGAATCGTGTGTTTTTTTCTTTTTCTTGACTGTGTTCAGGTACAAGTTTTATATGACTTCGCTGCTGAGGCTGGAAACAACGAGTTGACAGTGAAAGAAGGAGAGACGCTTACTGTCACCAATCAGGTAAATCTTTACCATATATATATATATATATATATATCCCCGCTGCACAGGGGTAAAGGATCCCACTGCTGCATTTAGTTGTCTTTTTAATTACATTTTTCATGTAATCAGCTCGATTACATGAAGTTTTGTTTCAATCGTGTCGTATTTGTATTTCCACTAAAGGAGGAAAAATCTAAAATGTCGTTTTTCACTCAGTCTTTTTTTAAGCAGTGTTATTTCATATTAGTTGTGTGTGTGTTTTAGCCATAAAATAGCGTTCTTGTGACTTTTCTGTTAGATTCCTATCTCAAACCCACAGAACTATAAAGGCCCAGCTCACATGATCTCAGGCTGAACACAAACAAGGAGTGTCACAAACTCGTACCGAGGAAGGGAAGAAAAAGAGTAAACATGATGTCATTACAGCCAGTCGAAACAGTTCAAAGGTCCCTCACTGTGTGCTGACCTACATAGTTTTCTAATCAGTCAGTTTTAAGTTTTTACAGTATCAGGAAAACAGTCTCTCTCTTCTTCTTCTCTAAATAAACTTGCGGTGTGTTTACAGATACTTGGAAACCTGGTTATTGTCACCTCCGTGAATAACATGTTCATGGGAAACCCAGTGGTCTTAATTGCGGTGGTGAATTAAGAGAAACACAGCGACAAGTTTGAATAAGTATTGCTGTGGCAGCAGGGATCACGGCAACATCAGAACTTGTAGCAATGTGTCCTTGCATAAAAATTGATAAGACTTATAGAGTGACTTGAACTGAGACTGAGTTTGACTAATTCCACAGCATCAAAACAGGGTTAGCTCTGTCATTGTTACACTCTCTGTCCTTTCACTATCATCCAAATGCTCCTAAAATACTGTAGAAACGAGAGGAGCAATCACTGATCAGCTGCATGTAAATGTGTTTATTTTAGAGTAATCAGGTTAATGCAATGCATTTCATCACATTCTAAGATTTCCTTTTAATGTGATTTCCCCCCCCCCCCCCTAGTAGGCTGTTTTTTTCTGTGCATGTGACGCGGACCCCAACTCTTTGCTGGACTGAGCCTGTTCATGCTAACATGTTGCGTTTTGGTCTCGCTCTATTTCAGAGTATTGGAGGCGGCTGGATTGAAGCACAGAACTCCAGAGGGGAGGTCGGACTGGTGCCAGAAGACTACATCGAGGTGAGATAGACAGTCTCCTAGTGTGGGCTGGTGAAACCACCGACGCAGAAAATGAAGCCGCAAAAAGCCATCTGCTATCAAGTTGTGATGTGATGTGCTATGTGCTAAATTAAAGGTCAACCATTTAAGATTTCAACCTATCAAGGCAAGTCAAGGATAGCTTTCTCCTTTGACTGTGAACTGCTGCGCTTACTGAAATCACAACAGGATGTGCCTTCTTCAGGGTTTTGCTGATTAGGGTGTTTGTGCGTGTGTGTGTGTGTGTGTCTGTGTGTGTGTCTGTGTGTGTGTGTGTGTCCAGTAACTCTGACCTCATCGTGGGGATGTGATTCACTCCGAAGACATTCAGAAAGAGACACAGAGGGAGTTTGATTAGAAGTAAAGCTTCTGAAAGTCTATTACCAGCTTAGCCTCACTCTAAACAACCGCCTCTGCAACGTCTAACAATGTAGTGTGTGTGTGTGTGTGTGTGTGTGTGTGTGTGTGTGTGTGTGTGTGTGAGATTGATATTATCCGTCTGCTTTACTTGGCAAACAAGCTCATGTGGTTGTGTGTGTTTGTCTGACCTTAAGTTACCTCCCCAGCTGCCCCCAGACTGTTTAGATTTCTTTCCAAATCATAAACAAAAACAAAAAAACACTGATGACAATTGCACTTGTTGCTTATGTAACATCTAATGAAAAACATCAGTGAAACAGTCTGTTTCTCCAGCAACAACTTTCTGTTTCAGTGCACTCTGCTGGCAAAAATACGATCTGCAAAAAGAAAAGGATGAGCTACAAAAAATAGCCAAAAGAATTAAGTGTGGTAAAGCAGATTTGGATGTGTGCATTTAAGTATCGCCAGCCAGTGTTTTCACACTTTGGATACACTGAGAGTGTTTAAAACGCAGTTTGCCAGGGAATGCCAAGGAGACACGATCACATTACCACAGAGGAATGCGTCTTTAAAAGTCATTAAGTCATACTGGAATCTATGGAATTGTTCTAATGGGAATTGCTTTCTGTCTTTTCATCTTTTCGTTTGTAGTTCAGTAAGCAGTTACCATCGTTCCCAGGAGCTGCAGCACCTACTCCAAGTGTAGGACATGTTGCAACTCCAGACCTGTCCATCTTTGATTCCTTCGCTCCCGCAGCAGCACCTGCACAATACCAGGTAATGCGCTCGCCTAATGACGGTTTGGGTACATTAAATGAACACCGGGTGTCCTATCAAATGCCTGCTTTTTGGGCTAGAGTTTGGCTACCTGCCACGATCCCATGTATCCACTCAAAAGAATGTGTGATGGGGGTGATGTTGAAGAAAAATCAGAAAGCAGAAGTGAGTGATGACAGAGTTCTACTGACGTCCGTGTAGCTTGAGTGATTCCCAGAGATGCAGAAGTGAGAGCAGCTGCCGTGGAAGATATTCATCGTGGTCGTGTCATTTATAACCGACACAGATTTTTAGCTCTAGTACGATAGAACCGAGAGGAAATGCGCTCGGTGAAATCTTCTGTATTTAGCAGGCAGGAAGTGCCACAAGCATGAGAGTACTGCTGGATCAGTAGAAATTGTTAGGGTTGAGTCAAAGCAGGAAATGTGTCAGCTATTATCCCTCATGCTCTCTTTCTCTCTTTCCACTCACACTCTCTCTCTCACACACACATAAACCCATCCATATCCAGCATCACTTTAACTCATCCCATGCTGAGTGTAAACCTCCACTGCTGGCGCCTTGTGATGATGTCACCTTCTTCTCCCTCTCAAGGTGGATGCTGGGGGATTAAGTCCCCAGCCGGACACCCCCGACACCCCAGTTTCCCCCTACCTTTCGTCCCCCGATGAGGTAACCGCCACGTAGGGGTGGTGGATGAAAACCCAAGTCCTGCTCCCTCACTCACCCGCCCGCTCTCTGCCCCCAAGCCCCCCTCCTCTCCGATTGGTCTGCTTTGGCAAATTCCCCCCACCTACTCCGACTGCCTGCAAAGAGCATGATCTCACCCTCTCCTTACACCTTGCACTACGGTGCACACATGCACACTCGCACGTCACCGATCGACTCCCACGCCCTTTATCACAATTGTATGAATCAGCACTACAGCGGAACTTTAAAAAGCTTAAAGATCACGTATCTCACAGATAATTGACTAACCCTCTCACTGACGAATCATCAGACCGCTACACAAGCATTTACTCCGTGATGATCAGAATCTTATGCATAATCTTTCAAATGTTTACCATTTTGACTGTTGTGTAAAACGTTATCCATTCATGTACATAGAAGGTGCTGCTAAATCTGAAAAAAGTGTTGTCTGCACTGCTGTGTTCATTTTTCATTGCAGCAATCGCTCTGTATGTTTGTGCATTGCGTGGTGGTTTAAGTGACCCTGCACTAGTTCTGTGTTACTTGGTTAGCATTAAGCTAACCGCAACCCACAAGAGGCGCACATACACTCTATTGCATGCCTTTGCCTACAAGTTTTCACAGCGGTTCAGAGTATATTGGACCTGCAAGCACGGCATGCAGTTGCATTTTTAACTTGTAAGTACTGTAAAAATAATTGTGTGTGTATAGACATGAGGATGGTAGTGTTTTTGTGCGAGTGTGCATATTCATATTGTAAGCAAATGTTTTCAAATATGCAGTATTATTATATTTGTACTTACTGCATGTGTTAAACAGAATTTACAAACTACACTCTTTAACAAATGCCCTGTGTTAGGTCTGCATCATGTGAAAAAGCATGTTAGACCACTGACAGCCTCTCCTTAAGCGGACTCTACTCTGTGTTGTCGCTCTCCTCTCCATGCTTCATCTGTCATTCTTTCGTCCCTCACATTTCCTCTCTCCGTCTGCTCCAGGCTAGTAACGGTAATGATCCCTGGTCGGTGTATCAACCCTCGGGGGGCTCCAACAATAACTGGGCGTCCAATCCAGAGGGCACCCAGACCGGGAAGAGTCCCGCTGACCCCTGGAGCTCCGTATCACAGGGCCACCCTCAGGCCTACCAGGGCCCAGGTACGAACAGCTTTTCAGTTGGCAACCATGGTGGCCTGAAGTTAGAAACACAGTATGTGTCAGTACAGTAAAAATCACTGCCTAGGACCTTCTGCTGTTTATGAATTGTAAATTGAATTATTTTAGTTTGACTTACACGACTGCTATTCAAAACCTCATGATAATTTAAATCAGGAAATGAAGACCAAGCGTCGCATATGTCATTCTAGAATGCTTCTGCTTTCTTTTCAAGTTAACATATTTGCCTCCAGGCACGGTAGGGTCACACGCTGTTATAGCTCTTGCTGTCATGATCTTGCTAAACAGTTGAGCTTAGTGTTTGCAAATAGTTTTAATTGTTGGGACGAAGATAGAATATATGGCTGCAGCGGATGACGTCTGCGGAGCTCCGTGGAGTCGTGCGGCTTAATTCAGCAAATATTCAAAGATCCTAATAATAAGCAAGCTGGTGCAACACTATCCTGCAACACAGCTGGTACCAGATGGAGTTTGCATTGTAGAACAATGAAATAAATGTTTTATACTCGGGACAGAGAACTGTTTCCTGTCCTTCGATCTAACCTGATACGAAGTGAAATACCCCCCCCAGGTAGTTTGATCCATTGTTTATTATTTGCTAGTACTATTTCATCCAGTTCTATAAACTAACTCCCAGATGTGGTTGTGCTCAGTTGTCTCTGGCCAGTCCCTCCACAGAGACGGGACAATCAAGTCATGACTCTGTTTTTGCAGACTATGGAAAAGTTGCTCTCACTCATGACTCAGAAGGACAAATTTACTTCTTAATTCTCCAGTTGTTATTGTAAAAAGAGAACTGGGGGAATAAAAGGCACGGAGAAGAATTAACAGACTTTTCCTTTCTTTCCCTCTTGCCAAAGACATCTACCCGTATCCTTACCTTATCGATCACACAGGTATCCCATGCATTGCCTGGTGGAAGCGGTTTCCTACGTTTTGTGTGTGTGTGTGTGTGTGGACTGGCAATAAATACCAGCAAATAGTTTTAGGAAATGGTGTACAGTCTTAAAAGCATGTGTGTGCAGCATTCAATTTGTATCTTAATATTAACACTATTAACTTAATTGTGATGTGGAAAGGTGCCAGATGTGACTGACCTCTGAAATTGACTAACTGGATTAAATTCTACCTCTGATACATGCGGCGTTTGACAGACTTTTGTTGTAGTTGGTAGTGTTTGATGATGAGTTTCATAATGAGTCTCACAGCATGTCTGTCTGTCTGTCTGACAGAAGAAGAAGAAGAAGAAGAAGAGCAGTAACTAAAGAGAGAAAAGGAGGTTTAAAGTTTTAGGCTGGTTTGACAAACTTTGTAACAGACGGCTACAGCTCCGCTAAGCTAGGCTAGTGATGTTTTAGCAGGACTGTTTCAGTTTATGCTGGATGACAAACTGAATAACGTGAATTAAAATTGATTCTTCAGTGACAGGAAACGGGTAGTAAAGAGTCGTTACATATTGCTTTAGCTGTAGCTATCTCTTTGGCTAGCGTTGACGTGTTTTGTCGTTTTAAACCTAACATACTGTTTTTCTGTTTTTCTGTTTTTCTTACTGTTTTGTGGTCTTAACTAAATTTTGACCAAATATGCAGTGGTTGCATTTTGGCTTTTTAAGGCAGATGTAATCATTTTTAAAGTGCACGACTGTTGAGAAAATCATGCTGTGCAAATTATGTATCATGTTTTTATGGCTAGAAATTTAGAATTGTTTCCCATTTCGAACCAGGTTCAAATTGTTGGCTATGTATTTATTTTAGCTGTACTTGCAGATGCAAGATGCAAAGTTTTGTTTTTGAACACTTGTTTTAACCAAACATCACAAGAGCAAAGTGCAATAGTTGCAACTCATTTGTTTCGAGTAAGCGCGGCAATGTGGTGTATATGCTAATACATTTGGTGGCAATGCATGTTGTTCCAGAAATGCAGTTTCTCTGATCACTGCATGCTCTCAAAACTGGTGCAACTGCATCCGTTACCTCTGGAAAATTCTCTTTTCTAATCTAATTCTCGGGACTTCAGAGTAAGGCTAAGCAGTATTTATCCACTTATTAAATAAGAGTAAATAACCTTAATTAGACGAAGATATTCCATATTATTCAGACTCTTGCTGCAACATGTAGTTGTCTCTCTATCCACCACAACAGCGATCAATAATGGATGCAATTAAGAATTGATTTGATTAACAGAATTGATCCTCTTAATGTCCGTCCCTGCTGGTGGTTCATTGATTTAATGCAACAGAAGCTGCTGTTTGTAGCATTTCATTATCCGCAGGATTTATAAATGTTCACTTCCTGCACATTTACACGTTTTACAGTAGGCTGTTGAACACAGAATTTGTGCTCTCTGTGCCTAAAACTCGACCGTGTGTGCATGTCTCTGCTCTCAGGAGCGGAGGACGATGAGTGGGACGATGAGTGGGATGACATGAAGTCCACTGGAGGTTACGCCGAGTCAGAATCTGGAGAGAGCGGCGCGATGCAGAGGGGAGGAGCTTCAATGAAAATCTCCCTCAACAAGTAAGACTTAACAGAGCAGTAAGACACAAGGCTTTGGATTCTTGAGTGTGATAGAAAAACAAAGAAGCAGAACA
The DNA here is from genome assembly GCA_032191485.1 of Leptoclinus maculatus. Classification (NCBI taxonomy): domain Eukaryota; kingdom Metazoa; phylum Chordata; class Actinopteri; order Perciformes; family Stichaeidae; genus Leptoclinus; species Leptoclinus maculatus. The sequence goes on along the minus strand of JAVDOI010000003.1, from coordinate 29,562,450 downwards.
GTGTGGACGGTTCGAAAATCGTTGTCAATGAAATATAGAGATTTAAACTATTACAAATGCTTTGTAATAGGATTGAGCTTCAGTTAAGAGATTGGTTTATTGCCTTCAGGAATGTCACCGTCACTCCCAAAATTCTATGCACAACATCGTGGTTAATTTCCAAACTTCTCTTTGAGCAGGTTTCCTGGGTTTTCTAAGCCTGGTCCAGAGCTCTACCTCTTATGCAAGCAGCTCGCTAAGGGCAAAGAGAAGCTGCCAATCTATGTAGGTTATATCTAAATATCCATACAAATGGTTTGTATGCCATAAAATGCAGAGTAGCAGGTTTCTAAACCTTGTGTTTGTATGCTCAGTCAGGAGAAGTTGGTCCGGTGTGGTCTTACCCAGAAACTCAGTTTGACTGTGTGGTGGCTGATCCCAAGAAAGGCTCAAAGATGTACGGCCTCAAGAGCTACATCGAGTACCAAATCACACCCAACGTAAGTATCCAGTACCATCTAATCATGTCCTGGTCAGTAAAACATGATAAAATAATCATAAATGTTTGCCTACAGTGTCTATAATTCCACGTTCTTGGTTTGCAGACCACAAACCGACCAGTCAATCACAGATACAAGCACTTTGATTGGCTGTACGAGAGGCTTCTAGACAAATTTGGGTCAGCCATCCCCATCCCGTCTTTACCAGACAAGCAGGTGACGGGTAAGTGTGACCAAGACACACAAAAAAGATGAACGTTGCTGAAGAAAGCACGACTATAGAATCTCTTCTCCCCCCCCCCCCCCCCCCCCCCCCCTTTATTCCAGGGCGATTTGAGGAAGAGTTTATTAAGATGCGTATGGAGCGGTTGCAGGGCTGGATGACCAGGATGTGCAGGCACCCCGTTGTTTCCTGCAGTGACGTATTCCAGATTTTCCTCACCTACAAGGATGAGAAGGTGGGCTATGTCTCCATCACTTCTTCTCCCCTCTCCCTTCGCTCTAAAGGGTTTTATTTGTATTACTGCTGAATTAAAACCATGCATTGGTACAGGACTGGAAGACGGGGAAGAGAAAAGCAGAGAAGGACGAGACGGTGGGAGTGATGATCTTCTCCACGATAGAGCCGGAAGCTGCGGACCTGGAACTTGTGGAAGTGTGAGTTTCATCCAACTTTACTCTCAACCACTGCAAAAAGACTGAAAAAGGCACCAACGTTAACTGTGTGTCCCTCGTCCACAGGGAGCAGAAATGTGAGCAGTTCAGCAGGTTCACCAAAGCCATGGATGACGGGGTGAAGGAAATCCTCACAGTGGGCAACGAGCACTGGAAGAGATGCACCGGCCGTACGTACACAATGAAGCACTAAATAAATGTTTTACCACACACAGGCCACACCTTCATTTTAAACTGTAATTACTGTTTATATTCACGTGTGGTTCATTCTGTGGAGTATTTTGCCAACTTCAGACAAATCCATTCACACGGTGCGGGTCTGTCTTCATGGTTCACTTCTTCCCTTCCACAGCGTTGCCAAAAGAGTACCAGAGAATCGGCAAAGCCTTCCAAAACCTCTCCTCTGTCTTCAACAGCAGTGGATACCAAGGTACAACAACTCTTCAAAACTTCCACACATGTATTCATCGTAACGGTAGAAGCTGACATTCATTACGTGGAAGTCTGTTTTGAAACGAGTTGGCACACAGACACTGTTGAGAAACACGGCGGTGACATATTTTAACCCCTTCTCTGCTCCAGGCGAGTCAACCCTGACTGATGCCATGACGGCAGCGGGCAAGACGTATGAGGAAATAGCTCAGATGGTGGCAGAGCAGGTAGGTACCATTGTTTAGAAATCTTAAGTGTTTGCGTCATGTGTTTTTATTCTCACCCACACGACCTTTACTTCTACTTCTACGCATATGGAAGTGGAGCAGAACTTAAAGGCCTCTGTTCCCTCAAAGGTCTTTGAGTTTATTCTAGATCTGTTTATCAACCACATTGTTTAGTGTTCACTCTCTCAATAATCATCATATCTCTCAAAGTCTGAACATTTCCTGTTTGCAGTCAGTGTTTACATCCTGGTTGTGGCGTTTTAATGACCACTTTAACCCAACGTCCTGTCCGTGATGTCTGTATCTGTACAGGAAGAAGGCACACTTTTGTGTAGCATTTCCTAAATGTTGTTTTCATCCTTCTATTTCTGGATTCTCTGACCGTTGTGTGTGTGGGCTCATTTAGTTTGGTGTGTAATAAAATCAAACTTGGGCCTTTTGTGATATATCCATGCAGCTTCCAGAGGGAGGATTCATCTGGTAAGCGTTTGCTGCTCAGACACTTTTTGCCAGTGTGTAGAATTGTTTGGCTTTAGTTTAGCTTTAGCCTGTGATAGTCTGGACATGGATGGAGCCAAACGTCTACAGCAATGCAGTGTATCTGTTGAATTAAGGCTGCATACAGCTTCCCCTTGATACATTAAAGGATAAGGCAATAATGTAGGTGTTGAATTTGATATACATATATCCAGATGTGGATACAGCAGCTAAATATGATTGCCTCTTCTATTACTCTACCTGTTTTTGTAGTACTACAGCAACTCTTTTTTTAGGGGGGTTTGTTGGGGGGGGGGGGTTTATTAGCCGAAAATGGAATATAATATTCATAACTGTTTTCATTAATGACCTGAAACTAAGAATCATTGTCTTAGCTACATGCCGCTAAATCCTACACACGGAGAATCGTCACTATTATACATCTCCCTTTTTTAGGCCTGAGCCTTTTTTTAGGCCATTGTTTTAAAATTAAACTTTGGGAAGTTACTCCTGTGAGATAGTGTTTCCCTGTGTTCCTTCTTATCACTTTCACATCTCTGTTATTTCCTGTTTTTGATTTTTATGTTAAATGTTTCTGTTTTTTCTCTCTGTCCATCTCCCTTCGCTCCCTTTACAGCCCAAAAAAGACCTCCACTTCGTCATGGAGACCAACAATGAGTATAAGGGTCTTCTCGGATGCTTCCCTGACACCATCGCAGTCCATAAGGTACACTGGGAAGAGTTGCACAAAGCTTTATTAGCCTCATTTATACAGCCTAAACGTTCAGGCTTTGCTACACCACTAATTCTGAAACACATAATTATCTGTATGCATATCCGTTAAAACAAAAGTCATACCTACATTTTAATATATCGTTTGCCTTCTAGTTTTGTTACAGCTAATGATGCTACAGTGACTTCCTGTTTACATAGTTGAGTGCTTTTGATTGGACAACGCTACGGATGTTTCCTAGCTGCCAATATACACATTATTAAAGTTTGTACTAGCTAAGACCTTCCTTAAGTCCTGAAGAATAATGCAACTCAATTTAGTAAATCGATACTTTAGACAGTAGCTAGTAGTTGCTTATTACCTAGTAAGGATTTCACACACAAACTTAGTAAAGGATTTATTAGTTGCTGGTGCAACCCAGTCTAGAAGAGACTTGAAACCTGTAAAAGCTTAATTTTGCGTCATTTTTTAATTCCTTCACTTTATCTGGATGCTGTTGAGTTAAATGGTCTTTTTTTAATTCCTGCAGGCAGCCATAGAGAAGGTGAAGGAGGGAGACAAGCTTGTGGCTGCCAGTAAAATTACCGCTCAGGACAAAGTCACGATGGCGAAACGAGTCAGCACAATGTCGTACGCATTACAAGGTAACGCGCTCACTCGGAAACATTCAAGCGGTGGAGTTTTATCGTATCATGACATCTGATATCTGGTTTCCCCTCTTGTGTCCCGCAGCTGAGATGAACCACTTCCACAGCAACCGTATCTATGACTACAACAGGGTCATGCAGTTGTACTTGGAAGAGCAAGTCAAGTTTTACGAGACGGTAAAGCATTTTTATCGTCTGCCCTTTTTGTTGCCTCACCTGTGGAGCAACATGCTCCACAGGTGAGACTGTGGAGCATGTTGCTCACCAGCCTCTGATGCAAGTTTTTTTTCTTCTTCTTCTTCTTCTACAGATTGCTGCAAAGCTGAGACAAGCACACAGTCAGTTCACTACTATGTGAAAGCAACAACCTTCAGTCTCGCACTACAAGATTTAAACCAGCTCAACATCCAAAATATTCTTCCTTACACTGCGTTCCTTTCCCTCCCTTTAATTTAATTTTCACTTCTCTTTCTTTCGCTCTTACCTCATCTCTTCCTTTACTGTTCATGCTAACGGTCTCAGTATGTGCAGCAGCTGAAAAGGCTTTGACACTTTTTTTTTTATTAGGCCAGCAATGATAGCCGACCATAACACGCGTGTTACACACGCCCTTTCCTCCGTTCAAGGTCTGCGACTTGTGAGACAGGAAGTTGACACCGTTCATTTCACAATGCATTGAGTTTCTCTAATGTGATGCAAGTTTTGTACAGCTATAGGCGCCAACATGCCCGTGCTCACATGATATCTACGTATTTTAAAGCAATACTCTGCAGTTTTTCCATTTTTTCCATGTAGAAAATTGTTACGGAAAGGTTTTTACACATGTTGTCTGCACAGTGATGTAGTGATGTACTTACACCAAAAAAAACCAAAGCTGTCCTCCCCTCAGCGGAGGGGGGGGGGGGGATTTCTGAATGCATATTATTGTCTATTCCTCGGCCAATATTTGATTTATTAGTGCTGTTAACATTTGAGAGTCCTAACATATTCGGTAAAAGAAGTGAAGTATTCCTTTTATGAATCCAGCGAGTCTTGGAAGAGCTGTCAAAGACGGTGTGTGTCCTCTGTATGTCCACTGCTGGCAGTCCCCCGAGCCCCCTTTTCATCCTGCACTTCCTCAAAGAGCCAACAGGAAGCTCCACCTCCTTCCAGTCTTTCCCCTTTGAGGAAAATAGAAATGGTTGACTTAGTTGCCCCTCCCCCCCCCCCCTCCCAGGTTGCGTACCATTTCACTGCAGTTTACATATCAGGAGAGACGACAAAATGTGGGATAAAAGATACTCAAGTTGGGGTCGATTATATTATGCGTTGGACAGTAAAAGCCAAAAGTCAGTGAATTTAATACCTCCCTTCCTCTCCCTCTCCCAGTTCTCCTGAAGAATATTTGTGCTTTTTTTTTTGTTGAGATTACGGAGTTTTATATATGAAGATTTAACGGCGACGTTAGCTGTAAGAATATGTACTAAAACAAGAGTTTGGGACGGAGCCATGGATTATGTCATGTATGCAGTTTTGCTCTTCACCACCCAGTTTTCAATCAGTCTCTAATCTTGTTCACTCTGTTTTCTTATCACTTGATACATGAAAAATATATATATATCTATATATATTCTATCTGCCCTATCAGGTGCTTCTTGTCATTGAGATACTATTTTATGTATAGGAAGTATTTACAATGCAGTGTAACTCAAAGAGGAGCAAAAATTCAGTTTGATTTATTAAACAATGATTTGTACTCATTGGCAGTTTGTTTCTTTGTGTGCGTTTCCCAAAGAAACCTTGTCTTGTTCTCCGCATGGTTCAGAGTGCGACACACTACGCATTCTCTGACTCGCTCACAGTAAAGCCCTTATTCGCTTTTGCAGATTCATGCGTAGAGATGGATGGGAATGAGAATGAGTCGGCAGCCTGTGCGACTGGTCAAAGAGTGTGTTTGTGCAGTTTGTAGTGGAGGAAGTGAAAGAGCCCCTTTACCCCACATTCAGCTCTCGGGCCCCCATCAGGTGCAGCTGGATGTGTAGGCCACATAAAGTACAGATCTTGTACACCAAGACAGTACATGCATTCTTGTTATTTTTGAGTGTACGTGTTGCCGTGTCTTTAGGGCTCCATTGGAGCTCGGAGCACTCGTTTTAGTTTAAAATGAGTCTTCTGTCACACTTAAGTCTGTAAAATCAATGTAAAACATTTGTAAATTTGTTTTCAAGTTGTTTACGAGTTTAAAGTGAACCGAGTACAAACCTGCAGCTCTTTTTTTTTGGTATCCTTTGGCCCACAGACTTAACACTTTCCTGCTATATTGACACGCTAAAGGTCTGTGGAAACCCATGTGTGAAGTCATTTGAATGTAAGTAACACTTACTGGATGCCGTAGATAAACGGTAGTATGTGTACTGTATGATAAGAGTTCTCTCTTATTTAAAATGTTCTTTAGAAAAGTGCTCTTTCAGAACTTGTCTTTTTCTTTTTATGAAATAGTGTCATTTGTGTCACATTTTGTATATATAATGTTTATTGTACAATCCATACAGTATACACAGTCCTCATATAGCACATCTTCTCTGCCATACCCTATACTGTGAGACAGTAGCACTTATCAAACCAAAGGGATATTATATCTAATACAATACAGTGTTCTGATGTTTTAGTATTCAATGTGAAACCCTTTTTATTTCAACAAAAAAAATACACAATGGATTAAACTCATAGTTGGCTGCAAATTGTAAAATGAATGAAATTGGATAATAGAGTAATAAATATGCAATAAACACACACCATATGCAGATAATTCAATAACCAGCAGATCTTCCTGCCACATGCCTCCTCTGGGAGCCCCTTAAGTCAACACATCACAAAAATGTCCGTTTTTTTTATTTTTGGCTGGGTTGCTAATAATGTGTCAAGTGTCGATGTATTAAACTAAAAGTACAAAATAGAAGTAGAAAAAAATGAACTTGTTTCCTCTGTGGCTGAATGAAAAATGTTCATGTCCCAAAAAGAACTCCACAGTATAAAGTTTGTGGTTTCAAAAAGATTTGCAGCAGAAAATCCCCACTGTTTTGAGAACATCGAGCATACCAGTCACATTTGCACGTGCAGCGGTTCAAAAATAGCAGGAGCGAGGCCATTGTTGTTGACATAAGTGACATTCAGTTCCTTCTTGATGAGCTCTGTCAATAAAAACATCACCGGAGGTCATCATGACGACGGTGTCCCCGAGGGATCCCCATGTGAGCCCAACAGCTGGGATTGTTCCTGTGTACGAACCGTGGTCATGGTGACAGTGGATCATGGTGACAAACGGGTTCGGAAAGTGCGTGGTCGGATCATCATGCTGACTTTGTGCAGGGAGTAATAGTCGGAGTCTCTCCAGGAGTACCAAACAATCCCATCAGGACCCAGCGGCCCCCGGCCTTTAGGGGTGTAATGGCCTCCCTGCAGGATGAATGAACAGGAGTCGTAAACATTCTCCTGACTTTAGAAGCATAAAGTGAAGCCATGGCTGCCTGTGTACACACTTACCCTGTAGTAGACGCCGTTAAGGTTGGCGTAGAAGCACTGATTGTACCACCATCCGCCGTGGGAGATCTCGGCGCAGATGTTGCCACTGTCTGGGGTGCTGAAGCCCTGCTTGTCGTGGTACCAGCTGAAAGAGTCCTGCACTGTCCCGCTGAAGCCTGACACATGGAGACGGTACAGATGCTCCTCATCTTCCACACTGCAAACGCATACAGAGGAACACCAGGTAATTATGCAAGAGGTAGAGATTGTTGCGTACCGGTATATGTTTTGCAACAACACACAAGTAAGTGCATTTGTCTGTCAACTGTTTGTGTACTTGTGCATGCCACCAACCTGAAGCTCTGGTAGAGGGCATGTTTGTGCATGTTGCTCCAGTCCTCCAGGTCGATGCGGAGGCTGTAGTCTCCCTGGGTGCTCAGGTCATGTATGTGATTGTTGCCCAGCCAGAACTCCGAGTGCAGGTCCCCAAAACCGTCCCTGTAGTCCCTCCAGCTGCGGTCAAAGCTCAGCGAGCCGTCAGCACGCCGCTGGATCACAGTCCAGCCACCACCTGAGGCAAAAAGAAGGTCACTGGAAGGGAAAGCATATGCCATGTCTAATGAATTATTTTACTTGATCGGCCCATCTGGCCAATGGGGGAAGACGGGACCACAGCAACCCTGGAGTTGATACTCTCATGGACTGAAACTCAGCTGAAATACAGACGCAGCTTGGCCTATACCCTTCTGTGATTGTGTATGCTACTCACCATCTGTATCCATATCACAATAGACCTCCACAGGCACGCCGGCCATCGATGGCACCACTGTGTAGAGACCTGATCTCCTCACTCCATTGTAGTAGATGGAAGCACAGTCTATGGGACAGTTCCTCACATGCTCTGAGGAAAGAGAACGGGAGACAGGGTTGAGTAGATCAACAAGGTGGGTTTGGCGCCCTCTGCTGGCAGATCATGCCACTCAAGACTTTTTACTGTTAATGTTTCTGAGAGAGCGTACCTGAGTGCGGAGGAACTTGAGCACTCATCAGCGGGTTGGGATGGAGGACGTTGATCAAGCACCCGGGGCTTCTTTTGACTTTATCCACCAAAAGAGTCAGATTATGGAGGTGGGTCTAAACAGAAACACAGTGAAACAGTAAAACAAACACCACCCAGTGCACATTTCATCTAAAAGTGAAATAGTATTATACTCTTGATAGGTATACCTGGAGGTCTAGGATTAGGGTGCCCTGAAGGTGCAGCAGGGTGGTGGCTTCGGCGTAGTGATGCTCCAACTCATAAAAACGCTGCTCCAAAGAGGTATTTAAGTGGTTCTTCTCTTCACTCTGACACCATACATGGAAATAGTCAATCACACAAACATACACACAAACAAGAACATAGGCAATATCTGATCTGTATAAGAAACCCTTTATAATGGCCTGAAATATCTTCCATTTCTTCTTTCTGTCACCTTTAACTGAACAGCCACCAGGCCTATAATTGACATGTTTCTAGTCTATCTCAATATACACATTGAACCTCAAACACGCACCGTCGGGGCGAAAGGGACGAGCCCTCTTTTATAAACCTTCTCTATTCCTAGCTTTGACATAGAGGATAACACTAACTCCCATTACCACCAGCCCTGGTGCCATGTCTGCTCTCTTCCCATGTACAACACATCCGACACATGAACCCTCGCCAACATCCACCTTTGGCCACTGACCCGTTCAGCTGAGAGTCTGTGTGTGTGTGTGTGTGTATAGGCTCACTGCCTGAGACGCACGAGGCAGCACGTGCAAGAGTAGGAGGCTAATCCTGTTAGTGACTAGGTCAAGGACGTGTTGGGGGGAAGCCAGCTTGATGACCAGACACCAGGTTACAGTGCAGAACTGTACACAACTAATGTGTTTCCTGTACGGAAATAAGTATTTTTAATCGTTCCAGCAAAATGCACACCACGATCTTTAATCAGAGTATACAGAGAACAAAACTAGAAGAAGTTTGCTCCTTCCTTTCAAATGAATAGTGAAAGTACATATTAAATTAAACCACGTCTTTATTTGGTCCAATATTTATGTCTAGTCTGAACTGTCTCTCAACCCTAACGGCCCCGAACAGAGGAAATACAAAAAATAATTGAATACTTAACAAAAAGTCTGGCTCTGAAAAGTTGAATTTAATGTCAGACACACATAAGAACAGAATACGTTTACTTTTCCAAATGAGCAGAAGGGTGAGTTCTGTCACCTGTCTAGTCTGTAAAAAAGGAGCGGTCACATTGTTACAACATCCGGTGAGCTGCAGGTGAACTGAAGTGAGCTCTCAAAGCAGTTGAAAGGATTGGTGCTGATAGTTGACCCAGGGCTGCTAAGTCAATATGGGGATCTCACCTGCAGCTCGAGGACATTGATGCGGTGCCGGTGGTTCCTCAGCTCCTGCTGCAGCTCAGAGATGGTCTCCTTCAGCGCCACGATCTGCTGCTTCCTCTCCTCGTTCTCGTGCAGCCAGTAGGAAACTTCGTCCGTGCAGCGAAACATATCCGGGCATTTCTGCTCGTCCAGCTGAGGTAGTGTGGCCACCAGCCGACACATCCCATCCTCCATCACCTGTTAGATGACAGACCAACTCCTGACTTCCAGACCTGCAGTTGCTCAGCAGAGTGTCAACATATCTGTTAATAAATAATACAACTACAATTGCCCAGATGTGTTTTTTTCCCCCCCCCGAGCAGATTCAAAGGGCAGCCCCTTGTGTCCTTACAGACCAGCCACAAGCTGATCACGCTTTTATACTAAACTACTCAAATGTATAGAAAGCAGTGAAAATTAGCTCAACATAAATCAACAGTTTGAACATACTATTTTAAATAACTGTCCATGGCCCGAAGAGTTAAACATATCCAATATTTCACAAATTTGAGGGAGGTCCAACATATGATTAAAGTTTGGTGGAGCAGAACTTTGTTTTTTCTCCTTTCCAACTGCAATAGTTCTCTCAAAACCCTGCAGATTTCCCTTCAGGCCTGACCTCTTGATTTATCAGTATTAACTATCTTATAATGTCATTTCTTTTTCCACCGCTGCTTTCTTGCACGATTAATTATGCATCTCTAGCAGAGAACTACATTCCTGAAGTTGAGCTGCTTTCAACACAGAGCTGACACTTCACTCCAGAGTAAACAGACGCTCGTGTGCAGGATGTTTTCAGTGAGTACCTGGTTAGTGTACTCCCCACACTGGGATCCCCCGCCATTGCGCTGAGTGGTAGTGTTCAGGTCGTCTGCTTTGGCCTCTGGGAGCAACGCGATGAGGATACAGAGAGCAGAGCACACGCTCCAGCCGGGAGGGTTGGTTAAGGACAGTAGAGACATTGCTGCCGCACCGGTTAGTCTGTCCCTGCCTTATCAGTGTAAGCGAGGACGAGACACAGGAGTGTGTGCTTCACCATGTGAGGCTCTGCTGGCTCTCCCTACAGGGAGAGAAACTGAGAAAATCAGTCTTTTATGCTCCTACAGTAGAGTATGTCTAATTCATTAAGCAAACCAAGACACATTTTGGCATACAAAGTCCTTTCTCTCTATCTCTTACAGTCTCAGTAACAGGACTTAAACTTATAAGTGAGATTAATTAAGAGGAAGGTCATCCCCCTCAGTCTATCACATTACTGTAGTAGGTCCTCAGGTAACTCAATAAACACACACACACACACACACACACACACACACACACACACACACACACACACACACACACACACACACACAGCTTGCACACGTCACCATGCTCTTAAAGCCAAACTGAGATTTTGACCTAATTAAGCAGAATTACACGGCAGGTAATAGTTCATGTATTCTGACTTAAATAAATAAATAAATAAATCATACATGCACAGCTTATTCAAAAATGTGGTATTGTCCTTTGCAGGAAATATATTTTGACTGTCCTCTTGTAGCAAATGTAATAAATGGTTGTGTACTCACCCTAGTTACAGACCGTCTTCTACCCCGTTCCCGACACATTTCAGGCCGAGGGGTTCTCTCCATTTTTTTCTTCTCCTTCCCTGTATGTCCTGTTGTAACGATCTCTCTCACTGTGCCTCATTGCTCTTCCTTTCTTCCTCGCTCTCCCTTCCCCTCTCTCTCCCTCTCAGTGTAGACATCTTAGTGCCATAATCCCCCTCTAAGAGGATTCACAACCACCGAGGGATGGAGGGAGGCAGATAAATAGGGAGTTGATAATACAATTATTGGTAAAAGAGACATGAGAGAAAAATATGCTTTTTTTTCCCAATCTACAGCAATAACCATTTGTTTCATAATACAATTTGAGCACAAAACTACTTTACATCAAATATTGTGAATAACATGATTATGTCACAGAGAGGTCTAAGAAAAGATTCAGAAAAAAAGAGAAAGGGTAACAGCATAGCATTCAATTTGAATTGAATACACATAAATTACATGCATCAGCAAAACGCCAGCACGCATCAGCACCTACAGTAAATAAGCATCACCTGCAGGCACAATAATCCTGCTCAGAGCCAGTCGTAATGAAGGCTGATGTGAGTGGGAGCATGAGGGGTGCTGATCCTATTACAGTAGCCAAGCCGCTCTTTACATCTTTATACTCATGTCTCAGCATGCATGGGTCTCCTTGTTATAAGAAAAAAACACAATGCTATTTAAAGCCCAATTATTTGTTTTTACGTCATTCTAATACAACAGCTATAAAATGCAAAAATGCTTTTCCCAAACCAGCTATCTGCACTGTGAATGCATATCAATTGACAACACTGCCTGAGGGAAGGCTCTCACACTTAAAGAGGCCTTGAAGAGAAACGACTTTTAAAGGGCTCACACGTCACACAGAAGGACAGGGCAGGGTTTTTACCAGGCCAATGCATTGCAAATTGAAATTTATGAATGCAAATACAAAACTGAATTCCACATGTAAGCTCACAGGAAAGTAAAACTTCCCTCTTAAAAGGTTTTTGCTGTTGTACCTGTTAGTGTCTGCTGTATGCATCTGAGAGATACCGTGTTTAAGGCCACAGGGTGGCACCATGGAACAACACATGTCCTGCTCTCCTCGCCTACAGTGACAATGAGCTTGCCTGCCGAGGTGCACAAGAGAGACAATGCAAACAACAACAACAGTTAACAGAATTACAAGACAACTAGGGTTGTTGCTTGATTTATAACAGAAGAGCAGGAGGCTTAAAGTAATGACTAGAGCAGAATGATTGAATGAATGATGGGAAGTGGCATCTTGGTAACCTGGTTCATAAATCAAGGCTGACATATAGTGTGTGCACTGTACAGAATTTTTTTTTGATTTCATGAATATATTTTTAAGTGCTCATAATTGAAGCATTTCAAGGAAGGACATCAATGTAGTTGACTTCTTCAATTCACTGAATGTTAGGTCAGTTATTTCTATAAGAAAAATACATTTACAAAACTTCATGGTGCTAGCTGGCCATTCCTGTATGGTGATAATAATTATCCTTTTGAGACCCATTATACAGTCATTCATCATAGAGCTTTTCATAAATGCACTGATTTTCAGTGGTGATTCGACTTTTTTTCCCTACACAGTAGCCTCTTTCATTGACATTGTGGTCGACCAACTGCTGTTAACATTAACGATTCAGAGCCAGTAAAGACTGACAGACATCTGCTCATGGATCAATAGCGGCTGCTGCTGATGTTGTTTTAAAAGCCAAGGTGTAATCAGAAAACAGCATCAAAAAATGTTAAACTGTTGGGCAGCTTTAAAACAAATTCCTGTCACGTATGTTGAACATTCACTGTGATGTCAACTGGTACGGTCGCATTTTGAATTTGCCTTAATTTCCTTAAGATCCTCTTGGGTCAGTTGCTTTAAAGACTTATAGTACAGGAGGATACTCACTGATATTACTTTAAACAGCAGCTTGATAACATTACCTAACCTCAGCTAACGTAAGCTACTGAACACCCGTGAGTATATTGAATTTATAAATTCAACTTCACAATCATTAAAGGAAGATTGTATCATTTGTACATTCAAAAGTAACACAGTCTAGCTCTAATGACACAAGTGGAAAGGTGCACTTTAGTCAGCCTGGTTCCAATCATTTTTTCCTTACAGCCTCTTGAAATGACTTCATGTCAGGACAATTAAATGAAATTGCAGTATTTGCTGTTCATCGTGCCAGAAAAAGGCAGGTAAACATTTAATGACGTTACGTGGCTTGTTCGAGCTAAGAGCTGAGGCTGAGTGACGTGACAGCGTGACGGGATGCAGGAGAGGTGCTGATATGGCTTAAGAAGGTGCTGTGATGGGAAAATGGTGCTCTTTGTAAAAGCACAATGAATGGAGTTGACGAGCAAAAAGATGTTTTTTTTCATCCAGCTCTCTGCCTCTGACTAACGATACACAACCTTTTTGTTGACAGGATAACTGTGATAACCTGCATCGTGTAGAGACCGTTCACGTGTAAGTAAGGCGGGAAATGTCCATATCGCTGCGTGAAAGAACTGTTGCTTTACACTGACCTGGTAGTGAGAGTCTGGAGCTTTAGAGAAAAACTCAATTTAATTGATATACTTGTGTGTGTGTGTGAAGGGGAGGGAGGGAGGGAAGAGAGAGAGAGAGAGAGAGAGAGAGAGAGAATTATAATACCAAAGCCAGTGAACTGTCTAAACTCACACATGGCATGTTACTCCTTTGATCTGACACAGCTTGCTCTACATTTTCTGAGCTGTAACACAAATCCCTCTCACCATGATAAACAGCTAGAGCGCCAATGTCTACCGTGGCTGGAATATTATTTGTGGAAACAGAAAGACAAGCTTTTTCATGCTCTATAGAATTGAATATAATTTCAGATGCTTCCATACAGGACTCAGGGCACTTGATGGTGTGATTAGTATGAAAAAGATGTGAGTTACAATGATGCTATGGCCTCCGCAATCACCAGATCTCAATCCCTGTTGAATTTTAGACCGATGTCATAGACTTGCTCATCTACAAACCAAATAAAGGAATTTCTTTGAGGAAGAATTGTGTTTCATCCACACAGTAGCGTTCCATAAACTTGGATAATCTCCGCCAGGGAGCTGTTAAGTAAAGCTGTTGTTGCCTTTTGTGGTGGCTCGACACCTTTATGTTTGGTTTCCCCTTCAATTTGTCCCCCATCTCTCTGTCTGTTTTTAAAAAATATCTTTATTTTCAGCCAGTTTTAAACTGGCTGCAAAGTCGACCGTTCCAGTTCGACGGTTTATGTTGCTTGAACAAAAGAATAATGAACAGGTCCAAAATTATAATTTCCAAATGATTTCCTGGAAAGAACATGTACTTTGGTACTAAGTGAAGTAAATAGCCAGTAAACAAATCTCACATTTTCTGCTGTGCACCAATTAAAAGACTTCCTAGTTTACACTAACTGATTGATTAATTGGAAGTGTGCACTTTGAACATTGTCTCTATTGTTCCTAATCATTGGTAAAACATTACAATGTTCTTTCCAGGAAACTTTCCATTTAGAAAATTGCAGACAAAACCTTCACACAATGTTTTGCATACAGTGTGTGTAAAATCAACAGCTAATCAAACTATGACACCTGCAGCTAAATCAATAATCTAATTAATAAAACCTGAGATAAGCCAGCATGTATCAACATATATATCTTTCAGCACAAGAGTGAACTCTCTCTTTTTAAACAGTAAATGAACCATGCTTCTTCAGGCCAGTAAATAAATAAACTGCTGGTTCACTTTACATAATGGAGTCAGCGTGAATAACTGAAAGACACTAAAATGAACTAAGTGTCACAACATGACATTCTTGAAAGAAAGAAACATACTCGAGAAAAGGTGCTTTGGCCTATTAGACGCTTGTGTGATTTAAAAGTACAGCAACATGAATACATGTAACAGATTCACCTGTAGCCGCTGATCAGCTCCAGAAAGCTGACGTTTTATATCCACTTAATTATGAAGAAAACCAGATTAATGATTACAGATGGATTCATGGTTTCCAAGAGCCAGCACTGTGACATGGACACTTAATCCTTTCCAATGAAATTGTTTTGCTAGAGCTCCCCTTCAATACAGATCATAACTCATGTCATCTATTTGTGATGCGAGAGGCTCTGAGTATCTGTCTCAATCGATCAGTCAATATCTGTCAGTAGGCATCGCCTGTCTGCACCATTCTCTGGAGGGATATTTATCTGGAGCACATACCTTTCCACCAGGCAGTTACTTGTCATGATGCAACCATTTCCATCAGATTTCAGTATCCCTCATACTGTGTACACACACACACACACACACACACACACACACACACACACACACACACACACACAAACATCCATAGATGTCAAGGTCTATCTCAAAGCTTTCCGGCTTCAGTAAATTTGAAGGGACACCAGACTTAATCCGTTCTATTCATCACTATATTCCCCTTGGTATCATGTCTCAAGCGAACCTTATTACCTGAGTGCACCACAAGGACACACTAAACCTAAACTAAAAGGCAGAAACAGCTAAGAGGTGGCTCAGACAAACACGGACGGATACTGTCTTTGATGATAACAGATTCGGATATCATCATCTGAGACTGAAGGGGGTCACATAGGTCAAACGGATGAGTCAGTCTGTGGTGGTGCCTTACTCCTGGCAGCAGAGATGAAATACTAGAGGTAATTTCAACATAACAAGGCATTCCTTTTTCAACACTGTATCCTCTTCTAATGTCTCTCTGAATGATTTATAAGAAAAACCTGAGGGTTCAACCTTCCTCTGCAGCAAGAACCAATTACAGTCCACTTCAGAAATGTCACCGGCCCTCATTTACCATCTCAGTGGCGTGTTGGCAGGTTCATCAAGCACACGGCTGCCTGTCTCGTTGCCTTGCCTGAGAGGAGATTTATTGCAGCGTGGAGGGGTATGTTAACTATTGTCCTTTAATTCATACAGGCTGCTGTATGCATTGTACTCATCGCTAGCAAGAATCAGTTCAGCTATCTACAAAACCATGGTTCGTCGAATGTCTTAAAAATATCAAAATGTCCAACATCTTCTCAGTGAACATTCAAAATAAATGATATCAAACAGAAAACTTGGATTACTACATGACAAAAAGGATCAATCACCAACTTATATTGTTGGTCACATGCTCAACGACTATGTCAACCATTGTTGTTAAAAGTTTTGAGTTAAGTTCATTTATTTTATGGCCAGTCGGGGGCTGTGGAAACAAGACAACACTGACATACCTTATTAAGTTGATCTGGCCAGCTGGTTAGCAAACAGATGCACATCCAGCGCATACGGAGCAACATTATTCATTTTGAGTCCTAACTTTAGCCAAGTGGTCCAATATTCACTCTTGCAGCGTTTTTAGGTTTTTAGCTGGAACCCTGGAAATGACGCTAATTGTTTACATTTTCTGAAACTCATTTTGTTTCATTGTTTCACTATTTTGGTCTCGAAAACGCACTAATACATTGCTTTCTGGAGCTCATCACGAATAAATTTCAATACACGTTGAACTGTACATGATCGTATGTATGACCAATAGACATGATTTGATTTAATGAGAGCAGTGAGAGTGAATCGAAACAGTAAAGTTCTGGACTGGAAAACAAAAACAATGATTCAAAAGACGCTCAATAAGGAAATTGCAAAGTTGGGTGATAATTCTTTGTTGCTTTGTCACTATGAGCAACCCCTTTGATTTACAGAAAACACAAATCATACATAAAACTAACTTTAATTTGACTGTTTAAAAACTGCCTTTAAAGAGCTAAAATCATAACTGTGTGTCAGCCGGACTTCTTGGTGTTGAAGCTGGTCTGTTGAGTTTCACATCAAGTTGACAGATGTATCATAATCCCAGCAGAGCTTCCTCTGGCCGCATCCCTCCTTCCACTCGTCTCATTTAGCTGTGCTGTTTGTGTCTCCAGAGGACACAGCATGCCTTGACCTCTGCTCCACAGGACAGAAACAGCATTTCACACATACAGTAGTGCTCATCCTGAACTGTCAGACCAGTGTGTGTGTGTGTGTGTGTGTGTGTGTGTGTGTGTGTGTGTGTGTGTGTGTGTGTGTGTGTGTGTGTGTGTGTGTGTGTGTGTGTGAGATACCAAAAGAACCATGACAGTGAGAAAAGAGAGGTTTGACAAACTGTATATTAGTTGGACAAGCAACGCTGGCTTCATGTCGTCAACACACTCACAGTACACTCACCCTAACATTATTATTATTATAGAATATGGCTTCTTTTCAACCCACAGAATGATTAAGTAGAGAAAAACACCTTTCATATTCAGTGCAGGCATAATCCCTCCATGAATGAATAGTGAATGGCCAGAATCGTTTTATAAGAGAGGGATATCAGTCCAAGTCAAACCACTCCATATATAACAGGAAGATGGAACACAATCCCTGGAGTAAGAGTTATTGTTCACATTAAAATGAATATTCTTTTGAAAAGCACTCTTGAAATCTCTCTCAGAGAAGAAAGAAATTAAAAATGCCTGAATAATAGATAAAGATCATCAAAGGGGCCTGTACTATTTCATTTACCTCTGGTGAAATAAATAGATTTCCAAGAAGGAAATGATGTCTAATTACTGAAAAAGTGTCTGCTTTCAGAATAAAAGTTCCTTTTGATTCATTATTGTTACAAAGTGATTTAGGGATGTTGACATGTTTTCCCCATCACTTCTCAAACATACAAATAAGAGAATATTTGAAATCGAGGTCTGCACGACGGACAAAGATAGACATTTATTACGAACAGGAAGGCTGTGGTGCCAAAACAGTAAAACCGTAGTCCATATTGTCATCACAAAAATGTAATAAATGTAATCAGCAAAACAGATTTGACCCTAATGTGCTCAGTGAAGACCAAAGGTTGGGTTCTGATAAGATACCATAAAGCAGTACCTCAGCTGTTTATTTATCCGTATTCTAAATGTTCATCATGAAATTGTTTTGGTTCAGCCTTGCAATTTGTTCTTACATGCAACAAAGCATAAAAAAAAAGAAGCTGACACGTAGCTTAGTTCAGCATCTTGCATCTGTTACAAAAAACAGCCTCAATAAGTTGTTTTGTTCTGTCTGGGGAGTTCTCTGGAAGAAGTGCAAATCAAAAGCAACAGGAGAAGAAAGACAATTTAACACTATAGATAGAAAGCAGCAGATAACAGAGGCAAAAGAGTGTCTAGCGTATACTAGCATCTCTGTGAGTCACTGTGCTTTGAGCCAAATGGTACCGTTAACAAACCAATATGTTCACTGTGGTAATGTTGACATGCTGATGTTTAGCAGGTATAATGTCAACTAAGGACACTGTCTTGGTTTAGCTTTTGAGCATGCTAACATACACAGATTTGCAACTGAGGCTGTCATTAGTTTTGCAAGTAATAAAGTGAGATATTTAACATGTAAAAATGTTGACCTGATTGAATGAACGGGAGGAGAGGGGATCATCAAAGTTAATACAATTCATTGAATGTCGGTAACACATTTTGTGGCGATCTCACCTTTAATTGGTGAGATATTTTACTGAAATACACAAATGTTAACCTCATGGTGGCGCTTGAGGAAAGGCCAAGAGATTCATCATCTGAGAACCATGAATGTCTGTGCCAATCCATCTTGTAGATGTTGAGATATTTCACTGAATAAGTGTAAACTTGTTTTTTTGAATGTTTTTTTGGTTAGATGCCATGGTTAACACACGTTTAATAGATTTTAACTATTGTTCTACCACATAAAATACATCAGAAGATATTCCTTTTCCTGAATTGTAAAGCTTTTACGTATTAAAAAAAGAGGTTGCTAACAAGTGTCTTAATGAGACCAAACGTCATCACGCTGACTAGTCTGCCTTAATAGTTCCGTTGTGTAAACTCACACTCATGCATCCGTGATGTAGTTTGTTTGTAGCCTAACGTTAGCCTTCTACTTCTGCCGATGGCATTTATTCTCCAAAAATCACCAAAGTGGTGTGAAGATGAACAAAATTTGAGTTTATTTTCTGCAATAATCCAAAATCCAATGGAAGAAATCCCATTGGGTTTTTGTCAAGGGAACCAGTGCGATGTTAACTTCCGGGGTTGCCTACAAAAATACGTCATCCCTGCAGCACTCTCTATTGTTGTTCAGATATATCACTCAAAACCAGAAATGCCAATCTCATGGTGGCGCTGCAGAAAAAGATTAGATGTAGTAGATTCAGTAGGTTTCATGGGACTTTAAATCTCTGTACAAAATATCATCGCAATATATTCGTTGAGATTTCAGTCTTCACCAAAGCGGTGGACAGACCAACTGACAGACAGACATCGACCACCCTATAGCCATGCGGCTAGCGTAGCAAAAAAAAAACAAGCATCAATGGGTCCTGAGCAAACACGTCTTGGTTTCCTGATTCTTAGAAATGTTTTTTTTTAACTCCGGCTATTTTTTTTAACTCTAATCTAAAATGAAGATGAAGACTGATTGAATGAAAAGACTGTTATTTTTGTCTCCACTTGAAGCCCCTATGTGTCCACATACCCTCTGGCCAGCTGTAGCATGGGGACACTCAAAGACCTCACAACAAGACAATGGCAACACCACACACACAAAAACACACGTGCACACGTGTTCTGCCTCCAATGGACTCAATAGCAGTTTACACTCACTTTGTATGATCACAGAGACAGATAATACTATTGATTTGATGAGTGTAAAGGTTATGTTAGACCTCAGGCTCCTCAAGGTTTTAACTGCAGCTGTTTAACTGGTGAGTCACAACAAATTAGTGACCTGTTGTTGTAAAATGATGTTACGCCATAGTGTCATGGGCTTGACCTCAACTAAACTCAAAGTATTTTGCTTAGCATGAATATTTTCGAAGCCTAACACAAAAAATGTTCCAACCATCACACGGGAACATTTACTGTATTGGACATCCTTACTGTTTTTACAACGTGGGAACTCTCCAGCAGCATGGAGTGCTGAATGAATGTTTTATGAATGTGGAGCCTCTTTGTGTCCCTCGTCTCACCCTGCTGATGACGTAAACAGGGATGTGTTTTGTCTTTCTGTCGATTGCATTATCCAAACTGTCGCTTTCACTGCTACTCCTGATTGTTGAGAAAAGATATGGCTGCCTCGATCACAACAAAAACCAAATAAAAAGACTAAAAGTAACTGTTGTATTATATTTTACAGCTTTAAATAAAGATCACTGGCTGCGTAGCCAGTATATAGCCATATATATATATATATATATTCTGTTATATTTACAACCACGAAAACAAGCGTGCTAAGTCCGTCTGTCTGACTATCTCTTCTGCTCTGTTTCAGTACTTTGGACAGCGCTGCACCTACCTTGGGCAATAACTTTGTTGTTTTAGCTATTATCTATAGATACATAGAGCTTAAACAAATGGGAGATTAATGAGCAAAAAAAACACATGATGGGGTAAATAGGCAAGACTTGACCAATCAGATTTGACTATGTAAATTCTTAGTTGGGGACAATAGTATTTCACGATATTAAAGTAGTAAATCATAATCATTTCTAGACATTTATATGCACAGGAAGTATATAAATCAGTAAATAAACTTGGAAATATATATGTAGAATACTCTTCAGTTTGTAAAATAGTTTTATGTTGGTATATGCTTGTGGATTATGAAACACGCATTCGTCATCTATTGAGTCGAACTTCTCGTCAATCTGTGTCTGCTCTGTTACTCACTCTTTCCTGTGCAGATCTCTCTCTCTCTCTCTCTGACACACTGACCTCACAGGAGCTTCTGTTTGGTTATTTGAGTGAAATCACTTAACCACACTTGGTGTTTCTTTGTCCACTTCTTGTTATGTTCTTAAGCCGGACAGAGCCGTGATAATGACTCACACTTGAAGAGTTTAATGTAATCAAGTGTCAAACAATTGCTTGTGCTGTGAATGTAAACGCTGAATCAGACACACTTCATCACACAGTAAATGTGCTTAATCACACTTCAGTGTTTTTCGCACTGAATTAGAGCAGCTGTATTAGCACAGTAGATTATCTGCAGGCTCCAAGCACTGCATTGTACATCCTGCTAATTAGCCTGACATTGTAGGAAGGTGAAAACCTCATATCTCCCACACTGAACTGGTTTGCCTACACAGACTCTAAAATGAATCAAGACCTAATATGGATTTCCTTCTTATTCTTTCACTGTGTTGGTCACAAACACATGTTGTCACGACTTTAAAAAAATGCAGGTTTTGGAACCAAACCTAGACAATACAGCTGTATTGCCACAATTAAGGTACTCTATGGGCTTAGGCAGATACAGGTTCATAGCACCAAAACAATTTATCCACATGAGTAAAGTTATGTTTTCACAAGAGATTTGAAGAATTTCAAAAATTGGACTTCAACTTTTCAGCTCCAGGGCCAAATTATCTCTTTACACAGTGCCTTAGGACAATTGGTGCCTCGTTATATAGATAACTGAGATTGTTCTGCACATTTTGATATAACACAGGT
Source organism: Leptoclinus maculatus (assembly GCA_032191485.1). NCBI lineage: Eukaryota > Metazoa > Chordata > Actinopteri > Perciformes > Stichaeidae > Leptoclinus > Leptoclinus maculatus. Next base: position 29,540,736 of record JAVDOI010000003.1, on the reverse strand, counting down.
GTATGTATCATATATGCAAGTGCCTTTAAAAGGTGAATTTAAGAAAACATTTAAAAATCGAGAAAATGCCCGAGACCCCAAAGAGTAGGGGACAGAGGCTCATTGGCAGACATGAGAGTTCCAGCTTTGGCAAATTGGCAAGGAAGGAGTGGAAATAGGCTGTTTAAGTACTGCATGGCTGAAGAGGCAAAGTGGAAACATTACAGTCATTTAGCAGAGCATTTTATCCAAAGCGACTTACAATTCAGATTCTATCACATTTCTACACCGTAGGCACAGCTGCTGGAGCAATTTTGGGGTTAAGTGTCTTGCTCAAGGACACATTGACATGCAACTAGCGGAGCCGGGGACTGAACCACTGATCTTCCGATTGAAGTACGGCCCTGTTCTCCACTTAGCCACAGTCGCCTTAGAAACAGGTGAGCAGGTGGGCGGGTCATGGTCAGGCAACTGCAGAGCAGATGAGGGAAGTGTGTGTGGGGGGGGGGGGCAGTCAGATGATGGAGAAAAGATGGGAAATCCGAGGGCATCTGTGGTGTACTGGCAGTGACCTGGTAGCCATGGCAACAACGCACGGCCATTTGTGGAGAGGGAAAAGTCTCCTTCCTGCTCAGATGAAGGTGAAAAAGCAAATGATGGAACGATAAACAGAGAAGGGATATTTGCATCAGGTATGCAGTTGATGCATCGAAACCAGGTTCTGCTGCTGCTCTTCACGACTGACAGTGAGCGATGAAAGTCCATAATCCCTCAGAGCGTACGTCAAACCACAGCTCCATCCTCCCACTCTAACCTTTTAATTTATAGATCTCTCCGCCGACTTTGTGTGCTGATCAAAGTGGCATGCTTTCTTTTTCATTTGCCTTCACATAATGATATTGACAAGATGAATGTGTGTTTGTGTGAGTGTGTGCATGTGTTTGGCCATTCAAGCAGCCTGGCACTGTAATTACTATTCCACTGCGTATCACCATTCCTAGCAGCAAGACACTAATTGTTTTAAAGCTGGGTATCCTATGAATGACTTCCTTACATGAGCCAATGTAAAATGCAATCTTTGAAGTCAAATGTGATTCTGAGATCATCCTCAATGTAGTTATCAGAATACATTTATAACCCGTACAACAAATAATCAGGGATTGAAATTTATACTACAAATTTTGAAAGTGTTGTAAAAATGAAGGAAAGGACAGCACCTTGGTTCCCGAGTGGTTAGAGCCCTTGCCACATGACTGCAACATCTTGGTTTCAATTCTGCCCTTGGGACCTTTGTTGCATGTCATAACTCTCTTTCTCTCTCCCCCACTTCTACTCTAGAAAGGTTGTTTTGGTTCAGGTCCACTTCAAGAACGCAAAGTTAATACTGCCACCGATTCAAGTCATGCAAGTTACTTGAACAATGTTTTTCAGTAAAGTCAAATAAGGAGAAACATGCTGTGATGCTTTTATTGTGAAAGCCTGCCTGGAAATGATTGCTAAAATTCAACCTGAGGGGTGCAGGAATGTCCTAACCAGATATTGCAATCCATCTAATATAGAAAAAAAATCTTTATTTTTCATCCTCTGGAACTTACGCATACTATGCACCATATGTCATGGCTGTCCGTTCAATAGTGAGAGATATTCTGGCCAAAGTGGCAAACCGACTGACCAGACTGATATTGCTGTCCCTACAGACGTGTTGTTAGTGTGGATAAAAACCTGTCAATTGTTAATACTTTTCAGAGATATTGTCCTGTTTTGGTAGTCGTCACACACACATACATGAATGCTCAGCTTTGATCAGATGTAATTTCTTACATATACTAAACACAGACTCTGTTAATCCACAGCTACAATTTTTTAAGTGAGTTGAGATCAACAAGTTCTCTTGAATCCATGCATTTCAATTTGGACAATAATTCTGTCACAGTCAAATTGCTCTCAACTGTTCCCACATGTCTAAAGCCAGAGTGCGGTCTATATGGAGGTAACAGGTTGTCTGCTGAGTCTACACAATGTTCATTATGTTTCGGATCATATTCATCAATGTTAATTAACATCCTGTCCTTTGGCTGAGTGCCCGACTGGAACAAAACTAATGCCTTGTTAAGGAAGCTTATTGAGCTTGTGGAACATGTGACTCTTTGAATGTTTTTTTTTAATCGTTTTTTGTTTAGACGCCTGATGTGGTTAGTACAAGTTTAAGAGAATTTAAATGTGTTGGTAAATACCCCTCTTGTGAGTTTTTGAAGCTTTTACGTGTCTTAAAAAAGGCGGTTGCTAAGAAGTGGCTAAATGAGACAACAACAACATCATCATGCCAACTCCACCTTTACAGCCTCGTTGTGTACACTTATGTTCATGCGACCGTGGTGTAGATAATTTATAGACTAACGTCACGCTTTTACTTCTGCTGATTGCATTCATGCTTGAAAAGTCATAGAATTGGCGTTCATTGTGAAGATTCTCTTGCTGAATAAACTTGTGTTTGCCACGGAGCTTATTTTCTGCAATAATCCAAAATCCAATGGAAAAATCCCGTTGTCTATTTGTCGAGGGAACCAGTGCCATGCTAACTTACGAGGTTGGCCTAAATCCCTGCAGCACTCTATTGTCACTATGCTTTGTGGAACAATTTAATATTAAGGTAGGAAAAATTTAACCTTCCCTCAACAGCAGCAGTATCGGATGCCTGGCCTGCGGGCAGGATGAGAGAGATCAAAGGTCACTGAGGAGACATGGATTCACATCATTTGTACTGTCAGTCAATTTCTGAATTCGTGCTCATTTCACCTTCCCCACATTCTTTGAGCCTGGGAGTCTCCCTCCATGTCTGAAAGACCTGTGCCACCGCTTACAGGCAAGAGACAAAGTAAATGAAAATTGCCTTCTTGAATTAAATAAAGGAATATATTTCAGATAGAAGAGAAGGGTACTTTTATTTCCCAAAATTCAGGGGTAATTCATGGTAACAAATAGAGGGCAAGTCTCTCATGTCTCTGCAGATTCAAGCCTCCCGTCATGTGTTTGTCAGCATGATAGACGATAAGATAACAGATAAAAGAATTACAAGCATTCTCAATCTGATTTTAATGAAGGATTGTTTTTTAATATCAAGATCTTTGTTTTTACTGTAAGTGTGACATACTTTCTGTCACGGCCAGGCCGTGCCTCCTGCTTTTCCTGTGTGTGTGTGTGTGTGTGTGTGTGTGTGTGTGTGTGTGTGTGTGTGTGTGTGTGTGTGTGTGTGTGTGGTATGGGCAGGGCTCCGACCTGGTCTCCTCCCGGATTCCTGATTACAACTCATCTCACCTGCCTAGTCAAACCAGCTGCATTCCATCAACTCATCACTCAACAGTATATCCAGCCTGGTTCTTCATCCACTCCTCGCCAGATCGTTGTTTACACTCACGTGGTAGTTAGTCGTTCTTGGCCGCTCTATTTTGAGAGTAATACAAAGTTTTTCCCCCAAGTGTTTTACGGTGCATTAACCCTGTCCTCCTGTTCCAGCAGTTTTGTCCATCCTCCTGGTTCCCCAGCCTACCTGCCCTGCCCTGCCTCCTCCTGCCTGGATTCCACCCTCACCCTCTCTGGATTTCCCAGCTGCACCCTGTTTGTTTTCCCCCCTGGGTTTCCCGTTTAATAAACCCTTACACCCACACTCCCTGGTCTGTGCCTGCGTTTGGGTCCACCTCCACACCCCGTGACACTTTCTCTCTTCTATATTGTAGTGGCTGTAGAAAGAACAGTGTGTGTGTGGCAGGGGTGGGCTGGCCATAGGGGATACCGGGGAAATCCCCGGTAGGCCGACGGGGTTGGGCTGGTCCAACACTGGCCCACGTCCATCACTAACCGGCCCTCCCTCTGACATCGCCGGCCCCGACTATATTCAATGCTTCACAGAACACGATAAATTTACTCAAATACCTGAAGCCAATAATCACTGACTGAAATTTATACTACTGCTCGCGATCTGTATTCACACTCATGGTTTCCATCATCTTTACTCATCTAATCTCTTCCGTCAGTCTAACTTTGTTTTAGGTGTTATTAAATGTCAATGTCGGCAGCATGGCACCGGCACCCAGCATGCAACACTACTGATACCACTGATGTTCACACCCCATCGTATGTTCTGTTCTGTTCATTTCTACAATATAGTTCATATTAATTCTACCCTCTGATTCCAGTTTCTTTATTGTGTGGTCTTTCTCTGCTGACATTCATTCCTTAAGGCTCTGTGGTTATACTATAACAGGGGTCTTCAACTAAAATTCCAAAAGGTCCAGATTGAGAAAATCTCCTCGGGCAAAGGTCTGAAACATTACAATAATATCTAACTCGCGCTATTTAGTGCCATATATATATATTCAAGAAGCCTAGTAGTAGTAACATATTCATAAAAACCGAAGACTTCTGAAAACCGGCGTTTCCGTTTTCCGCTTCCGGCGTTTCCATTTCCGGCCAGCTTTGTGCCTCTGTGTAATCAACAACTGTCAAATCAAATAAAGAAAGTACACATCAATTATATTTTAACAATTAGTATTGTTGGTTTTCAAATGTAACTGGATGGATTATAAATAATACATAAATAAATGTTCTTCTCATTTCAAGTAAAATAAGAGCTGGATTAAAGAGTAACTGACACAACAGAAAGCTTTTCAAAAATGTGCATCTTAAAATAAAGTAATTCATTTTACAAAAATGAATTTCACTGAGTTGTCCTGCAGCTTTAAATTCAGTTAATTCAGGTGTGAAGTGATGTCAATCAAAAAAGCCACAATATTATATTTTTGTCATCTAAAAAGAGAAATCAGTGTGCATGGACTTTATCTGTGGTTATTAAACCTCTTGTTTCAGCTCTATTCTCTCTGTTTCACATCATTGTTGAACAGTGAATTCATGTGTTATGATTCTGATCATATTGGGCTCTTAGGTTTATTTTCTGTGTCTTCATTTCAGACTCAAAAGAGTTGTGCTTTGCCTCGTAGTCCGCTTCATTTGCCGCTTTTATCCACAGTTACGGTTTCTGAACATATGAGACATGCTGGTTTTAACTGCCTGTGGGAATTACTAACATATAAGATTCTGTTCATTCTTGCTTATGAATTATATTCTCTCTGAACACGTTTCTCTTTTTGGAGAACGTCATGTGAGATAACTTCTCTGATTAGCGCAATATACCTGCTCTTCTTTCTATTTCCTCGTCTCTCCCCCGTGTGTCACGGTGTGTGTAAATCTCACTAGAATCAGGAAACTTGAATACTCATATTTGATTGGCTGAGCTGCATCACGTGCGCCAGCGTCCCCTCTTCGTCTGTTTGTGCTTGCGCCAGCGTCCCCTCTTCGTCTGTTTGTGCTTGCGCCAGCGTCCCCTCTTCGTCTGTTTGTGCTTGCGCCAGCGTCCCCTCTTCGCGTGTGTGTGTGCGCCAGCGTCCCCTCTTCGTCTGTTTGTGCTTGCGCCAGCGTCCCCTCTTCGTCTGTTTGTGCTTGCGCCAGCGTCCCCTCTTCGTCTGTTTGTGCTTGCGCCAGCGTCCCCTCTTCGCGTGTGTGCTTGCGCCAGCGTCCCCTCTTCGTCTGTTTGTGCTTGCGCCAGCGTCCCCTCTTCGTCTGTTTGTGCTTGCGCCAGCGTCCCCTCTTCGTCTGTTTGTGCTTGCGCCAGCGTCCCCTGTTCGCCTGTTTGTGCTTGCGCCAGCGTCCCCTCTTCGCGTGTGTGCTTGCGCCAGCGTCCCCTCTTCATCTGTTTGTGCTTGCGCCAGCGTCCCCTCTTCGCGTGTGTGCTTGCGCCAGCGTCCCCTCTTCATCTGTTTGTGCTTGCGCCAGCGTCCCCTCTTCGTGTGTGTGCTTGCGCCAGCGTCCCCTCTTCGTCTGTTTGTGCTTGCGCCAGCGTCCCCTGTTCGCCTGTTTGTGCTTGCGCCAGCGTCCCCTCTTCGTCTGTTTGTGCTTGCGCCAGCGTCCCCTCTTCGCGTGTGTGCTTGCGCCAGCGTCCCCTCTTCGTCTGTTTGTGCTTGCGCCAGCGTCCCCTCTTCGTCTGTTTGTGCTTGCGCCAGCGTCCCCTCTTCGCGTGTGTGCTTGCGCCAGCGTCCCCTCTTCGTCTGTTTGTGCTTGCGCCAGCGTCCCCTCTTCGTCTGTTTGTGCTTGCGCCAGCGTCCCCTCTTCGTCTGTTTGTGCTTGCGCCAGCGTCCCCTCTTCGCGTGTGTGCTTGCGCCAGCGTCCCCTCTTCGTCTGTTTGTGCTTGCGCCAGCGTCCCCTCTTCGTCTGTTTGTGCTTGCGCCAGCGTCCCCTCTTCGCGTGTGTGCTTGCGCCAGCGTCCCCTCTTCGTCTGTTTGTGCTTGCGCCATCGTCCCCTGTTCGCCTGTTTGTGCTTGCGCCAGCGTCCCCTCTTCGTCTGTTTGTGCTTGCGCCAGCGTCCCCTCTTCGTCTGTTTGTGCTTGCGCCAGCGTCCCCTCATCCCTGTATATAGGGAGCAGTGGGCAGCCAATGACAGGTGCCCCGGGGAGTTAGGTACAAAAGTACAGTGTCTTGCTCAGGGACACTTCGACACATGACACGTCCCAGTCAAGGATTGAACCTAACTTTAAAAAGTAACTAAAAAAGTAACTTAACGACATGCTATACTATGCCGTTTATAACTGCAGAAACTCCCTTCATCAACACCACGACCAGTGGCTGGACTCCAGCGGGATTATGCCTTATCTGACCTCAGCATCACCAGCCCTCGATTGTCTTCCTTCAGGATGGAGTCCAATTGCCAAAGATGTTGCACTAATCAAATTTGTACAATGTGTAAAAAATGATTGTGAAATTCTAATGAAGTCTCTCCTGGTTGAATTACTTTTATGACTTTTTTCAACATGCTGTACTATTAATTAAATTAAGTTGAGTATCTTCAAAAATAAAGTAATTAAAAAAAGTAATTAAAAAAGTTACTTTTAATGACACGCTGTACTATGCCATTTATAATTGCAGAAACTCCCTTGATCAACACTATCCCGCTGGACTCCAGCGGGATCATGCCTTATCTGACCTCAGCATCACCAGCCCTCGATTGTCTTCCTTCAGGATTTTATTTTATTTATTTATTACACTATATTTATCCCTTTATCGGGGACATTTTTCTCTGCATTTGACCCATCCCTGTATATAGGGAGCAGTGGGCTGCCAATGACAGGTGCCCCGGGGAGCTAGGTACAAAAGTACAGTGTCTTGCTCAGGGACACTTCAACACATGACACGTCCCAGTCAAGGATTGAACCTTCGACCTTGCGGTTACCAGACAACCCTCATAACCCAGGGAGCCACGGGTGGAGGATGGAGTCAAATCTCCAAAGATGTTGCACTATTCAAATGTGTACAATGTGTAATAAATTATGAAATTCTAATGCAGTCTCTCCTGGTTGAATTACTTTTATATGACTGTTTTCGACATTATATAATAAGACTGTTTTTGACTTTTTTCGAAATGCTGTACTATAACTAAGTTAAGTTGAGTAACTTCAAAAATGAAGTAACTTCAAAAGTAACTTTAAAAAATAAAGTAACTCAAAAGTAACTCAAAATGAAGAGTAACTTAAAATGAAGTAACTCAAAAAGTAACTTAAATAAAGTAACTCAAAAAGTAACTCAAAATAAAGTGTAACTTTTAAAATAAAGTAACTTTCATACACATGCTATACTATGACTTTTTATGATTGTTTCATCATGTTAAACTGACTTGTCGACATGCTATACTGTGCTATAATGTTTATAACTGCAGCAACTCCCTTCATCAACACCATGCTGTACTATGACTTAATTAAATTAAGTTGAGTATCAACATCAACGCTGTGTACAAGAAGGGGATGAGTCAACTCTTTTTCTAGAGGAAACTTCGATCCTTCAACGTGTGCAGCAAGATGTTGGAGATGTTCTACACGTCTGTTGTGGTCAGTGCACTTTACTTCTCCGTAGTCTGCTGGGGGAGCAGCAATGGAGCCGGAGACACCAACAGACTTAATAAACTAGTTAAGAAGGCCGGCTCCATCATTGGCTGCAAACAAGACAATCTGGAACAGGTGGTGGAGAGGAGGACACTGAAGAAACTATTATCCATATTGGATAACCAGGACCACCCTCTCCACCACCTACTGCAGGGACAGAGGAGCACTTTCTCCAACAGACTGATCCAGCTCTGCTGTCACAAGGACAGATACAGGAGAACATTCCTGCCCTCTGCAATAACACTTTATAACAAATCACCTCTGAACAAATCATCCTCCACATAACTACACACTGCTACACTGTTGTTGTTTGCTGTTGGTTGATTTTTTTGCACTACTGTTTTTTTTTATTTAACACTAAGAACTCTATTTCATTGTATATACTGTGCATTTTTGTTATTTTATCTTCTTATATATGTCCTCTGTTATTTGTGTATATATTGTGCATTTTTTAATACTTAATATTTTTTTATTTACTCTGTTACTTCATTTGCAGAAAGAATTCACCGTTTTTAGTGATGTCTATGGGTGACAGACTTCAGGCAACCATTGGCTGCAAAGGATTTTCCTCCAAGTATTAAAAATAATGATTATATTCACAATTATTTGTTTGTCCAATTATTTTTGAGCCTCTGAAAATGTGGGGGGCTATGTAAAAATGGCCACAATTCCTAAACGGTTATTGTGATTGTTTTGTTTTATCCATTGAATTAAAGCTGAAAGTCTACACTTCATCCACTGGAGTTGTGTAAAGAGGCAAAATTAGAAAAATCGTGTCACAGTCCAAATACTTATGGCCCTGACTGTACTATGAGCACTCACTGGCCTTGCTAAATGATTATCCGGGTTTTGTCGTACAACTGTCGTGGCCTGCGTGTGGGCCAGAGCATAGGGGGTAAAGCTCGCTGCATGGTTGTTGACAACCTTTTGGAGAATTGTGACATACTATGTTTACAAGAGACATTCTTACCAAAGCAAGACTTGGAAAAACTGAACTCTTTCAATGATAACTTTCATGGTGCTGGGGAGTCTACAACTGACCTTGACATGGGAATAGTCAGAGGAAGGGGGTGTAGCTATTCTCTGGAATAAGAAGCTTGACTCATTGATACATGTGGTCAGGCTTGGTGTTGACTGGTGCATTGCAATACAGTTTACTCATGATGAAAAGGAATTCATGATCCTAAATGTCTATACACCCTATGAGTGCAATCACAATGAGGATGAATATCTAAATAGGCTTGCCTTCATCAATTCCTTCATTCAAGATAATACTTCTTCTAGTATATGTCATCGGGGATATGAATGCAGATATCTCAGACACAAGCTCAGTATTTGCCAATCACATGGCTCAGTTTTGTAAAGACAATCATTTTATATTGTCAAGCTTTTGCTTTTACCTACAGATATCTATACATACATTAGTGAGGCCTGGCACACTACATCATGGCTGGACCATTGTATCAGTACAGCTGATGCACATGCTTCATTGGGATGTATGGGAATTCTTTATGGAGCAGCAACAACTGATCATATACCTTTTGGTATGTCGCTAAATGTTGAACATCTACCGGCACTATCTAGAAATGGAAATAGTGTCAACACAGAACAACTTGACTGGTCAACTCTCACTGAAGAGGACGTCTTAGTGTATTCTGCTCTACAGACCAATCCTTCAGTAATATTCATCTACCTAGAGATGCAGCTATGTGTACTGACGTTAACTGTCAGGATGTGGTGCATAGGAGAGATCTCTGCTTCATGTACAATGATATAGTAAGTGCTCTGTATAAAGACAGTAAGCCCTACTACAAGCATCAAAATAAGACCCATAACATCAGACCTGGTTGGAAGGAGTATGTAGCTGAGTATCGTGCTGAAGCCTGTGAAGCTTTCAAATCATGGGCTGTAGCTGGTAGACCCAGACAAGGGCCAGTGCTCGAGTACAATAAGCTCACTAATGCTAGATATAAGTATGCCATTCGCTTCATTTGCAAAAATGATCAAGCCATGAGGGCTGATTCCATGGCCAAGAAGCTGCTAAGCAACAACGTTGTTGATTTGTGGAAAGAAGTGAGAGCTCTTAACTGTAAAACATCTTTACCATGTACTGTTGATGGAATTTCAGGAACAGACAACATTGCTGAGCTATGGCGACAGCATTATAGCACCTTATTCAACTGTATCAAAAGTGATTTGTATAAGGTGGTCAATTTTGAGAGTAATGAGTCAATGACAATTACATCATATGAGATGTACCAAGCTATAAATAAACTGTCCGAAGGCAAAGCAAGTGGTTTAGACCATATTACTGCTGAACACCTTAAATATGCTAGTCCGAGGTTAGCTCCTCTCCTCGCTATTTGTTTTACTGGCTTCATGATTCACGGCTTGTTACCAGACTCAATGCTGTCTGTTGTTTGTGGCTGCATGAGTCAATACTTTCCAAACTGTTTTAAGAAATCTCATGTATGAATTAATTTGTCGACTGAATGACTCTGAAAATGAGATCATAGTTGTTTTAACCAACATAAGGTTTAGTAGCACACGCTACCAGTCCCAGCTGTGGCGACATTGGTACAGCTGTCTCTTTGTAAGGCATTGCTAGGCCGATGTACTTTTATTGTTTGTGTCTGTCATTTTTATGTATCTGTCTATCTGGACCCTGAGTCTGAATAAAGTCTATCTATCTATCTAGCTATCTACAACTCTGAGCAGCTATCTGGACAGTGATTGGTCTTTAGGATTAGGCATCAGGTATAGTAATGCAAATGTTCTCAAAAAGCTACTTCCAAAACTGGGGGAAATGGGTTGGTTTTGTTGTCGGATTACACTGGAGAGGTCCACAGTTGTAATGAGTCATGTAAGCAGCTAGACTAGAGCAAATTAATTTCCCTCACTTCGTAATTATAATTATTAGTAATTGTACACTCTTGTCTGTATACACCATTAATATGGATGGCTTCATAATGACAACTTATGAAGATCACAAATAAACTGTGATGCTCTTTGATGGTTCAGCATTGTATGAATGGAACTGACATTTTTACATAAAACAGCAGGCACACTAGCAATGAGAGGAAAACTTAAAATCACCTACAAGGTTAGAAGCAGTGAGGAAGTCACAAAGACAATGTGTAGTTGTGGTCCAAAGGACTGAAATGGAAATTTATGATTCAACCACAACCTACATCCTTGCTATTGAGACAGAAATGTGCAGTTCACTCAGGTGTTCTTAGCAACAAGTGTGAAGTGTAGCTACAACTTGCAGCAATCTCCCCTCAAGCTAGAATGTGAGACTGCTTGACAAGCTGACTGTGGATCAGATCAACAGACCTAGTAAATATATTAGTAATTGCAATTAATCGTTACTTTTTTGCAGTTGGTGATGTGTCTGGTTTATCACAGGGAACAAACAACCATTTAATCAGATAAACAAATGAATAGTCATCCTACTTTAGTGATGCAGTTCACTCTATAATGTGCTGGTAATTTAATGTCAGTATAATCTTTAAATAGCTGCATCAACTATTACAATTTAATCTAAGTTTACATACTTATTTTAAGCCCAACCAAACTTCTCAATAGACGTTTTTTTTATGTGAAATACCTTGTTTAATTACTATTTCTTGAGTAGCTTGTAGTGTAATGTCTCAGTCACTCTGAGTTGAATACAACATCTATGAGAAGTACTCTGAAGCCATAGGACACCAGCCCCACTCTGTAGCAAACAAAGGAGTGACACAAATTCACACCCCTCACCCGCTCCAAAGCACTCATTTCTCAGAGACATTCACACCTTTCAACCTTAACAGTTAGGAGCTGTAAAGCACATGTGTGCTGGTCACTCCACTTCTTCAGTGTTGAGCATTTTTCATGTCCACATCATGAATTGAAGCCATTAAAACATTTGTAACTCTTCCTAAAAAGCTGTGTAACCATGTAATAAAGTCACATTGCGTACAGTATAAATTAACAAATTATAAATTCCCCTTTGGATGGTTACGTCAATTCAGATTGTTGGTACAACTATTTTGCCATTCACAAAGTCACCCAAGTTATCATGCTTTTCATCACTTATTGTATAAATGATCATTTTAAATCAACTTGTCATAGGTCAAGACAGTGTATCATGTGTAATATATTATTAGATAATTCAAAACAAATGAGAACCAGAAGGCTGAAATTAACTGCACATTTGTGTCTCAATAGCACTTAATCACTGTGTAGATAGCTGGTCCGGATTGTGTCTCCATGTTGGGCTCCTCACAGAAGGTTCACAGGAGTTTTGGTGCCTTTTGGAACTGTTGGCCACTTTGACATTTTTGGAGGACGAAAACCAACCGTGAGACTTTTCTACTTCTACTCTTACTCGAGAGGTAAGTTGTTGTAGGATTTTTACAATTCAATTTGTTGGTAACACTATTTAAAAGAAATACTGATCGCTGCATATCCTAAACTAAGTTATCATGCTTTTCCACACTTCATTTATATACAATCATTTTTAATACATGTATTATAGGTCAAGAAAGTGTATCATGTGTAATATATTCTTAAATATGTCACAGAAAAATGAGACCCAGAAGAGTTTTTCCTGAAAAAGAAGCCTTGTACTTCATTGCTTCTGGGGAAGATAAAGACACGTTTCAGAAAAAAATCAGTGATGAGAAAGCTGTTATAAGATTAGAATATAAGATTATCTGTTCAATACTGTATGTACATTGGTACATCATTTCATTAAAGAAACGCAGTTCAGTTGCCAGTGAATTATAAGGAAGGACATGTTTTATTGTTACAGTCTCTGCATTATATTATAACTATAACTATAACTATAATTGAGGATATATGACGATAATATAACTATAAATATATTATAACTGTTACATGTTGCCATGAAAGGTGCAGCCCAACAATAGTTTAAAGACATAGTTTGACACTGTGGTAAATGCACCTATTAGCTTTCTTGTCAGGGGTTAGATATGAAAACCAATGCCACTCTCATATTTCTAGACTAAAAACAAAACCAGCAGGCTGATGAAGTAAATCAAAACAAAAGAAAAAGCATGATGCTCTGCTCTGGTGTCAAAGGTGTTTTATAACTAGCTGTGTCCACATGCTTCCACTCTTTATGTTCAGCTAAGCTTAGGCTGTTGTGTATAGAGATTGACCTAATCATGTGACTCTCAGAAAGACAGTTTTACATGATGAATACTCTGCTATAATACATCGTGGACAGAGTTATGATGTTTAATTCTATAGATTTAGATACAGTAATTGTTTTTCAAAGCAAGCCTTTTCTTAATCAAACCCTTAAAGTAACAATGCATATCGTCATCAAGTGTTAAAATTGCTGAGATTATTAGTGTTGGTTGTTCAAGGTATGTGGTGACAGTTGCAACATTTATTAAACTTGTATCACACTGAATATAATATAATTAATAAATTCCCTTTCATAATATATTAACCAGGTTATGGGGTAATTGCCAGTGAAACCATTGAGCAGGGAGACTTCTAGCCTGAGTGTGCTGGAATACACATCCCTGGTCTGGAAGGAGAGGCCCTGTTCAAAGAGGACTCTGAAGCAGATGCAGCATTATTGTATTTCTACTCCTTTCGGGGACAGACTTTCTGGTAAGTACAATTGCATGAATGTTCTAACTATATATACACTTCAACTTCATTTAATATTATTTCTAAACTGTAATAAAAGTAATTTCACTATGCAGTGTTGACTTTTCAAGAAAACAAGTTGTTTTCTCAAAAAAGTGCCACACACACACACACACACACACACACACACACACACACACACACACACACACACACACACACACACACACACACACACACACACACACACACACACACACACACACACACACACACACACACACACACACACACACACACACACACACACACACACACACACACACACACACACACACACACACACACACACACACACACACACACACACACACACACACACACACACACACGCGCACACACACACAAATAACCCAGTAACCCTGCCAACAACGCCAGAATGTAGCGTGGCCTTAGGGGGGGGGGGGGAATTAAAGGGAACCAACAACGCCACCTGGAGACTTACACCCCAGGAAATATAAACTTAACGACTCAAATATATATAGTTTTGAATTTATTAAGAACACACAGATTCATGACTGATATTTGACAGAGACGCGTTTCATAAATTTAACAATATTTATTAAAGGATTAAAGGAAAATCATCAAAACTACCAAACCATGCAGAACAAATGAACAGCTCAAACATGCACAACAAAAGCAAAACAAGTAGAATGGAGGCAAAAACAAACAAACAAAATAAGGCAGCAAAACAGCAGCAGGTGAACCTACAAATGATAAACAGAGATTAAAAGGGCACACCATGCTCCAAAATAATACAAATTAAGATTGTGACTACTTACCACCTCAAACAAGGGGTAAGTAGTCAGACGGCAACAAGAGGAATATGTCTGAACTCACCACAACACCAGGGCAGGGGCCAGACAGGACTGAGGCCAGGACCACAGGTGCCTTTTAAGGGCTGGCACTAATTGGGGGGAGGAGCCTAGCCTGAGGGCTGCGTTCACAACCCTACACTCTCTGAGGAGTGTTCCCCACTACACATGTATCATTTACAAGTTGATCTTTTGACTCTTTGCCGGATTCATTCAAATCAGTATTTTCACATATCTAGCTCAGGAGCAATCAGCACACAAGTGATTATTTTTCTCAAGAATATCTTTATTTAATTTGTGAACAAGTCAGCAAAATATGCACACAATACATTTGCAGAGTGCACAAAAGATATGCCAAATTAACAGAGCAAATCTACGATATGAGAGCGTATCGCACAATCAAGCCCCACTCATCCCTCACCTCCTCTCGCCCCATCCTCAAGCCGGAATTACATAGAATAAAACATTTTTGATAAATGATAAGAAGTCACACATTAAAGCATTTTTAATTGAACCATTCTCTAAGCAACATGGGATTATATATAGCGAATGTATTGATATCTGAAAATGCATTCTTTGCTGGATAATAAACAATAGATTGTGAATCCTTATAGACAATGGAAATTAAAAAGAGAATAAACATCTTGTACGAAACACAAATAACACAGTGAGATAGGACTTCCTGCAAAGTGTTACACAGGGGTCATTGCCCCACACTCGTCCGTTAGGTGTGAAACGATAGTACGCCTCGAGGACTTCTTTGTATAAGAGTCAGCCAGGTGCTCAAACCACAGGATGCTGCCGATACGCTTTTTGGTGCCTGGCCTCTCGCTCCTAAGGCAGAGAGGTGATAGCACAAAGTTCACCTGCATTATGCAGCAAGTGTTAGATAGCATCAAAGGTCACCTGCAGTATGCAGCAAAACTACAGTTCCCCCCTGTTGCACGTCTTTGTTTAATCTACAATTTCCATAAGTCAATTAAACAATTTGTGTATCAATTATTTTAATAGAAAAATAGAGAGATAGGTTCTTAGGGTGTGGTGTGTCTCGGACATTCATGGTGGATACCTCAACAAAACCACAAATTATCTGCAGCTCTCTGTGACATATGTGAGAACCACACCCCTTAAACTGACTAAAAACACTTTTTTTTCAACTCTACATGAACAAAAATGATTTATCTATTTTCAGTATCGTCATCAAGTTTCCGCACTCTTCACTGGTATTTTGTGGTTTTTCATCCATCATACTATACATAGACTTGCGACATGCGAGCCTCTGCATTAACAACATTATCCATGTTCCCTTTTTTGGCACACAGTGCACATGTTTCTAGAAGCAAATGCATAAAGGAGTGGATTAATGAAGCTATTTACAAATACCAATGCTCCAACAATGTTCCGGCTGTCCATGCAAGACTTCAACAGGCTGTCATTGTTAAGTGAAATAGCTGCCACACCAACCATATTTGTGATATGATATGGCATCCATAGGACAAAAAAGGTCACGATGATACTTGTGACCAGCCGGGTCGTCTGTGGGTTGTTGAAGAAAGCTGCCTGGTTCACTTTTCTGTGGAGGCTGATGTATGAAAATACCAGGACAGTTATTGAAATAATTCCCGGCAGAGTCTCTGACAGCAGCACGGCCACCTGCTGGGCCGAAGAAGAGAAGTGAAAATCGCAGGTTGTCCAGTGCTGGTCCGAGATCGGCTGTCGAACCACTAAAGACGGGATGGCCAGGATCATCCCAATCAGCCAGAGCAGACCCAGCATCCTCTTCTTTCCTACCTGATCGAAGCATTTCTGCAGTTGCACCACCTGTACACAGTCAGCGTGCTGCCATAAATGCAGCAGTAAACGAGATACGAGAGGAGCTTACAGGTCACCAGGCCGAGGGTCCAGCTGTACAGAAAATTGTAAATCCACAGGGGCAGGGTGAGCAGACCGAGCAGATCTGATATGGCCAAATTCAGCATCAAAGCATCAGTCCTGCAAGTGATTATTTTTCTCAAGAATATCTTTATTTAATTTTTGAACAAGTCAGCAAAATATACATACAATAAATTTGCAGAGTGCACAACAGATATGTCAAATTAACAGAGCAAATCTACGATATAGGAGCGTATCGCACAATCAAGCCCCATTCATCCCTCACCTCCTCTCGCCCCATCCAATGACAGGTGCTCCGGGGAGCTAGGTACAAAAGTACAGTGTCTTGCTCAGGGACACTTCGACACATGACACGTCCCAGTCAAGGATTGAACCTTCGACCTTGCTGTTACCAGACAACCCTCTTAACCTAGGGAGCCATGGGTGGAGGATGGAGTCCAATCTCCAAAGATGTTGCACTATTCAAATGTGTACAATGTGTAATAAATTGTGAAATTCTAATGAAGTCTCTCCTGGTTGAATTACTTTTATATGACTGTTTTCGACATTATATAATAAGACTGTTTTTGACTTTTTTCCAAAAAAAAAAAGTTTCACTTCGACACATGACACATCCCAGTCAAGGATTGAACCTTCGACCTTGCGGTTACCAGACAACCCTCTTAACCCAGGGAGCCACGGATGGAGGATGGAATCCAATCTCCAAAGATGTTGCACTATTCAAATTTGTACAATGTGTAATAAAAGTAACTTTTTTCCCAAAGTAACTAAAAAAGTAACTTTTTTCCCAAAGTAACTAAAAAAGTAACTTTTTTTCCAAAGTAACTAAAAAAGTAATGCGTGGAGCCATGGGTTAAAAAGTAACTTTTTAAAAAAAGTAATTAAAAAAGTTACTTTTAATGACACTCTGTACTATGCCGTTTATAATTGCAGAAACTCCCTTCATCAACACTATCCCGCTGGACTCCAGCGGGATTATGCCTTATCTGACCTCAGCATCACCAGCCCTCGATTGTCTTCCTTCAGGATTTTATTTTATTTATTTATTACACTATATTTATCCCTTTATCGGGGACATTTTTCTCTGCATTTGACCCATCCCTGTATATAGGCCCCGGGGAGCAAGGTACAAAAGTACAGTGTCTTGCTCAGGGACACTTCGTCACATGACACGTCCCAGACAAGGATTGAACCTTCGACCTTGCGGTTACCAGACAACCCTCTTAACCTAGGGAGCCACGGGTGGAGGATGGAGTCCAATCTCCAAAGATGTTGCACTATTCAAATTTGTACAATGTGTAATAAAAGTAACTTTTTTCCCAAAGTAACTAAAAAAGTAACTTTTTTCCCAAAGTAACTAAAAAAGTAACTTTTTTCCCAAAGTAACTAAAAAAGTAACTTTTTTCCCAAAGTAACTAAAAAAGTAATTTTTTTCCCAAAGTAACTAAAAAAGTAACTTTTTTCCCAAAGTAACTAAAAAAGTAACTTTTTTTCCAAAGTAACTAAAGAAGTAACTTTTTTCCCAAAGTAACTAAAAAAGTAACTTTTTTCCCAAAGTAACTAAAAAAGTAACTTTTTAAAAAAAGTAATTAAAAAAGTAACTTTTTAAAAAAGTAATTAAAAAAGTTACTTTTAATGACACGCTGTACTATGCCGTTTATAATTGCAGAAACTCCCTTCATCAACACTTTCCCGCTGGACTCCAGCGGGATTATGCCTTATCTGACTTTAGCATCACCAGCCCTCGATTGTCTTCCTTCAGGATTTTATTTTATTTATTTATTACACTATATTCATCCCTTTATCGGGGACATTTTTCTCTGCATTTGACCCATCCCTGTATATAGGCCCCGGGGAGCTAGGTACAAAAGTACAGTGTCTTGCTCAGGGACACTTCGTCACATGACACGTCCCAGACAAGGATTGAACCTTCGACCTTGCGGTTACCAGACAACCCTCTTAACCTAGGGAGCCACGGGTGGAGGATGGAGTCCAATCTCCAAAGATGTTGCACTATTCAAATTTGTACAATGTGTAATAAAAGTAACTTTTTTCCCAAAGTAACTAAAAAAGTAACTTTTTTCCCAAAGTAACTAAAAAAGTAACTTTTTTCCCAAAGTAACTAAAAAAGTACTTTTTTCCCAAAGTAACTAAAAAAGTAACTTTTTTCCCAAAGTAACTAAAAAAGTAACTTTTTCCCCAAAGTAACTAAAAAAGTAACTTTTTTTCCAAAGTAACTAAAGAAGTAACTTTTTTCCCAAAGTAACTAAAAAAGTAACTTTTTTCCCAAAGTAACTAAAAAAGTAACTTTTTAAAAAAAGTAATTAAAAAAGTAACTTTTTAAAAAAAGTAATTAAAAAAGTTACTTTTAATGACACGCTGTACTATGCCGTTTATAATTGCAGAAACTCCCTTCATCAACACTTTCCCGCTGGACTCCAGCGGGATTATGCCTTATCTGACCTCAGCATCACCAGCCCTCGATTGTCTTCCTTCAGGATTTTATTTCATTTATTTATTACACTATATTTATCCCTTTATCGGGGACATTTTTCTCTGCATTTGACCCATCCCTGTATATAGGGAGCAGTGGGCAGCCAATGACAGGTGCCCCGGGGAGTTAGGTACAAAAGTACAGTGTCTTGCTCAGGGACACTTCGACACATGACAGCATCACCAGCCCTCGATTGTCTTCCTTCAGGATGGAGTCCAATTGCCAAAGATGTTGCACTAATCAAATTTGTACAATGTGTAAAAAATGATTGTGAAATTCTAATGAAGTCTCTCCTGGTTGAATGACTTTTATATGACTGTTTTCGACATTATATAATAAGACTGTTTTTGACTTTTTTCGACATGCTGTACTATAACTAAGTTAAGTTACTTTTAGTGACACGCTGTATTATGCCGTTTATAATTGCAGAAACTCCCTTCAACAACACTATCCCGCTGGACTCGCGGTTCCCTTTACTGCCCTTTTTTCGTGCTCTTGCTGAGCTAATGGAGCTTGAGATACCTGTGTCTGCTGGGGAACAAACATTTGCAATTACAGTCAAAACCATGTTCTCTCCCGGAAATTGACTTTGGCAAATGGCGAGACAGCTACATTAGCTGCAGAGCTGTAAATATCATCTAAGTCTCGCTGCGAGAAAATGTCTTGTCTAACGCCTAATCAAGCAACACTCGAGGCATGAAGAAGGAGCCCTTCTGAGAATTACTAAGTTCTTCTGGCCCTGAAATGTCTGTTGCTGCAGCCATCTGGTCCTATTGCTCCTCAGGTGGACAGCGACACACTTACAAAGAATGAACAGCCGAGAGCACTTATGTTTCACAGCAGTGTAACGAGATTGTGGGAGGGAGCTGTACATCCTCGATGCAATACTTGTTGAACTGCAGCAATGAGAAAGAAAGAAAGTAGCTTTGGATGAAAGACTGGCTGCTCATCACAGAATATGTGAAATGTTTTTTCTTTTGAGCTAAATTTGAAATGCCCATCATCGCATCATCGCACCAATTTCATTCACTCAATATTGAGTCTCTGTGTTTTGTGCATAACTATTTGCTTCTTTCTAAGTGTTCTTATCAAAATGTGGAAAGCTTTTTGTGTCCTCACCGTATGACAGCTTCACACTTCCACTTAACTTTCCTCTTACCACGAGCCAAAGAGGAAGAATAGCTTTTGAAAAGTGTGTGTGTGTGTGTGTGTGTGTGTGTGTGTGTGTGTGTGTGTGTGTGTGTGTGTGTGTGTGTGTAGTGTTGAAGCAAGATGAGGGTTTGCAATTAATTTGCCTTCTTCAATCCAAAAAATGAAGTGCCCTTTAAATAAGTTTAGCAACAGAGCTCTTTTTATTTTATTTTATTTTCTCTCTCTGCTGGCTGAGCTTGAGTGTCAAACAACCAGGACCTTTTCTTTGGGCTGTTCAATTACTTGACTATGATGACTACAATTTCACTGTAAGAAACACATAGCCCTACAGGGGCATAACAGATTGCAATAAATGCACAGAAAATAATCTAATTTGAGGGGAAAAATATAGACGGGGATATTGATACTACTTATTTGTGACACTAACTATATCACAAATGACCACACTTACCCTGTCATTTCTTTGATGAGACAGTTTTACTGTAGCAACCGTGTCAAAGGAGAGATATTGCAGGCTAATCGCATGTTGCCTCTTGCAGGTAAACAGAAGGCAGTGGATTAACATCTAGGTTAGCTAATACCCGTTCCATGCCAGTGTAATTTCCAGACAGTTGGCACCTGCTTTCTGGCGAGATAGTAGAAAACACCTGGAGATGAACCACACACATGCATACAAAAGCCGCCTTCCAAGTATAGTATGTAACACCAAGATGAGTGTGTCATCCAACAGATAATGAGCCGTTGGGATGCTGTGGGTTGAAAGCTCCAAAAGAAAGGGTAACCATAGAGTCACCGGATAAGAGGAGAGGAGGGGCTTTATTATCAAAGCCCACCACATAATAATGTCTTTGGGTTGTGAGCTTCTCATGCATGGCACAAAACCTACATGCTACAGCACACTCGCACGTCTAAAAACATGAGTATGTCTCTATAGACATTTGCTATTTGTCTCTCCAGCATCATCCTCTTCGTTAAAAATCAAAAGAAACCACAAAAGCAAGCTTCTGTGGTTTGTTGTTTAGTGATTGTGTCTGTAGGGTAGGACGTGTAGGACGTGAAGGGAGTTAAATATGGGTGCCCAAATAAGCTCTTAGATGGATATTGAGTAGTCTGTCATTGTCTCTGACCTCTGTTTGTCACCGGCATAAGAAGTCATAAGCAAGCGCTCAAACGAGTGAGCTAAAAGCAATGTGAAGATTATCTTGTGTATAGGTGTGTGTGTGTGTGAGTGTGTGTGTGTGTGTGTGTGTGTGTGTGTGTGTGTGTGTGTGTGTCTAAAAGAGTGACAGACAGCAGGGGAGAACCAACAGAATGTGGAGAAAATCAAACAATTATTGAACCTATTTTTTTCCTGTTCCAAAGACACCTTTTTAATTAAGGAATCAATCCTCTGTCAGGAATGAAATGCAAACCATTAAATAAAGATGTCATTCTGTCAGTGTTATGAATAGTCCCCATCGTTTCACCACACAGAATGCTATTATTTCAACAGCTCACCCCCTGTGTTGTTTGTCGCTGGCGCCGACATTGTGTGTGTGTGTGTGTGTGTGATTGTGTTTGTGTGCGCGCGTCTTGCACCCTGCAAACCTCCCTGTCAAACAAGCAGACCCCAAGGATATGTTTCATATTTTTTTCATGACAAGAAAATAATCTTGGATCCTGCAGAAGGAAGAAAAGGCTGAAAAGAGCAGAGTCATTAGTTACAAAGAAAGAGTCTAAATTGTCTATTGTCATCATGAATAGACCAGCAAATGAATAATGTAGTAAGTATTATTAATAGTGAGCTGCTATTTGTACCATTTTCTTTGAAAGAAACTGAATTCTGTGGCTTAATATGGGTGTAACAATAGCCAAATCACACAATTATTCACACACAGATTAGAAGATAAATTACTTAAATGTTAATTAGAAACTGAACTATGATTTAAAACTGGAGCAATACTCTAACTCTAAATATATACAACCATAGCCCGGTAATATGCTGTGTGTGTGTGTGTGTGTGTGTGTGTGTGTGTGTGTGTGTGTGTGTGTGTGTGTGTGTGTGTGTGTGTGTGTGTGTGTGTGTGAGATAATCAAGTAAAACTACAGAGATCAACAGAAAGACGTTAGATACAAATCTGAAAATGCAAGCGGTAAACAGAACATAAAAAATAAATATAAAAGAAACCAAACAGTTGTACCGGTATTCCTTCACTGTAATTAACAGCACAAATCATGATTATTCTCTGGAGAGAAACCTCCTCACGTTTCCAATGCTTTGCTAGTTTGATAAGCCAAGAGTATAAACCTGTCGTGTCCGTCGCAGCTTGTGAATTGCGGGCATTATTACATGGAGTTATTGCACAGTCGTGCTATAACATCATACCACTGAAGAAAAAAACAAAGTCGTTTCAAGAGACCTTTCAGGAAAGAGGATGATGTGTAGACAAGCTGCACAGATACAATACCGAGTTCAAATCTGTAGTTTATGGACCCTCTGTGGTTTGTGATTAAATGAACGATCTAATCCGCAACACTTGAGAACATTAGCATTTCAGCTTGAATTACACTCTCATGGATACATATGCCTTCAGCACTTATAGCCCATCTTATCTCCTCTCACCAGCTTGCATAGTTAAGTGTGTGTATGATGTGTGTGTGTGTGTCAGCTTGGTCAGCAATACCCTTGTCAGCCCCCACATTAATCTTCATTTACCCCCCGTTACCGAGGTGTACCGGTGGGATAGGTGACACTGACATCTTAGTGGGTGGTAAAGATCACGGGGACATCAGAGTGTGATGTAACAAAAGGAGGGGAGAGTAAATCGGAGATCCACTGCCAAGAAAGACTTCAAACCTGTTCCAGACAAAAGCTTCTGTACAGGGTGATGATATATTTCTAGTAGAGAACTAACTACAACATCCGTACAGTTATCGTCTCTGGCACTCGGTAGGTAGCCTTTTTTCCTTAAGACCAGAGTCGTTTTTTTCCATTTTTTTCAATTTCCATCAAGGCCCACAGCATGTCTAAACCCATTGATGGAGTCAGTGGAACTGGGACATTCTCTGCCTGAAGTTTAGTTTAGCCTCTTCACTGCCATCCTTCCATTGTGGAAGGAAATTACAAATCATTCTTATTTATGTGCTTATATATTATTTCTCATTGCAGGTTCTCTACATCTAATTAGTTTTATTGAGACACTTTCAATGTCTAGCACTTTGTAAAGTGTTTTCATAGTATTTCACACTTAAGAAGCACATTTTAGGAAAAAACTTCCCATTTTCTATAAGTTAGATAGATGCAGTTCTCATATATGATGATGACGATGATGATGATGATGATGAAAATAAAGGCCACAATGTAAGTTATGCAGGAGTTTCTATTGTGTTTTTTTCTATTGTGTCTTTTAAAGCCTTGAGTGTGTCGTGGCACAAGGTAGCCCAAAAAGTGCTGATTTTCCTCCCCTGTTCTCCAGACTTTTGTACTTCAAATAACCGCAGGAACAAGAGCAGGTTCACATTTGAACGACCATGTGTGTTTGCAGGTGCTCTATGTGTACACACATATCGCATGAGTTCATTTCGCTCAGTTGTTCATAATGATTGATTTCTGCATGGCTCAGTTTGAATAAGCAGGAGATGAAAGACTCGTCTACTGTGAAACCACAATTATTCTTTTTGAGCTCTGTCATCTACTGAGAAGCAGCGAGTGGAACACCCACAGCTGACACTGAACGTGCAACGCATTGCGGAACGCAGCTTAATGAGGGAGAAGCTTGAGACCAGCATCAGTTATCTTTGCAGCCATCCTTTCGACACTTATTCTGAGAAAAGAACTTCACTTTTAGTGAAGTTACACCATGAGTGTCAGTATAACCTTTCTTTAAATCTTACAAACAAGATACGTCTGCTTTTTTTATGATATTTGATGTATTAGGATTGTACATCACAGTCACATACAGTATGTCAGTATTGATTACAGATGATAGATCAATCTAAAAGTAATAGTTTTATACTCACCAAAGGCCCCTGGTGCATGCTGAAAATACTGCTGATAATTCTCTGACTGGATGAAGAAACTGCAACTTCAGTAGAAATGATTCAGGTAGATTCAGCAGGATTTGGTGTCGAGATGCAATTTGGAATGACATCTGTGTCTCTACAATGCAAGCTTGCAGGCAACTGTATAAAATATACATGTTAATCATATTAATCACATTCAACTTTCAGCATTTCTGTTTGCTGATGTCGCAGATCTTTTTCAAGCAAAGTTTGACCAGGAATATCTCTGCTTGTGTGGCTTTGCATTTATAAACAAGTGAGGCAATAGATTGAGAATAAAAGCATTTAGAAAACGTTCTCCAATAATCTGATCATGAGATACAATAAATCTAAAAATTATATATTCATAGATTAAGTTAAAACCACAAAGCTTTGAACAAAAATTCAAATTAACATCAGATTTCTGGAAGAAACCACTTTGTAAGCACCTTAATGTCAAACAGGTCACAGGGGAACTGTAAAATGTCTTACTGTACGATGTGTCTGGCATTTTGCTGTGACATTAAGGGACATTACTATGGTAATAGAATCCATTAACAAAACAACGTCACCAATAATGAGATTACTGTCATATAACAAAAGCCATATGTTGCTGCTGCTGCAGGTGATGTCCTGTTTTGTGAGAAACGTTCCGCAAATTAGGACAAGAGAAGCAGAAGCATGAGGTTATAGCTCATGAGGAGACTATTAATGAGACGACAAGGAGACAAATACATTCATTACGCTGTTTTCTGTCCAAAAACACCTCAATGAAACTCCACCCGGGACGCGTAAAGTCATCTGAATGGTTAACAAAGTTTAGCCTCACTCAATCTCTCATTCCTTTACAGCAGTCAGGTTGAGTTAAACTCTAATTTAATTCTGCACGGATACATCATATTCATAGATAAGACGCTTTCAAAGTCAATGGAAATCCCGGTCATTTAACTTATAACTATGTATGCAAATTACACTCCGCTTCATTGTGTGTGACTTCGACACAGTATTATAACAGATAGCAAACAAACATGAGCTGGCAGGCAATTTAGAGATAAGCCTCATGTTTCATTCTATACCGTATATGACACAGGCTGTAATAGCTTCTTTAATGGAAGTAGAGGCTGTTCAATTGATTTCTTCCTACTTTCACCTCGATAAGAAATGCAATTGTGTTTTCCAACTCTAAATTATGGAAATAATTAGATCAAAAAGATGAAGAAACAGGCCATGAAGTTACAGGAAAAGATTACGGAGAGAATATTTCATATTTATGACTTTCCAGCATCTGTATAGGTTCAAAGGGTTTAAAAACACTTGATATCTAGATGCCAAGAGTGACACAAACAGATGAATGTGTGCAAAAGCTACACAGATAGCCCTGAGGCAAATTCTCACAGCGTGGGCACTGCAGAAGTGTTGTAGTTCTGCTGGTAAGACATGACAGCATTAATGGGAGGAAGCTATTTTTAAGGCTACATCCACTACTACCGTATATCCGTCCACACGGCGTTTCAGCATCGTTTGCATGCAGGTGCCGGTGTAAACAGAAAGTAGATTGGTTGCTTAGTTAAGGAAAACACAACAGAATATTATAGTAGTCTTTAATAATAGAAGGTAGCGTTTGATACTTAAGATCTTCCTCTAAAATCTTCCTCTACGTACTCAAACAGACAAATTCCGTGGAAAGTTTTAGAAGTTTTATTTTTTTTAGACTTAGTTAAAAGGCTGCAGGTCTTGATCTCCCTCTCACACACTCACACACATCAAATTTACTTTAAAATGAACACTTAAAAATCAAAGTTTACTAGATCACGGGTCAATACATTTGATCAACACGCGTCTCTCACTCGGTTCCCCTCGGTTTCGTTGTTGTCGGTTGTCACACTCATAGGTCTCGGTAGCGTTTCTAAACTCCTTCGTTTTCAGGTGCTCTAAAACTCCAGAGTAGTGTGGATGCTCAGTGTAAACCTAGCAGAGGATATGCGTTTTAAAATGGAAACGTAGTAGTGTGGATGTAGCCTAAGTATGTTCCTGCAGCAGAGGCCTTATTAAATGGATGTAGACATCTTGCCTCAGTGCTAATGAATCCTGCTCTTCCCTGGACTTGACCTCTGACCTGTCCGAGGACATCAAGCAGAAAGAAAATTCAACCTCTCAGGGGGATTATTAGAGCTCACGTGTATAAAATGATTCGTCCGTCTCTTGGTAATGTGTGAATATATACGCTTGTTAAATGCATAGTGTCTTTTCAAAATAAAAGCTTCCGTCAAGAAGTTAGGTTTGGGCAACAAAACCACTTAGTTGGGGTTAGGAAGAGAGCGTGAGCGTGTAACTGCAGCATTGGATGCTGTACGCATCCAATGCTGCAGTTACAGCAGAACCGTAACCATAGCAACATGAGCAAATCCAGCACTCCAACCGATCGTTCATTTAAGGTTCTTCGGTTTTTGTGGATGACATTAAAGTTAATATTGGACAAATGAAAAGTATCTACTTGACTTCTTGAGCACACAGTGACATGACTGCATGTGACAGAGGCTGGAACGGGAGATTCAACAACGTTGTGTGGTGCATCAGAGCCCTTTGTATTAATAATGTGCGTCTATAAAAAGAATAACGACAACAAGCAAAGACTTAAATTGATCAGAGAAATAATTCAGCATTGTTATATAACTATTGCATCAAAAAGCCCCAAACAAATTTGAAGGAGGAATAGGTTGTCCACCTCTTGAGGGATGGAGACATCTGAGAAAACCGGTTACGCCCCACTATCAAAATGAATCTGCCAGTCGTTGAGCATGTTAGTGCAAATTGGATTCTTCTGATTCAAAGTAATTTGAAGAAGGAGAGAGGAAGACATGGACAGAAAAGGAAAAGAGTGAAAGGAAATAGGAAAGGACCAAGTAGAAAACAATTATAGCTGATTTATGCTGGACCATGCGGTTTCTTGAAATGTGGACACAATCCATTGAAAGCCTTTTAAGAAGTGTAGCACAAGCGTGCGTGGAATTGTTTTATGGATGTATTACTGTCATACTGCAGACTACAATGTATTACTTCTTTCTTTTGCAAAAGAGGCATTCTTTCCTCAACAAACTGCAGCTACTGGAAGACTGACATGTCAGCAAAAGTGGGGATTATGGGTTGTTCTCCCCATTACCTCTCATTGTGCACTTACAGTAAAGATTTTTTTTTATAGCTTCACTGACACATATTTCAGTGTGTGTTTGTGTGTGTGTGTGTGTATCAAAGCACCAAACAGCACAGCTGTGCAAATCTCTCAATGCAATTAGCAGCAGGAGCTCATGTAAATCAATAGTGTGGACACATGTGCACACACACAAACACCCTTTCTTTTAAACGCACACACCTTCACAAGGACAAGAAAAGGGCGGAACCTCATCTGATAATCAAGTTACTGAAAACCCCTGTCAGCCTTGGTTTTGTAAATGAATGTATTGTTGACAACTGCATGCCATGATGAATAATAACTTACATCAGGGACATAAACCGTACAGACTCCTTCACTAATTCAGATACATTGAATTACCGCACTGACACTGACTTCAGTGTGCAACCTGAAGTCTGCCTACTTACTGATAGGCTGTTGCCTGGATGTGGGATGGGAACAGTTTAAATGATAAAACAAGATAAAGCTCTCTCTTCTCTCCCTTAAACAGGATGAAAATGCCCCTGAGGAAACAGGGAAAAAAACAAGGGTATAGTTGTATGTAACCTCCAGACTAAAAACAGGGTTCTGTTGAGTCAAATTGATGACATTCAAATGTATTTTTAGCTTAATGAAAGAAGAGAAGACTCTCTCTTCTTAGCAGCGTCTGTCAGTGTGCTCTTGAGCCAGGCATCAGGGGGACGTTGGCCAATTTACTGACACAATAACAAGGTTTTGAAGTATGAACGAAATATCTTGGGTGAGTTGCTACCTTTTTTGTAAACATGCAGTAGAGTTGTGGTGTCCCATGTGTGACGATTGCATTTACAGTTTAGAGAATGTTAAAACTATTCAAAAAAATGAGCAAAACTGTAAACCTTAATGGCTGCTCAGAGGGGCAGTGGGCAGGCAGCTTCTTGGATGATGCTAGAAGGAACAGGAGTTGTCCTCCATAATGCATAACCACACTGTAGCTACAGATGCTTTGCGCAATCTCAACTGTAAGTAAGATGTTGTTCAGCCCTTGTGTGACATTTTGCAGCATGGGAAGCCTCTGAAGAGCTCCCCTCTCTGCTTCAACACTGTCCAGTGCAGCACAGCGCATCCAGCGTGTCACACTGGTGAATACCTCCTAGAACCAGTACGATCCAAAGCTCTGCGTCCTCCCGTTGAGGCGCCGCACAGCGCAACGATGTCTCCAAACACACGCACGGATTTCATGGAAGCGATTCGTTCCCATAGTTCCTTTTACGCTCCGTCTTAGCGCTTCTTCTTCTGGTGGGAACGCGATGTCCTGCATGTATTTTCTGCGGAGATTGTAAAGTAGATGGAAGCCGAAGAAGCCATGTGGAGAGCGGCCACGTCCCTTGGTGGGAGCACCGGAGGCGAAAAGCGACAATAACAGGACATCATCGTTTGCGCTTTCGTGGAGAAAAAAAAAGATCCGTCGATGAGGAAACAAAGAGAGACGAGATGGTAGAGAAGTAAGTGTTAAATATTACTAATATTCTCCATGACTGTGCACCTTCTGATAGTGATATAAAGACAAAGGAACAATTGATATTGTTATGTGAATTGTTTAATTGTGAGTTTCTAGTGTGGTTAAATTAATTGTGGCATCTTTTTTTCTGCCTCACATTACCATTTATGTTTGATCTTATCTCTTTATGATACTTTAACTGTAGCTTTTGCTATAAATGTACAATATTATGTATGTGCAAACCTATTCAAAACGACAGTGATGAAGAAAATGCTCATGCAGTTATGTAAAACAAATGTAGTAAAAAGGGAAACAAATCTTTATTTATGACTTTATTTGACATGGTTTCATCTAGTTTAGTGAATGATCCTCTCCATAAGTTGTTTACTGTAAAATACTGGCTATTCAGACCCCATGGGGTGGTTATGTAATTGCATCTACTTCAGCAAGCTGTTGGGGGAAACGGGATTGTGACAAAGAGTGTTTAATTTTTAATGAGCTTCCAGTCAGTCGTTGTATTCATTTGTATTGTGGTGACCAAAAGCAAGGAAAAACATCATTGTATTTCCTGTAGGGAGACATATGTGTTACCCGTTCCACTGTCGCAAGATTGTATATCCTATTGGAAGTTGTTATCGATCACATATATTTATTTGTATCACACTGAATGTACACACATAGATACTCTATGAGTTGAATTCAGGATTCCCCTCAATAGATCCGGCTCAGAAGAGAAAGCTAAGATATGAAAATGCATGCATTTAAGTACAGATATCATTGTAAATGTTGCTGCTGGAGAACTACAGGTGGTACACAGAACATGCATTGAATGAAAAGTGCTCCACTTGCTGCAGCTCTAGACTGGTGGAAATGATAACTGTTACTAAAAAAGAATATTTTACAATAGTGTTCATGCGTTAGATCAGTCCTGGAACACTTTGTATGAGTTAATGAGTTTATATCCATGACTTAATAACCATCAATGATAGAGTTTAAAGTATGCTCTATTTTCTCCAGAGGGTTATTGCCTCGTAATTTATTTGCTTTGATTGTTTTATATAGAGCTGAAACAATAAGCAGATTAGTCAGATGACTGAAAGCTACAATTATCAAACAATTTTGATAATCAATTTAGTGTTAAGACCTTTCTAAGCTGAAATGTCAAACTGTATCTGGTCTCAGCTTCTTCGATGTGAGAGTGTGCGGCTTTCTTTTCAATGCAAACACGTTTTTTGGACAGTTGGTTTAGACACAATGAGATATTTCAACACTTCACCTTGTGCTCTGGAAATTTCAATGGTTATTTTTCACAGTTTGTTTGTCGCTTTCACATTTTAACCCCGCCAAACCTTTAATCGATTTATCGAGAAAATAACCACCAAAAATAGAGTAGGATGCAAATTATTGTTTCTAGCAGTGATACACTTACATTGTATATAAACCAGATGGTTATTTATGTCTTCATCTAACAGATAGACAGGTATGTAGGTAGATAGATGGATAGAAATAAAAACAGAGTGATGATGTCCAAGGGGAGACTCTTGTAATGGAAAGAAATTGATCCACATTCATCACTTCCATCCTCACAGTGGCCGCACCTGACCTTCTTGACCCGAAGTCTGCCGCCCACAACTCCAAACCTCGCCTGTCATTCTCAGTCAATCCAGTGGTGCTGAACACTCCAGAGGACGAGTGTGACACCCGGACTATGGTCATGAGGTGGAAAACTGTGTCAGCCATCTTCTTCTTGGTGGTGCTTTACCTCATTATTGGGGCGACGGTATTCAAAGCACTGGAGCAGCCTCACGAGAGCTCCCAGAAGCTGGCAATTCTAACACAAAAACTGGAATTCTTGGCCAATCACACCTGCGTGAATTCCTCTGAGCTGGAGGATTTGGTGAAGGTAGGTGGAAGCATCAACATTTATTATTATTTAAAATATTTTCTCTTCTGCAGGACCTGGTGATGACCGACAATAATCTACTTATTACTTAGAGGTTGTTACTGGTATTTGGCAGCTTTACTATGTTTGTTTGAGAATTGTGGAAATGGCACAATGATTTTGAGTAAAAACTACCAGAGCTTTCACCTGAGGATGTTTAAGAGAGGAATGGACTCTTTGAACACGAGACATCACTGTTGATTTAAACTGTTCAGCAAGACCGTGATCCTTTCCTAACCGGTGCACGCGTTTAGTATTTTTCATCACCATGATGATGAAGGTCCTCTAACCTTAAGAACATGGAAGACGTTTTTCTTTCTGCCAGTAATCTCTTTAGGCAACAAACCTACTTGGTAGGAAAAGATCATGTTTAGGGTAAAATAAACCGTTTCTGGCAGAAAGCCCTTTAGCTTAACTTGTTCTGTGTGCTAACCGTAACATATTTTAAGCCAAACCGTGATGTTTCCCTAACCTTAACGTAGCGTTGTCACATCTTAAAATGTATTTATTCTTCAACAGAGATTTGTTTTGTTTTTGAAGGCACAGAAAAATGATCAGATGTTATTCTAAAGGTCAGTTACAAACAATGTATTTTAACGTTTAATTAGGAGAATTTGTTTATTCCAAAGTTTTACTGTCTATACTTACATTTCCCTCCACAAATATTCAAAGGTACTGTAGTGCACTATGTGGGATATTAAAGGAAACTATCAAAGGAATCCTGTAGTTTCTTAAAGCGATGCTACTCAAATGTCACATGAATTTGCATTGTTTTACTTGTAATGTAGGCCTTACTGTAACTGTGAACTGTGTAGTTGTATGGAAGATAGAAAATAAAAGATGACTATATGTCGGATTGGACTCAGTATAGACAAATGACATTAAAGGATCAGGATCAAGTGAGAAAAAAAAACACAACCTCCCAAATTTTGCCTGTTTGCCTCTTTGACTTTCCCCTTTCATTCACGTTTGCTGCTATTACTACCCTGTATGTCACACAACTACAAAAGCTATTTGACTCATTAACCAGAAAGTGTTTTAATAATTGTCCGTTTATATATTTTTCTGCTCCCACATTAATTTACCTGTAAATCAACAGCTCTGACGTCAGAATCCAAATCTCCTTTCTTACAACTTTCTCATCACATGAACATCAGTGCATAACAAAACATCTCTTATTGTTCTAAGAAGGTGAGAAAGATCTCTTGGAAACAAAAACATTTTCATAATAATGAGAAAACCTCAAGTTTAAGACTATACATTTAGTCATTGTTTGAATGTGAGCCTTTGAATAAACCCATGAAATAAACAGAACGAGCACTTCCCTGAAAACATTTCCCTTTAGGACTAAATGCACAACATGATATTGCTGTTAACATTGGACGGGATTTTCATTAATAAGCGAGTCTGTCTGTGGGATTTTGCCAACTCAGACTACAGTAAAGCCTCTTTAATCACATTGACTTTCAAGATGTTTTTGTCGTGGCAGAGCTGTGTAGTTACTGATATGGATAAGGAGAGCCATGACTGTAACAAGCAAGTGTTCTTGTTTGAATGACATATGCTTTCTGGTAATTATAAAAAAAGACTTTCCAGGTATAGATACTATGTGAATATTTTGTCCTCTCTCTTGCATTTCTGAGCTCCAGTATGAACGACATACTTGAGGGCAGGACAAATGCAGTTCATGGATATTCACCGTTATCCGGAAAATAATGTGTTATCTCTAAATTATGTATCATTATTTCCATCTTCTGGGTTTGCTTTAACCCGTTTCAGCAGTTGTCACTGAAGCCACTGTGTTGGCTTCAGTGTCCTTACAAGTGTAGGTTCTTACCATATTAAAACTGACTAGAGCTGACAGGATTTATTATTGAGTAATGGTTACCACCTACTTGTATGTAAATGACACCGTTTTCGATTAAGAAGGGCTGGTAACAGATGGCGTTAATTTGACTTTAAAAAGCTGAGTTAATATTCAGAGATGATGATGATGCTTTCTGTCCTGAGATTATCATCTATCTGTTTGACTGTTATAGTGCTCTTGTATGTTATGTTAGCTTAAACATACAAAAATGAAGTAGATACTTCAAAGTGTATTATACTTCAAGTACATGGTCACCATTCTACTCATTTTTGTTATTTTTCCTTCCACTTGGCAGCCCTTTAGTTGGCATAGCAGTCGCCGTAATTGCTACTGTTGCTTTTGGCTCGTGGTGAAAACATTTGACTTGGCAGAGATCGTTTCGCTTGGAGGCAGTAGAAATAATGAAGATGCATGAAAAGCAAAAGATAAGACGGAACAAGTGTGGACCATGAAAACAATACAAAAGACGAACAAGTCAGCAATTTAACAACTTCACAATTTGAGACCAATGCAAGTGAGACAAAATGATGAAAATGTCATAAAATACATTTAAAAGCTATAATAACAGTCATAGTCAACATGAAATAAAAAAAATAGAATAAAAGTAAACACTATCTGCTTAGTGCTGATTAGTAAATGTCAGCATGCTAAAATGCCAAACTAAGATGGTGAACATGGTAAACATTATACCTGTTGAGCACCAGCATGTTACTGTTGTCATTGTGAGCATGTTAGCTCTCTAGAGACAGTTTTTGATTTGTCTGTTTTCAGCTTTTGTAGAAACATGCGTATGCAGTTATACATGACTCAATCTTTGGCAACGATTCTTATTTACAGGTGATTATACTGTACGCTAAGGAAAACACACTTTTTAAGATTATATTCCATTTCTGCCCATGTACAATAGTGTATGCCCTTTAGTATTAGCCTAAAGTTGTAACTTACCTTTGCCAACAACCATGTCTACTTTACTCTATGACCCCTTTCTAACATTCAAAATCCCTTCCAGGCTCCCGTTTCAGAAAAGCCAAAAGTAAATTGATGGTAAACTGTCCTCGGTCCCAAAAAATGTCTTTTCAGCCAAATGACAGTTTGTTTTTAGGCAAAGTATGACTCCCTCTGTCCCTGATCTTTCAACTGAATCAGTCTGGGCTCATTACAGATTCCAAAGACAAATGACTTCGTCTTGGACCTCAGAGACAAACTACAAAATTAACTGAATTAATTATTGGCTGGGAAATTTGCCCGTTGGACGCATTTCATTTTCCTAACGCTATACAGCTAATTATTCTATACTGTTACCACAGTATATACATAACACCAGTCCTACTGCCTTTGTACCGTCCGACTAAACAGATTTGCCCATCAGACAGTAACCCTGATGAGTTCAGCAGCCTTACAAACAACTCTCTCTTTTGATTATTCATTGACAAAAGCAGGTGTCCCCCACTCATTTTTACTGAATTATGTACGCAACCACACACACACACACACACACACACACACACACACACACACACACACACACACACACACACACACACACACACACACACACACACACACACACACACACACACACACACACACACACACACACACACACACACACACACACACTTTCGTAGGCTCCCACTGATCAAAAGCCAGTCAGAAGAGAATTGAGCAGCGATGTGCTCTCAGAGGGAGTAATTAAAAAAAGTGAGTGATGTCAAAAAGCTCAGACGATTCACTCTCCTGGCTGTTTGCCTCAGCTGGGAGACAAGCAGTGTGGTTTCAAATTATCCTGTCTTATCATTTCCCACGGCCATTGTTGGGTTTGCCAAGACAGTGAATTAATGTGGCCGCTTTGGCTGGGAAACAAAGGGGCTGACTGAGCCAAGCCAATCTGATTGTTTGATTTGTTAAATTGTGTTTTTAGGAGCACAGTGGACGTAGGGTTTCAGAATTGTATCTTTGAACCATCTCTTTCGTTGAATTTAGAAATGATATAGAGATACAAGAGGTAAAAACACTGAACTGTTGATGAATTCACCTTTATACATTATGTTGTTTAGTTTGTCTGAGTCGACTACAAATGCGTCCATTGTTTTGTTTTTGGGGTTTTAGTTCCTACTAAGGAGCAGAGAAACAAACTGTTAACACAATTGTAATATATTACAGGCGCCTAATGCTTGATACAGTTGAACCAACTCCTGAGGGAAAAACCTCAGGCTCTTTAGTAGCTAAATGCTCTACAATGTTCACTAGTGCACTCAGTCTGTCGTGGCAGGTTGTGTGCAGTGCGATCATCAAAGGATTTAAATTAAATTACATTTGTGTCTGCTGCAATGAGAGCGGTGAGAGGGAACAAAAACAGTTGCCGGCTGAAAAACCCAAACAATGAGCTGAAAGAAGCTAAAAATGCATTATGTTCTCAGGGGACCTGCAGAGTCAGATGATTATTCTCTGAGAGTTCCTCACTACAAGTTACCTTTTACATGGAGCTGGAATTAAGCTTCACCCAGCTGTTCGAAAACGAAAGAAAATCGATTTCACTGCAGGGACAATGTAAACAAACCACTACTACCTATTTATGTGCTGTTGAG
The DNA here is from genome assembly GCA_032191485.1 of Leptoclinus maculatus. NCBI lineage: Eukaryota > Metazoa > Chordata > Actinopteri > Perciformes > Stichaeidae > Leptoclinus > Leptoclinus maculatus. The sequence continues at coordinate 29,505,685 of JAVDOI010000003.1, read as the reverse complement.
ACCTACTGTTACGCAAAGACTTTACCTGTATTAACACAGAAGCATAATTTGTGCTTTAGGCGACAAATTATGCAGCCTATATCTCCCCGCCCTCTGACACATCATGACATGTTAACTCTTGTGTCGTTACATTAGTGCCCGTTGTTCCCTCACTTTCCTATCCATTATTCATTCATTTCAGCTCTCACACGCTCTGCCTTTACTGCCTTATCACAGTCAACAGTCGAAGGTTAACGAAAGCTCTCTCAGTTTCACTAAGGAAGATGAATCGCAACACCCTGACATTGCAGTGACCCTAAACCGTGTGTGCATGTGCAGAAATAGCTGACTGTGCCGCTTCAGTAGGACTGTGTGCAGTGTTAATATGCTGCACAAGATTATTGTAGCATTGCTGCTCTGTTCCTGAAGGTTTATTGATGTTAAATACAAATATAATGGAGATCATTAAAAAGAGCTATCCCCCCCCCCCCCCAGTACAAGTCCTACATTCATTAAGGTGGCCTTGTACACACAGGAGTTATTAAATCATTTTTATTGCTTTCGATTGGCAAAAATCCCACATATACACAGCTTTAGTCCATAAAGTATTCTTCTGTGATTTATTATCATCGGCTCTGTGGCAGTGTCTGCTACTCCCAGGAGATCTCAAAGCTTTTCTCTTACTGTTGTCTTAGTAATTCTATATATATATATATATATATATATATCTTGAGAAGCCACTTGGGCCAAGAAATATTTTGTCTTACTGCAGTGAACTGATTTTGTTTTAAAAAGCCTAGTGAGATAAGTTTGATACAGCCTTCAGAGTTAAGCCTCACGCCCTTTAGTAGCGGTTATACTTTCCATTCTAGCACAGTAGATATGCAGTTTAAAATAATAATGGGGGGCAGTCTTACTCAAAATTCTGGCTAAAGTTTTAAACAATTATGCAGATAGGCAGGATTCAATTAGTGATGACAACTGTTGCCGACAAATTTCATCAACTGTAGCTAGATTGATGTGTATGACGTTCTGGGCAGTATAAATATAAGATGAGACTGAGGATGAAGCTGAATGTCCCAGACAAAAGCCATGTTTTCACATTTAATATTACAAGGGAAAAGGCTTGTAACCAGTGTAAACATATCCAAACCAATAAAGACCAAGTCAGAGCCGCTAAATTTAACCTAATACACAGTAGATGTGCTGGTTGTATAAAGGGTTGTTTTTACACCTGTGACCCCACAAATTCACATACTTTAGTTGTTCATGATGCACTCTTGACTTTGGCAGTAATGCTCAGTAGTTACAACTGTAGGTAGTACGCTAGACTTATTAGCTTCACGCATATGAACACACTTCATTTTAGACATTTACAGTTTATGGTACAAACCCACTATACCTGTAGTGTGGCTGCACATCAGTCAGTGTGTGGCTCTTCACTTCACTGCTCCTCACGTACGTCTATTTTTGTGATCGTGGGTGTGAAAAGGTGTGCGGTGGTGTGTTTTCCCTCCATCTGGTGGCTGCTCCCCTCTTGTCTTCTGTCATGCAAGTACAGCAGTGAGTGAAAAAGCAGTTCCGTTTCCTGTACAACCGGCTGCTGTCTAAAAGCCTTTCACAGTCAGCTGGGATTCGTGTCACACCAGTGCTCTCCTGCACACATAGTCAACCAATCACCTGGGCAAGATTAACAGCCATAACACTGACCCAGCTGGTGTCCCATCATAGCCACAGCTAATCAAAATCATTCATATATATATATATATATATATATATATATACAGTATATGATTTATGATATATAATTATACACGGGCTAAAATTAGGGTCTAGATTTTGAGTTTGTAAAATAAAGTTCAGCAATGAATGTATAATTAAGGGATTTTAGAGAATGAAAAACTGATTAATATGTAGATGTAACTGTGATGTGTAATTGTAGAAATATTTTGAGAATGTGTAAATCATGCGTTAGTAAATGTTTGTATAAGAATAAGCACGAATTATTCTTATATAAGCACCAATCCCTAAAAAAAACCAACTTATTTTAGTTATAACTGACAGACTGCACTTTTGTAAAGAGAGCAGGTGTTTACAATTTAAACCTGCATTTATGAAGGTGACAGACGTTTGTCTCAACTCTTAATTGGGTTTTGGTTTGATGTTTATCTGGCTGTCATCTATTCCCCAAGAAAATTGATGCACACCGCTAATTTTCTTCTGTTCCTCAGCTCACCTCGTACCACACTCCCACTGGGAGACTCTGCATTATGTGCTAACTTTTTAAAAATTTTCTTTCCACTCCAGCAAGTGGTATCAGCAGTCCGAGCAGGTGTGAACCCTTCAGGAAAGGCCTCCAATCAGACGAGCATCTGGGACATCAGTTCCTCCTTTTTCTTTGCCGGGACTGTTATCACCACTATCGGTAAGAGACGTAGTTTCTCACTCTTACACATCTCAGTCCTTATTATTTTCTCTTTCTAGAAACTTCAGACAATACTTCACTCTACTTGCATGCAATGCTTTGAAAATACTAAAAAGATGTAAAAACATTTACTTTTTATATGTGGAAACGTTTTTGGCTTTATAAGCACTGTCTACTTATCACGAAGCTGGCAGAGGCACGGTGCAATTTTTGTGTTCATTTTAGCATGAAATTGCACTTGCATACCAAAATTACACTTTCTGACACCAAATCTGCTTCAGCTGCTTTTTTTAGATTATACTTTATCTGTCACGGGGTGTGGTGGAGGCCTCAAAAGCAGGCAAGACCAGAAGTAGAGGGAAGCAGGTATTTAATGAATAATTAAATCAAAACAGGAAACTTACAGGACACAACAGGGAATCCACGGACAAGACAAGAGACGAGGGGGGGGAAATCCAGCAGGACGAGGCAGGGCAGGCAGACGGGGAACCCGGGAACAAGACGAGCCAAACGGGCGGGTAGACATGACAATGATCTGGCAGTGACTGGGGTTTAAATAGTGGATGCAGCAGAGTGAGCAGGTGAGAGTAATGAGCTGAATAAACTGATAGGTGAGAGATGGAAAAACAGGATAATGGTGGCAGAGCTGTGACATTATCGTGCCATTCCTTTCAGTCTACTAGTCACCAAAATTGCAAAACAGATTGACCACACTGGCATGCACCCGAAGTTTACACACTCTCAAAAAGCTAAACTCTATGGATCAGCAACAAAGCTTATCTTAGCAATGCAAAACAACAACAATTAGATCTGCTTAATATTGTACATGTTGTGTTTTCTTATTGACAGAATAATAAACCAACAAGATAACTTTTTCTGGTCTTTTTATCACATAGGACACTCGGTCCACACTGAATCTGTTAAATATGCACTTCTGTTCTGTCATGTAAACAAACCACGTTGCCTATCAGCTGTGCGTTCGAGATCAGACTGGAGACGTAACTTTAACCACTTAAAAGATGGGTGACACTTTTTTGTGTAGCCTACTTTTTGAACACAAAACGCATGTTTTATTGCGTGATATTTACTAGAAATGACAAACAATAGCCAACAGCAAGTAAACTTTAAGCTCCCTGAGATAACTCCTCAATGGGAAAACAACACACACACACACACACACACACACACACAGCTAGTCTTATCGAGCTTGTTCAAGCAGATCTCAACATATAAGCGCGTCTGTTCGACCAACTGTTGAGCTTTATTTCACTTCTCCAGGATCTTGTTGAAGCTCATTCCTCACTCAACGTTACAATAACTTCCTGCCCTCTGGTTGAAACATATGTGTGCTTTTGTATCACCTTAAAGGTAACAGTGGGAAGAGTAAAAGTTGCACTGTGGGTTTCCCCTTTGCTCACCTTAGACTGAGTATGTTGACTTTCTATTTTTCACTCCGGTGCTGCCGTGACTTCATCGAGCTTGCTCTTTGCAAAAGTCAAATTTACTGACGTTTGACTTAAAGATGTAGTGGTGTTTTCTCATGAAAGGAGGCACAGTAGGTTGATTGCTAAAGCAAGGAAAAATAATTACTCTTTGCCGTCAGTCAGTTTATTTTTTAGGGCATAGATTTGTTTGCTTTTTAAAAACTAAGTAAGGTGAAGGTGCTTGGCAGAGTGCTTTAGTTTCCAAAGCTTTGATTTTGCTGCAGAAACCTCACTCCGCGGTGGTGTTTTGCATGTATCACCTTTGATGCGTGGTGGTGTAAACAGCACATAATTGCTGTGCTGTCGGTTGGCAATTATCGTAATTTTGCCTGATTGGTACAAAATGTAACTGCTGCTGCACAGCGATGCTATTCCTAAAGCCACTGTGTAATTTATTTGTCAGTGATCAGCCTTTGATGTTATACAAAAAGTCCCGAAAGGAAAAGAGACAGTTTCTTCTGGCTTTGCCTCAGCTGGAGGTGGATGAGCAAGAATCCATATACACAAACTGATTTGTTTATACGGAGATATTTAATTGGATGACAGCATTGAGGCAAAGGATCCCCCCACCTCACACACACACACACTTATTTTCATCTATTCACCTTAAACAGTAATATTTCAAATTAAACAGATGTATAGATAAATATGTATATAAGCAAATGATGGTGATGGCACGGTGATGTGTTAATCTTGGAAGAGCTGAACAAAAGCTGCAGCTGGCAACAGTTAAATGAGTTTATTTCGGCATCATGGTGAGTTGGAGCAGGAGAAGCTGAGCCAGTGGAGCGGAGCAGTTTTTTTTGCTTTTTTGTGGAATTTAGACAACTTCAGCAAATATGATTTGAAAAACAATTGCACATTGAACTAGTCTTTTTTTTTTAAAGAATTGCTTTATCCAAAAAAATTGTGGCCCCCATTCTTATATGTATTCATGATGTTTTTTTGATGTAATGTGTTTTATGTCTTTAATTGTTTTATTGTCAAATTGTAAAGCAGCATAGGTAAGCCTAGACATGCCCTCCGATCCCTCAGATCCCTGAGAAGCCACTGATTCAATTTCCTTTGTGCTTTTTCTATGGTTGAATTTAAAGTTTTGACAAGAATGTTTGAAATTGAGCGACTGTCAGTCTTTCACTGCCAATAATTCACACACACATATATATATATATATATATATATATATATATATATATATATATATATATATTAGTCCAGAAGCCTTACAGAATACATGTATTATATCTCGAGCTCAAGATACCTGAGCAGAATCTTTGGTGGTGTCATCTCATAGCTGGCTAATAACAATGTCTTGTGTAGATATGATTGGTTAAAGGCTGTGTGATGAGGAGGAAGAGGTAGGGAGAAGTCAGGCAACCCTGTCTGACCCCCAGGGAAATATGAGTATAGTTATAGTGATAACAACGAGACAGTGTTTCCCCAATAAGCTCACTTTAATACCAACTAAAACCCCTTGACAGGGTTTCATGTCTTTTTTCGTAATTAAATGATCCACAAAAGCAACACTGTGTGTCTTAGTCAGAAGCTAATAAAGTCAATCAGTAAAATGTTGTGCTGCCGGTTTCTCTCCGCGCATCACTTAATGAATTTAGAAGGAAGTCATTGAGCTTTCATTGCAATTGCATTCGTTCCTGTAGGAGACAGAGCGTGGCGCTTTACTGCATGTGATCATTACATAACCGAGTCAGTGGTGTCACGAATGCAGTGATTTAGGGCCCATAATGAAAAATAGGTTGGTCCATTTCCAGGCTTTAGCTCATTATGAAGTGGCAATCTTAAGTTTAATTAATTATTCATCCAGGCAATGTTGAAGTCAAGTGTGAAATGAATTAAACGACTTATTGGCATTTAACTGAATTGGGTGTTTAACCTGTAATTTAGGTCATGTATTAGAAACATGATCAGAAAGTGTTAGTTTTAACATCGATTTTAGTTAAATATATATCATCTAAATGCTGAAATCTATTTTTTTGAATTCATGTTACATATAGAAATGCACCTTCTTCTCAATTTATAACATTTCACCAATGTTTTAGTGCTGAAATCTGTGTTTTTGCTGTATTTTATCCCATTTGAATAAAAGGACAGTGTATTTTCTCTGAAAGCCATCATTTTTTTTATTCTAGTGCTTGACACTTAAGTCTTTGAGCTTGCGAAGCGTAAATTGTGTTTCACTTCTGCTATTGTGATATAGCATTCAAATATAAGGTGAGAATAAAAACAAGAATAAGTCTGTTTAATTCAAAAGAAAGAGGAAGTGAGTGCAGCTTCAAATTAGGGAGCCGCTGCGTCTTGTTTGTTCTGCAGGGACACCCAGAGCTTTTAAATACTAATAGGGCATCCTGTCTCCCATTGAACTAATCATGAAATTGGCGAGACTTGATTGACAATTTTTGCTCACATTTAGTATCGACCCACTCCATTGTGAGAGTAGAAAGTCATTAGAGGGTACCCTGCAGCTCGTATCCTGACACAGATGACTGTATTAACAAAGGAAAAGTGGATGTAGTTCATTATGCAGAAGCATTATGAAACTTCAAATAATGAAAGTCGCATTGTTGAATGTGTGAGGTCAGCTTAAAATAAGGCACAGGGCTTAAAGGTTTTCGTTTCCTAAGATATCAACTACTCAAAGCACCATCTGCTTTTCTAGCCGCACATGATGATGAGTTTGGAGAGAAGATGAAAGGCAGTGATCCAGTGATGGACTCACATTAGTGTGTGTGTCTGTGAGTCTGTGTGTGTACATATCAAGGCCGACGTACTGCGTACTATTTCTCTTTATTTCTTACTGTTCATTTCATTTTCGTAAGACTTGCTCGAGGACTGAGGTTGTGAATTATGAACTGCAGTCTGAATCGGTGCTTCAGCACGACTTCCATCTCTTACTACTGACATGTCTCAAAGCTGCAGTGCAGCATCTGTCTGCAGTGATGTTACAGCACAGTCAGGCTTTGTGGAAAGTTTTCTTGTCCAGACAGTTAGTTTGAACTCATTTTTTTTCTTCTGTGTGCTTTTAAATAAAAAGCACACAGAACATCTTTTTTTATAGAAAAGTGTACAAATCCTACATTAAAACGTATTTACTTCCATAAAATAGTATCAACACTTAACAATTAGGAAATATGACAGCCCCAGAAGTGTCATACAATATACAATGTCCTGTTCAAAGGGCAACAACACACACACACTACCTTGCTATGTTAAAGCTAATTTAAACTGACATTTTGAATGAAATGCTGCCTGATGAGCTAATGAACTATCCGTGTCTCCTCTCTGTCAGGATTTGGGAACATTTCTCCTCACACGGAAGGCGGGCGGATCTTCTGTATAATCTACGCTCTGCTTGGGATTCCCCTATTCGGATTCTTATTGGCTGGTGTCGGGGACCAGTTGGGGACCATTTTTGGCAAGGGCATCGCCAGAGTAGAGAAGATGATTGTGGTGAGCTCCTTCGTCGCTATGAGCTTGTCTCTGTCTCTGGATCATTTGCACTGTTTACACGTGTGCAGTGAGCCAACGTTTGACGACGTAATTGTCAAAGCTGTAAAATGATATTGCCTGAGCAGTTCCTATAAAGAGGTGCAACATAAACACCCCTGAACAATACAGCTGAAAGCTCACAGTCGACAGTGCAGAATTTGATTTAGCAGTCAGTGCTCAACACTGTGGAAAATGTGAATGCAGTTTTTGGGTTGCCATGTCAACAGACTTTCTTTGAATCCAATATAAAATGCAGGCAGTTTGTTTTAGTGCTGAAAACCCAGAACAGTAAATAGCAGTTTTTTTTAGAGCAATATTTCAAAAGTTTTTTTTATCTTATTTCTTGCTTATGGCAGAATAAACTAGCAGCAAACAAATCGATCACTTTTCAAATAATGATGGTTTATAGGCAAGTCACATAACGACTATTGATTTTGTCCATATACAAGCACACAGTGTACGCATGCACGCAAAACACGCTGGTAACAGTTCTGCCAGCAGTTGGACCGCAACATTAGTCAAGTGTGTGACGCAGAGAAAATAATGGACTCTGCTGGACTGTCTGGCTGATAGCTGGTCACTAAGTTTCTCCTGGAAAATGAAGGGTTTGCCCTGAAAAACTGAGCAGTTTATTTTATCTGTTCAAAGTACAAATTTAAATCTGTCGTTTATTTTTTACTTGTCCCTGTACCAGAACCACATGTTCTTTTCATAAACTACATCATTTAACAAAAGGACTGTGCAGCTTAAGGATCACTGGAATATAATAATGAATAATAAGAGTCATACAGATGAATGTAGACAAAGAGACAAAGAAAAATACTTTAAATGCAAATATAGAAACAAGTATAATTTTAAATTACATTATTAAACCAGTTGCCGGTGTTAGATAAATACCTAAAATAAATAGATGAAATATAAGACCCCAAGTTCAATGAAGGAAAATATCGTTACAAGGTGAACATGGGGAAGATGTGTGTGGGGGCGTATGATATAATTGGATTATACAGTTATAGGGTTTTGCTCCTGAAGTGAGCAAAGAGAAAATATACCAAATATGCTGTTTGATGAAGAAAAACAGCACAGACGCTTGCAGTTACACATCATTTTCTTGGGTGTGAAGAGTTAATTGGGTGGTGAGTAGCTGTTAATGTCGATGCACTCGCTCACCCATATGCAGTAGTATGTTGACTGGGGAGTCGTAGCAACCATCTAATAGCATTACCTAATGGGACGGGGGACCCTGGAGAGTAAAACTCTTTTTCCAAAGTGGACCCTCTGTGATTTGAAACAGTTCAGGCTGCCAGCGGGGGTTGTTGTTGTCTCAATCAGCTGTCTTTACGTCCCCGATGACGGAGTCCCCCAATGCCATGCTGTAGTCAGATCGGATAGAGAAACTGATGTTCAGCCAACAAAGCCACTTGGAACGTATGGTGGTTTTGGATATAATGGTAATAAAGTGAACAGGTCACTAACTTTTTCAATATTTAACCAAACCCACAACTCTCCTAACGTTAATCGAGTGCTACGAGTGCCGAAACAAAACCGTTTCAATAATGCTTTTGTTGCTGTGAGCTGATATTGTCAACATTGTGGGACATGCCAGATATGGTAATTAATAGTGCTTCCTAATTATGTTGATAAATACCTGGGTGGCATTTTGTTTCCCTTTTTGCTGTTATAGCTATTACATAAACATAATTAGCAAACAGTGTTATGCAGAGAGCCATCTGGGCAGGAGAAAATGGGAGAATATAATGAAAGTATAGAGAATTCCCAAACCATTTAATATTTCTACCAGAGCTCATTTTCACAGGATGTTCTTTTGTATCCGCGTGTGTCTGCAGTTTGCACACATATTCATGGTTGCAGGGCTGGAACACCAGTACTGCTGTGATGAAAGTTGGATCAGATGCTAATTATTGTCCACTAAAGCAATCTCTGATTTCCCTTTTGTTATTATGAAAGCACAGACCAAGCATTTTTTTCAAGACACCAGATACTTGATAGCAACAGGTTGATTGTGACTTTTGATTCATCGCTAGCTCCGTGTCTACCGTCCTTGGGGAGAAGGAAAGAGGTTGGCAGCTTGCTGGAAACACTGGAAATAGAGAGACTGAAAGCAGTTCCTGCAGCTGCTGTGCAGTAAAGATGCTGGCTGAGAAATCACCTCCGCTTCACAAATCCCTTTGGAATAGATTAGCTACTTGTGTATACAAAAGGTCTATTCTTTACCTTTTATTTTTTTCATCTTTGTTGTACTTGTCCCTGGATGTTAAATTCCTTGCGTTTGCACATACACTTCACCAATAAAGGTGATTCTTATGAATACTTTGTCTTCAGCTAATTTGCTCTGGTAAGGCTCACTGCAGGTCTCTTCAAACTGTATACCACTGTACTGTACTTTGAGCAGCGAGGACATTAGACATCACAGACTGAGCGATCTGAGGTCTGCCTGCTCTTCATGCTTCCCCTCAGAGGCACTCTGCTGTGGGCTTACATAACTGGAAAGGAAAAGGGCACGGGGAATCAGCTGAAAGCAGTCACCTCTAGTAAAAAAGGAAGCAGAGACAACAGCAGCATGCCGAATATAACCTGATGTTCTAACTGTGATGCAAAAGAGGGGCTGTGGAATTCAAATTCCCGTAGTGATAGCGCAGGCTGTAACTGCAATGAATCCATTACAGTAGCTGCTACTATGACGGCATGTGAAATATTTGATGAGAGCTATCAATATTGCAGCACATGTGAGGCATGTCAAGTCACTTGTCACCTCTCTCCGCAACTCGGGTGGGCGTGCCATCTGACAGCAAAAATTATGTCACATGAGCTTTGGCAGATTGACATTTAAGATGTTAGAAAAACAGCAAATGTATCCCCTAGAAGGAGGTCGAAGGAAGTGACTTATCACAATGTAGAGTGAGCAAAAAAAATAAAAGCAAAAGCCTGTGGGATATTAGGGAGTGGGAAATGGGCCGCATGTCCATTTCCTTTAGACCTGTAGACTAAAAACTATAACAAACTATATTACACCACTAATTACATCGCATGGACAGACAAAACCATCAACTCTTCAGGTCTCCTGCTGAGCATGTCATGTTTCTGTATGTGGTAATCATCCATTCTCTGTATCAACACATCTTTGATCTCTTCCCAGAAGTGGAAAGTCAGCCAGATGAAGATCCGCGTCATCTCCACGCTGATCTTCATCCTGATCGGGTGCCTCATCTTCGTGGCTCTGCCAGTCGTCATCTTCAAGCACATAGAGGGCTGGAGCACGCTCGAGTCCATCTACTTTGTCGTCATCACCCTCACCACGATCGGCTTTGGAGACTTTGTAGCCGGTGAAAAAGGTTGATTTTCTTTTGGATTTATAGGCCTTCTTTCATTTTTAAGTCTGACAGCCAGTTTAGAATCAATGTATTTCCTCAGCCAGTCTGACTCAACAACCCTTGGCCTGCTATATTCTCTCCTACACATTGTGATACATGTGTTCTGTGACAGTTTTTTGAATGCACCTCAATCCCTGCAATATGTTTAGTTCTCCCATCTGTTGAACCAGACATTTATATACACACACACTACTGCCAAAAACAACCCTCAAACTGATGTTTTACTCACTCTCATAATAGCACTATCAACATGTTACAACAACAATAATAAGGATCTTAGGCACACTTTAATGAATACTATAAATTATTCCTTTTTTATCAGAGCCATCCCCTGGCAAAAAAACTGAAACATGTCACCCAGGTGCCAAACAATTTAAACAATAGTTTGGCAGGTGGTATTTGCTTAATTTGACCGGCTCGACAAACAAAATGGCAGGGATGGGAAAAAATCCCAAACAATTAGCTGCTCGATTAAACTTCCCCGAGCGGTCCTAATGATTATAGATTAGACTACTGTGGCGACTGGAGTTGGCACAGGTGGCGTAAAGTACGCCTGTTTGGGAAACAGGTGCTGTAACGGCTGGTTATCTACAACTGAAGGTAGTGTTTACATGTGGATAGGACATGTATTATTAAGGTAAGGCACAGTAAGTCCATGCAGCTGATATAACAAGCATCCAGTAGGACCTCAAGTGCCGTATCAGCCATGTTACAAATACATGTATTACTACTGTACCACTGTATTTTTAACATTATGTTGTATTTAAGCATCTACAGTATTCACAGATGTTTGTATTGTTGGATCCAAGTTAAGATTTTACTGTTTTGTTTATTGTTGCTCAATGAACAATATCTATTAAATTATTAGAGCACCAAGATCACACAAATGGATTTATTAGAAAAGATAACAGTCTCTGAATGTTTTACTTAATTTATGCCATTTTATTCTTACTTATTAGTCTCAATCTGCTCCCTCTTTATATTCTATATGTTCTTATATAATGGTCCTACTCAGGATTGAGTCAAAGCCCAGGGGCAATTAAAAGCAACACTATGGCAGAGAGACATGGCTACTCTCTACAACCGAGGCTCATTAAATGATACAAGGGTTGTGTAACAGACTTGTATAACCCACTTGTTGTATCTTTGGTTCTGCAGGTGGGTCAGAGAATCCAGAGTTTCTGAACTACTACAAGCCTGTGGTTTTGTTCTGGATCCTGGTGGGCCTGGCGTACTTTGCCGCTGTGCTCAGTATGATTGGAGACTGGTTCCGGGTCATCTCCAAGAAAACTAAAGAGGAGGTATGTGCTGATGTGCTGTGAGTTATGTAACACCAGAGGGGATAAGTGGGAGATCTCTCCTGTAAAGGAGGAAACATTGAATTTCACTTCAGAGGATTTTCACAGAAAAGTGGAGAGGATTATGGTAGACGAGGGTTGCCTGCTACATTTTTTTAATGAATCAAGATCCAGCTGTCCAGATAAACTACAATTTTTCCCAAAGACCAAAAATATTTTAGTCCAAAATCACTGTTTCAACAGACCTGACAAGCTGACGAGCTGTGTCTCCTCATGTGGCTCACAAACTTGCAAGAGTTTGATTGCTTCGTGATCAAACTACTTCTCAAGAAACAGCCCCCATGAGTCATTAAATTGAATAAAAAGATAAAGAAAGTGACTTTAATGGGACTCATAAAGTCTCACACAGATGAACTAAGCTTGTTGTTGGCACTGCCCCAACTGCAATTATTCTAAAAGAAAATAGAAGAAAAAGCTTTTTCTCAGATATTAGCATAACATGTTTTTTTTATGAAATCAATATGAAACATGAGAGAAATTAAATCAACAATCTCTATTGAAACATGCTGGATTTACTTTTATGTGCCACCGGGGCAATAATTAGCTGTTGGGTCCCAACTAACCCCACACAACCTTTAAGGAATATCCTCCAAATTAGTCCAATAAAAACTAAAACACAGCAAATGTATGTGTTAAAACCGACTCTGGCCCTTTACAAGATACAGTGTGACAAGATTAAGAATGGTGATAATGCAGAAACCTCTTCTGTTGATATTTTACTTAAGTAGTGCAAAGTCATGAACAAGTTAAAATTTTTGTCTTTGCAGTGCAGTTGCGTGGCATCCTTTGTTTGTTTAGTTTACATGGTGTTCGTTTAAGATACGTTTCTTTTTTGGCATTGTTTTATTGTCGTTGATTGACCCGCACCGCTGTTAAATTATGTTAATGTTCAGTAACATGGAGTACACTGCTCCAGGTGCTGTGGTCTCACCTGGCTGGTTGTTGGCACGTTGACTTTAAATCCAACAAGATCGAGTACACCAGAGACTTTCTGCTTAAACTTAACAAGCCTACGAGCACAAAACTACCTTTGGACATATAACTGTCCCAAAGCATGACAAAATCTGACCTGGCTACATTCAAATTGGTTTCACCAGCACGCCTCACGCCTCATCTGGTGATACATTTCCATCCTGGCTGCACCCTGTGGGGAAAATGTCATCTTGTTGGATTGAATATTTGTTGTGTTTCCAGTGGCTGCTGTTGAGTAATAAGATACCTTGCTGTTCTGGCAGGTTCATTATTTACATGTAAAAAGGATGGAGAGAACCACACATCCATGCACCAACACAATCTCTTGCATACACCAAGCACATGCACATCTTATTTCTTTATTCTACATAGCATAAGAAGATAAAACGGGGGCTGTATGGCAATCTGCAGTGGGAGTCCCTGCACAGGCATAGGAGTTCAGCTGCGGAGGCTGTGAACTCTTATTGAGAGAGAAGGTTCTGGCGGTTGGGGGAGGGGGATGGGGGAGGGGGTGAGAACAATCGGGCAGAGAAAGAGAGAAGGAAAAGAAAGCCCGTACTTGATGGTTTGCGCGTGTGTGTGTGTGTGTGTGCCTAATTTGCACACACATACAGACACATCCCATAAGTTTTAACTGAAGCACTCACAAGTCTCTTTAAACAAGAACACCTCAGAGCCTCATGGATGATTAAACAGCCTGGAAAAAGAGGCCTAATGCATTATGAAAGAGGGATTAATGATGTGCTCGCTGTTCCTCTCCTTTCTGTTGCTCAAGGACCATAAACAAACAGAATGTGCCAACCAGATACAGTACACAGTCTCCCGATACCTGGTCCTTTAGGTCACACACTATGGAAATGTTGTTTTTACAGCTTGAGGCTCCTGCAGTCAATTTTAGAATATTCCATCTGTGAGGTGATGGGTGAGTGAGGTGCGAACATGTCTGCACCTAAAAACACAAATGGTCCATTATCCAGATATGAGAGTGGTATCAATCGTTTCATCCAACTCTCAGCAAGAAAGTTAAAAAGCATATTTCCCAAAATGTCTAATAATGGCTTTAAAGAGTCATTCCTAATTAACTCTTAATCAGATGCTAAATGGTAACCGATAACTATCTGAACCTCATCACATCTGTCCCAAAACAAAACTGGTATTTCACTTTATTTTTTTGAATATCCACATCTGCTGATACACTTTGATAGATGAGCATTTACTGCAAATAATAGTTCAAGGTTAAAGAGTTTTTACATGGGCATTGCTTACTGGAGAGCAGCCAAGACATTAACAACAAGAGTTGTTCAAAAGCAGTCGAAACAGTTGACATGGCATGTTCACAAGAACATTACTAGCATTACTAGCATTGCTACCTAATTTCGTATTAATTTCTTCTACTTAGACATTTACACGTTTCAATTACAAATGTTTTTTTCGGACTCAATGGCCTCCGTTAAATGTGAGGGGGTGAACACATCTGAATACTGTTCGTAAAAATATTTGTGGTTGAAACAATGTGTATTATTTTGTCTCTTTGTACACAGCTGTTACCAAGCAACTGTAAAGAATCCAATGATGTTTATGTTTCTTGATGGTTAACAATCTCAATTGCATATTGTATTTTCTTCAACATACCATTGATTTTTCTTATCTCTGGGCAGACATGGCTTTAAAGAAAGAGATGGATAGATAGATATCTTTATTAGTCATAGTCACATAACATGCACAACCCTCATGGGTTTATAAGACACCAAAATACAGCTGCAGTGGACACACATTTCATTAAGTTTCATTCAGTTACAAAATGACAGGTTACTTCACCGCTCGATCTTAAATAAAACATGCTGCCTTCTCTACCAGGCCTGGCAAATAAAATATGCTACAAAAAAGGTTCCTTTCCTGAAGCACAACTTAAATTTTCATATTCAATGGAAATAATTTGACTGAATAATACATCCCTTATATCCTCGTAGATAGGACAGTAAAACTAAAAAAGTGCACCTCATCCTCGAGCTCACACAGCAAACAGCTTACATCCTCCTCTGGAGTGGAGTCAAACCTACCGGTCTCTGGGGCTGATGGTAATTAATGTTCCTGAGCGTAGCCGCGCACATAGGGATCTTTGTCTTTTGTTTAAGTTCTACATCACATAATGTACGGCACTATAGTTATTCTTTACGAGACAATAAGTTCGTAACTTTTGTTTACACCATAAATCAACGGACCATTTTTAAACTTTAACCCCCAAATTAGAAGCTTCAATTCGAAGCGCTAAATCATTAATACAAATGGAAAACAATGTTGGAGGAAAAACATCTCCTTGCTTCACACCAAATTGTTGGGAAAACCAACCAATTGTGTGTTCATTAACTTGAACATGGGCAACAGATGCTTGATAGAGACTTAATGGCAAAATAAAACGTCCCCTTAACACCAGATTCTAACCTATATTGAAGAAGTTCTTCATTAATCCAGTCAAATGCCTTCTGGAAATCAATAAAATAAACAAATGTAGACCTATTCTCCTTAATATTTGCTCGTATAATGGAAGTGACTACATATATATATATACAGTATATGATTAATACATGCTCTGGTGTCATGGTTGTTTACAAATCTGCCATGTAAAAGTGAAAAATACGCATTTATACACACAGCTAATAAACCTTAGCCCCTATAACTGAGAGGCTGCTTGGGGTCGTTTTTTGAAGATTTAAGAATAGGTTTAATAACAGACTTCTACTTGTGTACCCCAAAAACAGAGCTACATTCGCCATTCTCCATTTGTACCTCCATGGGTATTTCCCTAATAATCCCTTATAATCATTTCTTGACAATCTACTTGCACTAACTCCCACCAGTATGTTTCTTTAGCATGCATGCTAAAAAATATAGCATGTATTGGATATTATAGTAGATATTACAGAATAGAGAGTGACAGGTCACCTGCAGACATTAATATTCATTCCCTCTCTGCAGGTTGGGGAGTTTCGAGCTCACGCAGCAGAGTGGACAGCAAACGTGTCAGCAGAATTCAAAGAGACCCGGCGGCGACTCAGCGTTGACATCTATGACAAGTTCCAACGCGCTGCATCCATCAAGCGCAAGCTGTCATCCGAGCTGGGCATTAACACGTCCCTCAACCAGGAATTGACCCCTGGCAAGAGGGCGCTGTCCACCAGCCTGTGTGAGGACAGAGAGGCCTACCCCAACTTGACTCTCTCCCTCAGTCCTCTCACGGGGGGCCTGGCCAGGAATGGCAGCCTCTACCTGAACGGCCTCAGCCCAGACTACGCTGACCGGCGGGAGATCGCCATCATTGAAAATTTCAAATGAGGAGCAGCGTAAAATTGGGATTCAGGGAACTGAGTGAAATACATCTGGTAGCGGACAGAGCTTTAAAACTCATACACACTTTTGTGCTTATTGATTGGGCATCTGTGATAAGGTACCCGTGTGCATTCATTAGATGGATTGTGCTCCAATCATTGATGTGCGTGATAAAAAACTCGGACAAAATCTAAGGATGTGCTCGCTCACCGGTTCCATTCATTCCATGGGGGAGGACGACGACTTCCTTTCAATGTGTATGTGCCAACGTGATCGACAGCTGTGAAAGCGATTGAGCCAAATCAGAAGCATGCTCAAAACTGGAACAAATGATTGTATCAGAGGCATGAATTTAAAAATAGGAAATGAAAGCCCACATTGAGGTAGCCACGCATCGGACATCTTCTTCAAATACCCTCAACAAGTCTGTAAACACACATATATATATATATATATATATATATATATATATATATATATATATATATATATATATATATATATATATACACACATACATTCATCAAACTTGAAAGCAATAGATGTATCCGTGCTCTTCTCTTGTTGAATTAACCTGGTATCTGCATCAGATAAAGAGGATCAATATTGCTAAAAAAAACACTCCAAATCAACAATGAACACTTCTTCTTCTTCTTCTTCTTCTTGATGAAGCAGCAGTCCTGTGCTAACAGAAAGGAATGTTGCTTTTTCTTTTTTTAGTTTATACTTCCAGTATGAATTTGTATGCCTTGCATTTGCCTGTCAGTCTGCCCTCGCTAACGAGACGAATGTTGACTTTTTTGTTCCTCCATGACTGACATGCAGCTCTTCACCCTAAGGAATAACCCACTTGTGCCTTTCTGAAAACCACACGTGTGAAGACGATGATGCATGAAGAACTGAGCTCTGCTCCGTCTGTCCACTCGTGCTAGTTAAATATGAGCACAGTTGTAATAAAGGCAGTATGAGGAAGAGGCAAATCAATGGAGAGGACATGGGCATTTTTATTTATCTCTTTTTAAGAGGATTCTACAGTATGCATGGATAAACTGTTTCTTAATAACTGGGACATTGCCACTTTTGTCTGCCATTGTGATTTAGCCATTTCCTACCAGTCCTAATGTGCTGAGAGAGTTGCATTAACCACACAGTGCCAGGCTCACTGATCAGACTTCCTTCTCCCTCAAACCAAAGTAAGATCCTGCTTTTCTCACAGAAGAATCCGGTCTTTGGTGTGATCAAAGTTTCAGAAGTGCTTTCTGTTATTTCTAGGAATTGAACCATCTGTTTTTGTTTTTTTCATGAAATTGAAAAATAGCGCTTAATGCGTCAACACTGTATTTTTTTTCCAATTGGAAATAAATTCCGGCATGTATGATACTGTAGCAATGAAAGCTCTGGCTGTGAAGCTTACTGCATCCTTACCTTACTGCCTTTTATGTTGCAGCTCTCAACACCTACAAAGTTCAGGAATATTTCTTTAGCTGATTATGCTGAGATCCCTTTATTTTTATGAGATCCATTATCCTTTATACCGCTAAATGATCAAGATTAGAGGTATATACGAGTTGCATCACATAGAAATAGAAGCATTGCTTTAAATCAATGCCTCTCTTTGGCTGGTTTGGTGTTGATTAAAGGTCATGAAAATGGTAGGAATGTCATAGCACTGTTACTATCTCACTTTGATTCTTGATACAGAATATACATTTTTGTTCATGCTTTAAAGAGGCCCCTCCAGGTTGAATGGTTTTGGATTATGTGTTTTATGGTGTTATTCAGTGCTTTTGTCCAGCAGGATATGCTGTAATATTCTCAATACATTTGACAGTGCTATTTACAGTTTGTAGCATTAACATGTATTTACAATGCAGTGTGCATACCGTCAGTATGACATATGTGGCAAACCAAGCCTATCTGCTATACAAACGGTCTATAATGTATGGGTTATCACGGGACATTAGTATGTTTTCTGTTAGAGGAACCAGTTGCACCAGCGCTTTGTAAGTTTAAATACGTGGCCTATTTGTAACCTAAACGATTAGGTGGAGATTTATACATCACTAGATTAAAACAGGCTACACAAAAGACAATATTTTTACTAAATATTTACACCCACGTACTAGTTAACTGATTTAACTGACAACACTTACATTAGCTGGCTAACAAATAACCGATTTAGATGAAAACCTAAAATAATGCATGGTCAACACATCTGACCCGACACTTGGCTGCCTACTGACGATTTGAAATCACGTTATACAAATGATCCAACATAACTCAAGTGTGTAACTAGCTAGCAGTTATTAAGGCTACATCCACACTGATACCTTTTCAAACATGGTCAGATTTCTAAAAATTTCTAAATCAACCCTTATGTTCTTGTGTTTCTGAAAAGAAATCAATAGCATAAAAAAAATAAACATTATATGTTGACCTGCAATACACTGAAAGGAAGACTACTAGTACAGGAATGCTGAGTTGCCTGGGGGAAAGCAGTCCAAACCTTGGTGCAGCTGCTCAAAGCGAAGCCCCCCAGAGGTCGTCCTATTGCTTATTCCCAGCCGGCCGCGTGATTGACAGCGACTGAGAGGCGAGAAGTCAGTGCCGAGAAAGTCAAGGAGTGTTGTCGATGGAGCATTATGTAATATGTCAGGCCATGCTAGGCCACGTGTGAGGAATACCCGTGCATGACTGTGTTTACAGTAAGTGTGTGTGTGCATGAATGAACGTGTGAATGTGCAGTGGGATTCGACACAACTCATTTAATTTCCACCCACAGCGTTTTCGCAGGGCATCCTCTTCTTTTCCCAGAGTGACAGTTTTTAATTAGGCCTGTGGCTTCATCCATATCCCAGTTCAAGCATGTTGAATGTAACTATTCATTCATGTCGGCAGAGATGAGCCTCATTATAAATGTAAATGGATTCATGAACATCGTGATTTATGTATGCAAAAGGAGTTCAATTAGCTCACTGGGTAGGCTATAAAAACAACTATTGGCTTGAAGCCACTGGTCATAATTTTAGTTAAAATAAACAACATGATGCCATAAAAATATGATTATGTACCAATCATAGTCATACTCATCAGACAGTCATAACAAAGATGTGCATCAAGATCCATTTATCATAGAAAACTAATTTTCTTTGGTATGACAAATATCATTAAATGAGACCCGTTTAAGGCAAACAAAATTCACCGTTTACTCTGTAATGTTTAAATTCCCAATAAACCCATCTGTAAAAATGTGCTAGTAAACATGTTACACATGCATGCCACTTTAAATATTACTTCTAGTGTTTATAGATCAGATGCTTCTATGATTGCAGGCTTTGCTTTTGAGAACAGTATGGCAACCATTTGTTTCCAGTATGTTAATATGTTGATATGTGAGATGTCACCTCAAATCTAACATTTCAGAAGGTTTAGAATAAAATATTTTATATGCAAAAACACCCAAAGTCGCTGTTTTCTTTCAGCTCTTGAACATGATTGGTGTCAATTATATAGTTTAGGTCCAAGGCACAGACGATTTACCTACATCATACTTTAGCTACAACTTCAATACATTGTAGGTTATGGTGTTTTAGGGGAGTTTTAGCCATAGAAAATTGCTCAGTTTATCCTTCTTAAAATGAAAGAATGAAAATGCATCCGAACAGTTTGTCTGGACACTGTACAAAACTTTCTCAATATTATTCCTGTCTTGTTTTGCACTGGCAAGTTGCACTCCTACGCTGTAGTGTTTTTAGTCACTTGTCATGGTGAGTTCCCACATTTATCCAGCACTGTTTCACAGATAAACAACCTGCAGCCGCCTGTTCTGTGCAGCTCAACAACAAAAGACACAACGGTGTTTTGAACATGAACACGATGACAGCCACTGCTTGATAATGGATCAGGACTGACAAACTGATCTGAGTCACAAGTTACAAAATGTTCTCCGTTGGTGAACAGGCACAACGTGGAAGAAGGCTGCTCACTGACACCCTCGCTTATATTTTTACCTCATACCATACGTTTTTAGGATTTCTCTTTGTACTGTTTGTACAGTGGGATCATTTTCTTACAGTCTGTCCTCTATTTTCTTGTGTAAAAATGACAGAAATACAACATGCAATCTGCAACAGAAAGACAAAACTCACTCTGATCAAGGTCTGTGACGGTGTTCCTTTAAAGCGAACTGGCGGGTTACTTACCGACTCTAAAGATAGAGAGGGACATTGCACGTCACCTCTCAGCCTCATCCCCGTCAACAGACAGACAGGACCATAAGCACATCCCTTAGATGCTGCATTACACTGAGAGGATACGACCCACGAGTCTGTGCCCTTCAAATGGGAGGCAGCATGATTCACTGCTGAGTTGATTGTAGACTGGCTTTATACAGACACGGGAAAAACTACTTATTTGAGCTCTTTGTTGGCACAGGAGTGGGGATTTCTGAGTGCTCAAACATAGAGAATCCATAGACTCATTTTGTTTGGTAAATGGTAAATATACATGTATTCATTTGATTGAATGTAAGCAATCTGAACAGGGAGGCGACTATATTATCTCTAACTGTATTAGAGAAGCCACGCAGTCGCTCAAAGCACTCAAACGACCGCTGTAATGCAAAGAGAGAGTATTTTGTATCCTGCAGAGAGCCAACCTCAGAACCAGCCCGGTTGGTTATTGGTTGGTTCATTAGCAATTCTGTCTGCAGTGACATCAGAGAAAAAAAACGGTGACTCAGCCACCAACCACTACCGCCTGGGGCTTGAGAGGTACATGGTGAGAGTGGCGTTTACCTCACACATTGAGAGGAAGCTGGAACTGTGTGTGTGTGTGTGTGTGTGTGTGTCTCAATGTGACAGGTCCTTTGCAGATTGTCTAATTCAACAGTATTATTCAGCTTATAATTGGCCTCATAATGTCTTTTCCTTTTTTTTTTAGATTTAGTTACTTTGTATATATTATGAAGTGCTGCAACGAGCTGCGCTGCTGTGACCACAAAACACACCACTGAATGAGTTAGAGAGTATTGGTTTTGGAAATACTGTGTCTATTGTGAGACACCCATTTACTGCCTCGTTAGCTTGTGGAACCCAGCGTCTGTATTAATGACCTCAGCTGAATAGGACTTTCACTGTAGAAACATGGAAAGGAAGGGCATGGAGGGCTTTTAGAAACGATCAGCAATATCTGTCTTTCCTTGACAATGAAGCTTTAAAGGAATCGTACTACATGCACTTCTGCACTTTCTCACAGACAGTTCGATTGGAAGATCGATACCACTCTTCTGTCAATTATCTTAGCTTAAACAGTCGGAGCAGGGGTAAATAGTGAGCCTGGCTCCATCCAAAGTTAGAAAACCATGCCATGCAAGTGGATTTGAAAACTGCACTAGCAGTTCCTTGTGCCAAATCCTAACGTCAGTTTTAGGGCCTCAGCAGGCGCCTGTGATAGCCTTGTTCAGTCTTTTGTATGCATGTGTGTAAATTGTAATGTGTTAAGACGCTGTCCATTCATTCATTTCTGGACAATATTTCATGCCAATCCATCCAATAGTCATTACGATTTTGAGTGTGTACAAAAGTTGTGGTATATTGTTTGTTTAATGTATAGGAAAACACAATTTGTGGTCTTTTAAGGATTTTCGTGTTGTAACATATTTCTTAATTGCTCCAGGAGCAGGGACTTCCTGGAGTAATTACCTTTAGGTTTCCACGCAACCAGCGAAGGCACTTCACAGAAGTGCTGAGCTGAAAAACCAGGCCTCGGTCGAATAGTGAAAAAAAAACTCTTTTCTTTGACCTCAATGGAAAACGTCATGGGGTCAAAGATGTGAAGGAGAAACTTAGGAAAAGACATGCGCGGCGCTAAGACAATCAGACTGCACTTACACAAGGCTACATAAGTACGACAGCGGATATTACTGACGTGCTTCGCTTTAAATGTTGCTGCCACAGGAAATTGTGGGACGGGATTTTCCTTCATTAAGGACGAGGACATAAGAAAGGGATCATTGAAGCACTTTTCCTCAGTATTAAGACAATTTGACCAGCTCTTATCATGTCTGCCATTCACATGTAGATACTTCCGGGTCGTTTCACTCGGTTAGGAATAAGCAACAAAAGAAGTATTCGACCGGAGCCCCAGTGTTCATCATTGCTGTTTTTACATTTCTGTTTAAATATAGATCAAAGAAATAAGATACAATGTGTGCTAACTAGTGAGATTTAGAGGTGTTGGTAGTTATTTTAGATTAGATTATTTTTATTTCACTGCAAAGAAGGAGCTACAATCCAAATCAGTTGATGTCGCAAGTTGGATATTCAGCTTTGCTTCTTCTAAAATTCAGTAAACATGCATTAAACAAGCCCCCTATTATAATTGACCTTTTCCATCACATAATAAAGAAAACAAGTCAACCTAAAGGGAAAGACCAACTCTACAGTCCAAAGTGGAAGGATTTAAACTTGAACCTTTGCCTGAATATAACAACATTTTCCTGTTGGGTCCAGGGTGTTGCAGATAGGATATCCTTTCACGCTGAGAGGATGAATGACATCCTGACCTTTACTGCTTTAATGTTCCCTGTGGAGCATGAATATATATATATAGTTAGAGAAGGTGTCCTTGAAGAATAGTAATGAGAGCAACCCAACGATTTGACTGTTAACATACATTGAATATTATATATAAATATTCAGTGTGTAACAGTTATGCTGGAAGATACATAAAAGGTTCCAAATGTATTTTTGATGCAAGTAATAAGATTGTCATCATTATACACTCGTATCAGGGCTTATAACATATGAAGTATAGTATCTCATTGATTTCCCCTCAAAATCTTGCACATATTAAGTGAGAAGCTCCTCTGAGAGGATGTGCTTCAGGGGGTCTTTGTCCGAGGCATTTAAGTTGTCTTCACACGATCAGGTCTGGACAGATTTCAACTCCATTCGACACATTTGTGATTTGACAGCACAGCACATGTGCCAGGTGTACTCCAGTGCCCTTGAAATGTATTGGGAACTTGCTTTTTTGCTGCTATCACTATCTCTTTGAAACAGAATTGAAAGAATGGATACAAACTATTCTCTTGAGACAGATCTTTTGGATATTTAACCGCTTTTATGAGTGGATTGCCTACATTTTGTCATCGAATTAGTTCATAGAGATGAATCAGGGTGGCTTGGCTTGGACCCAACTGTAGGAAATGCTAGATATTGGTCATCAGTTCAATTCATCTAATTTGATATCAGTTCATGAAACACAAAATGTACCAATAATAGTCACAAGAAAACAGTTAAGCTGAAAATGTAACATAAAGACTGTAATTAATCATGATAAATAAAAAGAATCTCATATTATATTTTGAAGCCATGAATGAGTTAAAGCCAATTAATTACTTCATTTGTTTTTTTGTCCCAGTCTAACAGCCAGGCTGTGATACTGTTCAGTCTCAGCAGAGAGTCAAAGCTGATGGGAAGGTCACTGACTCACCATATTCAAAACGGTTCACTGTTCATATTTCTTCTTCCACATCAGCCAACCTCAAGTTGAGCAGATGTCCTTTGTCTGGAAGGTGAAGTATTAATGGATGAGTGCACCTGCAGATTCTGTTTTTGATAGGATTCTGTCAGTGATTTTCTATATTGTGAGCAGCTGCACAGCACGTTTCCAAAGTCCCCTCAAAGAGTGAAATACACGAAATAAGCAAGTCCTTCTCTGCTAGTGCATGTAGGTCTATTTACAGCTGTTTAGGTTCAGTTTTCTTCCAAAACCACAGTTCAAAATTGTCTGTGGGCGTAAATATGCTGGAAAAGGCTGCAGCTCCGCTTTAGTCTAAACTGGATGAACAACGTTAAAAAATCGACAGAAATAGGGATCTATGAATACAGTATCGCTAAATGATAAAAGGCTGCTACAACCAGCCACTGTTCACCAAGCAATAATTGCATCGAACACACAGTGTGTTAATTATAGCTGAAGAGATGCTGGTAGGCGTAGGCCTATATTTAAACTTTGGACCGAGCCAGGCGACCATTACCCCCAGCCTTTTAGTGATGTGCGAGTCTTGAATAAATCGTTCAAAACGACTCTTTTTACCGACTCAAGAGTCACAAGTCCTTATCTCAGGGGTGACCAAACCTTTTTGATTGTGGACCATATAGATACATTTAAGGATTCAAGGCCAAAACAATAAATGTATTGATTTCAACCAATAACACTGTAAGAAAATCATTGTTTCCAGACCAGCAAACCCCATGTGGCATAGAAAAACAATGGTCCACCAGATCGAAAGCCGTAAAAGCAAAGCATTTAGATACACAAGTAAGCCGCAACAGCAGCAGGCCCCAATACCTGTGCCCTTACAGCCGTCGTTAATGATGTTAATAACACCTGAGCTTTGATGACATGAGGTCGATGATGAGCTGTTGATGGGGTGCAGCCTTGGATAATTGAAATAGCTCTTGTATCCTGTTCTTTCCACTTTCTTCCTTCAAAGTACAGTTAGTTGTAAGTAACTTGGACATACGGTCAAGTGCAGAAGAATACAAATAAGACAAGTATGCTTCTATAAGTGCAGCTGTTCCAGAGGGATTCAAGAGCATTCATGCACAAGAGAAACCAATCAATGAGGCCAAATGAGGAAGCAGCAGCTTTAGATCCATCTTCCTACGCAGAAAATTCAAGCACGACTAAATTCCTGTAACTTTGATTGGTTTGCAAAAAGGTTTGGCCTGTTGGGAAATTTGAAATAGCTGTAGGCCTCTTGGGGAACAGCAACAAGCAAAAGGCTAGCATGTTACAACAGCACGACAAACCCAATGTTTTAAATATAATGAGATTCAGCAAACTTGTCATTTTCAAGTACATTTCCATTGCAGTTGGAGATGGGAGGTGAATGTGACATATTTTTGATTCAGAAACATCGCAATTCAACGTATAAAACATCATAAGATCTTAGGTCTCAAGCTTTTAGTGATCCCTTGTGTTGTTGTGTGAATGAGCAGGGCTTTCATCAGAGATAAGGACCGAAGACGTAACATTAATCACACTGAGGAGCCAGACAATTATTGACAAGTGTCTGAAGAGCTTTAATGAGCCATTTATTCAATAGATGCACGAGCGAAATCATTGACCAAACTGTGGTTTCATTCACGACTGCAGTTAATTCAATAGATTTCCTAATTTAAAATGCTATAAAAAGAAAAAAAAACTGATACACAATACAATTATTACTGGCAGGAAAACAAAGAATGTTGAGGGTAAAGGCCCTGCATACAAAATATTTATGCTGCAGGTACATTATACTGTGCATACACAAGCAGCTGCAGACAGGGCTGTAAATTATAGGCAGGAAAACAGATATACTACAGTACTATTGGTTTGGAAGGAAACCTTTCAGTTTCACCATTAAGACAAGTGATCAAAATGTATTTAGCTGATAACCAATTGGGAAAATGTTGTACTGTGAAGCAGATAGTTTAAAATCTGACATCACACTAAAGTCACAATATAATCAGGCTCACTGCAACAGGTGGGGAAAAAAAGTTTCATATATAAAAGTTGCCATTTCTTTCAGCCACATCACCTCAAACACTCAGGAGAGAGATGTGAAAAACTATGCAAAACAGAGAGAAGGAAATCTCACAGGAAATCTCACACATGAATTGACACAAGAAGAGAGTCCAGCTCTGTAAACCGGAATGAGTGCTTTGTTAGAGGAGGGAAGTGAGCAGCGAGGGAGAGCATCCACAGACGGCATCATGTCAATATTTAGCCTTCAAGTTCTATTTCAATATGTTTCCCAGATAGGATGACATGTGTTCGCTTAGAGAGGAGTGGCACTTTTGTGAGAGGGGTTGGTTGGTGTTGCGTCTATTTAGGAATGGTGTTTTGTCTCATTGATCAAATGACATTTGAAAACTCACTGGACTCTCAGTTTCACCTCAGCTCTATGGGGTATTTTAGCATCTTTTAGCTATAGTTGTTTTGTTTTTTTACAAGTTTACAGTTTTGATTCACCCTAATCAACCTCATTACATTCGCAGCAGACGGCTGTATTTAGCGACAAAGCTCTGATAAACCCGCTGAACCTGGCTATCATTCAACAGCAGAGAGAAAAAGTGAGAGACTTACTGTAGTCTTGTTGTTTGGGTTGTTATCCGTGTAAAGAGAAAAAATATATTTTTCAATGCTTGAATGCTACCTGCAGATTCAGATTGAAGTGGTTGCATAAGCCCATTTATATGACAGGCTTAGAATGAACGCTGCGTTAGCATGTTTCTGCACCTCACACGCATACACAAAGGCTTTATTATTGCAAGAAATGTGCTGATGCATTAACACGCATGCTTGGAATACATAAGCTTACATAACAAACGTGCCAGCTTCCCCCCGTCTCAGGTTATAAAATGTCAATTCGCTTCAGGGATACAAACAAGCAATGTGATGCAGAGCTGGGTATTGAGTAGGAAATGCTGACTTTTAAGGCTAGCTAATCATTTATAAGGACCGCATTGCACAGAAACCCATTCAGACCTCTCAAACATTAGAGGCAGAGAGCAAACAGCAGAGAGACTGAACACAGGTGCCACCAATAATCAATCAACACAGGTGTTAACGCTGAGTCTAATTAACTCAAGGCCGCTCAGCAGAGAAAACGCAAGAACATCTAGTGACAAAACAAATAGGAAAAGAAAACCGCCCCACTGTGACACAAATGATCTGCTTCCCCTGGTGGTCTAAACTAAATCTCGGGTAAGTCAATCCTCTCACACTGGGCTCAGCAGAAACTTTACACACAGAGAGTGAGAAAAATTCAAGGAAGTCAGGAGAAGACACCATCCAACCCTTGTTGTTCTCTGAAAAGGTTTAATTTGATATCTTGTCTAGTCAACACGATCACTGTTGGTTGGTTTAATGACCAGCAAGCAACCAGCATTTTGATTTAATTAATGTCACCGAGGGCAGGTGTTTGGTTTCAGAACTGTGAGGACACAATAAGTGGGTTTCCGTTCACTAATTTTACTGTTTTCAATTTGCGCATAAAAAATTAAAACACTAATCAAAATACAGCAAAGAAGTTTTCAAACTAAAGGGGGAAAGTTGGTGTAACAATAAAAGCAAAATGTGATAAAGTGCAATGAAAACAGATTTGGCAAATTGATCATAAATACAAAAACATAAATGCCATCTTTCCATCATGTTTTCTACATTTTACACCAGTTGAGGTTTGACTGGCGCTCCTTTAATTACATCATCTCATCACTCCCTCTTCTTTAACAATGGTATAATAGCACCTGACTGGACAGCCTGGTCTCACCAATTTTGATTTATCACCTTTTAATTAAAATCCCATGTTCACTCTGAAAATACTCTACCATGTTTGGTTCTTCTTCTTCTTATTTGAGGTTTATTGGCGGTTGACCATGTTTGGTTGTGCCTTGTCTACTCTTTTCTAGCAGGTGCATGTAATTGGGAGGCGGAGCTGTCCACTGGGCTGATTAGGAGCACCTGGACTTAACGCTCCCTGTCACAACAAAACCCACCAGACTCTCTCTGCTCTGTCGAGTTCCTTTAACACACACACACACACACACACACACACACACACACACACACACACACACACACACACACACACACACACACACCACTGACTCTA
Organism: Leptoclinus maculatus; assembly: GCA_032191485.1. Lineage (NCBI taxonomy): Eukaryota > Metazoa > Chordata > Actinopteri > Perciformes > Stichaeidae > Leptoclinus > Leptoclinus maculatus. The sequence goes on along the minus strand of JAVDOI010000003.1, from coordinate 29,477,576 downwards.
CTGAGATGATGGTGTTGTATTTGCATCTGTACTAAAAACACTGTCAATGGCCATTTCTACTATCTTGCAGGAGAATCCACATCAACATACAGATTGGATTATTTTTATCATGTAATAATTTTAGCTTTTTCAGCTCTTAATAGTGCTATAGAGCTTCCTGACAGGCTGCAGCTCAAACAACCCGCAGAGCAGAATGAGGCTATAGAGCACTCACTGCTGCTCATAAAGTTTATTGCTGTGAGGGCAAGGTAATAATAAAAGGTGACCTACATGAATGTGTCAACATTTCTAACAACAACATGCAATTATACATATGATTAAAAAATATAGGTCTTTATATTACTAAATATTGTTCTGAAACATTTGTGCAGATACCAAAGCAGGTGGTATTCAATGTTTGTTTTTTATAGTCAGTAAATCTCATCAAAAGACCAAAACCAACAATGAATTAATCCCACCAACAAGGATTGTCTGTGTAGGCAAAGCCTGATATCCATTCTTCTGTACCATAGAGATCCATTGTTGTCCAAAAATTATTAAAAACACATCCATGAGTCACACTGCACCGGTTATTTTAACGAACCTGGAACCTAGTTTAGTTTGAGTCAATCCACCATAAACCATTTTGGTGCTGCAAATTAGTAGGAAATGTGTATTCATCGACGGCTGAAAATAGTCCCCAACTCCAGCATGATTAGCATTCGCTTAAAACTAGTGCTCAGTTGTTTTTTTGGGGAAATTATTTTGACTTTTTATTAAAACGGAACCATAAATTGTGACCCCGTTTTTAAAGATTTAGGGCTTCAGTAGGAACTGAGTGTCACAGATGGAGTAGAGAACTCTACACAGTAGCTGTGTCAGCTAATTTTTTGAAAACTTTTAAAATGTCACAAAAAAAGGAATGCGAATTAGCTGCGTGTCCATCAACTGTTTGGAGCGAATAAACCCGGCCACAACATTCTTCAGAAGTTGGCGGTTAAGGGATGCATGTCCGTAATCCGCCAGAAAACAGAGTAGAAGAAGTAGACGCTCAGCTATCTGACCCAACTACGAGAGGAAAATAGAGAGAGATCTTCAGGAATTTGTTTAAATTGGTCTAATTTGTTCTTCTATGTCAGCTAATGGCCATGTTTCATGATGTCCGTAGAAAAACATTCACACATTATGGGAATATCCGAGAAGACACCGAAAGTAGAAACAGCTGATAAGTCATGTGAGTTAAGTGTTCGCAATGTCAGTATTTATTCGGCAAAGAAGTTTCCATTTTTTCCTTTTAGCGCATCAAATGCAAAAACCACCTCAAGCGAGAGAAAATATATAATTTTTGCAATTGTGGAAGTTCATATTTTGTCGTTTCTATACACCTTTTCATATGTGATACGATATTCATGGGGTTTGTTGACAGCAAGAAATAGAATAACACAAGCTTTATCCTTCAATCCTGTTTTTTTCATTTACTGTAAAATGCACTGCAGGAAACACATGTTGATCCTACACATGCAGAACAGCAGGAAACCACAGTTCACTACTGTGGAGGGATCATTCTGGACTATACTGAATATCCTCTGAGCCACAATGCATTCAATTTTAGACTTGAAGGTGTTTTACCATCTGGTCAAATATCTTTCCCCTTTGGAAGATAGGATTGCTTTGATGTGAGGTTTTTTTTCTGTTGTGGAGAAAGAGTCTCGGTAGGAAATTCACAGGCATTGATTGGAAGGAAAAAACCGACTCCTTCCTCCTGCCTTGAACCTGCTGCCGTGACAGACAGCTGTACCCCTCCAGAGCCAAACAATCAGGTGCAATCAATGAGAATAAACCTGTAAACTGTACACCCTATTCCAGATAATTATCCTCATTGCTTCATTGCTTATTTGGGCACAAAAGAAATGTGCACCGTTTCACACATTTGGGATTTGATTGTAATACAATGGTGGAGAAGTATATGAAACAAACACAGCCAACTCACGCATAAAAGAGCACTTTTATTTACTAAAGAGTCGAGTAGAAATTTTGTATGTTCTATGATCTTTTTAAGATATAATCAAGGTGCCTGAAAATAATCTGCATACATAAAGGGGACAGATTATCCAAAAACAAAGGGACCAAACTCCAGTTTACAAATTAAAAAAAAAATGTCTTTAACAATATTAAAGCATAATTTACCAACTTTTTGAAAAGCAGTTAAGCATGTTTTATCTCTAAAACGAACATAGATCCAAAAGAACAATACACATTTGAGTACAATACAAATATGACATCGGTATACATATTATTGTCAGGCTCGGTAAGAGCTGTACTGATTGTACAATATGACTCAAGCCTTTTTTTCTCAGCTAGCAAGCACACGGACGGGTGTTTTATTCTAATCAGTAAAGAGTGTTGTGCGGATGACCTCAATAACACTTCTTCATCAGGCACCAAATCTCCCTGCACTGAATTTGGAAACAGAATGTTTCATCTCTCCACACATCCATATATGTTTGACCCGTTGTCACTTTCGATGATGTGTCTCTATGACAACAGAGAAGCTTTAATAAACGTTTTGAAAAAGGTGATGCCCTGCAGTTCCACTCTAATTGAAAAATCAAATTAGTATGTTTTGGCTCGAACTGAGGGTATTCTGACTTGGCTCCATATCTCGTGGCCTTTGATCCTTTAACATCAGAAGTCACGATCCCAGCCAGAGAACTCCTCGTCCGCCTTGGTCTGATCAAGAGGGAAACGATCAAAGTTGATGTAGCAGGGGCCCTGGAGGAGGAAGCAGTCATAGTTCATTGAACTATTGTGGATATACATTTAATACACACAGTCCTGTCCAACCGTGACTATTGAACAATAGCGTGTCCCTCCCTGCCTGTCTCTTAAAGGGATTTAAAATGCCAGTACGTCTTTAAAATGTCCTCCACAAAGTGAACCTGTGTTCTTTGTTTCTGTTTTCCTTAAACCAAACAAAAGGTATAAGAAAAAAGAAAAATAACTCAGCTACAGGTCAGACTTGCCTTGCGTATGAGCCGGACTGTGGGGGCGTCGAGCTGACCCACACGCAGCTTGTGCCAGTTCATGCTGCTGAACCACCTGAAGGGAAGAGAAGCAGGACGATTACACGCCAAACATAATGAGAGTGAGAAAGCCAGTCAGCAGTAAAGATAAGACAAAGGTATATGAGGTATCGCATACATTTTACTATCAAACACCCAAACGTATGACATGTTGCCATTGTTACCTGTGATGACGGACATCTTTGATTCCATTCTTGGTGTTTCCTAACCTCTGACCCGGCCGAGGTCTGCATTCAGAAACAGAAGACGTAATTTTATTCATTACACTTTTTAAGAGATTTGCATTCAAAACAGTCAGAAAAAATACTGTGTGTATTCATATACAGGTATGTTGCATAATTCATGATCTACACTGGTATCATCTGCTCTAACCTCTAAAATGTTCACATAAATATTTCATGAGAAAGTTATTCAGGCAATACATTGAGTTCATTATAAATATATCATGAGCGTTAGCAGTATATTTAATCTTGAATAACATATTCGTCTCACCTGCACATTTTGCTGATAATGGACTTGGCTGCCTCACTCATGTACGGTGGGTACTTGAGCACCCCGTCCAAAATTTTGGCATAAATCTTCTGAGGCTCTGAACTTGAAAAGGGAGGGCTGACAAGTTGAAAAGAGAAAATCGTGATGTTGTTTCAATCTCTCAACGGTCTGAGATAAAAAAATAAAACCATCTAGTATGCTGTTGGGAAACCTGCACCTGCAACTGCAGATAACGGATTGTGCAGAAGTCAGTCACATTTCCCTACTGCCATCTACTGGTTAACATTGGTGTGACTCTCTTGTGACATACAATCATTCTTTTGCTTGAAAATTGTAATCTTAGGTCATTTATTAATTAAGTGCCTGTCAGATATAAACCTTACAGGACATGCAGAAATGCTTTCTTCCATATAGGGGCCGGTGTATAAGCATTACCTTCCCACCAGTAGCTCATAAATCAGGATGCCAAGGGACCAAAAGTCCACTGCAAAGTCATGTCCCTGGTTCTTGATGATCTCTGGGGCCATGTACTCAGGAGTACCCACAAATGAATAGGTTTTCTCTCCACGCACCAACTCCCTGGAAAAGCCAAAGTCCACCTGCAGAGACACACACACACACACACACACACACACACACACACACACACACACACACATACTACATGTGAAAACACTGGTGAGCTTTAAGAGTACAGAGATGGACACACATACACAGATGAGTACTCACCAGTTTGACATAACCCTTTATGTCCAGCATCAGGTTTTCAGGCTTTAGGTCTCTGTACATGATGTTCTTCTTATGAAGGTAGGCGTAAGCCTCCACCACACAGGCAGTGCAGAACACAGCGATGGGCTCGTCAAAGCGCCCTCTGAAATCACAGACACGGAAGACTCTCCAACAACTTCCTCCTCTGCTCGCTTTAATTTGGTCTCAAACTAATTTATGACCTTCCGTCACTTTCTGTTACTGATATTTTCATTTGTCTGGGCCAAACATCTCTGGAGAGCAGAAGCGTATGTCATTGTTGTCACTGTAGATTGCTGTGGGTAACAGCATCAGCTTTATTTTAAGTGTTGATCTCAAGATGTAATAATAGCAATAAATTGTGTTTCCCAACGTTTTGTTTAAGCAATGCTCAAACAAAAAGTTCTTTCTTTCACAATATGCCATTGGTTTACACTGAGGAATAATTCCACCTCGCACAACAGCGCACCCCAATATTCTGCTTGTACAAACATCTAAATGAGGAAATGAGTTGTTGTCTGTGTTTTCTCACACTTCTTTGAGTTTGGTCCAGATCTCTCCTCCCACACAGAACTCCATGACCATGTAGATGTATCGTGTGTCTTTAAAGGCAGCATGAAGCCTGCAGAGAGAGAGAAAAGCTGGATTAAAGCAGGATTAAAAGACCAACTCACACCTCCAAGTTATCTGTGCATTAAACTGAATCTATATGCTGTGATTAAATGACGGTGACTGTGTGTCCGTGATCGTAGATACCCGACGATGAAGTCGCACTGGGTGGCTTTAAGGATCTTTTTCTCAAACAACATGTGCTCCTCCTGTCTCTTGGCAACAATGTGCTTCTTGCTGACCCGCTTCATAGCATAATATGTCCCATGATTCAAAGTGGTCACCTGAAAAGGAGCAAAAACAATCACTAAACTATTAGTGTGGATAAACATGGTTTAAAAGATTTTTTTGCGACTCAATCACAATATGGTTTTGCATAAGGGAACTACTGCATTTTACATTCCAGCAAATATTGAAACAGTGCTTATGCAAGACAAACAACACTCACCAGCTCAACACGGCCAAACCCTCCGACTCCAAGCGTGACAGGATCTCCTTGATAGCGACCCTCCTGGTACAGCACCGGGACCAGGTCCTTAAACCTCAGAGTGGAGCGGGGACTGATCGAGACAGACGGAGAACTTTTGACAAATGCTATTTCACTTCAAGAAACCCACTTATGCTATTTATAATGATCGTGTTACATCTTTCGGCCTGCATCCACACAGTCTTATCATCTTCTACAGCCACTCACCTCGGCTTTTCTGGAGCTTGTGCCTCCTGGAGCACTTTGGAGCTGGGAGTGAAAACCACATGAATCAGGACAGTCTATTAGGCATTTACACTATTCATGGTTATGAAACGAAAAGTGTTCTGCCGTACGTACTCGTCAAACAGCTCTAGGTGTTCTATGGGAATTGTCTCTTCGAACACCCTAAACGAAAGGCGTTGTTAGTGAGTGAAACTGCATCGATCCAAAAAAGTACACAACAAAAAGCTCATGCAGTGAAAACAACAGTGACAGAGAACAAATACACTGGAGGAATTCTGTCAAGGATCTTTCTGCCCGAACAGGAACATTTAATGTCGAGCCAGACTCACTCCTTGTCAATGGAGAAGCAGGTAACAGGGCCGTCAGCACTGCAAGTGGCAGTTCTCAAGACTTCCCTGCAGGAGGACAAACATTGCACACGTGAACACTCAGAGAAACTGTTCGTGATTACTGCTCATACACAATTTTGTGTGTGTCAGAAATCGATGACATCGTGTTTTAAGTTGTTGTTTTTGCAGCAACGGGACTCATTTTCGACATGAATAAACAATGGCACATGGTTTCTTGATCTACAGGCTTTTCACAGCACATTCCCGCGTTACATATTTATTAATTCATTGATCTTTATGCTGCACACATCTACATCCAAACAACCTCCCAATAGAACAATTAAATGCTGATTAGAGGCAAAGAACACTAGCTGCATGATATTTGATTTTTTTTTCTATATTAAAAAGCCAATATCACCTGAATATAATCAAACCAATGAGTCTGTTATTGTACCGTAGATTACATACAATGTATTTGGTTTTTATGTTGGTTTTTTTCCACAACAACCAGCCACAAGTTTGCTACAGAAGATTTTAACTGTTGCAAAATGTTGTACCATTTACCACAACTTGGCTGATTTTAAGGAAATATCCAGGGTTCTTTTTTTTCACATTTAGAAGATAATTATCAGGTTGCACAACCATAATGTCAGAGATGACAGCAGGTGCACAGAGCAGTGGCTGTTGCACAGGTCTCCAACAAATGCCCTGAGGCATGTTTTGCCCTGGTTACCGTATGAGGGCCTGTTCCCCGAAATGCTCTCCTTTCCCCATCCTGCGAATCTGCTTCTGATGCCCATTCACGTTCTTGGTCACCAGGACCTGAGGGCGAAAACACACATGAGAGGGAGGAAGAAATAATGAGTGCATAATGTATCCAGTTGTAAACGGGCTGGTGCAACACACTGAAACACAATATAACACCATACCTCTCCTTTGAGGATGATGTAGAAGGTGTTTGCTTCGTCTCCTTCTCGAACTATAACATCTTTGTCCTGGTACTTCACCTAAGGAAGACAAGACAAATAGCATGAGAACAACACGTGTCATTTTCATATACAAAACTTTATCAAATAAGTTTTGAGGTGTCTTGAAAATGCCCTCTTTCAGGCTGCTGAGATTTAAAATATGTCAGCAACAAAAAAAAAAAAAAAAAGGAACTAAAAGGAATTGAAAGAGGAACAAAAAAGATCTTTGTATTTAAATTTATCGTCAAAAACAGGTTCAAAACTGGATTTCTGCTTTGTTTTCACATGAGTAACAATCACTTGTAACACACAATGTTCACAGTGGGACATCTAAGTACACACCTCCTCCATAGAGTCAATTATTTTGGACAACTGGACATCATTCAGGTCCTTCAGGGTACGAGACCTGTGACCAGCATACAGAAAATGAAGCAGCAGAGATAGAAATAGTTGTTACATGGTCCATTAAGTAAAGCAGTCACTTTATGGCAGTGCGACATAATAGGAAAGCACCAAATCAAACCGGATATTCAATTTCTACTCGCTGCAGCGTTCTTAAAACTCACGTCTTCAGGAAGCCCATGAGGTCCTCTCGCTTCTTCTTGGACTTGTTGGTAATGATCGTCCTGTAGGTCTGCCGCTCCATGCTCCACAGACGCACTGCTGTCTTTGCTGCAACAAGTGAAAGTGATGAGCAGTTTAGACTGTTAAGTATGGCTTTCCTATATTTAAAAAAAAGACTGTTATAGACTTCAATGAACGGAAATTGAAACCACACAGATGCAACCATTTGTCCTTCCAAGAGGCTCCATCACAGAGACTGACCTTTGACTGTTGCTGTCCGTTTGCAGTTGTACAAGATGGCCAGTTCCCCGAACACATCACCAGTGGTCAGGCTGCGGAGGTTTCGGCCTGCCTGAGTGACAAGGAGCTCACCAGCTAAAAGAAGGAAGGAGAAGAAAGAGAAATGTGTTGTGACTATATTTACAACATGTTATATTGTATCAATGTTGTTTTTCAAATCAAACTCATTAGAAATCCTCCATCACACTCAGCCACAGCAGGGCGACCATAACGCACATCCACACACACCGGGACGTGTCCCCACCTGCTACTATGTACATGCTGTCTCCTTCTGAGCCCTCTTTAATGACGTCATCTCCCGGTTTGAAGCTGGATACCGCTAAGAGATCCACCATCATGGCGGTTTGCTCATCGTCGAGGCGGCTCAGGAAGTCATTCTTCTGGATGGCTTTGACGATCAGATTTGTCTCGCTGGTGAGAGAAGTCATCGTCAGCTAAGGTCATTGAAATCTCGAGGAGCTCCCACACAACATGCAAACCCATCATGCATTTTTTAGGTCTTTGGCGTGCGGGAGAGGAAGTCCTATTAGATTTGTCAACACTGCAAATGAAAAAACCCTGTGCAGTCTTACATAAATGGGATATTCTGCCATCAGTAGTACTAATTACCAACCTGGCCATTTTCTTGACCTTCTTGCGTGTAATCTCCAGAGTCTCGGGGAGCGGTTCAGAGGCGATGACAGCCGCGCGGCTCTTTCTGACCTCCGGATCAATCTCATTACCGCTCTGAGAGGGAAAATCTGAGACGGACAAACAGTGGAACGCATTAACTGTAAATGTCTGCAGCTGAATGTTGTATCAAAGGTCACCTTCTTCATGTCCCTCGCTGCCTATCATGGCCTCTTACCCAGATCATCATATTGACCGTTCAGCTCCTGCAAAAGTTTTTCTTTCTCCTGCAGTCGTTGTTCTATGACAATAAAAGCAGAAAAACAATACTTAATGTACAAAACATCACAAGGAACATGCTGCTGTTGTGCAAGTTCATTCATTTTCTTAACATAAATATTTATAAGACAGTCTGAAAAGGACATTTTTTACAGTTGTCAGTGCTCTCTGGTGCCAATACACACCGGTTCAATATATAGGATGAGCTAATATCAGCCGATATGTGTGTGTGGTCTGCAAGATGTTTTTTAGTTGTTGCAGACAGTGAGCAATTCAATTCCTCGGAAAAGTGTTGTAACAGTCGAGGTGTGATGTTGGGTGTGGTCGAATGTGAAGTTACTCTTTAATGTAGTTAGAATTGTACTCACCCAGGTCTTTGTTTTGCCTCTGCAGCTCCTGGTTGATCATACATTGTTTTTCTAGCTGCTGCTTCAGCTCCTCTAGTTGCTTCTCCATGACTAAAGAAATACAAAGAAATAAAGATGATACGGAATCAATGGGTGTGAAGATTAACTGCAGCACGCTCAATGGTAGGCAGGTATCCGGACACAGACATGAAGCCTACCAAAGATGCTGTGTGCAGACTCACACGCACAAACCCCCGATATCATATTTCAACTGTATGTAACTATACTGATTACTGATGCCTTTTTCCCAAGGCACTGAACTCTACTGCCCTGCCTGCACACAGCAAGAGCCCCGCTGAATAATGCAGACTAATGAAGGACAGTCAACAGGGTGCTTTCTGAACGCTGTCACACCCTGCCAGCTTGTGCTCAAGATCTGTTGACAGAACCTGTTCAAATAGTACAAAAACCTTCATTATTAGCTCACTTATTTCAGAGTGTATGCTAGTTGTTTGCTCTCCCTGTTTGTTTGCTGTGACACTAACGGCCTCTGCTGTAAAATATAGTGTTTAAGTTCGAGAGTAGAGCAAACCTAGTAACAAATACGTGCGCACGCAAACAAATGAATGAACCTTTACAATCAATACAAACACAAGGTTGCTGGACCAATATCCTAAACACACACACACACACACACACCCCGGCTTCAGTGGACGAGCTGTTTGCCTCAGCGTGCTCGTCACGTGACCCCTCCCCAGTTCCCCGCTGCCTCACCCTGAACATTGGACAGCACTGAGATTAGACATTATGTTGAAGCAAATCATAAAGTCGCTGAGCAATAGCCCATCAAAAAAAAAAAAAAATGGCTCCTTTTCTACTTTTAAAGATGTTTCTTTGATGTTTCTTTGAGGTGAGTTGAATAAGAACATTGGGTTCTTTGCAGCTGTCACCTAGATTGGATGTGATATTTTCCATCACACCAATGATTCACTATCGACAACAATGTGATAATCCAGTCCAGGACATAACACGATGCCGCTGCAGCGCCAGGAGTCCCTGTGTTGCAGGAAAGGCAATGTTTGATGGTTTTAAAATGTTACAGGGAACACAATGGCAGCAACAACAACAACAAAAAACTGAAACTCAAGAAAGTCAAATTTAGCCTTGGGGGGGTTTATTAACCTGCCACACACACAGAGACACAGAGAGAGAGAGGGAGACAGTCCTGTGGACAAACGTTATTTGAAAGCTTGAACTGCAGCTATAAATAAAGACAACTGATTGTGATGATAACCTTCAGAACCTGCTGGTCAACATGCAAAGAAGGAGAACCACTCGCTATTTCAGCCCGGCACGACTGGAAACACTCGCCTTTTATTTAGGTGATGCAATGGCTAGAAAATACTGAGATATTCCTCTGAACGTCTATCAGGTTTGACACATGTGTTTAACACTGATTGTATGAAGCAGTGATTCATCCAGCACCTGATTCCAGGAGAGAACGGGAAATGGGAAATTAGCAGAGACAACTTAAAAAAGAAATGGGGGTATTTCTGTCTGCTTGTCAGCTGCACAGGAGCAACATGATGCCCGACCATCACCATTTTACTGATACTGGCAATGTACACTCCATACTGTCTGATTAGTAGTTCATGGCCAAATGTAATTACAGCTGAATACTCATAAGAGGCTCTGTGATAGAAAACAGGAGAGATCATGTGTTGAAGATGAACTCTTTCACTGGATATTAGGGCTTTCTGGCTTGTGCAGATCATCATCCTTTATAGGCAACAACTGCATTGCCTCTCTGAGGGAAGCCATGAAAAAAACGGTTTATTTTGCTGTTTACAAGCCTGCAAAGGTACAACGTTTGCACTTTAAACACATGGAGCCATCCTGTTTTGGCACCATGACATCCAACTCTCAAAGTCACAAGTGATATGTAGACACACTCACCTGCAGGCTGTGTGTGGATCAGGAGAGTAGATGAATGTCTGTCCAGCCTATAAAGGCTGCATGGATCATAGGAGTCAGATAATCACCCTGAACTGCTCACAAGATCCACTCTGTGGAGAAGTATTCGCTGTGTGTTCAATATCAGAGACCTGCTTGACCCCCAGACACACCTGAGCAGATACAAACATGCAGTTTGCAACCTCTCTTTAGCATTACTTCATCTTCGAGCACCGCACACTTTCTCAGCTTGCATTGCCATGTCTGGTTCTTCAGCTTCTTGTATTTTTTCTTCTCTTCGGCTCTCTCTCTCTCTCTCTCTCTCTCTCTGTCTCACCCTCAATCTTTTCCTAGTTGTCTATCTGTCAATCTCAGCAGCTCTGATGTTGAATCATTAACGATAACCGGAGGCTCCTCCCACCACACCAGGTAGAGGTACACAGGCAAGATGAAGAGGAGGAGGAGGAGGATGGACTGGAAAAAGCTATGTGTGACAAAATCATGCTCAGCTGCCAAAATGCACATTTGAACCAGATTTATTTTGCCTGATTTCAATGCATCTTATTGTTGTCTCTCAAAATGAGTCTGTGTATCCTGTGGGGGCTTTTTTTTAACTTGAAAACATAACTGCTGAATTGTGATTTCTGCGACATTTAGCTGTGATATATTATTTCCTGCTGACAAAGAAGACAAATACCCGAGTGGAGGAATAAGTAAATAATGAGAAAGTCAAGATGACAGAAAGGGGAAGTGAATTCTTCTACTTTCAAATTTTTGTAAACGGAGGAAAAATATCCAGTTTTTCAAAGACAATCTCTTTATAATATGATCACAGCGAGTGCCTTTTCCCCTGAGAGTCACGTTCACATACGTGACAGCATGAGGGTAATCACGAAAGCTGAGGGCAACCAGGACAACTCTGATTATATCTGTTAGTTAGAAAGTGCCTACTTTATTAGGTTTTTCCACAGAGTAAACGCCTGGATGTTTTCCAGGCCGCAGCGTCATTAAATGAACCTAAATGAGGCTGAAGGGTTAGCATTGTGACAGAGGGCGTGGGCCTTTATTGTTCACAGTTAATTATTGATACTCTGTCTGGTTAATAAACGACATCGACCCCGCCGATCAGAGATAAAAGGTTCTCTCGGATTCCGGCTGTGGAACGGGAGGGAACTCAGTGACTGGCTGTGTGTGTGTTGTGTGACCTTTTTCCATTATAGGACCAATATGGTGATTTGTGTTAATCAAAGCGAACCCAGGCTGGATTAGGCGTTGCTACCACTTATGAGACCGAGATCTACGGACGTCTTCAGTTTACAATCACTTCCAGATGTTGAATCACAAACTGAGATTTTAAATTCGCATTTTTTATCATTCTTTAATTCAAGTGTATTTCACAAAAACCAAATAGATTGTTCATAATGCCCAAAGTTCTTTCAGACGAAGGCTAACAATCGTAACTGTTATTGCAAACACTCTGTGATTGTGGTTACAGCTCATACAGAAGGGAAAGTGGAAACAAATAAAAAAAAGCATTTGTCCATTAAAAATACACATCAATTAAAGTGAAAGTGGTTAACATCTGCGAAGAGCTGATGAGCAAATAAACTCAATATGCCAACAATTACCAACATTTGCTGCGTTAAGCTTCACATTTCTGTAACTGCAGCTTCTAGTAATGATGACATAAATCATACGTTCCCTTGGTATTGTCATTATAAAATGATGCATTTAATTCATCAGTGCACTATTGGTGTTACACACACACACATAATAAAAACCCTCTATATGCTCTAAGACATTCAGTTCACACACCAACCGGGATCAAATCAGTGACTAAACTCAAAACAAATGGCCACCTCGAACTACAAACTAGATACAATTCTTTCAAATATATTGCCCATTTCCCCAAACAATGTGCATCAGTGGGGGAACAAAAGGCAGAGAACAACACGCACAAATTCAAAAACACGCTATTAAATTATTGACAGCAGGTACATAATACCTCAAGTACTTTTTACAGCGTCAGCTTTTTCACCTCTGATGTACTGCATAATTTACATGGCAACCAAGCACACTGCAAAAAGCATATACAAGCACACGACACTTTTACATTTCAGGTTTTTTTTACAATGCCATGAGTGTTTCCTTCATGGCAGGTATGTGTTTTCCTGCTGTGTGGGTGTTTTCAGGTTGAGACTAACAGTTTTAATAACTGAACTGTTAGCAGGATTACCTCAAAAGTACGGTATGCACTGAGAATAATCCTTTGAGGAATGTTACACACTGGAAAGAACACAAGTCTAGCTTATGAGGCAAAACAAACAGCATATCTGTATCGCTGTGTTATTTTCACATTCAGTTCATTTCTATTTAAAATTACATTTTCAAATAGTATTTAAACTTAAAGCACTCGTTTTCGATCAATAATTGTGCATTTTGGTTTCAACACACACTACAGTGCTGCAAGAGAGAAACATGATTAAAATCGATTCACAGTCTATTGACTTCTTTTAAAAAAATTTAAAATTTTGTTTTAGTGTGTATTGATGCAATATTAGGCATTTGACTTAGTGGTGCACTTTTTTTTTTTTTTCAATCTCCTTTGATTGCTCATTAAAAGAGAACCTGAGAAGATGAGGAGGTAGATAGCATCGCTGCAGTGAGGTCGTATGATTGTACAATACAGTCGGTCATTCTTCTGTGCACACATCGAGGAGACCCAACATTTCTGTGGTATCACGACGACATGCAAAGCTGAGCAATGCGCCCTTTTTTTTTTTTGTGACGACGATGCCGGTGACTTCATATTCTCCTCAGCTAGCAGCAATCCTATAGTTCAGAGTACAAACAGAGTGATGGGGGTGAAAAGGGTGACCAGCCCCCTTTTGCTCGTCCTAAACGCCACAGGCTTTCCTGATGTCCTTGGGGTGCTCGAAGGCGGCTTGGACAAACTGGCCAAACAGGCGCTCCATGTAGCTTTCACCCCGCGGAAACAAACCCTGCATGAAGGCGATGTGTCCACCGCGGGCCGTCAACAACAGAGCGACGTTAGGCAGGCTCTGGATGGTGGTCAACGGGAAGGCTGCGCGTCGAGAAAGGAAACACATTGGAAAAGATTCAGTGAGCTAGACTTGCTAAAACATTCAATAGGACACTTCTTTTGTAGCATGGAGACTGATATGTTCACCACAGCACAGGAGAAAGGATGAAAGAGCAGCTTCACGGGTTTTTAGGTGGTAACACATCAATTCAAACCGGCATATACACACACCACCGCATCCATTTTAACATAACATCTGGCACTCGATTCATAGAACTGATCAGAAAAAATAAAACTGAAACATCTTCCATCTTCTCCTGTTGCTTACTCACCGTGCTGGGGAGAGAAGGGGTCATCGGCAGCGTTGAGACACAAGATGGGAACCGCTGTGTTATGGAGTTTATTGTCCGGGCTGGCATCGAAGTAATAGTCCGTGCAAGATTTATAACCAAACAGCAAAGAGGTGAAGCGTTCGTCAAACTCGCGGATAGTCTGCGCCTAGAGGAGAGGGGATGAAAAGGAAAGGAAAGGCCATCAAACACACTGGAAAAGGAAATAGGAAACTATGATAGAAAAGTAAAAGTAAAGAACGGACCTTACCTTCAAGACATAGTCGATGTCCACCACTTTCTCCAGAACCTTCCTGTGCCTGTGAGAAACATGTTGGTTTTTTTTTGTAAACCGAGTCAACAACAAATGTTTAAACTAACCACAGGAATTCATGAAAATGCAACTTATCCGACCTGGTGACAGCACTACACAGGCCGGCGGTGAGGTATCTGTTGAAGAGCAGCCAATTGAGCGGCTCTTCCATTGAGGCGGCAGACTTCAGTGCATTCCAGGGGACTGAGATGGTGAGACCCGCCACCATCCCCGAGTCTGAGCGCTTATGGGCCAGATAGTTTAATAATAGCATGCTGTACAGGGTGACAGGAGAGAAGGTTACCGGAAAAGACGACAGCTAATTTGACAAAAGGCAGAGAGGAAACAAAGATGGGATCAATTTCACCATCAAATAACTTTCATCAGAGAAATGCAAGCCCTTGGAAACCATCACACCATGTACCGACTCACCCTCCCAAAGACACACCAGCACCAAGCACAGGGGCAGATGGGTAAAGTCCTTTAATGTGGTGCACCACATGCTCAAGATCTGAGGTATTGGCTGCACAGTAGGTGACAGGCGTCTGAAGCGAGCAGAGGGACAGAGGAGGAGCGTTATACGCTGTGTTCAAGTGCCAGAGTTTGAGTTTTAACTCCTACAACAAATCCAGTGAAAAGACCAAAACCAACATTGCCTCAGTTGGTCTCTCAATACTTTTTAAACTACGCTGCCTGTCTGTAGGATTGAAAAAAAGATCGAACGCATCTAATGAAGATGGAGATCTTTAAAACTGGGACATTAAACAGGCAATGTCCTTTTCTGGGCACTGTAGTTTTTCACACAGAAGTTACTCAAACAGGAGTAAACAGTGTGTTTGTTTGGGACTATTTTTCAGCCGCGGATTAATACATAGATGGTGCTCTAGTGTGTTTGACTAAAATGACAGGGCAATGTCCATCCACAGTAGAGCTCACTGACGTGTTAATAGAGTTTTGGAGATCTCTGGCACAGACTCACAGTAGAAGCTATATGAGGCTTTGGATACACTGAACAATGATTGTTAAATGTATTGTTCTCAATTCACTTTGGTCTTTTCATGGGATTTTTTGACAGTAAGAAAAATACTAATCTCGCATACTGCTGGACCCTTCAGCCTAATGCTCATGGGTTGCAGTGATTTACACTTTTTAAAAACACATTTCATTAACTGCTTTCTACCGTCACTGACTGACTGACACCTCACTACTCTTAACCAGCCAGTGGTCAGCAACTGCTTTGTGAGAGTGAAATATGCGTTTGCTACGCTTTGCGGTCTAGACGGTGGGTAATTGAGGTTTGTATGTATTCAATCAAACATTTACAGCAGTGGTCATTGCGGACACTCCTCGGTGTAGATCTGCACTCTGAGTACTCTTTTCTAGTTCTTAAAAAACGCTTTATAAATAGCAGCGGAATTCAATGTGGCATGGTCATAGATTATTAGGTAATAATTGCACTCACCAGCAACTCTTCCCCTCCAAGCCCTCTGTTGTTGAAAACCACACATCTGGAGAAAAAAAAAAACCATGACCTATGATCACAGTTACAGCAGCTACTGGACATTACATTCAAGAATTTCATCATTAAAGAGGGGGGGGGGGGGCAAGTGAGGGAGCACACGGACCTGTATCCGCGGCGGGTGGCCTGGTTGAGGGCATGCAGCACATAGGACTGCTTGCTGTTTCCTGTCAGGCCTGGGAGGATCAGTACTGTGGGACGTGTAGAGGACTCTGGGTAGGTCGCACTGTCCTTATTGTCCATCCAGTCCAGAGAAATCTGACCCCCATCAACCGTACTTATCAGCTCACTGAAGGATGAAGGGAGGATTACTAGCACACACGTACTTAAACACTATATAAAATATATATATATAGATACTGTAGAAAAGATAACAGGATGACTGGGAACTGGTGCAGGAGGTTCATCCTACTTGCGATAAGTGACGGGGGGTCTGGACTTGAGGACGGCACAGACCAGTGTTTGAAGCCGGCCTCCCCAGCACCACGGAGTGGGACTGAAGCGCTCAGCCACCACAGGACAGTGCTTGTGGAGGAATGCACTGAAAGCCTGGCTCGAGACCAGGGCTGGTGTCTGAGAGTAAAAGAGACAAAATTAAAAAAAAAAAAAGGGCCAAAAAAAAACACAGGTTTCTTGACATTAATAGTTGTGACAGACAAGCATGCATGCAACACCAGATAGTATATTATGAGAAGTTAAAAGCTTTAGAAGCAGGGTGCGTATGTGTGTGTTTACGTGGCGTGGTAAACAGAACAGTGTCTACAAAATCTGACAAACACAACCCAATATGAAACCACCTATTCTGTATGACGTATGGAAACACAACTATCATGCACACTTTGTAGTGGTTAACTTGCCCATCTGGACCATAGCATACAACATGAGTATTATATGGTACTAAACCAACACTCATTGAGTAGTTGACATATAATCAAAGGCTGGAAGTTGAATTAAACGTATTTCTTATAATAGGATTTTTCTGATGTAAAAATTTAAAAATAAAGATAGACAGATATATTAGACAAGGACAAATAAATAAAATACAGTAAAACAAAAAACAAAAAACAAATGTATTAAATAAATGAGAAGAAGAGAAGCAGAAAAGGAGATAGAGAAGAGGTGTGTAGTGCGGTCATTGTCTAACCTTTACCACAGTGACTGACCTGACTCTTGCGGCCCCACAGATAGTACAGTGCGGCCGTGAGGGAGCAGATGAACACCGTGTAAGGCCTGGAAACACACTCCCAATATGTTCTCCATAGCTCCGAATGAGATAACAACATTGCTATTGTCTTATTTAGTTAGCTGCAATAGAGAGCTAACCGGCTAGCTGATGGTACTTAGGGAGGTTAAATGACTCCTTTTAACCGACACAACGGGGACAGTAGTTACAGTAATGCCTGACAACCTGCCTTCATCACCACCAGCTATAACGTTAAAGATGTTGTTTATAGCCGCTCCTTTGCTCCGAGTCGTCCCATCGCCTCTCTGTCAGTGATGGCAAAAAAAAAAGCCGCTATCCCCCTGAAGGCTTTTTATTCAGCGGTGTTTCCTCCGGGAGCTGCTGCTGATGCTTCCTGGTGTCTGTCAGACCTGTCAGACCTACGACCGAAGATCGTATGTTTAAAAAATGAGACGCCTCCAATGTCAGAGGGCGTCTTTAGCTCATGTTATAACGATCCGCCTTCACCGTGGATGAGGGTTAGTTAGCGGTATTCACAACAGACGGACTACAAACATGGACGTTAACTGACACGCATGCGCAGTTCTTCTTCTTTGTTATTTAACGCCGGTTGGCAACAGTCGTATGAGGTGCATTGCCGCCACATTCTGTACCACTTTTAACAAGTTTGGGGGTTTCATAAGTAAAGTGCATTTCTTGCTTTCCCTTTTTTTCACAAGGCTACAGATTAATTAGGTGTAATTTATCATTACATGGCTTGCAGGAGTTTCAGAAAAAAAACAACTGAAAACTGGTATAATTGCAAAGCAAGTATCAGTTGGGTGTGTTCTTGTTGCATGAAGAGCAAAATTGTGCTTGAACATTTGAATTTGCACCTGACTTTAAAAACAGTGTCACCATTGTGTTTCCTAGAAATTAAGCAGAGTGAGAACTCTTTCCGGCGTGTCTCAGCTTTGTAAGAATGACAAATTCTTACCCTTACCCTTTATCCCCGTTAAGTCCACGTCTCCCATTATGACAACACACAGGTCACACAGGTCATAGCAGACAATAACCTCTCCATACATGCAAATATAAACTTTACATACAGCCTCACTCAAAACGGCACCATTATAGATAGGCTAACTTGGTTTTATTACAGACTTTTGAATTCCCTTGTGAAGCTGTAAAATGTATCTAATTTGGAGAAAAAACTGGAGATAAACATAGTGATTCATCTACAACAATAACAAAGCAAGCACTAAAGTTCTTGTTTCACAATTTATTCATTGTTGATTGCATGATATCTCTCAATATTTTTCCTTTAGTGTCTTACAAAATAAGGTATTCCTTTAAATCTTTCTTGATTGACTTGATTTGAGGATCTTCTGCAGCCAGGACTCATTAGTTGAGTGTGATTCCTGCAACCACCTCTGACTCAATACCACACTCATCATTTCCACGCTTGATCTTGAAGAAACCTGAAATGAGAAGACACAAAAACATGATTTAAACTTCTTAACCATATCACTCATTGCCAAATTTATTATGTAACATAAAGAATAAGTGACCACGAAACACGACGTCCCAAACCCTGGTTTTGTCGCACCTTTATCTCCCCAGTCACTGTTCCAGGAGTTCGCAGCCAGCCAGTAGGGCGTCTTATTCTCCTCCCCCCAACCAAGGATCTTGATGGCATGACCGCCCAGCATATCACCTTTCACATGCTGGTACACACCTACAGCAGAGTAGCATTGAGTGCAATAACAAAGGCTTTAAAGGACAACAGTGGTGGTTCTCCTCATTTTAACATCTATAAGGAATATTACAATTTTAGTCAACCTGCCAAAAAATCCCTTCATTTATATTTTGCAGGACAGTTAGACAAACGTAAGTTTACCTTTTCTTACTTATTTTTTTCTTGCTGTGTACAGAATACTTTTATCTCAATAATCCTTCAAAGGCAGCAGTCTGAGAAGGAAAAATCACTCTTTGGTTGAACTGCTCACCCCTCATGTCCACAATAAGGCCTTAATATGTGATGAGGTGTCACGTATTGCTTCATTTTAAGGGCTCTTGAGACCAAACAGTTGGGAACCACTATAGTAGGATTCATATTTTGAAGACAAACAAGCAAACATGGCCGGCATAATGATAATGTGTCTTTGACGTATAAAATAAACAAATAAAGCAGGTCAAAGAAGGTTTCAAGTTTCAATTGAAACTGCTTCAATTGTAGTCAATTATTTAGTTTCCCTGCCTGCGGGCATGCTGCCGTGTGTTGAGGAGAGGTTTCTGTGCAAACAGTATACAGTTTCAGAGTATAGTAGCTAGTCGGGAGACAAAGTCAAACCGGCCTCACCAGTCTTGTACAGCGGAAAATCTGCATATACAGAGAAAGCTGCCTCCACAGGCCCGTTCTTGTACAGCTCAGTCATGATCTGCTCCTGTTTGGATGGGACGCTGTAGGAGCTTTTGCCTGAATAGGGAGACACAGGAAGCAAACGGATGTGTGACAGAGAAGCCATAAGGACGGGGAAGTAACTGGATCATTTAGGAGGTCTGTACCAAAGTGCTTGTCCTTCTGATAGGATGGCGAGTATCCATCAATGCACAGCTCTTCACACTTAGGAGTCTCCGTTTCGCCCTGACAAGGAGGACGAGTCCCATTCACGTGATGCTCACAGGAAGCAATGCTGTAGGGTCGGCAGCCTGTCAAACACGCCATTGTTTCAGCTCAGACTGTACTTCCGTTTAATTACTTCCTGAAAAGCTGTATAAACCCATCTCAGTTCACACTTACCAACGTTGGAGCCGTACAGGCCTCCTGTCACCAGCCCTTTCTTTGCCCAGAACTCCCAAGCAGCAGAGGGATAACCACCAAAACAGCTGCGTCCACAAGACAAATAAAAACCCCACTGGCGTTGTTGTTTAACGTCCTCTTAAAAAGACCTACAATACACTCATTTTGTTACTCAAATACTCACCCCATGCCACATTCATCACAGCAGGAGAGTAGATCTTCAGCAGAGATCTCCAAAGAGATCTTACCACTGCTGTGGATACATAACCTGTCGGATATCGCCTCCGCTGCCCCAAAGGCCTGTGGGAAATCAATCGAAGGGAACACAGGTTTAAGATATCTTCTGGTTTCCCTCAACGGAGCAACTGATCAACCGCCCGTTGTGTCTTTTTGTCGGTCTATCTCACCCAGCAGGACCCACATGATCCCTGGTCTCTGATCTGTTGGATGGTGGGACAGTTGGGCCACTGTTGGCGCGCGTCGAAGCTGTCTGGAAGCTTTATGCCCTCGGTACTGTGAACCCTTGAACAAGAGAGGACGGTCACTGAGCACTGCAGATTAGATGAACCTGCTGACTGTCACCTGATTTAAGCAGGTGAGAAACTGCACACACACACACACACACACACACACACATAAATCCATGCCCACACACTCTCATACATGGTTAAACTTACACCTCTGGCAGCTTGGGTCCATTCAGTATAGTCCCACACAGTCCCTTCACGTAGCTGATATCGATGTTGTGAAAGTTCTGGCCGGCCTGGAGCGAGAGTAGTGGAGTTAAAATGAGAGATTACAGAAATCAAAGTATTCATGACTACAATTTCCTCAGGTGGCCATATCTGTCTCTCTTTCTCTCTCTGCAGAGATAGTGACCAGAAATGCCCTGAATTTACTCACCATCCAGGTGGTGTTGGCCTTGTTGATAAGCTCGACCATCTCTGAGGAGGCATGAGGGAGGTGAGGCCGAGCCTGGGTGACGGAGACCGTCACAAGTACACAGAAGAGAGCCAGTGGATGCATCCTGCAAGACAGAGGACAGTCAGACTTCAACATAATCACCTGGACTGCAGTATGTCCACCACTGCTCACAAGGGAGAGGTTTCCGTTTTATGAGACGTGACAGCGTTTTATGAGACGGTGCAGCATGAGCATCACGAGACTATGACAGTAAAAAATTAGGACACACTGGAGTGTCTTTTTTTCTTCTCAAAATATGGGAATTATTTCTGTTGTAATCAAGTAATAGAATTTGAAGTTGGACAGTGTTGCAAATAAACAAAGTACAAAACAACTAGGGAACAAAAGATAGTTGCAGGTAATGTATTTATTTGTTAACGTGTAACTTTATGCTTTTGAAGTTAAAACCAATTCAAAATGATGGCCTTGTTATATTTTCAGTGGCTAGAAAATCAGTTGTGATTTTGTAGACTTATATCACAACATATATTTTGTGGTAAAATCAGACAAACAACTTTTTTATTCATAAAACTATCAGAGAACAATATCAGCTGAATATAAAGTATATTTGTTGGTACAATAACCTACATTAAGCTAGGCATATGCAACATTAAACTCGTTTCTTATTGACAGTCAACTCAAAAATAAAAATGTTGTATACACCAAGTATCATTGAATATATAAATTGAATTGTTAATGACCCCTAAAAGAAAAAAACAACAAAATCTCCAAATATAAGTCTGAACTTTTTACCTGTGTTGCAGTTGTTTCAATGGACTTTCTTCAGGGACGATTCCTTTCTCTCACTGAACAAAACACACGTCCTCTCACTTCTTCCCGTCCTTTTTATAAGCAGCAAGTTATGGAATCACATGTCTGGTAAATGAATGCATCGGCAGCTAACTTCTCATGTGACCTAACAAAAGTGTCTTTCCAAAGGTTGACAGGTGATCTTAAAATGAAGGGAACAAGTGCAACTCATAATTATCATAAACTTGATGGAAAATATTATTTTTTTAATTATTTTTGCTTCATGTTGATGACACTATGATCTCTGCAAGAACACTCGTGGGTAATCTCAGAAATATAAATAACACAAACGAAGAGCCGTCCACTATAGAAACCGTGCTGTAAAATGAAAAATAATATAATTTTAAAGTCTGGAATCTATAAATCATGAACTGGGTTTAACCTCACTATGATAATTAACAGGCTGTAAACCAAAGAATGACTTGTGTTGTTTACACAATCACCATTCAGACCGTTTAGATTCTTTCACTTCTTTATTGTGTTAATATGTACAAATCAAAATGACACATTACATAGCAATGTTTGTAGCTCTCCTTTGGTTCTGTACAAGGTTACTGTGTGCTAGCCTTTCTACTCACCAAAGCTGTGTTAAGGACACTTTAACTAGCCATCTCAATATGCATTTATTTCAGACAATGAAATGTACCAGGACTTACATTTGTTCTCATTCAAACAGTCCATGTCAAAACTATGGAATAGCATTGTTCTTTTCTCCTATTTCAAAGGACAGAGAGTTGAAACAGAAAGAACACAGACATTAAAGATGAATTATGAAGCTCTACCGTGCGGTGTTCCCCAAACTCCTAAAATGGGCAGTGTCGTGTACTGTGCCTTTCACCACGTAATGGAGAAAAGTACTATTTGTCCAATGGCCAAATATGACGAATAATTTCACTCAATTAAAAAGGGTCAAAATGTTACCAAAAAAAAAAAAAAGCACAATCGACAAACAGCAAACAACAAAACAACAAAACGCCCTGAATTGTTTCTATGTGCTATTTATGCTGGTGAATATAACCACACATCAACGTGAACTCCTCCATATTAGGGCTGCACAATATTGTATCTCAAAAGAATATGATATTGCACCCAGGGATCTTTTTGAGCTAGTTGAAAGAGAGTATCAGCAGAAAACTCCACAGTTCAAGTGTTCCATTTGTTTGGTGAAAAATGTTGGAAATAATTCCCTTTCGTTTTTTTATATTTCAACAAGAAATCGGTTGTGTCTTCAGTATTCTGAAAGCAGCAGAGCGGCGGAACTGAGTAACTTTGATATACAACATTATTACATATTTTCCTCATATTGTGCAGCCCGAGGTCCTGTGACGGCCGTAATGAAGAGAGACAAAGTGGGAAGACGTCCTTCAGATTCCTCCTGTCAAGAGGCGAACCGGACCTCCAGAGCGGGCAAAGAGGCTTTCTGAGTCTGTGGGCCCCAGGAAAAGGTGAGGGCAAATGGGCTCACTGTCCCTGCATGTCGCCCGTGCCCTGTGCCTGTGCTGCAGTGGTGCTGAGGTACTGCCAGCTGAGAGCGGCGAGCAGCATGGCGGCAGACAGGTACATAGGCGACAGGTGGTGGGTCTTGGAGGGGAGGCTGGACTGTGACAGGGCGGACTTCTCTTTGATTAGAGCCAGGATGTGCAGGGTTTTGTCCCGCGACGGGTCCGTGTGAGAGACCTTCTGTACAATCTGCAGAGAGGAAGGAGAGCAAGACGGTTTGTGTTAAAGCGCTCCAATGTGGCGCAAAATAGGACAGCAAACACACACAAAAACACACACCCACCTCCTGGCTGTACTGGGAGATGATGGTCTGCACGGCGCTCATGTTGGTGGCTTCCATCATGAGTGTGACCGCCTGTCCCTTCCTGATCTTCACCACTCCCTGGAACACCATGGGGTTGTTGTAGCATGACGACAGTGTAGCTATTGCCATCACCTGGTCAGGAAAGGTATAATATTTAGTTAACTGGAAGAACTGAGAGAGAGACAGCTAATGGGCTCTTCGATTGTTAGGTCATACAAATCAAAATCACTGCATTGTTGGAACTCAGAAGTAGGGTTCACGACTCAGCAGTTACCTGTGGAATGGCGCAGAAATTGAAGACGCTCTGGTTGCGCAGGCGGGACAGGTAGGCGATGACATCCGGAACGTGTCGCAGGGCATCAGTGACCAGCAGGTTGAGACAGGAGAGAGCCGACTCCAGCTTCTCCGGGTGGGCCAAGTCCTCCAGACGACCTGCAAACTGACTCCAAGCCTGCACGGGGACACAAGTTATTAACACATCACATACGGTACATATGTTTTTAAATCAATACGCACATAATGAATAAAAACGGTGCACCAGAAGTTTTATTAAAATACATTCCACGAAGCACAATGGAAATGAAAAACACAGTAAAGTATTCAGAAGCATTTTCTCATAACAGGACAAAGGAACACGTTCTTACCTCTTGTGGCCAGAAGGCACGTCCCTCCTTTGTGTCCTCGAGATAGTCTCGGATGATGTTAGTCTTCTGGAGGAACAGGCCCATGGAGTTGGCCAGCTCGGTGTCGCGGCCCACCTCGGGGTCCTCCAGCTGGGACGCGGAGAACAGCTGAGACAGACCGATACCGACCAGCCCCGCCACATAATGGCAATACTGCACACAGAGAATCAGACAAGACAACGTGGCGTCAGTTTTTATTGACACAGCATGGTATGTATGACAACATGCTTATGATTGAACACACACACCGTTAGTGTAATAACCATAGGTGCTAATTAAACATCTATTCAACATTGTCAGAGTCAGAGATATGGTTCATTTTTTAGTTGGGTTTATAGGAAGTTTTACATAGTGTGGTAATGCTTGATCAAACTTAAGCTACTGGAATGACTGAAAACACACTATTAAGACAGAAAGAAGCTGCAGAGATACATGTTAATAACAATGTATTTTAATCCCAGCCAAAGACACCCAATAGTATCTCATAGTGCTCTAATCGGCCAGTCTGATCATCTCTAAAGATACCATAAACAGTGACAGAGATCTGTTTGTGTGGTTAAGTTGTGTATTTGTTATTGCCATTCAAACACATGCCCCTGTAGTGTGTCTAACGTCTTCTTAACACAATTGTAAAAGCAAGTTGACGTTTACCAGGTCCCACTCCTTCATGGATCCCACTTTCTTTTCCAGGAATTCGGCCATTCCCACTCCCATTTTGTGGCAGATATCTGAGATGACGTCTCTGTATTCCTGAGCGAGGTTTCTGAATTCCAGTGATATCTGGGATGCAAGTACACATGAAGATTAGAGATACGGATTTAAAGGACAGCTATTAATCTGAGCGACGAAGAGTTCACATGCCATCACACCAACTTAAAAACTCAACTCTGTCATTAACACGGTATATTATTCTGTTATTGAGTAAGAACTAGTCATCAGTAAATTAAGCCAGGAGAGCCTAATATACCTGCCTACTGCATGTCATTGTACCACCATGTAGTGCTACTGACCGTGGGGAAATCAGCCAGAACCTGTCGGTCTTTCTCCTGGCTCTCGGTGAAGCGCCACTCATCCTGGTACAGGAAGGTGTGAAAATCATTCAGCATGGGAACCTTCTTGTCCAGAGGGATGGTCATGTCGTCCTCCACTGTGTCCAGCGCTCGCAGCACCAGGTAGAAAATACAGACTGCATGTCTGGATCAGAAAGACAGGAGACCGCTTTAAAACACAACAGTCTGTCCGAATGTCTGCATCAAAAGCATTTATTTTTTTACGAGTGACATTTTGAAGTCATCATCTAAGTAATTTATTAAGCAATAATCCCAAACATTGCTCCAGATTCTCCAATGCAATTATTTGCTGCTTCAGTCTGTTTCATATCAGTGTAAATTGAATTTGGGGGGTTTTAACTGTTGGTTAGGCAAAAGCAATTTGAAGATATCATCTTGGGCTCTAGATATGCCTGTTAAAGAGGCTATATTAGCTATTGATAAGCTATCTTTGTGTTTTGCTACTAGCCATTCTCGCGTCTCCACAGGACATGACAACAGTTTGTTGTTGACTCTTTCCTAGAGTAATGCATCCAATCCAAGCATGTCTGAACTGTTCATAGTAAAATATGTGCAGAAAAGGGAAGCAACCCCAGCCAACGCCCCAGGTTATGCCCTTCACGAAAGAAAACATGCATGCATGCATGCATGCAGACACACCCCCATGCAGCCAGCTTTTACCCACCTCAACTCCCCGTCCAGCGCTTGGATCACAGCTGCAAAACTCCGGCTGGTTTGGTTCAGGTACAGATAGCAGGTCCGCAGACTCTCACTCATGGACTCCTGGTAGGAGAGACAGAGGAAGCCCGTGTGTCGGTAAAAGCCTGCGGGTCGGAGGGCGCTGGAGGGTCGGGCGGCCTCCTGCAGGCCCCGCTCACCTAGCCTCCAGCCCAGCAGGAGGGACCGAGGAGCGGACCCGCCGCTCCGTGGTGCAACCGAGAGCGAGCGCTTGAACAAGGACAGCGAGACCGGACACTTGCAGCAAGCTCCGGCCATGCGAATAACCGGACAGCACGACCGACCCCGCAGCTATAACACGACTCTGAACATGTCGACGCCACGGCTGGTGGGGAAGTTTGAAACATGTAGGCTAGAGGACACACGAGCTGAGGGGTCGAGTGAGGTGAATAAACGCTTAGGGAGGGACGCCTGGGAGAGCTAAATCAAGCGCCCCACTGACCTCAGAACAGTCTCACCTCACTGCGTAGTACAGAGGGTCTCTGCACAGCGTTTGTAGATCTGCTGTGATCTACATCGCTCCTCCCACTTCTAACCATAACAACACCAGCTGTATATGTCATAATCTGCTTCTTCTTCTACTACTTTAACTCAATCAACAAAACCTCTAATCACATGTAACCAATGGTAATATTTAACTGTTTAACAGTAAGTGTGGCGAAAATGAACACAATGACACCAGTGCAGGAACACATGTAAAATGTGATTTATGTCTACATTGCACCAGTGCATGCTCCATTCCCAACTACGTCATGTCTCTGACGCTGCAATCACATGATCAGCACTGAGCCAATAATATGAATGCTGATCATGGTTTCAACTCTCTGCTCAGCTTGTCTGTATTTCAAAATAAGAGCGCAGTGTTACTCAAGATAACTTCACCCAGCGTTAAAAAAAAATAATCTTCAGACTGCTTTCAAAGAACCAAATTAGCTAGATGGGAATAAACAGGATTATTTGAGCTTGATTAAAGCAGGTTAGACTTGAGAATTAGAATTCGAGAGTTAGTTAAACCACATTTGCAGAACAGGACCATGAGGTGAGATAAGCTATTTGGGGAAGTTATACGCATGATGGATCTCAGACTTCACATTAAATTGAGTTAAACTTTTGTCTGGGTCATTTAATAATGCTGCCATCTCTCTCTCTCTCTCTCTCTCTCTCTCTCTCTCTCTCTCGGTCACATTGGTGTTAAAAAATTGGGATTATCCGTGAAACATGCGCACAACATCCATCCCCGCCGTTGAACCCTCCAAGCTCATTATGTAACGTAAATCCGAAGTCAATGGTGATATCTGCTTGTGTACATCTGAGCCAACACAGGAGTGAGAGATCTAATTAGTTCAACGAGCTAACTGTTATTACCATTTAGGTCAATCCATTACAATGCAGCCTGACTGTTTCCGTGTTGCTACAGAATAGCGGTCTGTGGTCTGTTAAAAGGGGGATATCATGTGCAAATCTGTAAATGCAACCAGTATTCAACTTGCATGCTGCGTTCATCTGACAAGTTTATTCTCAGTATAAAACGGAGGGTTTACTCACATAATCCATCTTTCGCATGAAGGATCTGCATCCCCCCATTTTAAATTTGAAGAGGTTGAATATCTCTTCTGGGTGGCCCAGTGACTTCAGGATGTCCATGTTGCTTCGGGTTTTCAGCTGTTACTCTGACAAACTGATGTGTAAAACTGGAGAGATGTTCCCCATCAGAGCGATGCGTCGCTGAGATACAGCAGCGGCAGCAGCACCATGAAGAGAGTCAGGGAAGTCGCCAGATCGACTGACGCCTCTGATTGGTTGGCGAGTCATGGCCATAGCGCTCAGTGTCCAATGAGCGAGCAGAGCGTCTGGTGTGATGCCCCGCCTAAGCAGACAGTCAGTGGAGCGCGGCTTCTGATTGGTCCGTCATTCATCCTTAAGGGAAACCATACCTGCTCATTGAAATTATATAATCATGGGACTGAGAGCTACCTGGTAGTTGTGATCACCACTATCTAAATTATTTTACCTTTCTAAGCTTTATTTAATGTCGTCCATTAGTATGAATACAAATACTTTCTTTGTATATATTGTGTTTGTAGGATTATTTATTAAATCCTTAACATGAAAGGTTAAACTTTTTTGATCTCATGCAGTAACATTTAAATATCTCTGCAGCTGAAGTACAAGAGAATATGCATCGATTACATAAGTAACTTTAAAAAATGTGTACTACATATAATGAATTAGAGCTCTACATATACTATGACCATCAACTATACACAAAAATAAATAAAGCTACTAAATATACTATATACTATAAAATGGTAAATATTAATTGTACCTTAGGATAAAATATTTACAAATAGTGAAGAGACTATGCAGTTGTAATACTTTTTATGAATTAAATACAACTTGATGTATGAATTGCCTGTAAAACATATTTTGTTATGAGACTAATGAGGCCTCAGTAGGTGTCTTAGCTCATGACAGCCTGCTGAGTGTGAGTTAAGCTTTGCTGCCTCATTGTTAAGACCATCGACAAATCAGAAGAGGACATCCAAGCTTAAACATCCAAGCATAGAAAAGATACCCAGACCTAATATCTCTTTAACTGCTCTCTCTTACTTGCAGTTTCACACACATATGCACACATTTGCAGGCACCAATAAAACACAATCAAGTAAAAATATTGTCATGTGGAACTGTACAATAACACAGCTTGTAGCACACAAACACCCACATAGAAAAAGGAGAGGGTGACAGTGTATATTATACCCCTGAGAAATAGGTCTTTTTCACAGCAGACGTTTGAGTCGTCATAAGCACAGGTGCAACTAATTACATTAGCAATGGCTCTAAGAGCCCCGGTAAGCCGTGATAGTGTGACAACAAGCCAGCATGCACAATATACTGTAGAGCCCTGGCATGGTGCTTTACAGCTAACCGCCACTGGGACACTTGAATAGAGCCAAACCTTTGTTAATTTGTTGCACCTGTGCTTTTCCTCTTCCTATGACAAGTCAAAAGTCTAGTGTGAAAAAGGTCTAGACCAACACATTGTGTCCACGACAATCAACAGAGGACATATGTAATCAGTGTGAAATTAATTTACCTGGAACACAACTTCATTCTATTACTTATTGTGAGAAATGTACTGTAAAGTGAGAAAATAAATATTTTTGTATATCCTGTATTGGACCTCAAAGGGATACTAAGAGAAAACTGCAGCTCTGTGTGTGACGGCCTGCAGCAATTCTATTAGTAACTTAATTGGCATCAAAGATCCAAGACTGGATCAGGAATCTCTCTCTCTCTCTCTCTCTCTCTCTCTCTCTCTCTCTCTCTCTCTCTCTCTCTCTCTCTCTCTCTCTCTCTCTCTCTCTCTCTCTCTCTCTCTCTCTCTCTCTCTCTCTCTCTCTCTCTCTCTCTCTCTCTCTCTCTCTCTCTCAGTCCCGGTAGTGTGGTTAGTATTGGTTGTCGTTTTTGGTTGGGTTGGTTAGGTTTAGTTATGAGAAGTAAGATTGGTCAGGGTTAGTGTAAGAATATCAGGGTAAGCCAATGAAAGGCAAAGTAGTTTGGGGTCATGACTTTGCCATAAAAGGGAAAAAAAGATGTTTAGCAACGTTCACCATCTTAGTTTAGTGTGTTAGTATGCTAACATTTCATAATTAAAACTAAACACAAAGTGCAGCCGAGGCTGATGGGAATGCCACTAGTTTGGCAGGTATTTGCTCATAAACCAGACCAGAGTGATTACAAATCATCCTGACGGGGACATGAACGTCTGTGGCACATTTTATGGCAATTCCTCAAACAGTAGTTGAGGAATTTCACTCAATGGACAACTTCTTAGTGATACAAGATAAAAAGTCAGAGGACTACCAAAGTCAGAAGGATTCATTCTCTGGGCACCATGAAGGCCATGATACAATTTCCTGGCAGTCCATCCAATATCTATTGAGACATTTTAAGTAAAATAAGTGAATACCCTTTATTGTAGCATTTCAGTTCTGAAACAAACCATGACCTGATGAGCTACTCTGTCAGAAACCAAAAACAGGGTCACACCCGGATCCTGTTAAACGTGTTCCTCTGCATGACTTTGTAGCATCAGTCTCCTCATATTTATTTGCAGTCCATTGTCTTAAAGCGACACTGTCTGTACATGATTTCCTCCATCAGCTGACAACATTTCTCAGAAGCCACATGAAAGCACAAAGGAGAAATGATTACAGTTTGCTGTGTTGTTGCTATAGACGCAGATAGCCACAGGCATCAAACCTCCACGGTTGTTGATTTGATCAGTTCAAAATGGTTTTAATATATCACCAGATGTCATTTTGTCTCACTCAACCATAACTTTTGCTGTGTGCCTTTTGTGTTTCAATCCATTGGGCAATGTTGGACAGATACTATTTTTACTCCAGTTTGATTATTGCACTCATACTTCACCGATCAGATTGATAGTAGAAGTCAGTGTGAAAACAAACAAAACCCTTTTAAACATAAAGAATGAAGTGTGTTTATTATAACGATAACACACTTTTCGATATATTCGATATATTCTCTTTCACAGCGTCGGCATTGTCATAATAAACACAAACACACACATCGTTTAGATAATAGACTGACTCTTTCAGTTATGTGAACTAAGGACTAACTGTGCAATTATATCTAAATAGGTTTCGCTCAAGGGTACACGGTTATGGACCGCAGCCAACCTCCGAAACAGTATGTGTGTCACATTACAGCTTCCATGAATGCACCTGGCCCATAAAATGAACCAGAAGAATGTCGTACATTGCCATTCGTCTTCTACTTTTTTCACTTTGTGAGGCAAAACTAAAATCTCCTCTGCGACCTTCTGTGAAATTGCTAATCTGGCGGGGAAAAAAAGATAGTTTCGGATACGACAAGACAGTTGATGACACACACACAAGCTTGCCAGAAAGAGACAGTACATCGACAGTGTGCGTGGATTGATGATATCTACATGGCCGTGAGCATTACCAAGAGGAGGAGCTCAGTGCTGAAAGTCACAAACTCTCAAGCAGTTCCAGGTAAATTTGTTGGAAGTGGAAGCCATCAGTTGTCACTTGTCACACTTTGTTCGTCAGAGCTGTTTCTCTTGTAATCAGGAGATCAGTGAGCTATGCTACATGTACTCGACTGACCCTATAAGAGAAAAGTGGAGATACATTTCAATTTAACTGGATTCCTGAAATACCGTGGGCGAAGAAGTCTGGTTTGAACTTCCCATGTGAGTAAACTCAGTTCTTACTTTGACAAAAAACATCTACTGTGTGACATGAAAGAGAGGTGACGAGACTTTTTCCTTGCATCCTCATAGTGTCTGACTATTTTGCTGAATTTTCTGAAGGCATTGCATGAGCTCTTAAATTATTTTATTCTTTTAGCGAAACCATCAACTAATGTTGTCCACAAATGTCAAACCAAACCAAACAGTATTTGGTTCATTTCAACAGCCACTGCACATACACTGTTCTCTGATCCTACATGACAATCAGCTGGTTTTTGTTCAGGTTGAGCCGTAAACAACCTCTGTTTAATGGATATGAATAGGAGACTCCGCTGCGCTCAAAGAAATGTTGGGCCAGTCTTAAAACTCTGCAGCACAGATGTGAGACTGACAGAGACACAGAGTGTATATATATATATATATATACTTACAGTGTATATATAAAGTTCATATGTGGAGTGAAACTGATGTCTTTCACAGCGACGTGTTTCAACAGGAAAGTCGAGGTTTACTGGGTTGCTTTAGGACAGAAGGTATTTCAGGTGACACATTTTTTACTTCCTCTTAGTCATGCCGCAAAAATGTCAGAGTAACAGTGTTACAGTAGGTCATATCATATGCTTCATACATCATTATGTTGCCATTGTTTTCACATATTTCCCACAATATAATCACAGTATATATATATTTCAACCATATGCACATACAACAAGCCAGTGTGTAGGATTTATTGGCAGAAATAGAATATAATATTATTAACTTTGTTTTCATTAGTGTATAATCACCTGAATCTTATAATGGGTCCTTCCTATCTACATAGGGAGCAGGTCCTCTTCACATGGTCCACCATGTTTCACATTTTTACATTACCTGCAGGCCACTGTGGTTCTCTGACAGGAATGAATAGGGAGTGGAGAGCGGAGGGGTATTTAGTTGAAATGCAACCTCACCTCTATACGCCGCGAAATCCTACACGCTGCTCTTTTATGGACATGAGAGTGTATCTATCCTCTCGTCTAACTGCAAGAAAGCACTTAAGTCAAACTGTTCATTTAAAAATGAAACCAAAATTGTTATCAATTGTCTACTTGGACTTTGCGCTTGGAAATTTCAAAGAAATATTCACTGTGTTTTTGTGGTATTCGCCCAAACTTCAGGACGAGCTGCACACCTGAAGCCTGTGTGAATGGAGGGAGACACCGGGAGCTTCTTTGAGCAGATGTCAGCCTGGGCTGACACACAATACTCTGCCAAGAAAGTATTGAAACATCTCAAGTTCAGACAAGCCAACGATGACATTTCACCCAACGAGTCTGTCAACAAGAAATTTTTGGAGTTTCACCATGACATCACCGAGGAATGTGGTGCAGAAGATAAACAGCATTCATGGGCCGTTATTGAGAAACAAGAAGAGATTGTCATGTATGGACCGTATTATCCTAATTACAACAACGGAGAACACAGCGAGGACATCATTATCAAACAAACGCAGGAACTTCTAGAGTCAGAGTCCGTCTCAGAGGAATGGAAGGTGTATGTTTTCACCATGAACAGTCCGTGTTTGGCTAGAAACACGAATGCATGCATGCTGAACCTGGTCCAGAAAGCTCTGGAGTGGTGGAGCGTGTATGGAGTAAAGACTCATATTGGTTATTTGA
The DNA here is from genome assembly GCA_032191485.1 of Leptoclinus maculatus. Taxonomy (NCBI): domain Eukaryota; kingdom Metazoa; phylum Chordata; class Actinopteri; order Perciformes; family Stichaeidae; genus Leptoclinus; species Leptoclinus maculatus. The sequence continues at coordinate 29,444,486 of JAVDOI010000003.1, read as the reverse complement.
AATGCTGGGGATTCAAAGGAACTAAAGAAAATCTGTTCAAGGATATTAACTACAGCCAAGTGGACTGTATGGATCAGAGTGAGGACCACAAGAGCTACGTTAAAGCAGCTGAAAAGACTGAAATAAATCCTTTATGTGAAATGATGTTTACTGCCGTGAAACACCTCCTGAGATCTGCCAGTTTTGCTTTGATAAACATCGTGCAGGGGCAGGACTGGAAGAGTTACTTTGAAAATCTGCACAGTATATTTGAAAGCTTACCAGAAGAGGAGAAAAACATCTGCACACAGGAGGTAAACACTGTGATCGAGGCTGCACAAGTTCTGCTTTCAGAAAAAAGTGAAAGTTTTGAGGAATATTTAGAAAGAGGATGTGCATTTGCACTTGATTATGCTTTTAGCTCACAATTATCTGACGCCATCCAGGATCAAATAAGGCTCACGTTTCCACACTGCTGGAAGGAGATGGTGCAGGGCAAATACGCTGAGCTCATCAGGGAGAAGCTGACTGAAGACTTCAATCAATGTACCGTCCAGCTTTTCCTCAGAGATATTGCAAAGTTCACGAAAGAATACTTAGAAATTGGAAGGATACAGTTTTCAGAAGAAGCTCCACAAGTCGTCCGATAACCATCCTCTTCGCAAAGAAGCCAAGAAGACTATCTATATATCACACACGTTTGGTATGCATTTGAAGTGGAGTGAATGACACCAAACGTTCATATCATACATACCATTTGCATCATGTCAAAATGCTTTGTCTTTATTAGTTTCCTCAGCGGAGCTACAGTTGCACACAGAGGAAGGGCATCAGGTAGTGTTAGTACACACTGAGAAAGTCCACATGTACATCTCTCACCGTGTCTTTACTTACAATATAACTCAAATGGTGTATTACAATTATACTGGAGTGGAGTTTTTTTTACATAAATGCTCATATATTTGTTGGTAATTGCATGTGTCGATATCTCACGTTTACACATGTTGCCCCATGATTGTCACAAGCAAATTAAAGCATTGAGTATTGGCAATAATCTGTACAGTTTTGATACAACACACCGACATAAAGTCAAACAACCTTCAGCTTATAGATGACAGTTAGATGACCGTGTGGTTTGGTGCTGTGCATTTAATAATAAATACTAGCAGGATTAAAGATGATTAAGCTGTCTTATGGATGCACATCTGCTCTCGTGTCAGGAACTATGTACAATTACTTCCATCCACATTCATCACGTGCAACTTGCTTGCTGCATAGGTAGTTTTTCATGTATTTTTTCATAGAGGTTTCCATACTGACATGTATTTTTTTTTTACATTTTAAATCAAAAAGGCACACAGTTTAGGTCTGATCCAGGAACAAAAAGCCACCAAGGAACTGTTTCTATTGCACTGAGTGGGAGATCGTGTTTACTGAAGGTCATTTCTCTGGTGTTGAGGAGTGATGGATGTATTGAGCGATTCTCTCTTAGTTACAGTATGTTGACGATAAATGCTCCTGATTAGCTTTTCTTTGTGCAATTAGATGCAATTACACCTGTTCTTTACAAGCATTGGTATCACATATAAGTGACTGTAATCAGTGTGTCAATTTTGGGACGTGTGTAAAGGGTCAGTTCACCCGGATCACAAATCACATACATATTATCTTTGTACCCCCACTGGTATTTCGTTTTGCGGATTCTTTTGAGACATTGCTGCTGAGACTGAGTCGCCCTATTACTGCTAAGATGACTGGATGTTTGTGTGTGGTGTTAAATTAATCCTTTGAAAGACATAATAGCAACGTGCTTTACCAAATAATATACATAATCTAAAGACAGCATCACGTTTGAACAGTTTAAATCATCTACCAAACATTACAAAATACTGAAAACTGACCACAATGAGGTTGGTAAGATTAGTAAGTAACCGGCCCATTGTTTGTTCTGTAAAGAGCTTTTTGGCTTTTTAAAATGTAATTTTCATTCTTCTCCATTGCACTGTGATTTCATATCTGGAGGAAAATTACCATATGAAAGTGTGAAGATCTAGTTGTTGTTTTTCTTAGTGTGAGCTGACGTTTGACATTAAGGTGTGCTGTTGTGATTATTTCCATGATTTGTGTGTTCATCATTTTTTTTAGCAAAACTGTCCGTAATAATATGAAATTGAAAACAAATATATTGAAATAAAAATAACTCAGGGAGATAAAGACATGGTCATCACTGTTATTGTTACAGTATCTGTCACCTAATTGGCCCTGCACTGGCATGGTAGAGTGACCAAAAAAAAGTTTTCACATCAAGAGTTGTTTAATCACAGGTGCTGCTCTTTAACAAACTCCATTCAGTCCATCGATCGCTGCGGAACGAATGCACAGTATCTGTGCCCTTCTGTTAAAGATCTCCATTTCTTTTGTGCCGCCCCAAACATTTGTCCCAAAGCGTTGCACTGAAGACACTGAACGGTGTGAAGGCTGCAGGAACATCTGCATCCAATACGGCAGTCTGCTTCCTGGAGACGCTTGTCTCTCTCTGGAGAGTTTAATCGGTATGGTTTTGAAATGCTGTGTTGCACGTCTTCTAGGCCAGGATGAGGTTGTTCCAGGGCTCAGCTTTGGAGCCAGAAGACACGCCGTGGCCCCCGGGGGACATCTTGAGAGGAATGGCCCCACCTTGAGCTGCCATGTAGGCTGGCAGAGCTGAAATCTAGAGGGATAGAGTAGAAAATGGTGAGAAGGCCAGTACGGGAATCTGTCCTGTGATCTGTCCTTCATAGATGGAGACGTTGACCTTTCCTTTCATTGTCATATCAGTTGGCATGTGGGATAAATATCAATATAATACATGCAAAATAATACTATATTGTACAATCTGGGTCATAATAATTGTGTCTCAACTGTTGTTTTATCCTAATCTTAAAGGACATTTTGGGCCTTGTCATTAGGCCTTTAGGTAATAAAATGTTCTGGGCTTATTAGGTTCTAGCTGAATGTGATGAGCAATGAGGGTCTGTACCTCTTTCATCATCACAATTACAGACTCTAATGTACAGACTCACAATTACCGATGTAAAAAATGATCTGAAATTTGACTAAAAAGGTGTCCAACCTGTGCGTGTGCGCTGTGGTGTGTGTACAAGCTGTGAGTGTCCGGCTCTGTCTTTATCTGTCGAGGCTCCTCAGAGGTGGTGGAGGCCCTGGGAGTGCTGCTTGGCGTGACTGGAGTCCCATCGCTGCCTGGGGTCCCTGTGGAGCACCAGAACTGAAGTCATTACACATTCACAGACAGTATGCAAACGCAAAATGTGCCTTTTTAGTAAGTCTTAGCTACAGTATGATCCTCAATATCTATATCTATACATATCTACACGAACCTAAGCGCATGTGGTTTTGAAGCTCACCAGCTTGGGACTTGTTGAAGTTTTTGGGTTTGCGTTTGCGGGTCTGGATCCCCTCTTTCTTCATGGCCAGGGGTCGTGGTACCTGTCAAGACACAAGAACAAATAAATAACCTTTAGCCGTCAACAGCAGACAGATGTAGGAGAAGTGTGGCATCCGTGGAGGCTGGCGAGAAAGAAATACTTATCGGGTGTGATCAAGATTCAGAGGATCCACTCACGATCCATTTTAATTTAAAGTATAAATGTTCTTAAAGTGGTTGTATACAAGATTTCAGCAGTAGCAGACACTTACCCCATGGAGTTTCATGTAGAGGCCACAGGCGTTGCAGACCGGCTCTCCCTCTGCGTTTCGTCGCCACAAGGTGGTGGTGGTGGTGTGACAGTTGGTGCAGGACAGGCCAACCCTCCTCGAGGCAGACTGCAGCATATAAAATATGTCAGAGTTCTATGTTTAAAAAAAGGAGAAAAACTAAATGCATACATTTTCCCTGAGGTATACTGCAGGTGAATTTATCGTCCATTAGCACACTGTACTGCTTCACTGTCACGGTATAAAAGTGCTCCACTGTCACCCACCAGCCGTCGTTGAGGTTTGATAAGAGGTCTGTTGATGCCGTTCATCTTGTGGTACAGTCCGCAGGCATTGCACAGGTAGTGGCCTGTACCATCCCGCCTCCAGAGGGGGGTCGACATCGCCCCGCAGTTCACACACTCTCGCCCCTCAGCAAAGTCATCAAACAGGTCTGATGGAGGAGGACAAGAAAGAAATGATGAGCCAAAAAACGTCAGTTTTTCTCTTCCCTTCAGCCTGATCCGGATCGGACAGTAATCTGCACAACTCGTGTAAAAAGTTCTTTAACCCTCAAAACTGAAAAATGCATCCTGGTCAAGTTGAAGCCACAGCTGTTTTTCTGAAAAGTTGATATAAGTATATTCATAGTGTTTTAGCAATGAGTTGGTAAAACATAATAAAACAGAAAAAGTGAAATAAATTGCATTGCAAAGAAAATTAGATAGACTTTCCATAGATTCCACATAATTCTTTTACATTTTACACATCAAACTGAGCTCATTGCTGTGATTCTTAGAGAAAATAACTTTCAGCAGAGCTTATGCCACATAAAAATGTTCTCCGCCCTCCTTAATAAACACTTTCCTGCACCGTCAAACGCAAATTATTATCAAATGTATCAGAATTATCAGATTATCAAATGCAGGGGCATCTCTGCACCAGCAGGAGGTGCAGGCTGCAGTCTCACAGGCCCACACAGCAGCAGACTGGAATCCCTCCTTATCTCTCACCTCGGACAGATAAAGAGTCGGCTGGAAATATAGACGGAATAGAGCTCCATCATATTCAAATAGAGACTTTGTGTCTATATCTCTTTCCCCCTCTCTCTCTCTCTCAGTTAGCATGACATCTCATGCAATGTTGCACATATCTCTGAAGAACCACTTAGCCTTTCAGGGGAAGGAGGCATCAATCAGGGGTTTGATAGTGACAATAAAAGTTACTATATTTGTCTACGACTGTGAGGTTTGCTGAGAATAGATTGAGGAAATGTGCAAAATACTAACACATTAACCGTAAAAGCCACATTTAAATCAGATTATTTTGAGTGTACACTCCACCGTGCGTATTTATTATAAATAGCAATGTAAAATGAAGAAAAAGTATGAATCTGGCCTCCATCTGCTCCTCCCTCGCTGCAGTGAAACTGATACATATGCAGGCCTCCTCCAAGGCTGAGAGCAAAACAGACACAGCAGGGCAAGCTGACCTTGAGCCATTTGCAGCCAACACAACGCAGCAACACAAGACAATACACAAAAGAAACACTGCAGTGTCCGTGTGTCTATCTAAGTGGAGGTTTCTTTTTTTTTTCCACTGTGTAAATGTCAGTGTGTGTCTTTATCAGGGGACGCTGACACTTTAAGGGGACAAAGGTGAAAACAACTGTGACATATGTGAAGACTATACGTGTCCTGTAGAGGTTTTAACTGTTTTCATTTGTCACAGTGGTGACGGTTAACACGGTGTTACAGTGGCTGCATTTAGAACAACTACAATGTTTATTTTATCAGCTTTATACATATTTATCTCCTTTTCTGAGACATCACACTTACACGGGGCCTTTTTCCGGCTGTGGTCACTATTGACATTTGAAGATACTGTATATAAAGACTTTACATGCAAAGATATAACGATAATATACAATATATAATAATAATGGAGGGGCCTTTCTCAATGGCGTAGAGTAACTTAGTAAATTGTCCTGTAGTCTACCTAAGTTCAGGTTTAGTTCATTTCCGTTTTATGCAACTTTATGCACTTTTTACTCCAAATGTATTTGACAAATGTAGTTACACATTTTGTTTTAAAGAAAAAACATAAGATGAGTGTACATAATATGATACATTGTTGTAAATGTAACTACCAAACAGTTTATGAAATAGTTTAAATTAGCTCCAGCATCCAAGATTAAATTCAGCCGACAAATTAATGTAGCAGGAATAATATTGTAATGATGATAAATATATTAGTGTAACACACAGATTATTTTTTTCTGTATTGAATACTTTCAGGTTTGATACTTAAAGTACATTTTTTTAATAATAATATAAAGTTGTATTTAAAAACATTTTCAGTACAGGAGTTTTACTTGTTTTTACATCCTTGTAATTACTTGTAATCTAATTATTATTTTATATTTCATACATTTCATCCTCACTGCTTTTTAAATTTGACTTTACTCTATTTCTTTTATATTTGTTTCCACCAAATGCTAACTTAACTGCAAGAATATGTATGTGTCACTTAGTTGCCAACATGATGAAAATACAAAACTTTTTAACTTTTTTTATTTTTATTCCAGGCAGAGGAAGAAGCTTTGTGTGTGGGGGAGACTTTCATCCTGTCAGAGTGGCAATACAGATATAATGCCTTATAGACTAAAGTTATAAAGATTATCCAATAAAACACATGATAGTCTTGGATCTCTTGTCGTCAAATAAATGATTTGGCTGTTTACATACTGTTAATCATTTCCCAATTTAAGTAAGTGAGTCATTGAGATGTTTCTGGAAAAAAAATATAAGACATCAATAAGAACTCAATTCAAGTGAATTTTAAACAATTCAAAAATATTTTCACAAATGTTTTGAAGGATTGAAGTTTAGAATTTACGCTGATTGTGTTTATTTTCTTCTTCCACTGACCGAGAAGAAGAAGTCAGAGCTTAGTTAGTTCCCCTTCTCTCCAGCTCGCCAACAGAACAACGGCTCACAGCCACTTCATCAAACACTGAGCTTTGATTTCATTTGACGTGAGTGTAAAACAATGAGTTGAATCTCTAAAGAAATGCAGTGAGTAAACGGGCTGAACACCGTGATTTGATTGTGATTGTAATCAAATGAAGAGGTCAGTGTGGATCAATGCTGTTATCTGTCACACTGTTGTACAGCTGATCTTTTTTCTTTCTGAATCAAACAGTTAAAAGAGGCCATTCACATGATCATCACACTAAAGATATTTAAGAGCAGTTTGTCCTGACAGGAAATGGAAATGTATAAACAAAGAAAGCAATCAGCTGTTAATCAACTGTTAATAAGATACTACTAATAATAAGTGATAATAAGTCTAATAATGATCCGGCCCTTCAGATTAGGACGAACATGTAGACAATGGAAGAAACAGGAGCCAAATGAACACAACGCTGATTATTAATGTAGACTAGAAGGTGCAAGTAGCAGTCATCGAAAAAAACTGACAAATGAGCAAAATCAATGTGTTGGAATAAGGTCCAGAGTTCAACCTGCAGCTATAGATTCAAATCAGTACATGGACATAACGTTATAGGCGGACACAAAAGCTATATATTTGAATAAAAAGTGGTTTCACTGTATCTAAAACAATAGATTTTTCATGAGGGTGTGAGGAACCTGTTTCTTCTGCTGACCAGGATCAGACTCTTCACACACACTTCTAATCAAATCCGGCCTCACACACAAGGCCACAATCAAACACAACCCATAAACCATAATCCCTATAAACTGTTATCAATTCAGGCTCAGTTAATTATTCCTTTCTAACACTCCAAAATGTGATTCATGAAGATAAACCAAACATGTTTATTATATGTTATTTTAAGTTTGATTTGGGTTTGTGTGGCTATTAAATAAAGCCTGAGTATTAAATGAAATATTATATTATCATTTGTCATTAATACTCAATACTGGCCTATTTTATTCATGAAGGAAATCATCATAAAATGGTATTTTAATTAAAATGTATATGTTTCTAAAATTAGACATTTAAACTTAAAGTCAAAATGAAGTAAGCATGAATGAATTTCACTCAATGACGTTATTTACTTGTTTTTACGTGGATGTCACCTCAAGGCCCATAGAATCAGAAACAGTGAGTGTGTAGTTAATAAAGTACTAAAACTTATAATAATTACAAATATAATGCAGCGATTAAGCAAAGCAGCCAGCAGTAAGACTTTCAAATAACCGCATGATCAAACGATCCTCTCACTAACTTATCCATAGGAATACAATTTGCCAAATATAATATGATTATGAATAACAGTTGTGCTTTCCATATCATAATAGCAGTCACGAAAAAGACATCACTGAATTAAAAACCGCGTTAAAAGAAACAAAAGGTGACAATCAGCCTTTAATCGTTCTGCAAGGCCTCGCTCGTGAATTGATGACCACGTCACAGTATTGATCTCACGTGGCAGATGTAACTTTCTATTCGTCCATGTTTTTATTCTTGTTTTAATCAAATAGAGCCTAATGAATAAAAACATAACATGCCCACGCCATGTTTCATTTCAATTGGAAGTTTTAGACATTTTCGTTCAGCAGATGTTTGATGAACAATAATACATTGTCATTATCAGCTCTTTAAAAAAAAATATTAGGGGCAGACGTTTGAACGTACCTCGTAATTCAAGGACGTCTAATTGATTCGCTTTATATAGCCTGTGGTTGTGTGAATATACTCTTGTTGTTGTATCATTGTATTAGCCTATGGATTTATTTGTAATTTTTTTAAATCATAATTTGAATAAATATGGTGTGTTTAGTGTGTTCTATCAGCTAATAAACTACATGCCTTAATCTTGATGGCCTTTAATTGATAGATTATTTTTATGCATGCTGACTAAACACTTGCATATTTTCTTTTTCTTTTTCAGAAGAATACTGTTGTTCTTTTAACAAAAACGTCGTTTTTTCAGGTCTGGCAACCTTTCACCTCATTCATGTTTGTTTTTTATGGTCATAAACTGTAGGCCTATTGTCATTGATCGTTGACAGATAAATAAAAGGGACATGCTTCTCTCTCTTTTTTTACTGGATTTGCACTCCACTTGTTGTGGTGACAGTGAAGCTGATAGTTTGACATTCTTTACATTTCTGTCTGACAGAATTTCCAAAAGTCAAAACACATTTTATTGTGAACAAAATATAGAAATGCTAAATTAAAAATGTTTTGCTCACCTATGTTTGGGTGCCGTGTTGTGCCATGATGAGCACCGGTTTGGAGACCGTGGAGGACCGGGCTATCAAAGTGGGACGCAGGCCACGCTCCACCCACGTTCGGGCTCATGTAGGCCGGGTAGGGGCTGTGATACGACCCGCTGAGGCTCCGGGCGCTGTAGTGTTCCCTCCCGTTGGCAGAGATGTTTAGCGGGCTGCTGTAAGAAGCCACCGTGTCCCGGGCCGTGGCCACCCCGGAGGACAGAGGCGGGCTGGTGGAGAAGGCGAAGCGCGGAGACACCGGGGAGTGGTTGTACGAGGGCACCGTGTCGGCGCACGGCTGCACCCAGGCTGAGTGGCTCGACGCGGGGCTGCTCTGCTGCGACGCACCGGGCGTCTGGAGGTAAGGCAGCGCCGGCATCATGGGGGTGACGACCCGGCTGGTGGGCACATAAACCGGAGAGGTGCCCGTCGAGGCATTGTGCAGAAATCCGGCCTCATAGGAGTGGGGTCCGTGGTTGGTTGTCATTATGCCCTGATACATATCCTCTCCTTGAAGCTGGACATCCGTGTTGATAGAATGGATATTGATAGTATGGATGCCGTTACGCACAGGACTGCTGAGTATTAACGCAAATACATATGATTAAATACAATCCGCGAGGCTCTGTCGTCCTAATTAATATCAGATCTGCACCCAAGAAGTGAAGTCAAGCAACCGCAACAATCAGAAAATTAAGAATAAACTGAGAGAAGAGACACGAGAGGGTGGAGGCAGAGTGAGAGACTGTGATCAAGATCCAGCATCTCTCTCTATCTCTCTCTCTCTCTCTCTCTCTCTCTCTCTCTCTCTCTCTCACTCTCTCACTCTCTCACTCTCTCTCTCAAACCAAAGACATGTGAAAATAATTTAATCAAACGTATATTTTATTCTAGATAGCTGAAGCTCCTTGGCTTTAATGTTAAACAGATTTTTTTGGGGAAAATCTATATTTTTTATCCCATTATGTCCCTCCTGTCTGTTATGTTCGATAAAATCGATTGTTCTTCGTTTGTGGATGTTGGTGATTTTTTTAAACAAAAAACGAACTTTTTATTTTCATCTATGAATTAAATTAATTTGCATAAGAACCATTTACAGTATGTTTATTGGATTCACTGTTACAGGCAGATCAGTCTCTATATCTGTCATAAACAATTTCAAAACATTAAAGCAGCTTTTATTTGTATGTGTTAATGGCCTTAAATTGCTCCCATACAAATCAAAGCCTCCAACACCAACTTTCTTAAACATTTGTCAAAATATGTTTTCGTTAATCCGAAATATTAGACTGTCGGATAAACGCTGTGGGTCTAAATTGTAAGTTTAAGTCTTTCACTAAATGGTGATTGGTTGATTGTTAATTTCGGGAATAGCGCCACAATATTATTGTGTGTCTGTGGTGCTTTTATTGCAGTGATATAATCTTCCCAGGATTATCTAAAATTATAGTTACTGTCATAATCATATTATTTTTCTGCAAATGTAAAAATATTTCTTCTATTGTAAAGCCACTGGGAAACCTGATATTTGGTAATTTTGCAGCAGTGTGCTGCTTTACAAACACATTTGATTATTCTGATAACCGATCAAGATATGTTTATGTCAACACGTGCTGGCCGTTATGAACGACACATCACTTAAATGTGCGCAGTCTCAACATTCCAATTTGTCCAAAGTTAACCAATATCCGATTGAAGAATATTACATAAATACGTCTTTGTGAACGTGCTGTAGAGAAATAATTACCAGACTCATTGATTCTTTCCAAATTGCCACCAATGATTAGTTTACTTCCATGTGCTTAAATTGCATGTTCATGTCTAATAAGGAATATTAAGGCCTTTACTCTTTTTTTTTCTCTTCATGACAAAAATGAAAAATAGTGCTGGATGCTTGACGCGTCTTTAGTCGGAAGTCTCCGGCGGTTGTTGTCCTCATGAGGAGAGATTTATACCTGTCATCAACACCAGTGAACGTAAACACACGAGGCCATTTCATTGTGCAGCCACTTCCCACAAGACAGCCGCTCATTGAGTTATGTGGCTCTACACGGGCTGCCAATACAGTCCAGTGTTTGTGTGTGTGTGTGTGTGTGTGTGTGTGTGTGTGTGTGTGTGTGTGTGTGTGTGTGTGTGTGTGTGTGTGTGTGTGTGTGTGTGTGTGTGTGTGTTTGTGTGTGTGTGTGCGCGTGTCTAAAAGTTTCCTGACAAGAGACACAAAATTAAAAAATATAAGCAGCACTGTGAGGAAATAATCGCTCATCATCGTTAGTGCTTTCATCTCAGAATCAGGTGGCTCGTGGACTATATGTGGATTAAAGCATTAAAGGGCATAATTCATGATAATATTTTACATTTCCCCAAACAAATAGATCATTTAAAAATGATTAAAAAAAATAGCCATATGTAAATTGTCCCACTGCAACAGGTGCATCAAAACATGTTAAATCAAGTAGCTCAGAGAAGAGCTCTAATCATGTAACATGGTTGAAAACACCTGCATGGGTGTATAATTTAACTGCAGGCCCTTTAAAAGAGTCCACTGATTTAGCATTGCACTTTTAAAACAACTGAACTCACTAGACAGTTAAAAAAAATTAAATATATGCACCAAGAGAGAGATGAGGAGCAGACTACAGAAGTCTGGTGACATCCACCGTCTAGCTATCTGTACACGAACCTTATACAATAACCTATAACCGTATACAGCAGTATTGATTCACTCCCCCCTCTTTCTCTTGTAGAAGTCAAGGCAAATAGAGCAATATTGCCTCAATGGAAATGGGGAACTGTCATCAATGTGTAACTGCTGGCTGATAACAGAACCACCAATTGGTGGCTAATAATATCAAGGCGTGGGCCCCTGTTGGCCTGCGAGGGCTTAAAGTAGCACCACAGTCAGAAATGATTCATGCGTTTATGGTTCTAGGTAATGTATGCCTATAGAGGGTCAGCCTGTGTTTCTATAGTTTTACATGTACGAGAAGTTTGTTGGGCAAGATAAGTTTCGACTAAGCAGCAAGGCTTCCCCTGTAGGAGAACTAAACCCAACAGTTCAGTCTAATCAGGGCAAATACAGGGTGAGAAGTTTACAAAAAGTCAAAAAAAATCAAACAGAGTTCGTCCTTTTTTTCTGTTATTGTAAAGTACAGTGAGTGTTTTCATTTGTGTGTTTGCACATGCCAGGCTGTATCACTGACAGTGACAGAGGCCAGAACCCATGACAACTCTGTGTGTGTGTGTGTGTGTGTGTGTGTGTGTGTGTGTGTGTGTGTGTGTGTGTGTGTGTGTGTGTGTGTGTGTGTGTGTGTGTGTGTGTGTGTGTGTGTGTGTGTGTGTGTGTGTGTGTGTTTATAACCACTATTCTGTCCAACTGTGTGTGTTTTCAGTGTGCATTAATGAGGAGGTGTTGGTGAGGGACTAGATAGAGATGCTGGTATGTGGCAGACAGCAGCAGACTGAGTTGAGTGTGTGCGTGTGTGTGTGTGTGTGTGTGTGTGTGTGTGTGTGTGCGTGTGTGTGTGTGTGTGTGTGTGTGTGTGTGTGTGTGTGTGTGTGTGTGTGTGTGTGTGTGTGTGTGTGTGCGCGTTTGTGTGTGCAAGGAAGAAGGGCCAAAGTAAGTCACCGGCCCCAAATGATTGAATCTCTGCCCCAGCCAAGACGGGGACAGCTTTCCTGGTGCCTGGTTTGGACACACACACACACACACACACACACACACACACACACACACACACACACTCAAACACGCTCACTGAGACTAGTAGACTCCTGGCTCCAGGAAGAAGACCTCAAACGGAGAAGCAGGAAAACCCAGGAGGTAGAATACCCTGTCAATATGGGCCAACAGAGGCCAGGGAAACACACACATACACACACACACACACACACACACACACACACACACTTTGGTTTTCTTCATTAGCATGTTTTGCAAAGTAAGCAGAACGTGTTTCTTGTCTGCATCTGTTCCTGCTGACATCACCATGTTATATCTGATCAGATTGATCTACATGGATCCACTCATGTGATATTGGTAATGATGAAACAGTGCTAATCAACAACAACTCATTGTCTGTCAAATGGGCTCATGAAGACCTCTGATTACGTCTGACGACTCTCAAAGTCCCTTTTGTGTTGTTTATCCATTCAAGTTTCTTGCTTGACACTTGTTTGATAAACCTCAACTGACTTTTCTGAATGACTGACTTTATTGAGCCAGACCTTTCAAATTTGACATTTTACAAAAGTTTGCAATAAGCAGAACAGCATGAAAAAAATGATTATTCTGTTAACTATTGGCTTTTTAAAATAAACTATAATTTGGCCAGTCAACAGTGACGAACGGGACTGTCCCCTGTCTGGCTTATCGCTGCTTCTCAACATAGTTTTTGTTTCTATTACTATTTGTATACATTGCTGTACTTTTTTGTATTTAAAGTATTACCGGTACTCGTTTGACTGCTGTAAATCCTAATTGCCCCTTGGGGGACATTAAAGCTCTGCTCTCAACTCTCGTCACCAAACAGGTCTGACTAACACCACGTTTCTGCTGCGCTCAGAAATATCAAAGCTTAAAATGTATTCTCTTACTATCCACTAACTTCAGTTTATATTATCTTACAAAATCAACATATCTAATTATGTCATATGGAAGTGCAAGCACTAGTTTTCTAAGCATTGAAAAGTCATTTGGTTAATAAGGTTTTCATCAGGTGAATTTATCAGAATTTATTTTCTATAAATAAGTGCAATATTCTTGTGGGATCATGTCTCTTTGTGTGTATGTGCGTGTAAGTATGTGTGTGTGTGTGTGTGTGTGTGTGTGTGTGTGTGTGTGTGTGTGTGTGTGTGTGTGTGTGTGTGTGTGTGTGTGTGTGTGTGCGTGTGTGTGTGTGGATTTGTGTGTTATTCTAAGGTATCTGTATGTTATGCTTGTGGATTAAGTGTGTTTGAATAGGTAAGGATAGGGATTCGCTGAGGAGACACAAGTCTGCTCAGCAAGACACCTTGGCTTCAGCAACACAGATCATCTCTTTCTCTGTCTTACTAACACACACACACACACACACACACCATTAACCAGGAGTGTGTTTCTTTTTTGAATAAATTATTAACTCCTCAGTTGCAGGTTCTCATATGTGACGAGCTCAAGTGTTGAATTGAAGTCTTGGTTCACACTGTTTGGAGAGCAGCGCAAACACATCACACAACACTCCAACTACAGACGATAAGAATTCAATTATCAAAACCCCCGTTTTGGTTCTGATGGTGTTCGCTGTTTGTAAAGCAACGTTTGAATATTTCTTGGACGCTTGTATGATAATATTTAAAATTCCACTCCTGGGTGCTGCTTCCTCAAATGCCGGCTTTAAAATTGAGAATTTGTTTTAAGGGAGTTCTGTGAGTGACTCGTTATAATCAAGTGAGCTTTGCACAGATGGCCCCATGTGCAAAATGCACCACTGACCAATCATGTCGGCTGAATATCTGACTAACAGCCTTATAGCGGGGTGCCCCATGACACCCAGAGTGTGTGTGCATGTGAGCTGTAGCAAGTGTATTTTTAGCAGTGAAGACTCAGGGATCCCAGAACCTCTCCCTGTGATAAGCAGCGGCCAAAGTCCGCAGGCTAGCGAAGGCCTGAAGAGCAAATAGGGAACACACACACACACACACAAATGCAAAGACAGTGTTGAATATGCTGATACACCGGGCTTAGTTGCAGAGAGAAAGCTTTTTTGTTTGAACGTGGAGGGGCATGTTTAGGGGTAAGACTCAGGTTAGGTAAAGGTGAGGTGACATCATCAAAACAATGGGTTCTGGTGTCTTTGAAGGGTTCACGCAGAGTTCATGCAGAGAGGGTCAAAGAGCTGTCAGGGTGGCTAAAATGGTGCACGAAGATGCAGAGTGTGATGGCGAAAGAACGAGAGAAGGACGGAGGATTTGGAAACAAGTGTGAGAACTTTTTTTATCAATGTCAAAAAAAACTGTCTTCTGCTGTCAGTCAAAGGCATGGCTTCCCCCGCTCTCAAAACACTGGGAGAGAAAACAAAAACACAATGAGGAAGCGAGAGGAGAAAAGGTCCCTCAATCCAGGGACGGTCGTAGCGCACAAGCCCGATAACGGCAGGAATAGTTCTGTTTGGACAAGGAGAGGATGGATTGGTGGAGGAGAAAGATTTAACAAATTGGTTGCGTCTGAAAAAAAGAAGTGGAGAGAAAAAGAGAGAATGTCGGAGAGGAGGAGAAGGGAGAAGCCACCAGACAGGAGGAACAGTGGAAAACAAAAGAGGCTCCACACTCTGCTCTGTCTTATCTGTCTGAGGGTCTTATCCACCACTGGCTCTGTTAGTGTAACCCCATTTGCTCCCTCCCTCCCTCCCTGCCGGCCGCTCTCCTTCCACCTCATCCCTCCATCTCCATCTACCCCTTCCTCCCCCTCCCGCCCCCACTGCTGCTTGCTGCGGACCCCGTTATCAGGCCAGGGCTGACGTCAGGGGGGCCCGCTGGTGCTGAGGGGGGCCGGAGACGGAGGCTGATAGCGCGGCAGAGGCTGCCTCCACACAGGCTGTGGGAACCGCGGACCCAGCCCACCTCGACCCAGTGGCCCCGCACGTCCACCACGAAAACACACACACACACACACACACAGAGGTGAGGATGTACGGTTAATTCATGGAAGCACACACCCTTCTTGTGAATTTGGGGAGAGTTTCTACAGTTCAAAACTTACACATAGATATACTTAAGCTGAGACCAATAATTGTTGCATTTGGTTAGTTTTCGGACGAATAATAATGAAATAGAGAAAATAAAGGCTTCAGCAAGTCACCTTCAAAATTGTATTTCTGCAGGTGTGGAGATTGCTATGAAACACAATAAAGTCCTTTATGTTCGGAATTTTTTTTATAAAAATCATAAATGAACAGTTCACTAAATAAATATGAGATGTGTGGGGTGACTCTGACTGAGTATTTCTAAAATCCTGACTACGGCCCTGACACTGATCCATGTGTATATATCTACAGCACATCTAAAGGGGAACATACGCATATTTAAATGCATACAAACTGCATATAAACTGCTTGTGTTCATACATGTTCACATCTTTCTATTATAAGCATCTTCCATAGACTCTGCAATCTTTTGAGCCTAAAATAAACACAAGTATCTCATCCACAGCAGATATAAATAGTTCAGTTAATGAGCTGTTTCTTATCAAAATTCCCAAGTGCTGAATATTTCTCATCTTCTCATCCACTTCTATAAAAGTCTTTTTGCATCAAATATGTCCCGAGGTAGCAATATAACTGTACTTTGTTATCTTCCATCATGTTTGTTGCAATACCTCTTACTTCCACTTAACAAAAATGAAGTGCACAAGTTCATGGAATCACTTTATGCATCATAAATTACACGTTTTATACCCCCCCCCCCTTAGAAATCAATTCCCCCAGGCACCTTCTCAGCCCGATAAAACTGTATATGACAGATATTATGCCATTTAGTTTGAAGATAAAACTGAGGTTACTTTCTTTTTGACATTCGTCAGCTCATATCTCCATATAAGACAGTGCAGTTGCAGTGCACTTGACAGATCATGTATGATGTCAGGGTTGGTGTTAGTCCATGAAACATGGAATCCAGGGAATTAATTGCTTGAGAATAGGTTAAGGAGGCACTTACCCCTGAGTGCTGGAATGTCATCCCAAAAAATAGCATCTGTAAAAGGTGTGTGCGTGTGTGTGTGTGCGTGCGTGCGTGCGTGCGTGCGTGCGTGCGTGCGTGCGTGCGTGTGTGTGTGTGTGTGTGTGTGTGTGTGTGTGTGTGTGTGCGCGTGTGTGTGTGAGTGTGTTTGTACGGGTCAACAGGTGCAAGTTTGATCTGAGGGGAGTGAGTGGAGCGTGGAGGCCTGCAGCAGATGAGTTTGGCAAGTTTCACATCATTAGCTGCAGGTGCAGCACTCCCAACATGTGCAAACACAGACACACACAGACACACTCTCACACACACTCGCACACAACTCATGTCATTTAAACCTTGTTAATTATCATCCCTCAACATCAGTGTACCCAATGAAACCAACTCAACCCTACTCCACTGATCAACTCTGGTTTGACTCATTTACAGTAATGGGAGGGAATTGAACCATCAAACTGCCAGTTACACAGAAATATATTTCCAGGTCTTTCCTACGTGTGTCTCAGATGTTTTCGGAGATGGATCTGTCGGATGGGGAGTGGAGACACGCTTATCAGTGTGTTTTCCTCGATAAGGCGGAGAAGATTTGTAACGGTTGCGGTGTGTGTGTGTGTGTGTGTGTGTGTGTGTCTGTGTGTGTGTGTGTGTGTGTGCGTGTGCGTGTGCGCGTGCGTGTGTCTATTGCTCTCTCTCACTTACTCTGACCTCTTCCCGGCCGAACAAGTAGGAGGAAGAAAAGAGTGGCCTTGACAGAGCGAGAGGAGGGGTGAGATGTAAAATAAGAATCAGACCGTTGTTTCTGAGTTGCTTATTTCTTCTCCTCCACCTTTCGCTGTCATATTCTCTCATCCTCTTTGTCAGACACACACTCCCTGAATTTCACCAGTGGCTGTTGTGTCCTTGGGTATGAATAACTGTAAACTATAAGAGGGAAAAACAAAGTGTGAACTTAAGGTGCACTCTAAAAAGGAGCATAAGTCAATTGCAACTTCCTACTGCTACATATGACTCTGTGCCAGCAGTCTACGACCCTCTTTGGATTCAACATAAAGAAATTATTCATGATATATTGGCATTGTCAACAAGTGCGCTGAAAAATATGTACAAGACATTTTTATGAAATTATTTTGGTTGGTTGAGGACTTTAAAGTTAATGCACTAGTGCCTTAAGATGCAGTTCTTCTGGTCGGTGTACTGGCATCAAACATATTCCAACTGTATATATATTTATTTGTCATAGGCACAACAATTCAAGTGAAGCCGTCGTTGGCCATGAAATTCTATGTTCTCAGGCTCGCTCCAACAATGCTCATACAATAATAATAATAATCTAATAATCCAAGACATAAAAATATATCAGACCAAAGTCTCACTGAACCAGAGCGATAGAGAAGCCAAAAGCATCATGGAGCTGTCGCAAATTTACATTTGGAGCAGCGATTGATTCACTAACAGACATTGTAAATGAATCACAAACAGGAACAAAGTGTTTGATCATCCAGTCATTAATCAGAGACAGTAGGTGTCATGTGATCAGCTTCCAACCAACAGTGCATGGTCTCCTCGGCTCTCTTCGTAGTCTGCCATGCTGCCTGTCTCGATTCAGATGCGGGTGGGGGGGGGGCTCTGTCATGATAAGCTTGGGTCTCATTAGTCTCTTTAATTGGTCCAGAACAGTTGTAGTGAGCCAGTCTGTGGTCTGGCCACACGCCAGGCTAAAGTAAACCGACCCAATGGAAACATTGTACAGGCCGACCAACAGATCACAGAGTGCAACATGGAGTCTGCCAAAGACCGCGTTTAATTCAGACTAAACCAAATTCATAGAGTGTACTGGGCGTTTTCATTAGTTGTTCAAAAGATATTTTTCTTCCCAAGATGATTACAAAACACAACAACCTCTAAGTGTGACCTTTAACCTTCTGAGGCCATTTTGTCTTCGTCTGTTCATACATGTGTTTGTCGATATCATTTATTTCTTTGACTAGTTTTTATTGCTAATATTGGAAATTTGTCAATCTGTCTTTTTCTGGTAATGTGTGATAGTGTGCGTGTGTGAATCGGTGAGCGTGTGCATGTGTGCACCGTGGCGTCTATAGCTTGCGGGGGAATCCATCAAAGCTTATCATTATAAGTAAACATGACAGAGTGGACAAAATGTCTTGTGCGCCGCCAGACCTGCTATCTCACCACAAGCCATATCTGTGATGATGGACTGATGTGGCGCTGGCTTGGTCTAACGAGAGTCTGAGTGTGAGAGTGGGAGTGCATGTATGAGCGCACACACGCTAGAACACGCACACATCAAAAGGCATACACATGTAAACACTCAGTAAGCACACACTCAAGTTACCTTCAACATAGCCCCTTATATCATTTGCCTCTCAAAGGAATACTACCTACACTGTACATGAAAAGTTGACTTATCGCACAATCATAAATGAGCAGCCACAGTCATAATTCATACAGGTATGTTTGCTGGGGCTCAAAGTTTTGTCTATAAGTTGAGCTGTAAAGAGATGGTTACTGTACAGAACGAGCCTCCCTTTTTATGGCAGATGAGATCAGAGGAGAGTTAAGGGCTGCAGAGGGAGATTTATTAGAAATATTAGGTCATGATCTGTACTCATTATCATGGCTTCCCTAAGTGTCAGAATATAGACCTCTGTTAGTATGAACTGTGGAACGTCAAGTAAGGTTATAAAATTCAGAAAATGAACATACGTCTTTTTAGTGTTCGATTTTCAGAGCTTTGGTGAGGTTTCTTGTTTGTGTGCGTGTGTGGAGGTCAGCCTGTGTGTTCCTCTACTTGTTACAACACCACTGATAAGGAGGTTAAACAACCATGCACTGTTTGCTCCCCTACCATGGTCATGTGATCAAAAACACTGATCAGCGTGTGTGTGTGTGTGTGTGTGTGTGTGTGTGTGTGTGAGAACGTGCGTTTGAGAGGGTGATGTAGTGCTTAATGTCCATCTCTCCTTTAGGTTTCCTACGCCGTCTGCTCCTTCCTCGAGGTGTGGCTCCTGCACCGTCTGGCCGTTTAAAGAACGAAAACCCCGACATTGATAACCTTTCCCCCACCGTGTAGTTCCTGGGTCAAAGATCATGGCTGCAGTGCCTCAGCTGACTTGGCAGATTGACAGTGGGTGTAGTGGCACTGGATGGTATACAGTATGGAGCTGTTTCATGCCGTGTCTCCATCACTTTCATTCCCCTCTCTGTCTTTGTTAAATGACTGGTGCAAGTAGCCAGTGAGTGTGTGTGTGTGTGTGTGGGGGGGGTGTCATTAACCTCATGGTAACCTAGAAGGTGGTCTTTCACTTACTCTGGACTCTCATAGACCACCAAGGGAGTGATAAATGTGTCTCCATCACATCTAGACGGTTGCAGCTTGTGATGCGTCATATACAAGTTTTTTAAATATCTGATTTGATGAGAGTATCATAATCGTGTCTGGTAGATATGAAGCTATAATCAACAGTCAATTAGCTTAGCTTAATTAAAGAAATGTGCCTACCATCACCTCTAAAGCTGACTAGTTTACAACATGCAAAAATTACAATTGTGGTTTGGGTTCTGTTTTACGTTTTACTACTTTATTGCATTGTTGTTAGGTGACGCGTTTGTGGCGGTTTCCCTAAACCTAAGTGGTTTTGTTTCTTAAACCTAACCTTTGTTTTGTTGCGTAATGTTGTCTCGACCATCATAAAAAACAAAAACGCAGAGCAGGCACAAAAGATACTTCCAAAATAGCTTGAAAGTTGTGATGAGCGACACAAAAATATGGTTTTGTAATTTAATGTATATTGTGTTGTTTATGTGAAATATAACAAAAAATATTTGATACTGTATATTTGATATTAAACAGCATTTTAATCATGTGTCATGTCAGCAGTGTCGACCATATCCCATTACTTCTTACACTCCCAGTTGATTCACTTAGCTGTGTAGTTACATCTGTCACAGATTCTTAAGTGGGGCTCTCAATCCTCGAAGGGAACAGCTCTCTCTCTCAAGAGATTTCTTCTCCTAATTGGTTTACTGCTCAAAAATCGTCTTCCCATAAAGACACAGATAGAAAAACTGATGGAAGATTTTCTCAAATCTAGCTGCAAATCTGCATTTTTTTTCCACAGGTTTGGTTCATAGAAGTGAATTACGGCTCCCATAATTCCTATCAATTATCGTTTGTGTGACATATCCTTTTTCAATGTTTAGGTTTTGCAGCTTCCTGCTGCCACAGTGTACTTGAAGTTATCAGTGGTTGTAGTCTAAGCTCGAAGTGTATGACGTCTGAGCAAAATGATTTCAAATCTCTCCAAGGCCTGTGCTGGGTCAGACCGCTGTGATCACAACAGTTCTAACAGATACAAGCAAGATAGTCTCTCTACGTGCGCTGACATGGCAAAACAAGGCACTGGATAAAAGTCACTCTGACTGTTTAGGTCTCCTATTGCAACAGCAGACACAAATCAGATGAGATAATATCTAAATATGTGCTGGATATGGCACTATTAGGCATAAACAATAACACATATGCCATCTCAGTGACACAAATACTAACATGAAGATTTATGGCCTGAAAATGTGCTTCATATTTTCTTTCGTGCCTTTCTTCTTCGTGCAGACACTGTAATGCTACCAAGCTGCTTGTGGGCCCTGACGGGACAGTGCCGTAAAGATTCTAATATCAGAGGCTAAAATGAGTACTGTCCAGATCTCATATGACAGAGAGACCAGGTATGCTATTGGTTTGATGTGGACTTAGACTATTATTTTTATAGCCCCTGTCTGAGCAACATCTTGAAAACATTACACATTAAAGAGTCAAAAGTTTAGAGCTCATCCCTGGCTTTTTGTAGTGCTTTAAAGTCAGCTAAACTGTGCTACTCCGTCTGCCTTGGCGGGATTTCCTTTTTTTTTTTTATCTTTGAGCTTTGGAAGCCATGTCTGTGCGTCCAGGAGGGAGAAGAAGGAAAAGGAGCAAAGAGCAAAAGAGAACATTTAAAAGAATGTGGACGGCGACGTTTGGGAGTTGGACATGGCGGTCCATTTGCTGAGTCAAATGACGATTTGGTGGTCCTAAAGGGGGACGATGATACCCAGAGCCCCGGGGTCCCTGCCAACAAAAACCCTGCTCCCAACCAAACAGTCCCCCACAATCCTTTGCTCCAAGCAGGGTAGGGAGAGAGGAGGGGGTGGAGAGGGGTTGATGGGAGTCTGAGCAGGACGGAGGAGGGACACACCGGCGCCATGGCGATCCCTAAGACAACTTATCTCCTCTCTCACAATGATAACGCCTGTCAAAATAACTGCAAAGATACATAGCCAGCCAGGAACTGGTTAACTCCGGCCTTGTCCAATGAGAGGGCCTGCAGCGGGGGTCTCTGTCTGTCCCACCTAAGAGGGCTCTCTGGGACCCAAGCTCCACAAACACACATTATCTCATTGTCTCTATCTCAAACAGGTTCACTTCAACTAAGCTTTCATGAAAGGAGCGAGTGGGAATTATCACTACATTATATTTATATCTTAATTATGTTTGAGATATATTATTATATTTTATATATATATACGTGTGTATATATATATATATATATATATATATATATATATATATATATATATATATATATATATATATATATTAGTTGGGGTCGATGTGCAAACTGAAAACATGATACAAAACAAATGTAAAAGACATTTAATAATTGTTCACTCACCTCAGTCTTCTCAGTATGAAATGCTTTACTCTTGTTACTCTTTACTCTTACAACACAGACAGTTTTCAATGTTATTGTTCTTTTTGTTCTTTTTAACTTGTAAAGAGAAATTTTAAAAAGCCATGTATGTTAAAGGGTTCTTATGGTGGAGGCTGTTTTAATATGAAATCTATTTAATGTAGGCTGCGGACTGTTGTACCTAATACAATATGACTTCTTTCACATATTGAGACCCTTGTTTCTAGTAGCATTTGTTGTGAACTGTCGCCCCCAAGCGGTAGAATTAGGAGTCGGTCAGGTAGTGGCAAAGTCAAGAGCTCATACTTTGAGTTGGGACAGTTTATGAGGTCATGCATTGTGTGTGTGTGTGTGTGTGTGTGTGTGTGTGTGTGTGTGTGTGTGTGTGTGTGTGTGTGTGTGTGTGTGTGTGTGTGTGTGTGTGTGTGTGTGTGTGTGTGTGTGTGTGTGTGTGTGTGTGTGTGTGTGTGTGTGTGTGTGTGTGTGTGTGTGTGTGTGTGTGTGTGTGTGTGTGTGTGTGTGTGTGTGTGTGTGTGTGTGTGTGTGTGTGTGTGTGTGTGTGTGTGTGTGTGTGCGTGTGTGTGTGTGTGTGTGTGTGTGTGTGTGTGTGTGTGTGTGTGTGTGTGACAAGAAATGACAAGAAATGTTGCATTTATCACAAGAACTGCACAGATTATGTTTTTAAGAAATAGTTCCTGCCTTTGATCCCCTAGCTTTGTAAGACAAAACTACATTTTTTCAGTCAGTCAGCCATACTGGAGAATGCTGACATCAACATGTAACGTTACGACTTCTGGTTGTATTTTTCAAAATATAAGACGGGATTTTCCAAACTGACAAGAAAATAAATTCGTTTACTTTTGAGTATTCCCATCAGTTCTACTAATTCTGCTGCACCACATTTTGGAGGCAGATCTATTTTTTACTATTCAATTTATATGACTTATTTGAATATGATGCTTTATTATGAACGGTGGTGGAAAATAAATATGTAGCCCATGTTTACTCACGCATTTTTAAGTACCTGTACTTTATTATTTATATTTTGAGGGTTAGGAAAGCCTACAACAGTACGTGTATAAGCACGGGTTCTTAAAATGACCTCCACCACAGAGAGCTGCAACTGTAAAAAGCTGGTTTACAGTTAAATGGCAATTTAAAAAAAAAATTGTTGTGATTCTGTTTAGGCCAGCAGAGAAGGCCTTGCAGGCCCTGGCGACCCGCCACTGGGACCATATAAATTAAACCAACATGAGTTGGTTGATTGACCTGTAATACTGCTCTCTGCGTGTGGCAACGGATTGCACACGTAGTGGTCCAGCTGTGGCGTATTGATATAAAACCGGTCAGTTCAGCTCCGCTTAACAGTATAAAGGCGCAAATTAAATTTGGCTAGCGGAAAAAAGTAGTTCCCTGACCGGGAATCGAACCCGGGCCGCGGCGGTGAGAGCGCCGAATCCTAACCACTAGACCACCAGGGACTGATAGCGCCATATTACTGTCAGATAGATTATATAATGTGCTATTGCACATTTGTGATTGGTTGTCTACACCTGTTAATGTAATACCGACCAACAATTAAATCTCCAACTAATCCTGACCTGAAATTAGCTTTAGCTAACGTTAATTAGCTTGTACACAGTCTATGGTAAAGACTGGTGCTGGGCTCATGTTTTTACAGTACACATGACAGCAGAGGGCGCCGTGCAGGGGAGCTTCATTTTGATACAACGTTAGCTGTTGGAGGATGCACGCAAGGTAAGTCGGTACATGTAGCCACCTATTTTCTGTCAGATTTAGCGTTTTGACTGTATCGTTGTACAACAGTGTTGCGCGTTAGCGTCAGTCCCGATTGCACGAACAGGAAGAAGATAGCGTCGTTTTAAGAGAACAGCTGAAACCGAACAAAATAGCATTACCATCTCCACCAGGTTGCTATTGTCCTGTAAACAAAGTGGCTAGCTAGTTAGCAACAGCTGTTAAATCACTTGGAAATCTGGACCTTGTTCACTGTGCCTGTGTTTGCTTAAGCCTTGCGCAGTGGAACATATTGATTTAACAGTACTGCTATCTGTCTGTTGTTACCGCCGCACCTCAAGGTCCGAGTCAGAGGAATTAATTGAGTTGCTACAAACCGAAGAGTGTAACGTTAGGTGGGGCAACGTTGCTTCAAATGTAGCCTTTCCTCTTGAGGTTACCCATTTACCTGTTATATAACATTTTAACGCGACACATGGCTGAACTGCAGCTGCCTGCTTTCTCTTCTTTAAGGGATGTGCGACATGCGTGTAGTAGCTTGTTTTTGTTCAGCGTTAATCCTGCTGCAGCTAGCTGTTAGGTAGTGGAGCCATGATGGTCTGCGTGTTTACGTCAACGGGACTTCCATACAGATGCAGCTGATTATAGACACACTATTGTAATGAAGCATGGTTGTACAATAAAACGCGAGTTTGCTGTGTCAACATGAACTAGTAGCAGATGTGTTTTTCCTTAATTCCCATCCTGTTGGTCAGCCATTGTCATGCTTCTTATATGATGCTTTTCATCGCCCTCCCCCTTTTAGGCTGATTAGCCTTCACCAGCAGTTATTGGTTTAGTTTTTTACATTGAATTGAATGTTGTTGAGTGAGGAGGGCGGGCCTGCTAATCCCCTCGCTCATTTCCTTCTGCAGGACAAGGAAGAAGCGTGAGAGGTGATCTTCCCCCAAGTCCGCTGGCTTGGACACACGGAGTGGGTGTGTAAAGGGTGGATGTTTGTATTGATGCGCTTGACTGCATGCAGATTTAGGACCCAGGCCTGATGGAGAAGAGAGACAGGAAACCGGGATATTTTGCCAGGTAAGCGACTCTTTGTGTGCGTTTGTTTTGGCTTTCGAGGTATTTTTTTCATGCTGCAAAAGTGTTGTTAAGCTCCAACGTTCAGCATGTTTCTTGTGCTTATGACATATTGCTTTCATTTTAAGGTGGTACATTGCATTTGCCATTAAATGAGTATAGATATTTACCTTTTTTTTCTCTCTCTCTCTTTAAGATGCCATGTAGGTTTAGTTGTGTCCATTTTGTTTGCCTCAGGTGGCTTTACACATGTATACAACATCTACCCTTTGACCTTCGATTAGAATAAAAGAAAAACTATAAAAAAAAAAAAATGACCAGATTTGGTTGCAAAAGTGCACAGCAAGTGTTTTTGCTCTTATCTATGCAACTCAGTCCAGGTATCGTATGCTTGTAAAGTCAGAATCTTCTCAGTCGGACATCGTGGCGTTTCCATTGTGCTGCACTGTCGTTTGCACTTTGACAATCTGCTGTAAAGGTGAATTCACTAATTAACCATTCTCACCCATTTTCAATTCATGTATTGGCGCTGGTAAGTCACCTGTGTCTGAGCTGCACCCAGCCAATACAGCCTCATATAATCCGAGTCGTGCGTCAGAGCCTCTTGACCCACAGGGATGATGTTGACTGTTTAATTGGATTTTGGCAGCGTTGTGGAACCGGATAGCAGGAAATGTGTGGCCTTGTCACAGCTACGGTGCGTAGAAATTACAAGGAATCGACGAGTTGTGGACAAAGATCAGCGCTTTCTGTGTGACGTCTACGTGGATGAGACATGACATAGAACGGCACGATCCACTAATTAACAACTCCTTTCAGGTGTTTATTTTTAGAGAGCTGAGTGAATAATGTAAATGGAGTGTACTCACTGTACGGTAATGTGGCTTGAATGTGTCTAAATGCTTGATTTATTCCATCCCTCCTGCCGGTTCTACATGAGCAGTATATCATAGCGTGACAGACGTAGACTTAACTTGTTTTGTCTTGTTTTAAGCCTAAAATTGACAAACAGTTGCTCAGAAGTAAATGAAGGCCAAAGGTAACCTTTAAAAATGGATAAACAAGTTGATCGATGGAGGAGCAGAAGTCGTCTAGTGAGTGCTGTCAATGTTGGAGTTGTTGAGTGTAGGCTTGTGATAAATGATGTGAGGTAATGCGGTGTAGCCTAATGGCCTTTCTTGTCTTGGGTTACTTGTTCAGGCTGTGCTGACAAACCTGCAATGTGTCTTGTGTTTTATTGATTGGATTGGCTTATGTTGGAAATATTACATTATTGTAATTTTTTTTAAAAGGCATCGCATCTCAGTCGCTCTCTAATTGTTTGACAAGCAGTGTGCATTAGATCTTAACGGGATTGCAGGCTTTGGGCTGAGTCAGTGGTCGGTGGTGTTTTCCTGCAAAGGCGGTGTGCGTACCTGCAGGAGGGAGCAGCAGAACAGCAGTAGAAAGGTGTGAGGTGAATAAGTGACACTCGTGCAGGCCTCTACGACTGTAACGGACTGTAACGGACCAATAGCCAGAACAGAAAAAGAGAACATGTCAGGAAGGGAAATCCGCCTTATCTCTGAACAACAGCTACTGCTACAACACGCAGCTCTCCTGCTCGTTGTACAATATGCTGCCTCGCTTCCTGAGGAATGGAAGAAAAGGTCAATGTGGAGCATACACATGCCAGTAACATTGGCATGTGTATGCTCCACATTGAATTTTTTATGTTGTTATTGTTTTACAAAAGTGAACGAGTTTTTTTTGACACTGAACAACATTAAAAAAACAATCTCCAATGTTAAAAAGTGAAAAATATATTCAAATATCAATCACGTAGAACTACTAAATAAATGCATGCAAGTATCACTCCTTTAATATGACAAGGCACAATGTGCCATATGATATGATATTCCAAATACATGTGCAGCAAGTTTTACTTAGAATCCAAAGTTGCTGTAAATACAGTAAGTACAATCAGTTCAGGTATACAAAACGCTGCAAATTATCTCAGAGCAGGCTGTGCACAAACACTATTGATCAAGGCCACCAAGAGGCTCAAGGAGCTCCAGGGCACCATGCCTGAGGTAGAGAGACACTGCACATTAGGTAACGGTAGTCTGAGGGATTTTACACTTCATGGCTGTTGAGAAAAGTAACACGACATTATGTGAGACACTGCAAATTTAGTGGGGAAAAAGTTCTATTGTCTAATGAGACCACAATCATGCGTTGTGGTTGTCGTACTAAACTATATTTTTGAATGAATCCAAACACTGCACATCAGTGGTTAAGTACAATTCCCATCGTGATGTAGCATGGTGGTAGCATCACGATTCTGGGATGCCTCTTCGCTGCAAGAAAGTTGTGAGTAAAGTGAGACCTGCATTACAGAAATATCCTGAAGCAAAACCTCCTAGTGTTTGCTTGAGAACTTTGATTTAGCAAAACAACGGCAAATTTGACCTAAAAACAACTATTATTGCAGTGTTGTCCAAGTTGTTTATTGTCTATTATTTTTGGGGAATTCACACTAGTTGTTGCCTTGGGTCCATATTCAAATCAAATGCATATGGTCAACTATGTTTGTACTATTATTTTCATACAACAATAAAGTTACATCAACATTGCATCCAATAATAAGATTGTATCAAAACTGCACATATATACGAAACATCGACAATTTGAACACATTTGAATGACAGGTAAACCAAAATAATGTAAACATTCATATTACAAAACGAAAATATTCTTGCTACCATGTCTGCCTTTTGACTTGAGTGGTGTGATTATTTATGTAATTAGTTGTGTTGTGTACATAGCTTTTTTTTTGTTTTTTAATTTTCACTTTCTCCGTCATTATGTTAGTTGTGGATGCACTGCTTACAAACTGAAGTTCAGAGAAAGGGAATAATCTTAAGATGAAGGCTTGAGAGATGCTCTGCGCCTTACCCAAAGTGAAACAAGCTGTGCTGCTGAGACTGTGCGTGCAGATTCTTGAGTTCATCACTACCAGATGTGTGCTGCTCAGTTAAAGTGGGAGAGAGACCTGAGGCTGTGGGAGAGGCCTGAACCGTGTCTGTCCGCAGCCTTATCGACCTACTCTTGCCTTTCTATTAAAGCACTTGAACACTTAAAAACACTTCTCCATACGTTTTTCTTCTATTCTTCCTTTGCACGGTGCTTCGCAGGGCTGCGCTGTCCCTATCACTCAACGATTATGATAAATCAATTTGGTCTTATCTTTTCTTAACAAACGCATATCAACACTTAAGGTTTCTTTGGGGCTCCTCGGGTCAGCACTATCCTTAAGTGCACCACTAACCCCTGGTTCCTCTGCACTGCAGTTCCCCCTAAATGAACCTCAACAGGGCCTAGATATGCCATTACATCATTGCCTCAACTATCAATGATTTAATAGGGGTAAAGGTTCAGCCTGAGATGAAAATACAGCTGACACGGCAAAGTAAAGAGAGAGAAAAGTTAAAGCTCAATCCAGTAACTTAGAGCACAAAAGCAGCACCTGGACAGAAGGTATTAATTCACAACAGAAATATTTTATAACAAACAAAGAAGGTGAACAATTACAAGTTGATATTTAATTATGAAAAGGTCATCAATTAATGGTTAAATTATATGCCTGTGCCATGGGCAAATTATGAGACAATCATTTGTCTCTTTGTGATAGTTTGGAGTCTTTCTGTAGTTATTTTTTGTCTGCAGTTGTTTTGCCCATTTCTTTGTCGTTTTGAGTCTTTGTATTTGATTTGTGTCTCTTTGTAGTCATTGTGAGTCTCTTTGTATTTGATCTGTGTCTCTTTGTAGTCACTGTGAGTCTCTTTGTATTTGATTTGTGTCTCTTTGTAGTCATTGTGAGTCTCTTTGTATTTGATCTGTGTCTCTTTGTAGTCACTGTGAGTCTCTTTGTATTTGATTTGTGTCTCTTTGTAGTCATTGTGAGTCTCTTTGTATTTGATTTGTGTCTCTTTGTAGTCATTGTGAGTCTCTTTGTAGTTATTTTTCCCCTTTTCTTAATTGTTGTTAGTCTCGTTGTGTCTCTTTGCAGCTGTTTTGCATCTCTTTGATGTTGAGATGTTTTGGTCTTTTTGTGTATCTTTGTAGTCGTTTTATGTTTCTTTGAGTCTCTTCCTGGTTGGGATGTTATAGGTGAAGGTCAGGGGGGCCTCCTGAAGTTGTGCGCCCCTGGGCCCGTGCCCTCTAGGCCCGTTCGGTGATCCATCCGCGGCCTGTGCACATGTTCATACATGAAGTGTATTAGCCCAACCTGTAAAAGTTGTCATGGCACAAGTCTTCTAAACTCATGTTTCTTAATTTTACCTACATTTAATATATATATAACCGTCTCTCTGGCGTCCCATCAGGCTGAAGAGGCGGAGACAGCTCAAGCAGAGCCAATCGGAAAAGAATGTGACTGAGCAGAACCCGGCTGTGATTTCCTGTCCAGACATCCCAAATGACAAGGACCCCAACAAGAAGACAGACTTGCAGAGAATAACGGCAAAGCCACATGCGGCCTCGGGTAAGACCTGCAATGAAATACATGGACACCTGGAGAATCGGGCCGCTTTCAATACGGGGTACTTCTGGTATTATTTGTTAGTGGTTGAGACACCGTGGAGCAGGAAAACTGCTTGTCTTGCACCTCTCAGTATGATCAGATCAGGACTCTCCCATCTACAGAACACTGAGACAATCACTGGGTAAAGTCCCTGTAAATTATAATTTAGTCATAACTATTCTCGTCATAATCCACTGTTATGGCAAGTACACTGTAAATTCTCATGTCGACTAGTGGTATTACTGTCGATGTTTATTCCCCTGCTCTTTTATTTTGATTGCACAAGGGTCCCCTGTGTTGGAAACGACTCAGCAGTTTTAAACAGGAAGTTGCATAACCTTTTTACATTGTACTGATTTACAGTTGATGATGACATTTAAGGCGGTGTATTCTCAAAGTGTGAGTCCTGAGAGTTGGTGCGAGTGTTGAATCACAATCAAAATGCTGTGAAGCCCTTAACTTCTGCTGTTATTGTGACTCTTAAATGTGAAAGAAAATGATTTTTGAAAGAGAGTAGAATATTGCTGAAATAGACAAATCATCATAATTTAACATCGACTTTTTTTTTTTTATCAGTAGGCTATTGAATTAATTGACAAGTGGCTAAAATAAATTATTTGTGTTGGATCAATAAGTAAGCCAGTTGTCAGGACATGTCTCTAGCTTCATATTTGCACAACAATAAACCTAATCTAACCTGCATTCAGTGTGTGCTACATTATACATCATTCTGTCATGTGCTTCTGGGTTTGTTTGCGGCATAAATCATCCCCAACCCCCTTCATATAGACTGTAATAATTGACTATAGTCATGCGTGCAGTGGGTCAGCCAGCTGTGTAAACTGTGCAGTATGTGTTTAATAATGAATCTTATTTTAATAAGACCACCATATTGTTACCTGCAGCCCATCAAATCAAATACGATTCCCTGCAGTGTAACAGACAAAAACTCCTTAGGTTATATACGCTTTCAGCTGCAAGTCCATAGCCTGCAATGCGTCCTAGAATATTACCAGTCGCAGTGTAAATGAAATGAATAAGCAGCAGTGTTCATAGAAGTGGCAGCAGTCTTGTCTCTAATGCTCGGCCCAGTACAGAGCAGCGAGAGTCTGGCTGTCTAATGCTTAGTCATGCCCCTCTTTCCTTGAAGAGGCAAGCAGTGTAATTTAGCATTCAGGGAGTGGTGCGCTAATAGCTTCTGTGTTCTTGGCAAGAAGAAAATGCTGACTGTGGACCTTGTCTACTACAAGGGTCAGATTGTGTTTATGTGTGTGTGTTTATGATGACTGCTTCAGCATGTGTGGGGCAGTGTTTTAAGGCTGGATAATGACAGGGGACAAACTGTCACTGGTACTGACTCAAAAGGCAACGAAGCACACAGGATATTTAGAAATATACATATATGTATCTGTTAGCAACCTAGAACGTGTGAGAAGGACCGTAGACTCTCTTACAAGATTGTTTTTTTTTTTCTCTGTTTGGAGCTTTCCCTCAGTCTGCATCTCATTTTCTGTTTCCCTTCTAGACGATGGCTGCAAAAGTAACAATCAGACCAAGAGGGAGAAGAAGAGACCACCAGGGACAGTGGAGTTCATTGTGAGTAAAACTGCAGTGAAAATGCATTCAAATAACATGCTGACTTATTAGCAGACAGGTTCAAATGAGTTCATCTCTTGTTCCAGGTGGGACCTGATCACTCCCTCGTCAGCATCGCACTCAAGTTCAACATCACCCCAAACAAACTGGTCCAGCTGAACAAGCTCTTCTCTCGCAGTGTCTACCCCGGTCAGGTGAGAACCTTTCGGCAGTAACGCCAACAACCACTGCTCGATTATTCCTCCGACTGTCTCACCATTAGCTCTCCTTCATCGTTGTTACAGAAGCTGTTCGTCCCCGATGTGAGCCAGGCAGAAGCTGACCTAAAGTCTCAGAGTTCCTCTGATCCCTGCTTCACAAATGGCCTATCGGAGAAAGCATCACATGTAAGTAAAGAGTGATTCACTCTGTTGCTTAGAGTAACTGGCATTATGCAGTAGTTTACAGTAGCAACTTAGGGACATTTTTCTAAAAAAAAAGTTGTTAAAAGGCACATGAAACGACATCCCCTCTCAGTCTCTTATGATTTCTGTCTGAATCTTGACTATGAAACTCTTCACAAAGGGCAAAAATGCCTTTAAAAAAAATCCACTTTTGGTCTTTATTTGGTGTAATTCTATTGATTATACTCTTAATACTCTATACTTTTTTTTGTGCGTTTTCAAGCTTTGTCCAAAATTGTCCGTCTACACTGGCTGCTTTTTTTATGTTGTAAAAAAAAATCATTATTATGGCTCAGATGCGACAAAATGTTTTATTATTCTCGTAATGTAATTTCTGATACCCTCCGTGATGGATAACAAATTCAATCTGTGGTATGAGTGAGCAGTTTTTAAACGTTGAGTGCAGTAATTTCATCATCCAGCTTTTAATAGTCGAGTGAAAAAGCTACTTTCGGGCACTTTTGAAAAGTGAGTAATAAATAGAACATGATCTGGTGGCCTAAAAGGCTGATGAGAGCTGAAACCACACGGTGATAAAACGCTTCAATAATAGGCATGACATTCAGGTCTCTGATCTGTCCTTTTACCTTCCTTCAGGACGCCACGTCAAACTGCATGTCAACAAAGTCCCTCCGGCGTGAGCTCTCCCCAAACTCGGAGGACGAGAGCCCGGCAACGGTTAAGTTCATCAAGATGAGCTGCAAATATTTCACCGATGGCATGGTAAGAAGCCTGGAAAATGAATGCTGAAGCATTTAATTTCCTAAATGACTCTGGTAATTTGACGCGTTACTTCGTCGTTGTTGCAGGGAGTGGTGGGAGGCGTGCTGATCGTGACCCCCAACAACATCATGTTCGACCCCCACAAGTCGGACCCCCTGGTGATCGAGCACGGCTGCGAGGAGTACGGCCTGATCTGCCCCATGGAGGAGGTCGTCTCTGTGGCGCTGTATGACGACGTGTCGCGCATGAAGCTCAAAGACGCTCTGCCATCGTAAGAGCTCCGAAACCGTCTCGCTTTCCTCGTTTCCCTCTTTTGTAGCGGTTCCTCTTCCAGTCCTCCTTTCTTGTTCCTCTTTCCAGTTTCTATTTGTCTTGTTCTTCTCAAGAATGAAACTGTGCAGAGCCCTTTTAGATTCACAGATTAACATTTTACTCTTTAACACATCTCTGTTTTTATGAAGTACCTTTGTTTCCGCTGAGTTTAAAATCTCCAGTTTTAGTTTTGTAACTTTTCCATTTTAATATTTTTGATTTGTTCCTCATTAATAGTTTTATTTTGCTGTTTTTCATCACGTGTCATTTTGCTTTGTATCATTCTGGTCATTTATAATTTCTGTTTGGACTTTTTGTTTTCTTTTGTTTTTCATTTTCATCCTGGTTTGCGGTGCGGTTTGTGTGATGCCCCGTGACCCCACAGAGACCTACCCCAGGATTTATGTCCTGTGTACAGGCCCGGCGAGTGGGAGCAACTGCCATCAGAGCGAGATCTAAACCCCTTCAGCCGCTATGAAGCTCTTAATCCGAAGCGACCAATCGTGTTGGATGACATCGAATCAACGCTCTCAGAAACTGGTAACATCATGTGTTATCTCGGCGGTAGTTGGACTGTAGAAGGTCCACGCTCCGAGTTGTTCCTCTTCTTAGTCTCAGCAATAAATACAATCACTCCAAGTTTGTTTTTACTCTGGGTTATGACTTTTTACATCTACGTTTTTCACGCTCCACAACAGCAATTTGTTTGTGTTTTTTTATTTTTATGAATGAATGTAGCTCGTGAATTTTCAAATTCAGCTCAGTGACCAAATATCGTTAACTCTTGAGCATCCAAATTTTTCCAAAAGTTTCTTTTTTATTTTGAAGATTATTCTTCAACAAGCCAAAACATTTCCAGCTTCTCAGATGTGAATATTTTTTTAGAAACCAAATATTTAATAAATCAAAAGTGAAATCTGCAGCTTGATTGATAATGTAAATGTCTTGACAAAATGTTTTGATGTTCAACAAAGAACTGTTTTCTTTTCTTTATACCAGCGAGCACCGAGGGCGAGCTGACGGAGAAGTCTCCGTCAGACGAAGGATTCACAGAGTTGGAGGCAACTGTCAACGGTAGCACTGAAGAGGCCGAGGGGACGTCCTCCATCGACAGCAGGGACCAACCGGAACTGGGACCAAGCCGCCCAGGCCGGGGAGACATTCAGGACAAGTCGATTCTTTCTCAAACTATAGTGAAGCTTGATGATGAAGAGGATGAGGGCGTAGCTCAGAACAGCTCCATTGAGACCGGCGAGTCAATACAATTCTCTTCGGAGACTGAAAAACAGGGCAGCTCGCGTGATAACCCTACAAACCAAGAGGAAACCAAAGATATGAAACCTAAAGGGACCGAAGAGCTGCTGAATGGTACACACGGTGAAATAATCAGCGCACCAGTCGACCAAAACAGGAAATTGAGTCTGAAGGAGGCTTCTGAGATTCGTGGGGACTCGAATCCAAAGAAACAAAGCCCAGACAGACCAGCAGGTGGGGCTGAAGTCAGTGAGGAGGAGAGACGGAAGAAAAGCTATGAGGCAGAAGTGAAGACATGGCTGCTGGAGAGGATACAGGCTCCAATAGAAGGTAGGAGTTACAAACCGAAAATGAAACCCATAATTAGGAGTTTAGCATTCAACTAATCAAACTCTCTTTCTCAATTTTACAACGCTCCTTTTCTCTATAGACATGCTTTACTCATCAGAGGAGAAGAGTAAAATCCCACCTATGTTCCTGTGCTTCAAAGTGGGGAAGCCAATGAGGAAGTCCTTTGCCACCGGGAGGACCTTAAGTCCTGCCCACTCATTTGGGGGCCGGGGTAAACAGCCGGAGTACTGGTTTGCTGTGCCACAAGAAAGGTGAGACGATGATGGATGATACTCGAGCCTTCTTTTGAATTACAATTTGTGTAAGCTAACAATAGGCTTTTCACCAATCCAATGTTTGTGTGTGTGTGTGTGTGTGTGTGTGTGTGTGTGTGTGTGTGTGTGCTCCAGGGTGG
The DNA here is from genome assembly GCA_032191485.1 of Leptoclinus maculatus. Lineage (NCBI taxonomy): Eukaryota > Metazoa > Chordata > Actinopteri > Perciformes > Stichaeidae > Leptoclinus > Leptoclinus maculatus. The sequence goes on along the minus strand of JAVDOI010000003.1, from coordinate 29,409,648 downwards.
ACCACCTGTATGCATTTTTCGTCCAGTGGTCTCCGGATGTGTACGGGAAGGAGGCTCGAGAGCAGGGCTTTGTTGTGGTGGAGAAAGATGAGCTGGACATGATTGACAACTTCTTCAGTGACCCTGCATCTTGCAGCTGGGAGGTAAGCTCAGCAGAAACAGGAAGCAGCACGCGTCCTCCCCTCTATTTACATCACAGGATAAACACTGTAACATTTCTATTACAGTCATAAACAATAATGCCATGTTTTTTTAACTCTTTGACGTGTTGAAATGAGCTTCATTTATGCCTGTTTTGTCTTGGTATCATTGATTTCTCTTAAAGTGACATACACTTGTTTTGCTCTAAGATCATCACCATTGATGAGGCCAAGCGTAGGCAGAGTTTCAGCAGCTGTGACGGAGAATTGTCACTGGATGCGCTGCCCATACTCGGAGATACCAGTGATCTGCTGCAGGACACGCACACTGAAAAGGTCATTTTTTTAATTGAACCAGTTGCTTGTTTCTGGCTGCTAACCACATGAAAAATTCAGTTACTGACGAGAAAACTTTGAGGAAGAAACGTGCAACGTACTGATCTGTAAGCCTTATACTCTGATGATGTGTTCGCCCTCCAGCTTGCCAGTCGCTTGCCGCCCCGTGTGCAGATTTACCCCTGGAGACTGGCCTACAGCACCGTGAAACATGGGACCAGCCTGAAGACTCTGTACAGGAGCCTGGCAGACGTGGACAGTCCCGTGCTGCTGGTCATCAAAGATATGGATAACCAGGTAGATAACTGTCTCCAGAATGTACTGTATGTAAGTGTGACAGGCTGATGATACTGTAGGGGAATAGCAGTCTAAGGAAATGGCCACTGATCATCAGTAGATGGCTTTTTTTTCATGGGCTTGATACGCAGGTGGTGAAACAAATGCAAAGAGGTGATATTAAGAAGTTATTTTTCTCTAGGAAAAACTAAATCACAGCCCATACACATGGCAACAATGACATGTACTTGCTAATTTGATTTGCATTGAAAATGATGCAAGCCACAACATAGTGAATGAATTAGGGAAAAAGAACTTCTGCAGTAGAATGTATGCCATCGGGTTAATTTCATATATTTATAAAACTTTTAACTACTAGTTGAGACAGTTTAAAAGCTTGATCATGGTAATTCGTTCCAAGTCTTTTCATCCTTAAACTGAATCTGACTCTTGTCACAGATATTTGGGGCTTTCTCGACTCACCCCTTCAGAGTGAGCGAACACTGCTACGGCACCGGAGAGACATTCCTCTACAGCTTCTGTCCTGAGATCAAGGTTTGTATCGAGTTGGTTTTAGAACTCACTTCGGGGTACCTATTTCTATTCCACCAATGGCAATATCAAACATTGTTTGCTCTCGATTTTTTAGGTGTACCGCTGGACGGGGGAGAATTCTTACTTTGTGAAGGGAAATACTGATTCTCTTCAGCTGGGAGGAGGAGGGTAAGTACTACCATCTGCACTGCAAATTACAAGCTCATGTGTTTCACAAATGTACAATCTAAACAAAGGGTTTGCCATTAGATAATGTCCACCTGTTTTCTAACTTGCTAACCCTCTGCCCTCTCTCCTCTGCAGTGGTCAGCTGGGTCTGTGGCTGGACGCCGAGCTCTACCGAGGAACCACCACCAAATGCGCCACCTTCAACAACCAGCCACTCTCCGTCCAGCAAGACTTCAACATCCACAGTGTGGAGGTCTGGACCTTTGAGTAGCCTCACCTGCTCCCCAGCTACTCCTGTATTCACTCCCAGCTTCAAACAACCCCAAGTCTATTACGCACCGCTTGGAAGCGAACCTAGCTGTCCCACATTGACACTAAATGTTCCGCGAGAGAAGCGAGTGCGGTTGTTACGTTGACTGGAAAGTACTGTTTTGAGGTGGGTTTGACCTACAGGTAGGTTGGCCTAGTTCATGTCTGGGTCCCTCCCTCCTTCAAAGGTGGAAGTGTGAGAAAATGTGGTTGCTCTCAGTTCATTAGCTGCCTTAGACATCCGTCAATGCCTCCAGCTTTCCCAGCATGCAGACTGCCATTAGCTCATGAGGAGAGAGAGAGAAGAAGAAGAAGAAGGCTGCTGAGGTTATCCCGAAAAGATTTTAAGTCTGTATGAAAGAACAAGATATCCCATAATGCATTTGGTTAATTTGTGCAGAAATAATGATGTAATTAGTATCTATGGGAATGTACAGGGTTTTGTGCTGAAGACGAAGTGAAGTTTAGAATCTTTTTTTTTTTTTATTTAATTTTTACGATCCAATGAATTTCAAACTTAAAGGGAGTGGAGTTTTTCAGGGAGATTTTTTGGGATCCTCCACCATTAAATAAGCTTTCAGAGAGGGAAATGTTGTAATTGTAATTTGTTTACACTTGCACTTCCTCTGAGGGCCGTCTTGTTCTCTTATTTTCGAGTTTTAGATGACCTGAATGAGAACGTTCCATTGCATTTCCTCACAACTACATTTTATGTTTTAATTCCCCCGAATAATCTAAAACAAGTAGTAAAGCCAGGTTTGCAATGACCAAATATGTTGTATTTGAATTCCACAGTTGTTGTGAGCTCATTATATTTTATAAAATATTTTAGATTTTTTTTTATTTTTTACATTCAGTTTTTTTTTTACAAAGAATGCTCAGTTGTGTTTATTTTTTAAATAGTTGTACTTTTATAGAAATGTTGTGTTAAATATTTCTGTTTCTGATTGGACCCAATAAGCACTATTGATGACTGTTTGTCAGTATTGAATTCATATCTCACGTCGACTGATTTTGATCTCTCTTTATTTTCATCTCCAATCGTTCAGAGAGCCGGTCGAGGTTTAACATGACATCACTTTGCACTACAGGATTAATCGACAGTCAATGCTGTGTTGTGGACCAGCGTAATTAAGCATCGCTTCCATGTTAAATTGTTACTGAATGTTATTTGATCACCACTACAGGAGGGAAGCTTCCTGTCCAACCACATGTCAGCCTCTGCTTTACTTTAAAATGGGTGTGAAATGGATTTGGTTTGTTTTTGCACTCTGGTATGCCACTAACTTAAAAATTCAGATCTACTAACACGGAAAATACATTTTCATTTATATCTTGTGTATCTGATACAGGCTTGTAGTGTATGAATATGCGATACTGCAAGACTGCATGTGTGACACCACTGTTATGATACCTGTCATACTATTCACTAATACCAGTTATCGCTTCATGTGAAAATGAGCTTTGTTGTCTTGTGTTGTAACTGTGAAGGCTCCCTGAGTATTATTTCTTGTGAATCCAAAACTGCTGTGTTTTCACTAAGGATCTATTTATTGTGTTGTTATAGCAAACACATTTAAACTTAAATAAATGTTAAATATATGATAATGGGTTGTGTTTATGTCAAATTTGTATCTCAACATGTTAATTTAGCTGGGTTTTTTTGCCCTTCGGTGTGATTTAATGTCCTAAAAATATTCATGTAAATGATTTTTATTGAATATTACCAGTGACCAAATGCTGTCATGCTGTTGTTATTATTGTAGGACAAGTGAAGGAAGACTGGAATTTACCGTAATCAACTTCCAGTAAGAGACCCTGACGTAATAGATAATGAAGCTGAAAAGATGCAGTGAGGATGAAGAAGAGGTTTCACTCCACCTCTGTTTTCAGGCACTGCAGTTTAATTTGTTAGACCTTAAATGTATATCCATATTGAATCTAAATGTATTTTTGACTGATTATATGTTATCCGCAAAGATGTGTATCTTTATAGTACATATCTAAACTTGTTGAATGTATGTATGTAGTAGGCAATGGTGTGGGCTCAAGTCAGAAAACCGAGTTTTTCTTAAAATCTCAGTACATAACTTAAACTATCTGTAGAGCGAGGGAAGTGTATGTGAACTGACACATGTTTGCTTCATTTTCTACAGGTCAGTATACAGGCTAATAACTACTTACTGTAATAGTTAAGATCACAAACAAGAAGTTTGCCATTTATTAAAAGGTAACTAAATGGATTACATGTATTCCTCTGTAATATCCTTTACATTTTGTTAATTTCTTGTTGAAATGCCAGTAAAAGATTGTGTCCTTATATAGTCTTATGGTTCCTACAGTGTTTCGTGGGAGGATCTTCGCAAAAATAGACGATCTTTGGCACGTTTAGCCGTATAAATGACAAACAGCGAGTCGAGGAGGAAATAACCGAACATTTCAATATCCTAAATATGGCGAAACTCTACTCCGATTCAAGTACTGAAACTGTTCAAACTTGTATTTTCTGTTTAATAGCCCACAACCAAGACAAAGAAACGGAAGTTATCAAAGAGGTAAGATCCTTTAAAAACAAAACAAAAGTAGCCCAACAGGTAAAGCTCATCATAGACGGTATAAACTCACCTATGCGGTAGGCTATTACACTTTTGTATCGGACACTATGTGGGTTAAATATGCTTAACTTATTGCACACAACATGGGCATTTTTCCTACTGTACACACTGAATACACAAGTTTCAACAGCACTGCATTCACAGGCCCGTAGGTTAACGCGTGTGTTTTGTCTCTTTCCATCCTCTCCAACAGAACATGGAGCTGGTGTGTTTTAGAGACATTGACCCTTCTGCTCCTCACCATTACCTGGTTGTGCCCAAACAGCACATACATAGCTGCTTGTCACTGCAGAGGGGACACATTGACCTCGGTCAGTTACAGTGGATCACTACAAACTAGTATAAGTACTGCAAATACCACCGATCCTACAACGCTGCTACAACTACTGCTAATTATACTCATAGTACTACTTTTAGTACTACTTACGGTAGGATACTACTCAAACTATATCTAGCACTGCTGCTGAGACTACTTCTATAACAATACTACTGCTACTTTGACACGTACTAATACACGTTTACATTTACAATAGTACCCCTATAAATGTTTCTTCTTCAACTGCTTCAGTTTGATACGGTAATATATAAGCTATAAGTTTTATCTAGTCAGATCTTTGCAAAGAAATGACTGAGTCTTGTATCAAACAGTTGTAAGGATGGCTGAAATGGGGGAAGCTGTACTACACGACCAAGGGATCACTGATATGAAGGACATACGGTATGAAGACCAGTATTGTGTGTGTGTGTGTGTGTGTGTGTGCGTGTATGTATGCGTGTGTTTCACCTTTAATGAACACAAAGTTCAAAGGACTAGTTCGACAAGACCACCACCAGAAAGTGAAAAGTGTATTTCCTAAAATGTTGAACTTTTGCGATGACTGAAGAAAAAAGTATAATTTTTTTAAATGTCTGATGCACCTTCAAGCTCAAAATGGAATATTTGTAGCTTAAAATGGAACGATAGGTGGGAACACACTCAGTCAAAAATCAAAGGTTATTTGCTGAGGTGTTGCATTCAGCTATGGAAATTTCTAAAACTGTACTTTGACTTGCTTGTCAGTGTGCGCACATTACATTGATGTGTTTTCCTGCACAGCATGGGGTTCCACCAACCTCCCTACACTTCAGTTGATCACCTCCACCTCCATGTCCTCGCCCCCGCCAGCCAAATCTGCATGTACATGGAGTATAAGTTCATTCCAAGGTCCAGCAGGTTTGTTACTGTGAGTGTCGAGGACTAGAAAGGCCACTTTTCTTGCTCCCTGTTTTATTTATTCTCTTATAATATTACAGTCACTGCGGTGTTATCTATGCAATGGCTGTGCAATTATACAGTGATCTAGACATTTGCACTCATTCTGCTTTTTCTTGTGTTTCTTTCATACTGTGATCAAACAAATATCCAAACATCAGATGTGAATGTAGTTACTGAAACACATATAGTGACTTTCTCCTTTGATCTGGACCATTTAATGCCCTTTTGTTGCCCCATCCAAATGAATGTTTTTCTCTGTACAGGAAAAATGTCTGCAGAAGCGTCTAAAGGATAATGCTCCACGAGTCCAAGATGCTTTGTGTTTACCATTATGAGACACTACAGTGATGACGTTATATGCTGTCGTCTGGAAAGAACATTATCTGGAAACTGTTACAACAAATGAGATAATGAGGCAGATAAATTAATTAGTTTTGAAAGGTCACTGTAGACAACTGACTACACACAGCAAACAGAGTTTATGAGCAGCAAACAGTATGCACTTATAAACAGTTGTACGTAATGTTTGTTGGTAACTTTGTGTGTATGAATGTATGTTAACTGACAAATTGAGAAATGAATTGCACTTTTATGGTCATTGTATACATGGGTTTGTTGTGATATTTCTTAAAATTAAATTATTTATTTTGTGTACATCCCGGAAAGTACTGAAACACATTTTCCACTCAGTTTCTGAAATGAACCAAAAAGCCAAAGTCATGTAACACTTTTAAAAATCTGCACTGGAATATCACCTGCCTCCATGTTTTTTTGTGCATCACTGAGTTAGTGATCATTTGATAAAACACATTTTTTTAAGAATATGTAGCATGTACGTACAACTAACAACTGAAATAATAAAGATAGTGGCTCTAGCTTACATGACAGGTATCAAGAGTTGATAACAAGCATGTATTAAATGCCCTAATCATGTCCGTTTATATCCTTTAAAAAAAGCTAACTTCACTGTGTTATTAGTTGTATCATTAAAGGTGAGTTTAAATAAAAAGTTCAATATTTTGGGAAATACACTTTTACGAATACATGCCGAGAGTTAATTGAGAAGATTGATACCTTAAATGTGTCCATTCAATATGGTTAAAGCTGGAGTCAGTTAGCTTAGCTTAACATAAAGACAGGGAATGGGGAAACAACTATAGCCTGGCTCTGTCTGAATCCACCTACCAGCACCTTTAAAGCCCACTAATTAACACAATATCTTTTTTAATCCCTAGAAAAAGTGTGAAAACAACATGTTGCAATTTTAAGGAGGTGGGGCTATTCGTTTTTTGGCTCGAAAGTGAATAAGCTCTTTCCCCAAAACAAAATCCTTTAATTAACCATTTTAGGTTTTCATGTGAACTATGGGTGTATAAAGAGAAGATATGTACGCATGGGTTCCTTGATGTGATGTCTGTCAAGTCATATTCAGGAGTTTAGTAAAGTGACATGAGAATTTACGGCGCTCCCATGAGTGGACCGATCGATGAGCTCTGTTAGCGGCTAGTTGTCCTGACTGCAGACACGCCCAGGCTGTACCAACCATACAGTCATGATCGTACACATGTTGAAACACAAATGGAGACTCAGGACGCTTCTGGCAGCGAAGACTGTCCTTTCTGCCAAATAGCGGACAACCAGACTGACACGGAAATCCTGCTGAGCGTAAGTACCGACTGTTCATTCACGTGTAAGAAGTTCAACAACAGTAAACTCTTCCTCTGTCTCTCTCTGTACAGGATGAAGAGCTGCTCTGTTTTCGTGACATCCAGCCCAGCGCCACACATCATTACCTCGTTGTTCCCAGGACGCATATCGACAACTGCAAATGTCTCCAGGGGGACGACATACCTCTGGGTGACTTACATGTTTACCTTTGACAGTCTGTTAGTAGGTCAATAGACACTGATGAGTCAGCAGCCTGTAATTGATTGCAGGGAAATGTTGCACACATTGTTTGAAACGGTGCCACAGGTCATAATAGGCTATATTACATCACAGTGACATCACAAACCATCCTCTGTGATTACAGGAAACTGTCCAGTGGAACAGGAATAACCTGAACTTGTATGCACTCTTCTCCAAACACACTGAAACTGTGGATGGGACTATCTACTTATTATATTATTTTGCTCCATGTCACCTAAAGCTTATTGGAAAACAAAGGTGTACCTGAGACACCGTCCCTTGAATGAGATGAGTGATCATTTTACATAGTAAATATATATGTATGGCGGGACCATATTGATGTGATTTGTTTGCTGATAGTGGAGCGGATGGTAGAAATGGGATGGAGTATACTGAAGAAGACTAAAGTCAGCAACCTGGATGACGTCAGGTATTTTAGATTTTGGTCTAAATGATTTTCGTTTGTTTTTCATGGCATGTTCAAACCCATGTTGACTCTGTGCAGGATGGGGTTTCATGTGCCTCCGTTCTCATCGGTTCCCCACCTCCACCTCCACGCTCTGGCTCCAGCCAGTGAGATGAGCTTCAAGTCGCAGCTACGATACGGGCCCCAGTCTCACTGGTTCATCACAGTGAGTCATATCCTCAGTACAAATAATAAAACCTCTTTGTTGTCAAGTGATGTGTCTGTGGCGACATTTCCGGAAACAAAAGCAGAATTCATTCTTTATTGTATACACACACAAAAAAATCAAAATTTTATAATCAAAGTTGTTACTATCCATGAATGATGTTATAATTTACCCATTAAAAAGTCAAGTTATTCTTTTGGTGGCCTCCTCCAGCCTCCCTATACACTGTACAAATGTTATACATTTATGTATAAACCTAATTTATGATTTATTTTTTAATCACTATTACACTATTGAGAATACTGCACAAGTTCCTTGTTTTGCTCTGTTGCAGGTCGACAAAGTGCTTTCTCAGTTGAAGACTCGTGGCAAGGTGAAATGATGAAGAGTCTTCTTTTATATTGACGGGTCATCCCGCTTCACCGAGTGCAATTTGAAATCAGTTCACCTGACTTGACATTTTTATGTTAATGAGTTGTAATGATGTTTATTCATCCACTCTGTCTGATGACTCATTTGTGGGGAAAAGTGGAAAAAAGGCTCTGTTTTTTTAAGTGGAAACTGTAAAACGTTTCCAATAATATATTTTAATAATGGATCCTATAGTCCTATCAAATATAATGTTGTGCAATGAAAAGATAATTACAGCTTGAACACACGTATATTGATACAGTTGGGAAATAATTTTATTTGTAGTTTTTACAATATTAAGTCAGTATTTATCGGGATGCACAATAATTTGTGTTTATTTTTACACGTCTGTTTGTGTATATGAAGTGGATGAATTAAAACAGCTGCTTATGCCTTTGATGTACAGTATTTGTTTCACAACTGATGCTCTGGGGTACAATCTGTCTTTAAATATTAATATAATTGTATATTTGATTTGAATAAAAGCTCAAAATAATGGCATCATCTCTGACAATGTCTTCTGGGTTGCAATATTAATGATTACTTTAATAATCACAGGAGACAAAGGGTGCCAATGTACGTCTTTGTTTCTCTGCCAGCACCTATACACAAATGTCTGAACAACACTGTTTGGAGGGAGAACACAGAATTCATTATGAGAACACAAATTACCCAAACATTAGATTGCCATGAGAATACTGGAGGTCCTAATGGGCCTCAATTCAGAAAACAATGACTCAAAGGGTTTCTTCAGTTTCAGTATTTACTCTTATTATTGCTCAATATCCCATTAGTGCTTTTGATAGCATGTTAGTTGCCAGTGGGTGCACAGATCTCCAAAGGGATTGTTGGCAGGTTTTTGTTTTGTTCTCAAAATATACTACAAAATAAAAACAATCTCAAATTCACTGATTCAAGATGCATCGCTGGTTTTCATAACAGTGCCAGTTCTTTCTGTGAGCCACTGGATGTCCCTGTGTCCCTTGTTTTTTGTTTTATGAAGAGTAAACATGCACCAATGGGCTTCACAAGCTGACACTCTTTTTTATTACTTATTTAAAAATTATGAAGCAGGAACGATTAAAAAAAAAACATCCTCCCTGTCATTTCAGCCTGACATCATCCTGCTGTACTACTGCACTCATATTGTAGTACATAAAGATATGCACATCAGTATTGTTCCTAAAAGGTTCTGTAAAGTATCAATATATCTCTGTTGTCAATGTGTGTTAGTACTGAGATTGAAAAAATAATAATATTCAAAGACTCGTGTCATCATGAATTTGTCAAAAAATGATGAAGTTGCCCAAAACTATCACGTCTGTCATCACCATGTCAGAGTCTGGAAGAAGCTGTCATACAAATGGCATCATCTCTTAGACCAGATGCTTTTCTATCACTCATCTGGAACGAAAGCGCAACTTGTTGGCATGTCATTAAGAAGTCTGAGATAAAATATTGAATTAACAGGTCGTTCATTAAATGTCCAATCAACCATTGTTGACAAAAGGAAAAATCAATATAGGAATATGCAACCTAGCAGCACAAAATGTATGTTAGATTCTTGACATTCTACGTCATTCCCTTCTATGTTTCTTATTTAAATACACGTGACACTTTTACATTACACTTACATCTCACTTGTTTATAGTACTGTTATCTGTTCGTTTGTGCACTTTATTTTGTATTTTATTGTACAGTTTCTACTTTTTTTTTGTACGTCGACGTGACGCTCTCTCGCTGCTGCGGTGAAGCCCCGCCCCTCCCCTCCCGCCGTCAACAACTGGATTCCAGCTATTTGTATTTTTCGTCAAACTAGCGCTGCTAGCCTGCTAACTATGACCAATTGCTTTCGTATAAAAACGAGGTAGCCTGTTCGGATATACGTTTTATTCATTGTTGTCTGTTTAAAACAGTCTCCGTCGATATAGCTCCTGTCGATGTGCAGCCCAATGCAAGCTAAAGGACCGACGAAAGCGGATGAATTGCCTTGCACACGGTCCTTTAGCCGCCTGTGAGACCAGCTAACAGCTAACACCGTAGTAGAGATCTCGTTAGCTGGCTGGCTGACAGCTGGTTCGGCTAGCTACCTTTTAACAGTAACGTAGCTCCGATTTACTCCGTGAAACAATGAACTGTCTCTGACATTTGTGAGTATAATCCATGTGTTATGACGTAGTAATATCAAATAACTGAATGCCATTTGTTATGAGTCGCTTCAGCGTTGCTTTGCGAAGCTAGCTGCCTGGCTAACCATCGCTTGTTTGTAGCAGCAGCTGCACAGAGCCACGCCTGGGCCCTTTAAATCCGTGTTTGATGCTGATAACATGAGGTGTTATTTCACCTTTTCAATGTTCAGTTGTACAGCACTGAAAATAACTCCAATGTTTTGGTTTCACAGAGAGGACTGAGGCCCCGTCGGTTGTCACATTGGAGTAAACCAGAGCCCAGAAATAGCAAAGGTGGGACTTGGGTGACTGCGGTGGTGCCATTGAGGATAAGCGGGTGAGCCGTCAGTCAATTTACCGATGAACCCCTGATTTTAAACCTGCCGCAGCTGCCAATATGATGCCGGTAAGTGCACACAATCCCTGCTCCCCTGTCATAAATATATCTAATTTACTCACGCATTTATATTTTCAACATCAGTGCCTTAATAACTCCTGATTGGTATCCTCACGTTTGTTCACGTCAGGTATCATGCTCTCCAGAGGAATAGCTTTACAACTAGCTTTTAATCTGGCTCTGTTACATTTGGAAGGGTCTTCATTCACAATGTGAAGGATTGTCATTAGGTTCCTCTGGCTAAACATATAACAGAATAAAGATGAAGAGCACAGTTTGACTCGGACTAACAATGCTCACAAGATTAATATCTGTCCATATGCCTTTCCCACCAGCTAATTTATAAGTGAGATCACTTCCTAGAATGGAAAAGCTTTATTTTATCTACTATGATGTTATCTGTGGACTATTGTACACTATATCTGCAGCCTCATTACATAGTTGCAGGACTTCTATAATTTTGTTTATAAGTTTGCTTTGAGCACAAATAATAGAGTATGTTTTCCTGCAAATGTGTGCAGAATTGAACAAGTAGAATTATTCCTGTATATTACAATAGGACAGGTTAATTTCACATACCTAGAACAGTAGGTACAGTAGTAGTAGTAGTAGTTTTCATTCTGTTGTTTTTCCTGGTGTTATTGTTCAAGAAGCTCTGTGTCGCAAAGAACAGAATACCTGAATGGTAACGCCATCGCAGTCCTGCTTTGTTGGGACCTCTTTTGTTATCTGTTGTGCTGAGAATGCAGTGGTGAATTGTGGGAAAAGTGAACGCGGCTATTCTGGCGTTCAGGGAGGGGGGGGGGGATCATGAACTCAGACGCAGGATAAGTTTACAGTAGGTTCAGCGTAAGGTGTCGTCATAAATGGGAGTGATTCCTGGCCATTCATCTTTCTGATCGTTTGAAAACACAGCGTCACAGTGACAATTTAGATTGTTGTCAGCACAACTTCAGAGCGGCTTGTGAGTTTTCAGGAGTACACGGAAGTCACTCCATAGTCTCTGCAGCCATCAAGTTCTCAGGGTCGACTGCGCTGGTAGCCTCTGTAGACGTTTGCACCCTGTGGCACCAACAGGCTATCAGAGTCAAAGAGCCAGTGGAGCAGAGAGGCAGCCCTGCACTCGGGTCTCGCGTGACTCCGGCAGCCAATGAGGCCGTGGCAGATCTAGGTCTGTGTGACTGCGTCGACTAATGCTCTGTTGTTAAGGGGAACTTTTGAGCCGAGTAGATTGTCAAGTAGCATTACTCTCACACAGTGGAGCCGGGCAGAGCTCGACTTACAGCAAATGTAAATATTGCATCTTACTGACGTTTTTTGGAGGTGTGCTGGTTTTAAATGACATCAGCCCGGCCGTCACAGTTATATCATGAAGCACTTGTTATTACACAGTAAAATACCGTACGTTTAATGTATCACTGTTTAACTCCCACCTGTTTAAAACAGCTTGATCTCTGTTATTAGTTGAAGAAGTAGACAATATTTATTTGATTATTCTTCCTCTCATGCACATTAGTCAGCTTTCAAACAAAGGGACTCGTCCTTTTTTTAAACAGCAGATTAAATCGAATAAGAACCTGATACGTTCCCATGCTTTTGTCCAGATTTATATTTTCTCTTAGTCTTCAACAAGCAAATCCTTCTAAGAATATGAAATATCAAACCATAACCCTACTAGATGTATAAACTCTTCTAGATTAGTCTGTAATTGCAAAGCTAGTACACTAAAACTGTGTGTGTGTGTGTGTGTGTGTGTGTGTGTGTGTGTGTGTGTGTGTGTGTGTGTGTGTGTGTGTGTGTGTGTGTGTGTGTGTGTGTGTGTGTGTGTGTGTGTGTGTGTGTGTGTGTGTGTTGGAGTGTGTGCATCCTTTTTTATATTGCAAAGTCTTAAGTTGCTGGCAGTTGTGGAGTTTGAGCTCTCAGGAATCAATATTCTGCTCCATCCTTCTTCTTCATTGTGGGTTCCTCTCTGTGAGTAAATGAGTGGCAGGATTTGTGAAAGGAAACGACTGTTTGAATCATCTTTCTGGAGAGTTAGGCCAGCCAAGCATCCCTCTCTCTCCCTCTCAGGAGTTAAATGATGAATCTCCAGATGATGCCAACTGTAGCTAGATAATGTAATGATAATGTAGGGTTGACTGTTGGTGCTTCCACAAAGTATTTACACCGTGGGATTTTAGATAAATAATCATCAGCAATGCGGATATATATATATAACATGGGTAACAGCGAGAACAGTCACTGTATTGTAATGCAGCGTCTGAAGCCAGGAAATGACCACACTTGTGCCATATCACGATATCTCAGAAACTGTATGTTTGTAGTCAAATGCAGGCAGCCCACATACAGTACGAGGATGATCCCCTTCTTGCCTCTACATGGCAGTGCGCTGACCTGCTTGCCAGTCACAGCTGCAGCCAAAGTATTCTCATTAGCAGGGAGTCGCTGGTGTTGCAGCTACTGGCACATCCAGAGGACAATTTTCCAATAGAAGGACTTATCGGCACCCTCCTCCAACCACCCTGTGACTCTTCCCCCCCCCCCCCCCCTCTCTCTCTTTCTCTCTCTCTCTCTCTCTCTTACTGTTTGTTTCTCTCTAGCTCACTCCCCTCCCTCCCTCCCTGAATTACACATACAGCAAGTGTTTTTTTCCTCCCAAGTCTCCTCTGCAGCAGTTTTCAAATGCGCGCACCGCTGTCGGTTTCAGAGGTTTTGCTTGGGATGGCGTAAACAATTAAGTTGCATGCCCGCATGAGCGACGGTGCTACGATGAAGAGGTTTGTGACTATAGTGCTACGCAGCCTCGTTAGCCTCTCCAAGGAAAACCCCATTTGGGCAAAGGAGCACCACCGGCCACCTAAGAAGGAGATCCGGAGGAAACGGAGGGCGGTCAAAAGAGCCAAGACCATGGGCAGACGCAACTTAGTGAGGGCGGTGGGTATTTCTCCAGTGGTCAGTCAGCTGCATCACTGGAGTTTCTCTTTTCTACGCTCTGATTTACGTGAAGGTATATTTTTTAGGATATTCGGAGTGGGCTTTTCGGGACAAATTTGCACCGTAGTTATGTTCTCTGATTGGTTAATTGCGTGTCCTGTTTAATTGAACTGTTTTTATACTCTTACAATATTTCATTACATTTTCTTAGCTGTTGTATTTCTTACATTGAACACTATCGTAAAACATAAATGTGAGTATAAGGATGCACAATATTTCCACCATAACTAATTCAAATAGTGGCATCAGTTTAATCTGTATTCAAAGTGATGTTGTTGATGCCTCGCTGGGCTGTCTTGTGTCCCGTAGTATGTTGTCTTATTATCCAGCTGGGTGCTCTCCAACGTCCCTGAGGGATTAGCAAAGTAATTATCAGTAAAATGTAGACATAACTAGTCCCTTACTTACAACACTCTTTCTGCCCCCCCCCCACCACCACCACCACCATTTTTTTTCCAGTTAATGCTCTTGCAGATCATTACATCCATTGCTAGTCTGTCGTGGGTTTTAAAAACACTGTAAGAAGCAACATGAAGTCATAGATGGATGGACAGCGTTGCTCCAGCAACCTTTCACCATACAGAGTTTCTGAGTTTGGCAAAAATATGAGCGTTAAGACTCATAATCAGCCGAGTTAAATTTGCAGAGGCTCCCAAGCGCAAAGTGATTATACTGTTTCAGTTCGGCTGCTGCAGAAAATGTCAATGAATCACACAGCTGCATTATTAAAGGGTGAGTCACTTTGTCTCGGAGAAACTCCCGGAGTAATAATGTATACGTAGCTCAGTGACTAAACTTAGATATCGTACGATATGCACTGACAATTATTGTAGCGCTACAAATGCACCCCGAGGCCACACATACCGTTATGCACCAATGGAACTCCATCGGAGCACCTACTCAATGATTCATGTGTAAAACACCTGAAATGCAGCTGATACATCAAATGAAATGGTGTTTGGTGGGTCTGATGTATTCCTAGTTGGAGGGTTTGGTTCATTGATTAGGTTTGACGTTGTAGACTATGGTTTGACACTGAGCCACATGTAAACAAGGTGCTGTGTATGTGTCTAGACGTCCAGAGTAGGTCAACAGAGCCCTTTATATAGTAGTGTTTCATTTTGAGTCTTAATCACTTGGTTGTCTTTGCTTTATTATTGAACAGTTTTTTTACTGTTCTGTTCAACCAGTGCAGCATGAGCACCAACTGTGAAAGCTGAAGGTTAAAAGCAAACTACACAGGGAACCCAGGTTCCAGCTGAACTCGAGATCAAAATCTTGTCTTTTCAAACTTTTACATCCATTTTGAACATCCCTCCAAACCCTTGGCTTTGCTGTTGACATATTCTCCCTTCTGGCTCTCTGCACTTTATTTTGTGGTCTCTTCACAGTCCTGTTTATCTGTCGTGAATGACTCAAAAAGTGTGGCCTGTCACATGAAACAGGAAGGCACACCTTAACCCCCCCAGAGTGCCTTGTGCCACAGAAAACAATGAAAACCTGACGGTTGGGAAAAACACACCGTAGATGTGCTGTAACACTGGGTTTTTGAGTTTTGCTTGTCCTCGTTGAATTATTGTAGCAAAGAAGTCAAAGATTATGTGGACTGGTCTAAACCAGGTGGATGGGAAACATCAAATTAATTCAAATATCCTTCAACATAACCGAGTTTGATGGCTTATATTTCTCTCTCATTTGTGTATAAAGCACTTGGGAGGAAGTGTTCCACTCTCATCCTGTGTTATGGCTTTATTCAACCAAGATGTTGAGTCATCATACGATCCACATACTAGATGTTTACCCAGAAAATGCCCCTCCTACCCCCGTACATTTTACATCCTAAATTCATGCCCGACAGATGTATTTAACCCAGTGAGTCAATACTTTGCAGTCACACAATCTTTCTTAGATATGTTTTTATCAACTTAGACCATCTGGATTTGGGGATTTCTGTTGCCTTCTTCCAGATTTCATCCTTTAGGGGTAACATTGGACATGCATCACGTGTGTGTGTGTGTGTGTGTGTGTGTGTGTGTGTGTGTGTGTGTGTGTGTGTGTGTGTGTGTGTGTGTGTGTGTGTGTGTGTGTGTGTGTGTGTGTGTGTGTGTGTGTGTGTGTGTGTGTGTGTGTGTGTGTGTGTGTGTGTGTGTGTGTGTGTGTGTGTGTGTGTGTGTGTGTGTGTGTGTGTGTGTGTGTGTGTGTGTGTGTGTGTGTGTGTGTGTGTGTGTGTGTGTGTGCGCGCGTGTGTGCGCGTCTGTCTGCTGACTAGTCTAAAAGGAAAATCTAATTACATCTGTAGCAGCCATTAGTTACGTCTGTGTATTTATCTCTGTTTATATTGGGAGCTTCCCTCAAGTTGACCACGGGTGGATTAGTGTGGCAGGTAAACTCTATATGAGGCAAATATGCTGAAATATTAATTGCAATATTAAGTCTATAAAATGCCACAATAATTAAATTTACAATAATATTCCAGTAGTTAGTCAAACTACTATAAGGAACTGACTGAAGAAACGGACTGTTGACTGGTTAACAAGATTTCTTTTAGTACAAAAATCATCTGCAATACTGTGTGGAGCAACAACTAGGCCTAGAGTTACATTTACAGAAAATCTATGCCTATATCACAATCAGTACTTTATGGATGAGTCCAAAGGACATGCATATATAGGTCATATCATATACATTGCTGCCACTTTGCCTTGTCACCTTACGAGTCGGCTGAGGATGCAGACTTCATAGTGTTGTACAGTCTGATAGCTGCAGGTACAAACGAGCGCTTGCAGCCGTCTGAACACTCTCAGGTGATCGCTTGAAGATGCTGCATTTAGGACGAGGTTCATTTCAGTCCTCATCGTGTCCTCCGGCTCCAGGCTGTTACATTTAGCCATTTAGTAGCTCACATTTAGGAGGATATATTTAGGATAGACCTGCAGTTTCCTCAGACATCCATCGACTCAACCTGTCCTAAAAGTTGTTTCTTGAGAACTTAGAAAGAAAGTGTGTTATCTCTGCTATCTCAACAGCTTGTACTGTTCTGAGAGTACATACAGGAGCATGTGGGGGCTTGTGCTGCTATGTCTTACCTCCCAGGCTGAACAGTCTTCAACGCTATGGCAGGCCGTAATCATAGTAAACAGAAATGTGGCACGCACAGGCATGAGTCCACCAGCAGCTCAAACTAACAGTCGGTGCTGGCGGACAGCAAAATGTCGCATCAGCAGATTGGGCTTTGTCCTTTTAACCGCAACATCAGACAATGACATATTTTCAAACGGAGCACATTCACATGTGATACCATCTTTAAGTTCATTGCTGGCGTCATAATCTGCCACTGTGTGTTTTAATGTCTTGCGTTGTATTCCTCTTTTCAGATGATATTGACGGTGTACCTCAGCGATGGAGAACAGGCGGTGACCGAGGTGCCCATCACCCCCGAAACGACGTGCCGCGATGTCGTCGAGTTCTGCAAAGAGCCCGGCGAGAGCGGCTGCCACCTGGCTGAGGTCTGGAGAGGCAACGGTAAGAAGGGGTCGGAAAAAAAAGCGAGCTCTTATTTTCTTGGGTGGGTGTCGCCAGCAATGCGTGAATCATGAAACTCCATTATCACCGAGCTTGACACTTCACTTACAGGCGCAAGAGTTTAATTATAAGAAGCAGTAGCCTTTAGCCTTCCTCATTACTGTGAAGACAAGAACTTCATTAAAGAAAGTTCAGTTGGTGAGCAGGGCCATGCATGACTACCTGGAGGAAGATCATGGAGAAACCATAGATAAGGCAGAAGTTTCACACCCTCAAAGAGACTAAAGCTATTATCACACTACAATAATATAACACGTGTTGGTACAGTCCACAGCACTGTCGCAACAGATTCTACTCGGTCCAAACGATTCGCTCCCATCACCACAGTCGTGCTGACACACCCGGTGTTATCAGCATTGTTTTGCCGAGGGGCCACTCCCCTGTTGAAAACAACATCCCAGCCAAAGGGCTTTATTAGCCCACGTTATGCAACCGTGTTCGGCTGGCGCCTCACAATGCAGCCGTCTGCCTCCGAAACCTCCTAAAACCTCTGTCTTTGTCTCTTTGTCGCTCTATGCCCACAGAGTGCTGTCCTCTTGAAATGTAAAAAGTAGTTATTCATCAATCTCAGTGGTCCCAGATTTTATAGGGATATCATCACTTTTATTTAATGTTGATTTAGTTCTGAAAACAACACACAGACAGACGACAGCATGAAGTAATAACAATACATTTCATTTAATGGCACCCCAAATGTCGATTTACATCAAATATGTTTTGACAAATCTTAACTTTTCTGTCTCTGTAGAGCGAGCGATCCCCTTCGAACACATGATGTATGAACACTTGCAGAAATGGGGGCCTCGGAAACAAGAAGTAAAGTTCTTCCTCCGGCACGAAGATTCACCAACGGAGAGCAGTGATCAAGGTGCGTGTTGTCGCAGTCTCCTCTCTGACACCTGTTCCGGCCGGCTGCTCAACTATGGACGCTGGTATTTAGGGCTTTACCAAAAGACTATTATACGTTCAAACTAAGCTTGTATTGAGGTTTTTGATTCGTGCTTCCCGTTGTGTGAAACGTGAGCGGTGCTCCGCTGCAGAATGAATTTATAGGGAAACGGTTGCCAAGTCTTTATCTGCAGATATGCAGGTTTAAACATGCAAATAATGCATCAATAGAAAATGTCATCGTTGTAAAGGAAGCTTTGAATTATCGGTACGTCCCTTCTGGTGTCAGTCAATGTTGTTTGATGAAGTTTAATTGATGCTTGACGGGGCATGTCAAAGGAATCTAACATTGCCCCATTTTCACACACACACACACACACACACACACACACACACACACACACACACACACACACACACACACACACACACACACACACACACACACACACACTCTGCATGACATGAATCTTTTTTTGCATTTGTGTTTGGGTGGAGTACAGCCACGTAAACATCCAGGTGTAAAAGGCATCCAAGCTTAAAATCAATCACTGAGACCTGCTCTGCACATGATCAGATACTCACTGAGGCACATTAATACTGTGTGCACATGCGTGGACATATAAAGGAAGTACACACAAAGTTAACAAACTCATTCTGGGGAGATCTGATTCATATTTGATTTAAATGTGGAACCTGACTAAGAAAGTGTATTTTGGCAGCAAATGTGCCATCAAGATATCTGGTGATTTTTTTTTTTTTTTTAGAAGTGGGGTTCTTTTTTTAATCTCTTCCTGTGAAGTTTTAATCATTTACTCTCATCTTTCCATCAAGCATTTCTTAAAAAAGAGTTTGAGTTCGGTGGCTTTAGTCAGCAGTGCCTGGCCCAGTTCTTAAATGTTTCTGTCATGAGCAATCATGTCAGGGAATTTTGAAACTATTCTTGACAATGGTTGTTGCCTCTGAATCTGTGTGTGTGTGTGTGTGTGTGTCTCTGCCCTGCCTGTCTTTGTGATGGAGACTGTTTCTTTTTTGCAGGGAGTCAGCAGTCTCAGGATCAGACGAGTCGCAGAAGTGGAAACTCCGGAGAGAAGCACAGTGAGAACGGGGTGAGACTTCATTAGTATTATCTAAATTATGTTAAAATAGAAAATGTACTTTTACGGAACAAACCAGGTCCATAGGCCATCGTGAGGTCCCTCAGCGTGGCTGCACAATCATATATAACCAGAGAGACAAAAAAGAAACCAAAAAAATATGAATAGATTACTAAAACAAAATAATTAAATTCTATCCCCCCTTAAGGAGTCTTAAGCTCTGTACAGTAAGTATCTGTGGATCCCTGATTCTGATGTGTACGCCAGTGTTTGAGGGTAACATCACAGACACTGGTGATACAGACATGCTCCGTGTCCACAGAGTATTTCCCCGTCAGGTGTCCCCGTTGTTGTGCATGTTGAGCTCTATAGCTTTAGGATGTGTGTTCTAGAGAATATGAATGACTCTGATAAGAGCAGCCTCTGGCATCCTTTCTCTCTCTCCGACCATCTGTCCCAGATTTCACAAAAGCAAAGTGTCGCGGTCAAGGAATCGTAACTAATTCAACCTCAAGGGTGGAGGGAAGAATCCAGCGCAGCAGGAAGTGGAGGGGTTGTTGTTTTTTGTTTTAAAAAAAAAAAAAAAATGATTGTAGCACAAGAGGCACCCAGAGGCCATTCCTGCTATTATCCGAAAACCCCCCCAAGTTGTGACTCTGAGGAAGTATCATACGGTCATATATATATTTACGGATCTAGAAATCGACGATTGTTCAACTCACGGCCGTCATCATGCTACTAACCTATAAAACGCACAGCAAGCAGAAACCTCTGTTTTATCGTCACTGTCGGTTCTACGTTATCAGCTGCACGGCCGGCTCTGCTTAACCGCCCAAGTGCCGAGGCTCAGTCGTGTCCGAGTTTCCTCCTGATATCTGATTTAGAGGATTATATCAGTCGGCCTGCTGGATGATATAACGGGCCCTAAGAGGATCATTGCTTTGGCTTTTCCACGGGCTGCTGCCCAAACCCCCCCCGGGGGCTTCCTCTCCACCACGCAGCGCTGATCCTCCTCTGGGAGCGACGCTGCCTCGTAAAGAGCAGAGGGGGCCTCAAGGGAACGCTTCCACCATCGCACGCATTCTCAATACTTTTTTTAACGTCACAATTTTAGCATCCAGACTTGATGGTGATGATGACAGCTTCTTGGCAGTATTGAGACGTCTCATTTCCTTTGCCCAGAGCTGAAACGATAAGTCGACAAAAAAAAAAAAATGAATCTGCAGCTATTTTGGCAATCAATCGCACATCGTTTCAGGGATTTTTCAACCAGAAATACCAAAGATTCTCTGATTCCAGCGTCTCGAATGTGAGGACGTGCTGCTTTTCTTCACCATGTATCACCGCTGACTGACTATCTTTTGGCTTTCGGACTTTTTTGGTCAAACAAAAAAAGCATTTGGAGGACTTTTCTCGATTTTGACCTACATCAGTTGGTCAATATATTAATCAGTAATAACTATAATTATTATATTCCTAGCTCTATATATGCTTATGTCAATTAGATGATGATTAGTTGGTCTATAGAACGTCAGATAATAGGAGTAGAGCTTTTATTTCCTGTTGGTCAAATCAAATAATCAGCTCTCACAAAGTCCTTTCTCTTCAGAACATTATTACACAAGTAATACTCATGAATAACTAGGTTATTTTACTCTGGAACATTATCCTGATGATTATTTTCATTAATAGGATCATTTTAGCCATAATCATGGATTGCTCTCCATTCCAGATCTGCACTAATCTATACAGTAGTCGGAGCATCAGTGAGGCCGAGGCTGCTCTCCTTCCCGGTCTGCTCAGTTGGGTGTTTCTCCAACTCCCTCTTCATCACTGTCTGAGGGCGTGTGTGTCTGTTTCTCCCTCGGGTGAATCCTCACTGATGCAGTGTTGCCTTAGTGCATTTGAGCGTGGCTGTGTGTGTGTGTGTGTGTGTGTGTGTGTGTGTGTGTGTGTGTGTGTGTGTGTGTGTGTGTGTGTGCCAGTGGCTTCCCTCGCTTTCTACATCTCGAGTTCGGTTGAGTCACCTCCTCCCCCCTCTGAATCTTCACTCATATCTAAATGCCAGGTAGGAAAACGCTGTGTGAGTCACACGGACAAAGCTAACACAGTGTCCGTGCCAAACTGTCTTTTTAAGAGACGAGATGATGCACGACGCGTATTGCTAAAGTCAAAATTGTTCCCAAAAAGAAGCATGTTTTATTCAGACAAGACGAGTCACAAAATGTCTGCCTGTTCTAATCGAGTGAGAGCAGTGGATTTAATGCTATTATCTGTTTTTCATGTCATCATCGTCTCCATGCCTCTCACTGATCTCACGTTTTTTTTAAGAAGCTCCCCTTTCTGAACCACCATTCTTTCCTGCATCGTCTCCTCCCTCTTTGAACACACTTCCTGGAGGCAAAGACTTGGAGCACTTCAGCGTTTCAGTATTCCGGTTTAGAGGACTGTACTCGCTCTCTCAGTGTGCTGTTTTATTGAAGAGCAGTCTGCCGGTGTGTTGACTGCAGCAGAAGTCTGTAGAATGATAGTTTGGGGAAAAACAGAACTGGATGTGATCGGGTTCCTTTATTCTGTGAGCTCTCGAACAAACACACGGGGGGCTGAAGAGGAGGATTTCATTGAAGATGTTTATGGAGGTGAATGTCTAGTAAAGCCAGTTCTACTGTTGCGTCTACTAGCTTGGTTTGCATTATATATAAACCCTATACCTTTTTATATTTATTAGTTGCGTAGTTGTTGTTTTTCTTGCTACAGTTAGTCGATCAACAGAAAAGAAGAAAAGCCAGAGAGCCGAACTCTGCTGTTGTTTGAGCCTCTGGCTGCTGAAATCAGATATCTTTTAAAACCATTTCTGCAAAAGGCCTTTTGCGTAACTTGTTTCTTTATTCTTATGTAACGTTTTTAGCTCATTTGTATGTGCTTTTTGACTGCATATTTGTCTTAAAAGTGCTATTTCATCAAGTATCTGTTACATAAATGTCACAAACATTCATGACACTACATGGGATCTCATGTTCTCCCAAATACCATTTAGATGTTTTAGGTACTGAAATGGAATTTGTTAGGTCCTGCCCTGTTTAAATCAAATGTTTCTTTAGCGTGAGTAAGATGGGGGCTAACCGTTTTAAGCTTATTGTACAAAAATTGACATTTAAATAGTTTTTTATCCTCATGAATGCAAACTTTCAGTGGTGTTTTAATAGTATAGAAGCACTTACTGTTTGAAATGTTTGCAAGCCCTTATGGGTCATCAGTCACTGTTCAGATTTCAGTGTGTTGTTGACCGATTCGTGTGTGTGTGTGTGTGTGTGTGTGTGTGTGTGTGTAGGTGGGGAATCAGCGCGTGGAGCTCACGCTGTCAGAGCTGCAGGAGATGGCCACGCGGCAGCAACAGCAAATCGAGGCTCAGCAGCAGATGCTCGTCGCAAAGGTAAAAGCCTTGTCTTTGTTATTTTATCTGAATATGAATCATCCCGCTGAACATTGTTCTTTCATTGAAAATATGCTTCTTAATATTCCTACTGGGGAACATTAGAGGGCACGCTGTCCGCTACACGAGAGGCTCACCACAAACTGCAATATCTTCCTGATATAAATTGTTAAATCTGAAGCACTGCCTCAGAATTATGTGAAAAAATGATGTCAGAAAATGTGCCAGTCCTTGGACCTAAATGTTATGTTCTCATGCTGGGATTAGCCCAAAAAAAATGGTTTGCCTTTCAAGATGTTTTCTGCGCTGGACAACCAAGACCAGACGATCACTTTTGCTGTAACGTGGCCGAGAGACATGGCAGACTATTTGCTGAAGCTCGACCAATCAAAGCGCGCCATCTTTCCCATTTTGCGTCGCGTACAGAGGTGATCGGTAAGGTGTCGGGTCTGTACGATATTATGACCTGTAAGTCTGAGACACGGAACTGGGCGTTAGTTCAAGGCCAAGCAAGTTCAGTACACAGCCTCGAAACGTTCTGTTAACGAGAAGATGAACTCCTGTTGCACTCCTGTGACCCAGAGGCCCACCATGACCTTAAACTGGGGCAACTGTTGTGTAACAAATGAGATGGGAGGCAGAATGAGTCACTGTGCTAGGATTGTCCAGTTTGTCAGAATTCATAATTCATACCGTCTTTATTGAAACTCATGCACAAACATTGCTGTGTTTACTCAAGCATGTAGATTATCACATCAGTTCCAAAAATGAGCTTTCATCTTGCAGTGGGAGGAATAAGAACCTTCACACGACCAGTCTACCAGGATTTTCAGTGCACCAACTCGAGTCCGACCGCCACGCTTGTGGTGTGCCGATCAGTCAAGACCAGTCATGCACGATGAAGCCCACTGTAGACCCGCAGATAGAAAGACTTATTTACTGCCTTTTGTTTTGGTGTCTCAGAAGTAGGCCCACATGAAGGCCCTGCAGTCATTTGGAAACCTGGGGCTGTCATTTCCTATTTTAGGACCTGAACTGGAGCAGTTCTCAGTTGGACGGAGAGATGAAGTCATCTGACCCTGACTTCAGACAGTCTTGACACAGCATTTAATTTAGTGCATACAGTAGAGAGATTTAGCCTAGTTTCAGGGTACGTCTGCCACGGAGATATCGTGTAAGCTTTGGGGTGGCGCCTTGCTGGTTTTAGCATTGAGACGGCTCGCTCTGTTAGATGCCGTATGACGTCATTTTTGCGCATTGCATTTTCCCCGTCGCCTTATGAAACGTCCCGTCTCTTGTCTGAAGGAGCAACGTTTGCGCTACCTGAAGCAGCAGGAGCGTCGCCAGCAGCAAACCGTTTCAGAGAGCGAGAAGCTGCAGAAGCTGAAGGAGCGCGTGGACAGCCAGGAGGCAAAGCTCAAGAAGATTCGGGCGATGAGAGGCCAGGTGGACTACAGCAAGGTCATCAACGGCAACCTGTGTATGTATACTTTCAATATGTACATCATTTACTAACCCATGCAGTTGTATATTTAAATCTAGTCACATCTAGAGCTAGGGAGAAGGATTGAGCTAACTTGCTAATTTGAAAGGTTACAAATGATGTGGTTTCTTTATTCCTCACATCCAGCGGCAGAGATTGAGCAAGTCAGCGGCCTGTTCCAGGAGAAGCAGGTCGAGTTACAGTCGGCAGTGCTGAGGGTTGAGCAGCTCAGCCTGCAGCTGGAGGACCTGCGGAGGGGAAAGCTCAACGGCATACAGACCGCCCTGGGGGGCCAAGTATCCGGCACTGCTGCCCTGGAGCTCCGTAAACTCTACCAGGAGCTTCAGGTACATCTAGTGAAAGCTTTTTTTTTAATGTTCGACTGTGTTTGCTTTACCCCTGGCGACGGTGACAGCGGTATCTATTGTCGTAGTGAATCTATACGTGTGTTTGCATGCGCTTTCATCGCCCACAGATCCGGAACAAGCTGAACCAGGAGCAAAACAGCAAGCTGAAGCATCAAAAGGATATTCTCAACAAACGCAACATGGAGGTGACGCTCATGGACAAGCGCATCAGCGAGCTGCGGGAACGCCTCTACAAGAAAAAAGCTGAGGCACGTCAAAAAGAAAACCTTCCTGTAAGACCAAGAGCGCTCAACACTTCTCCTCATTCAGACTCTTTTTGGTGGAAATGCTTCTGACAAAAGCCCCTTTATGAGGAAAAGCTATTTACTTTAAGAAATCATTTCTACTGACTCGTGTCATATATTATATACATCTCCTTCACATCTTGATGGTTTCCCTTGTCAACACTCCTGATATTTGATATTTTCTGACTCGTATAGCTCAACAGAGCCAACGGGCCTCCCTCTCCCCAGCCAGCTGCTGGTACTCTGGGCCGGGTTGCTGCTGTCGGGCCCTACATCCAGGTTCCTGTACCGGGTCGACAGGAAGGAGGCTACACCATACCCGCTGATCCCCTGAAGCCTCAGACTCTGGGTGTTAATAACCAGGCCAACCACGGCCGCACCAAGTCAGGTTGGTTGAAACCCATACAATTACAATTGCAGTGCAGAATGCATTTCACTTTAAAACACAACTGTAGCAGTGGAAACCAGGTGATGCATTATATGTTGTTTTAATTGAAGATTTGAGTTTCTTGTATTTTTTTGTTTTGCCCTCATTAAGAAAGCAGGAACATGGTCATGGCCAGTTAGACGAAGCAGAAGAGAGGATAGTGTCTGGATTCAGTTACAGAGTAGATTAGATACATGTAGTCCCAGAAGCTTTACTACACATTTAACACATCTTGCATGTCTGAAATTCCCTCCCGGGCCCCAACTGTTGCTGGTTTCTTCCTACCTGACTTCTCTGTTAATTCTCTGCCTGCACTTGATTTAATTTTTCCTTCCTCTCTAACCTCTCTCTCTACCTGTGTTGTACTGTGGTTCCCTCTCCTCTCCTCCTCTCTCTCATGTGTCGGTGCTGTCCTTTTTTTCTTTGTTCTGTCTCACTGGGTGGGGGTGTGGGTGGGGGCAACTCTTCCTGGGGCAGACGGTGTGCGCAAACCTCCCGGCCCTTGGAAGGTGTCTGATTTAGACATCGTTGTGGACCCGGCCCTTCCAGAATCACACCTGGGCACCGCAGCCTCCACTTGCTCTGACGGCACGTCCCGTGAGTGCACAGCGCTGCATTAACGAGGGATGGCACCTACTGAACCTTCTCTCTCGTGCACTGACCAATATCATAGTCGGTTTGATTGGCGACGAATTAAAGATGATCAAAAATAAGCTCTGCCCAATCCCGCCTTGAGCCCCCTTACGGTCTTATCACCGATTGATGTTTTTACACTCCACAGAACAAACTCACTGGAAAGGTAATGGAGCAGATTTTCTCCACCAGCTTACATGCACAGCTGGGGAATCTGAGGAGGAGACGAGCATCTGTGCCTGCTTAACATGAACAATGGCCGACTGATGGAAGCATCCTTGTTTGGCATCCTTAAGCTCTCCTGCCAATGCAGCGTTGAGCCAGTTTTGTTTTTTTTCTCTAAACTGGCGAGAGCAAATGTTGACTTTTCATTCGGAGTGTTTCCTCTGTTGATTGGCTAATGACGTCAGAGTAGTGTGGGGTGCCATCTTGAAACACTTTGCTGCCATCTGCAGAAATGTGACGCTCTTAATCGTAGCTGACATAAAGCCTCGTATGAGGGAAAGTGTCACTGACGAAGCACCGCCGATCCCCGTCTGCGTTGGTGCACTTCTGAGAAGGTTCAATGAGTCGAGTGCCTCGTAAAAAATATACACGCACAAGATATTTTGGCTTTGTTCTAACTTTATAACATCCCCCAGCCTGCCTAACCTCAACCATCGCTCCACATTCACACGACAACCGAGCTGTGAGAATCACTTTAGTTGTCAAACACTTAACATGCACAAGGAAGTTAACTTGTGCATGTTAAAATGTCACCGTTTCCTTTTAGACTCCTGTAGTGTCGGTAGAACTGCTTCATAATTACTTACTTAAAAATTAATCGAAGAAAAGTTTGGAAGCTGCTTCTTAAACAGATTTCCCAATCGGTCCCATTAATGTAGATCTACTTTATTGTTTGTTTATTTAAAGTTCCCTTCGGTACTAAAAAGAATATTGGAAATCTGAAAAGCCATAATTTACTTTTGAGACTTTTTTTGGGGTCTGTTAAGAGTCTGTTATTGTAATATTAATGGTGTCACAACTATCGCCGTTGTTTTGTTGTGTCTTCTTTTTCTATCTTCTTTCTTTTCAACCTATACTTGCATCCTTTACATGTATTGTTTTTCAAGTAATCAGTTTTTGTCTTGGAGACAAACAGTCCTTGCAGTCCTTGAATCTTTAGTTACTCTTTACCAAATGTAACTAAATCAAATAAAAAGCAAAATACACGTACGCAGTAGCAAAACACTAATGCAGATCCATTCATCGCCATCATTGCTTTGAAGTGAAGG
The DNA here is from genome assembly GCA_032191485.1 of Leptoclinus maculatus. Classification (NCBI taxonomy): domain Eukaryota; kingdom Metazoa; phylum Chordata; class Actinopteri; order Perciformes; family Stichaeidae; genus Leptoclinus; species Leptoclinus maculatus. The sequence continues at coordinate 29,382,015 of JAVDOI010000003.1, read as the reverse complement.
CTCAGGATTTTTATCCTATTGATCAACAGCTCCACTTGCAACATGTAGTGTGTGCTGTTTTTGATCAATTTAACTTTAAGAAGAAAGTAGGACAACTTGCAAATCCTTTGTGCAAGAAATACAGACATTTTGTGATTTGCCAGAGGTGTAAAATTTCAAAAAAGACGAACAACTGACCATGTAAATGGTACATCAAACTTTTCCCTTTTACGTCAGAGCAATTGGCAACAATCAGTGTGTTTAAATGTCTCTTAATGGTGTCTGGTTTAATAGGATAGGCTTCTCAAAATCCTGAACCCTCCGTTCAATACCAGTCCTAGGTCAAAATGGTCCAGATATGTGTTCTTGAAATACTCGTATTCCACTTTATGTGGTTAATCGCACAAAGTCACATATGTCAAACGTTACCATTTAGACCTACCTCTGGTGGATATGCTTTGTCACTACCCTGAGTCGTTTCTCATACCACCTCAATCACTCGTTGCTCTTTTGCAACACACTTACCGTGTCCTGTTTGTTCCCCAGCTAATGATACAGGTTGGCCTACTTTAGGCAAGACCAACACATCTCTAAAGCCTCCTGAGAGACGAGACTCTGGGGCCGATACCCAGGGCAAGAGCCCTACCTCGGGCTCCCCCGTCGCTCCGAGTGCAGAAAAGGTTCGTCCTCTTTCTTCTTCTCCGTCCAGTGTTCTGTAGCTCTTAACCTCGTCTATAAGAAAAATGTGAGATTGTGCTAGAGATGAACTGTCATAATGTCTTGATTAACTCAAGATTTAGTTCCAATATCTCTGCAAGAAATCATTTTTCCCCATTGCTTCTTCCCAGGTGCTAGACTCCAAAATGGCTGTGTCCTCCCCTGCCATATCCAAGCCACAGCCGCCTCCCTATGGCTCCCACCTCATCCACGCAAACTCGGCCAGCTCCTTGGAGCGGCGCAAGGACGTGCCTCCTCCTCCTCCTCCTCGCCCGCTCCCAAACCCGCCGGCTCCTGCTTGGCCCCGCGTCCCCCCCTCCACAGGCTCGTCCTCCCAGCAGATCCAGCAGCGGATCTCGGTGCCGCCAAGTCCCACCTTCCAGCCCAATGCGCCGCTCTTCCCTCCCGGGCTGAGCGAGCGACTGGACCCCCCGCCCGCTGTGGCGGTACGCCCCTTTATCCCAGACAGAGGATCGCGGCCTCAGTCGCCCCGAAAGGGCCCCCCCACCATGAACTCCAGCTCCATCTATCACATGTACCTCCAGCAGGCAGCGCCAAAGAGCCAGCCACTCAAGCCTGCTCTCAAAGCAGGTAAGAGCTGGGTTTGGAGAGATGTTGTGTCGCTTTCAATATTGCTGCTACTTGCTAGATCCAGTTTTGTCTTCTTAGACAGAAATTAAGAAAACAATGTTTTAAGTCAAGCCTGATGTTGCCTTACACATAAAAGAATAATCCCAGCCTCTTCCACGCAGTGAGGCAATCAGCTACTTCATTCAAAACTGGTCTTAGATCAGTATCTGTATCTGTATCGGTCCCTAGTAAAATTACCTAAAAGTAGCTGTTAGTCAGATCGGTAGTCTAAAATGTATTTTATGTAAATGTTTGACATGTTAGACTGCAGACTATCTAACCCATCGATACATTTTTGGCAGGTGAATCAATAATGATGATAATCCCACTCTCTCTGTTTGTCTCTAGTATATGGGAAGCCTGTCCTCCCCCCCAGCTCGACTCCCCCCTCGCCTCTGCCTTTCGTCCAGGCCGGAGGGGCCTTCCCGTTGCTCCAAGGCCACCCGGGGGGTGAGGACGCTTTGGACGGAGAATTTGACGATCACGATTTCTTCCGGCACCACCCGGAGCCCTTAGCGCCTCCTCCCAGTGTGGAGAACATCCCCCGACCACTCAGCCCCACTAAGCTCACGCCCATGGTGCACTCCCCGCTGCGCTACCAAAGTGACACCGATCTCGAGGTGCTCCGCAAAAAGCTGGCCAACGCTCCGAGACCGCTCAAGAAGCGCAGCTCCATCACAGAACCGGAGGGCCCCAGCGGACCCAACATCCAGAAACTGCTCTACCAGAGATTCAACACTCTAGCGGGAGGCATAGAGGGAAATGGAGTCGGTGGATCAGGAGGTGGCAGCGGTGCGGGTAATGGAACGCCATTTTATCAGCCAGCTAATCCTCCCGCATATCTGGGAGGCGACTCAGACAACGGTAACCTCCCCTCTGAGCCACCGCCACCAGGGGCGGAGGAGCCGGGCTCCGAGGCTCCACCTCCATCTACGGACGCCAACGCCAACGAGCCGCTGCCCTCGCCACCAGAGCTGGATCCTGCCGACGCAGAGGACGCAGAGGACGACAACAATAACAACATGGGAGGCTCTGAGGCGTCGCTGCCCAGCCCCGTGCCGGAGGTGACCACTCCAGAGGAGAGCGGCACAGGGGTCTCGCAGCTCCTGGTGAGAGATACGCCTACATAACAGTATTTAAGGAGAGATTTCAAATATACAAACTAACGTCGTAACATCTCCTTTCTGTTCACAGGACAAGCGCACAAACCTGAAGAAGCCAAACTCTGAGCGCACCGGCCACGGCTTCAGGGTGAAGTTCAACCCTCTGGCCCTCCTGCTGGACGCCTCGTTGGAGGGAGAGTTTGACCTCGTCCAGAGGATCATCTATGAGGTATGTCACGACTGTGTGAGTATACTTTTGATTTATTTGCAATTGCACGCATTTGGGGACAAGCACTCATCTTTTCATCCGGGTCTTTCTTTCTTTTTTTCTCAGGTGGAAAATCCGAGCACTGCCAATGACGAGGGCATCACACCCCTGCACAACGCAGTGTGTGCGGGACACCACCACATAGTCAAGTTCCTGCTGGATTTTGGGGTGAACGTCAATGCTGCAGACAGTGATGGATGGTGAGTGATGACTAAAGAAATTTAGTTCAGGTTGATTGGTCTGTTGTATCCCTTTCCATTTCTATATATTATGTTTATTTTCCCGTTTGTCCGAACAGGACTCCGCTCCACTGCGCCGCCTCCTGCAACAGCGTTCATCTCTGCAAGGTGTTGGTGGAGTCGGGGGCGGCCATCTTTGCCAGCACCATCAGTGATGTGGAGACTGCTGCAGATAAATGCGAGGAAATGGAAGAGGGTTACATCCAGTGCTCCCAGTTTCTATACGGTGAGAAACAAGCCATCAACACGTAGCAAATGAGCCCCGGTACTGTAATGCATCTTAGTGTTGGTTAGAAAAAGTGTTTTTGGTTTTGTCTGTAAAGATACTGGTGTGATATTGACAGTCTGTTTTTTTGGACACCCTACTGCAGGTGTTCAAGAGAAGATGGGTGTAATGAACAAGGGGACAGTGTACGCTCTGTGGGATTACAAAGTTCAGAACCAGGACGAGCTGGCGTTCAGCGAGGGGGACGCCATCACCATTCTGCGACGACAGGACGACAGTGAAACGGAGTGGTGGTGGGCGCAGCTTGAGGACAACGAGGGCTACGTGCCCCGCAACCTGCTGGGGGTAAACAACAAAATAGATTGTCTTATTTGTTTATCCTTATTATTGACTGAAGAGCTGAAGTCATTAGTGGTTTATTCGACGGGCAAAAAACTTAATTGCCCACTATTTTGATATGTTTGATAATTGGTTATTTGAGTTTCATATGCTTAGATGTCATTGGTTGTTGTTGCTATTCTGTTCAATTAAAAAAGGATTGACAAATTATTCGAGTCCTGGGTACCCAGAGAGAGAGAGAGAGAGAAGTCAGTGACAAAGTACATACCAGCAAACGTCACATTAATCATTTCTCCTGTTTCCATTTGTGTTCTTTGCAGCTCTATCCTCGGATCAAGCCTCGTCAGCGCTCCCTGGCATAGTGTCTCACTCTACTGACCATCAGCTGAACTAGGAACAAAACCAAGAGCAGAGAACAATGGGGCCTGGTGCTCTGTCTTCTCCCCGTGGCCATAACCCCCCCCCCCCCCCCCCCCCTTGTGCTTCTCACAAAATCCTTTTTTTTTTCTCTGAAGCAGTGGGCACCAAAGTCTTGACACACATATTTACAGAAGCACACACATACACAAGCACTCCGAAGGCTCTTAAACCACTCCATCCTGATCCCGCTCTCTCTCTCTCTCTCTCCTCCCTTTCAACCTATTGCTCTGTCATCGTCCCGACATGATTCACCCCGATTTCCGTGTCCGCTCTGTATCCGACATCGACTTGAAGAATAAAACACTAACCCGCGTCTCAGTATTTCTTGCAGTGTTCACACTTCTTCCGCCGTGAGTTCTGTGGTGGCACTGGTTGCATGACACTAAATGGGGACTGGAACGATCGGCCCTCGTGGTGAGACGACGATGATTGTTGTTGGTGAAATTGACTTTGAATTTGATCCCCTTGCACGAAAAACAAACAAACGCAGAAAAATGTGCTCTGTGTTTGATTTCGCTGTCTAACCACCAAAGATGAATATAGATTTGAACAATTACCCTCCAATCAGTCATTCACAGCTCCTTCTAGATATCGTCATGATTCAGAAAAGGAAAATGGAAAAAGTTGTTGAGTATTAACTACACGGGCCAGTCCGAACAAATCAAACGTATTAAAGCAAAGGTGAATATAGATTGTCATGAACATCATTTGAAGACTTGTTTTTTCATTCAGTGTCATCTGTTCAGAATCTGGATGCAGGGTAATCCAGTTTTTCTGTTTTATGGGATTTCAAGATCCATTAAGCTGTGTGAAAAATACTGAGTCTGTATGTTTGGTAATCTGAACGAATGCTGCAGTTTACGAAAGATACTGTGATGGAAATAATCAACAAACAGTATTTTGCTTTACCAAAAAAAGGTTGATTGAGAAGCTGTGACTGCATAACATCTGGAGAGTGTGTCTAAAATGGTAGAAATGTAAAATATATCTTACTTTGGGTATTTAGGGATTGGGAAAAACAAGTTTTTTAATTCCACAGTGGTGAGGCTCCACAGCGACAGAAAGATGCCCGTTCTTGATGGTGTTATTGGGACATTCTTGCTAATTTCAAGTCCTTTACAGTCTGTATAGTGTTTTCAAACATTTACATTAAGTTGGTTCTCACTTCAAAGATTCATTCATTCATTTCTTTCTGACTTCTGGCACCTGATTAGATTTCACGTTTAACTTGACAACATGTCAAGAAGATCAGGAAAAGGAGAACTTGCAAATAATGAATGAAGTCCAGACACTGTGCCTCAAAACCACTGACATCATCATCCAAACCATAATACACACTTTGTTTACCACATTAGAAGTTCACACTCAATATCAATAACCTAGTTATTTTGCTCTACCAGCTGCTGAGCATGTCTCCGGTCATCTAATGCTGCAGGTATTTTTCTGTGGCTGTGACAAACCCCACTTGAAACACTTAATCTCAGGACCACCATGGTGCTGCTGACACTGTTCCACCACTAAACTAGTGATCATATTTCTATTTTTATCTCTACAAACATCACCTTCATTTGAGCGCCGTACCAAACAAAAACACAGTACAAAATTGGAGAACAAATCTCTCAGCGATGGGCAAAAAATTATTGATGGATGAAGAGAAGGTTTATTATGTCTGAAATGTAAATCTGCTTCAGACGTATGAACCTTCTCCCAAGTTCTGTTCCTCCAGCTGCCCCTCTTTCAGGTATTCACCATTCCAGTAACACTCATACATGTGTTATCACGTCATTGAACATCTAGAGTCCATCAACTTGTTCTGAGCCTTGAGTGTTATGCCAAGTGTGCTAGTGGCCCAGGCTCTACATGGCTTAATCTGTACATAGTGTGAGAAGACGTGCTATATGTTTGCTGTATGGACAAGTGGGCTTTCTGTATAAACGCTGTACTCACAGATTGAATTATGTAAATGTGAAGAATAAAACAGAAGCTCTGGCATGACTGATGTCTTTCAGTGTTGCATCAGCAAAACAATGTTACATTTTAGGAATTGTGAAAATATTGTGAATGTTTCTTTTTCTATAATAACACGGCCATGAATGATGTACTGAGAAGCAGCTGTGTCTTAAGACATTTTACTTATAAATGTAATCTTATAAAATGTAGTTTTGGTGAGAAACTTAAATAAACCCAGTTGTTGGAAGGAGATGTTTTCACATCAATATAAAATAGATATTAGAGATTATTTATGACCTGTTTAACTTCCTAACATTAGCTCTAAGTAGCTTATAATATAATATATATATATATATAATAAATATAATTTTATCAATAAAAATACAATCTTTTATTTCTTCGTCGTTTTAATTTTATGTTTTTATGCAAAAACCACTATGACTATCAAAGTAAAAGGATAACATTTAGAATTTTTTATGGTTTAAATTGACTTCAGAGATTTTAAATACAGTTCAAACTCTTTATAAAAAAAAATGAGTGTTTGGCTTGTAAACTTACACTTATGTATATAGAATTTGGCAAGAATAATCAGCTCATGCACACCGTGAATCAATTTACGACTCAAATTATGGAGTTTACCTTTGGGCCACCAGAGGGCACCAAATTATAGTACATGAAGTAATAACTGACACCAATCAGATGGTAAAATGTGACCCTCGCCACGGTAAATACATGGCCTGCTGTCTTTTGTACCATGGTGATGTGGTGCCCAAAGATGCCCAAAGTCCCATCATACAGCACACTACATGCATGCGTGATTCACACTATGGCCAGCAGTAATCAGGCACATTGTAAGAGAGTGGTACCACAAAGATATGAGAGTTAAGTTGAAGTGTTTTTAAGTTTTCCACTACTCTGGTAAGCATATACATAGTGTGTGTAACTTCTCACACTATAATGTGCTGAAAAGTTCTAAACTGAGAGAACATATTGTTTTTGTGGTGATTCTTTTTTCCATTTTCAGTTTCCTGTGTTTTTTTTTTAACCAATTAGCCTTCACGAATAAATTATCTGTGTATGGCACCGATTCCACAATAACAAGAAACAACACGTTTGTTTGCTCTGTTTGCCTTTCCTACATAGTGAAGTCAGTACAATGTTGACTTTTGATTTTGTTTTCATAAAAGTTGATGGATTTGGGTTTGCTGACGCTGGCGCAAGCACAAACAGACGAAGAGGGGACGCTGGCGCAAGCACAAACAGACGAAGAGGGGACGCTGGCGCAAGCACAAACAGACGAAGAGGGGACGCTGGCGCAAGCACAAACAGACGAAGAGGGGACGCTGGCTTAAGCACAAACAGACGAAGAGGGGACGCTGGCGCAAGCACAAACAGACGAAGAGGGGACGCTGGCTTAAGCACAAACAGACGAAGAGGGGACGTTGGCGCAAGCACAAACAGACGAAGAGGGGACGCTGGCGCAAGCACAAACAGATGAAGAGGGGACGCTGGCTTAAGCACAAACAGACGAAGAGGGGACGCTGGCGCAAGCACAAACAGACGAAGAGGGGACGCTGGCGCAAGCACAAACAGACGAAGAGGGGACGCTGGCTTAAGCACAAACAGACGAAGAGGGGACGCTGGCGCAAGCACAAACAGACGAAGAGGGGACGCTGGCGCAAGCACAAACAGACGAAGAGGGGACGCTGGCGCAAGCACAAACAGACGAAGAGGGGACGCTGGCGCAAGCACAAACAGACGAAGAGGGGACGCTGGCTTAAGCACAAACAGACGAAGAGGGGACGCTGGCGCAAGCACAAACAGACGAAGAGGGGACGCTGGCTTAAGCACAAACAGACGAAGAGGGGACGCTGGCTTAAGCACAAACAGACGAAGAGGGGACGCTGGCGCAAGCACAAACAGACGAAGAGGGGACGCTGGCGCAAGCACGAACAGACGAAGAGGGGACGCTGGCGCAAGCACAAACAGACGAAGAGGGGACGCTGGCGCAAGCACAAACAGACGAAGAGGGGACGCTGGCGCAAGCACAAACAGACGAAGAGGGGACGCTGGCTTAAGCACAAACAGACGAAGAGGGGACGCTGGCTTAAGCACAAACAGACGAAGAGGGGACGCTGGCGCAAGCACAAACAGACGAAGAGGGGACGCTGGCTTAAGCACAAACAGACGAAGAGGGGACGCTGGCGCAAGCACAAACAGACGAAGAGGGGACGCTGGCGCAAGCACAAACAGACGAAGAGGGGACGCTGGCGCAAGCACAAACAGACGAAGAGGGGACGCTGGCGCAAGCACAAACAGACGAAGAGGGGACGCTGGCGCAAGCACAAACAGACGAAGAGGGGACGCTGGCGCAAGCACAAACAGACGAAGAGGGGACGCTGGCGCAAGCACAAACAGACGAAGAGGGGACGCTGGCTTAAGCACAAACAGACGAAGAGGGGACGCTGGCGCAAGCACAAACAGACGAAGAGGGGACGCTGGCTTAAGCACAAACAGACGAAGAGGGGACGCTGGCGCAAGCACGAACAGACGAAGAGGGGACGCTGGCTTAAGCACAAACAGACGAAGAGGGGACGCTGGCGCAAGCACAAACAGACGAAGAGGGGACGCTGGCGCAAGCACGAACAGACGAAGAGGGGACGCTGGCGCAAGCACAAACAGACGAAGAGGGGACGCTGGCGCAAGCACAAACAGACGAAGAGGGGATGCTGGCGCAAGCACAAACAGACGAAGAGGGGACGCTGGCTTAAGCACAAACAGACGAAGAGGGGACGCTGGCTTAAGCACAAACAGACGAAGAGGGGACGTTGGCGCAAGCACAAACAGACGAAGAGGGGACGCTGGCGCAAGCACAAACAGACGAAGAGGGGACGCTGGCTTAAGCACAAACAGACGAAGAGGGGACGCTGGCGCAAGCACAAACAGACGAAGAGGGGACGCTGGCGCAAGCACAAACAGACGAAGAGGGGACGCTGGCGCAAGCACAAACAGACGAAGAGGGGACGCTGGCGCAAGCACAAACAGACGAAGAGGGGACGCTGGCGCAAGCACAAACAGACGAAGAGGGGACGCTGGCGCAAGCACAAACAGACGAAGAGGGGACGCTGGCTTAAGCACAAACAGACGAAGAGGGGACGCTGGCGCAAGCACAAACAGACGAAGAGGGGACGCTGGCGCAAGCACAAACAGACGAAGAGGGGACGCTGGCTTAAGCACAAACAGACGAAGAGGGGACGCTGGCGCAAGCACAAACAGACGAAGAGGGGACGCTGGCGCAAGCACAAACAGACGAAGAGGGGACGCTGGCGCAAGCACAAACAGACGAAGAGGGGACGCTGGCTTAAGCACAAACAGACGAAGAGGGGACGCTGGCTTAAGCACAAACAGACGAAGAGGGGACGTTGGCGCAAGCACAAACAGACGAAGAGGGGACGCTGGCGCAAGCACAAACAGACGAAGAGGGGACGCTGGCTTAAGCACAAACAGACGAAGAGGGGACGCTGGCGCAAGCACAAACAGACGAAGAGGGGACGCTGGCGCAAGCACAAACAGACGAAGAGGGGACGCTGGCGCAAGCACAAACAGACGAAGAGGGGACGCTGGCGCAAGCACAAACAGACGAAGAGGGGACGCTGGCGCAAGCACAAACAGACGAAGAGGGGACGCTGGCTTAAGCACAAACAGACGAAGAGGGGACGCTGGCGCAAGCACAAACAGACGAAGAGGGGACGCTGGCGCAAGCACAAACAGACGAAGAGGGGACGCTGGCTTAAGCACAAACAGACGAAGAGGGGACGCTGGCGCAAGCACAAACAGACGAAGAGGGGACGCTGGCGCAAGCACAAACAGACGAAGAGGGGACGCTGGCGCAAGCACAAACAGACGAAGAGGGGACGCTGGCGCAAGCACAAACAGACGAAGAGGTGACGCTGGCGCAAGCACAAACAGACGAAGAGGGGACGCTGGCGCAAGCACAAACAGACGAAGGCCATGCTGCCACTGCCACCATTAAGACCAAGCGCACCATCCAGTTTGTGGACTGGTGCTCCACTGGTTTCAAGGTTGGCATCAACTACCAGCCGCCCACTGTGGTTCCTGTGGAGACCTGGCCATGGTCCAGAGGGCCGTGTGCATGCTGAGCAGCACCACTGCTACTGCAGAGGCCTGGGCTCGGCTTGATCACAAGTTTGATCTGATGTACGCAAAGCGTGCTTTTGTTCACTGGTATGTAGGTTAGGGTATGGAGGAGGGAGGGTTCTCTGAGGCCAGAGAAGACATGGCAGCTCTGGGGAAGGATTATGAGGGGGTTGGACTTGATTCTGTTGAGGGTAAGGGTGAAGAAGAGGGTGAGGAGTATTAGAAAGAACATAAATCCACTAGTTAAACAGGACAGTTTGTGGTGTAAAATGACAGTTTGGCTACATTATCAATAACATTTTTGCCAATCCGACATATGTTCAGAATAAAAGTCCTTTGTTCTAAATATGGTTCTTGTGTTTGATATAACTTTGAGCAACACCTGTACAACAAAAACACCATGAACATATATAGTACTCAGCGTTTACAGTTTACTTATTACTCATTTTACTTGAAATAAGTGTTATGATTTTGTAGTTTAAAAACTAAAGTATATTTTGTTTTTACAATCTTTGGGTTGATTATAGTCATGATTACATTTGATTATCAATAGACAAGAATAATACATTTGTAATAGAAAAAGATGATCTGCTCTACAGCCAAACAAATCTATTTTATTATCATATAACACAAATAAAAACTGAAAGTCTGCACAAATTACAAGGCAATAAACTGACAAAGATAAACCATCACCACTCAAATATTTACAATGGGAAATCATTCAAAGTTTTTGTCACATTTTGTCTTTTAAATGCAACTAGTTATTTCTAAAGGTTCGCGAGAAGAGCATCGCTGACACCCTACACTACAATATCCATGAAGCACTGGGAACAAAAGGATTACGCATGCGCATTGACTGCTCGAGTACAAACGATGACATCACGAGCAGCTCGGACCAACCAGTCTTGTTGAATTATCTCCGTGTCTGGACTCTTGTGTGTGTTTTTTCCTGCGGCTTCACTTTTCTGCTAACCTGATGAACTTGTGGACACGGTTGACGAGAAAGATGTTCAACGCGACGAGGTAAGGACGACGTCGGTGGGACAGAAACGCTAAAGCTTGCATCCCCACGGCGGAAACAATAGCCGAGTTACCGTTGGTGGTGACCTCCGTACCGGTGCGGCCACTCCACACAACAGCCATCGTTAACGTGGGCTGTGGCGAGTTTACGGAAGTATACCCGGTCTAACTTAGACTGGAGTCACCAGAGAGGAGTCGGGTGGCATTTGCATCTCTTTTGCAAACTGTTTGGGTTTTGTCTGCACTTCCAGCGGCTTCCACTCCAGCTAAAAAAATACCCAAATGAAGCTATCCAGAAACGACTATATCCACACTGTGGTGCAGGATCCTCCTGGTCCCCCACCAAAGAGAGGGACAGTTGAAGTCGTTCACTTGTGGATCCTTGTGATCATTAACGCCTCATATATTTATGTAACTCAAGGAGGTCAGATCATATCCTTTTCTTACTTCTTAATACTGAGATATTAGCTGCACAATGACTGAAGGTGTGCAGAACAGTGTTGTTGGTGCATCCTATATGAATGGATGTGAGGTTGATGGTGTTAATGTTGGCATGATAGGCAATAAATAAAGCTGAGAATAGTAACTGAATAGTAACTAGTACTAGTAACCTTTTTATGATGGGGTCATAAAAGAAGTATTACCAAGATGTTGGGCATTCTACAGTTATACAATGGACTTAATAGTGGTTTCGAGGGGATAAACTATGCAACTTTGGTATTGCTGTTTTGCAATTTGTTATTATAAAATACATACGGCAATATTGACATTACTGCTAGAAGATAACATTGTAATATATGTGCCAGTGCAGATTTGATCAGTGAGTCTGTAATCTGCAGGCACACAGGTCCACAAAGGCTTGATAAATTGCCTTTCGACGATTTTTTTGCGTGGATTATGTTTTTGAGCTATGAATCGTATTTATATTGAAATTCCAGACTTGGTCATCTCTTGACATGTACCATTGTCACCCGTGATCGTAAATTCAGTTCCCATACAGTTGCTTGGCCCTCATAAAGGCACATTACCCTGGATGAAAGGACCGGCCTCTGGGGGCTTCAGACATACGATACTTCACCTGTTCCGAGTTAATATTCACTTGTATCGCTCTTGCTGAGAAGCGACTCAACTTGTGAAAGCCACAAAAGTTTCAGGTCAGTCAGAGAAGCACAACACGGAGATTATCAGAGCGCAATCATTCTAGCTTATCAGAAAAGTCTTGCATTCCCGAGAATTAAAAGGCTCTAAATCATCATGGGGGGGGGGGGGGGCATGTATGTGCTTGTAATGGGCCGCTGCCTTGTGAGAGGGCTTACCGCTGCGGTGTGATCCGCTCCGCAGACGTGTTTTCACTGTAAACACGGGAGAAGCCTTACGTGATGTACCGTGCTATTATTTTGTCCACAGTGGTAATGCTCAGACGGGGAGTTGGCGGGCCCTGACGTTTTTGATGGCACGTCTTGTTGACTGATGATTAGGCTTTGTTGGAACTGCATCACAGATATTGGTGCTGGTATTAGTTGACGTTGGCACGCTAAACCATCTTTAACAAGCACATTAAATGACACATTGCATTGGGTTTGCTTCCTCTACACCGGCACAGCCTTCGGCTACAGCAACTCGCACCGACCTTGTTTCTTTGGCACCGGTTGTTTTGTTGATGTTTCAGGTCATCGCCCTGTTGTCACAGACAGTGACAGTCACTGTGCTGCTGACGGAAACAAGAGTTTGATAAAAAAAAAAAAAAACTGTCCTGGGGGGGGGGGGGGGGGGGGGGACGACGACAGACAGACTGCAGCATTGTTGTGATGTGAGCTGCTCTGAACTGACAGCAGGCTGAGCTTTAATTGTGTTTAAGAAAGACTTTTCAACCACTCTTGTCCACCATTTGTCCACCAGCCACTGACATCAGAATATATCAGGGAAAGAGTAAAAGACAGCACCACAGGGGGGAAGGAGGTATAGACTAATTATTCTTTCAACGGCGGATGTCATTAAGGCGTGACTGTAAAACAGCTGAGCCCCTATAAGACCACCATATGTCAGTCAGCATGGGTTCTGTATGTCGATGATGGGTTGAGCCTCAGAGAGAATACTGAAAAGGTACTTCCTTATTTAAGATGTTATGTCAGCGTTCTTTTTAGTGTCCTGATGATGTTACTGTAAACCACGCGCCGTGGAAACCTGTTTGTGTACTTTGTGTGGCAATGTTAGTAAACAAAGCATGATTTTTTTTTTCCTTAAATGTAAAATAAAGATGATGTACCTTATTTCTCAGGTATTTAAGTGCCAAAAACATTCCTCTCTGGATGTTTTGTCTAAACTTCCCTACATCTAGATATATTGACTGCACCAGAGGATTTCATCACCACATTAGGGCTCCATCTGACAATTAATCTGCAGATTATTGTTCTCCATCAATTGTTTGGTTTTCAGACAGTTTTGTTGTTTTGCTTTAGATCCAGAATTGTCCGTTTCAGCAGCAAATGTATCAGAACCACAGAAGTCATTTTCCTGTTGGACTAGTCCAGTGATGTTTACCTCGATGAAGTGATCTCAAATTGTTTTGGGGGAACAGTTCCTCCGGGTCGGTGTTGTGTCAGAGCTTCATGTCCTCAGATCTCTCTCTCTCTCTCTCTCTGCACCATGTGTAGCTCCGCTGGCCCGCCACAACAATAGGCCCGTACGACTGTTTGAATGTGCCATTCTTTGGTGCGGTGTGCTTCACTTGGGCCAGACAATAGCTTCATTTAGCATCCCTTCTCTATCGAGGCCCTGCTCTGTCACCATGCCCCCCCCTGCCCCCCCCCCCCCAGCCTGGCCTGGCTTTGGGGACAGCTGGGAGCTTCGACAGACGTTTTTTTTGGGGGGGGGGAGGCCACACCCAAGACCCAACCTCACATTGTGAGGATTGCTGCTGGACCACCTCTCAGCCTTGCTGTTTTGTAAAAAGTTGACTGAGTGTTTAAAAACCAGAGAGTCTGGGGTTTCCTGCAGTGTTTTAAATTAATTTGAATACACTTTAAAAAAAATAAGACATCAACCTTTCAACAAAGGGAAAGCCATTTTTTTCTACTTCCCCTTTTTTAGTAAAAACACAAAATTGAGGCCTTGATAATAATAATAATAGATAAGTTTAGATATACCCAACAATGCTTGTCCCCTCTCCAGACCGCTGACTCCTGGCCTCTGTGATTGCTCAGAGGTTAAAGGGCAGCGCACCCTTTTTTTCCAGCTCAGCCACCCAATGGTGGCAGGTTTTTAATTAACGGGCCTTAAGGTTGACTGCTTTCAGACCCTTGAGTAATCGATCCTTCAGGGCAAGTCATTCTCTATTTCCCCAATTTTTTATTAGCGATTTAAAAAGCGAAAAGAAAAGAAGCATCACAGCTTTTAGATGATGTTGACTCGGTCTGTGACAATAACTGGCTGCAGATGTTAGTCAATACGTTGTGATGAATTTATAGAATCTAAAGAGTTTGGTGTGAATCCTAACATCCGTCCACTGAACTACAGCTGTGTGATTATTAGGTGTGTTTTCACAGTCCAGCCCCATCACTGTTGTTTCTGTGCAGACTCATCTTCACCAGGCAGGCTCCCTCCAGAGAAGCAAGCCTTGATCCGCAGACGTTCGCTTCTATTACTAGAACTGGGTGACCTATGAAAAATATATTTTGGGCCAATCTGAACTTGTTGCAGTTGTGCCCTCGACAGCACAGTACAAGCTGTGCTACTTCTGATGCCTGCAGAGATACTTTCTGTTTAAAGAGGTAAAGACTCATCAGAGCTATTGTGTGTAAAAATGCAGCAGCACTTAGTCTCACAAATCCATTAAATAGACTATTTTGAAGCATATGATCATATTTCTAATGGACCGTTCTCGCTGTGATAGCAGGAAAACCCCAAAGCTTTCTTTATTTTCACTTGTTTTATTCTGCAGACAGAACAACAGTTTATCTGATTTATGAAAAAGGGTTTCCTTTAGGAAATATATAAGACCGAAGTACAGAATAAGTGAGATCTCCTTTAAATATACTTCAATAGACGACAGCGCAACTAATGGTTTTGAGCACACTGAGCTGTAATCTTCCCCCAAAGCTGAAAAGATGAAGTTATAAATGGCCTATTCACTCAAATACAAATCTTGATTTAATTCCTGGTTGAGTGCCTGTTATTTGGACTGACATAATTGTCTCAGGCTGTCCAGTATGTCACATGACGGGAGCTCTACTTGCTTTGGTTTTGTTCCTCACTGAGGTCTTTTAATGGCGTAATGTTTTTCAGCTCCTGTGGTTTTTCTTTTAATTAATAGCCTTGCTTTGCGTTTCCTGCTCAGGAGTGGCGTTGGGTTGTAGTTGACAAAGTTAGAAAGTGACTGTTCTCTTGCCAGAGTGGGAGAATTACGGCAAACCTCGGTCATTATCATGACAATGAGCATCCAGATTAATCACTTGTGTGTCGTAGCCGCAAGATGTGGAAAGAGTGTAGCCATGCTGCGGTTCAAACAAAGGGAGCATGTGTGTCTTGTACGTGTGTGGGGGAGTCCCAAAACCGAGATGTTGGTTTGGGAGGATGGGGGTGGTGGTGGGGGGGGGGGGGTTTATGGGCCAAGTGGGATTCATGTTTCAATCCTCGCTCACCTCCATCAGCCTTTGTCTAGAACACATTATCAATGTTAATTCCCCCAAAAGCAGAGATTCTGGAAATACGACGTTTCTTTTAATGAGTTTTACAATCGTGGCGGTGTCTCTTGAGCTCATCTGTCTCTGTGCTTTTGTTGTTGTTGTTGTGACGTTCCAGCTGGTCGGACGCCAGCATTTTGTCTGACAGCAAAAGTTTTGTGCAGTCATCAAGTTCAGGCTGCTACTTGTACCTGTTGTAATTACAGCTCAATCACGGAAAGCTGACGGGTGTTCAACGTATCAGAGAGTAACTTATGACGCTCACCAACGCAGCTTGGTACGTAACCTGTGTGACAGCATTTCAACCTTTTAATACGAGAAGTCATGAGATTCCCTGTATGTCGTATGTCGTATCTAAAAAGCAGGCCTTTTTCATCCAATTTTGAGCTGAAGCTCAACTCCAGCGTGATGACCTTAAGGTATAATTTCAAGCCTCCCGGGTCTATATTTGTGCATGAATTAGCAGAATATGTTACGCATCCTTTTTTGAGTCAGATGCCAACGTGTTTCCCTCTCCGAAAACAAACCAAAGCTTGTCTAACACGCCTTGAAAACAGCCTTGAAAACAGCGGACCGATATCAGATTCAGCAGCAGATTGTGCCAGAGCATTGGCATGCTTTATCCTGCTCTGGAAATGCCGCCCCACCCTCCGTAAAGCACGCTTCAAGTTCTGACAAGTTATCGGGCAAAGAGCGAAGCCAGAAAAAATACGTTTAGGTCGTATCGTTTACCTTTTATTCATGAATTGAATACAACTTCATGAATTCAAGAACAAAGGATTAAGTTGAATTCTTTGGGACCGGTTCATGGATGGAGTTCACTCGCTTTGCAAAGTGGATTGTCTTGATAATATATGCAAATAAATACAGCCTTTAGTTTATTAGTTGCTCTGTGTGTGTGTGTGTGTGTGTGTGTGTGTGTGTGTGTGTGTGTGTGTGTGTGTGTGTGTGTGTGTGTGTGTGTGTGTGTGTGTGTGTGTGTGTGTGTGTTGTGTGTATAGGGCTCCTAAGCTGAGATGTTGGTATTTTTTTTACCATGGTAATGTTATTTCCCGTTAACTCAGTTGGCGTCTCTGTGTGCCGGTAATGTCAGTCATGCACATTCTTATTGAGTTTGCAGAATCGGGGATTGTTTAAGAAAAGCGCCTTTTGTTTTGTTTGTCATGAAGCACATTTGTGACTTCTTATGAATAACTTTCATGAAAGCAACGCATGCCAGCCTGGTTCTGAACTGACGCCGCTATGTCTTCGTTCTTTACACATCGACAGGTATAGGAAACGTTTTCTTAGCCACCTTCTTCCCTCCGGGACCAGAACGTGTCCCCGGTTTCTTTGGGCAGAGCTTTTTAGGCGACGAGGTTCCCACAGTATAACATATCTGTGTGATAACATAACTGTAGAAAAGCCGTCAAAACAGCCACGCAAGTCGGACAAAACCAGCTGCGTCAACAGCTAACTGTTCTTCGGGAGCGATTGTATTACAGCTTTTAGTGGCAACCATTGTCCATATTTCTTTCTTCTCTCACCGTTATGTAACTTGTTGTACTTTTCCCAGTGTTATGGGGTCCATTAGAACAACTGGTTCATCTGTCATCTGTCATTTGGGGGTTGTTTTACATTTTGATCCGTTGGTCTGCTTTTCGTGAGGATTCGAGTGATATCAGCACCGTGTTGTTTGAGAGGCCACAGGTTCAGAGGCTGTCAGGTCGGTCCCGTTAAACAGCAGGTGTCCTTGTTAACATCCCCAAAACATCCTTTTTTTTCTGCCATTTGTGTTTTTGGTTTCATTTTCAACTGCACCGCCTGAGCTCCCTTTGGTTTTGGGTTCCCGGGCAGATTTAACCTAGCTTTAATATTTAGTTTTGGCTCGTCTGTGTCTCAGCTTGTTTTTCTCTCTGCTGAGATTATCACACACTCCGAGATAAGCAGCTTTTAGCTCGGCCATGGCGGTCGTGCAAGATGGCCGCTGTACTGTGTCCCGGCTTATACTTCTGCCTCTGTGTCAGTCAGTCAGACACGAGCCAGTCTCACACCCGTGAGGGCGGTCACAGACCTCGGACCTTTTCACATGGATTTAGTGTGGTGAGCTAATTCTCAGAGCATCCGTGTGTGACATTAGCTAATAGCCATGCCATGTTTTGAAGCTGTCTTCACCCTCAGAGCAGACTGGATACTGATTGGCTTATGTCGGATTACTCTATTTGATTTGTTTGTTTGTTGTATGTTTCCTCTAGTGTAATACTCAGTGCGTTATGCTGTTATGCTATATTATCCTCTTTCTTATCTCTCTGCTGGAATCGTTAACCTAGTGATTTCTCAGCGCGCTGAGCTTGGCCTACATGTGGAGGGGGATCAACAAGTTAAGCCACAGCCTTTTAACCCTCGCATTCTGTCAATCCGTTTCAAGCACGTTCGCTGCAGCTGCAGCCGCTCACTTCACAACATGTTCGCAGCACTTCCTTCCACTACCGCCGAGAAAATACGTTCTCCTCGTATCCTTAGCTTCTCCGGGTTGTGAATTAAGAAGTTGATTTAAGTGATGAGTAATTCTTTGCAGGTTAATCACACGTCTTATACTATTTTACATTATATATTATACATTTCTTTCTTATAGTTCCACTCTAAATGTGAGATTAGTGGCTGTTTTGAGGGATGATCAACTGTAAGTTGATATGCTTTTTTACTAGAAAACAGTGCAAAGAAACTACTTAAAACGAGACTTTCACTCTCAATAATCAGACTTATAATATCTGCTTATAAACAGGTATTGACTGAAATGTGAAGGGAGACCACGGTGACAAACTATTTACCTCCTGATGTTTTTTATTATTTATATGCTTTCATTGGACTACAGGCAGGGTCTGTGCGGGTAGATTTGCCGTTTGGTGGCGAGTCAAAAAGTAAATATAAGACACTGATTACAGGAAATAGATCCTCACTCGTTGTGATTATGCCTTCTGGGATGGACCTTTTCTATTCCAGTGGGTAATTACAAGCTTTCCAGAGGGTGGGCAGAGACCAGTGGGACCTTTTTATTTTCAATCCTGGCACTTAATTTGTGAATGTTAGGGTCTCCTGCAAAGGGAAGGGCTGCATGGGTGGAATTTATGGATATAGCCCCACCCTACAATGAATATGTACGGTGCAGCCCTGTTCCCCTCCACCACATGAGACGAGCCATAATACAGCGTTACCCCTTCACACATTCCTTGGCTGCCGTTTAATTTTACTTGAAGGTCTGTCAGTCACGATTCTGCTGAGCATATACTAATCATTAGCATGTAGCAAAAACCTTCTTTCTTTTCCATTATTTATTATATCAATTCACAATTCACCAATGTCTTTTTTATTTCCTAGTAGTACCAGCGAAACTTGGGTCAACAGGCGCTGTAATCACAGCGGAACTTCTCAGGGTCTTCTACAATCTGCAGCCAATCAGATTCTCATGTTTACTTGTCCCACCGTTGATGCGTTACAAACTGATTTCCAAGCTTCAGCAGCAGAAAACTGTTGAAAACCAGGAAGAATAGGGTAAAGTTGAGTTTTATCTGCCTGTACAAGCTTAATAATTAACAGGAAGAAATGCTGTAAAGAGAGAGAAGGTTCACACAAACACATTTTTTGGGGGGGGCTGGAGTCTCTGTTTGAGTAGTTGTAGAAGAAGATGTTTTGAAGCTTCTTCTTCTTACCGTTTAAAAGTGAAGATGCAACCTCATCATAGCGCTTGAAGGAAAAGGTTGTCATGTATGTAATCACTCAAGCATGATGGATCCTGCTGTAAATGTAGTATAGTAGTAGTAGTGGTGTTAAATGGAAAAAAATGTGCATTAAAGCCCATTCTCTCTTTCTGCTTGTGGTGACCATGACATCGGCACGACGACAACGCCACTGTCTATGAAAATGTCCCCGCCCACAGCGTCCCGTACATTTCCTGTTGTATGTACGCTGGCACCCTTTTGAGCTCACCAAAACATCAAGTCCTGGCTTTTTATTGACACGGATGAAACGTCCCACCAGAACAGAAGCCCTCCATGAGAACTGGACCTGTCTGTTATTCCAGCTGCAGGACATTCTTTACAGAGGCAGCTACCCAGGACCGTTACAGCTTCCACTGTTATCCACTCATGACCGCACCGGCTCGGCTCGCCACTTATGTCCGCAACACCAGACCTGCAGAGATAAAACGGTTTCACACGGGTTCCAGTTTCTTTGGATCAAACTGCAGTGCAGTCTCAGTCGTGGCCATTGAAAATCAAAGCAGCAAGCTGCAATGCTTTCGGAGGTTGTATTATAGCAGCTAGCGTGACGTGGGACTTGGAAAGTGTCCAGAAGCCTTAAAGCTGCGGGCAACTTTACACGTTGGCAGCTGTTTGAAAACTTTGAAGTTTAAATAAAACCAAAGATCATGTAAAATGACCGTAATGGTCCTTAATCCTGACTGGAAAGTGGTTGGTTTGTGCTGTTTTATGGGAAAAGGATAAAGCAAGGCAGCATTTCTAATACTGAGGGTTTCTGACTCACAGCTGTTTGGGAAAAAGTCAGAATTTTGCTTTTCGGCTTTATTCG
Organism: Leptoclinus maculatus; assembly: GCA_032191485.1. Classification (NCBI taxonomy): domain Eukaryota; kingdom Metazoa; phylum Chordata; class Actinopteri; order Perciformes; family Stichaeidae; genus Leptoclinus; species Leptoclinus maculatus. The sequence goes on along the minus strand of JAVDOI010000003.1, from coordinate 29,361,718 downwards.
TGACTTCCTTTTGTCTGAGTCCATACTTAGTGTGCATTTGATACTCCTCTGTGTTTCTGCCACATTTACTGATTATGCTGATTGGACAAAGCTGTGTTGCATGCCAAGAATATACAACAAAAGCTCTATGACGTCTTGTTTCTGTGGAACAGGAAGTAAATGACACATAGGTGACTCTGTCAACACCTGCACAGACACCTGAAGGGCCTGACTCAGGTAGACGACTTCTGTTCTCTCATGACAGCATGTCCTTACATTACATTAACGAGGACAAAGCAGTAATTCATTTGGATGTTCTCGGCTCAAGAATGACCTCAGAGTTTAATCAACACCGCTGTCATAGTCTCAATAATACTGAAACATCTTGAAAAGTAGGGATGTCCCGACCCTGAGTCCTTTATTATTGGGTATTAAACAGCTCCAACATCAACATTTACATAAATGTTGATTAAATATGGTGTCTGACACATTGAAATAACAGCTGTAGCCTTCTAAATTCCACCTAATTTTTCACAATCTACACCGATCCAAATACGGAAGAATCTGATTCAAAACAATAACATTCATAAACTTAAATTATTGACATTACAGATGAAAGTTTAGCTGGAGACATGCGGCTCCTGAAACTGATGTGACACGATCAGCTAGAGAGACGTTGTGGGAACTATAAAAACACTCAATAATAACTTTTAATAATAACTTTTTGTGACTTTACTTTGAAAACACACTAAATGAAGGACCTGACTGAAGTCGGTCTTATTAACGTTATGAACATTTATGTTGATGAGCATCTTCTGCAGAACATTTCCCCACACACTTCCATTACTTTGGTACAGTCTAAAAAAAAGGGATGTTTCTGGATGCTGGAGGTTGAGAGTGAGAATATAGCTGACATGCAGGAGTGATGCTTGTGCTGTAAATCATGTGGGAGTGTCCGGGATTGTTTGGATTAAAATCTAATTAAAGTCTAATCGTTGCAAGAGTGCTTGGATGGAATATGTGCAATGTTTCAAGTTGCTTGTGCTGAATGCGGTTTTATTTTACCCAGGAGATGTTTATGGTAGAGGATAGATCTTTCTTGACGTATGTTTCTAGCATTTTCTTCATTCGCCTTGCCTCCCGTCTCTCTCTCTCTCTCTCTCTCTCTCTCTCTCTCTCTCTCTCTCTCTCTCTCTCTCTCCCTCCGACAACCACGTTTACACCACACACACATTTTACACCTTAGCTTCATTTCCCTCCTGCAGCTCTCCAAACAGGCCCTCTCCAAACAAACCCGAAACAAGTTGTCCAAAGCCAGTCTAGGGGGGGGGGGGGGGGGGAGGAGGGGAGCTGGGCGGCGGCCACAGCTCGGCTGCATCCTATTAGGACTGGGAGTGTTGAAAAGGGGTGTGGCCTGGAGCCAGTAACATCTGTGCCTGTCCTCTCTGCCCCCACTGCATTCTGCAGAGAAAGGCAAGAGAGAAGGAGGTTAGGGAGGGCGTGGATCTGAGGAGAAGTTCTCGCCGGCCAGCTGACTGTTTGCAAGATCCCAAACAACATCTCCTGCTGTATGGCTGGTTCATCCCTTGTTTGACCCCCCCCCCCCCCAGAGCCATCAGAGAAAAAACTGCCTCCACCTAACTGGGATTTTCCTTGAACAGCCTCTGGGATTCAAAGGTGCTTGTCAGCGACGCCTTTAAACCTGCGTGGATGACATACCTTGTGTAGGAAATGCACAGCCGTGTGTTGTGCTCCTCTGTCGACTAGCGCAGGAAGCTGGATACCGCAGTGAGTTGAGGATAAAAAAAAAGGGGAATGCAACAGACAGGGTAAGACGAAGAGCTCAGTGAATCTGCCTATTCTACCCTGTAATCAAATGAGTGCATGGTGAAGGAGGAAAAAGGGAGTGCGGGAGCCGAAGCCGGCTGCTGATTGGAATGTGTGTGTGTGTGTGGACTGCATGTGACCGGCAGATAGTCGGAGGCTATCAGTGTCTTCTCTCTGTGTGTGTGTGTGTGGCTGAGGGGAGTCAGGGCTGCTGGTTTGCTTTATCACTCCCCAGGATATACAGACTGGGATCCTCTCACCAAGACGGAGGTGATTCTGTCTTATTAGGAGGTGTCGGTGCGGAAAAATGGTGTTGGGGGAGGGGGAAGGGGAGGATGACAGGGTGCTCCGATCAAGCCCCCCGGGGCTGATCTCTTGGTGAGAGAGTTGTCCCGTCTATGTGGGGAATGCCCCGTAATGACAAGGCTGGTCTGGAGATAGGGTGAGGTGGTGGTAGAAATATGTGTTTCGTGCACACAGAGGCTACAGGCTGCTATACCTCCCACTGTGGTTTTTGCCAAAGGAAGCCCATTATCAGTGTCAAAATGAGTGTGTGTGAAGGGGGGCGGAGTCCAGATAATCAGGTCAATGTAAAAGAAAGTCACCTTGAGCACAGGGGGAGGTCTGCTGCTCATTCACTCATTTCCTGTCGCTGCCCATCCTTCTCAGGTTCTATGAATACTCTGCATCGCATGTAAATACTGTTCAGCCTCCTGTATTGCATGAGGACTGACTAGTCTCTGCAGGGTTTCATGGTGCCGCTGAATGACGCTAGATGTTGCTCCTGTAATCCGTAATGGTTTTTGTTATTTGTGTTGTTTTTCTTTTGTCCGCTGAATTAGAGAGACAATCCTATTTTCTCCTCCCTATAAACATCCAGAGGAGATTAAGAAAGGAGGGTAATGTGCGGTGGAAAGGGGCTTAAACACTCACTCACCCAGCATGCACCGGTCACCCTTCACTCAGGTTACCATAGCAACTGAGAGAGAGAGGAAGGGATTTTTTTATTTTTTTTTTTTAAAGGACAGACTGCAGCTCAGGGTCTCCGAGTAGAGCTTATAACCTCTCCACGCCCCAGTGTTGACGATCTGAGATCTGTTTTACTACTGCTATAGAGTTGTGACTGAAGTGTTGGACTGTGCACAGGTCCATCTCACAGTGTTTACAGACGGAGATCACGGTGACGGCTGCTGGTGCTCTTTATGTTTTCAGTCGCTCAAAGTCCTCAGTTTATATCTGAACTCACCTGAGCGTCGTACTTTTCTGTTCTTTCTTGGATTTCAGCAGTTTCTCTTATTTTCCAGTTTTCTATCATTCTATATTGTATTAATATTAGTAAAATATCTTATTGTTATGTTGGTTTTGTCCTCGTTTGCTTTTGTACTACTACCACTTTGAGTAGCAGAAGCTGGAAGTTTTAACCATCTTTTTCAATTGTTTATCCATTGATTTTAACTAATAATTATTGCTTATTATAATAATACCTTTAACTAGGGCTGGGCGATCATTTAATATGATAATTGACTTTAAATGAAATCATATCATGATGAAGTCATATATCAAGATGCACCATTTCTTTCCCTTTTTCAGAAAATCTGAACTGATAAGAATATTGAATATTTAAAATGACCTTTATTGGAATAGAAGATTATGGTCAGATTGCACAGCCTTATAGCTCATTATGTAGCTGGTTCAACGTCTCTGCTTGCTTGCTAACTAGTTTTCACATTCTCAATGCTAACACATGTTGCTCAGCTGTTACCACTGGCTCTATATGTGGATCCATTACTAATATTACCTGAACTACTCCACAGTCTTTCCATAAAACACCTGGCAAGTGCAGAAGTACCTTCTGAGGAGAATTGCTGCTCTTATTAAACACTCTCAGGAGGAGATTCTCTTTCTGATCACCAAAGCATGTCGTGGTTGTAACGTGATGAATGAACTGTAACAGCAATAGCAATAGTCTGACACATTCTCCATTCAAAATGATGATAAACAGCATTTTCCAAACATCTGCTCATCAAGACATTACACTTGTTCCATCCAAAACATCGTGGATATGAATCCGAATTGCAAATTAATGTAGCTGATAAAAAAAAAAAAACTTGTAATTTATGACCCAAACTTGAACCTGTATGAAAAATACAGCTGTTGTGAAATAGGCACGTTTTTTTAGGAACATCTCTGCTGTGTGTTTTTTGTTCAGATTTTTCACAATAATGTAGCGACATGATACGCGCTGCTCGTGCTATTTTTAAACCAAGCGATTCTTTTTTTTTCCAGTGTGTTGGATCAAAGCCAACAAACTGAACCCAGACGACGGAGATGAAACCCTCGCGAGCATATTGTCGCCTGTTTTGAGTAGTTTCCTTCTTTGCCCCGAGCCTAACCTCCACTTGAAGGGTTGACCCGAGGAAGAATGCTAACATGTTGAGAGTGGGGGGTTGAAGAGTCTGTCTGCAGAACGGGTTTGACAACGCTGCCTGCGGAAAGAGCAGCAGCCTTTAACCTGCTTTTTAAATCTCTGTCCTCCCTACATTTCAGCCGCACACTCCCCAATCCTAAACGTACATTTTATTTTTTGCTGCGTGCTATTATTCATGCATGTGAGAGTTAAAGGGGAATACCACCAAACTACTTTTTAAGGCGTGGAACAGTTTAAGATAACGCACAGTCTCATCTCTTCCAAACTGTCTGTCTAGTTTATCTCCATAGGCAATTAGATGATCGTGATTTCTCGAATTAATTTGGGAGATACAGATGTTTGTGTTCAAAGCATCCAGTGTCTCTATGAATGAGACGTACTGTTCTAGTCCTGTGCAAAACGGTGTTACTCTAATACACCTCTCATTAAAGTGAGTCAAATCAAACACATGGCGGGGTCTGCCAGTAAACGGACCATTTCTAGGCTTTTAGATCATTGCGTCAACCCCCCCCCCCCCGCCAAAAGGAGTAACTTTTAATACCACAAATTAGATTCAGCAGTGACTGAATCTCTCCCAGGCAACAAAACAATGTCATTGACAAACATTACTGTTTGCACAACCCCTCCGGTCATAAGATAATGCTGTGGCCTCAGCATGAAGAATAGACACAGTGAGTTAATCACAGCCGTTATCTCCCATTCATTTGGTCTTCATCGCATACTGACTGCGACTGAATGTCTCCGGGTGAAACGTGTGAAGACCACGGGTCTGTTTAACGAGGAAGGATGTGGAAAATAATTAGATTACCTTAATGTGATATGGCTGATAGAGGTTACAACGGATACTGCAGTGTGTTAGTAACAGAGCACAGAATACAATGCAGCTTCACTGTGAACCATTAAATGTTGTATTGAATATTGAAGCTGGCCTAAAACAGTACACAGACATATTTCATGTGCACCAACACGCGTAAAACCCAAAGGTATTCAATTTAGAATCATACAAAACAGACATAGAACAGACAAGTCTATAAAGTAACTTTGACTTGATGAAGAAGTTTAAGTAGGTCTCATTTAAGATTTTTAGTTGTTTGTTAAATTCCACAGCCAATAATAATCTTGGTTGAGCAAACATGCAGTAGAAACACTGCAGCGGTGCCTTGTTGTTCCAAATCAACACGTATACCAATGATGTATGTTGTAATAACTGGGAAAACTACCGCACCAAAAGAAAGGCCTTGCATTTCAGCGCATGACAGTCACAGCAACTATGTCACAAATCCCCTGTCGCTACTTCAAAGTGCCACAGGATTGGACGTTTTTGAACCCGCAACCATGTAGTCCATTTAGTGTGAAATGTGTCAGCCGGTGGAAGAAATGCTTCCGTTGTCTGTCTCTTGTGCTGTGATCCATTTCTCTGCTCTCTCTCTCTCTCTGTATGTTAATCCTGTAATCTGAGAGCCTGCTTCAGCACCGCTCCCTCAGCCATGTGACATTAAACGCTCCAGAGGCAATGCCGTTGTCACATCTAGACACACGATCCTAAATGCACACGAGCACACGGCTCTGCTACTGTAACACTGCTGCTTTTCACACATTTTTTTTTTGTGACGGCTCTCTGATGTCTGACTGGTCGATTTTAATCTCCTCTTAACCTGCCAGTCAGCATTTCTGTCTCGGCCCAGTTGTTTTCTGATGTGTGTCCAAGTCTGCGTGTGTTTACTCGCTGTGTTCTCGGGGGCGCCGTTAAGTAATTGGCAGAACGAGCGTTATGTATGCTATCCAGCTGTGCGAGACAATTGGACACCACTGTGCCGTTTGTACCGTAGCTAAACCGGAGAAAATTAGACAAACGTGAAGCATCGCTTTTAACGTGAAAATAGTTTCCAAATAGCATTTCTTTTTTTTAGAAACAACATGGGGTCAGTTTACTTTCAGTAAGCGGTTATTAACGTTGGCTTGGAGGAAAAGAGATTTGAGTTTTTCTGTTTTCGTGTTCTGCAGAAATAGAGACTGTTTTTATTACTTTTGACTGTTGTTACTATTGAGCATTTTGCGGTTGACTTGAGTCAACACAGTTTTGAGTTTCGCAGGTTAAGCAAACGCTCTGTGTCCAAACACTGGGTTGCTGATTGATTTTCAGCAGGGTAGCTCCGAAGCTGAAAGGACTGCCAGCAGCCTTCCCCGTGTGACTCCCGAGCCTTTTGTTTGCAGCTGTCCAAATTGATCCAAAATAAATGAACAAATGTCGTGCACAACAGCCATGGGGGGGGGTTCCAAAAGTGCAGAAACCTTTTGAGTAAAGCTCACTGCAAATCCCCCAAATTATGAACTGTGGCTCCTTTTTTTAATTTGTCAGTGTGGGAAACACTGTGACGCCATGTCGTCGATTGGTATGAAACGTCCCTACCTACAATGTCGAGCTGCCTTGCATTGACAATCCTGTGCTGAGATGATCAGCAAATTGCAAGTCTGATCCATCCCAAATCCTAAATCAGAAAAGAAGATTAAACTTTCTGTGCACCAAATGCCTTTCTGGTCGGCCTACAACACAGCTGCAGCTACAGTTATCAGCGCTTACGGGTTTTTATTTTCCCGTCATTAAAGCTAAACCCAAAACAACACGTGGAATGATTTTTATTTAATAGTTTGTGTTTGATTAAAAGCATGAATTCATTTTCTGCTGTCTTGCGTTAGAGGAATGGTACAATGTCCAGATGATAATACTCAAGGACTTTTCAAACAGCTCGATTGTTTCTAATTAGCACTTGAGCCCAAGAGAGAAATACTTTATCTCTTCTCATAACAATTGGAGGTGAAGCAGCCCCATTGCCTGGTATTGATTGTTATTACTGCTCCAATGCTCACGTTCTCATCTGAGGTTTCTTCCATTAGCTGCAGAGCTCAATTAGAAACATAGGAGATTAGTTCTACTGAGTCATTGGTGCTGCCGATGATTCCGGCAGCCATAGCAGCTGTAGATATCAAAAATTAAAAGTACATCTCAGTGTGCCAGAAAGTGCTGATAGATGCCAGCTGGTGCAAAAGAAGGTATTTCACACATCTGCTTTCAATACACTACTGTCCACTGTGTTCTCTCTCCAAGGTTGGATTCCTGCTCCAGCTTTAAGTGGACCTGTTAGTATTTATAGATTATAGACACAAAGCCACCTTTTTATGACAGCAGTTATTATACGAGAGACTACTAACTTACTATTAGATTATATGATATGTCTTTATTTGGATTTGTTTCGGGTTAGAAACAGACTTTCTGTTTTAATGATTAGTTTAGATTGCACACCTCTGCAAATCCCCTTCATGTTCAGTACTTTGACTCGCTGTTGTCATCTGTTTCTAAGTCCTTGGATACCAACACCACAAATTTCACTCAGTAAACGGTCCATTTTTGGGCAATTAATGTTATGTACCTCATAGAAGTACTGTTGTTAGATTGGCTTTTGTGCAAGCAAACCCTAGCAGGACCAGAGAAATCAAACCCATCCTTCTCACTACGTAGTTCGCCATCAACGTTCGGCAAATAACGATGATCTTGAAGTAAGCTTGAACAGTGGAGGAGAACAAGAAGAGAGCAGAAGAAGAATGAAGCCAGCTGGATGGAAAAGTGTCAGACCTTCTATGAATTCTTACTCTCTGTTCCTTTTGCGCTCATGTTTAGTAACATGAGCGTCTCTCTCTGTGTTTAGCTTCAGATGCTCCTCTCTGCTTTCTGCCTTTTCTCCAGCGGACATGACACTCGCGCAGGCCCCATGCACGGGGCTCACGCTCACTTTACAAACACTGAGACTCTCTTTACAGTCTGGACCTACGCCAGGTCACCCGCCAAACCACATGGTCACGAAAAAACAACAAGGCTATCCAAGGATAGAAATGTCCGACAGACAAAGAAGAGAAACGTTTGTGTGGAAATGGGTGGGCGGGTTTAATTGGGTATGAATGAAGGAGTGCAAAAAGAATGCCTCGTGCTGTAAGAAGCAGCCTACAAAAGTCAGGATGTTTCTCCAGTACAGAGTTGATTTATGTCAGTATAAACATCATTATTCTTGATTTTATGGAAAGTGCAGCTGTTACATGGCATTATCATCAACTTGGAGACTGTTAACATTTCAAACAGGCCTGCTACAAGGATACTTCCTGGAAATAAGCATTAATTCTGCTCACTTTTACTGCTCGGACAGCTGAGGGTCAGGTTGACTGCGTGAGTTGTGCATGCTTGTTTTGGGATTTGAAGTAATCCGTGTTTCTTCTCTATTGGAGCAGGTGACAGTGGAAGGTGTTGTTGTACGGGTGTTGTTCAGGGTCACGGAGCTCACCTGGCTGTGAGAGGAATGTCCTCTTGTTCTAACAGGCCTCTGTTTTGTTGGGAAACCTTGACCGTCTGACAGACGGCCTCCGGGGGCTAATGTCGACGCACTCAAAGTCTCACAGGTTAACAATTACAGCACAAACACTACGTCTTAACGGTGTCACGGTCTGCATGTTCAAACCATGGATGTATGAAGAGAAGTGGATACAGCGTTGGAGGCGGGGCCCCGTTCATTCCTAGGAAAGTTGCTTATTGGTGCATGAAAGCAAAGAAAGTTTGACGTCCCGAGAGTTACATAAAGATGACAATAGCTCGATCTTCCAGCGATCTTCCACATCCATGAAGCCCAGAGAGCATTAGCTTTTCCTTTAACCCCGACTCCCAGTCCTGACTCAGGCTCATGCTCATGAACGGAGGAAGGAAACTCTGAATTTGGCTATTAGTGCATTCTACAATTTTGAGGGCTTAATAATAAAAAAAAACATCTATTCAAGTGTTCGTACTGGAAAGGTTATTTACCTAATGTAAGTCTATGGGGAAAAAGTCTTTCGGGCCCAATGGCGTCACGTGACGGACCTGGAAGTTGTAATTCCACGGTTTGGCCACTATTTAAAATGAGTTTTAAAGCCTGGCGCTCTTCCTAGAGGCCTGGTCCGAATCTTAAACGTTCCCCGTCTTTGTGTTCTGCCTCTTTGTACCCTCCCCACATGGCACATCCGCAGGTTCCTGTAGCTGGATGGGGACCAGCGCTGTCCCACTCTGGCTCACGAGTTTATACAAAGTTTATAGCTCGCTTTAGCTAATGGAAAAGATGGGCAGTTTTGTGGACTAATATGGTCAAAAGGGGGCTTTGAATTTCTTCTTCCCTTCATGCTAGAATAGGTGGTGAGCGTGAAGCCAAGCAGCTGCTGCTGAGGCCTCTGGTAGTCTATTTGGAAAAGTCAAGGATGTGTCAAAATAAATACACAGTGTGTTCGTAAAGGTGAGCCGCTGTGTACTTTATCTCATGTGTGGCCATTTGTCTGTGTAGTGCGATATAAGCTTTGCATCTATAGGTATTTCTTTCGTTATTTTAAAAAAGAGAGGATATTCTAGGGATGGAAAGTTGGCTATTGTTAGTTTTGTTTGACAGTTTGCCAGTTATTACGAGTTTGTTGGCCACAAAGAAACAGAAGTGGTGATTTGGACGAATGCCTTGTGTCTCTGATTAAGTGGTCATTGCGATAAATCATTATCAACACAGTTTACCTTGGAACAAAACCTTAAATTGTGAAATGGTATCTTTATCTTTGGGCTTTTAAGTGTTTTGATTATATTCCTTTGTGGGATTTGCTTGTTTTGCTTTTGTTGTCATCAGCATATTAAAGGAGAGTTATATAAAACAAAGAATAAAACATATTTCAGGACAGATGTCTAGATTTTCTGGTGGGTGGAAACAGTCTCAGACAGCTTTAGCGGCTGTTCCATATTTGAAAAGTACAGCTGCTGGATAGCAGATGAACCCCAAAAGTGACTAAAATGAGACTGTGATGGCATCAGTCTTTATTTAGGAAGACCACAAAATGGATTTTTTTTTTTAGTGACTCTACTTACAGAAAGTTGCCACAGGAAATGTCCTCACTTTTCCCTTTGGAAGAGAGAACTTTAGCTTTCTCCGTCGCCCTATTCCAATGAGCATAGTGACACGCAATCTTCGATTACAGTGAAGTACGTGACAGGACGGGGTTAAATTTGCACTGAACACACAAAGAAAGGTCAAGTGAACTCGATAATGGTCAGCGAAGAAAATAAATTCCTGCAGGTCAGCGCAGCCTCTGTGATTATGATACTTGGCATCACACCGACCGGCACAGCAGGGAGGGAGAGCTGTTTTTGTGACATGCTGACGATGGTATCTTGAGAGATCTTGTGCACTTTATTCCATTATTCCTGCTTGGACTTGAGCCAGCAGGTCTGAGAGCTCGCACCGCAGCTGGCTCCTCTCTTACTCCGTGTGTCTGTACGAATTAGGAGTTTGTTACAAATCAAACTTGTTTATGTTGTCAGTAGTGAGGTTTCGAGGTCTGTCTTGTCTCAAAATTCATTTTTTAGCAACAGAGTAAACTGTCACTCGTAGTGTTTGAAGAGCCGTAACCAGAGAACCAACTGCTCCACATACAGGTCATCTGATCCCAGGTCAGAATACTGTCTAAAGAAAAGACATAAGGACTGTAACATTAAACAAGACTAACAGTCAACAGCCGCGCTAGAGGCTCTGTGAGGCTCTACTTTAGCACAGCGGTGTGCTTTGAGCTAAATGTTAAAGCTAGAATGGCAACATGCCCACGGGGACAATGCTAACATGCAGATGTTTAGCAGGTCTAATGTTTAAGATGTTCACCATCTTAGTTTAGACGTGTTAGCATGCTAACATTTGCTATAATTAGCACTAAACACAAGGTACAGCTGTGGCACATAGGGATGTCATTGGCTATAAACCAAAGTACTGGACAAATTAATATTCTAATCTGATGGTGGCACTAAATGGAAATTGAATGGCTCACTAAAGTTATTAGAAATGATCCTCAGGTGAGCATGAATGTCTGAACCGAATGTCATGTCAACCCATTAAATAATTGTTGCCATTTTAATCAGAGGATAACCAAAGTTATTAGGATCTATCCTCTGGGGAACATGAACTTCTGCACACAATGTTATGGCAATCCATTGAGTTCTTAAGATATTTTAGACTGGACTAAAGTGGTGGAACGGCCGACACACCGACATTGCCATCCCTACATTCCTGCGGCTAGCGTGGCTAAAACCAGCCCCAAAATACCCTGAACATGGTCTGTCTGTAATGTGCTCAACCCTCCTCATCAATGCTGTTCATTTATGACAGCTGATCTCGATACGTTTGTATCTGTGATAGAGAGGGAGGGCAGATGGGACAATAGTCCAACAGGATTGCACACATTTCCTCCATTACTGGTGAAAATGCAGCTGCCGGAGACCAAACCATGTGTGTAATCACATCTACGAAGTCAGCAGAGCCAGGAAGGGAAAGTCTGGCGTTGATGGTTATCAGGATGATTGAGGCGGCGTATGTTCAAGTTTGACGTGGACTCCTCGTGTTGTAAATCTCACATGCAGTCCGACTTACACACCGTATCGTCTCAGGGTTTAAAAGAGGGCCTGTTTTTGCTCTTAACCCACAATGACCAAGCCGGTCTTCAAAACCACGAAAAAAGGCTTCACACACCTCTTTACCCTGGTCATTGTAAACACGCCCCTCTAATCATTCCTCGTTAAGTCTTTAGAGGAAAGCCGATGCTGAATAGGAAGGAAGGGGAGATGAAAAGGCCTGAATAAACTAATCCTGGCAAATTACGGTCTCCATTTCAAATACCACACTCCTCCGGGGGCCTTTTGTGTAAACGATATAATGAAATCTTTCAGTGTTGGCCTTCACTGATACGATGCATTGTAGTTTTCTACAATGCATCATTAACCATTACCAGGGCCAGAGGGTTGGGTTGTAACTGTGGAAAACTCCGGCTGCTAGTCAGTCTACTTCCAAGCCAGTTTGTCCTTAAAGTGTTACTGAGTGGCTTCGGATTTCATTCAAGATAAAGTATTAATCTTTGTATTTAGTACAGTTAGTATTCATGGGCCGTATTATCTTCTATTGTTCCTCTGTCTCTGAGAGAACTCTACGTCTGTTCAGATGTTTGTGAATGCCGGTTTAAAAAGCACAAGCTTAAGTGTCCCTTCTCCGTGTCCACAGTACTCTCTGACGGAGGCCAAACTCTGAGGTGGAGGAGGCTGTAAAGAGGCCCCGAAGGAGCCTCCCACCCTCCCTACCTGACCAGCCGGGACGCATCGGACAGCCATGGCTCCTCGGAAACGTGCCGGCGGCGGCCGTGGCGGCCTGTCTTTCATCTTCTGCTGTTTTAACAGCAGCGATCACCCGGAGATCACCTACAGGCTCAGGGATGACTTTGCCCTGCAGGCCATGGAGCCGGCACTGCCGATGCCCGGATACGATGAGCTGGATGGCATGTTCTCCGAGTTGGTGGTAAGACTTCATGCTGCTGTTTCTGACCAGATTCATTGTAAGACTTCAAAAGAAACAATTAATGTTTTTATTGAACAGATAAGTCTGGTGTTATTCGATATTTGTCATAATGTCAGTAAATCCCTTTTGCCTGTGTAGTTGAAGTCTTATAAAGCATATTCCTTAGTGTCTTAGACCGCAACTGTTCAAAACACATAAATGAGCCACAACATTGCACTGGGTGACTTTTGTTTTTATGAGCATGACCACGATACTTTATTTTGAGTCAATCCCACACATACCATTGTGCTGCTGTGAGGACTGACTACAGCACCAAAATGTTTATAAATCCGCAGCTGAAAATAGTCCCCCAGAAATGCACTATTTGCTCCTGTTTGGGTACGTTTGCCAAAAACTACAATGCCCAGCTGTTTTAGGAAATAATTTTCCCTTAATTTTAAAAGGTTTAGATTTAGTTGGAGAGAAGCTAGAAGAATTCAATTATTTTTGGTTTACACAACGCATGTTTAACATCTAGCGTAACAGACACTTTAATATGTTATTAATAAAGTCTTTAAAATATAATCTTACCTCATTGTTTTTCACTGTCTGTTATATTTTAGGACATTCCCAAATAAACGGTCACGTCCTCCCAGTTTACACTAGCTTGTGAATAACGGGGCCGGGCTGCTATTCTTCCTCTGTCTCATTGTCACTTCTAATTTGTTGTACTCTCCTCTCTCTCTCTCTCGTGCCCCATTTTCCTCTCCCGTGGTCACCACAGTAATCTAAGCATGACATGTTTGCACATCAATAGACCTCATTCAGGAGCTCTTAATGTCTCGGCCTGTCTCCGTCTGCTAATTGCTTGTTTTTGTCTCCGCGCCCCTTTATGAAGACATAATTGAGTAAGTTGAGTGTGACGACAAGGAGAGGCTTTCAGTTGCTCTGTTTACCGAAAGACAACAGCCACGTGCTTTCCTCTTTGCCCAGTATGAGCCACCATGTGCGTGTATAATCCGAACGAGCTTGCTGGGGGAAAAAAATAAAAAGACTCACGTTGTGGAATAAGTTGGGGCCATCTGCTCTGTTACGATCAATTAAACCCGACCTTTGAACTTGAGATTCATTGAGAAAGGTTTTCCAAAAACCTGCAAGTCAAGTTAAAGCTTCTTTTTCCATCCTACACTCTCAAACAGAACATTAAACAACAAACCTGCAACAAAAAAAAACATACATTTGAATTAGGATAGAAACTCTTTGAGCCGTGCATCGAGTGTTCTACTGCTCTCTGGTATTTAGTCTTCCCAGCAGCACCCTTTGCGTGCCTCTGTGAAATATCTGTCAGACGTATGACGCATGTTGTCTCCAGATGTTTGTTACCACATGTCGAGCAGACAGACCACGCCTTATCTTTTTTTTTTCCCCCATTACTCACACGTCTAACGCCAGCGAGACATCTGATTTGATTCAGAGTCCTGTTGGATTTGACGATGAGAGCACCCGGTGATATCCAACTGATCATGATTAGATTCAGCACGAACCCGTCTCAAACAGAGAGCAGGGCTCTGTTGCAACTGCCCCTGGCTGGCACATGTTTTTATTTTGGGGGGCGGAAAACAGAATTGATTTATGTGGATATTTCTATATAGATGTTTCTTAACCATATCTGCATTTTTGTCCCCACTTTTGCAGGATGAGCTCGACCTTACCGAGAAGCACAGGGAAGCCATGTTCGCTCTGCCTGCAGAGAAGAAATGGCAAATCTACTGCAGCAAAAAAAAGGTAAGAGACTGTCACTGTGCATTATGTCAAACTCCACGCTTTGCTGCAGGCTGGCTGCTTTGGCTGAACAATATCTGCAAATATCCTGCCAAGTTTGTGTAATGGCCTCCCTCATTGATTTGTTGTTACCTGAAGCTGTGAGTTTTCTAAAACACAAACCACAGAACCTTGTATCACTGTATTCCTCTGCTCACAACAGGCATGAGTGTGTTGCCTGCACAGTGTATCTGTTTTCATCTTTAAAATAAGGTGTATACAGCTGCATATAAGATGAAAATACACACACTATATAGCAACCTACGCTGCCTATAATGTGTCGTAAGAGAAGACATGCTATTATTAAACATACAATACGTACTCCAGTACCACCAAGAGTACTTCCTAATAACTTTATTCCCCATTATGTGATGTATCTCTTCGATTACTGTCCCTTTCCTCATCACTATATAATACGTCTGCGCTGCCTGTTCAAAGCTCCACCATGAATAACTCACCTAAGTGGATGTTACACAAGGTGGATATAAAAATAGTCACATCTAGAGGGAGTAACACAAACGCTAAATCTAGCCTTTTTCCATTAGATAATCCACTGACAGAGAAGGCGGTGTCCGGAGTTATAAAGTACTGACATGTATTGCAGGTTTCTGGTGACTCCAAACTGTTCTCCCTGGTCCTTTGTCTCATTGTTCGACTGTCCTCCCTGATTCAAGCGAAGGATTTTTAATCATGCGGGTTCTCCTTTTAGATAATACACCTGTTCCATCAAAGCATTCGCGTAGCCATAACATGCTCTACCACTCTGTGAGAGTGTCATATTTTATTATGTCTTTTCCTTCATGATAACAGGACTGTCAGCTGTTCTTCCTCTCCCTGTATATTCATTCCTGTCCTGCATGCAGGAAAACGCAGACGCCTGGTCTAGTTTAGATCAACTGGAGTTGAGCTTTCAAAGCACCATTGAGCGTGCCCTCGCCTTTTTACAGCAGTGTTTCTGAAGGTATGAGTGTGTAGGATATCCTGTCCTGACTGATATCACAGGGCATGCTTTTCCTACATCCGCTTACAAACTGGAGGTGAGGAGAGTTGGGATTAAGTGTGATGAATGAATAGTTTTGCATGTCGGTGCGCAGTACAGGTCCTCAAAAAACACAGCTGCAGAAACCCTTCATGCATACAAAGTATTGCACTGGTTGCAATCGTGCAATATTCGATTTTATATTGATTTTTTTAACAAAGTTTGCAAAAGTCAAAGTATGGAATATTCTGTACTTTTCACGTTTATCCCTTTTTGTGTTTATTAAATTGAGCCCAGAGAGTTTAGATTTGAAGGAAGAAAGTCTCACCTCCTCCATCACTGCTGACCTCATCCCGGTCATGCTATATTCATATTACTGATATGCTATAAGGCGAGAGAAGGTAGTGGAAATGACATGACAACAGCATGGTGTGTGCTCCCGTTTCTACTGTGTCCCAATTAGTGGCCTCATTAGGAGTAGTCTCAAGGCCCGCTTTGAAAATATAACCCAAAATGTTGCAGGGTTGTTTCAGTGTTGGTGTGAAGGTGGAAACAAATCTTTATGTGCCGCATCGACCTGCAGAGAGGGGGGGGGGGGGGGGGGGCGGGGAGTTACAGAAAGACATCAATATTGCTGACTCGGCAGCAGGCTCTGGCCCCGACCCAGACAGATACAAACTCATCCAAGCTCAGAGAGGAAGGGTGTGTGTGTGTGTGTGTGTGGAGAGAAGAGGCAAAGGATGCGGTCGGTTGTCCAAGGCAAACAGGAAGGCTTCACTTCCACAGGTGCAGCTCTTGTGTGTCTGGCAGGGGGGTGGGGTCATTACCAGGGCGCTCTGAGCCCGCGAGTGATGAGGCTGCTCTTTTTTCACCAGTGGTCCCTTGGCTTCAGAAGTTGGGCCCTGCCAGAAGGAGATAAGTCAGTCAAAAGCAGCAACGCTTGAGCTGTTTGGCTTGGCCGGGCACCCGAGCCGATGAAATCATGCTGCAGAGAAATCAGTCTTCCTCCTCCTTCTTCGTCAACTCTCCTGTAAGCTCCATCATCTGCCAAGAGGCAGATTTACTGATCTGGTTGTTAGCAGAGATTTTTGCAGTTAGGTTTCAAATTTCATCCCAAAAAAACGTATTTGTGAGCGGACAGAGCTGTAACCTAACTTCTCTTTCAAGCAGACTCTAAATAACTGAGATTGATTCCTGTTTCCTAACGTGCCTTTGATCTTTATTTTCTCAAAAGTGGAAAAAAATATACTCCCAGGAATACACTCCCCACTTTTTCTCTCTCATCGTGACCCTAAATAAACGAAAGACATGTCAGCGTTTGAAGAGTGCTGACTTCCGAGTTGATAGATGAAGTCTTTAAGATGCGAAAGGAAGCGGCCCCACCTCTAGCGTCTGCTCCAGTAATGGACTGAACTCCGTCCAGCGCCCGCCGGGTCAAGCTGGCGCCGGACGTGAGTGGAACAGCGGGATCAGACCTTCCCGTCACTGCACGATCCCCGCAGACCGGCCAAAGCCTGCAGTGTCTGCCGGAGCAGCCAAGTCTCTCTGCAGGCCGCTTTATTAACTGACGCCCAATTAGTTTCTGATGGTCACAGCTCACTTGTGCTTAATGGAGCCAGAGTTCAAATGAAAGCTGGGGGCCCTTTTATGTACAAGCCAAGTTCATGGTCAAGTCATTTTCTCCTCAGTGTTTTTCCCCTCGAGTTAAAAAATGCAATCATCTAAGAAGTGTCTTACAGTTATTTCTTATATTTCACTTATAATACAAAACGTGCCCATCAGGAGATTAGCAGCATAAATCAGGTCGTGTCCTTAATCCACCGTTTTAACTTTCATTTGCTAATCTCAAGATTTTCTCAAGCAGCTGTGCTCTCTTTTCTGCACGTCTCACCACCTCCTGGAACTCAGTGAAGCACTTGATGATCAAATGGGATATCTGTGGCGCCCTACTTTTCAGTTCCTGCTCCATTTTTGTCTTTTTGGCTGTTTATTCCCTGAACCTTCTGGTCCCCGTGTGTTTGTTGGTCTTTGTATGTTTCATGTCTTTCAAAGCCAATTGATCTGAAAAGGTTGGAATGAAGTTCTCCATCTGGTTTGCAGTTTGACTTTGATTTATTCAAACGTGTCATGAACCACCTAACGACTTTTTGACTTACTGCAATATTTCCTTCAAGGCCACATTTTCAAACTTCAAAATCTCAATCGCTCCCAATTAATATTCTAAAGCCCAAAACATCTTTTTCTAATGAACTCATCTCGTGTTTTCTTTCCCTTGTTGTGTGTGACATTCCTTAAAGACGAGGATCTGCACAGCATCCTTCATTCCCTGTTGTTCTCTGTTTTTCAGGAACAAGAAGAAAACAAAAGTGCAACTAGCTGGCCAGAATACTACATTGATCAGCTCAATTCAATGGCAGCTGTAAGTAATTCTTTCTTTTTGGATAAAACAAATGGTCACAAAATAGTCCTGGAAGAAGGACCCGTCCTCTGTCGCTCTTCCTTTCCTTTATCCGATTCAAAGGTCCAAGGTTGTAAAACCCTCTGAGACAAATCTGTGCCTCTGGGCCATTTGAATAAAACCCAATAACTTTCAACATTTTCCATGTGACCTGACAGAGAACGACGCTCCTCGCTCTGGAGAAAGAAGACGAGGAAGAGAGGAACAAAACCATCGAGAGCTTGAAGACGGCTCTGAGGACGCAACCCATGAGGTGGACAAATACATCCCTCATCTCGCTCTGTCCTGTCTTTTTTTTTTAATCTCCTCCTTGTCCTTAACATATACTGTCATCCATCATCACATCTCCTTTCATTTAAGCTGCTCTCACCTTGACCTTGTGAACACTGTTGGTTAACGGTTTCCCATTGACCTGAATGTGCATTAAAGCATTTCGGGAACCTGAGCTTTTCACTGCACTTTAAAACCAAATGTTATGAGTTACCTATTACATTTAGTGAAGATGATATAGCACAAGGACATAGAGAGTAGATAAATGGACATACATAGACACACACATTTAGCTATTTGGCTTGTGAAAATACAGCTTTACTTTATTTGTGCGTTATAGTTTTTCACATTAAAACTAGTCTCCCGAACTATTTCCTGCTCTCCTCTCAGGTTCGTGACCCGTTTCATCGACCTGGACGGCCTCACGTGTATCCTGAACTTCCTGAAGAGCATGGACTATGAGACCACAGAGTCGCAGATCCACACGTCTCTGATTGGCTGCATCAAAGCTCTGATGAACAACTCGCAGGGCCGCGCCCACGTCCTCTCTCACTCCGAGAGCATCAACATCATCGCTCAGAGCCTGGCCACGGAGAACATCAAAACCAAGGTGGCGGTGTTGGAGATCATGGGTGCCGTGTGTCTGGTGCCCGGTGGACACAAAAAAATCCTGGAGGCCATGCTGCACTACCAACGCTTCGCCTGCGAGAGGACAAGATTTCAGGTCAGGCCAAGTGCACAGCATGGGTTTTATAATCATTCGTAGATAGATAAAGTCATTTAAAAGCAACGGTGTGTGAAGATATCTAACAACTGTAATGACCTGTCATCCCGCAGACCCTAATAAACGATCTGGACCGCAGTACAGGGCGATACAGAGATGAGGTCAACCTGAAAACAGCCATCATGTCCTTTATAAATGCTGTGCTGAGTCAAGGCGCTGGAGAGGTGAACTATAAACATTAGACCGCTTTTATGCTTCCTTCCACACTGGAAGGTCATCATGTCATTAAAGAGACTCTTTCAAACGTTTCTACTGCTCATTTCTGTTCTTTTTTTTTCAACTACAGACAAGTTTGGAATTCCGTATCCACCTACGATATGAGTTTCTCATGTTGGGGATCCAACCGGTGATCGATAAGCTACGCTCTCATGAAAACTCCACATTAGACAGGTGAGATGGAACTAATAAAGTAATGTCTGGAGCTTTGAGAGAATGCACCTGCTCCAGAGTGATGCCAGTCAATGTGTATTGATCAGGAACTGAACAACATGAAATCAAAGTTTGTATTTCATCACGACTTTCCTTGCTTTCTTGCAAAGTAGAACATGAAGTATACAAGTGCATCACAATTGCAAGCTGCCTTTCTTATCTCGTGTTTTTCCATTCACACTCTCAGGCATTTAGACTACTTTGAGATGCTGCGGAACGAGGATGAGCTGGCTTTGTCAAAACGTTTTGAGTCGGTAAGGAGAGAAAAAAAACTATAATTCCCTGACATAATTCTTGCATTATTTGTGACTGTAATATTTAGCAGGAGATATTCACAGGGCTGTTGTTTCGCTTCTTCTCCTCCAGGTACATATAGACACCAAAAGTGCCAACCAAGTTTTTGATCTCATCCGCAAGAAGATGAACCACACTGATGCACACCCGCACTTTATGTCTGTCCTGCATCACTGTCTCCTCATGCCACGTGAGTGTTTCTTTACATTGTTTAATACTTGGCTGCACACTATACAGTGTTTGGACAACTACCGTCACACAAAACATACTGTGAAATGGGATTAAAGGCTGGTGAATTTAACAATGAAATGGCTCCAAAACAAGGTGGTAGTATTACTCCCACAAAATACACAGAGCATCTGTACCTTCTGGTTTCTGGCCAGAAAGATAAGGATGTTGACTTTGTGCAGATTAGTCAGTCCAGATATGGGATAAACACATTCCCAGCCAAATGTAACACTTTACTTACTCAAAGTCGGAGACCGTTGTTGGCTAATATTCAGGTTTTGTTACTGTTTTTCTGCAAAAAAACCTGCACCATGTTGGATTACAATTTTAGCCAGCTTCCTCGCGTCACTTGACTTGAAAACAAAGAGCCACAAAACGGCTGCGCTTTTTCTTTGACTCTCACCTTCCCCCTCCCGAGTGGCTTTTTTTAACGAGACCCCCCTCCGTTACTTTGCTGAGGCATTAAGCGTGTAATTAACACTTCAGCCGCAAATACTGTGCTGCGGTCAAACTCAAGAGTTAATAAAAAGAGTAATCAGAATAATATCACTGAATATGATGTGATGCACTGAACATTTTATAGAAAATAATAACAGGATGCCTTCTAGCAGTAATATAGCTATGTGTGTGTGTGTGTCTAAAAGGGTTTCAACAGTAAACATGTTGTCCCTCATGATGGATGCAGTCTCACCAATCTGTAACACACACATGTGTCACCTTGTAACCTAGTTATAGTGCTTCTATTTATCTCATCAGTTAGGAGTTATCAGCTAATTTTGGAAATCAGTCCTTTGGTTCGTCATAATAAAACAGCCGCTGTGGATCCAGCTGTTCCTGTACTGACACTAATGGAGAGGAATTCATTCTAATTACTGAGGCTCATGGGAAACTCTTCCTCCCTCTCTCCTCAGACAAGAGAAGTGGTAACACGGTGCAGTACTGGCTGCTGTTGGATCGCATCGTCCAGCAGATGGTCTTGCAGAACGACAAAGGTCACGACCCCGACGTCACACCACTGGAGAACTTTAACGTGAAGAACGTTGTCCGGATGTGAGTCCTCATTCCTTCCTCCGAGACAGACCGAATGACGGCATGGAACAGATTACTCGTCTTGCCAGATTGTAGAATGCAGAACACTGTTGTGTTTGATGAGACATTAAAAAGCCTCGCGCTCAACAGTTCAAAAATAGCTTCCCTTTTAAGTTCAGAAAAACAATGACTGGAGTTGTTCACTGGAGTTGATTATGTGTGTCATCCTTTCTGCAGGCTGGTCAATGAAAATGAGGTCAAACAGTGGAAAGAGCAGGCAGAGAAAATGCGAAAAGGTTAGTAAGACTATAAATGATTTAACTGGAATAGAATACGTTTGTTAATTAACTCAATATGACGAACATATCGCCGTGGCTTCCCATTTCAGAGCACCATGAGCTGCAGCAGAAGTTTGATAAGAAGGAGCGTGAATGTGATGCAAAGACTCAGGAGAAAGAGGACATGATGCAGACGCTCAACAAGATGAAAGAGAAGCTGGAAAAGGAGAGCACCGAGCACAAGAATGTCAAACAGCAAGTGGCCGAACTCAGCGTCCGACTGCATGAACTCAGCACCGTACGTCGTCCTTTATATTCACTGGGCCACTTTATAATGACCGTAAAATGGTACACAGGACAGGACAGTGGTTGGGTTGAAATGTGCCCCCCGATGGGAAGCTGTTCTCTCTCTGTATACCTTGACTTGGTCATCCCCCTCTGGTTGCTTCTTTCAGTTTGTCTTTGTTCAAAAGACAGAGGGTTCATTAGCCTTCTGATCATCTTCTGATGACATCCAGGTGGGCAATCAGGCCAAGATTCATCCAGTCAAAGGTTACATTGTACAGGATTCAGCATGTTCAAACACAACGGAAGTTAACATGATTACATCGTGAAAGATCAGAGGGATTTCCCTCACAGTTCATATCCCTTTCATCATCTCCTGACCCTCAGGTTTAAGGCCACTGTTCCAGGACATAAAGCATCGTAAGGGATTTGAAGGGAAACATGAAATATATAAATAGTGTAAAGTTTAAATGATCAGGCTGGTAATATACTGTATTTATGACAAGTATTTTCCTGTCCAGTGTTAAGATTGTGTAATACTCTCCCTGCAGAGACGGGCAGCTGTTGTTCCTGGAGGCCCTCCCCTCGGCCCCGGTCCCCCCGGTGGTCCTCTGCCTCCTCCACCCATCCCAGGGTTTGGTATGTGCCCACCTCCCCCGCCGCCCCCTGGGGGCATGATGCCTCCTCCACCTCCCCCACCGCCTCCTCCGGGTGGACCCCCACCTCCTCCTGGACGCCCATTCGTCGGAGGTATCCCTCCCCCGCCGGGAGCACCCCTTGGACCATCCCTGAAGACGAAGAACATTCCCCAGCCATCCAACGCACTCAAGTCCTTCAACTGGGCCAAGTTAGCTGAGGTGAGAACAGTGGAGACACAAAAGGACCTGAATATATAATACATAGTATGATAATATCTTGATGCTTTGTGTTAGAATACGAGATATAAATGTCTTATTGTCCTCTGCTCAGAATAAACTGGAGGGTACTATCTGGATGGAGGTGGACGATGCCAAGGTTTTCAAAATCCTGGATCTGGAGGACATTGAAAAGACCTTCTCAGCCTATCAGAGACAGCAGGTACTGAGGACGATGCAGTTCATCTCTCCAGCTCTCCAAATGTGGCCGTCTATTGTCAGAGAGGCCCGGGGGGGGGGGGGGTAGAGTGGTCGAGTTGCTGAGGGCTCAGCTGGCTTGCATTTTTCGATTTAGACTTTGCTTCTGATGAAATTTTCTTGTTTTGCAACTTTTGATTTCTCAAGCAAAGTTGGAGAAAAGGGGGAGAGGTCAGATAATTTACAAAAAAACTAAAGTCAGCCTGAAGCAAAAAAAAACAAACAAAAAATAAGTTGACGGGGGAATCTCCAGGTTTATTTGGGAGTTTCTTAAATGCAAAACTTTCAGTAGCACTTTCTGTGACGCCCATTTCTATAATGCATCATAAACATACTTGTAATGTGTTATAATCTCCTTATAGCAGTGTTTCATTTTAGTTATAAGCACTCATAAACATTCATAATGCTTTATAGCAATAACCATAGCAGATTATAAAGCATTTTATAATGACTTGTGTTTTACAACCATGACAGTTAAAATACATTATGATCCTTGCAAAAATATGCTTTGTAATATGTTGTGGTTTTTGTTATAAATTGTTATAATTACACGGTGCTATAAACAGATTATAATGCATTATGAGCATGTTTATAATGCATCATAGACACGGGTGTAATAGATGGTATTACTAAACTTTCAGGCTTGAATCATCTTAATCGCCTTCTTACATTGGAACAGAATGCTGTTTTTGCTATTTTAGTTTGTGGTTTTGATCCTTTTGCCATGTGTGATTGAAAATGCACGAGTGAGCTGCTCAGAATCAGCCGTTTCCTCTTAGTTACTAGATATTGTTAATCAGTAGTGACTGTGTGAGTTGTTTAGAAGAGAATGAGCATGCCTTTTCAAAAAGTTCAAGAAGCATGTCCAACACACAAAATAAGATCTTCAAAAAACACTGAAAAAGACTTAACTGGAAGCATCTCTGTTCACAAACACAGATGCAAAACATGTGCAAAATGTAGATCTTCAGATTGATTTTTTTTTTTTTGTGCACAGCATGTGAACTGTAAGCAACTGAACGCCCACTCACGCCTCAATGCTGCTCACTCCGTCACCGATGGATCCGTCGTCGTCTAAGCACAGAATGAGCTTTGATTCATTAGCTGTTTGTTTTTATGGGCTGCAATCACGTAACTGCTTTACTTATTCTAATGAGTGCTTACGTCTTCCCTGCTTCTTGCCTGCATTTTAGGACTTCTTTATGATCAATAACAGCAAACAGGTGAGTGCTCTTACAGTACAGTAGATGTACAGTCTGGAATTTGTGTCGCTCTTCGTGGATTCTATCTTTATTTATGTGTTATACTGTACGTCATGTCCTTCTGTCCATCTTACTTAAATGTATATAATGACTATATGACCCGTGAGACTGTTGAGAGTCAGCTGCCTTTATTTGTGTGTCATATTTGCATGTACTGGTGAATGTGACGACCTCCCTGTCCGACTGTTTTCAAAGTCTTTGTACTGTATTTTCAGTTTGGGATTTTAGGGCATGTGTCATCTTCGTTGTTGTGTGTCTGTGTGTCTTGTGCACGTTGAACTAGCCTGTTGCACTCTAACCTCTTCATCGGTTTGCTCACAGAAAGAGGCAGAAGACGACACGCTGAGCTCTAAAAAAGTCAAGGAGCTGTCAGTCATTGACGGCCGTCGAGCTCAGAACTGCAACATCCTCCTCTCGCGGTAAGTTTACATCAGCATCATCTTATAAAACATGACTGACACTGCACATAGTAAATAGTACTAAATGTAAAACTAAAAGCCGTCTTAAATATGAAGGACAGCTAAAGTAATGCATCTGTTTTGCGCTGCAGGCTGAAACTTTCTAACGAGGAGATGAAGAGAGCCATCCTGACCATGGACGAACAGGAGGACCTTCCCAAAGACATGCTGGAGCAGGTACGTCATCAGGTTCACCGCGGGCAGCAAGTACTGCTGGGTGAATCAAACGAGCCTTAATTTATCGATTGCACTTTGACTGCTTACTAAAAATAGCAGCAATTCGTGCCCGTCAGCACCACCTTCAGCATTTAGCCGCGTGTTAAAAGTGTGCAAGAGCTACAACTCTGATAGCAGTATATTTGGTTTAATGTTCTTTATATTGAAGTGGAGAGAGACAGTGAGATGCAAAAGCATGACAGCAGAGATTAAGCCCCATTCAGCCCCCTGTATATTATATATTGCTTTAACAGACAATGTGATAAACCCCTCCTCTGCCTCCAACATGGGAATCAAAGACGTCTTTTTTTGTTTCCATCAGCTGCTGAAGTTTGTCCCAGAGAAGAGCGATGTGGATCTTCTGGAGGAGCACAAACATGAGCTCGACCGAATGGCAAAACCTGACCGCTTCTTCTATGAGATGAGCAGGTACTTTAGTCTTAAAGTTTTTTTTCTCATGTTCTACCCTTTTAACTCCGTATTAAACAGATATTACCATGAAACCTGACAGTATCAGGTCAGTGCAGCGCTCTGCAGATCAGAAGTGCTGGCAAACAATAGCCATTGTTTCCTCTCAGTCGGGGCAGATAAGTGAAGTCACACATGGGTTTCTACTTCGCCGGGGGAACAATAGCTGAATGTGTGACTCATCTTTTTATCGTGTTGGTGAATAATCCAAGTCTGTAACATAATAACAGTAATGTAATAAGTCCTGTAAGATAAAAGGAACAAAGGAAACGTGTCACAACTCGGCCACTAACTGCCATGAATACATTCAGATCAGAAACTAAAGTAACTGGCGTTCCTACAGTATAGTGACAATAGAAACGGATAGTTCGGGGGGGGGTTTGAATTTACTCCTACACAGTGGTATTCATTAGCTGCCGAGTCAGTGGTTTTATAAGCTGAAATGAAAAACACTGCCAAAAATAAGCTTCATTACCACAACTTTATATGTGCAATTGAATGAGCACACAG
Source organism: Leptoclinus maculatus (assembly GCA_032191485.1). NCBI lineage: Eukaryota > Metazoa > Chordata > Actinopteri > Perciformes > Stichaeidae > Leptoclinus > Leptoclinus maculatus. The sequence continues at coordinate 29,336,243 of JAVDOI010000003.1, read as the reverse complement.
GCGGTTTGCTTTATTTTGCCAGAGCACAATGTCCATGTTTGTGGCTTTTGTCTAACTTGGTGGATTTCCCTGTTCATAATTTATTATTTTTGACTCTGTTTGTTCCCTTCTGACACACATTTTCCGTCCCCTGTCCAGAATAAACCACTACCAGCAGAGGCTGCAGTCTTTATACTTCAAAAAGAAGTTTGCAGAGAGGATCGCTGAGATCAAACCCAAAGTTGAAGGTAAGAAAAATCTGTAGTGATATAACTCAAAAATGTATTCTCCTTTGAAGCATCTTCTGTAGTGGCTTGCCAAGCTAGCTAAGTCTTAAAATGAATCAGTCAGACACCTTTAATTACCTAAAAACAAATATATTTTTTATGTTTTCCTGTCTCAGCTCTCAGCAGGGCGTCTAAGGAGATTTTACACAGCAGAAACCTGAAGCAGCTGCTGGAGGTGGTGCTGGCCTTTGGAAACTTCATGAACAAGGGTCAGAGGGGGAACGCTTATGGCTTCAAGGTGTCTTCGCTCAACAAGATTGCCGATACCAAATCCAGTATCGACAAGTAAGAACAGTTTTCAACTGTAACATTTATTGTTTTTGACCTTCATTATAACAGAGAGATACAAAATATGTCCGCACGACCGAAAGATACAGCTACAGTTCACCGCTGAACTACAGCTGTAGTTTAAGAAGGAGTTTTAGGAGTCAGCAGAGAACATAAATACATCAAAACTGGCAGGCCATAACAGAAAGAGCGGCATGCAATATACAAAAGTCACGTCTGGAACAGGGAATGTGATATAGATGAAACTCCATATGGTTATTCGTATCTGAACGCACATAATAAAAGCAATATATTGCACTTTTGACACGTCCGCTGCCTCGAAGCTTGGTCCACCTCAGTGTCTGTACGTCTCTGTGTTTGCAGAAACATAACCCTCCTGCACTACCTGATCACCATCCTGGAGAAGAAATACCCCAAAGTCCTGATGTTCCAGGAGGACCTGCAGAGTCTCTCTGAGGCCGCCAAAGTCAAGTAGGTGGAGCTGTGAAGGTCCTGCTGCCTGACTTTCAACTGCTTCTCTTTTTGTATTGAACCGTCGCTTTTCTTTTTGCAGCATGACTGAGCTGGAAAAAGATATCGGCAACATGCGCAGCGCCTTAAAAAGCGTGGAGAGCGTGAGTCACAAAAGATTTACGACATTAACGCACGTTCATTTATTGGTCATGCTGTTGTGCAATATTTAGTGCAGGTCAAGCTTTACTTCAACTTCCCCTTCTTCTGGATAACTTTCACTCGTAGGAGCTGGAATATCAGAAGAAGCGACCGCAGGAGCTGGGCGACAAGTTTGTGTCGGTCGTGAGTCAGTTCATCACTGTGGCCAGCTTCAGCTTCTCCGATGTGGAGGACTCTCTCACCGAGGCCAAGGAACTGGTACGTCAGTGTGTTCGAGCAGACCGGACAGCACCACTGTCACTTGTAGAAACAGAAAGCTTGCGTCCCATTTCCTCTCGGATGCAGCTGTTTCTACGTGCCTTATTGACCTCGTCTGTCACCTTTGTAGGAAAAGCGAACAGCGGGAGTGAAGTGTTTCAGCTTCCTGCCTCTTTATTGGTCCGCCCGCTCGCTGCCATGTGTGCAGGTCAAGAGAGGAAAGCAAGGAACAGGGACGGAAAATAGCATTTTTTTTGCACCATTATGTTCGACCTCACGTTATTTAATGAAAGCTTTTATCAAATGTTATCGTTGCATTTTAATGCGGGTGGTCGTTGTGAACATTAGAGGGCGACAGAATGTGAATTTACTCGGCACTCATTTGTAGTACAAAAGCAAAAAGGTGAGTCTGGATTTTGCAGACATTTTATGAGAATTGGTCTTTTTACTACCAGAAACCTGAGCATATTCACCTTTCTGGGAAAAGCTTGACACCCTGAAGTTTTAAACTTTAAATTTATGCATCTGCCCACATTTATTGGTGCAGAGGTTTTTTATCTCCGAGCGTGTTTTTCACCCCATAGTGTGTGTTACATTGACCCGAGTGCTCACCTGGTCACATGGCAGCCATTCGTTTTCTGCGAATAATTGACGGTGTCCCATAGTTAAATATGTTTACAGTGGTCCTCTGTACTATACCTGAATGCATTGCACATTAACCAACCCAACCGTTAGCTGCACATCTTTGAAGGTGTATGTTCTCAGCATGACCTCACATCTGGATGTCCTCTTTTTTTAACTTACTGTGAAAAACATTCAACAAACATGTTGCCTTAATTTGGGCTCTGGCTCCAGTCTCTGGCCTCAGCTGTAATCAGTAGCCGGTCACATCTGAGTTAACACGGGCTTCAAAGCCCAACTACTGGTACCCTGCTCTTATTTCAAAGAGCTGAGACCTAACGAGTCCCCTGTAAAACAGTCAAAGACGGAGTAAAACATGGTTCGACTGTGTCCCGCTGTAAATCTAATCCCATGTGTGCCCCCTTCTCTTTGGTCCCACAGTTTCTGAAGGCAGTAAAGCACTTTGGTGAGGATGCCAGCAAGATGCAGCCAGATGAGTTCTTTGGCGTCTTTGACCAATTCCTGCAGTCGTTCGCCGAGGCTCAGCAGGAGAACGAGAACACGCGAAAACGCAAAGAGGAGGAGGAGCGCAGGGCCAAGATGGAAGCTCAGGTGTGTGATCGTTCCCTGTTTCCATATGATCCTTGACAAAAAGAACCGCAGTTATAAAACACTATATAACTATGGAGTATAATCTGAAATATTGTAGAAACTCAGACATTTATTCAGAGTTAAAGCGAGACTGTGTACATTTTGATAAAACACTACGTATATTCCAACTATAAGGAATAGTTTGACATTTTGGGAAATATATATTTATTCGTTTTCTGCCGAGTTTGAAATGAGAAGATCGATACCACGATACTACAGATCTGTCCTTACTATATAAAGTTACAGCCTGCGGCCGGTTAGCTTAGCACAAAATGGAAACAAGGAGCTTGTAACAAAGCCTGGCTCTGGTAGCCGTTTCCTTCTGCCTCTAGTCTTTATGCTAAGCTATGCTAAGCTAACTAGCTGCTGCTGGCTTCATATTTAGCACACAGATAAAGAGTGGTATCGATCTTCCCAACTAATTCTACGACTAAGTGTATTAAAAACTATTTCTCTGATGTTAATAAATTCCGGTCCATTCTCGTGAATGTGATATTTAGCGAACTTTCAAAGATTTTGCATAAACGTCCACTTGCTCTCAAGGATGAACTGATTCGATTTTGGTGGTCAAAAGGTCACTTGGATTTTTGTCCATAACTCAAGAAATTCATAAACTAATGTTGACAATTTACCATAAATGTTTAATAGGATAAAATGAGGAAGTGAGGACATTTTGGACAGACATGAATGTAAACTGCAACATGACATATATAGTTTTAAATACATTGATTTTTATTTCTGTGTCATCAGCTGAAAGAGCAGAGGGAGAGGGAGCGAAAGGCCCGGAAAGCAAAGGCAAACGGGGAGGACGACGGCGGCGAGTTCGATGACTTGGTGTCGGCGCTGCGGTCCGGCGAGGTCTTCGACAAGGACTTATCCAAAATGAAACGCAACCGCAAGCGCATCAACAGCCAGACAACAGACGCGAGCAGAGAGCGACCGGTCACAAAGCTCAACTTCTAAAGCGGGGTTGAGGTCATCGTCCTTGTTTCGTTCGCCCACCCTGCTCATTAGTTTCCCTCTGGGTCAAACTGACATGCACATTCCTCCGCCCCCCCGCCCCCTCGCCCCCTCCTCCGTTCCCACCCGGCTTGGCCTGGCATCATCGCTGCAGAGCCAACACACAGCACAACATGATCAGACCTTTCATCCTCTTGAGATTTTGATGTTAAAACGGAGAAGAAGCCAAAACTTGTTGACGACCAAATCAGATAATTCCACGCCGAAGGATCAGCTCGGTCAAATGAAATGTTTTAAAAGTTGTTGCACAAGAGCTGGATGTTCGCCCCCGCTGGGGAAAAGGTTCCTTCCGGGTGTAAGAGATGCTCACGCTTGTATGATAGGAACAGTTCTGTTTTTGTACGTCTGAATCTATGCACAGAGTGAAATGTGCAGCTAGCAGACTCCTTCAGGGCTTGATGCTCGACCCAAACAGGAAGATGATTCAATTAAAAAACACAAGGGGCCATTTTGTACGGACTGATTTCATAGATGGAGAGAGAGAGGCTGCTTTCATGCCCGAGTTGTCCCAGAAATCCTTTGGAGAAAGACTGAAGCTGAACTTCCTCTTGACCCTGCCGGTCTCTTGCAGTCAGAACCATCACAGGACTGAGGCGCTGCGCTGTTAGACAGACGTGGTTTGGACTGCAAGTGACGCGGCTGAGAAGTTTATTTTCTATTCATCATTATTGACATGCAGCATTTCTATATCTGATCACTGTATGTTTTATTTGAAGTTTTTCCTGTTAAGAGCTGGCCTTAACGTTGTTGTTCTATTTGTTGAGTGGGTACTCTCAAAGGCCTGGGTCTAATCTGTGTGGACACTCATGTCATAGATTACATATATATCTATATATATATATATATAAGGTTGCGTGCTTGTGACACATGCGAATATAAATTCATAATTACTATGCTGAATGCTATTAAAACAATACCCAGTCGATGCAATACACTTATTTTCCCTCTCCGAAGGGAGTGCCCTCCTTTACATATTCATTGAATATATGGAATATGTCTTCTGTACTCTGGCTGGATTTACACTGCGAAATAATAAAACACGACACCCTGATATTAAACTCTGTGTGATCCACATGTGATGTTTCCATTCTTGTAGAAAACATCACATGTGGACGTGAAACCTTTTGACTTTAATTTGTCCGCTCGGCTGTGTGAATCCATCCAGTGTCAAAACGCCTCCATTGGACTTTTATAATTTAAATATTGCTTTCTATTGTACAATGACCTGATGATAATAAATGGGAGAAACAGTTTTGAGGTTTTTGCATTTAGCTGCTAAGCACATTGCACTTGAGCGTATGATCGGCACCAGGCTCATGGCTCCATCTAGTGGTCAGTAAATGTTACTGAACAGAAAACCACCACGGCGTCAGACTCATCACTGTTACGTTTAATACGAGTGTAACAGAAAAACTCATCTTAAACCAGGTTAGTCCTCGTGAAAGGTGGATAATTTCACCCATTAATAAAGCAAAACAAAGTGGTAAATACTTATTTATTGATCAAATACTCAGTAAATCAGGCTATACATTTTTCTTACATAGAAAACTAACATTTTGTCTCTTTAACACAGTTTATTACAGATCCAATTCTCTTCTTGGAGAGCTTTGAGATTTTCTATTGTTTGCTTAAGCTCAAAGTACTTAATAAGCAGTTTAAAACACTTTGTAATGTATAACCATGTTTGATAACAACCTGTAATTGAGGCTCACTTCAGTAGAAAACCCTGAGTCAGCGTGTCTTCTGGCTCCTGCACAAAGCACGAGACTCCGGTGTAATAAGCTCTGCCGGCAACCTCCACCACTACAGCCCTGAAGTCTCCATACGTGGTCTCCTGAACACAAAATCACAAACATGCCGCTGTTAACAGAAGGTTGTAAGACAGAACGGCAGAACCACAACAACTCATCGTCAGCCTGAACTCATCCAGGCATCTTAGAACCAGTGACTTGTTAGCAAACTCTTAACAAAAATCGTATTTGTTTAACTTTGCAGTGATTGATTCCACCGGAGGAGACTCAAACTAGTTTCAAACTGCTGCTGACCTTTGGCTAATGGCACATCTTAACCGTGACAGTAAACCCATAAACCTTTCAGAAGGAACCTCTGGTACCTCAACAGCTTTCCCTGTGAACTGGGATCCAGTGGCTCCGCTCTGAAACGTCCTGGTCTGGTTCAGCTGGATGAGACCTTTGTGATACTGAAGGGCCACTCGGGCTGTAACACCAGAACCAGTGGGGCTCCGGTCCACCTGAGAACACATTTAAACCGGTTAAAGCCAGCTTTCAGACAGCTCTCCTCCAAGTGTCAAATAACAAGCGGTGTGTTTTTGTTTTCTCTGGACCAGTGTCTGTAAAATACCTGAGCTTCAGCGAACACACAGATATTGGCGGTGGGATCGGAGGAATAATCATCTTTGCCGTCAGTGAGGATGGTGCCATAGAGGAAGGCCAGATCATCACTGGTTGGGTGGTGTAACTTCACCTAGATGAGAATAACACCAAAAATGTCAAGACTGTCAAACACAATGTGAAATCAACAAAGGCTTCGTGGACAGGCCCTTTGCATACAGATACTGTTGTCTGGGGGTATTTTTCATGTTTTTTTTTTCCTCTGCCCATGAACTTCTTACCTGAGATTTGACAGCGTTGGTCACCGCTGTGGCTGCGTCTACCAGATCTCGAGTCCTGGACTTGGTCACATTGAGGCCAAACCTCTGGGCGTCTGCAAAGGCGTAGAAGGCTCCTCCATAGCTGATATCAACCGTCACATCGCCAAACCTTTCCACCGTCACCGTCACATCTGGTCAAAGGTAATTTAGTAAAAACCAGGGGCATAAAAAAAGAACTCCTGAAAACAGTTTCTTCAGAGTGAGTGTCCTACCTGTTGCAAACACAAACGCTGGCACGCTGAGAAACCTCACTCCCCCTGTTTTACCATCAGAGTACTCGACAAAGGCCTTCACCAGCCCACAGGGACAGTGTATGTTCACTTGAGTCTCCGGTGACTGTGGTTCTTTCACCAGTTTGTAGTCCACAGCGAAGCGCCCCAGAGCGATGACGGCGTGTCCACACATGGTGCTGTACCCCTCGTTGTGCATGAACAGCACCCCCAGATCGGCCTCGGGCATCTCGCTGTTCACCACCAGGGCTCCGTACATGTCGTAGTGTCCCCGCGGCTCGTACATCAGCACCCTCCTGAGGTGATCCAGATGTTCCCGGACATAACGCCGTTTGGACAGCACACTGTCACCTTTGACCTCTGGGTAGCCACTGTGGATGATCCGCAAAGGCTCCCCGCCTGTGTGCATGTCAACCACTGAGAGCTTGTCTCCCACGTAAGGCGGAAGCAGCATTTCCATCTCAGCGCTGATTAATAAACAATAATAAAAACAATGCAAATCAGAAAGCTTGTTTTCAAACATAATTTGTATTATTGTAGATCATTTGTGAATTATCTTTTCTTTGAGGTTTCCTGCTCCTACTTTCATGAATGTTATAAAGAGCAGTATAATAATGTAGCAACTAAACATCCTTGTTCCATCTATAGTTAGGTAACTGTTCTCAGATTTCCCTTCTATTACAGTAGGCCTACTGCATTATACAGACAAATGAAAGCATGGGAAATTAATTATGCATAGTATTCATAGCAGTTCATATTTAAATTGCAAAAAGTTGTTTCAAGAGCAAAATCACCATATAAACTAAGATATCCTATAAAACAGTCTGCAGGACACAGAAAACTGTCAACCACCGAACTTGTCTATCACTCCCCTCCCTCCGCTGTTGATATGAACAGATTCACTGCTGTTCAGTGCTTGGAGGAGAAGTTACCGATGGTAGAGGGAGGTGGGATGGTCTGGGGGGGGAAGTGTAACAGACTTGGAACGGGCATTAAAGGAGACGACTCAGAGGGTAGTTTTCCAGCATTTATAAACTTATATTTTCAACAGTCAAAAAGACACATAACAGGTCGATAAGGTGATCGCCTTAGCAGTTACTAAAGTACGTAGCATAAACAGTTCCATTCACGAAGAAAACAACAAAACAGTGCAATTCTTCCACACAACTTACCCTCAACAGTACTTAACACCACTGTGAGGGGAAATCGGGACTACGGGAGCTTAGAAGGTACAGAAGAGGCGAGACGCCGCTTCCGCAGGAAGCATTAACAAAATAAAACGCTAAATAAAAATAGCTCCATATGATAGGGTGGACGGCTCCGGCTACAGTAAGACCGATGCAGAGAAATCATTGCAAAATAATTAGAATATTTTCAATTTTTTTGCTGTCGGAAATGGGCTTCCATACTATAGGCCTATATCGCTAACAAGTCGGCGTCAGATCGGCAGCATCACTACGCCACAATCAGCGGACTGTGATGTGTTTTAGGCCTAGAATTAAACAAGGTACAACACAGTTGTTTGCAGACTAAACTTGCTTGATAAATATATATAAATATTTATAATGTAAGAGGTTTTATTTCCATATCAGCACTGAGGATGAGGAAAACAGTGAGTGGAAAGGAATCACTTTTAATTTTGGAAATGTGAAGACGTCCGATCTTGCTAATGCCAAAAGTGACTATGATTCCAAGTTGGACACCTTTCCTTGTTCCTGTGCCCTCTCCCCAAATTTCTTATCTGTCTCCATTTTCCAAAGAATTAACTATATTTAACTTGATTGCAACAACTGTTCATGTTCACAAATACTGCTTTGACTCACTTTGATGAGCAACATAAAACATGTAAAAGATAAGAAAAAAACTCTGTGCATGTTGCAGTTTTCAATGCTTTTGATTTAAAGACTTTTGTTGCATAACAGAGAAGACTAAACAACAGATGGTGAGCAGGCATCAGTTTTCATTATTCATTTCACTGTTTACAGGTTCCCTGGATGCATGCAACAGCATTTATACATGTAATATAAAATAGATGTACTGAATAATAGACTAACAGCCACATGCTTCCATCCTCACAGTTCGTACAGAGATGATTCAGGCGCACAGAAAATAAAAAAAAAGATCTTAAACTAAAACTGTAACCATGCTGTTTGGTCATGTACATCATCGTAATCATCTTCATACAACCAGAATAAACAAATGCAAATGTTTGCATGACAAAGAGCAGTGTCAGTTCATTTAGATTTGCATAGCGGCCGGTGCTAAATGTTTTAAATTTATAAATTGCATAACTATTTAATCTTACAGGTAGTCAAAGATATAATCATTCATACTGAAATAAATACTGAAATTCAACATCAGAGCAAATATACCTGAGCAAAAGGCATAGTTACATGAAGGGATGTACAGTAAGTTTGCTTTTACATGTCAAAATATGATCATCTTGTTTAAGGAACATGAGTCTTTCCCAAAATATAGAGATAAAGATATTCAACAATAAAACTCTATTAAAGCACCTATTCCTATTTCACATGCATGGGAAGGAAGCTCAGACACAATATAAAGAGTTTCTAAACAGTTCATAAAATGAATGCATAGTGCAGTGACAGATTCAAATGAGAAAATTCTTCCATTATCCCCTAAAAAGGGGTAAAAGTCAAACAGAATTAATGTTTCTACTGTAAAACATATGCTCAAAAACCATAAAGAGTTGATCATGTCTCATTAAAACAACCCTGACTGAGGCTTTATTATTGTAAGGCACATATCTTTACCTGACAATTAATACCGTAACTAAAGGGAGACATGTATTTAACACTTGTGGAAACGTTTACTGAGCTCCAGTCCGCTCAGACTGATAAAAGTCCGAGCAGCTCCTGCTTTCTCTAAGACAGCAAGTTCAAGCTGGTTAAATAATCATGACAGTTATGGCAGGTGAACCTTCTTGCTTAACCTCTTCTCTGATGTTCTGCCATAAACTATAAATTAACAATAAAATAAAAGTCAAGGAAGATCATGGAAATGATAGCTTTACAAAAAAGCCTTAAACTCAAAATATGTTTTTAAAAATGTGACTTCGGCTCAGGCTCACGTTTCAACAAAAGCCTTCATCAGAGTATCAATCATGAGTTACACGTTGTTTTATAATGCCTCTAAAATGTATTTATTTCCTAGTGTTTGGTCAGTCCTGTTTGGCATTCTTAAATCTAGTATACACAGGAACATAAAAGTGCCAAAGTCTGTTTGACAAATCCCTGTTTTTTTTAAGTGTTAAGGTAACATTATAAAGGGATTTCTGCATGCAGTGGTGGTGTTTAATGTGAGACATTTCTTTGGCAGGCCAGAGTCCAGCAGGACATGCAAACTGGTGCTTATGTAAATCAGTTTTTAAGATATCCAGGTTATGGGTTTTCAAATCAGTACATTTCAAAAAGGCCCATCGTCTGCCTTTGGTGTGACCGGCTTGGAGGCAGTGAATGAGTCCTGATATTTCACTCTGGCCTTCGGGGAAGAGGTCGGAGGCAGCGAGAGTCTTCTGCTCATCGACAGCAGCCTGAGGATCTCGCTCACCTGAGACTCGAGCACCGACAGGCGGCCGCTCAGTTTCTGAATGTCTCCCTTCAGCTCCAGCTTGGCCTCAAGCAGGGTGGCTTGAAGGAGCGCTTGTTCAGACACCGGCTGAACAAAAGAGTGTTTGAGGGAGTCGACCCCGAGGCTGTGCTCAAACGGGTTTCTCTCCAGAGGGCTCCTTTCCATCGGGCTTCTTTCAAAGGAGCTTCTCGAATCTCCGGCTCGGTCGATGCGCAGATCGCTCTTTGTGATACCACTGTCACAGGAGTCAGTTTTGTGCAGGGCGCTTATTTCTTCACCTGCCTCTCCAGCACTGTTGCCCACCTCTGTGCTCCCCGTCTCTCCACTTTCCTCCAATTCCTGGTTCTTGTTGGCGGCTGCTAGCCGCTCTGAGGACTGGGGTCCTTTCTGCCACTCCTCTGCTTTCTGTGGCTTCTTTTCTGGCTCGACAGCAGGAGGCGGTGGTGCAGTTGAAGCGGCGTTTCTAAACTTTGCCCAGCCTCGAGCACCTCTGCTGCCAGTAATGCCACCTACAGCTCCCTCTCCACCTGCACCACTGGTCTTCACAGGGCTGTTGACCCTCTGACAAAGCTGACTCTCTGCACCGGGCCTGGCTGTAGACTCCCCAGCCTCTTGTGTGCAGCTTTGCTCTGACGTCTCAGTGTGGACAAACGCTTGTGGAGGGGCAACCATGCTGCAGCCGCTGCCTGCGTTCCCCCCTCCCGAGCAGGGTGCACTATTCTGCACCGTGGAGCTGTACTCCTGCTGCTGAGGAGATACAGACTGACACTGTGTGTAAGAGTTTGATTCGGAGTGACGCTGGTGCGGCGGCTCCACCTGTACACAGTTGTGATCAAAGTAAGAGTGAGACTCTCCCGGTGGTCGAGTGTCTCTCTGCTGTCTGAACCTCTGGAACAGCTTGCGGACTGGGTGGTCTTCGGGAATACAGAGAGTCACCTCGTTTTTTCGGCGCTCCTGCTCCCTCTTCACATCAGCAATCTTTCTGAAGATTATCTGCATGAGGGAGAAACTGTGCATGAGGACAACAATGTAGGGTATTCACACAGAGGCCACATTTACATTCCAATAGTATAGAGCTCTCGTTGGATGAAACAGAGCATACATACATACATATATAATGCAGCTTTAAAGCCAGGATACGCATGTAGACCTGTTTAAATATTAAAGAACTGAATGCGGCAACGCACGAGGGAAACCGTTAATGGAGCCATAATGAAGTAATGGAGCGATATCTAGGCCCCTGAGGATTTCTGGATTCCCTCAGAAGACAAAGAAAGGAAGTTGATGCAACTTATTAGAATATCACGTGGACTTTGCAAACATGTTCTGAAGGAACTGTGGTAGTAACTATAAATACAAGAACCTCGTGTTCATGAACAGTTCAGAATTCAAATTATTTTCACGTGTGAAACACCAACTCTCCTGAATACAAAGCGCTACTACATTCCCTTTGTCAGTTCTATCAATGATTCAACCCCCCATGATGAATGTTTACAGGACCTTTTCAAGAACATGATATCGTCATAAAACTCATCTGTTTCATCTGTTTGGTATAATGCACAAAACGCAGAAAATCCCGCTGAAAATGAAAGGAAATGGTTCAAAATGTTCTTGAACCATGAAAAAAAAAAGCTAAATAATTTGAGGAGTTGCTTTCGGACACTTTTAGCTTGTACTAATGTACAGTTAAGATGCACATGCATGCAAGTTAACTGAGTACATACCAGTAGAGAGGGCAGCGACTGATCTTAAACCCGTGCAGCACAAACTGTTTCTAAAGCTGCTCAAATCAATAATAGATTGCTTTGTTTTCACTGAATACATTTTAAGAAAAATACATAAATCTTTCAACATGTAGCCACAATTTGCCTTGAAATTGTTTAGATTTAGAGCTGCTTCACTGACCGTGGGATTTCAGTATCTGTTATTGCATAAGACCTCTCGTAATGGAGCTGCAAGAAACTGGAAAAGTCAGAGGAAATGTAAAGTACATAGCTACTTAAAACATAATCAAATAATTATAAACCTCCATGTTTCTGTTATGGTTTGACTGTATTCCTGAACTTTTCTCGATGCAGAGATTACATATGAATGCAAGTCTGTTTAATTCCTTCATAAAAGTGCATATTTTGATTGATAACATCTACCGCACCTCAAGCGTATCTCTATTTAATTCAAACCAGTCCTGAACAAAGAGCCCAACGACCCACGTTTACTAGATTGACTTTAAAGAGATTATTCATTAAGAATGAATAATATTACAGCAACATATAGGCAACTTACTATCAAGATTGGAAAGCAATACATTCCCAATGTCTTAAGGGGATTAATATGTGTATCATAGAGAAGTTGATCAAATATTAATAACTGTTCCTTATAAGCTTCTCAAACTGTTTTATTATGCTCTTTCGCCAAATGAGCCTCTGAAATGTTATCTAAAGGTGGTGGTTTTACAATTTGGACTGATGACTGAAAAACTTCATGAAGATACAACTTTTTCCTTTTGTGTGCACTTAACCTCCTGAGCTTTTATATTTGTTAAAATCATGTAATTCTTTGTCTGACACTGACAGTCTATATATTCTGTTTCAACTTTTTCCAACTCTATATTGAAGCTTTATGATGTTCACACTGATTCAAACCCAAGACTCCATGTCTTTTATGGCTGCACCCATCATCAAACAGATTTACCAAAAAGTCAGACAGAGCCTGACATACCTGGTATGTTTGGAAGCGTCCTTCAGGATTTAAATTAGAGTTCTGTACGTTTCAGCGAAGTTTGGATGCACAGCATGAGTTTGAAATGGCTGACCCACTGGCAGGCCGCTACTTGATGAAAATACTTAACTGCAGGGCTCCTTGGTGCTCCAGGGGATTAAGCTCCTGATAATGTGACACCTTTACTGTCTACTCTAACAAAGGCATAACATGCCCTTAAAGAAACCAATATGTCGACAATGAAAACCAAATGGAGAGAAAAAAAAACGACAGCTATATTGTCCATTGTTTACCCGTTTTCGTAGATTGCAGGAGAGGATGAGGTTGCGGGAGAACGTGTTGGCGAACGCCGTGTAAAACTCCAGCACCCTCATCAGAGCGTCTCTCCGGATGACGTGCAGGTCGCAGTAGGTCAAAGCTCGGACATTTGCACAAGCCCGGGCCAGCGTGGTCTCTTTCCAGAACACGTCTCCAAACACATCGCCTTTACCTGGATGGAGCCAGACATGATCACTGCGTTTGAAGGTAGGGATGCACCGATCTAACTTTTTCAGTCCCGATAGTGATAACTGGGCTTTGGGTATCGTCCGATACAAGTACCGATCCGATACCAGTGTTTTAATCAACAACCTGTCTGCCTCACTGTGTGGAAGTGACAGGGATCAATCTTTTACGAAACATCAGACTTGACTTAAACATTGCTTTCTTAACTTTGTACAACAGCGCTGAATCATGAATGCATCTTTGCACTGAGGTAACCTTTGTTCTAGTTTTATCTTTAACAACAGGCACAGATAAAACTTGACCCGGTCTATGTCGTAATGTTGCGTTAGATTACCGAGTATTGCGATGACCTCATCGTCCTGGATGACTTCTAGTGAGCCGGACACTACAAAGCAGAGGGTGTCCACGCTCTCTCCGACGTGAAAGATGAGGTCTCCAGGTGCACAGTGTGTGGTCTGAAACTCCACAGCTAAAGAGCGCAGACAGCCGTCGCTCGCCAGACGAAACGCCGGGTGATCGTTGAACACCTGCCGGTTAAGGTGGACGCAGATGTCCGCCCGCATGTCTTTGGGACAAATTGAGAGAACCTGAGAGAGATGGTGAGATATCAGGGCAGTTATCAGGTATCATACTGTATATTTATCATTAGTGGTCAACATTTTCCAAAGCATGTCAACGACAATGGCGGAAACTGGTTTAGTAACACAGAAAACATTTAGTCAGATGTTTATCTTTAAAGGTGCAGTGTGTAGGATTTGGCGGTATCTAGCGGTGATATTGCAAATTGCAACCAACTGAAACTTCTCTTGTGTGCAAAGCATTTAGGACAACTACGGTGGCCGAAGCGAAAACGCGAATGTCCCTATTAGTTAATGTCCCGAGTTAGTTTGGTTTGTCTGTTCTGGGCTACTGTAGAAACATGGAGGCCGGCTCCGTGAAGAGGACCCACCGCGTAAATAGATATAAACGTTTCATTCTAAGAAGACGTTTTTGTGGTCAGGACAAAGAATGACATCAGGAGCATTTCCGGTGCCTTTGGAGGGGAAAGTGAGTAAGTATTAAAAGGTAGAACTATGCTTTAATCCACAGGACGGATGTGTCATACGGGGTTAAAAACAACAAGCTTTTAATAAATATGGCTCCTTCGTTATAAAAATACACCAACACACACTTGCCTTGCTCAGGGTGTTTTTCCTTTCTCTTTTAAATAAATTATTCACATTATTAAACTATCAATCTGCTGTTACTTTGGCCGTAGCTCAGCAAAAATATCCCTTTCTAACACTTTATGATTATGTCAACGAACCCTGAGTTCAATGAGCAAGTGCACTCATTGATCTGCGGTGACCTTTGATGCTAGTTATTGTCCACCTGTCGACTTCATGAACTGTTACTGCTAACAATGATAATAATAATGATACCTTATCTGTGTCAATGCCCTTCGACATGGCCCAGGTGGAGACGATGAAGTCCATGACCCTCTCACTCAGACCTTTGGGAACCTGATAAAGCTTCAGGAAGTCGCGCACGTTGTTGCACATCTCATGGTAGCGGTTTGTGTTGGTGTACATCTGCTGGAAGATGGTGGTGACATTTCCAAAAATGGTTGCATATAGCAGAGCTAAAAACAAAACAACAAAAACAGGGCAAAGTCAGGCACAAAGCAGCCGGACATGCAGGGCTGGTTTATTCAACAACATGAGAAGGAACGTTATGTTTTATTCTAGGAAACCATGTGGGATCATTCGGAGTTTGGTTCACATGAAGGTCTGAATGTTTTCATTTATAGGATTTGTATTCCAACCATTATTCAGGTCTATTCAGGTTTAACCTTAAAATATTTATATTAAAACCTACATGGTCCATTAAAAATACCACACTTTTACTCTTACATCCCATTAGGTTAGCCATTCATTTGACTACTTCATTACCTTAATAACTTATTATTAAACAATTCATTCATTGATCTATTCCTATTCCCTTTAAGATTATCATTATCAATCCTTTTTATAAGGTAAATTAAGGAATGGTTTATCATGTTTTTGTAAACAACTTTCAGGGTTTTTACTCATATGCAAATTATCTGAGTAGTGGATTGAGCGTTTATAATGTTATTCATAATGCGCATTTCCTCAGCAAGAGTTCTGTGCTGCAGTGACCTCGAAGAGTCAGTCAGTATCTCTTATCGTGAGGTTTTACCCACTCAAGAGGAAAGCGTCGTCTCCAGTCGCCACAGTAGGATCACAGAGGTTAGGATACATATCTAACGTGATGGCTCATTGTCCTTTTACTACACTCGAGCCTGCAGGCAAGCTCCCCCTTTGCTCTTTTCCTCTCGCATAATTCCTGTATCTGTAGCAGGAGATTTATCGGCCGTAATTGAACCTGACACTTCAGTGTGACTGAGTGATCTTCGAGATCGAAACACAACAAGAGTAATGGGCGGTTAGTTTTGGAAGTACAGACCTTGAAGCGTGGCCGTCAGTTTGTGTTTCCCTCATATTGCATCACTTTACATGCTGTTTTAGAGGAGTGGGCCAAAGGTTAGTGAAGGAAGGCGAGTCGTGACGGAGGAACTGTAAGCAAAGGCTGAAAGTGGAAGCAGTGACACTGAAGGTGAAGCTATTACTGTAACTGCAGTGGGTGATGGAAATTATACAGACACCTGCATGAAAATAGATTTCTATTTATATGCAGAGATTCAACGTTATTTAAATTAGGCTGGTTTGACTTATTGTTTTAGATGTAATAGTCTTAGTGTAAAGTTATAAATATGACACTGAGAGACAATGTAGACTGTTTAAAAGTCCGTAGTGTTATACAACATGCTACGGTCTTTAGCACTGATTCACTTGTGATTCCCTGTTACTCAAGACCTCGACTTAATAAGCTTGATCTAATTTACAGTTTGGTGTTATTCAAAACTGCAGCTCCACGGGATCTGAATCAAAACCATATACAGAATGTAAAAGATATACTGTATTGTGGTTGCTGTAGAGATGGCTATTTTGCCTGGACTCACTAACCTCAGTTTACTGCATGACCAAGCAAAACACATTTATTCCTTGAGTGTAAAACCATCTGCTTGACGCAGAGAATGGGCCTGAATCATTTCAGTATGAGTGAATTAACTCAAAGACCATTGCTTTTCTGATAGGATAGTAATGACGACCAACCTTCAGACAGACCTCCATAGAGCAGGCTGTGATGGACGCTGAACATGTCACTTTTTATTATCGACAAAGCTGAGTCCTAAACTCTCCCCAGTGGTTCAAACAACGAGGCTGCAGCTTGTGAATCCCTGAATACTGTAAAGAATAATGTATGTACCTGAAATTATCTGTTATTAGAATAAGATTGAAAGTGCCAGAGAAAACTACATCTGTGCATGCATGTGTCTATATATGTGATTTGTGTTGTTGCCTTTTGTTTATTGTGATAAAAGTATGCAAACTACATCAAGTCAAGATGAAAATCATCCAAATTAACACGATTCTGATCTCTGCTACACCAAATGTTATTAGTAAGAAAGCTATGAGTCATTCTGAGCTTGATCTGCACATCTACACCATATGTTGCTTTACTGGCAGCTGGCAGACAACCAGCCGGGCTGTAGAGCACATTGCTGTGACTACTAGCATGCAAGTAAATGCATCCAGATTGTTTCGGCTACTGCAAGGTTGTACTGGCATATTAGGAACGGATGAACGCATGAACGGGATGGAAACGGCATCAAAGGATGAATGTATCGTATGCTGTAGAGTGAGGGGAAAAGAGATTGAAAAGTGGCTCATGCTGTGCAGCTGTTCTGTTCTACTGGCATAATCACTTCACACCTGCAGCTGCAGACATAAACCAGTTGCTTATATTACTATAACAAGTGGCAGAAATCACAACAGCTGTCACTGTTACACTTTGTGGTAGCTTGCTAGCTGGGCTAGCTATAGCTAAATGTTAGTCCTGTGCTGCTTAGCTAAGACAAAGTTTCAACGACAAAACCATGACATTCTTGCATTCTCTTGTATTTATATTGAACTATTTTCATAAAGTTGATATTTGGCTCTTATAGCTACAGTGTTAAATGTGCAACATCCCACTGCCTTGAACTTGAACTTAATGCCAAATGCAGCTAAAATACCAGTGTCTAAACTGATGTATGTTGATAGGAAGTGACATCTGTCAGTGGAACAGTAAGGGCCAGGAGAAATTGGTATGTCACTGAGGTAAAACGCACAACATTTTAGGGAGGAGAGAGAGCGCACATCCTAACTGATGCAACCTTTTTGAATTGTGTGTGCTTCAGCAGACATTGCCTTCATACTGTATCCCAGTGAAACAACAGTGGAGCTGCTGTTCTTTTGTCCTCTATTCAGCTTTATTTAGACTGTCATGGTTGTGCTGTGCATCCACTGAAGTAGAAAAACAGCAGTCACTTTGATTTAAGCCGGTCTGAAAAGCTTCGCTTGAATTTCCCTTGACAAACTGTCCACTGGCAATTGATACATTTTAGTATTTTATTTGTCAGAGGCTTGGAAACTATTGGAGGCCTTGTGTTAATCGTTTGAATGTGTGTGTTCATGTGATAGAAAGAGCTTGTATCTACAGTATATTAGACGGCTGTGTGACTCCATTAACTGCTCCATTAACCACCACTCATACAAGGAACAGTGAAGATACTATTTGTTATGTAAGCTCAGCTCTATTAGACTTGTGTTTCTGTTGAGATCTTATGAAATGTTTGGAACAGATAATAAACACGGCGCTTAATGTTGGAAATGTATTGAGTACTTACAGCCCACCATCATCATAGCCACAGAGAAAATCTTCTCTCCATCTGTGGCCGGAGCGATGTTGCCAAATCCGATGGTGGTGAGACTCGTCATGGTGAAGTAGAGAGAAGAAATGTACAACGTGTCCTTGTTGGGACCCCCCTCCCACTGTCCCGTACCGCTGGCGTTGTAGCGGTAAGGGGTCCCAATGCTCAGGGCCAACTGGTAGAGCCAGCTGTCTGTCTTAATGGTGTTGGTGGTATAATCGATGACTTCGTTGTCCCCGATGCTGTACCAGATGCAGGCCAACCAGTGGGCCACCAGACCGAAGACGCACACCAGCAGAACCAGGACGGCTGCTCCATATTCCAGGTAGTGGTCCAGTTTGCGGGCCACCCGGCCCAACCGGAGCAGGCGGACCACCTTTAGGGAGCTGAACAAACTGCTGAGACCCTACAATGATAAATTAATCGGCAAATATTTTGATGATCATTTAAACCACAATAATCCACTTTTAATCCACAATATTTTCAAATGTGACTATTTTCTGGGTTTTGTAGTCTTCTATGATTATGAACTGAAGATATTTTGGATTCAGACTGTTGGCCAGACAGAGTACGCAGTTTGAATGTGTCAACTTAACTTTTGGGAATTCATGATTGGAAGTTTTACACGTTTTTTGACATTTAATCGACCAAATGTTTAATTCATGCAATACATGCAGTCATTTGATCCATTGTCAATATTAAAACCTGTATTTCCTTACTGGGAGTAGAGAGTCTTCTGTTCGCGTGGTGTTCCTGTGGAAAATTGAAGACTCACGAAGATGACTTGCTCGAGACGAAGATGTGATGACATCCTTCATAGAAACAATCAGAAATGTTTTGATATTTTCATGCAGTGTTAAGTACCAACACGTAAACCATTTTAGCACCGCATCAATGCCAATCCACTCACCTCATTTACGTGTTCGAAGGCGTTGATGATGTCGTAGGGCAGACAGGACAGCAGGTCGATGACGAACCACGTCTTCAGGTAATTCATTCGTATGAGCTTCGCGTCTGAAATGACCTCCCCAGTAGGACCCACAAAGGTGGTGTGGAAGTTGAGCACAATGTCAATCAGGAAGATGATGTCCACGACGCTGTCCAGCACCAGCCAAACCAAATTGTTTTGCTTTGTCTTAAAGGAGACGTTGTAGGGCACCATGATGGCGGTGTAGAAGGTGAGGATGAGGATGACCCAGTCCCAGGTGGTCTTGAAGGTGCAGTAGTGGAGGATGATGTGTGGAGGGGTCTTTGGGGCCTCTTGTTTGTACTGAGGGAGGATGTCTGACCCCAGCTGAAGAGCCTTTATTGAGAGGGAATATTTAACATTGCGAGTACAAAATCACATGCTAAGTGCAACAAGGAACAGCAGTCTCATCATAGATCCTTCTAGTGGTGCAACTTTAAATTTGTCTGTAAAATGCTGAACAATTTTGGGAAATATACTAATTTCAGACTCTGGATCTTCTATCTTTAAGTCTCTTGATTTAGCTTGTGATATTTTCAGGTAGATACGTAGCATTTGAAACCAAACTCTTCTTTTAGATCTGAATGCTCCTCACCTCAGCCAGTCTGGAGGGCTTGTGGCTGACCTCAGTGCTCAGCGGTGCTAACTGCTGCACCAGGTTTCGATTGTTGGTCAGTGCCCGGGTCAGTCTGGCAAACTTTGTCCATCCTGCTCAGAGACAGAAAAAACAGACAGTTTTATGCAGACATTTTCATTTTAATAACAATACTGTAATGTCACTTTCTAAATATCGGTAATAGCAATATGATGATCATTATCTTCTTGAAAAAAACACTTTGAGACTACATAACCGCGATTTAAATAAATTGATTCCCAATTGTTGGAAAATGATTTTCATTTTAGAAAGAACATAATTTTTCCAATTCATATGATCGTGCATGAATGCATCATCCGTTTTTTTTACTGTATTTCTAGGCAATAAAGAAGAAACAGCATTTGTTCTATATTGCTGAGTACTTGATGGTGTTTAAATATTCAAATTATTAATTATTTTATTCCCTCCGTTTATAGTCAGTATGTCTTACATTTACCATCCCCATGTGGCCCGAGTGTCTTTTGTTTCTGCTTGATGTATGTAAAAGTCTTAGTGGCACACTTAATCCCTTGGGACATGGCACCCTCAGAGGCCAGTGTTCACTGACCCGCACACACAACACCTGGACAGTTGTATGTTACATACCAGGAAACAAGCGTCTGTTGAGTCACAGTCACTCGTATGCTCAAGACTTTGAGCTGCACTGCACCCTCCATGGTGTTGTTGGGTAAAATATAGCTTTGTCTGGGCCTTAATGAGATATCTACTTGATGTAAATGCGTGTTGTAACCCTTTAGTGTGTGAAATAAGACATTAAAATGCCAGAAGTGGATGAACCCAAACGGTTTATCATGATTACACTTAAATACTGAATGCAGTCTGGCTGAAACCATTTGAACCAGACACAACAATATGAACTGTCTCACCTTTAGTTTCATCTTCAATCGGCTGTTTGAAAAGCGTAATGTCTCTGAAGGTGCAGAGGAAAAGCACCACCTTGTTGTTCTCATTTCTGATGGGAGCTACCTGCATATAGAGCCATATCGGTGTTTCTGTAGGACACAGTTTAAATGAGCGTTGTGAGAGAGCACAAATGGAGATAAAAAAAAATGCATTTGATGGTTTTTTGTTAAAAACAATTTGAGTAAATCTCGAGTGAAACTTACTATTCTTTGTATAGAGCAGCACCTCATAGAAATGGGACTCATAGTTATCAAAGTTCTGTCTGATTTTGTCTATAGTCTTCTTATCAGTCAGGTCACCATACATGAAACTGCAAAACAAGGGAGACGGATACCAAAAAGCAAAAGGGAGCGTGTTGTTGTTGTTGTTGTTAGAAAGAAAGGAAGAACATTAAAGACAGACATCACTAACTTGGATTGAACACTTTTTCTTCTTCATCTTTATTGTAGTTGCTGCAAATCAGTGGTCACATTTTTTTTTACAATCATTATACAACAAAAGGCATCTCACTTGCACGAGCTGCTTCTGTGCATGACTTCGGCTCTGTGGTATCCAGACAACTTGCAGAATCCATCGTTGCTGTAAACGACTGGCCACTCCACGATCTGTGCGTTTCCCAGAAGGAAACTGGTTTCTGCAAGAAAATACATAAAAAATACAGCAGTCTGAAACAAAACTAGTCAAGACTAATAACAAACCTGCAGACTTTAGGGCACCTGTTGATCAACCTTTTGGGGGTTTTGTCAGTCAAAGCCGGTGGCGCCCGTGAAGTCATTGCAACTGGAATTATGCAACTGCAACCTCGTAGAAACCGATTTTTAGCTGTGTTGCCATTGATTCATATTTTTGACAACTATGTTGTACATTCCAATAAAAAAATATTTGTATAAATCTGATATTTAAATCTTATTTTTTAAATATAGTCTTCTATAAATCCTGCTGCTGACCAGTGTCATGAATCAGAGAAAACCTCAACATACACAGTGTGTAAATCCTTCAAATCACTATAAAGCAAACTCTCCCACTACTTACATTGTTTTAATAATCATATATAATAGAAACAAGATCTTAAAGCAGCAGTAAACAATGACAATTAGACAAGTCCCTCAGCAGAAGTAGTTGTTGATAATATGTTTATGTTCCATCCTTAATGTCAATTAAATATTGATGAGGAGCTGCAAAGCTCTCCAGCTTCACAGCAGTTTGGATGAAACTGCTGTCTCGATAGAAATTACTGAGGACATTTTCTCCAATTTACAGTCAGTATTGAAGCTTCAAAACTTAAATGTGTATCTTGAACTTAACTATTTATGTTGTAATCAATACATTCACTCTGCAGCTGCAGTGTTTCAGGGTCTGAGTGATTCAGACAATAATGACTGAATTTCAGATTATTTTAACAGACTAAATATGTCTAAAATATACTACAGACTGTCAATCCCAAAGATATTTTCAATAATAATATTACCTTTCTGAAATATAAACAACAAATACTAAACAAATGTTATTGCATAACGACACAGTAATGTAAGTAAATGTAACAGAGGCACTACACTATACAGAAAATATAGCCTAAGTCACCAAACACAAATGACACTATACATCCCCTAAAAGAAAATTAAAAAGGCGTTTGTAGGAATCCAGATAAACTAATCAGATAAAAGCACATTAGAGTAGCCCTTAAATCATCTTATAATGAGCAATAAAAGATAAAATGGACTTTGACAGACCAATAAACGTTCTTGTTTCTATAGCTATTGATAATAATATATCGATATATGTCTTAATTGGTATCATAAGTATAGACTATTATACTGACTTTAGTTTATTAACCTAGAGAATTTGGACACGAGACATATTGCATTATTCATATTTCATTGTTAGGTAGTTGCAAAAAAGTGGAAAGTACAACAGTCTTAATTGCTGCTGCTTTCCATTACATAGAAATAACATTAAAGGTTTACTTCAGCATCACATGCAGCCTTGTGTGGTACCGTGAGTGACATAGCAAATCAACATCCATTCATTATTATTTGTTTCCTTTCTCAGTGAAACTCACCGCTGGAGCGCCGGACAATATTTTCCAGAAAAGTGTTCTGCGGAGCCACCAGTCCTCTCTTGCCCCCATGCATGATGAGGGTTCCGGACACAGACTCAGAGCTGCTCGGTGGTCGTGCTGTTGTTAACAAATACCCCCCTCAGCTGTCTGCCCGACCGGAGCGTGGACCACAAGTGTCAAGATCACAATGAGATGAGGTACTTCCGGACTGAGGCTTTAGAAATAAAAACATCATTGCCAGATGTGGCATTTTTCATCGTAAATAGCTACAACGACTATTTAATGTGGAATCTGAGGTAAATGGTACTTATTATCCCCAAACTGTCATTTTCACATCACATTTATAACCACGTTGTTCTACACATATGGAGTAACAGGATATAAGCTTAGTCACAATACATAACTTGGATGGATCTTTACCTGCTAAATGAAGATCAGTCTTCAAATATGTCGTGTACAAATATACATAAGAGTCACACCAGCCTAATAACAAAACATTAAAGTTGATGCTTTTATTTTGGAGGTAAATCCGCTATAATATCCCGGTGTTATTCTGGTATTATTGTCTGTGGCTTTTCAGACCTGTATACATGCATTTCTATTATATCTTTGTGAGAACTTAAATTTTGTTTCTGCTTTTAACATGGGTAATAATTGGAGATTTATTGGTATGTGATGTGGCCCTACAATGCCTGATCCTTTTCCCTATCCATAACAAATAAAAAAATCAATTGGAAAACGTTTGTAATTGGAAATAGGTGTGTGTGTGTGTGTGTGTGTGTGTGTGTGTGTGTGTGTGTGTGTGTGTGTGTGTGTGTGTGTGTGTGTGTGTGTGTGTGTGTGTGTGTGTGTTAGTAGCTTCAATCTATGGTGTTTTGAATTTCTGAAATATTTGACTAATTTGACTAATTCAGAAAATAATTAGAGCATTTACAAGTGTAGACCAAAATAGCTTACTTAAGTACAATTTTGAGGTGTTATGTTTTGAGGTAATAAACTTGATTACTTCCAGTTTATGCTACTTTACACATAGCTACTAACGTTTCAAAGATAGATATCACTTCTTTAGTTTATGCAAACATATTTATGTGACACTTGTAGTTATTAGTTACTTTGCGGATAAAGATGGTACATAGAAAAAATAATTAGTTTACAAACTATAATTGCATTGTTGTAGATTAATCCAGTAGAGCTGTTAAAGTAGCTCCACACTGACCAGCAATGACATTAAATACTGCTTACATGTTCATAATCATCCAATAAAATAATACACTTTTATTAATTTTGGATGCGGGACTTTTAATTATATTCGGGTGTTTTACAATGTATTTTTAAAATTAAATTTTTTTTTTTTGATCTGTGTAATGTGTCACAACTCCAGCAGGGGGAGCCCTCGAACGTTTTGGACATTGACCGACTGACATTAAGTCAAACGAAGAAGAAGAAAAAGAAGAAGAAGAAGCGTGAACACTGGAATAACGGCCTGACGCAGTTAGCTGGTGGCTGATGTTGAATTAGGAAGATGAAGTAATGGTTAACTGTCACCACTTCAACGGACTTTGGATGCTGCCGTCCACGCCGATGTACAAGGTCTGTGACTTGAATGCGGAGTTGTAGCTGCTCCGTGCTGTTAGCTAAACCTCTGTCGTTATATTTCGTTAAGAGGAATGCAACGACCTCCGAGCTCCGCTTCTCCTTAAAAGCTCACTAGAGGAACATGAACTCTATTTTTTAAGTGTTGTGCATTTTAAACTAACTGTTATTTAAAAGTCATGGCGAACGACTTCGTGAAGAAGTTTGTACAGATGTGTAATTATCTCCAAGACCCCCGCCATGTAGCGAGGTTTCAGTATGTTTGTGGCGTTAAAGGGACATTTCCGGTTAAACCGGCCAAGCCAGATAATAGTGGAGAAGACTGTCCCGGTCTGAGGAAGAGGGTCCACCAGGGAGGACCGAGCTCGGACGTTAGTGTTGGGAATGGGGCAACCGGGGATGCGACCTTACCGCCGGCTGACGGTACCGTCGGGCCCGATGTCGCTGATGTCGACCCAGACACCGCCAGAGCCAAACCTCTCCGGAGGAACTCCCTGACCGGAGACGTGGGTCAAGAGTTCCTGATCCAGAACAAGTTTCTGTTCTACCTGTTCACGTTTGGGACCGAGCTGGGCAACGAGATGTTCTTCATCGTCTTCTTCCCCTTCCTCTTCTGGAACATCGACGCCCTGGTCAGCAGGAGGCTCATCGTGGTCTGGGCCTGGAACCTGTTCGTGGGTCAGTCCACCAAGGACATGGTCCGCTGGTCCCGGCCGGCCTCCCCCCCTGTGGTGAAGGTGGAGGTCTTCTACAACTCGGAGTACAGCATGCCGTCCACGCACGCCATGACGGGGACCGCCATGCCCTTCTGTCTCTTCATGCTGACCTATGGCCGGTGGCAGGTGAGAGAACTCTTTAAACACCGTAATCCCATTTTTAAAACAAAAACACCCAAGATGCATCAGTTTCTGTTTTTCTTAATCTTCTATGATATGATGCTTAATAACTATCTTTGGGTTTTGGACTCCTGCTTAGACAACAACAAGCAATTTGAACATGGGAATTGAGAAATTGTGTAGAGGACACTGTGCACACAGAGAGTGAGAGGAACACGGGGTTGAAAAGGGCCCCAAGAGCCACAGTTTCAAGGTTCAGGGGAAGTAAATCTAAATAGAAAAAGATCAGAGTTCAAGAAATACACAAGGCGTCTGACCGGCCTTTGAATCATTGGTAATTCTTGTGAACTCTTATGAACCTGGAGCCAAGAAACATTCCCCTGTTCAAGCCAACTGTTAAAACATGACAGGGTGTGTCAGAGGAGTCATATTTTTAGGTAAACAAAGACTCTGTTCTACATTGTAAGACACACAGAGAGGGAGAGAGAGAGAGGAGACAAGTGGATTTGACTTTGGGGAAGTGAAAGTATCAGTAAGCACATGTTACTGTGAGTGTCTTTTCTGGTTAAGATGGAGGACAAGGTGTTGGAATTGGGAGGGTCACTTCACCAAAGAGTGTAGAGTCGTATCAGATCAGAGAGCTCAAAGATATGGAACTTTTCCACTTAATGACTAATTAACTTTAATTTCATGAGCGACCTTGATGGCGAGTCAAAATGAAACTTGGCTGATGTTGGGTTTCTGCACTAAGACCCGCTCCAGTCTGTTGAGTTGTCATCATTAATAACTTCAATTTCTTTTAAAAGTCGAAGCCTAAACTTAATTGGATTCACTCAGGGATTTGAATTGGATACAATGCATTCTTATCCTTTTGATGGGTCCCATGTGCAAATCTATAATCTCTTAGTTAAATCATTTTACCCTCTGCAGCTTGTGCACACGGTATGTTTAAAGATAAAAAGAAATGCATCAGCACAATTGCCCCTAAAACAAGCTAAATGCTCTTTTTGTTGTTGTTGTTGTACTCTAGCATAAGATCTTTGAACTGAGTTCAGGCAGTTCGGACAACTGCCTGAACTCTTTGGGTGTCATCAAGTTCACTGATGTGGAATGTTGAGGAACTGACATCTCAAAGGATCAGGTTACTAAAGATAAGATGTGGACCATAAACCGCTTCCAAGGCAGGAGGCAGATTCAAAGTGTGAGCCGAGCTTCTGTCTTTTATCTCTAGCGACACTATGAAACTGATATTTGTAGTTGTGTAAAATGCCACGATGGACATCGTGATTCCCATCACACGTTCATGCTCCACTCGGGATGAACTGTAATAACTTTGGTGATCCACCATCTGGTCAAAATAAACTGATAACATTCCCATTAGCTTCAGCTGCACGTTGTGTTTAGTTCTATTTAATGAATGTCAGCACGCGAGAAACTAAGATAGTAAACATCACAGCAGCATGTTAACATTGTCCTTGTGTTGATGTTAACATGCTGACGGTAGCATTTAGCTCAAAGCACCACAGTGTCTTAAGTAGAACCTTGTTTCTTGTTTTCCCACAACGACCGATGCATTAAATAGCCGACTATGCACTGTGGCTTTTGAAAGCTAGTATTTCTGCTGACAGTGACTTCACATCGATGTACATTTTGCTTGGCTAGTGGTTTCTGTCTCTGCATTACTGATGAAGCTCTTTGTTAGAATACTATGATGTGGATTCTTGTATTTTTAAGCCACCTTTCTAATATTAATATTCTTTTATTACATGTTTTTAAATGTTTCTGCTCCTAGTATCCCTTCCTCTTTGGCTTTTGTGTGGCTCTCAGCTGGAGTGTGCTGGTGTGTGTAAGCAGAGTCTACATGGGGATGCATTCTATTCTGGTAAGTATATTAAATACATGCTATGAAATATATAATCCCTAAAGAGTGATGCTGCTCCACCTGAACATTTAGCCTCCTGTAGTCCAGCTCAGAAGAGGTCTGACTTGGTCAAACATGTTCTCTGTTTCTAGAGAAAGACGGATTACTTCTTTTAACATAAATGCATAACATTAATATGCACGGCAGACACCCGTTTTGTATGTTTATTACGTTCTCAGGAACTTTAAACTTAATGATCAGAGGAAATATGAAGCAGAGCCAATAAACCAATCAAAGCCAGATTAGATTTGGTTGCCATGTTAGTAGATGTTGTTTATGTTCTGCAGTACAACAACAACTAATATATTTTCAGAGTAACTTCTGCAATCAAAACACGATGAATCATAAAAGGGCTTTATAAGATTTTGTGTGTATCAGGCATGTATGAGTCAAATATCATTGCTTTCATGGCACATATGCGTTGTTTACAATTGTTTACAATGGTTTGTGTCCCTGTGTTGCAGGAGGTGATAACTGGCTTCCTCTACAGCCTTCTTATTCTAGCCTTCTTCCATCCAATTTTGGACAAGATCGACAGCTTCTACATGACGGACCACTTTGCTCCTCTTGTGGTTATCGTGTCCCACGTCGGCCTCGGACTCGTGGCTTTCTCTCTGGATTCCTGGAGCACCTCTCGGGGTGACACGGCTCAGGGTCTGGGCACCGCGATGGGAGCGGCCATCGCTACCCACGTGAACTATCAGCTGGGGCTGATGCTGGATCCACCGCTGTCCTCGCTTCCTCTAACTTTACCACCGATCGGCACCAGTTTGGTGGTTCTCGCCGTGCTGCGCTTCCTCATCGGAGTCGCCGTCATCCTCGTCACGAGAATGGTTATGAAAGCAGTGACTATTCCGTTCTTATGTCGCCTGTTCGGGCTGCCGCCAGACGACGTAAGACAAGCGAGGCAGCACATGAAAGTAGAGCTGCCGTACCGTTACATCGTCTACAGTGTTGTTGGTTTTAGTTGTGTCTG
This sequence comes from Leptoclinus maculatus, assembly GCA_032191485.1. Lineage (NCBI taxonomy): Eukaryota > Metazoa > Chordata > Actinopteri > Perciformes > Stichaeidae > Leptoclinus > Leptoclinus maculatus. The sequence goes on along the minus strand of JAVDOI010000003.1, from coordinate 29,308,087 downwards.
TGTGGTGCCTCTCATCTTTAGGATCTTAAACCTGGCCTGAGTGTTGTGTGTGTGTGTGTGTGTGTAAACTGTCATTTACTGCTGACATGTTCACCTCATGGTGAAGGCAAAGAGCACTTGGAAACATGCTGCTTGTTTCGACACATGATAAGGCTTAGAAACTTTTTTTTTTTTTTTTTTTTTTTGTATTGTCAATATTCCTCTGTGCCATTGAGCTCCATTGACATGTTCCTTCAGTATGATGAGTTGATCCCACACACACCATTCTCTCACTGTGACTGCACCAAATGTGTATATATCCGAGGCTGAAAATAGTCCACAACAAATGTAATCATTACTTCTGTTTGACTTTCAATACTCCAGCTGTTTTAAGGTATAATTAACCCCTTTTTCATCATGGACCAGTGTGCTTCAGCTCCAGGAGCAACAGATTACAGAAAGTAGGAACATATTGCACCAAAGCGTTGTTGGTTTGAGCCTTTTTCATTTGTTGACAATACATATATATACATAGAGCATCACCAGCCTTTTATTCCTTTAGATCCACATGTGGTCGAAACATTTAAGTGTTAACTGAAACTTTGCAAATAAGAAATCTATCCACTGTACTGTCATGATGATTGCATTTAATAATGAGGAATATATTGTTCATTTCCATCCTTTATTTGAATTAAATAAGAAGTTATTGGAGAATAAACCAAACCATGAATCCAGTAATGTGTGAAGTCACTTCACTTCTCAGTTGTTGCCATGCTTAAATAAAATCCGCCTGGAGCAAGTTCACATGTGTCGGGGTGGTTGCGCAATCTCTTTGAAAGACTGGAGAAACGAGTGTGTTGCATCGTGAAGATTGTTTCTGCATTATCATAGTCAGCATTATCTGTATCATTACCTCCTTTTTTGTACATTTGTTTTGTGCTTGTTTCAAGAACCATTTGTAATTTTGGGTCAAGTGTAAGTTAAGTGCTCTAAATAATCATTTGAAAGCTCAAAATTAATATATCATGTTTGTAATAAAGTATTTTGCCATCTTGCCTAACTTGAGCTGAATTGTTGTGGAAAAAAATAATCTAAATCTATATTATTCTGTCTTGATTTCAAGAATCCTATTTCGTCAGCTCTTCAGCCGGCCTTCCTTAAACTACAGTCTATACAAACATTGACCCGAGCACTTGTCTGAATGTTTTAATTGCTCGTTATTTGCTGTTGTAATGTCCAAATAATGATTTGCTAAATAATATTTATGTCAGAATTGTATTGCCTGAGCATTTATACTAAGTACTCATCAATATGTAGAGGTCTAGTATTGCCATCCATTCCCACATCTGTTTTCTGTTATACAAGGATTGTATCCTTTTGAAAAAAATATGTAAACAAGGAGAATAAAATCTTCCAAAAAAAACCATTTTGCATTAATGCATATTACTTTATTTTCAGAAGTGAATGAATGATTGGTATATAATTTACAATTGCATGTGTGTGTGAAGTGCTGCACAAATCCAGAGAAACTGCATTTTTGTTTTGTCAATAGTGAGGGAAGGCAGGCAGTGTAGGGTCATGTGTTTTACTCCCTGCACCAAAATAACACATTGGGTTCATGCTTAACCTTTGACCAACATAGATAAGGTTTTTGGTATTTATCTGGTTTGTAACCTGAGCATACATCCAGCCCAATCAGTGGTCTTCTCTGTGCTCCATACATTGAACTTTCAACTAGGTAAGCACATGGCCTGACTTCACCCATGCAATCTTGTACCATTATGTATTTAGCTGCTAATGACCTATTTAAGCTGTTAACATAAGTATTTTAAGTGAGTACAAAAATCTAACCGAGTATGAATAATAATGTTTTTCCATAATGAAAACCTTTTATTTTTTTTGACATTTTTCAAGCCTTTCAAGTATCTCCAAGCTCTCTGAACTGGGCCACACCCTGGTACCTAAACATTAATAGCTTTTTGGTATTTAACACTGGCCAGATGTGGCTCCTATTACCTTAGAAATAATAACCACAGGACACAGAAACAGACTAAACATACTTTTATTGTATGATAAGATTCCTTAATATCCGGCAAAAGTAGTAATGTGTGGCAATGTTAATTATATTAATATGATTGTGTACTTTTATTTTAATGCTTTGGCAACCTTTTTTTTTTTTTTTTTTTACTTTTATGCCAATAAAGCCATGTTGAATTGAACAATCTTGCAGCTTTTCAGGCATTGTATCCACTGTACGTCACTAATGCTTTTGAAATAACCTTTTATTTTGAAAAACCCAGAGTAGATTTCACCGGAAATCCGGACTTTTACTTTCACCTACCAAACAATCAACCCAACTTCACTGCACACTGACGTAGCGAGGCAATGGTCGGATAGACGATGCTAAAGTTAAGACAACATTGAAAGTAATTAGTGCAGCCGTGACACGTAATAAAGACGGTAATGTTGGCTGTTTTGCACGAGTTTGTTCGTTATTAGCTAACGCGGACCTGCCAGAGTGCAGATGCCTCGTTTGGAAAAGTCAAATGGCAGAGGGACAAAAAGGTAAGACCGAAGCTACGCATGCAAGTGTTTATTAACTACTGATTCCAGACACGTGTACTGCAACACAGTATTTGACAGGCAAGTTTAAAAGTTGGTATCAGGGGGAATTGTGAAGGATGCAAGAAATATCTCTCAGTGCATCATGTGACCACAGCATGTCTTTAAGTTAATGAGATTCAAATGCTGCCGTTTTCTAACACACATGTATGTATCCATGTTGCTGTGCGTAGACCTAAACTGGACTGGACGTTTGTGCAGAGGTTCTGCAGCATCCAGAAGGTCCTGTTCCCGTCATGGATCAGTCGGAGTGCTCTGATGTTTGAGACGCTGCTTGCAGTCACTCTGACAGGTAACTGCTGTTCATACACATTTGTATATATATCGTCACATTGTTTTGCATGAATCCTCATCATGAGACACATTCAATGCCCTTTTTTCACATTTAACCCCATTTGTGGCATTCTAAAACTAATCCTCAGATAACACTAGACTACATACTATGTCGTAGCTCAAAGGTTGGCTCAAAGGTTGCCTAATTTCCCTATATTGTTTTACAAGTCTTTGTCGTCCCAACAATGCGCTAACACATCTTTTCTTTCGTTCTGTCACCAGAGCAGCTAATCATTTACCAGGTGGGTGTCCTCCCCAGTCACTTCTACAGCGTGCTGGCAGACAAGGACTTCTCTGGCTTCCGGAGTCTGGTGGGCACAGCGATGGTGCTCATCTTGGTCAACTCCACAGTAAGTTGAAGGAGCACTACTGATAAAAGAAGCCAAATGTACCAAAAGAGATCAACCTTTTGGAATCTGCAGATTTAGGGGAGACACATAACGTTAAATTAGCACATGCACATGATTAAAGTTACTCTTACCTAACTGCTTTTTGTTTTAAACAATAGTCAATGCATCATCACATAGATTATTGATAAAAGGGTTTATTCTTTATCAAGCCATCTACTTGAAAATATCAATTTACTGTAGGAGCTTGTTTGACTTTTTCTTTTTGCATACTGTATGTTATGAACACTAACTTATTTCTAAAACATGGATTTATTAATCAACAAGATGTTACACCATATCCAGGAAGTTAACTTTGTTATTGTGCAGAGCAATGTCACAGTAACCTCACTACACTACTTAATCTTAATATCATATAATTACTTCACCCGATAAAGGAACATTTGTATATAAACTATTCACCCCATGTGACTTTGAATTCTTGAAGAAAACTTAGTCCTCACACAATTAGGTACTTCCCAAACAGATGCACATGGACAAGTAGCGTGCCTGCATGAGAGTGTTTATGTGGAAGTGTTTTAAATAGCAGGACGCATGTGTTTGGTAAATACTTAGCATACGACAGGATGATTGAGATCTGGGTTATGCTGCACGAGTTGTGTGAGACTTTGTAAACGGATGTTTTGGTATAGTTTGCCTGTGGTTAAACGCCGCCCCCATTTGTTTAGATTAAAACTTTGCAAACTTTGTTCTTCGTGGAGTCGTGCGAGCAAAATAAAGTGTTCTCCAATAATTCAATGTAACACGGTGTGAGTTTGGGGAGTTTTTCTTGTTCCTTTGCGAGGGTCCCGGGACAGAGGATGTCGTATGTGTACGGATTATAAAGCCCTCTGAGGCAAATTTGTGATTTTGGGCTGTATAAAATGCATTGAATTTAATTATGCAAATGATCATTTCGTGGGTGAAGAATCCCTTGAAGGCAAATTATTTATTTCATGTGATTAGATTTTAACATTACTGTTATAATACCTGGGGAAACCCAATGTTCCCAATACTGCACATTATGTGCCTGGATATTTATTGCTGAAACTAAACTAAGGAAACAATTGGGTACATAGCTTCCTATATTTCTTTACATGGCATTTGATTTTGGATTGCTCTTATAATAGACGATGGCAACTTCACAAGGTCAGGACAGCCTGACATGTTCATTGTACAGCCTTCACACATGTGATAGTTGGATTTTGAACCAGAGAAATTGCAAACACGTAACTTAGGAAACTGATATTCGACATACAGTTTATTTCACCACATTGGTGTTTAATTGAGGCCTCTTCTGAAATATGAGGAATCATAGGACGTTTACTCTGGTTAGCCTCGCAGAGATCATCATATAGTTGCAGTTTGTTGTCTCTGTGTTACTTTACTCTAATGGATCATTTCTCTCTTTCTCTGTGTTCCTCTCTCCCTCTCCCAGTTGAAAAGTATCGACCAGTACATTTGCAATCAGATGTACGTTAGCTGGAGGAGGACGCTAACTGAGAGCCTCCATACGTCCTACTTCCAGGGCCGAGTCTATTACAACCTCAATGTACTCCGACAGGAAATAGACAATCCGTAAGCTTTAATGCTTTTATTTAATATTAGAATATTAAACATCGTCACAAAGGAGGAGTCATGTAATTAGTTTTTTCTCTGTGTGTCGTTCTGTGTAACTCGCAGAGACCAGCGAATCAGTCAGGATGCAGAGAGGTTGTGTAAGCAGATGAGCACCATGGCCAGTCGTCTGATCGTGTCACCGTTCACGCTGGCTTACTACTCCTACCACTGCTTCTACAGGTAGGTTTGTAGAGCACCGAGGCAACTGTAGTAACATACTTTGTGCTCTGTTAAGAAATCATCTTATTACAGCCACATTTGCCAGTAATTGTACTTGAGAGAAGCACATTTACATACAAATATTGTCAAAAACAAAGACTTGTAGCCGTGCCGTTTGTCTGTGGTTTAAGAGACGAGAAGGTCTTACCTGTTGTCAGTGACTCTTAACCGACAACGGACACAATTCCAGCTTTAACGGTCTGCTGCAATGCTACATTTATTTAGCTTTTTGTTAAATGTGAGGCTCTATTTTTGCTCTGTAACTGCAGCAAAATTACTTTAATTTCTTTTGAGTATCGTCTTTTGTATGCTTTGAGTCTTTTTTTATTTTATTCAACTTTATTACATTTTAAAGTATTTTTCTTCTCATTGTATTTGTCACGTTGTTTTAGTACCTTTTTTATACAAAGCATTCTGAAGTTGCTTTGCTTTGTAGCACCGGCTGGATTGGTCCTGTGAGCATCTTTGGCTACTTTGTGATCGGGACCATTGCCAATAAATTCCTAATGGGGCCGATTGTGTCGACTCTGTTTGAGCAAGAAAAACTGGAGGGGGACTTCAGGTGAGTTTAGTCTGTAAGTCACGATGTGTCAAGAAGAATGTGTGCTGACGGACAAGCAGAGCAGGATCGACTTAAAAGTGTTTCCCCTGAACTTCAGCAGGGTGGTGGTAGGGTATTTTGCCAGCTTTATTTGACGCAAATCCTGTCGGTGTTTACTTTTAAGGAAGTCTTTTGTTAAGCGGAAGTATCGGTAAACTTTGACCCAGTGCCTTTTGCCTCTGAGGAAACAACACAGGATATGTGTCAGCTATGAAAGAGGAATTTAATCCAACTGTCACGAGTTCAAACAATTTGATTTTGTGTTGAATGGAAGTTTTGTTAAATCGTAAGTTGTGTTGCTTGAAAGTAAAAAGTCTTTTTTTCAGAGATATGTTTTTTTGTATGTCCAGATTCAAGCACATGCAGATCCGTGTCAATGCAGAGTCTGCAGCTTTTTACAGGTGAGGCACAAACATACATTGCTGAAATGGAAATAAAGACATTTCCACAAAGTATTTGCAATCATAACCGTATAACTTGCATAGACGGTATGGCGTACTATACTGTGATTGATCAGAATCGTTCTGACACCAAATCACGCTGATCCCGGAGTGAAAGCGGTACAAGTTGGCAAAAATGCTGCCGTCTGTGTTTTTTTTTTAGAGCCGGTAAAGTGGAGCACATGAGGACCGACCGCAGACTGCAGACTCTGTTACAAACTCAGAAGAGTCTAATAAACAAAGAGCTCTGGCTTTATAGTAAGAACATCTCACACACCCACAGGCTCATATTTCTCATTCATTGCTTTGATTAGACCGGTTAACCTCTGACTTCTCCTCTCTCAGTCGGGGTAAACACCTTTGACTACCTTGGAGGTTACCTCAGCTACATTATAATCGCCATTCCAATCTTCACCGGTATCTATGATGGTCTCACTCCTGGGGAGCTCAGTGCACTCATCAGTAAGGTAAACATCCCGTCCCTACCGCTTTCTTAAGAAATGCACCTTTCTTCACCTAAAAAAATAAGAAGCCGTAATAATGTAGCCAGAGAGTTAAAAAAAACAATCTTTTTATTTTCATACAGTCAGTAGAAGTTGCTCCCTATCCCAGTTTCAATCAATCTTTATTTGCCATCAACAACACATAAGCACATCATAAAATATGAATGTATATGTATATGTCGTCCTGTTACCTTTTCTTCACAGGGTTTAGTTCAGCGATAGCAGAGGTTGTATAATGTTTGCCTTCACAGACTGGCTGCATGTGAATGTGTTGCTACTGTAACCAATAGGTGGCAGCAAAAGCTTTCTCTTCTGATTAAACATTCACGCTGAGCTTAAATCCCTCTTGTTGGAGATCAAACTTCTAAATGTGTAAAGAAGTAATATTGTAGCGTCAGAACAGTCTCCAACACACGTAAGTATTATCAGCGGCTAGTATTAAATTCCTCTCGTCTCTTTTCATGCTGTTGTTGCTGCCTTTTGTTCCGTGTTCAAGCGCATCCTTTCAATGATCTTGTCTCCTGTTTACACTCTGCTCTGGTTCTCCCATTCTTTGTTCATATTCAGAACGCCTTTGTGTGCATCTACTTGATAAATGGCTTCACACAGCTAATAGACCTGTCAACCACTCTGTCAGATGTGGCTGGATACACCCACAGGTATCGCACTGCATACCTAAATTCACTTCCTGGAGGACAGATGATGACAGCAGCATACATGCATGCCATCCACCTTTCTATCACTGAAGTGTGTGTGTGTGTGTGTGTGTGTGTGTGTGTGTTGTGGTCAGGATTGGGGAGCTGAGGGAGGTGATGGATGACATACTACGGAAGCAGTGTGACTACGACCCGGCATCAGGGGAAAACTACGACTTTGACAGGTTTGTGTGAGCGCTTTCACTTCGATCTCTGCTGCACGAAAAGTCACAACAAGACGGCAAAAATGAATATTAAGTGCTTGTAACAAAGCTTTTCACCCTCCATCCTTGTTTTTTTGTGTTATTTGATTTCTCCATACAGTGACTTCAACATCCATGCGGGCCCTGCAGACACTGCCTTCATCCTGGACAATCTTTCATACAAATCTCCTTACTCAGACAAGCTGCTGGTGGAGGATCTGAGTCTGACAATCAGCGAGGGAACACATCTACTGGTGGTGGGGAACACGGGCACCGGCAAGACGTCACTACTGAGGGTCCTCAACCGACTCTGGGAGGCACAAAGCGGTGAGAGTGAGGCTGTCGACTGAGTGAAAGAAAAGGTGTAGTGGCTCCTGGCCAGTTTAGCTTATAATGATGAAAATGAAATAGAGTAAGACTGTAGCCCGTTTTGTTTTATTCAAATTTTTACAATGAAAATAATGTACTCTTAGTAGCCTCACGATAACTGTCGTCCGTCTCCTCAGGTTTTGTCCACATGACCACATGTTTCGGGCCCAGAGGAACCCTCTTCCTGCCACAGAAACCTTACCTGACTGATGGCACACTGCGTGAACAGGTAGCCGTCTTGTTTGTTTATGTTGTTTCTCTCTAAAGCCTGTAACTTGTATTTAATGTATAGATAATTCAACCAAAGTGCTGAAATCTACCAAAATCAAGTAACTTAAATGGAACTCTCTTCCCCGAAGGTGATCTACCCATTGAAGGACATTTACCCTGCATCAGGTATCAGATTTCACTATATGTTAAACAGTGCAACATAGAAAGGCTATGTATGTTAACAAACGTACAGATTTATATTTGGTTTTCACTCATAACTTTGTGTCGATGCTTCCTCCGGGAATAACTGATATAATTGGTCATCTGAATTAGTGATATTTATAGTGAGTTTCCTTCTTTTCAGGGTCAGTGGACGATGACAGAATTATACAATTCCTGGAACTAGCTGGAGTGGTGAGTCCCGTCATCCCACAGTATATTCCTTTCAACTTAAATCTTGTCTATTATTAAATCTAAATTGTTAATTCACCTTGAATATTTCACCACTATTTTGAATTTGAACAAACACTGATCCTAAATCAAACTTCTATCTGCGCTCCAGTCCGGTCTCCTGGAGCGGACAGGCGGCCTGGATGAACAGGTGGACTGGAACTGGTAAGAGGAAAAACATTAAATGGTTATTAATTCTTCAAATGTGCCACAAAATGATGCAGAATCTGAACTATTATTATTTTTTTCTCTGCAGGTATGATGCTCTGTCTCCAGGTGAAATGCAGCGTCTCTGCTTTGCTCGTCTCTTCTACCTGCAGCCCAAATATGCAGGTGTGTTGTTCTGGATTTCTGTAATGTATTCATGAAAGCTTCTGAGGATGCGGGACTTTTTGGGATTCTGAACAGTTTTTCAGGCGAGCTCGCCTCTTTGATTTAGCCCCCACATTTCATATTTATCATTTGCACATTTTCATGCTGTCCTCTGTATTGGAGGTGACACTTGAACTTTTTATTAACAGTGTTGGACGAGGCCACCAGTGCTCTGACGGAGGAGGCCGAGGCACATCTGTACCGGACCTGTAAGCAGCTCGGCATGACTTTGATCAGTCTGGGACACCGCAGCAGCCTGGAGAAGGTACTGTAGACCGAAAACACGCGCGTTTCATCGTGTCCAGCATGAAACTAAAAGGACTGTTTTGTTTTTGTCACAGTACCATGATGTTCAGTTGAAACTGTGTGGAGGAGGCCTGTGGGAGTTGACCAAGTTAAAAGGAGGCAGCAAGAGCCCCAGAGAAGAAGCACCGTGACTGCAGGGTCATCTCTTTGAAATCCTGGACGTGCAGGAAGCTTCAGTGTGGGAGACGAGGACGTAAAACACTCCTGAATTCCTCAGTTAGTAACACTCAAGTGCTCGTCAACGAGGTACTTTAAAAACCCAGTTTACTGCAGTGCAGGTGGCGACCTGTACTCATCCAGTTTGAATGTATTCATGCAACATTGAGGCCGAGCTCGACCAAAATGTTCTGGACCTAAAGACTGGCTCTGTAATTATCAGAGTAGATTCACTTATGACAACAAATCAGGAAAGAAAAGGACACTTTTGAATCTTACCGTACGCACCTTTACATTTGTTTATTGTATTATGTTTACAATCACTACTGGAGAGTACATCTGTGGATTATACACAGTTTTAAAGACTTGTTTACCTGATTTCATAAAAATGTAATATGTACAATAAAAACAAAGGAATATCTGGCCTTTAAAAAATAGTTTTTTTGATACAATTGTACATGTCTGGCGAAGTGAAATAGTGAGTAATGTGCAAGCATCACTTCAGCTTTCAGACGGTGCATCATTATGGTTGTTTATACTACAGAGCTCACGGTGACCCTGGATGATCTCTTGAACTGATGCAGGGTCATCCAGCGTGCTGAGGTCCCCCATCCCGTCCAGGTCCCGCTCCACCACTTTGCGCAGCACTCGGCGCATTATCTTACCTGAGCGCGTCTTTGGCAGCCGCTTGACGAACTGTGAGAATGACGTGACTTCAGTAGAAGTTGGTATTAAATGTGAATTTAAAGACGGTGAGACAGAATTACCTGGATGAAGTCTGGACAGGCGTACTTGGCGATCTTTTTAGATACCATGTTGTTTAGCTGCTGACGCAGGTCGGCCCCCTGGACCTCCACATCCTGTTTTAGCACCACAAAGGCATAAACCCCTGACGACAAAGAGAAGTCTTTACTATAATAGACATTCCTGTGTTTAACATGTTTTTTGACTAACTGACAACAGATTTCTTGCTCACCTTGTCCTTTGATGTTGTGCGAGTATCCTATGACAGCAGACTCAGCCACTGCAGAGCATTGATTCTGTTACAGAAACCAGTGTGGATCATCTGTACACTTTATGGCAAGACGTTTTAACTGCTTAACATAAATGTCTCTTTGGGGAACTTTTAATTAAACTGAAATTACGTTAACCCTGCTCAAAGATGTCAAACTGTTTATTACTTTTTTTATTTTTTTTTATTCCATATCACTCATTTTGAGAACTTCAGTTCTATTTTTTTAAGTATGCCGATGTTGGTCAAGAAGTAAATATCTTGGTAAATACTTGTAAGCTAACGTTAGTATGATCTTCTCAACAAACATTAGCATTTTACCATTATATTATGTAGCAAGCAATGCTCAAAGACATTGAAACAATATGTTAGTTATTGATTGACCTTACCACAACATCCTCTATCTCCGCCGTCCCAATCCTGTGACCGCTCACATTGATGACGTCATCAAGGCGGCCTGTGATCTGGTAATACCCCTCCTTAGAGCGATAGGCGCCATCACCAGTAAAGAAGTAACCTATTGGCACAGAGATTAGAGAGAGATGTAAAGACTTGAGTTTCTGTCTTATGAAACCCCATAAAAGTAGAGACGGTTGTTTATCCCGAACACAGCTTACTGTACCAGGATGAGGATGACAGTAGGTCTCAATGAATCTCTGGTGGTTGTTGTGAATGGTTCGGGCCATACCAGGCCAGGGCTGAGCTATGCACAGAGCTCCAGAAGTGTGGTTGGAAGTCAGCACTTTTCCCTGAAAAAGAATATGAACAGTGGTAATGTTAATGCAACAAACTAATAAATGAAAAGTAACAAATCAATGTCATGAATGCAAAAAATATCTAACATAATTGTGCTAAAAAGTGTCATACAGTGCATGTAATTTTAAGCATTGTATGATCAGTGAGAGGTAATTGATGCAACAATTAGACAAGAGGAAGAGAGATGAGCCCACCACTCCAACTGTCTGTGCAATCTGTGCATTTCAAAATCTGCAATAGCCACAAAGTAGTACGACCAGATTTTTAATAGGGAGTTTGGCATGAACAGACTGGGAGTGATGGGTGGGAGCAGGGTGGGTATCAAAAGTGACACAGCTGGTGAATATTTTATAATCCTAATCTGACCCTCCCTCCAGGCCATTCCCAGCCATCCAACATTTTCAGGGTCGAGATACACACACGCACACACACACGAGCCCCACACCTCAGTGTCCATGAGTACGGGCTTAATGCCAAAGAAAGGTCTCATAGCCATTCCTGGGACAATCTCTGCGTCTGGTTCTGATGGCCTTGGGGCGATGCAGATGCCACCTGTCTCTATGAACACAGAGCAAAACAAGGCAAATTGTAAAAGAGTGGGGGAAGAAAAGTAAAATAAAAGGGACAGGAGGAGAAGGTAAATGACGGGGTTAACTAACAGTTTGTAAACCTGTATGCCCTTGATACATTGAAATATGTAGATTGTGGAATTATCAACCACACTAAGTAAATTAAATTAGGTTTGCCTGGACCTCAGGGACCCTGGTAATCCGCCTGGTGGTGTTGGTGGCAACAGTGCTGGACACGGCAGAGGGGACCCGTTATTAAGTAGGACACAACAGATGATCCCACAATAGCATTAGCAACCGGCATCCTGTTCAAATCAACTGCTACTGTGAGACTAAAATCCCCCCCCCATAAATCATCAACACTTTTCAGTTGAGCCTACATTAAAGAAGGCTGTCTTAAACATTTAAAAAATGGTAAAGAAATAGTTCACCATTCACCCTCTTGCAGAAAGTTAGATGATAAGATGGATACAACTTTCTGTGTGTTTGTTCAGTACGTAACTACAGCAAACAGCCGGTTATGTTAGCTTAGCATAAAAACTGGAAACAGCTAGCCTAGCTCCTAGCTGGAATGTATTTACCTTTAGAGCCCTTGTTTTCAGTCTCTATGCTAAGCTAAACTAACTGGCTGCTGGCTGTAGGTTAACATTGAGCTGGTATCAATCTAATAATTACAATATTTCGATTATTTTAATTACTTTTTACGACATAATACAACTTTTTTGATATGCTATACTGTGACTTTTAATGACAATTTTATGGCATTCTATAACTTTAATGACTTTCTTCATGCCATTTTAATTAATCTTTCTTGGGAGTTGCACATGCGCAGTACCGATCGGGCGAGTGTACAGATCAGGTTGCCAGTCACACATGTTCCTGTGTAGCGTAAATAAAATGATATAACCTGATATTGGATTGCTCGGCAAACTTGCGTATTTGACGAAACTCGATCCAGCATTTTAGTCTGTATCGGAGGCATTTCCGATACTAGTATCGGAACATATTTTAATCATCCCCTTTGTGTTTAAATAGGTTAGGAATTACAACGTGTAGAAGGTTTCTAGTTATATGGCAACTAGAAGCACCTTGCAAGTGTCGCAGGGATTATTGCTCGTAATGTTAGCTAAAGTTAGAGATTTCTGTGGAAGACTCAGCAGTTTTATGTGGAAGTGAGATTGAAAATATATTTTGTTTTATGTACACACTTTTTCTCTGTGACCCTCGCTCATATGCTGACTACCTAAATTACACTCAGTCATCCAAACTGTGAGAGCCCCTGATATAGATACTACAATATTTCAATATTTTATTGCCGTTAGATGCTACAAAGCATTTTTTACCTCCGGTCCTCTTGCAGACTCTCACATCTAGTCCTGTATGATCCAACACAGAAGGCCGTATGCCAACAGCGGATCAAAATCTAATTTTCTCTCTAAACAGGCTACTTGCTCCCAGATCAACCAAATGGCATTTATGAATAATGCCACTTAGTCCTAATTGGAAACACTGGTCCAGGAAAATAACATAATATAATCTTTTTTACTGAAGTAGGGTATTTGGGTCATATCTGTGTCTGTAATTCTCAAACTCATGATGCTCTGATGTTTAATTATCCTCCATTAATTATAGATTTTTGCCATTTGTATGGTAATTAATGCAGCTTTGCTTCATTTGGTCGTTACTTAATCTAATTTGAGGGGACTGAGGATAAAACGCAGTGTCAATCAGGTCTTGTGTTCGTCTGTAAAATGTTTTAGCGAAACCAGCTGATTTCAAACATGTCATGATATACCATCATAAGCTACTTTAGTAAGGGAATAGTAGTTATGTTTTAGTTACATCAGAGATAATCTATAGATGGACAAGTTTGATGTGTCACATCAAGGGCAATTACTGTAATTATACTGTCACTGTAATGTATTCTGCCACAATTTAGTCAGTAAAGCATAGTATAGTGTATTTCCTTTCTATTTCACTCTGGTATCTTGAAGTTGAGATTTAGTTCATGCCTCTGCAACCGAAATCAGATGTTCTACTCTGGGAAGAAAACATCTGGTTTGATGTGGAAACCCAGAGTGAATGGAAACCTTCCCTCATTTTAAGTGCGTGTGTGTGTGTGTGTGTGTGTGTACGCACCAACTTACTGTAACATTGTGTATGTATAGTTACACACGGCTGCAGGCTTGTTATGTAGCACTGTTATTGTTAGAGAGATGGAGCAATCTGTTCTTTCCCTTTAAGGGTTTTAGTGTCTGCAGACATGGGTGTGTTCAAGAAACAGTGAATGAACTTAATGCCCTAACAAGCACTGAAAAGCTACAGTAACACTCACAGCACGAGACTAAACCAAGTTCAATCACTCACAATTTTTTGTTTAATGGGATTTGTAATTTGACAAATGACCCAGCTTGATTATAAAAATGATCATGAATACATTTCTTGTTAATTTTTTGATCAATAAATTGACTAATTATTCCGAGTCTACAGTGACTGTTAAATAAAGAAGACATAGATGCCTTTCCATCCACCTCTTTTTACTTTATATGCATTTTCATTTTCATTTACGAATAAAAGAAAAACTGATTCTCACTTGATTTATTGCCTTTTAACGACTCTGGTAAAGGCAAAGCTAACTTTAATAATTACAACGATATTTAGTTCGAAAGGTACGAAGTTAAACTTTAGTTTAACACCATTAAATCAACTGAAAACATTACACGATCATTTTTATCAATATTTTAAGTGAATTTTATTGGAACAATAGCTAAAAACGATTTGCAGAAGCCGGCCGGCGTTTTTAACCTACAAGTAAGCGTGTCTGTTGAACGTTGTGTGCCTGCGTGTAGTATTTGCTTTGTCACCGTCAACACAAGAACATTTTGAGCACAATATGTAGCTAGCTAAGTTTTCGCTAAACTTTTGTTTCGCCAGCAACAACAACACTACTTCCGGTTTGTATTCCTTGAGAATTTAAAGCCTCTTCCTTGAATTAAATGACAAGAAATGTTGAATTTATCACAAGAACTGCACAGATTATGTTTTTAACAAATAGTTCCTGCCTTTTATCCCCTAGCTTTGTAAGACAAAACTACATTTTTTCAGTCAGTCAGCCATACTTGAGAATGTTGACATCAACATGTAACATTACGACTTCTGATTGTATTTTTCAAAATAAAAGACGGGATTAGGCTGCAGTTTTGTACTACACGTATTAAACCGTTCGGTACGAGGCTTACAATGCGTTTGAATAACGCTTGAGCATTTGGAAAATGCAGAAGCTTAAATTCAGGAAAATATAATGTTTTCTGTGCTCATGTAGGACAGTCGTTCTCAGCTGGTCTGGCTGTGGAACCCACCACCATCCCTTAACGACAAGCCGCGGCTGATCCGTCTCTTTAGGAGACCATCTCATGATATTACTTTCACAACCCAAACGTTAAACGTACTGCTCTGCAATGTCTTTCCTCGTCTCAGCCCCCTGTGTCATGGTGTGTGGAAGAGTCAGGAAACTTGTCAGGCTGGCCATATTTGATTGGCTGAGCTGCAAGCCCTGCTGTTAAGTTTCTTTCACGATAGTCTTCAGTCGTTGAGTGTTCAAAAACAAAGCTAGGTCAAAAAATAAATAAACTACACCAAGCAAAACCCTACAAATGTTATAATTTCTTCCATATCTTTCAATTTGAACTCGTACTACTCCAACTAAGCTCTGCTGGCAAGTTTCACTTTAGTCACGTGCTCGCCCACTGACCAATCACAGCACACCCTGGACTTCGCGGCAAAGCAGCACCTGGACGTGTAACGATGACGGCGGAGTAGGCCGGCTGGTCTGGGGGTAGCGGCTGCTAACACTCAAGACACTTTTTTTGTGATTCTGTTTAGGCCAGCAGAGAAGGCCTTGCAGGCCCTGGCGGCCCGCCACTGCCCACTTACCTGTTTGCCACCAGGTGTCCACCACAGTGCAGCGTCCATCCCCAACGACTCTGTGGTACCACTCCCACGCTTCAATGTTGATGGGCTCACCCACTGCAGACAGAGAAGGACAACTTCAGTCAGATAATGAAGTCATACATTATTTTTGCGTACTTGTTTCAATGCATTTTCTTTCTATACTTTGCACATAAAGGGGGAGGATTTCTATTCTTTATGTTAAGCTTTGTGTTTTAACCCATCATGCTTCATGATGTAAGGCAGGGGTGTCAAACTCATTTTCACTCTGGGCCACATCAGCATCATGGTCGCCCTCAAAGGGCCGGTTGTAAATGTAAGACTGTGTAATTGTAACTACTGCTAACATATTGTTAAATAACTGTCTCTGCATTTGATTATTGTTTATTCAAGTGTAAAAATATTGTACATGCATATAAATGTAAAAATATATTTAAGCACATTTCTGTTATTATAACTTAAATCCTTTTAATTTAGGGTTAATAAACCCACATTACTCTATCAAACTTTTAAAGAAAATAGCAAAGACAAATATCAAACACAAGTTATTACAATCATTTTGTTCAATGCTTAAAATCCTTTCAAGGGTGCGTTTGCACAATAACTTCAACTTTCTATCTCATAACTTCGACTTTCTATCTCATCATTTTGACTATGGGGATATTTTTATTATCAAGTCTAACTTTACATTTTTTTATTTAATTTTTTATTTTGTACTTTTTTATTTTTTTTGCTGGCGGATTCGCGGGCCACGTAAAATGACGTGGCGGGCCTGATTCGGCCCGCGGGCCTTGAGTTTGACACCCCTGAGTAAGGGAACAGGTGTGTGTGTGTGTGTGTGTGTGTGTGTGTGTGTGTGTGTGTGTGTGTGTGTGTGTGTGTTAGCATGTAATCTCCTGGCATGCTGTGCTTTGCAATGGCATGTTGACATAGCAGACAGGCTTGACTTTCAATATACTTTCATTATGTAACCCATGTGTGCCGTTAATAGCAAAAGGAGGGAAAAAGGAAACAAAAAACACTAGAGTTAGAAGAACATATTAGAGTAAAAAGGGACATTATATGCTAAACAAACAGTCACTTAAAAAGTGGGACTACCGCTGTGATTTCTAATTACATCACATCCTTCAATTTGTCATACTATATGCTACTATCCATTGCATTTTAAAAGCTGTGTCCATGCACAGCTGTGGTAAGCATGGTAGGTCAAAACTGAATTGTTGTAGATGTTTACAAAGAAACTATTTTCCTTTATCTTGTGATCTCTTGTGCCCACAATAGTATTTCTAAGTATCATGTTTGGCATACCAGAGCCCAGAGTTTTGAGGGTGGAGCGGTCGTATTTGTGGACCCACTGGTCTCCGTACTTGAGCAGCAGGCGGATCGCTGTGGGAGCCCCATAAAACTGGTTTATCTTAAGTCTCTGCACCATCTCCCAGTACCTTCCTGTGAACAACATAACATGTCGAAATTAGCATGGTCAAAAGAGATAATCTACGATGTGTTGTAGGAAACTGAATATCTGAATCAGAAATGAGAGATTAAAGCATTAGCCTGAGAAGTAAGACTTTCACTAGTGGCGTGTTTCAACCAATAACAAGGTGTGTGTGCTGACACACATGACGACAGTGTCCTGACGACTGTGTATAGAGAAGTCCTAATTATAGTGTGGACGGTATGGCCAAGTTCAACTTCAACTGTAAACAGTTATTCATATACAAAGACACGAGAATGCAGAGCTCTTGGCAAAGGACAGGAATACTTAGCGGATGTCTGCCAACACACTTTACACAGACACATAACATTTTATATTAACATAATCATAAAAATGCCATTATAATGATACCATTAGAGCTAACAGAGTTTGGAAGGTTTTACTGTGCAAATCGACGTACAATTATTAGAATCAGAGAATTTTTGTAATGTAAGAAGAGTTTTCTTTTTGCTATGAATTGGAGAACCAGTCTGATACATTCCTACGTTTGCTGACGTTCATACCTGGGTCGGGGTAAATGGGAGTGCTCTCAAAAAGGACGGTGGTTCCCCCGTTGGCTAGAGGGCCGTAGACACTGTAACTGTGTCCTGTTATCCAGCCAATATCTGCCACACAGCCGAACACATCTCCGTCATGGTAGCTGAAGACATACTGGTGACGAGAGGGAAGATTGGATAAAAATAGAAGATATTTAGTTTCCTTTTATCTAACTATAAATGGAAGGAGTCTCCTTCTGTGTGTTTTGTATTAGTACTGTATGTAAGTGTATTTAATATATCTTTAATAAAAACAGAAATAAAAACTTTACATAAAGTCATCATGCTAAAACTAATCAGGCTGAGATTTCCTCTATAAATGGACGATGATAAGAAAAATAATTCTCACTTTACACGCGTGCTAATGCAGATGCAGGTCGCGGTTGATGTTTACCCTGTGTGTGAGTGCAGCATACAGCAGGTATCCAGCCTGAGTGTGGACGAGTCCTTTGGGCTTCCCTGTGCTGCCGGATGTATAAAGCAGGAACAAGACGTCCTCACTGTCCATGGCAGCTGGCTCACACACCAAATCCTCCTTTAGCATCTCCTGCACGACATAATGACTTTAAAGGCTTTTTGTGTATTTTGAAAACATGGTGCAACACAACCTAACTTTTTAAGATGCTGGAAGAGAACATTGTACAAGGCATGAAGGCGTTTAAGATTAGTGCTGACAGAGCAACATCATCGCAAAATGATGTTCAGTAGCTATTCTGGAGCTTTCAATCGTATCACAGGATCTTCTTCAGCAGATGGAGATTGTTTGATGTCACGTTCAGATTTCCATTTTTCCTCTGCAGAGAAAGATCTTGTGCTACGCTTGAAAGAACAGCTACCAATGGACCTGATGATGCAACAACTAGAATGAACTTTCAATCAAAAAGATTAGTTGATTCAGATTCAGTTAGTCCACTGAGTCAATTTTAACCGACAACAATTTAGATTATTAATTTTTAAGTCAACTTTATTTAATCTTTAATCTTTATTTATGCAGGGAAAGGTGACACAGATCAGTTGTAGTCCTCTGGTGTCGGCATCAATATCTTAATCAAGATCTGATCGGTCTGATCTCTCACCTCCTCCATGGCGACGTCCCTGGCTGTCATGGCGACCGGATTCTCTGTTCTCATGGCAACAAACACCTGCTTTACTGCCGGGCAGCTCTGAACCGCCTCATCTACCGTCTTCTTCAGCTCGGTGACTTTACCTCCTCGGACGCCCTGGTTCACCGTGATGACGGTGCTGGACTGAGCTGAAGATGTAATGCACATGAAAATCAGACTGCTGACTTGAATAGTTATCATACTTATCAATTTAACAAAGTCTGTATGTGAATTCAACATTATTGTGGTGGGTCATATCACAAAACCACCACAAACAAAAGGTCTTACACATTATGTTCTTGCTTTTTCACTAAACATATCTGCTGCTAGAAGCAAGGTTAACAGAAAGACAGTTGCAGCCCTTAGAACTAAAACTAAATGCACTAAAAGGGAACTGCAGAATCGTGCGATCATCCTCTGAGGATTCTTTACTACATGCGACCATTCTCACATTACACATTGATCGATAACATAAGATATTAGTTACGCTTAAGCATCCGCAGGCCAGTTAAACTGTCTCACCGTCTCGGATTCGCTCTGCAAGGGCTTCAGCACTGAACCCTGCAAACACCACGTTGTGTGCTGCACCAATACGGGCGCAGGCCAACATGGACGCCACAGCCAGAGGGCAGGTAGGCATGTAGATGGTGACACAGTCGCCTCTCTTCACGCCGCGCCGTCTTAACAGGTTACCTAGGCGGCATGTCATCTCCAGCAGCTGCCTGTAAAAAGAGGTATCAATGAGCTACACCCCGAGGCGAGAGGAGGAACAACAACACACACACACACACACACACCGAATCCAACCTGCTGACCTGTAGGTGATCTTGACCTCTGACCCCGGTTCATCCCTCTCCCAGATCAGGGCCACCTTCTCTGGACAGGTGTGCACGTGGCGGTCCAGGCAGTTCACTGCATGTACCAATACATTTGCCAAATACACACAGAGAGACAGACAACTTCATATTATCTGCCACGTTAACGTGTTGCGTTCAAGTCACTTTGAATATATAGTATATGCCAAGAGAGACTGGTTTGCATAATGATAGCTTCGCCGTCTCTGTGTGCGTTTCTCAGAAAGCTGCACGGAAACTGCCTCAGATGACATGACCGCAAAATCACTCTATTATAACGACCAAATCCATTTCTTTAACTGGTATTTCTGGCCGTATTGTAATGCAATGTGAAGATAATCTCACCGGACACATTCAGCTGTCCTCCCTCAAACCACTTGATTTTGCCCTGGCTCAGGTCACAGTCCTGGACTGTGTGGAAAGGACGGATCCAGCTGAGTCTCTGGCGCGCCGCAGCGGCCCAGAAGCTCTCACTGTTGTTGACGGAGAACTCCTGCAACGCCGAGCGGTCCGACACGCCTTCGAACCCCGCAGCCTCCGGCATAAACGCCGCTACGTTGCATCTCCATCGACCCAAAATATGGATATAAGATTTGAAGACCCGTCGACGAAAGGAAGTAACGATATACTTTGAAGTGCACCCGCAACGCAGAAACATAATGGCCGTGTATGTATTCTGTGCTATTCGACTTTCTGAGACAAGAGTTTTTACGCACTTTTGGAAGTTACTCTGCTCTGAAAAACCCCGGAGAGGAAGCGCTGAAGGAGTGCTGCATTAAAGGGCGGTACACAACTCATGTGACGACTGTTTCTTCTCAGAAAGTATGCCTATAATAGTCGACAGCTGGATTTTCTTTTAGTTTCGGTTCCCGTGGACGATTGTTGGCGACAGTTTTGACAACCAGGCTTACAAGTTGATTATGAAAAATATTTTTCATTTCAAAAGTTATAACTAATGGACACATGATTTGTTACCCAACTAGTTGTGACGTCAAATAGTCAGGATCATATAGTACAAGTCATGAACAGACAGCTGCACAGACAAAACGGTTTTCTAGTGTCAAACTCATTCTGCACAGTGAAGCTCAAACATTAAAACAGTGACTTTAAATATCAGTAACTTTTAATTAGACTACACTTACATTTATACAGAGACAAACACAGATAATGATTGTTAACTGTACAGTGTTAACTATTGGACAATATTTTCAGTATGTACATCACAAACGTTGCAACAGATAAAAGAAATCAAAGGATTTAATCTTGTTTCGTAATCTTTTCACAGGACTTCGTACCAGCTGTGTGCTTTTCAGTCACCCAACTGAAATCACAGGGAGGTCAGAGGTCACAGTCATCATTAATGCCTCTGGAGCAGGTTTTGCTTTAGATGCTTCTATAAAAAAAAAAAGGTGACTTGCCTCAAAAAACATCTTTACCTTCACCGTCGCATTAAAAGTAGCTGCCATGGTCACAGAACTGCAAGTTTAACAATCTATTTTAAAGAAAATAAATATACATTTATTTAACGCTGCTCTTTATTAGAACATCTGCAGTAAATGTCAGGGAAACATTTCTGTGCTCCAGCCTCCTACAGAAATAGACATGAAAAGGTTGTGTAGTTTGGTTGGAGTTTGTTATATTTAGATATTTCTAAGAGCAGTGAGAAATAAATAATCTCAAATCTCCAAAGTCATTGGAGCCAAATAACCTTTTTTTCAAATTAGTTACCTAATAAGTAATCTCTAATAATTTGACATTTATTTATCTGTAATATTTGATCTTCAGTCTAACATGTTTATGGGCGTCTCCATAACTTCTGCCTCTGAAATGTTTGCAAACTCCACTCTGCAGGTATTTTGTTTCCCCACCCATCAGTCTGTATCCTGCAGCTTTTTTTCAGTCACACTTCAACACCTCTGGTGTTTCCTGCTCCGACACCTCGTCCTCAGCTTCCTCTTTATGAGTCACGTGGCCGTTTGTTCTGTCGGAAACAGTCCCGAGCACCTTGGCACTGTGCTCCTGTGCCTTCGCTCGCAGCGCAGCAATACTGTTCTCCCTCAATTCCTCCTTAGAAATTGATGCGTTGGCAGTGTCTTTAATTCGTTTCTCCATCTCTTCCTCCATCACTTTGTCTGCTGGTTTCTCCTGTGTTGTTGTTGGTGTTGATGGCGTCAGGCTGCAGGGTTTTCCAGGAGAGATGTGTGTGGTTTCAACTGACTTCTTGTGCATGCCTGGGGGGGGGGGGGGGACATGAATATATTTCAGTTAGAGTTTGCAGAGGAGGGTTAGATAATGCAACCGTTTCCTGGTATAGTTTGAGGTATTGGTGCATTTAGGTTTAGAAAAATCTCACCGATAAATTGCACCTATTTTACCTCACAAGCAGGACATTGTGTATGTATACTGAGGTGTTTGACATTGAAATAAAGTGTGAAAGAGAATGGGGATAGAACCTCTTATTCAATTAGAGGCACCTAATTGATTTCACCGAATCAATTGACATGAGGAGAGAGAGGACACGTGGTCTAATCTGTCCTGATTAAGTAGGATTATCACTGTATCGACCTTTTATTGACATGCTGACACTTTTATTGGCTCCTAACATGAGCCGGGTTTAGCTCCCACTTCCTGTCAGAATACATCTTAATCCCGCTTTTCAAACACTATGACACAAACTAATATAGCAGGTTCTTTGGATCTGCAAGCTCTCATTTTACCACAAAGAATGGGTTAACAGCAGCTATATACACACACACACACACACAAGAATGTATAGGAAATAACATATTTCACGTGTATCTGACAGAAGATGGTCCTAAAGTACTACACCTCATGTGTGCTTCATCAGTCAAATAAAAAGAGACTTTGCAAGGTTGATTTTCACAAAATGAGCCTCAATAATGATATTAAACAAAAAGGGGGAATATCTATGACTCAAGATCAATAAAGGACATTTTTGACAGCAGATATTGTGACTCATCATATAGGAGAAGCACAGGTGGTACTTATATTACCGAGGGCTCCCTTATAATTAAAGTGTCCCATTAAGCCATGACAGTGTGACACTGAGCCAGCATGCACAATACCAGGACCTGAAGCAGTTTAATGCAATTCAGCATTCATAAATTCCATTATCTGACTTGTTCAAATGTCTTCTGTACAAAAAAATAAAAACAGCCATCTAAAATGATCCCTGTTGACAATGTGACAAATAACTATTTACCTAATAACCACGGAGCATAGGACTCAGTGACGCCCTCCTTGGCTGACTTGAGGATGGACTCCGGCAGTGGGATGGAGTGACGGACCATGGCTCCATACAGGCCGTACTCCGCCATCACGCTGCTGCGACCCCAACACTTCTCCCTTTTCCTCCACTTGGCCCTGCGGTTCTGAAACCACACCTGGAGAGATGAAAGGTCAGATAAAGGGTGAGATTAAGTTTACTTTGTATCTTTGCACAACTAATGCATGCAGTTTTATTCTCTGTGGTCTGGGCCATCAACATTATTAATTGCGACTGGACCAGAACACAATTTAAAGCCTGGATTTTTCAAGAGAGGAGGAGTGTGTCATTTTATTTTTTTGAACAAGGTAACCGAATATTTTTGTGGGAAAACAAGTACATCATTTTTCATCCGTCATAAAACATGTCTGGAGTGTTTTTGATACATTTCCAACCTACTACAATGGATCACCGTCTCATTTTGTAATAGATTACAGCTTCCTTAACAACTCCTTGTCGTTTGACGTCTTCATAATCAAATGTCTCATTGTATCAAAGCATTTTGTTTGAACAATGACATCTGCTGGAGGCTGTTTTTTTTTAATAAAGACTCATTTCAAGAGCTCATTTTAATCTTGACTCAAATGTAACCTATGTTGACCTATGGGTCTTTTATTTACTCAAAATGCAAATGGCTGTACAAAATAGCTTTGTCACACAAGACCTGAAATTCAGTGTTTAATATTTCATTTTTTTCCCCTCAATGCTTCATTTACACAACATCTTGTCTTAGTTGTGCATGCACATGTGCGTGCGCGTGCATTATTCTCCTTCTGGCTCCTCAAATGCCTAAATTGATTTCCACCAAGCCAGACCTCGCAATAGCCTCAGCAACCTTGTGAATATGAATGAGGAAAACAGGAAAGAAATGATCATCCTAAAATGGCAGAGGAGGCAGGATGATATTATAGGGAATGGTGCGTGTGTGTGTGTGTGTGTGTGTGTGTGTGTGTGTGTGTGTGTGTGTGTGTGTGTGTGTGTGAGAGAGAGAGAAATGTGTGTGTGTGTGTGCTACGCAGGCCTGGAATTAAAAACGATCAAAGCCGAGCCTGGAAAGCTATTCAGGTAGATCTGATGATAACCTCCATCTCATAAAAAGATGAGCCTCAGATGAGCAATCATGCCTTCTGACAGCACCAGTGTGAGTGTGCATGGCGGTGTGTGTGTGTGTCTCTGGTGTGTGTGTGTGTGTAGCTTCCAGAGGAGAGGTGACCCCGGGGGCGAAGAGGCTGATTGAAAAATAAGTTAATTTCCAGGGCCGATCGATGGGAGACAGGCGCTCAAATATCACGGGAAATTAAAATGCTCATAGCAGCCAGTCAGAGCCCTCTGCTCAGCCGCTGACCTGTGCCAATTAATTTCTATGTAGTTATCATTTCATCTCAGGGTGGTGGCCCGCTCTCTCGCAGCGAAAGAGGTGATAAGTTCCCCTCAATTAACTAATTATTACACTGAGCTGGTGAATTGGCTGCTAATGTGAAAGCAGAAGGCATTGTGAGGATGATGATGATGGAGCAGCTGACTGGTGGCTGAATATTTCCTTTGCATTCTTCATTGCTTTGTAACCTGAATTTGTGGCATGTCAAATTTGATATTTAAAAAATGTCTCCTTTAACATTATCTTAAATATCTGAATTATTTGACCAAATTTCCACTTTGTATTTTACATTTTTTTCCCCTCTTTAAGATAATTAAAGCATCTTTTGGATTTTAAATTTAAAACAGAGCATACATATCTGCACACTGCACAGACATTAATACACTAACACACCTGTATTCTGTCCTCTGGTAGCTCAGTCTTCATGGAGAGCATTTCTCGGGCGTACACATCTGGGTAGTGAGCTTCATTAAAAGCTTTCTCCAGTTCCTCCAGCTGATAGGAAGTGAAAATGGTTCTGCAGACAAAAAAAGAGAACATATAAATAAGTACCCCTCTTTTATTTATATTATGACATTTGTTCAATTTTGTACCATTTAAAATAAGTCTAAAAATTAAATACATTTGTTTTAATTATATTTTCTTGCACTCAATTTTAAATAAAAATCAAGATGGTGTCAAATGAAAAGTACAGATTTCAAATTTTATGGAACAATTTTAGAAGTAGCAACGCAGTCAGAAACAGAAACGATGGAAGACAATTAGGGCCATCATTCTTTCATCGTTGTTTACCAAAGACATACAAAATACATCCTAAATACACAGTTTGATTTTTTTTAATCCCCATCACACTTATTCGTTTTCATTCCTAACGAAAAAATCTGGCAAAAATGTATTTTTAGAAAAACAGCAGAGGAATTCCAGATTACTTTAAGGCTAAAACCATATAAATATAATCAACATCACACACATGTTTAATAATTAAATACAATTAAAGTGTGTGTGAGGTGTTTCTCCTTCTAGAGGGGTGGGAGGTATGACACCAAACGAAAGGAGCCTTACGTGATTTCACTAACTAAAAGTCGAATATACTGTACGCCTAAAAAAATAAAAAAATGCATCGTTCGATTATCTCGTTTTCCATTTTGATTTGCTTCACCTGTGTCGTCTTTTCTTCCGTTTCTTGCTCTGACTCACTGAGGATTTAGAGAATTTCTGATCTCCGGAGGAAAGACTCATGTCATCAGATTCTGTGAGGAAACAAAGCAGTGATCAATTCAAAATACTGGGACAACATCAAATAACAATAATCCTAACATTGTGTTATAGCTACACGAAATATGGTAAAGTAATCCTCATCTTTAAAAAATAAAAAGTCCGATTTATTGACGTAAAATTGTTATTTCAGAATATTGAGTCTTCAGCGCGTCTTTTCCCCCTCCAATTAATAGAAATTAGAATAAAAAGTACTTATTGGACTAGTTATTTTGAAACAATTATTTTAGCAAGGACTCTAGATTTTTTTTCTTCCATCTTTCCCCCATTTTTCAAATAAAATAAAACTATAAAGATGCATCCGAAATATTTTTTCCCGTGTGAAATCAGTCATGCGCTTGCAGTCTTTTTTGTGAAAGACCTTTCTGCTATTCCCTTCCTCTTGTTCACAATAAACACGTATATGCTGTAGAAGCACCCTATAATCTGAATCAATCCCTGCATCATGTTAGCGTTAACAGGCCTTATGTTAAACACTCACCGGAGCTGGCGGAGTGCTGCGCATCCATCTGAGAGTCCATGTGCGCCGCTCTGTGCAGCGGCTGCAGGTGCACATTTTGCGCCTCTGCAAGCACCTCCAGAAAAGCAGGCTGGCTGTAAAACGAGTGTATTCCCTCTGGTCCCAGCAAACCCATACCGAGACCTCCGTGTCCGAGGGACCTTGCGGCCAGGACGTGCGCAGTGTGCGGGAGAACTTCCAGTGGCCGCCTCTGTGTAACCGCCGGTGGCTCCTTGTTGAGGCCGAGCAGCTCCTGGATCCCAAAGCCGGTGCGCCGGTGCACCGTGGGGGCCATCTTCCAGACTGGAGGCGGCTGCTGGGATCCCCCGTGGTTCACGCTGTTTTGTGAGGCTGACTTCTGTTTATTCTCAGTGTCTGAGAGCACAACTCCCTCTTTCCCCGTCATCGCGGTGAGATTCCACTATTTGTTTTCCACTCACTCCCAAAAAAAAAAGCCAGAGTCCCTGATGCAATCAGCACCGTGATGCTCCTTTATCTATCTGCCCTCCTCTCTGCTGCGCCTTTTAACCAACGGGCAACAGGCGGCAGCCAATCACAAGAAGGGGGGGAACCCCACGCTGAAGTTTGCACGAGCCCTATGAGGCTTCATTAAAGTAAATAATACAATTTCAGACAATGAAATGTGACAAAATAAAATGTCATATTTGCCTTTTTGCCAAGACACTGCTGAGGCTGGGTTGTCAAATATTAAAGGTGGTTTGCTGACAGCAGAACACATTTCCAGAGATGAATTATTTTGTTTTCTACAGAAGGTCAATCTAAAGTTTGATCCCATAAAGTCGTATTTATGTCATGACAGCGCACTAAAATCGGAAACAATCAAAGGTTTAGGCTAAATTAGATTGTTTGGTCCTGACTAACAGCAGAGAGAGAGTGGGTGAAAGTGTTTACATGTCTTGTGATAATTCGTTACGTGAAAACCATCAACGGAAGAACTAAATGGTCTTACTTCTCTTCATTTTTCATTCGCTGATCAGAGTCACTGCTCGTCAAACAGCCGGAGTAAATCAGCCAGATAAATCCCTCAAATCGAGGAAAATCTGCTTAATTTGCTGCACGTTTGTCCTCATTCAAACAGTGGCATCACTGCTGAAGTGGAGTAGCGAGGAACCAGCTTTATGGACGACAAATACTGAAAAGCAAAAAATAGAAGTAATTTCAGACTTATTTTGACTACATCTGCTGCTTTACTAAATAAAACACATTTAATCATAAAGCTTAATATTTTATATCAGCCTATAATATAAATGATGGAGGTAGAAGTATTATTTCGATGTTATATAACAATAATAAAAGGAGTATTTTCTGCCATTAAAAAATAATGTTTAATACCATTCACAACATGAATCTATGACACACGGTAAAGGCTATTAAAAAGATGAGCAATGTTATTAGTTCAGTGTACAATTGGTCTTCATAAACCAGCTTTCTATATTTAAATATTTCCCAATAAGTTTGCCAATATCGAGGCTAATCTATTTACAAAAGCAACAACAACAACAAAAAAAGAGTTTCAGAGGTCAAATTAAAAGAAACACTCACAAACTCACATTAGCCAATTTCTCTACCAGTTAATTCATCAATTCAGCTTCTTATTAGGAGAACTACACACTGATTGATCCGTTACCAGCTCGATCTCTCTCCCTAACGTCCCATATAACCCACACTTTAATTTGCATATTCTAATTAGGTTTGTGCACTAAACGTTTTGTCTTTGGTGGCAGTCTGCGCATCTGTTGATAGATTATTAAGCGTTTTCCCTTCCCTGACGGGTCACATGATAAAGAATACAATATCCCAGTTCAGGGTATTTAGGACACACCAGGGTGGCAATTAAAAATGAGACAAACAACGCCGGAGCACCAACAGATGTATTCACCTCGTGTTTTTCTGTTTGAGGTCTGATATCAAACAACAAAAAAGTTGTAACACAAACTGAGAAGTCACGCAGTGTTTCAGCGCATAAATCGTGAAAGTAAGAGCAAAGACATTTCGGACGTCAGGGGAAATCATCCGCAGCGTCTCTTCACACTCATTTATCACACTATTTAAACCTCAGCTCAAATTCAAACCCACTCAAATGTGAAATCAAGTGAAAATACTCTCATTTTCTCTCTGTTTCCACAAACCTAATCCTCTCTAATCAGCTGTTATTCAATTATTGCGGAGTTTCAATCGTTCGGAGATAATGTGCGGCACACTTTGGACATCTGGACGGATAATTACGACGAGGAGAGTTTATGGAGATGAGTGGACGCGCGCGATGGAAGCGCAGATACAGTCTTATCAATGGGACATGTGGTGATGAATAAATAAATAAATATAGGTGGTTCCGGCGGGACTGTTTGGCAGCCGTGCGTCAGGCTGTCGTGACGGCCAAACCCACAACAGATTTAGTGCCGGTTTGTAATCTGAGATGTGATCAAGAGATGCGGCTTCACCCGGTCAAGTCAATTATGAGGCTCCATGTTGCTTTGTGTGTCAATACGCTGCATCTCCGTGCAAGAAAAGAGACTATGGGCCCGCATCTAAGGGGGATACAATACATATCAAGTAAAAAATGCTGTGTTATAAATGTCAAAAGACGATCATCTGTTCGGATATTTGGGTTGACATTGCTTTAATACATATTTGAGCTTGTATTAGTCTGAGTCAGTGTACAATTGTAGATTACAATCTTCACAATAGAAAGAAAAAGTGTCGCTTATTTGATGTGTTAAAAATAAATAAATACAAATAAAATGCCCCAGATGTTATAAAGAACTATAAAGAGAGAGGGGCAAAGCAACCGAAATTACCTTCCGCATCTCATGAGAAGCTATTAGAGAGACATTTCATTAGAGGTGAATGAAGAGATCAATGCCATACCAACAGCTATGCTAATGAGGTTTCTACATCACCCACACGCACACGCGCATGCACACATGGAAGGATGACATGCATGAATCACATCCTTCCACTCAGATCAGGATGCAGCAACACGATGTTGCATCCCGAGCATCACATCTCACTGCTTCTGAACACAACTGCAGCTTCTTAAAACCTCCTTCACTCAAGGTTCATCTCCATCTTGTTACTTTACAAACGTCTGTGTTCAGAAAAAAATACAAAAATCAGCTCTTAACACAAAGAGAGAGGAAGCACGAATGTAATGATCATCAGATTCAGGAAAACATGAATATCATTTGAGAGTTTATAGGCAACCTACTGTAGACATGTTTCCTGTAAGGGATTACATGTTATGAACATTTAATAGGAATCACTGAAGGGCCTTTTCATCCTTTTAAACATTTTGGAACTATAAAATGAAAACACATTTAACCTCTGTCTAATCTAACTGTTAGTTTGCACATTAATAAATTACTTTGAATTCTGAGCTGCATAAATGAGGTTTTTCTTTATGAAACCATTTTAAATGGTTTCAGTCTGACTGTACTGGCTGCAATAATGTCTTTGACCAACACAAACACATCACATGCACCAGCAATTTAAACAGCAAGTTTGTTATGAGACTGAGTCAGACCAGAGGCCCCACAATACGATATTATCACGAAACGTATGTCACGATATTTATTTATATACTTATTGTAATTTCAAACATTTTGCGTTGCGCCGAGTATTGTGATTTATTATATTTTTTATAATAGTTTTATCCAATAAGTTAAAGTTTTCACTCGTTTCATCTCATTCTAATCATTTCTATTGCAGCAAAATGGGTTTGTCAGACTGACCAACACTCCCTTCCTGCTACAAAAGGTAATTTGCAATATTAACAGTTTATATAATAAAAAATCGATACTTGTCCGTGTATTGATGCAAAATTGCCACGCATAATATTGCGATCCTATGCTATTTCGATTTTTACCCCACCCCTAGTCTGTGAGCAATTGTTTCATTGTTCACTTCATTTATTATGTGTATTATGATTGAGTGAATCCACTCATTTGGTATTCTTTGAAGCACTCCTTGTAGGATAAACCATACATCACAAAAACCCAAAACTAAAACCTAGAGACGATGATAACATCTGCAGTGAAAGATTGCTGTATTCTGGTCAGCAGAAATTTTCACACAACAAAATTGTGGAATAAAGTTTTATAAAAACTAATACTGTGAACTACAACGAGATGTTCGAGGTGCAGACGGCATGAGAATGCTGACTAAAAACTTCTGTCACTGACATCAACAGACATGGTGTCAATCTCTGCATCTTCATTTTGACTACATTCACTTTTAACCATAATGCAAAAAAAAAAACAGGATTTGCTTCAAAAGTGACAAGACTGAACCTCTATCAGTGAGGTGAACATAAGCAGCTGCACTGCTGTTCAGATCACTGTCTGTACATCAAAGCTGCAAAGGAACAATAAAAGAAAGAAAAGTTATAGTTAAAGTTGACACCATGACGAGACAAACAGGACCTCTGACTTTAATCCAATAGAGTCTTTATCCGCATTTACTTGTATAAATGTATAGATTATCTACTGTAGAACAGATCGCTAATTAAAATCCTTTCAGTACAGCATAACAACATATTTGAGGTAATAACATTCTGAGACAGTCTGAGTTTCTGCAGCTCTTTCTGTCTGATCCATCTTTGTGCTTGTTTGAGGCGCCACAAATGGCTCTTCTAATGTAGCTAATTGCTGTTTCCCAGAGCTTGGCATTTAAGAAGAGCTGGGTCACCAAACAGCCGTTGATCAAAACATCCTATTAAGGTGAAGAAACAAAAGACTCTCACAACCCTAACAATGTGCCACTGGGTGATTCAACAGTTTGCTCTGTGGGCACAAACCATTAATTAGGGCAATAACTTCATGCTATTGCCGTTCTATAGTCTCCATTTCTGTATGAGTGCATCTATTTATGCTCTGAAGTTTTGTCGGGGTCTCTGACTTGCCGAGTGTGCCGCATTCCCCCGTTCCATGTGCAGATGTGTTATTGGCGTAATGAGGAAAATACTTTGGGGAAAACGTGGGAGAGAGACTCCCAAACCCTAAAACCTTCCTGACAAAATAATATTCCTCATTGTGGTTACTCATAACGAGAATTGACATAATTACTTGGGCCCATTTCTTGTCTAATTAGCACACTTCCACAGTGGACAGGGGCTAGCAGTTAGACGGGAGAAGGGAATCGGACAGGCATGGCAGTAGCAACACAAAAAAGGGGCCTCTGGTTTCAGCGTAATTAGGTGAGACAATGCCCCTGACTGTTTTGAGGTATGGCAGCGGCTCAGAGCTGGGGCCGAGCTGGCGAGCGGACGCCCCGTGAGCTACGTCTCCCAGAGACCCTAATAAGCCCCTAATTGTCTTCTTTTTTTTTTTATTCACATGAGCAGCACCAGCAGACATAAAGACAGACTATTATTGGTCTCCTGCAGAGAGCGTTTCCCTCGTCCTGCAGGACGGGAGAGATTTGAGTTGACTCACTAAGGACCTTCACCCTCAAACTTCCGACAACTTGTGTTAATGTCCTGTGACAGCGTCCCAAAACCTGGAGAGCTGCCAACATGTCGACAACACAGACGCAGGAGCAGCTCTGTTTCTGTACGGACAGCCAAGAGGTGCATCAGAAATGACTTCATAACATTTTTCGGTTTAATGGATGCCAAAAAAAAACAATCTCACAATCTTGGATCGGCCTTTATTTCTGTGTACAAACAATATAATAAATAAATTAATATATAAACCTTGAATACATAAGGCAAGACTCAATAATGCTCAAGCCTGCAGTCCTTCATTTGTTCATTATAAGCTTTATATTTCAGAAGAACAGAAACAAAAACTATTGTCAAAGATAACAATGTATCCCTTCCTGTTTGTTATTTGTCTCTTTTTGTTAACGTTTTTGAGAAATAAACGTGACTTAATTTTAAGGCCTGTTTAGGGTGTTTTGTTAAACATGATTAATTGCTACCGCAGAGCAGTGCATAAACATACTTACATCATAACACATCCAGCAGACACTGAGCATGAACAGCATTCATATTCACTCTCTTTTTAGCTCTGTTTTGGTCTCCGCCAACCCCTGAGGGACATACCAGGCTCTTTTAAATGCTCCACTACTTAATGTTCACCAGCTCGTCGCTAGGCTGCTGCTTGAAGCTGGGCAGGTAGCACACAGTGGGGTTTATCAGGGTTTTTGTTGTTGTTGATGAAAACAGTTGAAAATGCTGATGAGAGCAGTGAGAGTGAACCAAAACAGTACAACTGGGGGCTGTAACACCAAAACAATGAGCTAACTTATTTCGTATTATTTGTTTACTCTTCGTAGCCAGAACTGAACTTGATATTATTATTATTATCAAATTCACTTTCTGTTTTCTAGCAGCTTAAGAACACTTTGAACCACAAGCAGCTGGACTCAACAGGCTGCATTTCAACACTGAGCTTGTTTAACCCCCCCCCCCCACACACACACACACACACACTCCATATGTTCGAGGCCACTTCAAATGGCAGGTGGTACCCAGAAGACTCAATATTTCACAACTCCCTCTCTCCAACATCCCCTGCAGTCAAGGCCTCTCCGCTCAGAGGAACGTCAATCTGATGTGCCCTCACTCCTTTAATTAGCTGTCAATTAGTGCAAATGAATCAACTCTTCGCCTAATTAAGCAATGCCACCAGGCAGCTCCCATACACAGGCCATTGTGTGATCAGCATGAGAAAACCACAGCTAGCAAACTCGCTTTGGATCACGAGTGCAACTTAACGATCACACTGACACACTGTGTTCAGGGAGCTGTGTGTGTGCGTGTGTGTGTTTGTGCGAGTGTGTATACGGGAGGGTAAAGTTACACACTTAATGCTACAGTGATCAAGCAATGCTAATTTATTTTACTAAATCATATTCTGTTATTTTATGCATCTTGAGCACCATGATAGCTTTAGTCTTGCACTTGCACAGAACCAAAAACAAGCATCTTAACTCTCTATTTATGTCTTTAAATGTTTCTAATCTTCTTATCCCCCGAATAGCTCTTAGTTTCCCATCTGATTCAGATTGCTGCTCTGTGGATTGAACACCAGCTTCTTCTTTACTGACTCTACTTCTTTGCTTTCCCCAAACATCATGTCATTCATGCCACGCTGGATGATTTAAAAACGGTCACTGTATTTTGTGATGCATTTTAAAAAAAAGGTAAGAGCATGTGAACTCTTTTCTGTTTGATTTCCAGGTGCGTCTTTTCTTTTTTTCCAATTCCAAAAGTGTAATTTTGTAGAATATTTGAATAATCCAGAACTTTAGGTCTTTAGCTGTGACCTTCCTGCTGTCAGACAACTTTGTGATCCGGATGAACGAGACATTTCTTGACACTGAACAGAGTTTTGATTGCATTTTTCTATTTCTTATGATTTCCCTGGGATTAATAGCCTCAGACTCCAGAAAAAGATGTTGTCATGCAGTCCACATACTTCATTGACAGTCGGAGTGGAAATGTAATCGCTACAAACATCTGTTCACTTCTGACTCAAGACAAGGGCCTGTTTTTTATTCTTAAGAGTGAGATTCTTTTTTTACAGTTGACTGAATAAAGTATTGGCACCACCTTTGATTTTAAGTCAGGTTGTCACCAACACTTTGTTACAGTTCACTGAATTTAGCTTCTACATTTTTACTTAATACAGTCATTTTTCAAGGTTGCTTCACGTCTGAGAAAGAGCTTATGACCACAAACTAAAATCTAATTTCAAAAGGGGACGAGTTATTTTACACAAGATGATGAATATTGATGAATGATCCTGTTGCAAAAGGTCAAGTGGGCTTCTATTTAAACAATCTGCACCTCGTTGGGGCTCGATCTTTGTTCAGGTCACCTATGCAGCTCGTGTGCTTCACACAGTTAGTGTGGCGATAAATCAATTAGTTAAACATTAGAAATAAAGATACATTAATGTTTATCTGACTGCAGAGTCGTCGGTGGGATTTTATAAATACTGAGGCCACGAGTTGAAGTCCAACCAAAACACGGAAAAGAAAGAGTCGTGAACTTTCTAATTGTTTTGATTTAATTTATTGAGTTAAATTATATTTTTAGATTATATATTTTTAGATAATATATTTTTAATAGGGCAAGACATTTCTTTAATTCAATTTCCAGGAAACTTCCCAGGAGATGATTAGGCAATTAAATACCTATACAATTAAACGTTTTGTTAACCTGCATAAAAGGTCTAGAAGCTGCTTGATTGATTTAACTCACTAAATTCATTACAAGGTTTGAAAAATGTTTTGAGAGAACCGGGAGTTCAAACCAAACATTAGCAAAGGTCCACCGCCTGTTAACTGCTTTTTTAATTTACTAAAAAGTGTGTCGAGTGGTTGTATTTTTGACATTGTTTTTAAGTGCTCTTAATTTGTGGATTTAGTTTTTAGGGGCATCACTTATGATTGGCCCTTTATTTATTAAGTTAAACACTGGCATTGTTATTAAATGTAGTGGTAAGGTAGGCTTCTTCGCTAACATGCTCTTGGAGTATTAGTTTGTGTGTCAGCGTTACTGTTGCAGTACGTCTTTTATATGTCGTCTGAGGCTACCTGTCTGACTTGTGTCTCTTCTGTTATTTGTCATTGTGCAAATAGTATAGTAGCATATAGTTAAAAGCAGTTTCAAAGCCCTCAATTGTGAAGAAATACTGAATCCTAAAAGTAGTCAAATTCAAATATATTGAGCCTAAAAATACTGGGATCAGCCAAAGAAATGATCCACGGTGTTAACGTTTTTTCACAGTAAAACATACGGAAAGTCTTTGGAGGTCTGTATGTGCATGCTGGTTCACTCAAACAGAGTGATGTAAGGACACTTTATGTCATGAAGAAAACTCATTTTCAGGCCCTTGAACGGTGCAGCCATGTTGCCTCCCTCCTTCCAGCAGCCACTCTGGACCATTACAGGCTGTAATTGTTATTTAATGGATTAAACATTCATCCTTCCTGTGCAAACCCCCAGTGGGCCGGATGACAGCCTCACCATGTTCACACAGCTAAACATCCCCCCCATTGCACACACACGTCGACGCTCATTTGACGGCAGTGTTTGTGCTTAAAATTCAATTACCCACTTATTGATAGCTCTCTGGGGTGCTGGAGAAGTGGACACGGTGCTGGTGGAGGTGTGGATGATTTCCCAGGAGGCCTCAGTCTCCTCCGCACATCTCCAGCTGGATCTATTTCATGGCTTTATTCATCAGCGGCAGACGCAGATGGAGCAGAAGCAGCCGTCGTACACCTGCACACACCAGCGCACGCAGACATAGACAGACAGAGTGGTGCTTCAAACTACACACACACACACACACACAGAATTTATTATTGTATGCCGACAGTGTAAGAGCAACAAGACATTTGGTGAGCTTTATCGGATAGTAATGAAAATAGCAAATTGTAAATAAAATATCCCCAGAACATGCGACTATTTTATGAAGAAAAGGCATAACAACACATTTTAGAGCTTCAACTAAGAATTATTTTTAATATTGAATAATCTATCAATTATTTAATCGATACATTTAGTCGATAAAATTACAGAAACGTGCCCAACACAATTTCCAAGATCTTTACTGTAAATGAGTTATTTCCTCCAACTGACGTTCCAAAAATAAAGCTGCAACGATTAATGTATTTATCGAGTAGTTGTCAACTATTAAATTAATCGTCAATTAATTTGATAAATCGATGAATCGGTTTTAAAAAAAGAAATGTTTTGAAAGTAAAAATTCTCTGATTCCCGCATGTTAAATGTGAATATTTTCTAGTTTCTTTAGTCCTCTGGGACAGTAAACTCAATACATTTGAGATGTGGATATGACAACCGAAGACCGGCCGGCGATTATACAGTGACTATCGTACTGTGAAAATACACTAAATAATTGCGAACTCTTGTCTCCGAATTCAACTTACTTTGTTGACAAATTCTTTGCCACGGTTGGTCAGGATACGTTTTGAGGCGCCATGCTTAAAAAACAAATCTATTATGCACAATGTCACTACTACAGCTCTCTTAGTTCTTAGAGGGTAGACTTCTAGCCACTTTGTGAAGTAGTCCACACACATACGTAACCATTGTTGGTGCATTTCAGCTTGCCAACTAGATCCATCCAGACTAGTTCGAAGGGCTCAGTCACCTTAGAATGCAAACCAAAGCTTAACACCAACAAGACTCCATACAACACTGATATTGAATATGTAAATATTACCATAAGCTTAAGAACCTATCGCTCATTTGTGTTGAAATATGTCGGATAGATGTTGCTTTGCTTGAACTCAAGCAATTCACTCTCTGAGGGTCCATCGGTGCTTTCTTTGTTTGTTTGTTTGCTAGCTGTATGAAATTATTTTCGACTGAGCAAATGTCGTATTAACCCCATTGTCCTTTTATACTGACGTTGCTAATTAACGTTACGCGATTGCTTGATCCTGAATTTTGCACGGCGTATTTTCGTTTTTACGTCTGTGAAGCACTTTTTAAACTGTGTAATATGTAAATAAAGTTGATCATCATTATTTTTTATATTATTATAGACTGAATATAATTTAGAAAACGTGGGCGGGAACATTATACAATTATACATTTGAAAAAACATTGATAAATATGTTTGGAAGTGTTCGAAGATACGCCCAAGGTAACCAGTTGTTTCAGTTCACCCTAAACCAAAACGTTTCCTGGACACTAACGAGGTATGACGTAATGGATAAATAACTAAAACACTAACATGTAATTAAGTTTAAGTGGCGGATTGCGTAGCGCAACCAACTTTGGAATTATTACTATTTTGCTCAATAGAGTTCGAATCCAGGTTGTTGCGATCTTTCCATAAATATATTTTCTTCAATGTATTTCTTCATACGTGGCTGTGATGTAGTGCTCACTTATACAATCGTAATCCGCGCCATGGATACGAGATGTGGTTTATAGATCTCCAGCAATATGTTTGTGAATGTTTGACGAATCTGTCGACAGAGGCAGAAAACAGCAATGAGAAAATAAGCTAATGGGGAAAACGATTATAATACATGTAGTGTATTTATCAAAAATTATTAAATTATAAATAGCTATAACTTTGTGATTCTGTTTAGGCCAGCAGAGAAGGCTTAGCTGGCCCTGACGGCCCACCACTGAGATATATATATAAAAAAAAAAAAGATAGTTCTTTCCACCTGCTCTGATCGTGAGTGTAGAATTCAAAAGCAAATCCATATTCACCTCTATACTGTCTCCAAATATTTATGAGGGAAAACCTGTTTGTTTCATCGCTTTAGTTTAGATGCAACAAATCAGCACTTGACTCTGCATTAAAAGCTACAGGTAGCCCCACAGGTTAGCCACGCGTCTTGAAGTCCCCTGAGGCCTCCGGGGGGCCCCGCGGGACACCTCGGCTTGCCGCTGGCCTCGTTCCCCCCGCTAATTACAGCACTCATCTCCACTCTCCCATGAGACGCCACCGCTCTGATGACGAGACGCTGCACAGTTTGGAGCTCTGCATCACGAGGCAACAGCTGGGGCTGCCCGGCTGCACGTCAATACCCATGGGGGGGGCGGGGGGGGGGGGTGAGAGGGATGTGTGTATGTTTGAGGGAAGCACAATAATTTTGATGATTTTGTAGCCATTTTGCAGAAGCCTCCCAAACTCTGATGTAGCGATTGCTTCTCAACATGCAGCCTGAGGTCAGATATCCAACATCATCTCACCCAACATGAGTTCTGGTTGGAAAATAAGGATGAATCTTGTTGTCCTTTCATGTGACAGGGTCAGACTACAGCTTACACGTCCCAAAGGATGGCACTGGATCGATGAGCTCTGTACATACTGTACTCCTCTCGGTGTGATTGCACTGACTGTTCATTAGCAGGATGCTGGGCTTTAATGGCCTGCACAGTTCTGTCGGCCGTAAATCTCCAGACTCCTCCCAGGTTTGCTCCCCTGTCTCATCAAAGGACTGTGAAGAATGAAGTCAGCGTGATGAAAAAGAGAATGAGATTTATCTGCTTCCCTCCTCCTCCTCCTCTTCTTCTTCAACGCACCGAGACGAGCTTGTGAGCGCAGAAAGAAAAAATGACAAGCGGGATCTCGCCAAGACACACCTATACACTGGATGTGTTTGAGATGCTGATGATGAGCCTGCTGGCCAAAGACGGTGAACTCAGTGTGTCTTTCTGTCAGATCCAAATGGGGGTTTGAGTGAGTAAGGTGAAGACTCAAAGGCAGAGTGAGACAGAAGGAGGCAACAGACAGGCAGCCGGCGAAGGCAAGAAACCCCCAAAAGAAGGGACGAGGCAGGTAGAAGAAAAACATGTAGCTGCACTGACAATCAGGCAGCTAACTAGTGTCTGTGGGCATGTTTACGGTATACTGTTTATTGAAAGGCTGATTAAGGGCATTGAGGGGTCGGTGTGTGTTGGCAGGTGAGAGTCATGTGACTCACTGAGGACTACTACTGGATCTGCAGGGAACAGCAGCAATGGTGGAAGAAGTACTCTGATATTTTACTTGGGTAAAAGTAGCAATACGACAAAGAAACGCTCTGTTACAAGCAAAGTAACAGTAGTTAATAAAAGGTGCAACAAGTAGAATTACTCATTATGCTGAACAGTTCATTTCACATCGTGTGTGTGTGTGTGTGTATTAATTAATTATATTAACAAAATGTTCATTTTATACAAGTAAAGTATAAGAATGTCAAAATTGTACTTTGGTACAGTAATTCAACAACATTCCACCACTGAACAGCAGTGACTGTAGGGACTACAATGTCAGATTGCGACTGGTGGTACCACGTTTTTGCACTCACATGCCTACATGTATGTAAAACCGCAGAAGGCTCTCACTAGAGGCATAGTTTGGTTTGTCCATTCTGGGCTACTGTAGAAACATGGCCGTGCAACACAGCGGACTCTGTGAAGAAGACCCGCTCCGTTTAAACTAACAAAAACACAATGATCCTTAGTTTCAGGTGATTATACACAAACAAAATCATAGTTATAAATACTTGATTCCATTACTGCAAAAAAACTCCACCAAAATGCTACACACTGGCCCTTTAAGATAAGATGTTTTTTTCTTCAGGAGACAACAAAAGCAACCTTGAACCTTGACTTCTCATCCAACTCCTTCCTTCAAGGTTTACGTGGACTGTATCTGTATTAATTGTTGCTGTTCTGGCACTTTTAAGCACAGCAGTTACCAATTGTAGCTGACTTATTTCTTCCAGGTTCTAACAGTCATTTTTTACATAAGATCAAGGCATATTACCAAAACATTTGTAGTGTCTTCCTCAAGGGCACCGTTAGTAGTCTCGAACTACACTGTTTCACACCTGTAAACCTTTTAAGTATCTTTACACTTAATTTATGACAGAGATGTTTTCCTGCTGCTAGAAGCAGAATCCTTAATAAATACCTCAATTCACCCGAAAAGACGCCAAGGATGAAAGTCGTTGATTCAGAGTCATATTGACTCTCTCTCTTTGGATGTTCTACCAATAACTAGGCAGTCACAGCCACAATTGATTCAAGTTGGATGAATCATTATCTATTTTAAACCCGAGACCAGCTATGTTACACTGCTGGTTGCAGTCCTATAGGTCTTATTCTTTCAGAGGGGCTAATTGTCCGAAAATGTTGTTTGACAGTTGGATGATGTCATGGTCTGACCAGCGAGTGTGGGGCAGTGGAGAGTGAAGACATGTTGCTGCGTCCCATTCATTCAGACCTTCTTTTTTTCTGCAGTTCCAGGTCAAGAAATTTAGGTCAGAGAACAATGCACTCTCTCTGTTGGACCGTAGCGGGGTGCCAGAGCCCCTCTCATGCTCCCCTCTGACCCTCATCCCAAGCCTTCACATCCAACCACTCAACACGTTACACTTGGCAGACACACCAAAACCCCCCCGTGGATTTGAGTTAGGGGAGCTGTTTTATACCTTTGAATAAAGCAGGGTGGGGAGTCACCATGTGGTTAGATACAACATTACACTTCTTTCTTTTTAAGTATGTAGACTCTGAGGTCATGTCCTCGTCCTTGTGTTTTTGTGGGGATTTGATTTAAGGGATGATGCTGGGTTCCACAGCCAGACCAGCTGAGAACCACTGTCCTACATGAGCACAGAAAACATTATATTTTCCTGAATTTAAGCTTCTGCATTCAGCTGCATGACAGCAGAGAAGGCCTGGGTATAAAATACACGGCCTGCCACTGGTATACATTATACAGCCAGATAGACCACGTGAATGTTAAGCCATCAAGATGATATCATCTAATCATTATTACATATGTACATCGTTTAAAGCTGTATTTGATGTTGTAGCTAGCTTGTTGAGTGGGAGCTAACTGCTTTAACGCTATAAGCTGCTGGGTAGTGTAGTTCATAGTGGTGGAAGAAGTGGTCAGATAGTTAGCTATAAGCAGCAGTACCACAGTGTAAAAATAGCCTATTACAAGTCCTGCATTCAGACGTTTTATGAGCAAGATATATACTACTATAAATTTATATTTTTTTAGAGATGAATTGCCATTTAACTGTAAACTAGCTTTTTACAGTTGCAGCTCTCTGTGGTGGAGGTCATTTTAAGAACCCGTGCTTATACACGTACTGTTGTAGGCTTTCCTAACCCTCAAAATGTAAATAATAAAGTACAGGTACTTAAAAATGCGTGTGTAAACATGGGCTACATATTTATTTTCCACCACCGTTCATAATAAAGCATCATATTCAAATAAGTCAAATAAATTGAATAGTAAAAAATAGATCTGCCTCCAAAATGTGGTGCAGCAGAATTAGTAGAACTGATGGGAATACTCAAAAGTAAACAAATGTATTTTCTTGTCAGTTTGGAAAATCCCGTCTTTTATTTTGAAAAATACAACCAGAAGTCGTAACGTTACATGTTGATGTCAATATTTTCCAGTATGGCTGACTGACTGAAAAAATGTAGTTTTGTCTTACAAAGCTAGGCGATAAAAGGCAGGAACTATTTCTTAAAAACATAATCTGTGCAGTTATTGTGATAAATTCAACATTTCTTGTCATTTAATTCAAGGAAGAGGCTTTAAATTATCAAGGAATACAAACCGGAAGTAGCGTTGTTGTTGCTGGCGAAACAAAAGTAGCTTGATGCTAACTGCAAACATACTATACGCAGGCACACAACGTTCAACAGACACGCTTACTTGTAGGTTGAAAACTGCCGTTTAAAATGAATGGGGACGTGTTCAACCAATCAGATCTTTAGTTTGACATGTTGGGCATATTCTTGAGTGTTAGCAGCCGCTACCCCCAGACCAGCCGGCCTACTCCACCATCAACGTTACACGTCCAGGTGCTGCTTTGCCGCGAAGTCCAGGGTGTGCTGTGATTGGTCAGTGGGCGAGCACGTGACTAAAGTGAAACTGTAATTGTAATGATACGTTCTTTGAGTTGATTAACCATAACCCATAATTACATTTTTATATGTTTAATTGTATTGCAATGTTGAACTTACAGGTCATATTGTTTTTTTTGTTGACAAATATTAAAATATATATATATAATTATCAGAGGGGATTAAGAACAGATGTAGCAACTATAAATAAAGATCCACACTCCTGCTCCAGACAGAACTTCCAACCACTTGTTGTGAAGTGAATGCAACTGAACGGGAAAAGGAAAGTGTGACATCTGGTGGCTGAATGTTATCAATCTAATAGATTTGCTGTGTGTACAAGGGAGAGTGGACAGATAGTTATGTAGGT
Source organism: Leptoclinus maculatus (assembly GCA_032191485.1). Classification (NCBI taxonomy): domain Eukaryota; kingdom Metazoa; phylum Chordata; class Actinopteri; order Perciformes; family Stichaeidae; genus Leptoclinus; species Leptoclinus maculatus. The sequence goes on along the minus strand of JAVDOI010000003.1, from coordinate 29,266,160 downwards.
AAACTGTTGTGCAGATCAGCCCGTTACATAAAAAAGATGAAGATCAATATAATGAGACTTTATATGTAAATATGATGTGATTCAAAGAGGCATAATAAGCACATTATCTGCAGGTTATGTGTGATGGTTTATGGCCTTCGTCTCTCTGAAGCTGCAGTTTTATTTCCCGCCACTAGAAGCCGCTGCAGCGTGCTCCGTGATGACGTCACCTTAGTCCAAGTCAAAAGCCCTGTGAACGTCTGTGTTTCTCGCCGGGTGCGGTGGCGCGCGCCTGTAATCCAAGTTGCTGGGAGGCTAAGATTGGCGGACCGTTTGAGCTCAGGAGCTCTGAGCTGCAGTGCACTATGCCGATCGGGTGTCCGCACTAAGTTCGGTATCGATATGGTGCTCCTGGGGGAGCCTGGGACCACCAGGTCGTCTAAGGAGGGGTGCATCGGCCCAGGCCGGAAACGGAGCAGGTTAAAGCCCCCGTGCCGCTCAGTAGTGGGATCGCGCCTGTGAATAGACGCTGTAGTGCAGCCTGAGTAATACAGCGGGACCCTGTCTTTTTAACACTTCTATGAACTACCTTTTATACACGTACACACTACATTATATATTTACAGCACACAGCAGCTTCATCGTTGTTTCTTTATCTTCTTATTCACGTGAAAACCCCTCACAGACCAGCTGTTCTGAGTGTCCTACACTGCCTCCCCCTGGAGGACACCTGCAACTACATCAACCACACTTCCAAATATGGTATTTCTCAGCCATGACGCTTCCAACTGAACATCATGGAGGTTCATTCATCGTGTTAATCGCTGCCAGTTCATTCTGGCTGTGACACAAAACCCCTAAACTTGATCCTGTTGTTGATTATATTCAGGTTATGGCATTTACATGGAATATGAAATACCTGGGTATTCATAACCCTAATACAGTGATGGCATGTAGCAAAGTATATTTACTCAAGTACTGTACTTAAGTGTCAATTCGAGGTACTTGTACTTTACCTTCTACACCTCAACCACATCTCAGAGGTAAATGTATTAATTTATTTTTCTAATGAACTGAAGGATTACGTGTTTTATGTGTTGAATCATCCTACTTCTTAAAATAAACCATCACAACCAACCTTTGATTAGCTGGAACATTTACAATATAGTATTGTATTGTCTGTAGAGGAAGAAAACACATATTTGTCTGTAAGTTTACAGTAAAATACTGTAAACTAGTTGCGTTACTTTGAGTGATGCCATTCTATTGCCCGAAAGTACAAAAAGAAAGCATCATATTAACAAGTTCCAGGAACACTCCCAGTAGAACTCCTAAAGTAAAGCACAAAGGAACTCATCAAAAGAGACACACATGATTGCATCAAACATTGTTTTATTTATTAATTTATTAATTACACTGGTTAAAGCTCATGGTCTTCTGGGTGGTAAAGTTCGCTCATCAGTCGGTAGATGTATGACGGTGCGTGTCCTCCAATGTTGGAGATGAACAGAGTGATGAGCTCAGGTGGGACGTAGTCAAACACCGGACAGTGCACGTTCACCTTTGAGAGTATCTCACCTGAAATACAAATTTGAAACTGTGAAAATGAACTTCAGAACTATTATTCTACAAAAGGAGCAACATTCATTTTAAAGGCTTAAAAGTGACACTTTGTGAGGAATGTCAGAGTTACCTTCAGTGAAAGGAAGCACCTCATGTGGAGAGACAAACTTGTGGAAGGTATCTTCTTCATTCGGGAACTAAGGACACAAAACAGTTCCGTCGTCATCTTGCCGTCAGCAGAAGTTATGGATACCTGGCAGACTAGAGTGTCTTCTTACCTGAGGCGAGAGCTTGAACATGGGAGCACAAACAATCAGCGGTGTTGAGTGGTGCTTGGCTGCAAGGGCCAGAGTGTGTGTCCCATTAACGGCCCTCAGACCGCCGTTTGCCAGAACCGTCTGCGTACCAATGATGACCTGAAACGAAACCCCCCCCCACACAGGTTAACTCCCGTGCTCTGACACGACTGTTTCGCAGTCTTCTGTGGCGTTAAATACCTTATTAACACGAGACATGACCGCAAATATGGCAGCGTCTGCGATCACGGTTGTTTCGATGCCGGCTTTTGAGAGACTGGTTGCCATCTCATGTCCCTGGTCGGAGGCAAAGAACAAATAAGGTAAATATCAGAACAACCGTTAATCTCAGGAACACCAATTTCTTGTATCTTGTGTCTTTGCTGCGTTATTCCTACCTGGCAGAAGGGGGCGCACTCTGCCACGATGACGTGGAACTTGCGTTTGCGTACAACGTCTTTGAGGAAGGCCTCCACGGTGCGAGAGCGGCCGATAGTCATGATGACCTCATTAGAGTGGATGTGCTCCAGGGCCTGCATCGCTATGTTGTCAGTTGTTCCCTCTGAAAAGTGGTGGAGGGAGAAAACAGCAAAGCGTAAATACAGACAATACAGACTACCAGCTGGTTGATACATGCCCTGCTTGTTAAAAGGGAAAATTCGCCACCTTTTATGTGAATGTCCCATCAGTGATGATGGTAAATGTAGTCCCATGAATAAATAAAGTCCGTAGTGCGTGCTATATGTACCGAGAAAGCTGATTTCTCCTGCTGCTGAGCCGTGCCGGCTGTGCCTACATGTACCAGGATGCATTGCGTGTGAGCGGAGAGTTTGTCACGTCTGATAAATAAACAACAACGGTAATGTCACTGCTATACGGAACAGCAACAGATTTTGCAGCTGCGCCCCAGAGACACAGAGGGTACATCCCAAGTCTCTTAATTGCATCCCCGTTTCACTCACTTGCGTCCTTTCCTTGCATCTTAGTCCCTCGCACCAGGGATGCATGGAGAGACGCAAGGAAACCATGCGAGGAGAGAGGAAACGAGGAAATATGTTTTAAGAGATATGAGACGTCCTTTCCTCAGTTGCGTCACGTGAAGCGACGTCTGTTTCTGATGACGGCGGCCGCTGCTGGAGCGTCCAATCACATAACTGACGAACAATGAGGGGAAGTGTCGGCCTTTAAAACCCTTCCTGGAAGGCTGTTCTCATGCATCCTCGCTCATGGCTCCTCGGAGATCCCTCCTCGCTCCTTGCTCCTCCGAGCAGAAATAAGAGCTTTGGGACGGTCGCCAATATGGCGGCGCAGAACAACTTCCGGCTCAAGCGAACAAATGACAAATAAGAGACTTAGGATGTACCCAGAGAACGTCAGTGACGACTGCAGGTGTCCCGAACTCGGATATTTAGATAAAAGGTTGAAAACGGGCACATTTTCCCTTTAAAAGACAACAAAAACATACCCAGTTCAGTCAGCAACTCATTGATGGCCTCGATGACATTTGCTTTGAGTGCCGTAAAATGCTGTCTGAAGTTCTCCTCGCTGAGTCCTCCAGAGGTGAGCAGCTTGTGGAGGGATTCCTGCTGGTCCGTCTCTTCACTGCTGCCTCGAGATCTTCAAGAACACAACAGAGCAAACAAGCTCATAGAAAAGGGGAAGTGTGCAAAGATCAGCCGTTTAGGCAGACGCACTACATTCACTTTCATTGACATTAGAGAAAGAGGGGAACAGTAGATATAGTCAAACAACACGAGTGCTACAGCAAATACATTTATCCAGAGAGACATGAAAAGGTTAAAAAATGTCCGGTCAAAAATAACAGACGGTGCTGGATTTTTCAGTATACGTGCAATTAATCTAGATCAGCTTTAATTTCATGGCTCATGTGAGAGCTGTGAGTCTGTTAAGTCTTCACCTGGCATACTCCTCTCTGATGATCTTCAACACCCGTCGGATCATGTTACCAACAGTGGTCTCTGAGGGCTGCGCGGCCGTCATTCTCCTCCCCTCCTTACGGATTATTTCCATCAGATCGCCTGAAACAGAGAACATTCAAGTGGAAATTATATATTTTTTAACAAACTGAACCTGTGACTCAATCCACTGTTTAATAACATCTCCAAACCGGCAAAGCGCATCCAAAACTGATGTACCACTCATTTGTCTTTTCCATTCATAGGTTACATGAATGGAGAGTGTAACAGTTTATTATTCTTTGTAATAAAAAAGGAAACATGTTATGGTACCCTGTATTCTCACTCACATGCATTACATTCACCATCATTTATTCTGCATGCATATATAATGTTTCCTCTGCATATATATTATATTCTACTATGTATGCATATCTTTATATATACTATAGATTCAGATAAAGTATTTGGACACAAAATTACAGATTATTACAGATTAATACAACTCTATTTGTGTCTCAGTTAAGGGAACAGTCTCACAAAGAAAAGACAGACTTTAAATAAAGGTAATGGAGAAAATGGAAGGTTAATGTTACTGTAAAATATACTTTGACAGCTGTTGCAGCCGTTACTACAGGTTTGAGCCCTCACTGTTCAGATACAATGACAGCTTTCTGCACCGCTGTAATGTGTGATGTAAACTGTACATGAACAAACACAGTAGTAGTAGTAGTAGTAGTAGTAGTAGTAGTAGTAGTAGTAGTAGTAGTAGTAGTAGTAGTAGTAGTAGTAGCATGAAGTACCAGCGCTGCTCCACCGAGCCTGGGCTGTGATTCTGCGGAGCAGGGCTGTCGTCTCTCGGGCTGTCTCCGCCGAGCCCTTGAGCGGTCCTGTCCCGCTTCCTCCACGTTTCAGGTCGGACAGAAACGCTTCGATTCTCTCCGTCAGATCCGTTTCTTTGTCCGGGCCCGGCATGGTTGTTGTGTAAACGACTTGCTATCAGTGTAACGACAGCTCAATAGTTCTAGGTTCTACCATGCAAATGTGTTGACGAGGAAGTGCTTCAGGACTACATCCGGGTGAATGTGACTGCGCTTCCTTTTGATTGGTGGACAGCTGCACGAGCTATTGCATCAACTCGGCAGCGTGTTAGAGAGACTGTGAACGTGACGGTTTCATTTTGACCTAAAGATTCAGTTAAATCACCTTAAAGTATGGCGTCGATGTGTTTTATTTGTCTGTCAGTAATCGCTTTTAAATCACTTCTTAAAACACATTTTTACAGACTGGCTTTTATGTGATCTCGCTTTTTTGTTTGATTTTACTAAATATATATATATATATATATATATATATATTATTTAATTTATTTCTTTGTTCATTGTTATTGTATCAACTGTCTCACTGAGCTTACTGTTATTGCCTTGCTTTTGCTGCTTTGTAAACAGCACTTTGTAAACTCTGTTTTTAAAGGTGCTTTATAAATAAAGTTATTATTTTGGTTAACTGGGACACTCGGAACAAGACACCGGTGTAATGACCACATCTGTAACCCCTGGAGAATATGTCCCCTTTAGTTAGATGCACGAAAATCGCCAGAAAATCATCTTTCACTTTGGTTAAAACGTTGTATGCTTTTAATTTGTTTTCTCAGATGCGTTATGATTTTAATGACACATTTTGAATAGTTTTTTTTTGTTCTAATGTATTTTAGTATTCTGAAACACAGGGACACAAAACATACAACCAACAAAAAAAATGTAACAGCTGAAACTCATTTTCATACACTGGGTACAAACCTGACTTGAGTCATTCAAATAATTATTAAAATGTATTTTTGTCCAATTCTTTGGTTTATGACTCTTCTGAGATGACAGGCCTGTGTTGGATTTTTTTTTGTCTTTCTTAGTGGATGACCAGTTTTTGTTTTGGCATCATCATCATATGGAGGCTCCAACTCTGAGATGATAAGTTGAGCTCATCACAGGATGTAACAGGTCAGCTGATGGCAGTCTCACTGGTAATCAAACTATGATTTTCCTCAATCAAAATCCCAAAGATTTGTTGGTGAATTGTAAGTGAACAGTTTCTCCTGCATAGTCATGGTTTGATTTTAATTACAGTGGATTTTAATTACAGTCTGGGCAATAATTGCAAGTATCCTCCGATGGGAAATATCTTGATCCAGGATATCCAAAACCTGCCTTAAATCTAAACTATGTCAAGTCACCAATAGTCAACGGTGACTTAACATAAATACCCTGTGTCTTTGTTTTGTCCCACTAGTTACAGTTGTAAGCAACAAACATGGATTCTTTAAATGATATGAAACAAGAGCTCTTTGATGCATCAAAGTAATAACATGGCTCACTCACCTGCTGCTCTGTGGAGCTTTGATGACGCATGAGGGATACAATGAACCTCTGTGCTGTAGGACTGTGAGATGCTTTCAGTTTGTTTTGGAAGGATGTGCTCAATTTTCTATTGCTGCCATCGAGTTTGAACGCACTCATCAGAATTTGTTTTTGATAATGTTTTAGATAAAAGCGTGTTCCAAATACAAGTAAAATCTGATTAATGATCAAAAATTACACATGGACATTGTACTTATATATGTAGAAAGTACATTTATAGTCTGACAAACAATTAAGTGTATTAAACATTTGGATATATTCTGAATATTTGTTATTTTACACTTTTTTAACTAAGTAATTTGCATATATATATATATTTTAGTATTACATGTGGGAAATACATGCTAGACTACTCCATAACTAATGTAAATCCATCCAATATTTTATTGAATAAAAGCCCAACACAAATTTACAAAATTTGTCAGTCAACATAAAAATCATTGATTGCGCACAACGCGCATGCTCATTGTTAAAAATGTACCCACGACAGATGCCTCAATTAATCCCGGTCAAAAACATATCTGAAAATTTGCAACCACCCACATCCTCATGTAACCCAAAATGTAACTCACGCCTCATAAGCATTTCTAAAGAAAAGAAGCACGCTGGATGGATCGGCACTGTAATTAGGAAGTGATGTTTTGAAAAATGCAAATTTGACCAGTGTGTGAATAAAAGGAGCATATGACTGAAAGGATATTTCAGAAAGTGTTTGGATTACCAACATTAAATTTACTGTCAAAACCTCAAGACTTGCGAGCATATATATGGGAATTGTATCATAGAAGTCGGGTTGGTTAAATTACTGATAGCCACAAACAATATAATGCTGCAAACTCCTTCGTACGGACAAGGTTTTTGGTTTGTGGCTACTTTTGATTTGTGAAAAATGAATGTTCGGGTGTTTCAAAAACAATTAGAACATGCAAGAGCTCATAGAAGTGACCTTATTTATAACTGCATAAGAGATTACTTTGACAACTCACAACTCCCCCCAAAAAATATACCTGTCGAAGCAACGAAGTAGCATTTACAATATGAAAACAAACTAAAGACACGGCTCAATTTAGCTACCAAACATGTATGCAAATTAAGTGACATAACACAGAAGTTCAGTGGTTGCTAATTTTCTGCAAGTAACAACAAACAGCCTTCACTTGATAAAAGGGCACCAGGATCTAGTTAGCTTGGCATGGCGAAGAATGTGTACATTAACAGAAGGGCAAAAAGACATTCGCTCATGGCACATCCATTCAAATTGAGCTCAAAATCAAACATCGCTGTTCAACTGGTTGAGGGAACAAGTTCTTATTCAGTAAGCTGCAACATTCAAAAACAGTGCAGACAGAAAAGTGAAGTACCATGAAATGGACATATCTCACTAATGCAGTGACATACACCTCCCACGTCTCACAGTGCATTTCTCCCTACAGCGCTTTTTTATTGTTTCAAACCACTCAATAAGCAGGTGAATCTTTTTTTTTTCTCCAGAGGACAAACTTGACATTGTGAAAACTAGACTTTGAGCCCCTGAACCTCACTTGCTGTTGTTTGCTGAAGCTAGTCCAAGGAGGGTGGATGATGGGATGTGTTGGCTGGCTGACCGGCAGGCCGCTTCCCCACGAGGTAAGGGAGCTAGGGGCCCGATCTACTCGATCAGCTTCTTTGCCTTGAAGAAGCGCCGCAAGTAGAAGACCTGCCATGTAGCCAGCCCGATAAGACAGCACATGGAGAATATGCTGAAGTACAGCACACGTGTGTTGGTGGACTCTGGAGAGAGAGAGAGAGAGAGAGAGAGAGAGAGAGAGAGAGAGAGAGAGAGAGAGAGACAGAGAGTCGTGTTACTGGTAAAGAAATAATACTTTTTGTTCATGCACTGACCTAACCAACAAAACAGACAATTTTAGGTTGTTTTAGGGTGTTACGGTGAAGAAAGTAAGTCAGCATTACTTTGAGCCATTCTGCTGAATATTAAGTGAAAATGTGAAGCTGCAGATGTCCAAAAGATGGAGACAATATGGTCTGTAACACAAGCTCAACAGCTTATTAGAGCCAAGCGGGAAAACGAATAGTGGAACTACTCAAACTGCAAAACAGTCAACTATAATTTGTCCAAAAGTTGATTAACCAGGCAATTAATCAGGCGTTGTTACCCTCCTTCAAGTGCATGTCAAACAACAACCAATCTGGCACAGGGAGGCAGGGCTAAGCAAAGGGTCAATTGCATTGTTTTTCTTACCATTGGTGTCTCGCATCTCCTCCTCCCTCTTCTTCATGTAAGCAAAATCATTGACAATGGACTCCGACAGGTCCTCCAGTCGCCTCAGCTCGACCTCAAGGGGCTTCAGCTTCTCCACCTTGGCAATCTGGAGAGACAAAAACAGAAGCAACTCAATCCAGAGACAAGCGATGCCTGAGAAGACGATGGAGGGAAAGCTAGAACTACTCCTGAAGCGGTACCATTATATACTTTGTCCAGCAGGTGTCACTCTTAGGCTATGAACTCTGGTCAAGTCAATTATATATTTGTACAGCCCAATATCACAAAGGTGCTTCAAGAAGGTGCACACCTTGTGTGTTTTGACCAAACATTTAGGCTGGTGAGAAAGCGGCCTTTTGAACTCTGGTGGGAAGTGAACAGCTGCACCGCCGGAGAAGGCGGAGCCCAAAATGGACCAATCACAGGATTATGTGATGTGAATGTGTGAAGTGGACACATTTAACTGCTGAACTGAAGTATTTTACAAGATGTATCTGATGGTTATGGCAGCCAGTTTCCTTCATGTTGTGGTGCAAGACACTTCATGTAGAAGTTTGTCGTCATTTTATTCACGATTGAAGTCCTGTTGCAGTCTCAACCAATAACACAACTACTGCTCTTTTAGCACGATTTTGCTGTCAGCCACAAGAATGAACTTGTCCTCTGTGTGCTGTTGAAGATGCAGGACAGGTCACCAAACCTGCCCAGTGAACAGGTCACCTGTCAGTCCATGTGACTTATGTTTACAACTTTTGACACTTAATTAACACCTAAACAGCAACAAAGCACCGTTCTCCCTTTTGTCCGGACCAAACGAACCAAACTATAGCCTTATTAAACTGTGCAGCAGCCCTAGACGTGGTGATTTTCCCTTTGTGGATGTTGCATAGTAAAATCTGCCAAGTACACATTCCCAAACATTGTGTAAGAGACGGGGACTCTTTGAGCAATACATCATGTACAGAACAGCTTGCAAATTTTTCCAAAACACACCCATTTACGTAGGTGAATACAATTTCAGCTCCACCCTCACGACAGGCAAGCCCACTCGAGCGCTCCCTGAACACACACACACACACACAATAGGACAGACCGTCATGTTCGTGCAACAGGAGTGGGAAGGGGGGGGTGATTCTCAGCTCACAGGACTTTCTCACTTCTGTACTACTTATTATTATGTGTTGACTGAGGCAGTTGCAGTGCAATCCATTCGCAGAAGAAACCCCAAGTAACGCAAGAGATGATGCACAACGATGTGTCCTTATTTAGATAAATATTGAATGAAAAGGAGCTCCTCCACTGATCTCCTTAGTTTATGCAGCGGGGCACCTCAACGTCATTATGTTTTGACAATGACCACTTGGCAATGCCACTAAGGTTCCTCCTCAGGTAAACACGTTTAGCTCCGTCAGCACGATTGCTGTAGTTTGTACTGTTAGCGGCTTTTACCACCCGTTAGCTACAACTCGCCTGCTCAGGCGTCGCCGTGTTGAGAGCTGCTGAAAGGTAATCAAAATGATCCCAATCTCGTATTATGCACTTTTAATGTAGCATAAATGTACATTATGCAGTATATCCTGCAGTTTCCACAGCTCAACTTGATTTATTATTCTCATGAACTGCTTATTTTGATATTGTATAACAGTTACAGGAAAAGGGAATGTGTAACTGATCTCATTTGGTTTGATAAGAGTATCCCCCTGCCTAGGGGGATACTTGCAAATTTAACCAAGTGGGTCAATCTGCAATTTCTTATTTAGGACAATTGGGTGCCCTGTAACACTTTCATAAGGCTCAGAAATGTATTAAAGTGGAACTGCTTACTATTTTAAACCGGAACAGTGAAACCTCTGCTGCAAGACCAATGGCCCACATCCACCGACCTCGTCTCCAAACTGCAAGTCATTATCTGCAGAATCTGTATCTTTGTAACAAAAGAAAGTAAACTGTCGGGACTCCAACACTTACCTCTTCATAGTTTTTAGCCTCCACACCATGCTTCATGTCCAGATTGACCAGCTGGTCAGGCACTCTTCCAGTCCCTGGTTAAAAAGAGCAGAGAATCTAGCATCATAGGCATATAACTGAAATACATTTTAAATGTGTTCACTCACTACGATATGTAAACTTGGCCTAGATCCAGAAAGCCTTCATTTAAATAAACTAAGAAGCTTTTCACTGTTATTCCATGTGTTTTTCATAATAATCATGATCAGTTTCCAATCATTCCTTCAACATACTTTACTTTGTCATTGCACATTTTATTTCTCAACAAACTGGAGCAAAACATTTCTCACAAACTCAGACACTCAAATCTTTGCTCTTACTCAATAAGACAAACTAATTGTGTGCCTGTTGAGATTAATACTCTATGTATATTTTTCAATGAAAGAATAATTAGGGCAGACCTCGACCAACACTCATAAGATTTAGTAAACTAAACGATTAGTTATTCTAAAATCTTTAGTTTCTTCACAAAAGCACAACTTTAAATCTTGTGTTTATCAGAGATGTGCTCATAAGTTTCTTGTAAATAAGTGATTCAGCCTGAAAAGACGTTGGAAAAAATGAAGAAATCTTAGTTGACAAAGACCAAAATGACCAATTACTCAACTAATTGACTAAGAGGGGGCATAACCGTCATTTTTAATAACAGACTTTGGCGAGTGAGAAATTAATCATAGTTTTGTGCGTGTGAACACTTACCCATGGGTGATTTGCTCTCAAAGCACACCTCAAACATGTCATAGTCCTCCGTGGTGAATGCAAACTTCCCTTTAACTGCATCTTCCTTGGAGTAAAGAGTGTGGCTGGAGGAATCTGTGATCTAAAAGAAGAAAATAATGAAATAAAATATCAAATGCATTTATTCAGTGTGAATGTATTCGGTTTTGATTGTAATCTCGACATCATTGAAAATGAGAGCATGCCCTCAAACATTGACGTTAAATGTACTAACGTTAATAGATTAATGAAAAAATTAAGATTTTTAAGATTGACCACCCTTGTAAAAATTGAGGAAAGACCTCATTCATTAAAAATAACAGTGACGTCACACACATAAAGCTACAAGCTGCCGTTGACATGTAGGCTAGCTGAGGTTGCTAACGTCGTTAGCTTCTTGACTACAAGCTGCTCCTGTAAGACTGACGTGTAACAGCAGCAGAGGCGAGCCGGTGACAGTGGACAGGATAATTCCACCTGATATAATAACCCAATACCAGTGACATAAACACCACGATATGTGATAAAACGCAGTGTGTATTGGTGTGTGTTAGAAATTGCTTTCTTAACAATATTGTTAGCACGCATTGACGTTAGCTAGCTAATTAGCAACTAAAAACCAGGAAGACGTGTTTTTCGGGGCCTAGATTAGCTAAAATGCTAACAACAGTTGTCACCAATTTTAACCGCACTCCTCCAACAATCGAGACCATTTTATCACATGCTATGGGTTTAATTTGTAGCGTTAGTGTAATTAAACATAGGCGTTAAGAAACTGGAGCCACGTCGGCCTCAACACAGACCGGTTACGTTAACGTTAGCTAGTCGCAGGTCTGTGCTTACCTTCAGATTAGTTTTGGTGTTCGCCTGTTCGGATATCTCATACTCCCCCGTGACGAGGACGTCTTTGTGGATTTCCTCCCGTAGACACTTTCTCGAGTTGACCGGTAAAAAGAAAGAAATGGAAAATACCGATTCAATAAGAACCGGTAGCAACAGTATCGCAGCGATTCGAGCCATGGCTACCCTCAACCTACCGACCAACCAGCCCGTGCCAGCCAGCCAGTTTAACACCGAGTTCCAGCTCACACAACCGGTCTGACTGAGCCCTCTAGCGCCGCCACTTGCCTGGAGGAACAAGCACAACTACCGTTTAACTAAACTAGTTTTTTTGACAGGTTCAGGCACAGGTGGCTTCAAGGGGTGGCTGATGAGAATCCCAAATGAAACACCTAAAGATATCTGCTGACATAGACAGGACCCAGAGAGGAAAACTGAAGTAGAGCGTGACATAGTGACATGTTTTGTAGTCGTGGACATTGCAGTTTGTAGGATTCAGGTACCCCACAACAGTGTATTTCTAGTTTCCTGCTTATAGGGACAACCTGATCTCATATTACAGTATAAGAAAAACAATAAATAGTACGGTACTTCATATGTACAAATATAGCAACAACAGCACAAGGTACAAAGGGCCCAGCGATGCAGTGGAACAATATAGTGGGTTTAAGGTTATACAAGCAGATCATTTTACAAACAACTACTGACCCTAAACTCGTTTGAGACAACCAAAGCTTTTGAGAATATTCTACTGGGGTCCTTACATAGACAGTACATTTATGACCCAGGGCCCCCTAGTGGGTAGAAATGGTTATATTCCTGAGAATAATTATGAGAGTGGCAGAGTGTGGGAAGACTGCTAACAAGTAATCTCAAGGTAGAGAAACACAGTAGAGTGATCCGGTGCTTTCACTTATTTTACAGAGACTTACAGACAAATACCCCTTTGCAGATCCTTGACACCAGTCAGGGTGTGGTCTGTTGTGGTGCTGTACTTAACATGAGATAAAGTGAGACCCTGTTTCATACCACGTAAACTCTCTTTGACAGTAGACACATGCTTTAGCTGAATAAGCGATGATTGATTTTACTTCCATCATTGTACATGTTTTAAACCTGCTCCCAAAGATATTAAAACTGCAGTTAGACTAAAAGATTTGAACATTTTGTTGTGCTGGTCTTCTAACTATTTACGTTTAGCTTATTGTTATTCAAAGATTTTAACAAATGTCATCAATATTTACAGTAAATGCATAATGATCCACCCTTTGTGGTCATGGTAAATCTGGGTTACGAAACAGACATATCATGCTCAGTGTTGGCTGGGGTATTTTGTAAATCCCAAAAGCTATTATTTTTCTGTCAGCCGCTCAGGGATTACCCAATTACATATGATAGAGCTGTCCAGTTTCCAGGGAAACATCCTTGCTACTGATACCGCACGACGAGACGAGGAAACGCTGCTGTGTGGGGAGTCTGGCACTACGTGAACAGTAATTATTGGATAGAGAAATCCCTTCAGTATTGTAGCTTAGTGCGTCAAATAACCGCTAAGAATAGCATGTCACACACTCCTCCAGGCTACAGAGCTTTAAGGCTGGAAATGAAATTCACAAAACTTTCCTATGACTATGACCAATCTACATCTTTTAACTATACTAAAATCCCTTCAAACCTATTTTTGCTTGTAACCACTTTCAGTGATTTTCAATACTCAAGTATATTTTGAACAGGGGTGAGGTGCAGTGTGTACTATTGACCAACCTTGTTTTTATCACCTCTGGTCACTGATTCAGCGTTGCATGTCAGAGTGGAATACATAAGTGTCTACACACCCTTCCGTTGATTGCATTGTTATCACCTCTGCATACTAAAAATACAAACAAAAACCAGACCGTATGCTGATAAGAGCACAGAATACAGACTGAGTTCAAACATACACTACCGTTGATGAAGACACAGACTGTGCCACAGAGACTTCTCACAATGGCTGCATTGTGTGTCAGATGGACTCCCAGCAGACAGAAAAACAATGAAAGGAATGGGTCAGGAATAAATGTAATTTGCTGTAGTAAAACTTTAAATCGGTGTCATTGTAAATGCCCTACTGAGTAACTGTGTATCACTTACAGGCACAGGGGGAAGACACTGAAGTATTCATGGTTTTGTAAAGCTTTCATATCCTGTCTCGACAAAAGAAAGGTATCAGGGGATGGATTTCTGTGAACATGGAGCCGAGCCAAACTGAGGTCTTGTCATCGTGGCATGGAGGCAAACTCGACTGTTTCATCATTGCTGTGCTCACAATTACACCCAGGCAGAGGAATCTCTGTCTGCCTCCCTCCCTGCTATCCTCATATATCCTCATCATTTTCTCCTTCCCTCCTCCTCCCCTCGCCTCGCTCTTCCTTCCCTCCTCTCTTTCTATCAGGCTTACGCTGCCTGGTTCCTCCCTTGGGTTGCAGCACCGACGCAGGTTGGCGTCATAGTGGTCTAATTTTACTGCTGTTGATGCTGATGTTAAAAGAAGCAATAGGCACCTGCTATTTCTGCTGCTACCTCTTCTCCCTGGAGCCGGCAAAGAGGTATTAATAGACAGTTATTAGGCGCTGCATGGTTGCACATTGAGGCTTTATTGAGGAAAAAAAAAAGGGGGCTCTGCTTAAGTGCAAAGGAAAACAGACAGGCACTCAGAATTCAGCTGTTATACAACAGCACAGTGCTAACAAAACAAGAGGCTTTGTGGAAACAGTTTCGATCCAAGTTAGTGTTCTGCAAGAATCAAGGAAGTAGCAATGTACTTCCGTAACTTGAATTCTCGAAACTATAAAAAAAAATATTGTATGCCTTTTGATGTTGTACTTTGGAGCAGGCCTGTATCCATACAGGAAGCAGAGCAACAACTGCTGATATCTTCGCTGTATTGCACAAAATAAGGGTGTGTCTACACTGGAAGGGAACACGCGTCAGAGTAAGTTAGTTATTGTGCGATGGTAGTCTTCCACCCCAGCAAGTCCTTCACATAAGCACACCACGCGTTTCCTGTGCAAAGCCATTTAGCAATCCGCCTTCCGATGATTCTTCTTATGGTGAATTATTGATTAAAGGTGAAATGAGCAAGTGAGGTGAAATAATTACTAAGTAGAAAGGGAGTGGTAGGAAAGATTTGATGACAAACTAACAGTAAAATGAAATTGCCAACTCACCCGGCATGATAATGTAAAAACTTCATCAGGTGACCTCATGATCACTCATCTAGTTTTATTTAAAATAAAATGAATCACTGACCATTGTTTATGTTAGTGATGGATTTACTGCCTTCATGTTTGGCCTTCCGAAAACCAGTTTTCTGTTGAGGAAAGATGGATTGCATTAGTGTATACGGAGCAAGACAGAAAACTCCCAGCTGTAAGAGTACATGTACCTGAACCATGATGCTGAGATTCAAAATAAAGCACCCACGTGTTCTAAATGATATGGAAACTTAAAAATGAAGACAGTGATACTGTTGTGTTCACAATAGCACATCTTGAGTCAGTTGTGTTTCTGGGAAAACAACACATTGGACTTTTCAGTCAGGAGACAGCTGACAGGGGGTCTTTATATCACTGTCTGCCAGCAAGACCATCACTGTTACTTCACCAACAACCAATGGAGAAAAAGATAATATGCTCCACAATTTTTTTATCACCATCTTCCAAACTAGATATTTACACTCATCCTTCGTGGCACATCAGTATTAGGTTTGACCCAGCTGTCCTTTTCAAAGAGCTGCTTTTAGAGTCTGTTCGTGGGAATGAAGAGTTCGAACAGGCTGAACAAACCCACCAATTTGCACTTCATATCCAGCTGTCTGCATGCCCCGGACCATTTGCACACACAAAAAAACTCAGCTAAAGAGGGATTAGTCCAAACTGCTGTCCGTGCATTTATACATTATTTCTGAGCACTCTTCTTGCATTGTGCTGTAACTCACATGTGTGTCTTTGACTGTGGGAAGTGATATTTTTTGCGACCTTCCGAGAGAACAGAATAAAGTACACCAGTGTAGATCGTGGTTAAAACGTTGCTTTCGGATCCTACATGGCGAGTTGTCTTGTGTAACGATATGTGTGTGCAGCGGTTGTCTTGCAGCGAGCTGAGCACATAAGAAACGCATATCTTTTCGTATGGGGAAGTATTGCCTGGCGTTTTCCTCTTTTCTATAATGCAATAAGCAAATCTGATTTCTCTAAAGACGAAACCCAGAGACAGATACTTAGAGGTATGTGTTTTATTGGAAAAAGCCCGTCTGCATTCTGCAGGCACGAAGCAGCAACAGCAGCGGATCTTAGTAGCGTTCTATATTTGGGCACGGAAGTATTCGACGTCATCGCGCTATGTTTGCAAAATTGAAAAAATGGAAAGAACGCACTGACGTAGGAGCCCTGACGCGTAGTTAACCTTGGCAACAGACGGAACAATAAATAGAACCAGTGGAGATGCAGGAAAAAGACTGCGATCCCTTATGGAGGCTAATTTTAGGCACTATTTTAATTGTCTGTTGAATAGCACTGCCATCCTATCTCACCCCAGAGAAAATGTTTATGTATGCGAGGACATATAATAAGGAGAGTGCCACAGATTCAACCACACAGGTTATTGAATTGAAATAGCACTATCTTTTATTTACATATCTTACAAACAACATTCATCTTTACTCTCTCTGTAAAAAAATAAATTGAAATTTCATAAATTAAAACCACTAATGTTTTCACAGAAAACTTCATAGACCACTCAGACCATCATGGTTAAGACAAAACACGTCAGTTTTAAGTTTTTTTTCACAAACAGTTCACAATTACTCTCACATTCCATTAACCAGAAAACAAACTGGATCAATAATAACTATTGCTCTGAACACATCAACACTACAACAAGTTTTGTTATCTAGCACCAATAAATCATATATGAACTCAATAAACGACTAGGTGGTATTAGTTGAAACATGCTTTTTAACTTGCTACATCGGTGTAATAGGCAAGTATCGATAAAGGCAAATAAAATCATAAATAATTTGCTTCCTGGTAAAAGTCCATTCAACAGCCCTGTGATCTGCACATTTATCTCATACATCAAGTAAATGTGCTTGATAGGAAGTACTATTGTTGTTGGAAGAGTCTTTAAAGGGCCAGCAGGGTTGGGGAGCTGAGGGAATCAGAGGACTGGTCGTTGCTGCTGCTTCCTCTCCTGTGGGCGATGCCACAAGTGGGGAAGGTCTCTGCCTCTGGGAAGGTGAACACAAAAGAAGATGTGTAGGTGGTGCAGGATGGTGTGCAGGTCACCACGGGCGTGCACAGGGGCTCAAAGTCACTGTTGCTGGCTGAGGCGTGAAGGGGCTCCCAGTCCTGAGTTGTGTAGAGGGAGTTGGACAGGTCCACCTCTGGCACCGACCGCGCCGTCTCCATCTCCGTCTTTGCCAGCAGATCCAGAGACTCCTCCAGGACGGAGGAGTCCAGGTCTGTCATCTTGACCGCGCTGCTGGAGATGGTGGCGGTGGAGAGGATGGAGCTGCTGCTGCTGCTGCTGCTGCTGGAGAAGATGGAGTTGGAGGTTGAGGTGAAGGTTGGCTGGCTGGAAGTGATAGGGGTTGCCTTTGGGATGGTGGTCTGTGGCTGGGAGGACACCGCGGTGGAGAGAAAGGGGTGGTCAGAAGAAAGGGACACCATGGAGAAGTCGTTGTCCAGCTCTGAGGGGATTTTGCAGATGGGTTGATGGGCAACCAGAATGAACTCAAGCCTTTCCTTCTCCTTCAGGAGATTAGCAATATCGTTCTGCAGGCTGGACTTCTCATCCTCAAGCTCATCGGTTTCCTGCAGGAGAGAAATAGAGGAAGTGGCATTAGGCTTGGCTGTTATAACACTGCTATTAGCTGTGGCGAGAAACACATTTTGACAAATGGTGGTAAATCTGTGGCATACTTACAGCTTGCAGAGTGTCTGTCAGCTCTCTCCTCCTGTTGCGGCATTTTGCTGCTGCCTGCTTGTTTCTCTCTCTGCGAACTCTTTTCTTATCTTCCTCCTCAGGTGTCACCTGCACATAACACAATAAAAAGTTAAGCCTCCAGCTCTGTGATGATTGTTACTAAGAGTTATGTATAACACTTATGGGCAAATGATAATTACCTGTTCCATTCTGCCCCTCTTGTTAGAGTTATGCACCCTGGATGCAGACCTCATGCCTGGTCTGGAGTATGCAGAGCTGTGGCTGGAGCTGTAGGGGGGAGGTCTGTGAGAAGGGGCCACTGAGGAGATCAAAGGATGGACCATCCACTGAAGATCCTCGCTTGTCGAAATAGCTGTGACGGTGGGGATGAAGGAGGCACTTGATGCTGTCAGGTCAGTGAAGTCCTGTAGGTAAGGAAGCAAGAGGATCATGAGCACATTTGGTATACTTTCAGGATGCAGCACTGCAGGATGGTCTATAAAAAGACGGTTGGTTTAAAAATATCCATATGATGTCAACTATGACGTTACATTCTCTCTATGGGGTTTCCAGGTAGATGAATGAAGCGCGCCTCGAAGTGTGTGCAGCGCAGATCAATAGGCTATTTCAAGCACCACACGGCATAGGCTACTGCTATTTGTCAGTCAGCTTAACATTATTATTTTAAATCTTAAATTTAAGCTTCATGGGAGTAGTTTAGTAAGGGCTAAAGTGAGCGGTATCTTTCCAAGTTACACGGAAATAAATACAAGTGAATATCACATTGCTTTACATTCTTATAAAATAATAATTGTAATATTTGACTGGACATACCTGAGACTGGGGAGATCCCATGCTGGAGTAAGATCCCGCTGGTGACGGGTAGTATCCCAGATTGTCCCCGGACGGAGAAGCGGTGCTGCAGCGAGAGGAGGAATCGCACTCCGTGTTGAAAGTGGTAAACATCATCTTTCCCCAAAAAAAAGACAAGTAGGGAGATCCAGACGAATGTAAAGTTGAGGAAATGCTTTCGTAGGTTTGGGAGAAACTCTCAAATTCCACTGCTGATATATTTGCTCTTGTAGTCGTTATTCTACTGAAAGTTTGAGTGCCAACTATGAGAGCTCGGAGAGGCTTTATAGCCTGTCCAAATGACGTAGGGCAAAGGGGAGTGCTCTACCCGACACAGTGAGGGAAAAAAACATCAAAACATTCACATAACAACGCTGCAGCGACGGCAAAATACTGCTTGTACGTAGTTTTAACATACAGTAAGTTAGTTATACAATGACAATTTGTGCTGTTTAAAGTTAAAAAGTAACATTTAGAAATATTTTTTTAAATTCACCCTCGAGAAATGGAACACTCGAACGGGATCCCCGAAACGTCATTTTCCTAATATGGTGCATCCTGTAAAGGGGCGGACCTTGCTGGGAAACACACCATCTGAGATTGGCCGACAGCGACATTACGTTATATAAGACAACAAACACAACGGCTGTTGTGAAAACTGAATAAGTGGGATAATGGTCAGCTAAAGTACATCCTACACAGCAAAGTACATCATTTTAACATGCAGATTTGTCTGTTCTGAACTGAGAGTACCAAAAAAAAAAAAACAGCAGAAAAGCACACAATGCTGGTACATTTTCAACACTGTCAATTGTAATAGTTATTAAACTATTATCTATATCAATAATGTATATAGCAGTCTTATTTTGTTTTCTTTTTTTTTATAGCTTGCTGACAGGGTATAGAATGCGGAAAAACAAAATACATTTACACTTTCATTAACAAGTTGTGGTTGGAGAAACTCTTGCACCAATCAGGTAAGTGCTTGTGTTAGATCTCTTTCAGATACAGAGCTCCACCAACTCAACTCAGCTGCCTCCTCAAACTCAACTCTGCTCTCATATGAAACTCCCCAGTCATAGCAGAGTTCAGAGTTTGTCATATAAATAACTAACACATGTCCTCATTGAATATAATGGTACAACCTCACAGTCTCTATGCCACACGGACAGGCTGTGTACATGCTCAAAGCCCCATGACATCTCCTAAAAATGTCTGCAAAGCAAGTTTTAAAAACATTCTAACATTGTAAAAGGAAAGCAGTTATTTCACATTGTTTGAATTCAGATGTTCGATTTCTATTATTTCAGTTTTAAAAAACATAGTTTTCACTTACAGAACTCACTTTCAACCTTTCAAAACTTAGTTTTAATGTTTTGATTTGAGAATCTTATTTTCTAGTTGCAAAGAAATACGTTTAGTTGAATGGGATAAGGCAATGTGCAAAGTTTGGATGCAATTCAAATCAACTATCTAAACATAAGCCAAGAACATCATTAATACATGTCAGAGCACGGTTGACTGCATGTGTATTCTTCCCACAGGCGCTGCTTGTACCCTTTGTGCGCAATCCATGCATGGGTGTGTTTAGTTGCAGAGCAAGCTGATAACTGGTTTGTTATGTGTACTTTTGCACGACAGCAGTTGGTTTTTTCTCAGGTGTGTCCAGGTGAGCATAACGGTCTTCCCTTATACTGTGGCAGAGGGAATCCTGATGATTTGTATCACAAGCTGAATCCCTAAAATGCAACTTTGACACTAAGACAACATTCAGACTTTATTTTGTTCTTCAGATAAAGTGTTTAACTTAATGACCGCTTTACAATATATGTTCATGCATGAAATTATGTTAAAAAGCCCCTGGAAGAAAAGTAGGCCAATAGAACACAGTTTTAGTAGTGTCAGCATCTTGCTGGCAGTTTTCTGTTGACTAAGCATTCATTTAAAGAAGTTACGAATGGGCCACAATTCACAAAAGTTGCGTTAAGTTTTCCTCTCTTCCTTTGCATTATAAGGGGTCATTCAGGGAATGCCCCTCTTTATCAAACAATAGGCTACAGGCTGGCTATTTTAAAAAAAATTATAAAGTAGGGAAATTATAAACATGACGTTAAAAAAGTTACTTTTTTTTTTTTTATAACACTTCTATCAAAAGTTTTGATAAAAGCGTAACTGTGTCAAAGGTGTTACTGTGTCAAAGTGCATGGATTTAGGTTAAAGCAATTCATGTTTTGTTTCCCGCGCTCGTGTTTTGTTGAACATTCCTGGTTGTCACAGCAACACTCCACCCCTTCACGTCAGTGACGTCCTCGTTTTGCATTGCAACAACGATCGTTTGTGTTGTGACGACGGATCACTCTGCACAGAAAACACAAAACCGGCTCTTCAGCGTCATATTACAACACGCGGTGACGTTAGTGGTTCCAGGAAACTGCGTCAGAGTGAGAGCTCTGTCTGTGTTGTGGCTCTCAGACACCAAACAACCCGTGCAGCTACCTGGTGGATTGTTTGAGTATTTTGTTTGACTGGTTGGCAGGAGCAGCAACAAGTTTACAACAATGTTTTTAGTTATTTAGAGGTAGATTAGAGCCAATAAATAAAAGATGTTTTAACGTTACTTGGTGAACAGAATCATTTTTGGCCTAATTACTGACCATAATAATAATAATCTAAAAAACAATAATATAATAAATATACTAAATCAATTAGCTTGCAGCAACACAGATAATGCTTAACGGATGATATAGCTTTTTGAGTTACACACTCTAAATTGCTACTGTATTTATTGTTTTTATTTTATTTTATTAAGTGATTAAATGGTAAAATGAAAAATAAAATCTCTGTGACATTTCATTTTAGTTCCATTAGGCCTGCTTAGCATCAGCAGAGGGGTAATTCACAGGAGCAATTATCCATTTGCTTAATTTACATGAACTGATGTCACCGAGTCTAAAAATAAACTCCGGTCTGTGCACGTTCACGCTCAACTTGTTTTGATGAAAACAAGCCTTTGATCTGTATAGTGAGGGGTGTCTGCCGTTATGCGCGACCTTTCAACCCTTCCGGTCTTGAGCCGGCGACTGAATGGGCTCAAGCCGACCACCTAATGATGTGCCGGGAAGTAAGCCCGAAAAGGGGGCTGTGCCTGCCGGGAAGCAGACGAGAGCGCATGCCCCTCCGAGTGGGGAGAGGCCCCCTTCTGTTCACCAACTATCGCTTTCACTTCAGTGATCTGTCAGGTCATCTGAAACGTAAATACGATATCCAGTCTATACAATCCTTAGGACCGAATTAGACTGTGCGTGAATAACGCTTACATAACTGGTGCCAATAAAACGCATCAACACTGATCAGATCGGGGTCGAAGTGAAAGAACAGAAATGATCATTGCAACAAAACAAAACAAAATGCATCCACGAAATGAATCAATAATAGCATCTAAGTAGAGGCCCTACATGTTTAACCCTCTGCAATAAACCAATAGATGTTACCATGATTCATAATTGCATGTATAGATATATATCTCATGATAAGGATGCGCTTGTCTTATATATAGCCTGGTTAAGTGCAGGGGTTTGCTCTCGTCTTCTTGTCCTAAAAGTAGCACAATGACGCTGTTATCAGGTACAATGCGTGACGATCAGCGCATGTTTCACTTTCTTTTGTGACTGTGAGTGAGTGGGCCACACACACAGCCGTCTGCGCGCTCTCTCTGTGCACCACAGCGCGCCCCTGTCTCACCGGAAACACCATATATGGCTCGGTCGGTCCATTCGGCGATTGGCTGCTTTACTACGGCGACAATTCTGTTGCTGGAGCTCTTTTCATATGCAGAGACAGGTGAAGAAGAAAAAAGGCAGTGTGATATATGGATGACACTTCTTTTTAGCAGCTCATAAATAATCAGCCGGTGTGCTGGAAGCTGTGTGCATTAATTAAATCATGCTGGGTTTCACAATATTGGTCCAAATTATGTGATGGGGCAGCATTTTTATTGTATTGTAGCTTTTGTAGAGTACATCAGCAGTGTTCCAATCAGGGATAATCGGAGGGGACATAGACTGACTGTTTTAAGAACTGTATTTTAACATATTGCATTGTCATCACCTCCTTCCTCCTGCAAGAACATTCTGTTTCCTTGAATGCGCCAAAAATAATTAAGATTTGTCTCGTGAACATATGTGGAGGTATAGGGAACATAATGCATATGATGCAGATGCTGCATACATGAAATGACGTAGCTTAGTTCATTCATGACGATGGGCACCTCAAGCAGGCGGGGGTGTCACTTAAAATAGGCTATGCTTGATATGTTTCGATATGTGAGTTAACAGAACAAGTAAAGTTGAAATGATTGCTAATATTGTTGTTCAAACATTCCACGGATGTATAAGTTGAATTAAAAAACATCCGCCCCCTTTTTTCCCCCTCTTGCCTCTCCCTCTGTGCGATGGTTCGGTCTCACCAAACAGATTTCATTCATAAAATTCCAGCTCACTATAAAAGGAGGGCCTCTCCACTATATCTGCACAGTTACCATTTATGAACCCGGCATATGGAATATAAGTAGTGGTTTAAGTGTCAGTTTTTCTACTTAGGTTTGATAGACTGTTCTATCTTTTTATGCAGTGATTTTAGACGAGAACATGCATCCAGACTCCAGCACTGAGTTCGACTCATCATCCAGCTGTAGCACAGCATCGCCTGGCGGGGACACCCCTGGGTGCAGCCAGCATCCTCCTGACTCGCTTTCATCATCAGTGGACAGCACCAAGGTAGAAGCGGATCTGATCATCCCAAAAATAATCCCTGATATTGCAGGATCATTCATGCATGAGGCTTATAATATAGGTCGGAAAAGGCGACTATGGAACACAATGTTCACACATACCCGAGAACATCTCACAGGCATCATTTCCTTTAACAGGATTACTGTCCAGTGCTGGGAATGATTCTATACAAACACATAGGCAATCTCTATAGGCGCCATGCATCTATCCGCAAAAACAGCGCCATAATGTTATGTTATGATATTGTTTGTCGTGTACTTTAACACAGACCTGTCTTGGTCGTGACCTTTCATTTTAGAGTGATGATGATAGAGATGATGACAACGAGTGATAAGGACGTGATGATGAGGAATGCATCGGATTTTGATAGATTCGTAGACTGTATTGATTTGGTATTTTTTTTCTTTTTGGCATTCCTCAGCCAAATGATTGATGTACAATTTAAGCACATCTAAAAGGCCAGCCACGAACGTGGTTTGCCACTAATCAGATAAGCTAAATTAGTGTTTGCCTGCATACATATGCATGTCTCTGTAATGTGTTTTTTTCTTTCTCCCCAGGATGCTGAGAACAGTGCAGCAGACTCATTTGTTCCGACTGTGACTGCGATCTCAACCTCTCCGGATCTAAGGTGGATGGTGCAGCCGACAGTCATCACATCTGTCTCTCCGTCGTCCGGCCGTGCAAAGGCTAAAACTCGCGGCTCGACCCAGTCGTCTTGCCCGGCAGGTGCAAACAAGGCAAAGCCCTCCAACAGGAAAGGGCTGAAAGACAAGGTATGCAAGAAAACAGGATGGGGAGGGGGGTGATGAAATGTCAGTTCAGAGATAACGTTACAGGTAGCCAATCAATCAATCAATCAATGAGTCCATATCATATTCCTCAACACGACTCCTTTCCACTGATAAGAGGCGAATATGAAAATGCAGTTATCGCGATATTTTCAACAGGACGCAATTGTTTTTGACGGTTAAAGGAAAATTAACGTAGCGACTATAGTGCAAATAAATGACTGCAGGGAGTAGCACACCAGGTGATTAGATTACGTCTAATTGGTGCAGCGAGTAATTACTTTTGGGGTAACGAGCACAGCGCTGTTTGTGAATGGGAAATTGCATAGAAGTGCGCGTTCACGTGTTTGACTAGACCGTGCCAGTGGTGCAGCACACCGACCAGATCAGTATTCCCAGCATACACTGCAAGGACGATTTTTCTTCTTCTTCTTTTGGCAAGTGAAATGGTGCCGAAGAGCCAACTGCTGATATGGTAAAACTCAGCAGGAAGCGCATTTAAATGGGCTTTTTTTTCTGATTGATTTGAGGCTTCCAAAGAGGAGGAGGAAAGGAGGAGGATCAGGAGGGAGAGGAACAAAATCGCTGCAGCAAAGTGTCGCAACAGACGGAGGGAGCTGATAGACACTCTGCAAGATGTAAGTATGCTGTTTTACTTAATTATATATCCAAACAGCACGTGCTCTTCAGGAGCTGAGGACACTGTATGTCACCAGTCATTACAAATAACAGGAGCACATATACACGGGCAATGTTTTCATGCCTCCCTCATGCCAAGTCTTTTATCTGATTTCATCCCGCCTCACCTCAGGAAACGGACCAGCTCGAAGACGAGAAGTCTGCCCTCCAGATGGAGATAGCTGACCTGCTGAAGGAGAAGGAGAGACTGGAGCAGGTCTTAGTCTCCCACAAACCATCCTGCAAACTCCCTGCAAATGACGGTGATGAGGAGGAGGAGGAGGAGGAGGAGGATAAAGAAGATGATGTTAGCACCATGCTGCAGGATCCTCCGGCCTCCCCACAGCTGCTGTCCATCTTAGAGGATGGAGAACCCCCGGAGAGCAAGACAGCCATCGGAGAAGCCTCCATTGGTCAGGACATGGACAGTGTCCCTTGCATCCCTGCTGCAGCCATTTTGGGGAACTCCAACATCTTCCTGTGCTCGAGTGCAGAAGAGGAGGCTCTGGAGGACCTAAAAGGAGATGACCTGGATGACTTGGTGCCCAGCCTAGAGATGGCAGTGACTCCAGAGATGGCTGCATCCGTCCCCGACATAGACCTGAGCAGCCCCTTCTGCCTCTCAGACTGGGAAACGCTTTACAAGTCTGTGGCAAACGACCTCGAGTCTTTGAGCACACCAGTCATGTCTTCCAGTCCCAGTTGTAGCAATTACCACACAGTGTTTTCCTTTAATTACTCTGAAATTGATTCCTTGACTGAGGGCTTTGAGAGCTTCAAAGGCAGCCTTGGTGCGTCTGAGTTAATGAAAGATAATCTTAACTCTCCAACACTCCTGGCCTTGTGAATGCAAAGAAGTTATGCAACGATACCGTTATTGTATTCTAACCAGCCAGCAAGCTATGATCTCTCTCTCTCTCTCTCTCTTAAAAACAATGTTTTGTAGTGTGAGTTTTGATGTTGTATAAATCCTAACATCAAAGGTTGTGTACATGACATGTTTTCTGTGACTGTAACAGGGTTTTGACTTCTTCCATACTGCGGGTGTGATTCTCTGAGGTAACAAAAATGCATGCAAATACAAGTCATCTGTATTCTAAGAAGAGGTGGTTTCTTGTGTTTTTAAATGTGATGTGAAGTTAGATCATGCTCGATAGCTATATGCGTAATACTGTTGACAAAGTTGTGTTGTAACAAGTGAAAATAGCAGGGTTACTAAAGTGTAGTGTATAGGTGTCACATCTTGCTGTAAGGTGTCCCCTAACATTTCCTTTCAAGTTTTTCCATTAAAAAAGAAAAAAGATCATGTCATGTATTTTATCAAGATGTATTTTATGACATAGTTTATTTTTTTACTTATCAAAAATGATCAGATGCGAAAATTGTATAACGCTGGAAATAAAATACGACAACCACAAGCAATGTCTTGCTGTTTTTTTTTATCATTCAGGAACATTAATTTCAATAAACATTCTCACCACAGGGTTTTATTAAATGTTCTGGAGCTTTCTATCATCTTCATCAGCAAATGGAGCTCAGTGGAATTGCAGATGTTCAAATTTCCTCATTGTCGGAGCATTTTTAATGGCTTCTTATCTTTTAAGTGTTGGTCTCTTCATTTGCTGAGGAAGATCGTGTAATAAGATTGAAAGCTCCAAACAGCTATAGCGGATTAAATGGACCTTGTGGTAAGATGTTTTCTGGACTGTGTTTTCTAAGGTTGATGATGAATTTTGATCCTGAGCTTCAGGGACAAGAAGACCTTAAGTGCTGGAGGAACAAAGTTATGAGCAAACTTCATCTGTCAAAAAAAGATTATGAGATAAGGTCGAAAGCTCCAGAGCAGCTACTTAATAGACCTCGTGGTTGTTTTCTCAACTGATATTTCCAAGGTCAAGAAAGAGCTTTGAATGTCTATAAAACCAAAAAACAAGTTTATAAACCAACATGGATGAGAGGGGCTTAACAAAATAGAAACCTGAACATCGAACAGTTCCATCTCCATCTGCTAATAAAGATGACGCATAATATCCTATGATATCTTTATATATACACAACTAACTCATTTGCTCCAAGAAGAGGGCCAAGAGTGAACTCAGGAGTATTAATATTTTCAGCTGAGTCCATAAAGATGTCAGCGAGGCTATTTTTGGATTCAGGATTACATAAAGTGCAACCACCGGGGACTGGAACGTGTTTAAAACGAGTGGGAGCTGCAGAAACGGCAGGTTAATTATTTATTCATAGCTCGTTCTCGGCTCCGCTATTGTCACGGTCAAGGGAATCCGGTTCTTCAGCAGCAGCAGCAGCAGCAGTGCGTGCGTGATACGTCAACACGCGGTAGCCGTGTACGCGTCACTTCCGTTGACCATGTTTGGGTAATTGCAGTTGTTTTGTTTCCACGGCGACGGGTGTCATATTTCGAGGCCCGAGGATGTTACCGGAAAAGCTCGAAGCAGGAGCGAGCAGCAGTGCTGTTGATCGCAAACAGACGAACACGTTCTCATAAATTACAGAGCGGGGTATCACGTGCGCGGTGATAAAGTGGTCTAATTAGTAATTTAACGGTGCCAAAAGCCTTTTCTCGGAAGAGCAAACGAGGCATTTAATGACCACAGCCTGTTTGGTTTCGGTCCTCACTGCAGCGGTCAGTGGATGCACTTAATGCAACCACAGTCAGTCCATTTTATTCATGTGCGAATGGCTCAGAGCGCCGTTGCTGTGCGTTTTGCAACATCTGCCATGTTCCCGTATAGTAGTAGGAGTGACAGGAGTGTATGTGAGAAGTGCAGTCTCTCTTTCCCGTCAGTAGGGGGAGCTACGGCGTGAGCACCAAACCACTGAGTTTCTCTTCATTGTATTCAGCCTCGTGTGTGTGCGCGTGTGCGTGTGTGTGTGTGTGTGTGTGCGTGATGTCTGGGTGCCCATCTATTTTAGAGTGATGATGGATGGGCCTGTCAACAGATCTGATGTCCACTGACTCACTCTTTGTCCACTTGTCCCATCAGACTCTGTGTGTCCAGCAAGGTGATGAACTCCACAGCCTGTTTCAGAGTTGTAGAATATCACATAGATCACGTTGTTCACAACCAACCATCAAGCCGCAGCCTGACTGCATGAGATGTGAGCGTGCACGGGTGTGGGGGTGCGGGGTGCGGGGTTATTCTAAGGTTTGGACTATGGAGAATGTGGCAGTGGTGGATGAGGTATTCAGACCTTTTAGTTAAAGTAACACTGTCACAATGTAGAACTCATACATTCAGAATTGTACACAAGTAAAAGAACAGGAGTCTTAACAGGAAAATGCACTTGATGTAGAAAAAGTAAAAGTACTCTGCAGGCAGATGAATGTTGTTATTGTTATATTATTACATTGTTAATGTCGCAACATGTTTAAGTTTCCATCAAAGATTGTAGCTGCTTTAAGCGGAACCATTTCAGTTAATCGATATGCTGTTGGGTGAAAGAAATGAATTGCATTTCATAAACTGATAAACTGTTAAGTTAAATGTAGCAAAATAAAAAGTGCACTATTTCACTCTAAAAGGTAGTGGTAACATAGTTTTATAAAATGGAAATACTCGAGTACAAGTGCACAGGTCTTTGCATTATTTCAGCTGATTACAGCTCTTGTCAGGATTGTGTGGGCGTGTTCTCTCTCACTGTCCTGTTACATTGGTTGCACCTGTGACGTAGGACAACTTTCACCTTTATTATTCATTCATGCAGTTTGGTGACCTTATGTAATTAAAATCATAACTCCACCTCCTACCCATGATTATTCGACAGCACTAGGTCGGACCACACCCATCGTCATTATGATCTACACACCTGCAAAGTGTTGTGTCTGCATCCTGCACGTTTGTGATTCAATTGCGGTGACGACATCTGTCCTCAGACATATAAACACCTGGCGAAGTACTCCAGGCCCACATTTTGCCCTGATGACTCAGACACAGACTCACAAGGTGAAAACAATACCAGCGTCGCCGCCGCGGCTGGTAAATATGATGACCTACTCCTAAATCTACACTTATCACACACACTTGGTAGAGCTTAGTCTAAGCCTCCATACTTTTTGTTTTGTCATACTGTACACATAGCCTACGTATATTGTCGTTTGTGTGTATGTTTTCATGTTTTTTCTACGTATAGCACCTTGAACAAACATGAATTGTGCACTCTAAAGCATCGGCTTGCCCTTTCTAATTAATAAGAAGCAAAACATGGAGAAGTTTGCTTACTGCCCTTATGTTTCAGGATGAGATTACTCCCAGCAACACCAGCACTCTGTAATATGTCTCACATTGCCTGGTTACAGATCCCTATCTTTCTATTATTTGTTGTGTGCTCACTGTTTCCACCTCTGTTATCTCATCCTCATGCACCTCCTGACCACTTGCTTTCCTGCTTGCTGTGATATTCCCAAGGAAGTGCTATATTCACAGGAATAAATCAATGTCATACGGGTTTGGGAAGACTGGGTCACGTGACATGACTAACGCTATGAGAGAGCAACGCTGTAACAGTAAAAGATGGTATTCAAACATGAAGTCAAACAATACTGTAATATTCAAACTGTAGAGGGGATATTCAATTCTTTATTTAGAAAAAACATTTCATGACTACCATTAAATAATTGATATGTATAAAACTGCAAACAATCTATTTCTTTCTCCTAAATAATGTGTTATTTAAAGACTTTGATGCTATGATACTGGTGAATCCATGTCTGACAGCACAACAATGGGAGCTTTGACTCAAATGGAAACGGGAGCTCACAACAGCAGCCTTGTGTTGTGAGAGGGAGATGAAGATGAAGAGGGGGAGGGTTTAAAGTCAACACCAGCACGCAATTGGTGCATTAAGTGATTGATTTGATATTGTGAATGGAGTTGATGGGAGTCTGCTACGGCGTCACAAATCAATCCATCAAGAAGGGCGTGTATCTTATCTGTGTACGTGTTTAATGCACAGGAGTGTCACGTAAGTAGCAGTTGAGACACTGATTGTATTTATCATGTACAGTATTTTAATGCACGTTACTATTTGCAAGATTTGATGTTCACTGGATAAACTCAGATTTGCTCCTGAACCATTTGTTGTCAGAAAAGGGGAAATATCATTCTGTGGTAACGCACCAACTGGCAAACTGTAGGACATCTGTCCTAGAGTTTTAAATAACCTGCATCCTTACCCATTACTAGACACAGTTTGACGTGTTCTACAACTGTCTGAGATTATTTTGAAAGAAGAAAAAAGGAAGGAAGGAAGAAAATTCAATGGAGTGGTGGCAAAAATAAAGTTTGTACTGTCTGCAGTGTGGTGGTCGATGAGTCAGGATTGTGTCTGGAGGTGTCTGGTTTTGTGGGTATTTCCCAAAGATGTGGTATTGGATAATACTACGACAAAACATTAAACCTAACATACAGATTTCAATCAGGGTGAACAAATGAGAAAATATGACTTGTTTACATCCATTCAAAGTATGAATAAGAAGCTGTTGTTTTAGCATCAAATACTATTACAAATACTTGTGTAAATATCTAAAAATTAATAAATAAAGAGACAGAAAAACATAATGCTTGGTTGTGCAAAAAAGCTGTTTCGTTTTCGACGCCCGAACAGCAAGAACTCTGCATGAGTTTGGCAAAGCTGCAAAACCACAAGCTGCTCTCTCCGTCTCCATTCATCATTTGGGCCGCTGGTGAAAAGTGCACAGGAGATTATTTGTTAAAGACTTTCTGGAAGCTTGGAAAAGACACAAATAAAGATGGATCTCGATACGTATGACGAGACATGATTCTGAACTTTTAAATAGAGCAAACGAACTACATGCTTCAAACACCTCCCAAAACATAACAGCAGTGCTTCTAGTCATTCCAGTGGATTCTTACACATTCACAACTTTGGTACTATTGTTGAACAAATTAACATGCTCTGCATATTTGGGCCACATATCCAGACTGGTATATATATATATTTTTTTTCACAGTGCCATTATCAAAGCTTATTGTTCTTGGCACGGACAATTCCCTCTTAAAAGCTTAAAGTGCCAAATGTGCCTGCACCATGTGTGTTCCTGTGCTGAGTGACATCTCGGCTGCCTTCCTGCAGGCACAGAGGAATCCAGCTGAAAGTCTACACCTGCAAGAAGGGGAAAACCCCTGAACTGTCTCTTACAGACGCGTCTAGGACCCTCCCGTTTATGAAATCTGTCTGCCTGTTGGCTCACTTCTGCTTTATTAACCCCAAATGCCTCCCCTAAAATTTGTCATCTATGTTAGGAGCGACTGTGACGCACAGCCCCCCCCCCCCCCCCCCCCGACCTCCCCTCAGATGCGAGACATAAATCACAGCAGCACCAAATTAGAGTCTAAAAAAAGGAACCGAGTGGGGTATTTTAGTGAGCCTCTAATAACTCATGTGCTTGTTCGAGGTGGAACAGTTGAGATGGTGTAAAATAAAAAGGTAATGATAATAACCTGAGACATTACAGTCCATGCACAACTTTAAGCATTCAAATGAAAATGAAAGAGAGATCGAGTGAGAAGCTATTCAGCATTATATTTACAAGGGTAGTTTTCAGTTCATTTAAAAGTATAAATTAATGTCCCTATAATGGGCTTTAAAGTGGCAATCTCAAAGATTGTCATTGAAATAAATGTCAGTCAAGTTATTGCAATATTTATATATTTGCAGTTTTACAAACTGCGTGTCTGTTACTGGTTTTCTCCATTGTATACAAACAAAAGATGTTTTTTAAAACTTTGCACATTCTGTAAACTTGAATGTTGTGTATCAACAACAAGCTCAATGCCATTGTTCTCACTCAAATAGAAATTGTAGATCAACCAGGACTGAAATCTTAAGGACTGCCCCTTTAAACCGACACATTCCAGTTCTATAAGAGCACAACAGTGGGAAGTAGTTACCACTGCTCACACTAGAGGGAAGCAGCAAGAGGAGGAATTCAGATTCAGGTTTCTGGAACTTTCTGGAGACCTCCATCAGAAAAACATAGACGTGATTTAGTGCATGTGTGTTTTAGTTCTTATGTGTTATGGATCAAGTCACAGCTTTATTAGGGAGAGGAAATAAAATTGGGTTTCACGGCAGCTAAAGCTACATGTGCGAATAGCCTGCAGGATTTACTGCATTACTTAGGCATTAAACTTCCTCTACCACCTGAAATAATACGATTTCCACATTGTGAGTTTGTCTGAGAAAAAGCAAAGGAGTAATTCTCTTTCAGCCTTACAAATATGTGTAATAGGCACATTAGAAATAAATCTCTGCAAACATCTGAATGCAAGTTTGAACGCCAAAGGACTTTGGGGTACAGTGAAATAAAACCAATGAAACTCTTTCATAACAGTTGTCAAAATTAAGCAGTTCTGTACTTTCATTTTTTGTCTTTGCATGTAACAAAGTTAGTCTTTGATGAAAGGTAACTAACCTGATTAAACAGGAAGTGATGGCTCTTCTTTGTACTGGAAACTTGTCAGATGAACATTCATACCCTAAATGTTTGATTTGGAACTATACTAGCTGTTGAATTAGTTTGTTTTTGTCACTTGGAGGCTGCACATTTTATTTGGCTGGTGAATTTTATTTGATCCTTAAAAGAGTCATTTGATGTCTTGAACCAGGCTGTTGACAAACCAAATTCTCTGTACGAGCCAAAATGGCTAATTTCCTTATTCTTAGGTTTTGCAGTTATTTAAATTAAACTTCTTCTGAAAGTAATCAGGCTTAAAGGCCACATCCCTCCCCATAAATGATCACAAGTAGTGTGTTCTGAGGGATTTAAATGCCATTTAAATCTAATAAAGACTAATAATAGAATAGTGCTGCAGGGTAAAGTGTTAATCCTCCACACCAGAGGTTCCCATAGTGGAGAGTAAATAAGCACATGTATTTAAGTACTGCAGCGTACTTAAGTACAATTTCGTGGTAGGTCAGCATTGAGTATTTCCATTTTATGCTACTTTAGTTCACTATATTCCAGCCAGAAATACATTTATTTTACAGCTATATTAACTAATAACTTGTCATCGTCAGACTTTACGAACAGAACACACGAGGAGAAGAGCTTATGAATTGTGATGCAGCGCTTCACTCGCCACTATAGTGTATAAAGTATTTAAAGTATTTAAAATGGGCTGCACATTGAAAACTTACAAGTTATGATAACTGATAATAATGTATATCAGTACTCTGAAAGGAGTGTTTCTGCATCATGAGTACATTTACCTTTGATACTTTAAGTAAGCCCACATTTAGCTGATAACACTATTATAATATAATAATACTTATTGTTATTTGAATGCAGGACTTTTACTTGCGCTAATGGCGTATTTGGAGACTTTCTACTTGTATTTAGGGATGTGAATATAACTTCCACCACTGATTAAAGGTCATAAATAAATAACAAATTGGACTGATATACTTATAAAGCTTTGTATTTATTGCCTCGTGCATTTACTCTCCGTCTATCTCTCTCTCTCAAGCCGAAACTTTCCTCTCCTCCACTCTGTGTATGTTATTTGGTTGCTAGGGGTGGAGCAAACATCTTCAGCCCTCCTCTCGCATTATTTTCATCCATGCCTACGTCTGGGACAGCAGTTCCGCATTCCTGAGCTCTCGCAGACAAGATCAGTACTTAAACGGGCTGATGCAACGGCTTCAGTTGTTAGTCCCAAAACTCACATCCGACTCCACTCCCGCTCCGTCCCATTATTACTGCGGATTTTCGGACGCACAACAGGTAAGACTGCGCGTGAGCCGTCGAGCTGTGTCGCTATTGTTTGTAATTATAAGCTTACTTGCATACACATATATATATATATATATATTTTTTTTTTTTTTTGCACTTCTCTCACCACGTTGTAACGTCAGAGGCTCAACACGCTGGATTTGGTTTGTTACACTAGTTTTTTTTTTTTTGCATCGGTTATAATATGAATATACGAAGATGTATTTTCACTCAATTGCCGGGGAAGAACTCTGAGGTTTTAATAGTTTTAAAGTTTCCCCCATGCTCTCACAGCAGACAATGTGTTGCTACAACCGGTAAATACATTGTTGTAGCAACTGTCTCCTCGCACAGCTCGTTATTTACAGACCCGCTAAACTAAATGAAACGGCAGCTCGTGTCGCATTGAGGGTGTTGTTTTTTTTTTTTAATATCTCGTGAGTCTTATTTGCTAAACAGGAGAAGTGTCGGTTAGCCCTGTGGAGACAGTTATGTAACGCTACACATGCTGCACACTGTGGGGCTTCAATGTTACTGCAGCGCTAAGCTATAGTCTGGTGCACCAAACTGTGCGCACTCTGCTGGCTTTTTACACTTTTTCACATTCAAATAAAACATGCGAATGAAACTTTGTCACCACCGTGCAATCAGTGTACTTCGTCTAGACTGTTGTGGAATTTAGAATCGGCTCGCTCTTCCAGTTCATCTGCCTTTGTCTCACTCTTTAGTTGATGCCAGCTTTACAAAAGATAGCAGTGTGTCTCTGCTGGTATGGATGACATGATAATAAGGGCTGCAACTAATGATTATTATGATTATTAATAATGACAATAAGCATTAGTTGCAGCCCTTGTTGTCATCATGTCATCATACTAATGTATCGTTGTTTCTTGATTCATTAATCAATTATTCAGGCTATAAACTAAACACTGCCCATCACAGTTCCTCAGAGCCTGAGGGGACGTCTTCAAATAGTTTTGTCAGATCAAACCACAAAGACACATACACAATGGGCATGACATAGAAGAAAAGAATCTCCTCATGTTTGAGAAACAGGAACTAGAGAACGTGCAGTACTTTTGTTCAATAATTCACTTTCACTTACAAATGAATCAATTATTTGTTTCAGCTCTCATAACAATACTAAGACTTGTACTATGAATAGTAACACATATCCTTATCCCTCTCCACAGCGTCCAAACACAGTTGCATCATTGACAGAAGACCACTGACAAGTTTTCTCTGAGTAAGTATTTAAAATCAGCTTTACATTGAATTAATCAGAGATGCTCTCTTGAGTATCGCCTTCTGCTGCATGTTTGTTTTTTTGTATTTTTTTGTAAAACCGGTTCACCTTGAAACATAAGTGATGTAAATTAAGTGTGAAGTTTGTTTGGCAGCATGCGAGTACAACAAATAATGTGCACTCAGATTTACTCGTGTGTCATCTTTGCTTTGGCCCATAACAGTGCACATGCTCTGTATGTCTAACCACACTGGATAAGGGACATTCTGTGTGTGTGTGTGTGTGTGTGTGTAGATGTGTAGGTGTGTGTGTGTGCTGGCGTTACAATTTGCATATACTACAAACAGACCTCAATATTACACTTCTTCTTGATTACCACAGACATCTTTTGCTTTCCCCCGTGTTGTTGTGATGAGACGGTAAATAGCGCCCTTCTGTCCACATCAGGATCTTTTAAAAGATTTACACTTCACTGTGTAACAGGAACCTCATCGGGACCACAGGCAGCTTTAGTTATCTGCCCTTGCTGGCCTGAAGGCTAAAGGCCAATCATGGAATGGGAACTATGATGGGTAGGGGCGGATCATGTTTGTGGGTTTGTGACCTGCAAGTTCACAGGTTCAGTGTTTTCCTATTTAGCCGAGTGCATGCTCTTCAGCTGGTGCTACGCGCCATGCAGCAGGGGAGTGTTCTTTACATGCGCGTTTCCTTTGTCTCTTTATTTGTGTTTGCGTGAAGTGAACAAGCGCGTGTGTTGCAGAGGGTTTAAATGCCCCAGCGCCTGCCCGGGCACATCCGTAGGATGGTTTCTGCATAAATGGAACGCTGCAGTGGATTAATGGGGAAGGGCTGGCGAGCCGACAAGCAAGCAGCACAGGGCCGACAGGGCTGAGAGGCTGGACGTGGGCGCACAGGGTTTATTTTAAGTAGAAATGCCTTCCAGTGAGTCTCTGGAGAGCTGGAATTGCCAAGCGGCACCCCAGTACACTGAATAGACAGCAGACGCATTGCAGGAGAGCGAGCCAACTATGCAACAGCTCGGCTCAATGATACTAATACTAATGCTGGGGGGGGGGGGCAGCTATTCACTGCTCTGTGTATCACATTGTAGCCCCCCCCCCATAAGCCTTTCCACATGGTTTTTTGAAACAGTGTGTCAGGACAGACTAGATGTGCACCGTGGAAGCAAACACCCACACGTCCAAAGGTGTAACTGAGAAGAGACATTAAAGCCAGTGTTTTTGAGCACAGCAAACGCTCCTTTACATGGTTATGATTTCCAGATTTCCTGAATTTCGTTTCTACTTGAGGCCAGTTTTTTTTTTTCTTCCTATTTGCACGAAATTGTCACTAAATGCCGACCTCAGCATTGACGTTCAGCTCGCAGCCCGAGGTGAGGAACAGGACTGAACACATAGCACGGTGCAGACACTGGGGCTTGTTTAATCAGAGCAGGCGTGTGCTCGACTTGGGGCAGATGAGGAAACATCAGAGGACGAAGTATGACAACCACACGTTACGTAAAAACCACGATTGCTTCAACGGGCGTCATTATATCAGACTTTCAGGACTTGGTTGGCCAATATCTTATTGTCAGGGATTGCGCATATCTTGCCTTGGATCTGTCATAGACGTGAAGTCCATACATTTGAAATGTCTGTTGTCTGCATTTTGATTCATTTATTCCATGTCTGAGCCCCCCAAAAAAAAAAAAAAAAAAGGTCAGCCTAATCAGTCTAATCCTGATTTACAACGTGAAGAAAAATTGTAACAATATAATAATTCAAGCAGGACCACCCAGTTGCAGAATATAGATGTGCGACTGTTTAAATGGCACGAAGCAGGCCGAGCAGGAATCCAGCCAATGATCACATAGTAACGTTTGAATGAAGGCAGCCACAGTCCTCGTGCCTCGTGCATATCTGCAGGTGCTTTGTGTTTCGATTTGCCTGAACAATGTTTTCATTCTCGGGCTGAAGTCTACGATAAAAATGCAAAAAGTTAAAACTACCCGCTCTCTTGTGTAAACTTTGATTACCTCCGCATGCATTGTACTTCAGCGTGCTCACTGCTGAGGCATCCAAACTGTAATTGTGAGGGGAAATTAGGCTGGCTCATTACCGCTGCAGCTGAGGGTCTCATCATCATTGGCGATATTGCAAGGTCAAATGTTCGTAATTGCGTTGAATTGCTTTGGGAAGGTTGAGTTATCTTCACAAGAGGAATCGTGAAAGGTTCCTTATATCTGCGGCAGCTGTTTAGCCTTTAAAGAACAGCCAAAAGAGAAATGAAAGCTGAAATGAAAAGAGATCCCATTTTCTGTTGTGATAATCACTTCCACTCCCACACACCATCACTCCCCCCCCGAGTCTAATGGCCAGAGATGACCGCTGTACGATCGGGACAACATGCCCGTGTCTTGTCCCTTCCAATGAAAATATAATGAGGGGGTTTGAGGAATGCCGATGCTGTATATTTGGACTGTCCAAAACTGTCCTCAAGGATAGTCGCTGCCAAATTCCCTGGTTTCCTCAGAGGATTGCGAAAATGCTGTAACTCAACACACAGCCTGACTGAGTGCAGGCCGGTAATGATGATCGCCGAGAACCTTGGCCAGAGATTGAGAGAGCATGCCTTGGCCCGAGCCTTTTTCGCGCTCATTGTTCAGTTTCAGCGCTTGTTGTGGCGTTAAGCGCTGTAAGACGCCGTTTAAAAAGAGTTTTGCAAGATGCTGGTGTGTGTGTGGGCCGTGCAATGCATTATTAGTCCAAAACTAGACTTTAATAAAGTACACTGACAAAAAGTGGTGAAATAGAATCTTGTGGAGAGTGTGCGCGTCTTTCCCATAATGCTCCCCATGATCCAGTGATTTAAAGTTGAGCAGTCTGGCTTGCACAAAGATTTAACTTTGTATGTCAAGCAAAGCTAAATTAGCAAGCATATACTTTCAAACCCTGCCTGTCTTCAAAATGACTGCGCCGGTAGAGGTCGAAAAGCAGCAGTCTATGAAGGTAATGAGTGGCCTTTGAAAACCCCCTGTAACCCCCCCCTACCCCCCACCTTCACCGTCTCTATAGGGGACGAGGATAATAGGGCCTCCAGTCCTGCTGCAAGCTATTGGTAAGGGGCTGAATTCCTCCACGCTGTTAATTGGTCTCAGGAATGACACAGGAAATGGACACATTTGGTTGAGCCGAAGACAGATAGAGTAT
Source organism: Leptoclinus maculatus (assembly GCA_032191485.1). NCBI lineage: Eukaryota > Metazoa > Chordata > Actinopteri > Perciformes > Stichaeidae > Leptoclinus > Leptoclinus maculatus. The sequence continues at coordinate 29,227,877 of JAVDOI010000003.1, read as the reverse complement.
GTGAGCAAAGAAACCAGCCAATTGTAGATGTGTGGAGTATCGGGTACACTGACTGCCTACACATTACATATATAGGAACCCTCACACACACACACACACACACCTCCAGCTATCTACCGCTCACGTGCAGAACCATGCCAGAAGCTGGGTAGAGCACGCTCCTATACTTCATACTTAATAAATGACATTTCTTGCTCCCCGCCCTTTTGGCTTCAGCTCGTCTCCTTCTCAGTTGGCCCTGAGAGGCAGCGGCGCTGGGCTGTGTAGGTGTCTTTGTTTGAGGCTAGTGTCGGCCTAAAAGCTGTGGCGCTGGCTTTTCTGCTCCACTGCAAAAGCACAGTAACCACGTTGCATCATCAAACGCTGACCACTAATCCTGGGCTGCAGGCTGCTGCCGACCAGAAAAAAAAAAAAAAAGAAGAAGAGAAAAATACCCCTCTTTTTGAAAAATGTAAAAATCACTTTTGACTCATGCTTTTGGGTATAATTACACAGAGCGAGACGTGCATCAGCAAACTTTCCCTGTCTTGTACAGATGATGCGTCTTTAGGCTTTCATGGCTCAGGGCTTGACGGGGGGGTTACGTTTACAAGGGGGATTTCAAGACACTTGTGTGGCAGGTTGAAAGAGACGGAACAGCTTGATACATAAAACAAACTTTCTACTCGACTTAAAAGTCACACTAACTATTATGTGTTTGAGTTTACAGCTGTACTATAACTTTTGCCTCATAACTGAAGGCGTCAGACATCATTTCACCTTTGTTTGGAGGCCGCAAGTAAAAAAACTACTTCTAAGGGTTATTTTGATTTGTGTGATCTGATGTCATGCAGAGAGATATGAGCTTTATGTACGTTTACGCGCTGAAGTATTGCTGCGCGCGTGTTGAAGTCTCTGGTCTCAGCTGCATGCTTCGACAAGCCGTTGTATGGAATGGGGGCTTTCCTTGCAATACGTCTGACTGAGGAGGCTTGCATTACAAAGTACTGGATACAAGACAAACAATATAATTATTCCTGGACTGACTTCTTTTTTTTGTGTGTCAATTTCCATTGAAAAAAAAAAAAAAGTGTTTGTCCAGGACCGAGCCTAACCTGAGTCTGTAAACTAGTACCGAGTGTCTGGCCACGCTCCATTTTGGCTCCGAAAGCGATTTGCTCAGTCATTCCTAATGGGTGCTTCAGTTTCCTGTGGCTGTTCTCTCAGCCCAGGGGTTAGTTTGCATCGCATCTTTTGAATTCCAGCACCAGTTACTGGTCAGGAATGAGCAATGTAAGAAAAAACAACATGGCCTACTCCTTTTATCACAAGCCACCCGATCTGATGGGAAACTTAAAACCATAATCTAATAGTCTAAAGACTTTATAGTAAACGCAGTGGTTCAATCACTTCAGCCCAGCAATCTTTGGTTTGGCCTTCAGCCTATATTTGAGAGCTCTCCTTCTCAGTCACCCCCTGGATTAGCTGCCATATGGTTTGCCTTGTTCTTAGACAGCCTATCTGCAGAGAGAGAGAAGGCCTTGGCACCTTCCATTCCTCCACCTCTCCCGGGGGTTTGTAAGAGAGAGAGAGAGAGAGCGAGAGAGAGAGAGGGAATTTTGTCTGAGAGATTTTTTTTTTTACCAGGGCTGTCTTGTTCTTTTCCTCTCCAGCAAAAACAACAGGCTGCTGCCAAGTGCAGTGTAAATGGGAGTATACATACAGTGGGAGAGAAGGAGGGAGGGAGAAGAGGGAGAGAAAAAGGGGGAGGGAGGGGGGCAGCCGGGATTTAAATAATAAAATGCCTCATTGGACAGTGGCTCCACACACCAGCTTGTCCTTGGAGCGAATAAATCATGCAGACTGGAGGTGGTAAGGAACAGGTCAAAAAGCAGCGTGGAGGTGCGACAGTCGATGTACTGTAATGCTTCGCGTTTGTGGTAATTAAGATGCAGATGCAACAGCAAATAAATAACCAGCACTTTGTGCCGACAGATTGTTAAACTTACGAGTTATAATGTAGACAAGACGGTAATAAAAATTGAAAATGAAAGCATTATGTGACAGATGTGTAGCTCGGTCTAAATGATGCAGCGGAGAAGAAAGACTTATTTGCGCATCGGAATTCAATCCCTCTCGATTAAAAGTGGGCTGATTTGGTTTCCACCATTGCTCGACAGTAAACTCCAGTCCAACTGTAAAAACACTCAGAGACCAGCCCATAACCAGGGTGGAGTACATTAGAATAGAGTTACATAACTGTGTTTTTTTTCATTACCTCCTCTGTGACTTTTGTAATAGAGCGAGTCTTTTCAGCCCTGCAAGGAGAGCAGCGAAGAAAGAAAAACCTGGTTTAACTTACAATACGGTCGGGCCTGTCAGCTAGTCAGCCACCAGCAAAGTCAGCTGTTTCCGAACCACCTCACAATACTCGTCTTTGTTGGTTTCCCATATGAGAGGGGCTTTGTTCCAAACCTGTGGAGGTTCAGCTTCGGCCCGATACTCGCGAAGGCAAATGTGATTCAAGATGTTACCGTATAAGTCACACACACCGATATCATCATTTAAAAAAAAACTCCTCGTAGCTTTGGGTTGTTCGGGTAATCCTAGCCGACAGTCTGTCCGCTTGCCAAAGTTATTGAAGTATCAGTTATTCTTTCGTATCAGTCATGCAGGGTTTTTTTTTTTTGTCGAAAACTAAAATTTGATCCACAAAGAGTTTCTGTTTCTATTCAGTGTAACATTTCATCAGCAGAAAATGTGTAATTTGCCTCGACTACCCATCATTTACCTGACTGGACATTTTATTGTACTGCATTTACTTGTCGGTACTTAAATACTGAACAGCAAGAGAAACAATTTCAGACTTTTCTCAAATCCACTGGTCTCACTCTGCCTCTCCTCAGAGATTGCAGGGATGGGCAGGGTACGGCCGGCTCATGTTTCACGCTTCCCATCTGTAACATTTGTTTTTTATTTGGCCCATCAGAAGTTTTCCAACTCTTGGTCGAACAGTAATTAGAGAGACTTCTTAATTCTCCAGCCACTTCCTTTAGGCCTCTACAAGTTCTCCTTTTTCTCCCCGCTGAACCTCATTCCTCCCTGATTACATTAAGAAGTGCTGCGGTAAACCCCCTTTAAAACAACCCAAAATTGTTGAAAGAGGGTGGCAGTGGAATGCCCGAGCGTTACCCGCTCCACGAGTGCTTTTGATATCCTGTGAATCGTCTTTACGGAAAACCGAATGAGCATTAACATCGATGAATTTTAAGACGTCTAAGTGTAGAAAGGGGTTTCATGGCTTCTCTTCGCGTGTGAAACTACAGAGATGAGCGTGTCGCTGCCGACAGTGAGAAGTTTGTTTTTTCACCGGCTGCTGACTAAGAAGATAACACAGCTGTCAAAGCTGTCAACGTTTGAACGCATTCTTGGAAACAGCAACCCGTATTTAAAAGATGTTTGATGACAAGGACTGAAGACAGTAAATGAATCTTTTCGTGGATGGAATGCCGACGCCATAAGATCATAGCAAACATAAGAGATACTGTCAGAGGACTGCAATATGATAAGGAACGTTATAAATGAACAGCTCATGTTAACGACAAGAGAATAGAAGAATGAGAAGTGAATATATACAAACCCCCCCCCCCCCCCAAATACAAAAAGAGAGATCTAAACTATGAACTATACGCAAGACTATTTAAATGTGTGTGTACACTTTGCTTTTCATGTACTAATAACGTTACATTTTCGATGACTTCTTTAAAGGCTCGGTTCTCTAGCGCTAATCGTTCCCTTCCTCTTTTCTCTCTCTCTCCCCCACAGCAGCGGTGGTGGCCGAGTCGGACATGATGCCGGGACAGATCCCTGACCCTTCGCTGGCGGCGGGCTCCCTGCCCTGCCTGGGCCCGCTGGCGGGCATCTCGGCCACCACGCTCACCGATCAACTCAAGCTGGCGGACTTCCGCCAGCTGGGTACCATGCTGTCCCCGCTGCACTTCCTGGGGAGGCTAGGGAAGAGGCCGCTGGCCATCAAGACCGAGGTGAGGAGGGAGAGAAAAGAGGAAGTGCGCAGTGGCAGGGTGTGAGAAGGATGTACATCAGAGGGTCACGGAGGGTCAGAGAGTCGAAATTACATTATGCAACGCCCCGTTTCTCACATTAACAATACATTGCGTTTGCAGATGGATGAAGATGGCGATAGGAGGAAACGGAGACGAGAGAAAAACAAGGTAGCAGCAGCACGATGCCGAAACAAAAAGAAGGAACGGACCGACTTCCTTCAAAGGGTGAGTTCATGACACTGCAAACAGAATACTGAGAAGCAGAAGAAGAGCAGCTAGGAGTGACAGCCAAATGTAGCCCGACTACTAGAAGTGCTCTGAATAATGCATCTGTCTTGTAGCGTCTAATAATTCGACTTCTCCGTCCAGGAATCAGAGCGTCTGGAGATGGTGAACTCCGACCTGAAGGCCCAGATCGAGGAGCTCCGTATGGAGAGGCAGCAGCTAATGGTGATGCTCAACCTCCACCGGCCCACCTGCATCGTGCGGACCGACAGTGTCAAAACACCCGAGAGCGAGGCCAACCCGCTGTTGGAGCAGCTGTCCGACGACGGCAAGTGAAACCAGGAAACACCGGGGGACGCAGAAAGTCCCTGACGCAAAGTGCCAGCCTTTTTTTTTTTTAAATGAAAACATAACTGGCAATACGTTTCTAAACAAGCACTTGAGCTCCAAGCTGAAGACTTTTGGAGACTCTGCCCAAAGACCATGAGGTTGTCGGGCTTCCTTAGTACTGCTACATGAGCTGGCTCTGTCCATTGGAAGACTGGAAATACCCAGTTTCATCTCCGCATTAAGTGTTGTTGTTGACACCCGCTGTGCCTAGGTTGTGACTTCAACCATCTCGACATTAAAAAGGGACCAATGGAAACAGTAGAGTACGACTGGAAACAACGCTGAGGAAACACACTAATATCAATATGGTGCTCTGTTACAAAAGCCCTGAATAGATTGTGTGGCATTGTGTCAATGCAGAGGCTTAGTGTTCTGCAGCTTTTTTTTTTTTTTTTTTTTGTATGCTAGCCGACATATACAGGTGTAGAGTTTTTAGGATACAATACTCAATACAAGTACACCCGACGGAGTTTTTTTGTTGTTTTTGTAATGTTGATTTCTATGCCTCGACGATGGCAGTAACCGGTTGATCCGATTTGTGGTGACGCTGGCGTCATGAAAAGCACATATACACAAAATGTTTACACCAGTGTTTTTTGGACATGTTGTCTGTCCATTATTGTACTTGTTTTATACTGCTTTGTATACATAAACATATATGAAATGCTTGTTAGTCACTTGATGTGATTTGTCCTTTTCGATCTTTCCAGTCCGTGTCTGTCACGTTGTGCTGTCAAACAGCTGTGAACACAAGCAGAACTCTTTTCAGATGAGCAGTAATCCAGTGTCTGTTCTGGGCCTGTACCTGCTATGTATGACTCTGTTACCATGAATAGATTAAAATTTATTTTCTAACTACAAGAAAGGGCACGTCTTGTTGTTTTTTGGATTACAAAATCAGACGTGCAACAATCTCGTGTGTGTTTTTCAGTGAAATGAGTCGAAGTCCTTGTGTTTGCTCCTCCCAGTCATAACACTATAACTATCAAGTGACAGAAGTTGTGCAATGGTGTTTCTTCAGCTGAGGCACATTGCCAAAAGCGGGGCTTTACTTTGCGTTTATTTCTTCAAGGCTCGATTATCGCTGCGTTATTGCTCAATTTGAAAGATGTTCTTACTTTCTTTAAAGCTTTAAGAAAGATCTTTCTCTTACTGTTTTAATTATCATTGAATTGAATTTGTATTACAGCTTTGTTAAACCCCGTCCATGCCTTGATCTTAGATCTTTAGAGAACACCTACTATCACCGTTTATATTATAAAATAATCCTTATTGTAATGTAATTACACTAGTCAAAATACTGCAGAACCTCACCTACTCTTGATTAAATATTATTTTAGACATCAGGAAAGGTTCATGTTAAAAATACTTTTGTATTCACCACATTCATACTTATGATTTGGATGGAGCTAAAAAAGCATAAAGTTAACTTTTGAGTGGGTATTGTCCTGAGTGGTATCTACTGCATGCAGGCCTCAAGTCACACTGCGGTCAACAGCGCCATCTAGTGGAACCTTTTGTGAACTGCGTGATTTCTAGTCCGATAAATTAATTTGACTTCACAATACTGATCGATATGTGGTCCGATACTATGACGACAAACATAACGGCTAATATTTACATAACCGTATACTTTTATTTTCAACCGTTATATCCTTCGAAAATATAACGTTAGTAACAACCGTTGGTTTCCTCTGGTTCATCTTTCTTTAAGACAAAACTCGCTCAGGTAAGCTGCTGGTTTCTCTTTTCTGAACAATAAAGAAAGATTAACGATACATTTCAACATGAAAGCGTTTTAAAATACGGATCTTAATTAGTTTTAAGTGTATGTAAAGGTCCCCTCTTTAGACGTTGGTCTGCTTAACTTGCCTCCGTGGTCGCACAACTGAGGCGTCACCAAAACCGCATGTTAACTGCGATTAACTATCGATTTGTAACTCGGTATAAAGTGTGAGTTTAAAACGGTCTCATGCTGTATTTCTACTGTATTTCGGCTCACACTGCAACAGAAAACCTTCAGTAAAAGCTCACACCTCTCTCCTCGGATTGTGCGCAGGCGTAGTGCAGATACAGGTGAGCTTGTGATGGATCACTGTGAGGAGGAGGTCACCGAGGAGCAGCGAGAGGAGGAGAAGCAGCCATCTGATCAGACAGGCCTGGCCACCGGAAGCCAGGACCAGGTGGAGAAGCCGACCGAGGGTCAAGACAGTGGAGATGAGTGGGACACTGATCTGGAAACAGACAGTAGGTTAAAATAAACCATACATTCATTGACAATGGATGCCTAGTCTTCAACCCATTCACCTCTTTCTGCTGTATTCCTCTTTTGTTGTTTCTTTGAGATGACACCCATCAGAAACAGAGTTTGACCCGTGCAGAGCAGTACCTGCAGGCCTGTCGGTGGACGGGCTCCGTTCCCGTGTCCTCCTTCCTCCGTCACTTGGGTGAAGCCGATCTCAACCTGAACCACTATGGGGTGGGACCGCTGGGAGCCAAAGCTCTGGCCATAGCTCTGCAAGTAGGGCTTAAATCTCTTCATCTATATTCACTATAATGACAGATTTTAGTACAATGATGACCAAAATGACAGTCATTTTTATTAAGTTATGGATGGGTTCAGGTAAGAGTTTGTTCCCTTTGTACATTTTTTATTGACGCTATAGCTGTGTACAGAGAAAACATATTTATTTTTTCACGTTTTAGAATGACAGTGACGTTACAAACCTTGAGCTGGAGGACGACGCACTTCAGGCCGAGGGGACACAGTATCTGATGGAAATGCTTCAAACCAACACGACCATCCAGAGTCTAGTAACTATTCTCAAACTATCGAATACATCCGTTCTGAACTGCAAGAGGAACGGCTGATTTTTTTTATTTGATTGATTCTATTTATACTAATGCTCATTTCCGTCTCAAAATGACTGAATGTCTTCATGTCCAGAATCTTTCCAACAACCAGCTGCACCTCGAAGGAGCAAAATCCATCTCCAAAATGCTATCAGGCAATTGCTACATACGATCCATCAAACTCTCAGGTGATCAACCAAGTCTTTCACCTGTCAACATATTTGTATGTGCACCTCTGTAACGCAATAGAAATAAGTGAGCTCTTTTTTTAAACTAGTACCGGTAATTAAATTAATTTCCACTTCTTCACTTAGGAAATGATTTTGATGATTCTTCTGCTAAATGCCTTGCTGATGCTTTAAAGGTTAGTACAAAGAGTGATCTGTTGAATCCATGCAAAAGAACATTTGAGCTTATGAACACATCCCATCTGATGAAAATTTGCATAAAGCTTCATCGTTTTCTTTTATTCTTAGGGTGACTACGTACTCAAGGAGCTGGACCTCAGTCACAACAAGATCTGTGGTACAGAAGGACAAAACCTGGGTGACATGTTAGGTACAGTAGTTCATCTCTGACTGTATTAAGAGAATGTCACCGCTGACGCCAAATCCTTCGATTAGTTGGTTCAAGTTTAAAATCTGATGTGACCTTTTACATTTGTTTCCTCTTTCTCAAAGTCACAAATGTAGGTATAGAAGTCCTGAATTTGAGCTGGAACCATCTTTGCAATGACGGTGCTGTGGCTTTGAGTGCTGGACTGAAGGTGACAAACAGCCTTCAGTGTATATTCATCGGCCCGTTTTCCCATCACAGCTGGTCGTCACTCACACTTTCCTTTTCTTCTTCAGGAGAACTCGACTCTGAAGCAGCTCCAGCTGTCGTGCAACGGTTTTGGCCCCAACGAGGCGGAGTCACTGGGTGAAGCGCTGAAACACAACAGCACGCTGGTGCTGCTGGACCTCAGCAGCAACCTCATAGACGATCAGGCCGCGGCGCTCCTCTGCCCGGGCCTGGCCACCAACGCCACCCTCAGGGTGCTCAAGGTGAGCGGAGGAAAGGGGGAAACGTGACGCACTGGTATCGCTATGTTGCGTTTGATCAGCATCATTGCGATCTGTAAATTCATGTATGTTAAATGTGAGGTTTGGTGTTTCTGTATTCTGTTCAGCTCTCCCATAACCCACTGACAAATATCGGAGCTCTGTCGCTGCTCAAAACAGTTACAGAAAACAAGAACTCAGCCGTGGAGGAGATGGATATGTCTGTAAGTGCATGAAAAACTATTTTCACCTCAGCATATGAATCTTGTCTGTATGTGAATATGTGATGATTTCATCTGACTGCAGTACTTTTTATACATTCTGACCATGTGTGTGTGTGTCTCGTGCAGACAGTTTTTGTTCGTGAGACCTTTGTGGAGCTGTTGGAAGAAGCCCGTCGGAGGCGTCCTGGTCTGGATGTTCGGCACAGCGTCATGAGCTCCGTCACCAGAAACATATCGGCCCTCCAGGTCTTTCAGGTGAGCGGTCGGGAAGACAGAGAAATCTGGTGACAGATACGTTTATAACTGGGATACTAACAATACTGCGTTTATGCTCAAGACCTTACAAAAATTGTCTAAAGCATCGTTTAAAAAAAAAAAAAAAAGATATCTTCTGTGCATGTGTACTCATGAAACATGATCCGCTTTCTTCCCTAGAAATTCCTCAAACAGCGAAATGAGAGCATCATAGACTTCTTCCAAGCATTGGATAAAGAAGGAACCATGAATGTCCCCACCTCTGCCTTCAGGAAGGCTGTAAAGGTCATCATATATTATATATATATATATATATATATCATTAATAAGTACAACAAATGATCACAGAAAAAGTACTTAGCTGGTCTGAAATATTCAGATATTCACTATTGTATGGATGAGCAATGGAGCAGATGATGTTGTCGTGCATGCAGGAAGCTAACGTACCTCTGGATCAGCGGCAGCTTGAGTGGTTGATTAAGAAGTTTGATAAGAACTGCACAGCCACCATCATCTACAGGTTAGTCTGTGAACGGGTGTACGTGGCATCATTGTAGTAGTCCATTATTTACCATGAAAGTAGTACTTTTTATACCCAAACCATAGTCACTTTTTTTTCATAAAATCACAGCTCTAGGTTTGTATTGGACCAAAGTTATTAGTTTTAAAGGGCCAGGTCACCCACATTAAAAATAAAACATGCTTTCCCTCTTTGCCTTTCGCTGCCTAACCACACAAATTGTTTCAGATTTATTTGCCTGGATTTTGAAACCTGAATACATTTTGGATTTCATTGGTTTAAATGGGAAAACATTTTGTTCATTGTTTGACAAAACAATCCTAACTCAAGGTTCACTTACAAGCTTTTAAACAGAACTCCTGGTCTTCAGTGCTCAGTTGTCATCTCTCTTTGTTGCAGTCAGTTTGCCGAGCTGTCATAGACGCAGAGACGTACAGCACGCTGAGAGGAGGATTAGGTTCTTCAAATAAAACGGAACTCTTCTTATTTGATTGGGTTCTTTATATGCTAGCAGTGTGACTTTGCTAATTCAGTCGGTCCTCCTTTTTTTTTCGCCATACAGCTCTCAATTTCACATTTTTTTGCAAAATAATTTTAGCATAATTAGAGACACTCAAAAGGAGGTTCAACTGACCTCACAAACCCAATGGTAATGTGCACCACTGACAGGTGTATCCTAATAATATCCCCTCCCCTCTCCTTCCACCGTGGTCCTTAGCTCAACCCAATTCTGTCCGGCATGAATACTTGAACCTCTGACACCAACCAGCTGCACCCACCTGAGCACCGCCAGCTGTGCGTGCGGCTGGGCCACAGGGTCCTCTGCCTCATTCTCTCCGTCCAAAAATAATCTTCTGGTATGACAACAGAACAGAGGAGGAAGAAGAAGAAGAGCGCTGGCGTCCATATCAAAGGAGCGAGAGGAGAAAAAGAATAGGGCCAGATGCAAGCTAGTTGTTTCGCCACACTGGTTAGCTTTGAATGAAACGGCCTGTAAAGGAAACGGCACCGTTATGAATATGCATCGCTTATGCAGGCCCTGCAGAGTGGGTTTATTAAGGGGGAATTGTCTCAAGGTGCGATATCCCACAGTGCATTTTGGTTTCCGCCTGGTGGCTCCAGTGGTAACCACAGAGGAGACAAAGACAGGACGCACCGTCTCACCCGCACCTCTTTATTGACTCGTGTGTAAACGGCTTGACACCTAATATTGTGGGTCACGGGACAACTCTTTTAAACTAACATCCCATTTCATTTATATAGGATTATATAGTTTTCCTTACAATGATTTTGTGAAGACATGTCTGTTTTTGTTAAACCTTCGTGTGAAATGTTGAAACAAGTGCTTACCCTGATGTGAGCACGGCCCGTCTCCTTGTTCCTGCATCTCAATAAAAAGCTGAGGCAAAGAAATGAGTCATCTTAAATTCCTCCCTCATCTTTTTATATAAATCAAATCAAACACACTTTGTTCATTTCCTCCATGTTTGTCTCAACTTCCTCTCCGCATCCTGACTTTGTCCCTCTCTTCCGTCTCCTCATCCCTTCATTCAACCACTGAAAATATGAAAAAAATAAATCAGACCATCATGCACCGTCTGATTTTTAAATATACTCACACTTGCAGTGTAAATGACAGTCGCTGTGGATGAACAGTATACAGGTTATGAGCTGTGTAGTTACTTTCAAGATAACTTGAACTACAGTATGAAACGGCAACAAGTAAAAAATAACTTGATACAACAACTTTGTGGTCTTTAAAGGGTTTACACTACGCCGGTAATCTTGTAAATTCACACCAGCAGATAGATTTGAATAGTGTTGATTATTTGCCTCTGAGACACATGAACTGAAGAGTGAACAACCAAAAGTTTTGGACATCTCATCGCATGTGCACAAGATATTAACACCGAATATTAGTAGAACATTTGTTGTCTGGCTCAGAGAGAAGTGTGGAAAATTCAACTCTATGTCAACTAGATTATTATAGAGGACTATAAACTCACCTTATCTTACGAGCCTCTCGTGGTAAACAGTGAATGGATCCCAATCATAACCAGCAGTAACGTATGAAATGAGAGTCCTGTTCTGGGGGAAGTTTTACTTTCCTTCATGTAACTGGAACTCCTGCCGCTATTTCATGCTTTTCTGTTCATATCTGACTAGAGCCCAGACAATAATAAATAATAATACACCTAATGCAGTTATGCTTTTGGTCCATTTGTTGCTGTAAAAGCTGTCGTGATTAATTTGGCCCCGTCTGCATTCATGGGAGATGCGTACAGAATTATCAAACTCACGTAAAAACCCACAACAGGATGTTCGTTAGAATTAGTTCGTACATGCTAACGAGGGTTATTCATTTGACTAAATGTGTGATGATGTAGAGTACATCAAAGCCTTTACTCTTTAACTTTACATGGTGTACTCAACAATAAGTTTAAGTGTAAACTTAAACTCAAAGCACACTTTTTTCCCCAATTGGACTAAAACACAATTCTTTATATAAAATTGATATAATTAGCGATTTAAAAGGAAAAAACAATAACAGAATAATTTAGGTAAATGATCCCTCTGATGTGGCTTAATGAAAACAAACAGCTAGCTGCCAATTCCTAATGGGCCATCTTTCATCTGAATGGACACAAAGACTTAAAACCCACATCTTATCGAGCAGCGCAATTGGAAATTCACAAATTTGGCCAAATTCTGAAGACGAAACAAAAAACCTGCCAACAAACCCTTCAGATATCTATGCACCCACTGGCACAGGTTGCCAATCAACATGATCTCGAAAGCGCTAATGGAATCTTGAGCGGTAATAAAGTAAATAATTAAATTAAAAGGGACCCTTGTGTCATTGTTTGCTGTATTCAGGCCCATTAGGACCTCCAGTATTCTCATGGTAATCTAATGTTTGGGTTTTATTTGTGTTCGCATAATGAATTCTGTGTTTTTTCCTCCAAACAGTGTTGTTCAGACATTTGTGTAGGTGCTGGCAGAGAAACAAAGACGTACATCGGGACCCTTTTGTCTCCTGTGATTATTAAAGTAAACAGAAATACTGAAGGGGTATCGCACACAGCTGCACACACTTGAGCCTGTGTTTGTGAAGTGGGGAGAAAGGGCCAAGCAACCCTGAAGACTTCGTCAGAGACCACCCCATTATTTGGAGCTTCTCAAGGGCTGAACAGCGGGGCCGGCTAATGAGGCTTTGAAGATCGGTCTTCAGCACAGAATTCATCCGCAGCAGAGAATTTCGGGGCGCAAAACAGATTTGGCACGAGATTAAATGCTTCAGCCAAGACCGGCCATGAAGACCTTCCCTGCCTCCGCCTTGTGCTTTTATTAGGACATCGGTATATTTTTGAGTTTGTTCTTAGAGGGTGAGCCTTAAGGTGAAAAGCTCAGTTTCTCTCGTTGAACCATTGCTGTTGTTTGGTCTTCAGAAATGTTCAGGAAACACTTTTAAAATGCTCATCACGAGTTCCCAGAGCTCAATACGACATATGTAAAAGCGAATAACGATATTCACAACCCAAAGAGATTCAATGTAAAGTCATACAAACTAAAGCAGGAAACTTCACATTTGGGAAACTGGAACCGTAAAACTTTAAAGATTCATTGATGATCTAAATTGTTATCAATTAATGGATTAGTCTTGACAGAAAAAGAGCCGACGTAATGTTTCAACTCCAGTAAACCATTGTTTGAAATACATCATGTACAAAGTCTGTGAAGTAAATGTGCGAGACAGATTTCAGTAAAGAAAACTTGAGATGTTTAATGTTTAAAATTGTTTCTTTAAATAGATACAAGTATTTTATATATATAGGATAGCACAATGAAAATCTCAACATAAAAACCTGCTGCCAAATTGTGCTTTTTGAACACGATTCCCAACATGTTGAAGTGTTTTGTACAGTTTCTGAGTGTTTTTTTTTTTTACTAAGAGCTCGTAGTAGTTTGATCAACATTTTCAGACTTTGATGGTCAAAGAATCTGCGATGCAGTTTTAAAGCAAAATCAAAATGATTACAGGACACGGATGAATATGTTCCATACAAAAAACCTGGCGTCCCGGTCACCGGTTCCTTTTCCCCAGACTGTTGCTAGTAACAATTACTATCAGCAAACCAAGAAATTCTTTCAATCCCGTGTTAACATTAAAACATCTTGAACTAATTTGTGTGAGCTCCGCTTGGCCCGGCTGTGGGGAAAAAAAGGGGCTAAAAGGGGGGCACCGACTAACGAGCAGGGGAGACAGTCACGCAGCCAAATGCTGCCTGGAAAAGCCATTTAGTTTTACGATTGCACGAATGTGACAAGGATGCAGCGAGTGTTTATCTACTTGCCTCGTATTTTCACCTGAAGAGCTCACGGGTATAACAACACACCCATGTGCGAGTTATCTTCAACTTTTTAAGCCCGTGTGTCAAATTTCTGTCCTAAGACGTGTAACGTAAATGTGAGTAAATTCAAATGTAGCAAAAACAATAACAGACGGAAGATGGCGAGCAGTCTTTTTGCTTTGTCAACGTCGCCAAAGCCCATTTCAAGCGCAGTCTCTACAGATAATACCACGTATTTAAGCTCGATATGAGTGCGTCAACTCAACCTTGTTATACCCGAGAAGTCTTAAAAAGGGACAGCAAAAGATTTGTGCGCGTTTTGTGACGTGGAGTTCGTTTTATGCACCTTTAAATAAGAGTAATGTGGCGGTAGAAACATCACATGTCCAGAAGCAGCACGCGGGGATCTTCCACCACCGCTTTGATCTTGCGTAGGAAAGTCACCGCTTCTCTGCCGTCAACCAGTCGGTGGTCGTACGTCAGCGCGATGTACATCATGGGCCGGATCACAACCTGCCGAAGCAAAAAAAGGAAGTTTGGAATTTGGAAAAGCAACAGATCCAGATCAGCGTGTCAGATCATTGAAACAATGTTTCTTCATCTATGGACACGTAACGCTCACCTGGCCATTGATGGCCATGGGCCGGTCGAAGATGCCGTGCATGCCCAGGATGGCAGACTGTGGCGGGTTGATGATGGGCGTGCCGAACATGGAGCCAAACACGCCACCGTTGCTGATGGTGAAGGTGCCTCCGTCCATGTCTTCAACAGCCAGCGCGTTGTTACGAGCCTGAGGCACACAACACAAAACGGCTCTCTCATTAAGTAGATATTGGTTTGATCAAAATTGCATTGCAGTCTAAAATGATCTGGGACACCTATTGCATCAAGCTTTTTTACCTTTTCTCCCAACGCATTAATGGTTTTCTCAATGTCAGCGAAGTTCATGGTCTCCACGTTACGGATCACCGGTACAACAAGCCCCTAAACAAACACATTCAATGTTACCCAGCATTCAGCAGCAACAGAGTTTAAACACAATAATGTAAAGCTTTATAGGAGATAAAGTCCTACCTTTGGAGTAGCCACAGCGACGCTAATGTCTACATAATCCCTGTAGACGATCTCTTTGGTTGAATCATCAATAACTGCAGGAAAACAACGGGGATAAAGTTTAGAAAAACACACATAAAAACTATAATACTTTAGTTTAATTTGAAGTAAAAAGGTAAAAACAGTGGAAGTAAGCCGGCGTCGTCTTACCGGCATTGACAGCAGGTTGGTCAGTCAGAGCGTGAGCAGCAGCCTTCACAAACGCCGACATGAAACCCAGTTTGATGTTGTGCTTCTTTAAGAAAGCATCCTTATGGATTTTCCTCATGTCCTGAATGTTGCTGAAGCATAATTGAGAAGGTGTTTAGAGCATGTGTTCAGTGAGGAGACACATTTTAATCTGTGGAGTCAAACACATCCGACGATTGTAAATGAGACCGTGGCGTGAAAATGTCACACTTGTTCAGTGCGGAGGGCTTGTAGTCCTAACTGGCTAAGGTTCAGACCAATGTAAATACTATGAAGAAAGTTGGAATAATCCGTTCAGGCTCACCCCATGTCCACCTCATTGAAGGTGGTCAACATGGCGCAGGTGGTCTGAGCCTCCTTTAGCCTCTGGGCGATCCTCAACCTCATACGGTTCATCTTCACCTGGACAGAAGAACAAAACGTCACCGTTTCCAATATTAATGTGATAAAAGAAACAAAACACAAGTGTGTCTGCAGCAGGTGTGTTACCCTGTTTTCTCCTCTCCCTGCTGATGCTACAGGAGCTGGTGCTGCAGCTGTGGGCTTGATGGCAGAAACTTGATGAAGGTGGAAAGACAGAATGTGACAATAAGAGCCAGACTCGGATACATCCTGCACAATTATATTAAATAGATGCTTTCTGCAGAATGTGTATTCATATGATAAAGAAAGGAAACACACCAGGTTTGGCTTGTGCAGCCTGTGGAGGCACTGGTGGCACTGGAGGCATTGCAGTGGGAGCTGAAGCTGGAGGAGGAGGAGGAGGAGGAGGAGGAGGAGGAGGTGCTGCAGCAGCAGCAGCCGGTGCCTCTGCTGCTGGTGAGGGAGCAGCTTTGGCAGGAACAGCTGTGGAAACACAAGTAAAAGAAGGACACATGTAGTACGAGTGTAATGATTCACAACTATCACATCAGACGTCAAGTATCAAAAATGTACTGTTTTGGTAATGGTCCTGAAACTCGGGTATCACACCGCCTCCGCCTCGTTTACTTCAGTGATAAAATGATAACTAAGCTCACCTCCTTTCCGGAGTTTGTAGAGGGGCATCCCTGGTTCTACCCTTCCTCCATCGGGCACCAACAGTTCCTCAATTACACCAGCTGCTGGAGCGGGGACTTGTACCGAGGTCTGAAAGTACAAAATACAAAAAAGGGGTTTTTCAAACTCTCTTTTAAGAAGAAATAGATAAATATCAGAGATGATTTTAGGGTTGATGGGTCTTTCTTGTTCATACCTTGTCAGTCTCAATTTCACACACCACTTCATCTTCATTCACCGAGTCGCCCACCGCTAAAACACAATCAATGAAAGAGCTTGGATTTGATTTTGCAGAAATATGATTACTTTAAACATTTGGCTCATTGGTAACAGAATATATAATACCAACATTTTACCTGAGATATGTTGACTCACCTTTCTCCCACCTCACATCCCCCTCTGAAACAGATTCTGCAAATGCCGGCGTTTTGACTGTGACAACCTCATCTCCTGTACAAAAAAAAACCCAAAAACAACCACTGCTTTAACTGAAACACACAGCGGTCTTCAATGCATACTGTTGAGAAGTGTTGCAATACATACTGTGGACAGCAGATGTCTTGAAGTATCTGATGTGGAAGACATTTGCTGAGGATGGAAATTCACATCTAAATGTCAAGGGAAAAACAAAAACAATTACTTGTATTTCTTTGACAAATGCAATCATACAAACCAAATTGCCACGTTCAAACACACGCAACAGAATGGGAGAAAGCACTTACGGTTGAGAATTTGTGTAAACTAGCTGGCTGCAGATGGGAAGGCCTTAAGAGGGAAAAAAGAGAAAGAAAGAAAATCAACAACTGCTTCTCCCGAGGCTGTAACATGAGAGGAGTTCTCTCAGAGCTGCAATTAACCACTTGTGGGCTCCTAAGACATTCGACAAGCATCACTTATTCTGCTTTGGATGATCCACTCATAAAGCTTGTTTATTCATGAGCAATACAATTAAAACCGCAGGTTTTAGATGTCGCATTACTGACGAGGTTCTCAAACCAAGCTGAAGGTCAAGTCTCCTTCAGAAGCACACTTACCTGAAACACTTCGTCGGACCAGCACATTATTTGCCTGAAAGCATAAAAAAGGGAAAAATTAATTTCATATGCATCTATTTATATATGTTGTTTGTGAATCTATAATGGTTTTGAAAGCCTTTTATACAGGCAGCTTTTAAAACCTTCTAAATAAATTCAACAGGAAATGAGGAACCTCCTTTGCCTCAACTTTCAGTGAAACCACTGGATTCTCCAACGCTGACTGTAAAGTTAACTGCGCTGCATGTTATGAGTCACGTCTGTGGGTATGTTGAGGGCAGGGCCTCGAGTGAAGAAGGCTGGTTCTGGCTGCTTTTTTCCCCATTGTTTGTCTGATGGAGTCGCTCGTTACTCAAACACTAAACCCGACTGACGTGGAATGCCGGAGGAGGGCGGAGCAGTCACAGATGAATCTTCTACAGTACATCGAAGCATGTACAGGCATGCAGCCATCACGTTTCTTGAGTTTTTTGGTTTCTCTGACTCACTAACCAGCTGGAGTTGATCATGAACCATGAAGAGCAGAGACTCCTGATGAACCACCAACATATTTAGTTTAATCCGGGCTTTTGTCTTCTTGCATTAACTTTTTCCAAATCGGTTATGTTTTAGTAGTTTCCTTAACAAAAACTCTAGATGAATTATTTCACAAGACTTTCTTAAAAATCTTTTGTGCCATTAAAGACATGAGGTTCATGATAATGAAAGTAACGCAGTACAACATAATCAATAAATCATTCTCTCTATATATACACATACAATATATAACTGCACCACAAAACTAAGCGCCTCTCTCCAGGACTCTTGACACAAGCATGGACATTGTAAGCTTCGTGAATGTATGCTTGCAGATCTGTCACTTTTAGCCAAGTGTACCTAATAAACTGTCAACTAACTCTATTTCTAAACACCCCAATGCAGCACATAGTCCATTGGAGACACGAGCACAACAGCCTCCTTTGAAGTAGACAAGACACACGAGTAATTAACTACCATAGGGGATTATGTTTCAGCTTCACTACCTGTGGCTTAAAGCACTGAAGACACAGCTGAAACCTGAAGCTTGAGCACATATATGTCAAACATGACATGGGCTATTTCTGTCAGGTCAGCTACACATGCCTCAGTCTTACACACACAGGACACCATAACATGCTAGCATTAGCATTAGTGTCAAAACCAGTTATAGAAAAAAAACAAAAACAATGATGTAGCTTCCAGGGGGCACGAAACAAAGACCCCTTTTTTCAATAGTCAGATAGTTATTGGGATAGTGTTGTCTTCTTCTTGAGCTCACTGTCAGTGTCTGACAGTCTGCCCTTGGTAACTTTGGTGAGGCCCTGCTTCACAATGCTAACGTTAGCATTCAGCTAATTCGCTGTATCTCGTTTTAATCAGTAACAAATCGTTTCAGAGTTAATACACCGGCTCAGTTAAGTGTCCGACCTACCTGGCTCACCGCTGACAGAGAACGACCGAGCGTCCGGTATGCACATCTGGATCGCGATAACATAACGTTGGCTGTGTAGCTGTGTCCTCTTTAGCTCAATTTGACAGCGGTTGAAGGAGCAGTACGGAAGCTCGCTCCGAAGCGCGAGGGCGGTGCAGGTGGGACGAACCACTGCGGCTGGCAGGCGGGGGTGTGTGCGTCCTATAACATCGAGAATAGGGCGAAATAAAAGTACTTTTTCTTCAGATAACAAAATAAAAACATTCATGTAGAGGTAACAGCACTGTACCATTGCCTGTATTAGGTAGTGATCCATACTTTTAAAATTATTTAGAATTAATTTCACAATAAACATCCATGGCACAACCACAGTATTTTGGAAAAGGATAATAAATTAAATACAATTTGAATGTATTCTTCATATAGTCCTATTAGGAGTGGGTTGTGCGATTTAAATAGCATGTTATTGTGTACAGGTAGGATGGGATAGGTTGGCATATTTGACCACACCTCCTGTTTTTTCGGAGGGGCTCTCAGCTGGACCACTACAAATACTTGAGTCATTCCTCCTCCTGCAAGCTCCAGACCTCCAGCCTCCTCGGGTCCTTCTCGACAGGCAACAGGTGGGTTATATAAAAGGCTCCTGTAAGTAGATGTGCTTCTTATTTTGAGTTGTTACTGTCATATAAAACTAGAATGTAAGATGTTTATCTCAACCTTTGATTTAGTCTAACATTTTAATATAGCCAAACAAACAAAAATGCAACTGAAAAGTTAGGAGAAATTTTCAAATATTTGAAAAATTACTTACTAAATAATTAATATCAAAATTATCTTTCGTATCTGGACAATATGTATTATTGTGGTTTCATTCTTTGAAGTTGTACAGTTCACTTAATATTTTAAGTTAAATATTTTTACTTTGTTAGGATTCATGTGCAAGGCAATTCAGATCTATGTTTGTGCAACAGCCAAAGTCTTCATTTGTTACTGTAACATAGTATTCCAGGAGGCAATTTCATTTTCAATTTCTTTCTGTTTTTTTTCCCCATCGCTCTTTTTTCTTCTTCACCCAACAAGCATGAATCCAAGTGTTTGGAGCAACGGTATGTATTCCTCCAGCAGCATTTGTCTCGACGGCTACCCAGCAGAGCACGTCTCCTCTTTTCAACTGGACCCCGATCTGTTAAATTCAGAATTTCCAGGTGTTTCTGTGTCCTTACACAAAGACAGCGAGGACATAACAATGCCAGCGGAGAGTGCGTATTACAGCCGCGATGATGCTGGTTCAAGTTTGATCTGTTCGAGCCGGCTGGAGCTCAGTCCATCGAGAGACAACACCGCTTTCCATTTACCCACGAGCGTGCACTCATCTCCTGCATCCAGTTCTTGTGGTCACCATGAGTGGAACTTAAACAGTGGCCATCAAGCAAAGCGTGCCAGAGTAGAACATATCATCAAAGGCATGACCAGCTCTCCTGGTATGAGCTACACAGATGGGATGGCGAATCAGCACGAGGAGTCAGACGGCATGCAGGAAAGGATTCAAGATCGGGAGCTCATGGATCGTGGATCTGGCTGTCAGACGACAAGAAAGCAGCTTGAGAGTCAGCATCAGCACCTCAGACAGCTCAGGACAAGTTTAAACCATGTGGGTGGAGTAACCGAGTACAGTAAATATCCCACCTGGAACAACTCTGCCGAAGCATCTCCAACATTTACAGATTCATACAGTGAGTTCCAGAGCAGCTCAAGCAGAAAATATCAAGGATGGAAGAAGGTGAAGCTGATGAACTACTTCCAGTCGAAGCCGGAGAGGATAAAGCTGATGGCAGATGTTTTGAAGCACGAACTGAGCAGAGCTGTCAGCAGGAGCGTTGACTCGATCTTTAGAAGCGTGCCACTTCTACAGACATCTCCGAAT
Organism: Leptoclinus maculatus; assembly: GCA_032191485.1. Taxonomy (NCBI): domain Eukaryota; kingdom Metazoa; phylum Chordata; class Actinopteri; order Perciformes; family Stichaeidae; genus Leptoclinus; species Leptoclinus maculatus. The sequence goes on along the minus strand of JAVDOI010000003.1, from coordinate 29,207,224 downwards.
GACGAGGGGAACGCAGAGACCGATATGTCTCTTCGGTCATCGGTTGGTAAAGAGGAGACGCAAGAAGTCCCAGATGTTCAAACCGAAGCTCTGTCTCTGGTTGTGCAGAAGCCTCGGCTGGAAAGAGCCGACAAGTTCATCCTCCAGTCCAGATCAAGAGGTCCCCATCTCCCCAAACCTCTGGTCCCCTTCGGCCACGACTCTGCTCTGGATGAAGATCAGCCGTCAGAGAAGGATCACAACACTGGACATGCACTCAGGTGCCCGCGAAAGGAATGCTCCGAGGTCAGTCGGGCAAAGTTTGAGACGTTCGACACACGCTGGAACTCGGTCAAAGTGAGATCGAAGGTGAACTCCAGATCCGTCAGAAGCCCACAGACTCACACTGTGTCGGTGGGTCCCACGCTGGTGGAAAGCCCGTCTCATGTCAAGATTGAGTCCGATTGCCTGAGGAAGAACAACCTGTACATGCTGAATGTATCCTTTACAAGTTTTTATTCTGATGTCGTCTAATAATTTATCTTTTTTTATGCATTCTTCTGGCTTTAAGAAGCAGTCAATAGTGGCAGAAAATATTTCTTTCCTTATTGCAGTTGACTTTTAAGTAACAATAACTCTTCCTTTGTTCATTTGAGGTTCAAATTACAACCCATTATGTCACAAACCTTTTCAACCCTCACAGGTATGTGCTGTAAAATAAGTCAGCTCATTAATAAAGAAAGGTCCTGTTAACACCTTAACACCGGTGCGTTTAGGAGGGTCTGACCACAAACCATCTGAAGAAAGCAAAGCACATGTTCTTCTACACCCGCTACCCGAGCTCACTGGTACTGAAGATGTGTTTCTATGATGTGCAGGTGAGAAAATATTTGCAATATTCATCCACACATTTGTGTCATTTTAATAGATTATATTTACAAAACACGAGTTAATATTACTGTCAAAAAAAACAACCCAGATGTGTCGCAATTATAACAATCCTGGAAAAGTTGCTGTATTTTGCATTCAGGCAGACATGTTTCATTCTGTGGGTGTTTATGTGCGACAAATTTTTCGTGATCCCAAACCAGTTTCTTTTCAAAATGCATCTTTGTCCCCACAGAATAAAGAATCAGTTCCAAACAAGTGAATATTTTTAGTTTTTTATTCGTCATTACAATCAAGCAATCAGATCAGGATTAAGAACTTTACGTCATGATAGCATTTCTGTAAAAACCCAGAATGTATAAACACGGCAACACAGAGATGTGCTAAAATAGAGTTTATTCATATTTGATTTTCTATATATCGTGAAACATGCTTAGCAGCTTCTCTCTCTCACATAAAGACACATTTATTACAATGCATCAAATTCCACGTTGATCATCTCACTTACCCGTCTTCTCTGTCTCGTCCTCAGTTCACGCGCTGCATCACCTCTCAGCTCATCAAGTGGTTCAGTAACTTCAGGGAGTTCTACTACATCCAGATGGAGAAGTTCGCCCGGCACGCTCTCATAGGAGTGGCTGACGTGAGGAGTCTGACTGTGGGCAGAGAATCAGAACTTTTCAGAGCTCTCAACATGCACTACAACAAAACCAACGACTTCCAGGTAAAACTGATGCTACGCTATAAGTTCTTACTGGTGATATCTGACTCACGTCGTACAGATTTGTCACTCAGTTATGTGGTGTTTTTTCTTGCTTTGGGAGCCTCCAGTGAAGTTATTTTATTGTCTCATTTTGATGTTCAGTCCAACACACAATTTACTTTTTTTTTTTTTTTTTTAATTTCTCAACAGTCTCAAAGCATCTTTTTTGAATCTGAATTCACTAAATCTGCATATTTGTTATGGGTAAAGATTATAGTGGCTTTACAAGATTAATTCCATATAACGGTTATATAATACACACATGTAGAATATGTGAATTGCTTCAGAAATGTTTGCTATTTATTGTAAGTGCAGAGGTAAAAAAAAAAAAATAATAAATTGAAGCTCCTGCATGTGTCAACACACGCTATTGGCTATAATAGATGCGTACAGATAATTCCAAGATGATGCACAGATGGACACACAGATACTCAAAACAAATCTATCATGAATAAAAAAGACATGAAACGGGCTCACACTGTACACTGAGGAGGGGGGGACGGTACAGAGAAAGCAGCTCAGGGAACCATGTGCTTTATGATCAGATACAAATATTTTGTTCAAAGTGCGAAAAGGCTCCGAAAGTTTAAATAAATTGTCTGGTTGAGCCACATTTAGATTATTAGTTTGTAACAATAGTGAACCCACATGAATATTAATGAAATTAATAAAAAAACTACTATAACTTCATGAAGCCAGTAACAGGTTAAGTTTGTGAACACTAGGCAGAATATAGTCAAAGTGTATTCATGCTGTAATAAAAGGATTATGAGTCACTGATTTTCATTTTCTCCTTAATCTGGGAATTTATAACGGTTAAACAGTTTCCCTGTTTATATGCACATTAACCACATATTAACCAGCCTACATGTGCACTACTCCACAGAGTGACACATATTTAATATATAGTAATTTAGCTTTAATACTAATTCTACTAACTAGTACAACTACTATCCCATAATAACCCAGCAGTGAGAAGTGTGACTGAAGATGAGTTTTAGAAGACGTAAAAGGAACTAAAGACTTAATAAGATCTTTAAATGAAGATTTGCTGCAAAAATGAACAGTAAATAAACATTTCTGAGTTTCATAATTCATAAGAGTGAAAGGCATCATGATGAACACAGCTTTAGTAAGGATTCACTTGAACACAGCTTTACATGTTTAAGCTGGGTTTCTGCAGGGTGCATGTTACATTTAAGACCTTTTTAATACCACTCAAAATGCAATTTAATACCAGTTTCACGATCATACTGGCGAGTGTATGAAAGCATGACGGAGAGCCGAGGGACAATATGGCCTACAAATATTTAGTATTATATCACCTTTTTTTCTCAATAGTTCACAGCAGCATAGAACTACAATTCCTGATGCTACAATTACTTTACTCTTATTTAAATTGTTGGCAGATAAACAGTAAAAACATCAAAAATTAAGGAATAGAAGTAACATTTAAATGTTTAATATTTTGTAAATTAAACTGAATTCAGTGCTTTGAAAATGGAAATCATGATGTGATTACACACAGCCTGAAGCATCACAGATTCCAGGTTAAAAGAAATCTACACGAGACAATTCAAACATTCAAAAGCAAAAGGCCAAAACACTAAGTTAGCTGTCAACCATTCGGCTGCTAGGTTGAGTTTTTTCTCTCCTACTGAGTGACGGAGACACTTGTGGTTTCTTCTCATGAAACAATTCATGACGTTAGAGTAAAACTGTTTTGATATGCTATTTTCTTGTTAGTGTTATTTCCCCGTTTGGTCTCAAGTCAAACAGATTACACACATGAACACACCCAGCAGTGATGTGGAGTGCGAGAGCGGAAATCAAACGTCCCTTTTAGATGCAATATATCACAACACATCAGACATAGTAGTGAAGATTCTGTAGTTCTTAGAAGTGGTGGCGCTAACAACTAAAAGTTTGCCTTGAGTTAGAGAAAAGGCCTCAACAAACTGGAGGATGTTTGCCTTCTAGATTCTAACAAAGTGTGCAAAGCTGAAAGGGTTCATCCTCTGGGGAGCACAGATGTGCACACAAGATTTCACGGTAGATGTACTTATTAGATTAGATGGGGGTCTTTTATATGGAAGCATTTGGTGGACTAAATTCTAATTAAAATGTAATCTCACAAAAACGTTTTAATGTGCATTAATTGGACTGAAATTAAAATTCAACAAAGCAATTTGCATTATAAGTAGCTATGCTCATTTACTGACAATATTAATGTGAAAATGGAAAAGCCATTTGACGATTCATTTTCAAAGACCAACTACGCTTTATGAGAATTTGCATAAAAGTAAAAATGAAAATGGAAACTGATTATCCCATTTTAATTTAAATTGTGACCTAGATGATGCATCTGTCAATGCAAAATTAAATAAAATTGTATATGTTGCATTCCTATTTTAAAATTTGGAATAACATTTGAATATTGTCAATCATAAAGCTGTTGGACTTTTCCATGTTCATAATGTCAGAGGATGCCAATGCTAGCAGGGAAAATGCAAATCTCATTATTGAATTTTAATTTTGACCCATTTAATAAGTATGTGAGGGAGAAATGAAAATGTTGATACATTTTTCATTAATCAATCAATTTACTCCACCAAATGCTTCCATAAGTGGCTTTAATACTAATTTAATATGCGTTGCCTTAAATATTTAAAGCTTTAAACATCTTTTAAGAACTGACAATTACAGACGCATCCCAAATAGTCAACAATTAAATCAAGCTACCCGAGCTAAGAATATATCAGCCAATATTAACTCATTGCAGATATATTGCTACCATGCTCTAGTTTTTAAGGGATTGAGGACATTTTTCAATTCATAAACAGGAATAGTTTCAGAATTTTCATTCGTCATAAAACAATATGAAGAAAATTATGAACGATTTTAGATTTTCTTTTCTAAAAGTGAGCAGAACTGTTCCAAACCACACCGATGCAGCGTCTCCTCGTGTCATTAAAGTCTTTGACGATGGACTGAATTTTGAGATTGATTTTTAACTTGGCAACATAATACTGCTTACCAGCTCCAGTATTATTATTCAACAATGTTACAGTTCCAACATACATTTGTGAAGGTATTCAGGAATATGAAAAACACAGAAAAAAACCTGAAGGTTTACATTAAAAAGTAAAAAAAAAGCAGAGTCAGGTGTCCCTGATGTGTGTTGATGCACTTTGTTGTTGATCAACACAACTGGTTTAATATTGTCCTCAATCAACCGTCGTGCCTTTGCCATGTTTCACCTCGTTACTTACCGTGATTCTCCAAGCCTGATTCTAAATACGTGAAAACAGTTTGTGAGTAAAAGGCCGTAACGTTTTTTAATCTTCTGTGGATTCACAGGTCCCCGATAGATTCTTGGAGGTTGCCGAGATTACATTGAGAGAATTCTACGTTGCCGTTTCAATGGGAAAGGATTGCGATCCATCTTGGAAGAAAGCAATCTACAAAGTGATCTGTAAACTGGACAGTGACGTACCAGCTGAATTCAAAAGTCATCCCTCTGGATGAGAACCAACCAGACGACATCATGTGCCACAGTGGTTACTGTCACAATGTGGATTTACTCGTGCCTTGAATAGCAAACTATTTGGGTTCTAATGAAGCACAGGACATTGTTGTAAAATAGAATAGTGACGAGCATGCCCGCACATATCCAATCTCCACACATATTGCATTTGGACAGTTTATCAAATGCTTTACTGGCTTGTTGCAGCATGAGGTCGTTTGACAGCATTTGTATTTTTGCTATATTTACCATATTACATAGCAATAACACAGTTTGTATTGTACCAACCATTTAATCTGTGATTATCTTCAAGTGCAACACATTTTCTGTTTTTTTAAGAAGCATTCTTCTTTATTACGCAGCAACAAAAAAAAAAGGTCCACACCACACCAGGAGAAGAAAAAATAATTTAATATTCAGCAGAGCTCATTATATGTGTGTACAGGACAAAATGAAAATTACAAGTATGTTAAAATGACAGTAAATGATGACTCAGTTGGTAAAATAGCAGCGTTTTTGTCTCACTTCCATACTCACCACGACGATGCATCGTCCACTCTCTAAAGGATTCACTGTGGCTGGCTGTCCACGGGCAAATCAAACGTCTTCTTCAGTGGATCTGTGTGTTCGGTCATAACTGAGGATCCTCGTCTTCAGTGACAGCGTTTGAAATCCATATGGAAATTCTCATGAGTTAAAATTCTGGAGGATTTGCTTCACAGGTGCAAAAAATTTGTGAATGTAAAATGTATCTTAAAATCTGAATACATCTGCTTCCACATTGACCATGATGTCACTCACTGAGACTGAGTTTGGTTTTCTTTAAATACCAATATGAAGTGTGCACAATCAACAGCAATACAATATAACTACACCTCTGTGTGATGTTTTCTGTTCAACTAACTTGCTGTGAGAAAAGTCAAACAGGCAGGTCTTTACATATTAAGTGTGCCAATGTATTGAGAAGGTATTGAGCTAAGCAGTCAGAGAAGATATTTTGTATAAAACAACCAGCTGTTAAAGCTTGTTGAAGTTTAACTGACTTGTGAGACAGACACAACAATACAAGCAATTAATGTGCCTTGTTCTTCCTCACTGAAATACATATTATGGTTAATTGTGAGCTTTGATAATGTGCATTAGTGGTGATCAGCTGAATGTGTTACAGGTAACTTATGTAGATCTCGTCTTTGAATGTAAACGTGTGTTAAAAACAATGGCAAAAACTCAAATGAGACATAAAAATAAAATACTATTCTGGTCATGAAAAGCCACTGTGGGCTGACTTTACTTTGTTGTTGACAACCTTTAAGTTCATTTTAAATTACACTAAAAAGGTTAAAAACACAGCGAGGTAGTTTTCAGTCCTACAATCATGCACTCACATTACACTTCATATTCAAGCCACAAGTTGAGGTGAAATTGGCAGCTGTCTGTGCAATTACCTCATAGTATTTACTTTTAAATGATTTAAACAAATAAAAAAAACTAAGACAAGGAGAGAATGGCACATACACCACCATCATGAGACTGGGAGGCAACTCACAGAGGTGTAAAACGCTCAAGGGGTGCGATAGGTTTGCACTGAAATTTGCAAAGATGTAGAGAATACATTCAACCAACCATTTATTCTTACTTCTATTCTCCTAATTTAACCATACATAGTGATAAACCTGATAACAGCCAGTCTTAAAATGTCACAGGGGGCTAAACAAGTGACGTCAGGCGGATGTAAATAGTTATTCACAAGCCCCAATGATTCATTTACAGCACATTCTGCTTCAAAAACTCTTCGGCCCTCTTTGTTCATCCAGCTAATGCAAGAAACACTCCCCAGGTTGGTGATTTTGTGAATGTTTTATTGTGTTTTTTTCAAGTATACATGGATCAAAAAAACATCACTACAGGTAAACGGTACATAAAGCATGAAGAGTATAAAACGGCGAGAATCACGGAATACATGAACAGAAGTAGCTCAGAGTTACAATCTATAAATTGATCAGCGAATAACCAGAGTTCCTGTTTAAAAACGAGAAAAATAAAAAAAAACTATACTGCATCTTTATCAATGAAATGACTAAGAATCTGATAACCATTGGTGGTATGGATGAGTCTCTTGTTTCACCACAAGTAAGCTTCAGTGTTTTCACATTCTGGAAACCTGCAGAACGTAAAAGAGATCATTGATCATTTCATTTCATTCATTATGTGATAACTAGGAAAATACATTCCTAATAAACTTAAGTTTTGTAAATTCAGTTACATTCAGGCATTGTGGTAACACATTATGCAGAACAAAGTATTCGTATCAATATAAAAGGCATTACAGCTGTAAAACATACGTCCCCGCACACTGAGTGAGGTTTCTCACTCGGCATTTTATTCACTATTTATTGCGATTAAGCTAAGAAATGTAAAGACAAGCCTTCTTGAAGAAACAGCTTGCTGAAAGAAAGGTGAGATAAGACCGTTCCATTCCCTTAAAGAAACTATAAAGTACATTTTCAATACAGGACATGTAATAAGAAAAGGCCTTAAACATGTCATCAAGTCATTAAATGTTAAATTTGTATTTTCAAAACACCGATATGACGGCTTCTTACTTTTAACAGCTATCGGTAACGTCTACAGCCATCCTAACAACATTATACTAAAGAGGAACGTACTGTACATACCTTTCAATGAAGGGAGAAAAGGGGGATACGACTATCTTCTTAGAAATACTTGGTACGGTTGAGAGCTCTTTGTGCCAGCTGTCCGCTCTCATCCGTTATTCTCTCCCAGTCCGTTTGACCCACCACAAAGCCGATAGCGCGCTTTCGATCGGCTTCCTTCTGCTCCTCGAGATCAGCCCAACGGACCTTGACAAAGCAACCGCGGGTTTGCGTTATGACCAGGAAGTGGACGACAGGGCATCATTTAACATAAATCTGTTACATTATTTAACATCATAAAAACAACCTGGACTAGCTGGATCTTTACAATGAATATTTTTGCCTCATTGGCAAACTAATTAATGTTAAGATGACCAAAGCAACAGCTGTGCAGCAGAGGATATTTACCCGTTTCTTTCCTGGTTCAGACATGCGCGTGGCATAGTCGTCTGGCAGCTGAAGGTAGTCCTCCAGGTGCTCCACGTCTTCCCGTTTCCTCTTCCCACTGCTCCCCAGACCGTCCAACTTGTCTGTATAAATGGAAGATCACTGTAGTGATCAGTTCTCCTCCCCCATGAACACGTTAACTCCATCATCCGAACATCAATTTGTCCACGAAAAGCCAGCAAGTCAATCAGCGTCATCTGATTTAGCAAATGTCCTCCTTCACACTCGCATAAAGTGCAATCACATCAACACTATACTACTGTTCCTCCTCATTTGACTGGCTTGGGATTTGTAGAAATTATAACCACGTTTACATTTATATGGATATTGAGTTTGACAATATATGTCAAAGGAGACACACTTTGCATGTTTTGGTTTTTATATGCAGAACCTCCTCGTTGTACATTTACCCGTACATAAAATACACGTTTTCTTCAGAGGAAAACAAAAGTGGGCTTCAATTTGAAGCATCTGTCAATCATTGCATTAATAGTTTAGGTTGTTGTCATGCTGTGTGCACCGATACACACACATATAAGACACCATAACCATGAATCAAACCAATACCATTAGCCTTTTACTCATAAAATGAAGACTAACAAAGGGGAATACCTACCAAGTTTCGCCTCCGACGTGTCCATCTCCCATTTGCTTTTTGGAATGTAGCCCTATATTTTATAAAGAAACACTTCAATGGTTAAACATCTGGGTGACACGGGGAGAGGGAGAGAGAAAACAGGGGGTGGCTGAAAAGAGAGCAGACTGGTTTATCAGAAGTGGAAAGACAACAGAAACGACTGAAGGATGAGACTGCGTGAGGACTTATCGGATTAGGACATAATGTAACAGTAGCATGCAAATATTGACATCTGGCAAGTTGAGAGAAACTACAGTGTTGAGACTAAGCCTTTGTTCTTGGCTACATGCAACAAAAAAAGAAGAAGAAAGAATGGATAACAGGTGTGCTCTGCTTCTGGAGAACACAAAGTGCTTTCCTTTATAAAAAGATCATCAAGCAAACCTCTCTCTGCTCTCAGAAGATAAAAAATCAGTCTCTCGTCATGTAGTTTGTCTGTGTGAGCTAATGATCATGTTATCTACACAGTTTACATTACAAACAACAATACGCCTATGTATGAGTTTGCAGTGCTGCTGCACAAACTTTGACATGAATATTAACTAAACATGTAAATGTTTTTTTGACATAGCATCACTTTTCCCTCACCTGTCAAATCATACTGATGCTATTTGGCTGGCTAGCACTAGCCAGTTCCTAAGTAAAGACACATGTTCTTTTGACCCTCTTAAGACCTAATTGAAGCTGAAAAGTGAAATTTGGGAGATAATATTGTCAACCACACACATTGTATTTTTTTTTTTTTTTTTTAAAGGAACTTACAATATATTCAAAATAAGTGCAATTAAACCTCGCAGGATAATTTGTTAATCTTGGAGGAAGAGCAACACAACAGTCAACATCATGAGCAGCATGTGAGTGTCTGGCTGTGTGTACTGACTGTACATCACTTAAAGAGAGGACATCGTTTCACTCCAGCTGAGATGAAGTTCATTTAACGTGCTTAACAATGAAACCTGCCAAAACCACTAAACAGAGCAATATGACAGATAAACAGGCCTCTGCAACACATTATGAAATTATTATAGTTGCATCAGTGGCCCATCTGTCAAAAAGTTATGATTAAATACCAAGTTTACTGGTTTCATTGGTCCACTAACGATACATTCAAGTCAATTTCTCTTTGTTTAAATTTGTTTCGATTTTTCATTGCCACAGCTTTTTGTACCTACATACCAGTTTTCCTCTTTCTGAAAAGAAGAAAATCTATTCACAGACGAGTTTTTGGTAAGTTGCTGATTTCCACATTAGATATGTATTCGAAAATACATTTATTTTTATGCATTTATTTGTGTTATATATTTGTGACATTTGTTTTTGTGCCATGTTATTTTATGATTTGGGTTTCTCGGGATGTAATTTACATCAGTGTGAATGTGTATTTTTGTACCCTTTTTAAATTTGGTTTAAAACTTTTTCTGATTAGACCTCTGCCCAGGTTTAAGATGGGCGGAGCTTTAGTAGGACGTCAACGCCCACTCAGTCCTGACAGCAGTCTGATTAAGCACAGGAAGGGAAAACTCACTGTGCTTGATTAGACGGGTGGACAGTTGGTGGGTAGCAGCTTTAAGGAGTCAGTCAATTTATTTGGCATATTAAAGGCGCTTATTATAATTTATTTGGAACAATATTGAAAGTGGGGTTGCACGGTGGTGTAGTGGCTAGCACTGGCACCTCACAGCAAGAGGGGCCCGGGTTCGATCCCCGATGGTTCTTCTGTGTGGAGTTTGCATGTTCTCCGGCTTCCTCCCACAGTCCAAAGACATGCAGCTTAGGTTATTTGGAGACTCGAAATTGCCCGTAGGTGTGAATGTGAGCGCGATAAACTGGCGACCTGTCCAGGGTGTACCCTGCCTTCGCCCAATAAGCGGTTTGGAGAATGGAATGGAATATTGAAAGTGTGTAAAATGATGGTCAATATACCCGTTTTGCTATGTACACATAGGACGACAAACAAAAACAAAACATGAATGATGAAGATAAGCTGCTGAAAAGTCAACTTGCAGCAGGATCTCAGTTTTAATCCAAGTTCAGGCGCTCTGGATTCCAGAGTTTAACGTACAAACCGAAGGTTGATGATGAAAGCTGATGAAAAGAAGGCAACCTGTTGCTCCACAAGATAACAGACTCAAAGGTCTGTTCAGGTTATTCAGTAATATATCATACACATAGATGACAAATTGTCTCTCGACAGACTTTTTACTTTCAGGATGAATATCTGTGTGGACACACTGAGTAGCACCACATCACCGTTGGATGTAGTCGCAGGTGCAACAAACAAGATCTGACCACATCCAACTGTGATGTCAGGTGAGGTAAATTAAAATAGCTCAAATGTAGTTAAAAGGTTCTATGTGTAACTTATCACATGTATTCATTGTTTTTTGTTTATTGCCAAAGGGCTAATGGATAGTAACGTAACAACTTTCTTGCTTGCCTATGACAGCCCGTGGAGTGATTTTAAATTTAGTGTTGCTTCATAACGTTAGCAAATAAAGTATTTTGCAAACAGCAAGCTAGCCAATTTAACAGTCAGGCCGGCCCCGGGAGTGTGGATGAATTAACTGACGTTATCTACTCAAGACAGTATTTTTGCTACATTAGCTAGCTAGCAATTTGTCCGCGTTAGCAAACAAGCAAATGTTAGCTAACATTAGCCAGCTAAAACCACAATATCACTATATATTTCAGATGAGTGGACTCTGTTGTGGTGGGTATAAACACAATATAGGAACATTATTTAAAGTAACATTATCATTAACATCATTGTAATTCATTTTCTTGCATTTTATTAAAATGCAGGTCATTCAATTTGGTTTTCGCCAATGCTCGTGCATACAGAGTGTGAGCAACAGGATGCTGACTGTTGTTCACTCAACGATCACCGGTGTCATTAATAACAATCTATTCATTTTCTGAAAGTTACACACAGAACCTTAAACGGTGGAATGGTGGTGCTAAAGCAGGGGAAGATGGTGCAGCACCACAGAAAGACTACTTAAAATGTATGTTAATCAATACACAATAATAATCTGATTAACTAATTGAATGTTACGCAGCTGGTCTGCAGTAATGTAACAACTGCCTCACTGATGGTTTAAAAACAATTCACTATGTTCTGAACAGGCAAGTTAAAAACCAACAATAAAAGATTGCATTTTGGAGCATAAAACAGCAAAAATATCACAATATTGCAGCACTGAATGATGGGAAATGTGGGCCATTGCTACCACATGCTGGCTAGAGCGTCGCTCTGCATCCAGCAACATCCAGAGAGCTCGCTTTCCGCACAGCTGGTCGGAGCTCGAAGCGCATAGAAATAGGTTAAATCCTTTAACTTTAGCCATTCTTTTTCTAGGTTAAAAAAAAAGTATAATCCTATAAACATAAGGCTACTATCTTGTTAAAATTCACAAAACCCTGACCCGCGCATCACTACAGCCCTCTCTCTGCTCCGACGGTTACAGAATGTGGATGAACATATGATTCAGTGCCTTTTTATTGGGCATCTACCCTGCAGTAACGCACGTATTGTTGAAAAATAGCTGGGCAGACAGCTGGCAGCACAGAGTAAAATGAGAGCGTATCTGTAGACGAATAAAAAAAATACTTCTGGCAGCCTCCGGTCTAGTCACGCACGCCAGACATGATGGAATGTCACATCTTTTTAATGTGTTGCAATATAGGGGGAATATTTGCGGAAACAGTCCATACCTAGAGAAACCAAACATATTGGGGACTCCCCTTGTGCTAAAGGGAACAGATAGCCCCATTAGGTGAAGTGTTTTATGCCACTGGATAAAGTTGTTCTGGAGATGTCAGTGAAGCTTTCAAATGTAACCTATACTTTCTTATTGTGACTGAAATGAGCCATATTGTACAGGATTTGATTTTGCTCATCTAAAGCATCAATATAAATGTTGTCTTTCTGCAAACCAAGAACATTGCTTTTGTATTTACACATTTGCATAAGTGTGGAGAAGTCCACTGGGGGACTGGGTTTTAGGAAAGCGTGACAAAAGCTTCAGTACAGATACAGAGACAATTAAAGTGAAGCTTCAGGACTATTTGTTATCAGTCTGATGTCTGTAACTTTTTATACAATTTAAAACAAGCCATCAACACTGACCATTTTTTATGATAAATAATGTATACTTTTCTTGACTTTTGATAATGGACCACCAGACCTCTGCCTTTTGTGTTGCGTCCACTGCTCATTGCTGTAAATTCATAGGCCCTAGAAATAATACCCCCCACCCCCCCTGGAGTTTAATGCATATTTCTTCAACCATTTTGTCACTATTTTAAATTTTGTGCAAAACTCAATTTCATCCGTAAATTTAATAAATGAAGGACCATCCACAAAGAGGTTTTTCACAGTTAAATAAATGGATGAAGTAATTGCAGTATCATTACCATAGCATATTTCAAATAGTAACCAACAAGTCTCTAAAACATCAGACATTTTCAACTTTGTTGTGTTCATTGACCACACCTACACTTTGTTCTACAACAAATTCTATCTCAAACGTCACAGTGGACTTTTATAAACATTTTGTTTACACAAACTACAGTCATGTAAAGGTCAACTTGTGAAATCTGGTCATGTTTAAAGAAAGTGTTTTTTTGGTTTGTAAATTATGACATACAATAAACAGTCAGTGCAGAGCTTGAGTATGTGATCTCTCACCAGTGGATACCGTGCTAGTGCTGTACCATGCTAACAGATGGTGCTTCACGGCACTGCTTGAACCTTAATGGGATGAATCTCTTGATTTTCATATTTCTTCTGCTTCTAGTTCTTTGTCTCCACCAACTCCTGAATGAAATCTCTCTAAAGTCTCTTTAGCTGCTAAATTCTCCGCTATGTTCACTCGCTAGTCGTCAACTGTGTGTGATGTTTGCTGCTGAGCAGGTAGTACACAGTGGGTTATGAGAACAGTGAGAGTGAACAGAAACAGCAAAGCTGCAGGTTTGGTTGATCACTACAAGGGACTCCACATCTTTTTGCATTGACATGCGATACATAATTATATAATTGATAATAGCTGCTTCAAGGTAAAGCAGATTTGTTGTTAGGCCTTTGATTATTAGGTAACTGTGCTATTGAGGCCAGTTGCATATTGTTTCTGCAGCTCTTTTTTATCTTCCTTATGAAATCACTTAAATCATACCTGCAAACTCATAAGAGGTGAAAAAGTGTAATGTAGCATTCTGGTTTACTCCGAGGATAAAATGAAGTGCCAAGACAATATTTACTTTAAGCAAAAACTAATTTATTATTCAGTTATTAATCAGTATTTCAGCTCTAGTTGAACAGCTGGCTAGTCAATATTCCAATCAATATTATTATTATTAACCTTTATTTAGACAAAATCCATTGAGACAGAGGTCTCATTTTCAAAAGTTTTAGTCATATAAAAACAAAGATAGCAAGAGTAGCGAGAACCATCGCCTGTGCAAAAAAAAGTGATTAGTTTAATTTCACTGTATGGATTAATATTAATGGACTTCCACTGTTACTGTAAAGCTGTTAGAATAGTGGCCTATCTTCTATTTGCAATTAATATGCATTCAATCCAGTTAAATTATTTAAATTAAAATGATAATCTACTCCGGCTAAAGTAGCTCATCAAGAGTAAAATAATAGCTGTGATCTATACACACCTCTGCATTAGCAACCCGCTGAAATGAAGGTACATGCACCTTAACACCCTCTCTCATTACTTCAGGGCCCTTAGGTTAGGCCCTGTTGGGACTGTTAGTACACTGGCTGTGGTCATTACAGTGAACAGTGTCGGTCAGTGTGATGAGAGGGCATGTGAGCCCTTGTTGCTGTACTTTATCTCCTTGGAGCAGAGGCTGCATTTAGCATACCCTGCCTTATCAATGTTTTTAAAATACTGTGACAGCGGGAAGCTGTACTCACATCTGTTTAGACCTCCACCTTTATCCAGGCCCAGGTCCACTCACAGCTCAGCCATGCGTCGAGCTGCGCTACACAAACAGCCTCCTCTTCCTGAAGCTCTTTGACCACATTATCTCATCAGTATCTGGGCTTCATGTTTCGTGGTCATAAAAGATATTCTGACCACGAAATCGCCTCATTTTACTTTGAGTTAAAAAAAACAAACCTGCAACCAGATCCGCCGGTGTTCCGGTTTAACGTTAATGAGTGACCGCGTGAACTGAACCGGAACACGGGGGGCTGCATGTTCCATCACGTTACGTTTTTTCCTCCTAAATCGCAATAATGACGAACTTTAACAGTCGACAAAGTTTTGCATGCAGTGGACGTTAACTTAACCCAGCAAGTCTGAACTGTAACGGAACATGATGTAACTTAGACGTTAACGGAGGGAAATGAAGACGGTGTAGACATCTTAACGCTGATTGGCTAAGACTAGACACGTCACATCAAAGATGTTTTATTGCGAAGATCACGACATCACCTTTTCTCCTTGTCTCACTCCAATCTGAGAAACGCTGGCCAGTTGACCCCCCCCCCCCCCCCCCCAAAAAAAAACAACTCTACGGTTCTACACGATTCACGTGGATGACATATTTTGATTCAAAACAAAAGCGT
Source organism: Leptoclinus maculatus (assembly GCA_032191485.1). Taxonomy (NCBI): domain Eukaryota; kingdom Metazoa; phylum Chordata; class Actinopteri; order Perciformes; family Stichaeidae; genus Leptoclinus; species Leptoclinus maculatus. Next base: position 29,191,744 of record JAVDOI010000003.1, on the reverse strand, counting down.
AAGTATGCAGGTATGTTAAATGGTCACAAATGAATTAACTTTTGCCCCGCTGTCCAGTTTGGTCCCAAGCTTTGTAAACTCCATGTGGAGACAATCCCCCTGAAGGTGGTACCATAGGAAACATTTAAATTTGGAAACTTTCAAAAAGTGTTTCTTCAGCTTTAAAGATTTCATCAAAATGAGAATCTTTCACTGAAACCTGGTGGGTATTAGAAAGTCCATCACTCTGATTTTATCAACACCAATGTCAATTTTTTACTTTTTTTAAAGTTTGTTAAAATTTCATCGGAGTAGTTGTACATCTTTAGAGCTGGATAAATAACCACATTATCTGCTTTAAAAATGTTTTAAAATCTGAGCCCCAAAACAATCTTATTATAAATGCGTCTGTAAACATTTTCCTTTATGTCAAATGCAATATTTACCTCATCTTTTTCAAATTAATTAGTTTTCTTTAAAATCACAGAATTTAGAAAAATGTGGTGTTTTCATAATTAAAATGTATTAGAAATGTATTACCCATGAGTATGTTTCGCACATGATTTAATAAACACATTGTATTTTTTCAACTGGATTTTTGGATTTAAATTAAATTTATGTCTTTTAATTTAAAAAAATAAGTTTTGTCTTTCCTTGAATGGAAATCTAAACTTGGCAGAATGGTCCAGAGTCATCCACAATGATGGAGGATAAAGTTTTGGAACACTTTGCTTTTTTGTAAAACCCTTGAAGTGAAGATGAAAATTGAACTTCTTAACAACGAAATCTACTAAACTAAAACTAACCAGGAGGCCTTGAAACCGCTCCTTTTGTTAATAGACTATTGCACCCATCGTTTCATTTTAGGACAGATTCACTACAGTGTTTTAACTGTCTCCATCTCTCTCCCTTATATTTTTTATAATTTCTCTGTTCTGCTCTGGTCTTCCTCGTGAATCTGAAATTTACTACATAATAAATCTAATTACTAGATAGGCTTTATGTGGAAGATGGGAATACAAATAAGTGGAAATGATTGTGGAAGCTATGTGGCTATAAATTGAAGCTTTTCATGTCCTACCAGATCACCCTCTTCTTCCTCCTCTCTCTTCAGCTCTTTGGGCTCGTCATCAGGATTGAAGTCTTCCATTTCAACCTAAAAACACAAGCACACGTTAGTTCAGCTCAGTTACTGAAAAAAACACTATAATAATATTATAAGAACCGTCAAGTCTTGAAGACCTCACCTCCTCTATAGCAGCATCCTGAAGCAGGGACCGGACATCCAAGCGTACCATATGACGTGGCGAAGGCTCCCAGTTGTTGGACATCTGTGGACAGAATGCTCCATTAAGAAGTGTATTGTACATGTATGAGCTTTAGTGGACACTCCTCTTATTACAAATGTATCTGAGACAGTAGGTTCATATTACAGACCTTCAATATATCCTTAAGAGTGCGCCCATGGACATTTCTCTTCGCACATGTCTGAGTGTCTGCAGTGATTTCAGCAAGATACACCTTGAAATAAGAAAAAACAAACCTCTTTAGCACAGGGCCGATAGGAACAAAAACTGTTTTTTTTCCAGAGACATTCATAAACACAACTCACCTCAAAGCCTTTTGTTTTGGCTGCGCTCCAGAACTGATCAAAATGTTTAACCCTGTCATTAATAGTGTCTAAAATGATGAAGGGGAAAAAGCCGTCATCCAGAGTTTTCTTAAATGTTTTAAGCATGCTGTTCCGGTAGGTATCTTCCATCTCTGGCTCGTACTCGTACTCAAGAATCTGCGACACAGATTTTTGTATTGTATTACATCGTTTATAATGTTCACAATAATAATTGTAATACATCTGCCAGTTACTGCTGCATTTGATTTCCAACAGCACTACTTTAGCACTCACCTTGTGTTTGACCCGTCTCCCCGTGTCTGGATCTTTTTCTACTTTCTCAACCTCCGTCATGAAATAATCGTCCAAAACAAGAACTCTCGGAGGTGCACCGCCACAATCGACTTCCTTATCCTTAATAACATCAACAAAATTAAAAAGCAAAGTTTTTTTATGTTTCAATTTGATTTGTTCCAAAAGCTGATATTTGTCAAGTCAAAAAAGGACATACAAACAGGCTCTATGAGTATACATTATAATTACACTATGATTTGCTGGTAGGACACCACTCACCCGTATGAGCTTTGCAACATGACTTTTTCCGCCTCCTGGAAGCCCTCTCATTATGATGACAATCTGTTAAAATGCATCACATTTATGAGCACTAAATATTATACAACAAAAAAAAGTGATATTGTTACACCAAGAAACATTGCAGCAGTAATAAGTACCCTTTCAGGACGAGATGATCTGCCAGGTGGTTTGAGGATATCGTCAATATTCTTGATTTCTGGCTTCCTCTCGACTCGTGGGGGTGGCTGAGGTGGAGGTGGGAGGGGTGGTGCAGTGAGAGGCCCTCGGTCTTCTGGATAACTTCTTCTTTCTACTGTATGATATTCATTGCAATTGAAACATTTCTCTGAATGGCATTATTTCTTTCCCGTTGTAGATTTACTTAAAGTAATTGGGGAATTAACTTGTGATTTAAGTGTGAAGTGAAATTCTACCAAACAAAGCGGAAGTACGCGAGTACACGTCTGTAAACAGATGTGGGATTGAACATACCGTAAGGTGATGAGCTATGGCCGTAACGCTCAGGCCCACTGCGATCGAGTCCGGTGCGCTCGTATGGAGGTCTATCATAGCCGGGCCTCCCATAATGTTCATCTCGATCACGACTGTCACTTCTGTCCCTCTCTCGAAGATCCCGCTCTCGGTCCCTGTACGCCGAGCGTGAAGGAGGTGCCAGTGGAGATCTACACAGAGGAGGAGCATTGTCAAGATTTGCTTTGTCGACAGAATTCTTTGGTTCAAACTGGCACACACTGACGACTAATCACAATGTATTGACACAATGTGATATTGTACCTTTCTTCAACCATGGACTGTGTGCTTGAACCAAAAACAGACAAATAGAAAACAATATTACATATGTACGGAAGCAGCGTGCTTCCCTACAGTTAGGAAAAAAGGGGGTGAGAGCTACTGAGGAAACACCATACCTGTCATCTCTATCCCGTGGGAGATATCGCTCCCTCTCATATCTGTCTCTTTCATATTCAGGTGGCAGCTTTTCTCTGTACGATTCCCTCTCTCGGCTGTACTCCCGGCGGTCCATATAAGGGTCTGATCGTCTTTCGAAAAATGGGTCTCTGCTGTAAGGATCTCTGGGACCAAGAGGTTCTAGGACAATGAAAGAGTTCACAAATGAACAATAGTTAGAAAATTGCGAAAAGCAAGTTCTGTTTGAGTTGAGAAAGCTAAGCTTTACAATACTGAGACTCACCTTTTTCATAGCCCCTGTCTGATGGTATTGGGTCAGGCCTCAACACAATTCTCTCACCATAAGACATCCGCTCAACAGTGGCTCCGGGCTCTGAAACATTGAGTATTAATGTCACTAACAAGGTCCTGAAACTTAACCCGTTTTATCTGTTAAAATGATCAAATGTGTTCATCTTTGCTGCACATACCATGCCCATGCCCGTAATCCACAGTCTTTGGAATCATTGACGGTTTGGGAAGAGACTGCTGGTAATCTGTGGCAGCAGGCTTTGTATCCCAAGACACAGGGTTGGTTACAGACGTCTGTGCTGCTGCAGTCATGCCCTAAGGATGAAGATTAAATATATTGATTAACAGTTACATACAAAATGGCAAATATAATTTTAACAAATTAATTTGTGATAATGTATGAAAAAATTTAATTTGTAAAAGTCTCCCTAGTGTCCTCTAACATAACCAGCAATCTTGTTGTGCAATGCACTCTCATTAATTGGGCTTAAATAGTGTCCGTAAATATTACCTTCAGAACGTTCCTGAGGTCTGGTGGGATCTCCAAACCAAGAAGACCAGCAGGAAGCTCAGACAGGATGTCAGTTGGTACAGGCGAAGGTTCGGTACCCGGTGTCTTCCCCTCCTGCAACTCCCTGTAGACCCAAAAGAACGAAAGTTGAGTTTACCTAAAAGTTCCCCAAAATCCATTTGACCATAAAGTAAAGTAGGTAATATGCTAGCAAAATGGCAAAGCTGCAACTAAAATAAAACAGCCTTCTGCTTCAATCATGGTGTGGAAAGGCAGGCCGGCCAAGCTTGTTAACAATTTTGAATGATTTGAGCGCCACAAATAATATTCCATTCACCTCCACTGTTTTTGTGTGGTGGCAGAAATCTCAGCGGTGGAGTAAAGCGGAAAATTAACTGGTTTCCGTTAAAATATAAATTGTTGTTCGTTGTTATGTTGACAATACACGTCCCGGCAACGCATGGTGTTGTCGCAGCTAACCAGGAAGATGGTGGACGCGGCCCCGGGGAGACCACTGGCCATCAGTCCATTGTTCAGCTAATTTTCTGTCACCAGTGTAGCATTAAAGCATGGCGGAATTAGCAAGCTAGCCAGCTATTTAGCTATAAAGCGTTTTAATTCCACCATGCTATAATGCTACACTGGTTACAGATAATGAGTTGAACAAAGTTGTCACTCATGTGCTGTTCTACGCTGTGACAAGAGTATGTAGATGAAGCAGCAAGTTGTTCAATTTGACTCATTTACTCTGGCTCTCTACACTTCGTACGGTTACTGCTCCACAGTTGTTTCTGTAAAACCTCACCTCAATGAGTCCATGACTTGCTATTCTATTTCTATGGGTGGATATTTCCACACCTGAGCAATTACTTACAACACTGCACTCTGCATGGTTAGATTCCACTATAGATAAGTCAGAATGTGTGAACCTAAAATAATGATGCATGATCAAGGGTTAATTACCTTATAAGTTTAAGCTCCTGAGCAGCTTTCAAGATGATCTCATGCTGACGTTGGGAGAGCGCAAGTACATTCGCCCCACTGGCTCCTTGGGATGCCGGATCAACTGAGCTCTCTGGCAAGTTTGTGGCAGCTGAAGCAGGAGATAAAGGTGGACGTATATCCAAAGGAGGCTCTTCATAGCGACCTCTGCGAACCTCATAGTCAGCGGGATACCCTCTCTCTGGTGGTGGAGGAAGTCTTGAAGGCCTATCCCATTCTGAAGGTGCTGTGGGTGGTGGATAGGATGGTTCTTCCTGTCGGTACGGTGGCTCAGCCCCATACTCCCGAATTCTAAGTTCTCCTCTTCCCCGATCATGTTCACCATGAGGATATGGCTTACCTCTTTCTCTTTCCTCTGGCCAATGGCCATCTCTGTAAGGCTGTGATGGTGGCATGCGAGGGGGATAGTCCCTCTCAGGAGGAGCACGGTCTCCGTCCCATTCAGACTCATAGTACTTGGCGTCATGCCCACTGTCATCAGGACGATAGTCCTGTGGTGGCCGCCAGTGATGACCATGTTCCCCATGACCATAATCCTCAACAAAACCTTCATTATGTCTCTCTTCATATTCTTCATGTGTTGGACCTGGCCGCCACATGCCTCTTGCCATCCCTCGACCCATAGGTCTCCTCCTCATTCCTCCCGAATCGATCATCTCATGTGGAGGCATAGGAGGGCCTCTGCCATGTGGCGGTTGCCACCCTAACTCATTCCCTTCATTGTACGATGGCTCCTCCATAGGATCCATCGTTTCATGAGGCAGTGGTGGCCCACGATGCCTGCCTCTTCCTACATCAGAATGCATCGGATGGCTCTGAGGATCATGTCCATGGTGCATTGGATCCATTTCGTTATCATCAATGTCCATTCCATGGCCTAATGGTTCATGATCCATTGGCCCATGTGCTGGATGAGGGGGGCGTCCTCGTCCTTGGTGCATAAAACCAGGATGACCACGTGGGGGACGACCCCGGCCAGGTGGAAACGGGGGTCTCATGCCTCTCATTGGAGGTCTCATTTCTCCCCAGTAAGGATCCCCTTCCTCCGAGTACTCTGCTGACTCAGGTTCTTCCCAGTGCCTGTCCATTGGTCCTCCTCTACCCATAGGCGGCCCCCCTCTGCCCATAGAAGGCCCCCCTCTGCCCATAGGAGGTCCTCCTCTGCCCATAGGCGGCCCCCCTCTGCCCATAGGAGGTCCTCCTCTGCCCATAGGCGGCCCCCCTCTGCCCATAGGCGGCCCCCCTCTGCCCATAGGCGGTCCCCCTCTGCCCATAGGCGGTCCCCCTCTGCCCATAGGTGGGCCTCCTCTGCCCATAGGTGGGCCTCCTCTGCCCATAAGGGGCCCTCCTCTGCCCATGGGGGATCCTCCTAATGGCTCTTCATAATACTCTTCCTCTGTTGAGAAGTGATGTCCGCCTGGCATCCACATTTCTTCAGGGGGTTCCTCTAATTCCTCACCGTCACACTGCTCGTATGAAGAATCTTGCCACTGATATTCTTCCTGCTCTTCAGGTACCGCCACATTCTCTTCAGGTGGCAAGTAGTTATAAGACATTTCTCCCATACCCTCCCCAAGTGGTACAGTATTCGGTCCCCTGAACTCTCCAGGGCCCCTCTGCCCACGTCCTCGTCCATGCACTTGAACAGGTACTGGGGGCTGACCACGTCCCCTCCCTGGGGGAAGCCTTGGAGGATCTGGTCTTGACTGCATATGGCCCGATGCTTGCGGCTCCTTTTGGATTCCAGGGGGCTTTGGAACCAGTGGGGGTTTGTTGTTTGTCATTGGTCCATCTGGTTTGAGAGGATTTTGTGCACTACTAGAAGGAGTAGTTACAGAAGGGATGCTGTTTCCAGGTTTGAGGTTTTTGTCATTGTTAGAAGCATTATTGTCATCTAATTCCTGACGGTTTGTTTTTGTTTTTTGAGGAATGGGGTCATTTTGGACAAAAAAGCCCTCTGTTCCAAGCAAGTTGTCATCTGTCAAATCCTCAGCATTGGCATTATCAGCTGGTTTTGATTCAACTTTTTCTTTTTCGGACTGAGGCGGTCCAGCTGACTTTCCAGAAGTCTTGGAATCCATACTGGCAGGTTGTTTAGTAGCTGGTAAGGCCTTAGGTTGGGAACCTTGTTGTTGTTGTTTCTGCTGAGGTACAGGTGGGCGTTCAAAAAGAGTTGAGGGGCCAGGGAGCCTTGGGGCCTGCTCAAACCTAGGCTGCTGTCCAAATCGAGGTTGGTCAAATCTGGGGGGACCATCAAAACGCTGCCGTGGTTGGTCAAATCTGGGGGGACCATCAAAGCGCTGCCGTGGTTGGTCAAATCTGGGGGGACCATCAAAGCGATGCCGTGGTTGGTCAAATCTGGGGGGACCATCAAAGCGCTGCCGTGGTTGGTCAAATCTGGGGGAACCATCAAAGCGCTGCCGTGGTTGGTCAAATCTGGGGGGACCATCAAAGCGCTGCTGTGGTTGATTGAACCTTGGGGGAGCGTCAAAGCGCTGTTGTGGTTGGTCAAATCTTGGAGGACCATCAAAACTTTTCTGTGGCTGGTCAAATCTTGGAGGACCATCAAAACTTTGCTGTGGCTGGTCAAATCTTGGAGGACCATCAAAACTTTGCTGTGGCTGGTCAAATCTAGGGTTGCTTCCGCTGGGACCAACAGGACTAGAGAAATTATAAAAAAAAAACAACAACATTATTATTAAGAACATTATTAATAACAAAGATTTCTATTAGCATCCCAGTGACAGGCTATCAATATAAAACAATTACATATTAATTGTAAACATGAGGTACTGTAATAACCAACCTAAATTAAAATACTCAACCAAGTTTATGAAACATTTTCCATTTTAAATTTTCTTTTAATTTCATTAAGCTACTACAAGGAACTATCATTTTGGCAGTCCAAAGGCTGTAGTGTTTCCGAGTACCAGATACCCTTTCGGAAACCCCCCACTTTACTGCAGCAGGGTCTGACAGTCTGCCCTGTGCAGTCCAGGTTCTGCTTCTCCCGTGCCTCCCTTCCCTCCAGCAGGCCTAGCGATACGGCCTGGGCCTTCAGCAGCATGGTGTTGGTGTGGGCTTCCAGTGGGGAATGGCAAAGCAGCGAGGCAAAGCTCTGCTCCTGGCTGGAGGTGGAGCAACCGCTGCTGCTGGGTTTCAAAGCTCCCCACCTCCTGCCGGAGCTTCAACTGCTGGTCGAAGGCTGCCCTGCTGGAGTCTGAGTTTAAGGAGTTTCTGGTGAACCTACGTAACCTGTAAACGGTTTTGTCTAATTTCGTGGGGTATTGTATCCAATGACGGGCATAAAGAATAATTATAACTACTCAAAAGTTCCTTGTAGTAACTTTAAATTAAACCCCAATCACAGTGGTACAAAAACACGCTACTGACCGTGGACCTCTGACGCTGTTGATGCTTGGTGGCTGAATGGTGGGGGGACCTGGGGGTCTGACTCCTATGTTAGAAGGGACCGCTCCTCTCACTGGGGGTCCAGCAGGTGATTCTGAATGTGTCCCAAAGCCAGCGGGCCGTGGACCTTGAGCGTTGGGTCCAACACCAAGTGGGGAATGCTGCATAGCCGGCTTTGCTGGCTGCTGCTGCATTTCTTGTCCAGGGTACTGGCCAAATTGTCCCATCATACCACTACTAAACTGGTTTGAGGCAAATGGCACCATGGCAGTGAGAGTGGCCACCCTTTCTTGAAGGTGGGCATTGGTGGCGTTCATCTGCTCCTGCCACTGCTTCCATTGGCGCTCATAGTCCTGCAATTGGTCTTTGTGGGGATAGGTCTTGAACTGCTCATACCACAGGACGAAAGAGTGATCCCAGTCTTGGAATAGAGGGGTGAACTGCTGCTGTTGCATTTCATAGTGCCTCAGCTGCATTTCAGCAGACATTGACTGCAAAAAAAGGACATTTGGTTTTAGTTATTTGGTTAATTATTATACAGGTACATGCAGAACAAACAAATCACTAAGACATGAAAACATATTTGCCTCCAAGCTGCTGCTGGGGTTGCAGATCAGAGTAGTTGCAGCTAAAACTCACTCTCATGTTCCCTTTTGGTTCCACTAAACATACTATGCTTTTCACTTTTGATTTTATATACCGATCATCTTAGGAACAAAAAGTAGCTGTAAAAGCAACTACCATTTACCTACCTGAAGGTTTGCAGGTTGCTGAATCAGCTGTTGGTATTTTTCCAGGATCTGCTGAAGCTTTTCGTGTTGTTGCATGAGAGCCTGGTATTGTAAGCCCGCTCTCTGTTGCTGCACCTTTTGCCACTGCGCTGCTGCAGCCTGTAACTGCTGTAAGCGGGCAGCCTCCTCTGGGTCTTGTGGGACCTCAGGCTTTAAACATAAACAAGATTGGAGCAAGCCATTTCTTTAAAAACTCACAAAGATTATTTTTGACATAACTGGGGGCAGGTTGTACTAGTGTAAATTACACTGTGCATGTAGGACAATTACAATGAATGTGCTTGAGTACTATGAATTTCACACATTAATGACATGGCAGTTAGCTCAGAAATTTGGGTCTATAGATAATTAACCCAAATTTGGTTAATTATCTATAGACCTGATGGTCGTGGAACTTACTGTGTCCGTATATTTATGTGACTTTTCTTAAATGTTCACACTTTATATTCATGCAAACAATATAAACTATGTTTGGATGCAGCAATAATCTTCTATGTCTGGTACATAGTTCAACTGGATTTGGTACATTCTTAAAGGCGGTTGAATACAGTACCTACAAAAACATAAACAAATACCAAAAAAAACCATAAATATTACATTCAAAAAAAGCAATAAATGTTTTAACTAATCTAAATTATTAACGTAGTGTCAATCAATTCATTACACACACAAAAAATGTAACCCTGGGATTAGGTTACTGTTAATACTAAACTTAAATAAAAAAATAAACAAATTCCTGAATGGTTCAAAAGCACAGGAATAGATCTGGGCCCCGTTCCTCGTACGTGGTTCAACTAAGTCGATCAAATGTCCTATTAGCCAGCTTAAATTACCGCGATGATTGAAGGCAGGCTATCTCGGTTTCTCAAAGGCTGATCAGCGCTCAAACAATCTCGTTAATAATTCGAACCAGACCTCAGTACTCAGGATAATTGGGTACGAATTAATAGATACTTATGAGGATATATGTACTGTATGCGCTTATGTATCATACTATATATGTGTATATACAAAATACATGTATGTGTAGATTACCATATAGAACTAGGAGTTTGAATATGTGTGTGTGAATCTGTGTATGGGCGGATCAGTATGTATATTATTCATAATCAGAAATTCAATCAATTGAAGCAGTGAAAAGAAATTGTGTGATTCTCTCTATTCTTATCATGAGTACAATAATGATATGCTATGGTGTACTAATAACATTGTCATATAATTATGAGTGCTTTCAACCCCCATGTAGTTTAACCAGCCATCAAGAGGACATGGGAGCAAGTAAAAACTAAGCACAAAAACATTATTCAGAATGGTGAGTCCATACAATATGTGCCATGGTAATGTATTGAACACATCCATAAGTTTCTTAAGCACCAAATAAACTTTACGAACAGCACGGCATGCAGCGGCTTTCCCGATGTTCTCCGCATCGCCGACACTGTACAAAAATGTACCACTCGCAAAAAAGAGCACGGCTATGCATACAGTCTGTGAGACAGTCAATGCTCGGCTTGCATTGTTTTATGGAAACAAATGCAGCCCTAGTCCACAACTAAATAGCCAAACTAATCACACGACAGGATTAACCGATTGTTGTTGACATTGCGTTTAAACAGTGAACTGATTCATTTAAAAATTCTAACAAAATTACAATCGCTCACCACAAGAATCACAGCCCAATGCAGAATATTTGTCACAACCCTGCATCACAGCCTTTGTGTACACACCGTCTTCTTCCTTGTCAAAACCTGGCACCTACATTACCCACAATGCAATTTGACCACCAACAGTTGGGGAAATATGGGTGTGTTACGTGAGTAGCGGCTAAGGTAGCCTCGGGCTGCTAGCCTCAAGCAGAGATGAGGAGCGGACATTTGATAGAGGGTCACTAATATTTTCAACATATATTTTCATTAATCAAGGAGATCGATAACAGATATTCAGAACAGATATACAGGTGGTTGAGTAAAATACTCCCAGACTGCACTTTTAGACCTTTTCTTTAGTGCATCCATCAAGAAAGAGAGAGAGAGAGGGGAAAGAGAAAGAGGGAACAAGGGACGTTACCAGCTGAAACACTTGTGTGTTTTCTCAACTTCAGTGTAGTGGCTGGCGATGTTTAATGCCGCCTTATGTTTGAGACAAAGCTCTGCTTGCTCACCGGAGCAGCTCTAGTCTGCAAATGCGTTCCTCTTTGCCAGACCGATACTTGGTCGACCTCCATCAAGTGACATTACTTGAGGCAACAGAGCAGATTTTGCACAGCTCCCTCTGGAGGCTTTATAAAACTTATTTTGCATACGCAGTAGTATTCCCTAAGACCTGCTTAAATATGGTGGAATTCCCTTTTACCGAAGAAAAGACTGAATTCTTACAGCCACACCTCTGTAACATAGTAGTAATGCTTACCCCTGCCTCGTCAGGTGGTGGAGGTGGTGCTGGGGGCTCCTCTTTTGGAGGGGGTGGGGGAGGTGCGCCTTTTTGTGGTTCTGATGGAGGAGGAGGAACCGCTTTGGGTAGTGGCGGCAAAGGACCGTCACCCTCTTTCTTATTCTGTTGGGCTTTCTCTTGCTTCAACCTTTGTAGATTTTGAAGATGTTGTTTGTACCACCGTTGCTGTTGCTCCTGTGTGAAACAAGAACAAGGACATCTGTCAGACAAAACACACGAGGAACCGTGTTCTCACTTACACGATGCAAGTGTTTGAGGAATCTCACTTTCCTTGTATTACCTTCCCATTCCTAGCTCAATGTGACACGATAATAAGATTGCAGTTAAAAATGTTATGTCAGTGGCCTGCAACAAACAGTGGCTTCACATTTATTATAAACTAAACCCTGACTCTCAAAAGATGTCTTGTGGAATCCAAGAACGTCCACATTCTTTTCACCCAACCAAAGTCATTAAATTACTTAAATATATTATTATCTGCTCTTTGATTTTGAAACCATCTGCTGGTAGTCTTTGATCAGAAAGACCAAAACGTGTCCAAAATCCAATCAATATGTATATATTAAATACATAACAACTGACTACCACAGAGCACAAACAGATACAATACCTGCAAAAGTGAGGAATTGTCTTCTTCTTTCGTGGATACATCTTTTGTGTTGGCCTCTTGGGCTTTGGGAGCACTTGTGTTCTCTGGTGGTTTGGATGACGGGGGCTCTGGAGGAGGAGGAACAGATTGGGGATCGTTGGGGTGCGGTTGCGTTGGAGGGGGAGGAGGCTGTGGGTGACCCGCCTGAGGAGCAGGTGGACCTCTGGTCGGTTGAGAAGGAGTCTCGTCTTTTTGAAAGTACGACTGAGCGACAGCACCGCTGTCTGCATGTCCTGCTCCCTCTGAATGCCATGTTGATCCCGGATATCCACCCGACTGTCCACCACCACCACCACCACCTCCTCCTCCACCCGACTGTCCACCACCACCACCTCCACCCGACTGTCCTCCACCTCCACCACCACCGCCGCCGCCACCAGCACCACCGTACGCATTCGCACTATTGCCGTGGTGCAACACAGACTGGAGCTGTTTCTGGTGTAACATCTGCAGCTGCTGCATCTGCTGTCGGTGTTGCTCCTGCAGACTGGAGAACATCGATCCGCCGGATGAGGCGTCGAAGCCGCCGAACCCCGGTGCCGGTCCGGCGTGTCCGCCACTAGGAGGCGGCCTGTGGGGCCCAGCTCCAGCTCCTCCAAAGTTTTGCGACTGGGGTGCCCCATAATTCCCCCAGGAAGGATACATTGTTTAAAAAAAAGCGAGGCTGTGTCCACGGCCTTTGTGCTTACATACAGCAGGGCCTGAGTAGCTAGCAGCTAACAGCTAACGTTAACCTACCTTGTATGTAACAGATAGCTAACGTTACATTTTCATCAACGGTGCCAGGCCGCATGAAACAAAAAGTATAAACACCAACTCTGTAGCAGGAAACGGTTATCCGTCAGATAAAGAAACGTGCACGTCTAGCCCACGGATGTATAAAGATAACTAGTGTTGTGAAAATAAAGCTACAAAAACGTTTCGAGACGGTGATATCATTGAACGTGTGTTGCTGATGCTACAGCGCAATGCACTCAATGATGACGGAAATACGTCACAAGTCATCAGGGGACCACTTCCGGTAGTGGTGAAAATGTTTTATTCACAAATACAGTTTTTCTAGGATATATATATATAAATAATAACAATTATAACAATAATAGCAACAATAACTATTATTTTAGTTATTATTTGTATATTTGTATAATATTATTGTTATCAATTTTTTTGTTATTATACACACATACACAAACTGTATGTCAAAATATGTTCAGAGGTAGTTAGCCTACTCTGGATACTCTTGAGGTTTTAAAGGCTGCCACTGCAAATATATGATTTCGAGCAGCTGACCGTGGATCTGGGCTTTCACCACAAGAGGGAGACATGTACAAAGACATTTCTACTCAACTAGGAACCTTTGTCTGTAAAAAAAACAAAAACAAATAAAACTTAGTATAGGTCTTTGCCTCATATCCACAAAAGTGATAATATAAGTGATCCATTCCAACTAATTTTCAGCTCTAAAAAGATCTCATGTTCATGCAAATTTGTCAGGCGCCTGATTGAAATAACACAACATGATTTACATTAACAACAAAACTACATGCAACTACTCTGCTTACAATATATTCTATATGAAACAATAAATGAAATGTAGCCTGACATTTTTTTTAAGGATTAGGCCTGCAGCATGCATGTCAATACGATCTACAGCAGTTTGTTGTCACAGACCAACTGTGTGAGTTCAGACAGTGTTTAACAACAGAGAGAGTGGGGTGGGAGGGAGAGCAGTGGGGGGTAAAAGACCAGTGACTTTAGGCTGCCCTTGAGGTCTGATACACATAAGAGTATTTTTTTCTTAAGATCACCAGTAAATCTGTATTAATTTTGACCAGAACCACTTAAAAAGAATCGTTAAAGCGGATTAATCAAGCCCGTCCTGTTTAATGTCTCCCGTTAATTAGTTTGTCAGCAGTGTTTTAATATCGCCTAATGACTTCATATTTCACTGATGACATTAAAGGGGTGTTAAAAGAGGGGAAATGGCCCATTCAGGATTCAGTTCTTTCGCTTAAGACGCCCTCGATGAATAAGACAAGGTCACGGAGGCCTAGCCTTTAGGGAGAGATACATTATCAGGGGATGGGGCTGGGAGAAATCCCATAGAGGAAGCTCTCTCCCCTCTAAAACAGCATGACGGGCACAATGTGATACAGTTCTGCCTTAGAACAATACACTGCACAGGGAATTCATGATACAGCTTAGGACAGCCACGCTTTATAGGATGGCAGGATAGCCCTGTGTGGGCTACAATAATATGATACCGGGGACTGATTGTTGTACTGGTCATTTGTGTATTGTATTAATAACAGTACCATTTTAAGCGTTTCTTGGATGCTTTAGAAGTTGGCCCTTTTTCAATCTACATCAGCACTTTCTGGGGCTTTCGAAGCAAGAACAAAGAAATCAGAAATCGTAAAGTTGTAGCTCACAGTATTGAGGACACTGCATTTTCTCTGTGATGAAAATCCTATGTTAAACAAAATGCTCAATGGAAGCTAATGGATCCCAAACAAGTCCATGCACTGCTTCCAAAATGCTTTGTTTGACAAATCAATTTTCCCATAACCCGGTGAGGAGAAAAGTGATGCGGATTGATCGCCCCCCCTGACTTTGTTTCCAGAATATTGTTTGATGGCTGGATAGATTAATTGGTATGACATTTGAAAGCCTTCTCTTGACTGTCAGCATCCAAGCTTCTATACGCCAATCGAACCCCAGTCTAATTGTCTCCTCTATAATACCCCACTTCACAAATTAGAGACAGTGCCTCTATAAACTATTCCCAATGTAAGACCCAAACAACATCACACTGCTCAATCAGACACTGGTTTGAATAGGGGTGACGCTCGGCTGATAAGATAGAGCGCATTAAAGGGCATCACCCCAAACTGCTGCGCCAGCACATCTTCCTCGCAGCACAGTAGATCTGAAATATACAAATCAAATCTAAGCTGCCGCTCCAAGTAAATCCAAGACTCGTTAGCTGTTCATACTATTTGAATGTTAGTTATGAGGCTAATATGAATTAGAACAACTACAGTGAGGAACACAAACAGAAAACCATTTAAATCCGTGACCTTGGGAAAGCTGCTCATGTATGTTGTGTCAGACATGTAGTTCTCAGATTCTGCATTTAAATGTGTGTTTTTCTATATCATGCAATATAATGGACGAGTCACTATAAAAACAAGCCTAAATAAGAAAATGGTGATGATGGCAGATTTCACTCTCCTGGTCTTGTGCATGCTGGCTCACTGTCACACTGTCACCACTTACTGGGACATTTGAATGGAGTGGAGTTATTGTTATTGTTATAAGAAACAGCTTTTCTACAGTGAAATGTCAAAATGGCCGATTACATTGAACGTAGGATTGGGCTTTATGACAATATGAATTTGTGCAACTGAGATTTTTCCGTACCATTGCTCTATATGCTTTACGTGAATCTTTATAGGAATATGTAAATGATTTTTGCATACATTTGATGACAATCTTAATTTTTTTAGGTAATAACTATACTGGATTAGACAGAAACAGACATTCCTGTCTTGTTATTTTACCTATAAACTGTTTTTCAATTGAACCCCCCCCCACACACACAAAGAAATGTATAAAATTAAATATGATATCACAATATCAAATTACAATATGTCCTAGATGATGTCATCCATATCTGAGATGGCCATTAGTACTCCAAAACAACACAGTATAATACACTGCATGCAGCACATAGTACATTAACAGCATTTCTCCCCTCCTATCAAAGACAAATAATAACAACACTGTTTACCTTTATAATTTTTCTTACAGTTTAATGTATATTGTGCAGCCTGTGGTTTTTATGGAAAAGTTAGTGTCTAACACTAAATGTGACTCAGCAAATAAGGGAAGAAAATGTGAAAACCTAATCTAGTAAAAGCTGCTCAGTTGTTATCTGTGTATGTATTGTTAATAGAGTTTTGGGGTAAAATAAGACGGACACAGTCTAGTCCTAAATACTAACACAGTCAATAATCTGTGGTCCATATAGTCTCGCTGTTTTTCTACTTGGGACCAAATTTAACTGAATCAAAGACTGCAGTTATCTGCCCGCCACAATTCATCACCATGTATTTATCATTCACAATGACTAATTGCCTGACTTCCCTTCAATTTTGTGGGCTGGGTTCCTCACAGAGCAAGCTGCTCAGCGGCCCACCTCCCTTCACTCGCCGCTCCTCCCTATCACCCCAACACACCCACTTGCCTTTGAAAAACTGTAATTGAATGAGTTTATGTCGTCAAATTGATTAATCATATTAATTTGTACTTATTAGTGGGATGGTTGAAAGCGATGACAATTAGATTAATGAAATTAGTTAATTCTTCCTATACACACACCATGATACTCCCAACTATAACATAGCAGGAGAAAAAAAAGCATAGAAAGGGAGACTGTTATGACAAAATTGGCAATCAAGATTTGGCTGCTAATTGAATGTCTGCTTTTATTAATGATGAGGTTTATAAAAAAGACCTTGAGAAAGGAATATTAATTGATTAATCAAAGTGCTTCAAATTAAGGGGGAGTATACAAAGCCGAGGTCTGAAAATTTCTCTCACATTTCATTCTGAAGAATGCTGCGGTGTCTTTCACAGCATGCAAAACATACCTGATTGATACCGTTTCCTGACATCTGACCATATAGCTGTTGTTGAAATTTCCCCGTTGACTGAAATATTTGTGAAATATGCGTGTAGTGGCTTACCGTTGATATAATTCATATCATTTTCTTTCAGTAAATTGTGATTCAAACGAATGTATTTGCCACACATTACTATATTTTGACATTGGTGCAATAATATCGTCCTCACATCACTGTGAAGAAAAGATTGAGAACGTATTTGTCAGTACAACATGTTGGCATGATGAAGAGGCTCCACTGTAACAAAACAGACCGAGGCTCTCCAGACTACAGTAAAGCTGGAAGTTGCCTGACCACAGATCAGTTCTGCAGGGAGCCACATGTCCCAGTGGGACCGCAGCCATACATTCATCATGCCTGTTTGCCTGTTGTGGAAAAACAAAATCCACATAGATATATGTAAATATAAGTAAACAGAGCCCGAGATCCCTCAAGCCGATAGACTGCTTTGAATTTCATTACGCAACAAGCTGTCCGGCAGTTATAAACGATGCTCGTGAGAAAGAAGTGATTGTTAGATATGATAAAGATGAAATGTAATAGTTTATGCCACCATGAATCTGATTGTAACGTCCACACTATTAGAGAGGCAGATAAGAGCATTTATGACTATTTGCTCTGTGTCGTAAAGGGAAGTGGGCTGTTTGATTAATATGAGCAGCTGGCCGGCTCCAGGTTCAACAGATTGTGTTGTTGCATATAACTTACAGGCAGTAATGGGCTGGTTTATATACTAAAATGTGAGCTGTCACACATGTGCGATAAGCAGAATTATGACTAGCACACTCTGCAAGTATAAGGTTTGATATGCATGTGTAAATGTAGGTGAGTAATGTTTTTGTTTTCACTTAAGAAATAATCACTTCGATGGCGAGATGATATCGGCTCATGTGGTGGATACAAAAGTGTAAGATAGGTGGGTTTCCACGTTCAAAAAACATATAAATCTTGCTCATAGTTATGCTGCAGGAATGGATTACACCTACTTAACCCAGTCAATCAACGTATTGGGTCAGCATTCCTTTCACACAATTATATTATATTCAGCCTATTCCTTCATATGAAGGGAATTCTTATCAGTGAAACAAAAGGGGAACTCCATCAATTTTACACACCAACGACTGTTTACAATTTGTTGATTTTAACACAATGATGCCACTTGAGTCAGCGTTGGTTGGGGCTGAAGACTACAAGTTTGAAAATGAGAAAAAAGAAAGAAGTGAGCTCACCATAGCTCTGTAGCCCACTTCTCATCTCTGCCTTAGGCTGCATTAGTTAGAGTTCAAGTTGCATTGTGGGTAATGTAGGGTGCAAGGTTTGGACAAAGACATTCACATTTGTAACTTGTTGGCAGCTTTTTTAAAAGATTAAATTAGACTGCAGAAGCAAATATTAGAAGAATTTAGCTTTTTGTTAACAGTACAGGAGTACTGTATTGTATAACTCTGTACATAAATCATATTTGCATATATTAATATTTGCATACATTTTTTTTCATATGCATCGAATTAATTTGCACACAAAATGTTCTGCTGCAACCATATACGTATAATGTTTTATTTATAATAAATCACTTTTGAAAATGCATGCCATCCAGGTTTTATTTGGGGAATTCCAACCTGATAGCCTACATAATATTATTGTGGAAAATGGAAACAGTTCATTTAATCTCTGTGAACTGTGAGCACACATTTCAGACTGATTTCTTATAATATTCATACATTAAAAAATGTTTGCAATCAATTAACAATTACGTGATACTAATTTATACACACATTAACACCAATAATCTGCATCTAAACTGGAATGCACAACTTTCTGCTACACTGGCCTTAGGTTGACATGAAGCACCAAATAAACTTCTTCTCACCAATTTTACTTTTTATAATCCTATATGGCAAATTATTTAATAACATTTTTCTTTACTCCCTTCTGAAAAAAATTTAAGAAATTTAGTAAAAAATGTTATCAAACATAAAAAAGCGGTAAATCCTCATAATAAATAAGAATATTTAGCAATTTTGCTTGATAAATCACAAAATATTTATTGAGTTATTTTCTGTTGATGAATCAATCAAATTGTTGCAACAGTTGTGATTCATGTCAACTCTTCTTAACATGAATAAGCATATTAACAGGATGCATGTGTGCTTAAGCCACTCTGAAGTGGACAAGGTGAATCTGCACACTGGACACACAGGATGCTGTTATTGGATGCCCATTTGCCAATAACTGCCTGCAACTCCAGGTCCCTAATGGCCCCGTTCATCCTCGACTGACCACTCATCTTTGGTCCAAACCCCTATACATTTCCCTATGCTGATGTCCCGCTGACAGGGTCCAAACCTCTCTGTTGCCAGATGTATTGACAACCATCAATGTTAGACTTGATCAAATGCTACCGCACCAGTCAGAGGCCATCAGTGGTCAAGGCATCCTCATCGGCAGGATCTATCGTCTCTGTTTACACAGTCCATCCTCTTTAAACTGTGCTATCGATCTTGGCCTAGGTCATGGAGGTCTGGCATCGAGGTAGGGAGAGGTGGAGGGGTGGTGGATGGAAGAGTAAGGAGGAGAATAAGGACACAGAGGAGGAGGATTCCCCTGGGCGTCTGTAGTGCCAGTTTCTTCTTATTTAGCATTTGACCCTGCTCTTGGCTTTACTGCTCAATGCAGCTGCCTTATTTTCAGCACATAGTCAATGGCTGCCAATATTTTGAATGAAGACCTGTCACTGTTCTTCAACAAAAGCTTAAAAATACTCTAAACAAACAAACTTGATGCATTTGAGGTCAAAGGTTTCATTTTTACCCTCCAAATCAGTTATGGCAAACAGTTTTCTAATCAGTTGTGCCGCTCACAGGTGCTCTGTATAGCCACACTTGCCGTTCATTTATGGGCATTTCTCGTGGTCGCCTGTTGCTGTCGTTATTTTACAGCTCCGCGCTCCAGTCCATTAGCAACACCGCTGCCAGAGCAGAGAGCCGATAAACCATCTGGCCGGGCTCCTGAAACAGATAGCAGCCTCTTAATGGAGTGAAAAAGTAAAAGCAATTAATGTCACATTAGCACATCACTAATAAGGCCTGCCCTCCAGTATGCTGCGGCGAGAATAATCGGTTGGTTCAGACTGAGATGCATCCCAACAACCCGTCACTGTTAGCGCTGATACTGAGTCCGGAGCAAGGCCGTGTTAGCAGAAGTCATTTCCACAAACAAATGAAACACTTTCAGGTGAACGGATCACTCAGAATGTAAAGTCAGTGCTATATTATATTATATTATATTATTTAAGTATGTAATATATATTTGTTTTGCCTCTTGAGGGCAGCACAACAAGCTGTCATAACACCGACATATTATTGCCTCATGAAGCTGATGCAGGCGAAATGCAACACCATTAATTTGCACTTGTGTGTTTCGCCACTTGGATTATAAGTGCAATATTTAACTTGTTTTTGGTCGCTACCAACTGCTAAGTGAAATATCCGTCTCTTAAGCTGCTAAATGCTCACCAATGCATAGGTAAACTGGCTACATGTGAAACAATGCGGTCGTAGACGTCGCCTCGCTACTCAAACTCCAGTCAAACAATGAGCGGCGCACGGAAAAGGAAGTCTTGGCCGGGATATCCGATGTCTACACCAGAACCCCAGAAATATAACCCCTTGTGCCCCCAGAGGCGTACCCGTCTTCAGACTGATAGACGATGGGTTCTGAAATTGACAACATACCAACGTGTCTTTTTTTTTGGTTAAACAAGAATAGATGCAGTTTTTGTGTTTGCTTATTGTCCCGGTGGCAGCAATAGGCCGCCATATGGAATACTAATCTGTGCAGAAATTTTGTTCCAAGTAAACTCATAAGATCCAAGCCCTCATGTTTCCTCCTGATCACCAAAGGCAGAAATAGTGCTGTGAAATGTACAATAGATGTCATTCGGGTCTCTATAACAAACATGGCACCTTCTGCTTTAGTTGCTGTGTGTGAGTCTTCTGGCCTCCATGAATGTGTCACATTGTTGTCATGACCTCCCTCACTTTCATCTCTTGTCTTTGAACTGTAATTCAAAACTTCACACAACAGCAGCTTCGTCTCAAGAGCTTTCTCAAAAACAATGCATGTCCTCTCTGACTTCAATGAGACTGGGGTTTTAAGATCTGGATTAATTGTTGTCTTTTCCCCGTGTTTAATTATCAAAAGACCAGAGCACCGTCTTTGCTGCTGTCTAATTCCACCATGTTCCGCTAATTATGTTGTGTTAATAAGAGGTTTTTCTGTTACGGCGTTACACTCATTAACTTAGCGGTGACGCCGACCTTAACTGGATAAGAGGCCATGAAGTCATTTCTCTTTGATTGGAATGATTGCTTCCTTATAAACATCACACTAACTGGTTCAAAGCCCATGAAACAACATAAGATGTCGTTTTCACTATGATGTGTTTATAAAGTTTGGTATGTTCCCTTTTGTTTACCTCTCTGAAAGATGTTAGCATCATGTATCACATTTCTAAATATAGTATCACAAAGTCCACGTTATAAAATCTTGTCATCATAGCTGCACAGACCAACTCAAAGAAAAAATGTGCCCACAGTGAATTCTTCCATATCAGGGGGAGATGTGTCACTTCCTGCTGCATACTCTGGTTGCAGATACGACGCAGCTCTATAGGTTTAATAAGGGTCAGTCTGGAAAGAGAAGCTGGAGAAAACCTCCAAAATGTCAGACACTGCAGTATCATCACTCACAGTAAATGGGCTTCTTTTTCCAGCGTCTCCCTTTTGTCTTCCTTATTGTGATCCTCCTGGGTCCGGTGCACGGCGGTGATGCTGTGAACTGATATGCAATTATTTAAAGCAGCTTGTAAAATACAAACTTTCAGGTCAGCTGATGAAACAACAACCTAATGTGTCAGTGAATTTAATTTATGTAGAGTTATCCTATTTAAGGCTGAAGCAAAACTATAGTTGACCATGTTTTGGAATCAATAGCACTGCCTGCCACCATGTTAAAACATCTCAAAGTTAAGCAGACCTCCATGTAACATAAGGCTCGGTATAGACAAAAAACAGACTGACACCACCACTGCTTTCCAATCCCCAGTACCCCTGTTCCCATACCCACACATGCCCTCAATTACCCTATGAGCACCACATGTGCAACATCATTAATAAGATCCACTAATAATGGTGGCGAGCTCCATTGGCCGTGAGTGAGATTTGACTAATTACTGTAATTGTATTGGAGTCATGCTCATTAAATATGAAAATTGTGTTCTGTGAAATGAATGGGTTTTCATGATCACTCTTGTATGGACAGGCGTGAAATAAATTAGAGAACAGTTTCTCGTTGCGCAATTAACTACAGCACACACAGCTACCTGCCACACCCCGCGGTCTGGTAATATCATGTGTGTGTGTGTGTGTGTGTGTGAGAGGGTGGGTGTATTTTTGTGGGTGTTTAGCATTACTTGTTGCCTATGATTTTCTTTACACGTACTGTATGCATGACCTGCTTACCCATGAAACGTGGAAATGGTAATATTGCACAGAGCATATAATTACAATTGTAATGATGTTTTTCTTTATCTTTCATACAGAAGTTTTTCAGCTACATTTCTTTTTTTCATTTGATTTTATATTACTTGTAGCTCATATCAAGTGTTTTTCTTTTTCTGGTGAGGTTATTCTGTCAGAATGAACATCAGACATGACAAATATTTACATCGACTAAAATGCCATTAATGCAATTTCTTTTAATATCTCTGCAACCGTAATGTGTGATCACCACTGTCGTTGGTGAAGAAAAGCTAACCTGTTTGCAAACATGAACATACACACAAACTAAAGTCCATTTTATATTGTATACTTCATTCAGGACATTTCTTGCCATAAGCAATTAGTGGTGAAAAACTTCCTATCCATACATAACTAGATGAGCCTGTGACTCTTTACTGTAACTTTAGTTCATACTTCTTTCCATCATCTCTGGGGATTTCAGCAGCTGTCAGGGCTCCAGAGCCTCGGCGACAGCGTCTGGGAGTGGCAAACGTCCCAGAGGAGCAGAGCACCCCCCACCGCCTTGTTTCTGCATGCTCAAGTTGTTTGAGAAATCTTGCAATGCAAATGCGGTACTTACCTTTAACGCCCAGTAACAAAACTGTGTCACACTCTGTGAAAGCCCTGATTTTGTCTGAGGAGATATAGAGGTGAAGAGAGGCAGGTAAACAAAGCATAATGTGGAGGTCAAATGCTAATGAGAGCTCCATTTGTTACGTCTGGCTCCCTCCAAAGGCAAAGTAACAACGCCAGAGGCGCCCAGACATAATAAATCATCCCAATAAATAATAAACTTTAAGATTCAGAGAAGACTTGATGGTATTCATTGTGCCGCCTCGAATGAATTTACAACCAAGTCCTGATTTCTCTCATGTGACCCAATTTAAATTGTCCCATTTTAAGCTGCGTGCTTGAGACAGCAAGATGCTTGCAAGTCCATTTTCAGGCCTAACACCCCACCATATAATTTCCATCTGCTCACCGGTTAATAGGGTGAAGCCAGAAAGAACCCCGCTATGAACTGTAATGTAACTTGCTTTAGTTGAGATACAAGCCATAACGCTGCGATACTTGAACAGATGCAATGCCATGCGGGGTTTGCAGCTGTTGCGAGGCCTCAGAAAAACCCACAGCTGTCCCCTCTCTGTCTGAGTCCCCAAGTGAAAGGAGAGGGAAAGACGGACGTGACTGATGAGGGGATGAACAACCCAAAGAGTCATGTGTATCACAGGTAGTAATGTGCAGTATGTTAATGCATATCTGCTTCTTTCCTGCTCTCTCTCTCTCTCTCTCTCTCTCTCTCTCTGGACAGCAGAGGTACCGACGCTCAGTCACCGTGGCTGCCTATAGATGGCGCTCAATTCATTTTGAAGAACACTGGCTTTTCTTCAGGGCTGTCCATCACAAAGAGCACACAGACTGCATGGTGGCGGGGACGAGCTGCGGAGAAAGGCACCCTTACCTGTCCTTGAGCCAGGCGACAGAGTGAGGGGAAAAAAAAAAAGAGTAGATTCAGCATGTATGTACGCTGTAGCCGGGAGCCATAAATCATGACCTTCTTCAATTTACACAGGGAGCATATTGATGGTTTCCTATCTCCTTCACTCACTTTCACCTGGTTACATTGTCTAAGACAACACCTCTCTGGGTAACCATGACTGACACTTTACAGCCTATTCTCAGTGGACTCTCACCTTCCCGCCGCTGAATAATCCTCACGTGAGATCGAAAAAGAAAGGAGCGTGAGTGTACACGGTAGTGGTGAAGGTTGCACTAACAGTGTGATCATAGATTTCCTGAAAGAGGAAGCCGACAAGGTTGCCTGATTAACAGACCGCAGTGTGACAGTGTCAATGCCCCTTCTTAAGCACAGGCTGGCCCGACGACTGGTGACGATTTAAGGAGAATAAAACACGGTTGACAAGATGGAAAGTCACTCTGAGGACAGTGGGGCCATGCCCTTATTCCTCCTACATGACTGAAAACAGAGGAAAAAAAACACCTGCAACCCTACGAGCAAAGAGCTGCAACGATGGAGAAGTTCACGAGACAAGTGATTACGTGTTTTATTCTCCTTGCAGTTATTTCTCAGTGTCCGTGGGTGACACCTTTACATCCACCACACTAACATACTGGGGTTGCTGACGTACTGCGGAAAACAATCCACAAGTTAATACACAGTTGTTATGTCCAGCAATAATATGGAGTGGCGGGCGTAGCCGTGCCAAGAGAATACATAAAAAATGAAAAAGTGACAAGCCCATTTATTTGTTTAATTCAATCTTCTGTTGAGAGATCTTTTCGCTGGACATCATAGTTGATTTTGTTTAGGGGAATGGTTTGTGGCAGGCTGATTAAACACAGACTTACTCCCCCCCATCCCCCATATTGGCTGAAGTTGAAAGCCCAGTAAATGAAATGACTTCCACAGGATTGCACCACAAAGGAAGGGAGTGTGTCAGATGTGCATTCAGCCAGTGTTGTAGCCAACGCAAGGTCAAACGGGACATTGTGTAGACAGCTAACCAACTGACAGTCGGGACAGGAGGATGCCGTTACACCCCAAGGCACCCCCTTGCTAAATGTACAAGTGCACACAGACAGATGCACACGTTCACCATCGGTCATGCTAGGCACCGTTTGACTGTACATTTCATATGCCAAGGCTCTACTGCAATACCAGTGAAAGGAAGTTATTAACATTCGCTATTATTTTTGACGATATCCATCAAATAGAACAAAAATCCATCTGAAGGGGTGAAAAGCGACATTACTGCAAATGACTTCATATTACATGAACTAACAGTCTGTTCTGCTTTGGATAGAATTACTTATTATCGATGGGAAAGACAAGACCTTTTAATGTTTATTCAACTTTTACAGTATATAGACATTTTAAAACTAACCTTTGGAGGTGAGTGTGTCTAACTGCATCTTTCATCTACTGTAATGTTAAAACACTGCCTATTTTTCTTTATGTTAGGGGGAAATTCCATTAAAATACATATGTTGTTACATTGTAAAGTGTCAGCATCATTGCAGGGTGAAAACATCGTAACCTGCAATTTCATCTACTTGTTAAAAGCTAAAACCAGCTTTCTTATTCCGTATCCTCACGTCTATCAAGGGTTTATAATACTGATGCTCAAACCGCTTTATAAACTCAAGGATACAGTGTTGTTGAGGGTATCCACGGAGGCAATCATCACGAGCTACAGGGCTAGAGCGGGGGGGGGCTTTAATCACAAGGTTGATGGTTCGATCCCGGACTTCTCCTATCTGCATGTTCAAGTGTCCTTGAGCGAGACACTGAACCCCATGTTGCTTCACAGCAGCCCGCTGCTCCTGATAATTATGATAGGTTAAATGCAGAGGTCAGATTTTTATGTATGTATATGCGACGATAAAAATAAAGTTTATTAACTTAAAGAAAAAAATACACAATAGTCTTTCTCATGACGGAGGGCTGAGGTTAACATCTGACAAAGACCACTGTGGTCCAAACATTGCCACGTTCATGTATAATAAACAGCAGTGTGGGTTTTTCTTCTTTGGTATCCATAAAGGACCTTGTAATCCCCCTCCCCCCCCCCAAAAAAAATGGTGATATACTAAGTGAACCGTGTCCGTAAATATGGTACAAACTAAACATTTTTGAAGATTGATTCCTTCCCATGTTCGTTGATATTTAAAGAAATAATTTGCAGGGATTACATAAACCATGTGATTTTATTGTCACTGTACATTCAGTGCACTGTTAGATCTGACTCACTCCAAAAAAAGCATATATTTACACATGGGTACATTAGGCATGAACACAACAAACAAAACACAAGAAAATGCCACACAATACTGCAGTGAAACCCAGCTGTTGTTGGCTTTTTGCTTCTTCATCCCAACATTTCACATTTGTCTCCCCCCTTTGTCTCCCCCCTTTGTCTCCCCCCCTTTGTCTCCCCAGGATTGTGTGTGCATAGCTACCCCGTCCTTTTTCCAAGCATAGGGTAAGTTTATAATTAAAATGAACCAAAGCTCCCTTTTAACTTGATTCATATATCACAATTGCTAACATATTGCTTTTGAGGGGAGTAAACCTCTTGGGTAATCACATGTCTATGGTACACACACCTAGCAGGGTCCTTTATACACCGCGGACCAGAACGGCCAGGGAGGTTCCTCCATGTTTTATGTAAATCTCGTCATCTCAGAGTGCATGGAGATAAGATAACTCTGCAAATGGAACAGCGAATAAGCAGCTTTCTCCTCCGAGGAATGTGATCCCCAATTGCAGCAGGTTCATCTACATTTTTTTTAATACCCAGTCAGTGATGTCACTTTATTTCTGTGCCACCGATTCCCAGGAGGAACCCGTGGCCCGCTTCCAAACCCAGTGTAATTTTCAAAACATGAATTGAGGTATAGGGTCTAGACTACTTCACTCGCTATACGTCCTGCTGTGCTGATGACCAAAATCGATGATAACACAGAGTGTGTGTGTGTGTGTGTTTCAGCCTTGAGGGACACAGAAAAGAAAAAGAGAATGTCCCACCTTAGACCAAACATAACAGACGCACATGACTCAATACAGTGATTTATATTATACAGCTATTCAGGTGGGCTCTAAACGTGTGTTCAAGTTGCTGATACACCATGAAAAATTAATTAATACGGGCAGATTAAACAAACGATCATAGTAAGATCAATGCACAGCAGCTACAGTATAGTATGACATATGCACAATACATTTGCGGCGTACAGCACTTTACAGTATGTCCACGTTGTTAACAAAGCACAGCTAAATGTCAGTCTGATGCTCCACAACACAAGGAGCATAGGTGGCCATATTTGCCTTGCATAGCCCAGTGATCGCTCTGTTATGAAACTATTACAGACACGCATGAAATCGCCTTTGTAAAGGTTTATACAAACCCTCCCCACCGTCAACCGAAATAAAACGTCTCTCGTCCCCGAGGTAGAGCCAAAGCAGAAATTTAATTGCTCCATTTCTATTGAGAATTTCAGCTTAGGAGACAATTAGAATTAATTGGATGTAGTACAACCGTTTTAGAACTCTGAAAATAAATTAAGCATTTTTCTTTTATTTTCTTATTTTAATTTGAGAAGAAGGGAAAGTTGGGAAACAATTATCTGGCACCAGTCTTCAAAGTGCAGAGAGGAGGTACGTGAGGAAGAGGAGAGAAGGTCGCTTTGCATGTTTTGGTCAAGTTTTGGGCCAGAACGTGTTCATCAACACTTGAAATACTCTCCGTTCACTATGGTAATATAAAAAACATCACTGTTTTATGGTAGTTTCATCTCTTAGTTAGGCTTCAGGGCGAGACTTCACACAGCGTCTCACACTGACAAAGAGATCTTTAATCAATGCATATATTGAGTGAACGAAAAAGATGTTTAGCTGTTACCACTGCCATCGTAGCTTTGGAGGATGTTTAAAATGAAAGGACGCACAGCTGGATGATTAGCAGAGTAAAAGTACAACCATTAATAATCTACTGTAAATAACATCCATGTTCACTGGCTGGCTCAAAAACGCAGTATGATCAGTTTTTCATTTTGAAGTATTTGAAGACACAACGCTTTGGTTTGCTACTGTACAGCGGCCCCTCACTTCAATTGGGGATGGATTAGCTGGTTACACAATTGGGGAAGTGCATCATGGGAATTGTATTCTCTACTGTGTTGGGTTATAATTATCTATGCATTTCATTACAGTGAATCAATAGCATCTGTTCCTGTGGGGACCTTTGCAAGTGTAGAAACTGGCCTACATCTGTAGTTACTGGTCGCTTGGCTTCGTGTTTTCTTCTTGTTTGGGCAGAAGCTAATGACCCTTTAAAACACTCTTAAGACACGGCTGCTTTAGAGTTTAGGGACAATATCTGTCTTATTAAAATCCTAAGAGCAGCTGACTATTGTATTATTTTGATCTTATAACATGTTTATAGTTGTATCACATTATTCTGCTTGCATACTTTGAATAATTTGGCAACTGGTTTACAACTAAAGATTGCCTTAAAAAGGTCTATTATCATTTCTGTAATATACAGATTTATTAACTTAGTTTGCATCAGTTTTGTGTAGAAAAAGAAAATACAGTGCCCGCCTGAATGATTAGCACCTACATTAAAGATGAGCAAAATAATTGTCAAAGATACAGAACATCAGTGAGCCGTAATCCGTGGTTTGTTATATATTCTGTCATTATTGTTGAGTTTCAAATCAGAGAGGAAATCGAGGTAAGCTCAGAAACACAAGTGTCATTATATTGTTGCACACTAACATCTAAACCTGCAGCCATCTGTTACAAGTCTGCCATTTGAGAGATTGTTACTTATCAAGGAGACAAAGGGACTCAACACCCTCAGTTTAAAAACAAAAAGGAACGTTACTTTTATTTGAACTTGCCCCCCCCCCCTCTGATAGATCACAACAATCAAAGATAGGAAGTTTCAAAGTTGGCAAAGTCATAAAAGAGGAGAAATTACGCCCAATATAGAGCTGCAATATTTAACGTGCAGCCCACAAAATACAACATCAGATTAATGGATTTGATGCGTGAGGCTAGCATGCTTTGACCAATAAGAAAAACAAAAGACTATTGTGATTAGCTGTAGAACTATTGCTATGAATATAGTGACACTTGTTTGAACCTACAACCTAAACAAAGAGGGATGGATACGAGAAAAAGCAAAACCTATACAATATAATGCAATCTAATACCGCACCATCACAAACTGTGGACTCAAAAAGGACCGGAGTTGAATCAGCACCTATGTGACACAAACTGAACATTATAAACTTCACAAAGGTAGTTTTTATTGCAGGGCTATCAGGTTGCATTACAGAGCGATTTTAGATTGCATTAAATTGCATAGATGTTGCTGTTGTTGTACCTGTATTTAGATAAAATAAACCTCTAAAATGCTCAGCGCAGAATATTACTTATGTGTATTTTTCACAGTATACTAAGTTGCCAAATATTTGTGTGTAACACTGAAGACAGAAAGAAGTGAGGAGTGAGTTTTGTGTCTATAATAAAAAAAAAAAAACACTGACTGAGACTTAATACGATACCCATTATTGCCACGTTATTCATAGATGCTTAGTGCAAACTCTTTGTGAACTATGATTCCCAGCCAACCAGTGTCCTTCTGTCAGCACCAAGTTGACTACAACCGCTGAGTCGATGAAGCTACTACGAGGTAAATATATTTACGAGGAAATCGAGAATCTCACAGACCCCTGGTCGCTTCTCTTCGATGACGAATATAAGAATATGTCTAACAATTCTCCCCCCTAACCCGCCAAGTGCAATTTCACACAATATACAGTACACATATTATATGTAGACCAGTTAGAGACTATTGCTTTAACAACTGAGATTAGAAAATACGAAAGAAACAAACAAAAAAAGCACATAATGTGGCTATGTAGCCGTACAGTTCTTCAGGACATTTAAATTAACATACTTCCATTTTGAGATGAAAATAAGATAGGAAACAAATTCACAGAAGCTTCAGGTGATATAGAGCAATGGGTCTCTGGCTATAACAAGACCTCGGTTGCCTGATTTCTGTACACAACATCTTTATATACATCATCGTGATCCCATGTCAATCAGGTTGATATTCACCCTTTTAAAAACCATTTCAAGTCCCTTTTTCTTTTATGTTTATAACCATTTCAAAGTGTTAAAATGACTCAGTAGTCCAAGCATCATCCTTTCACTGTCAATTGGCACACCACCTTTAATTTTTTTACGGGCTGTCCCTCTCCTCCCATTGAGTGATGCAGCTGTCTGTCAAACATCTGGCCCAGGTGTCAAGCCTTGGCCTCCAACATCTCGAGGAATAGTTTGTGCATGGGGACTTTGCCCTGCATTTTGATGCCGTAGAAGTGCTGGACGGCCTTGGTGGCGGTCTGCCGGAGCAGAGGCAGGGTCATTAGCAACTTGCCTGCCCGTCGAGGGTCCTCTGGGTGCTGGGAGCCCTCAAAGTCCTGCAGAGCCTCGTGGAGAGAATCCTGCAGCCTTTGGACGGCCTCGATGTTCTCTATATGCATGGAGTCTGGAGCAAGAAAGGTGGTGGGAAGGGATGGAAGGAAGAAGAAAGAATATTTCTATTATCCTTATTACTAAAGCTTCATATTAAATGACAAATGTATTGAATGAAAGCAAACATTTTCTATCGATCTGCAGTATGACAAAAGAGCTACAACAACAAGGTGGTGTTTTGCCGCAGCATCGGCTGCCTTTAAAGTCAGTCTTTGCAAACATGCAATTTTGGAGAGAGGTTTTCTCTTGGTAGTAGTTAATGACGCTCCTTAAATAAATGCCTATGCGTGGCCAGGGCTCTAGGGAGAGAAAGGGAGAGGTACTGTAGGTCTGTATAAATATACGGTGGGACAGGAGAAAGATTCATTTCTTCTGGTATCATGGACCACATACATCCCCCCCTGCTAATGAATTCAGATGGCTGCATTACTAGGATATCGTTCAGCTGAATGATGGCGGCAGATGGCCTTCATTTCCATAAGAAAGAGCAGTTGGCCCCCTTATGTATAGGCTCTAAAATAAAACCAGTTGAGACTTATTAAAAACTGCTCTCTATGTATAAGTCTACAAGTCAGGGACAAAAAAAAACAGGCTTGTCCTCCAAAGGACAAGCTGACAGAGAGCGTTTTAATGGACAAGCAGTGGTTTGCTTTCAACCAATTTCACTGCACAGATTTACATATCATTTAGTGTCGGGTCTAATCCGCCTATGTATCATATGCGCAATTCATTAACTGATTGATACAATTGTGCACAACACAATGTGAATTCAAGTCAGTATTATAATTGAATTTGAAACGATTCATCTTGTTATATCGAACAGAATAAGAGCGACTCGTATCATCCTCAACACACCGTATTACTGACGGTGAACCAAACGTGGCGGCTGATTGAAGTGAATTAGATCAGCTCCGCTATGTGTCGTGAAAGTTGTAGAGGGAAGTAAGGCCGCGTATAAACATGTAAATGAGGCAGAAAAAAGGAAAGTACAAGGCTAATTATGTTCCTAACTGACTGATTAAGTCTCTTTTACCAGTCGCCTTCTGTGTAAATTGCGTTTCTATCTTGGGAAATTAACTAGGCTATGTGGACCGCACATGTGTTCCAGCTCTCTTCATTTGAAACCTTCATGTTAATACTGATCTGATCCTCGTTTGGCTGTGTGAGCACATGTGTGTGAGTGTGAAGCAGAGAGGGGCGGGGGGGGGGGGGGGAGACGACATGTTTTTTCAAACGTGTGTCAGTGTGTGTAAATGCACAGGGAGAGCATTTTCATATGTGCGTGTGTGTGTGTGTGTGTGTTGAAGGATGTTAGGGGCGGAATGCAAAACTAACTTTGAAGAAACAATTTCCATGTAATCCGTCAGCAGCCTGGCTTCAATCCCATCGATACTCCGCTAATTACAAAATCAATGGCCATGAATTTCCACAGCTGTCACACCCACAGGACCCCTGGAGCCGAAGCTCTCCGAGGCTGTGTTCAAACGAGCCGAAGCTGCCCTTTCGCCCTCCCTGAGCCTCCCCCTCAACCCCTGCCTTCCTCTCTCACACTTCTCCCTTACCTTTACATCCCTGTCTTTCCATCAACCCCCCACCCCCCCCGCCCCTTCCCTCCGGCTCTCCCCTTCCCATTTATCCTCCCCTCTCTCCACTCTCCCATGGAGAGTTTGTCATCAGAAGACTAAAGCTCTGGCCTCAGCATTTTTCATTTTTCAGTCAGGCAGGAGAAAAGACTCCTAACAGGCATTGATTAGTGGGGGACAGCCTGGCCTCATGAAAAGCAAACTGTCGATACGGGCGCAGCGTCTTCACATTGGAACAAACGAGGCCCGTCGCTCCCCAACGCTCATTCCACTCCACTTAACACATTTTATTGACAGCCCCTGTTTTCCTAATGAAATGCTAAATATATCTCCCTCGGCTGTGGCGCGCTGGCAGCCACTGTTATGGAGATGAAGAGAATGAGAGCGCAATGTGACAGTCTCACACACACACACACACACACGCACACACGTATGTGCACAAAGTTAAAATAGAGATGCACACACACACTCTCACACACAGAGAGCGTTGAATTAAACAACCGTGCTCCTGACCTTTTTGTCCCCTCTTATCAGGCCTCCTTCAGCGTGGAAGTGATCGGCTCGCCAGATAGAGACAATCACTTGCCATTTTTTGTTTTATTTCTTTGTTTGCTTTAATTGAATGCCAACTATCTAGATTTATTTAAGATGTAATATAGAGATATACCTTCCTGCCAAGCTCATGACACCAAAATAAAGGATGTTTTGGCAACTGACTGCAATTTGCAATAAAAATCCAAAGTTCTTGATGATACCTTTAAAACATATCATTTTAAAAGTCAAGTACCTAAACCAAAAGTAATTAATGTTGAACACTTTGTTTTATAGAGTAAGTTCTAAAATAGTTTCTATTATATTTTCCTTAAATTTCCACTTTAAGAAGCTTTAAGTGTTAAAAAATCTCAAGCATTCATCTTATTCCAGGTTTTCACTGACTCAAGTATGATCAAATAACAATATTCTTGATGTCTTCCCACATTTCCCCAAAATTCATCCTGAAATATTTGGTATATTTGGAAACTTTGGTGTCTCTACTACAATGTAAAATAAAGTTCTGTGTGTCTGGACAATGTTTGGCAGCAGCACATTCACTTCATAGTGACCAACAGTGGGATTGAGGAGTTAACTGTACCCGAGTTGGCGAGGGCGATGGCTTTGAGCGTGACGAACTCTTCCTTCTCCATGCGCAGCTTCTTGTAGCGTCGGACCAGCGGCAGGATGGCGACGTGCAGGTCCAGCAGGCCTGAGATCCTCGCCTGCTCCTCGTCCACCACGTAGTCCTCCGCGTACACGATCTCGTCCTCACAGGGCAGCGAGCGAAACACGATGCTCAGCACCAGGATCTCCATCCAGGCACTCTGCAGTAGACTCATCTGGTCTGCCAGCGAGAGAGTGGAAAAACCTGCAGAATTGAAAAGAAAATGTATTATTGTTTTGGGGAGATTTTCTTTCCAGGTATTGCTGCACTCACACTGCATAACCACAATACGAATCATGAGATAAACCCATTAACCTCAATGCACTGTGACATCTTGGTCCTAAGGATGTTTTATGGGCTGTGTATACAACCCGGTATAATCCCTGGAGAAGTCCAACTTGAAACAGAGGCCGATGACTGTATGTGGTGGCTTAAGGGAGGAATATAAATCAGTCAAGTATGGAGGCCTTTGAAACATGAGCCACGGGCGCTTCAACCGTCGACTGAGACTCTGCAAGTCCCCACATAAGCACATGAGACACCGGCGTAGTGAGGACAAATCCACTCTTAAACCTCACCATCTCTTATTCACGTCATGGTACAGAAGAGAGAATAATATATGAATTCTTCTTCAGAACAAAATACGTGAATTCTGGATTTTAAAATGTACTAAATAAAAAGCGGCCTCTGTCACTTGATCAGTATTTTCTGGTTTATGTCACCTTCAGGGTTCTTTCTTTATATAAAGTGAATCAATTAGTCGCGTCAATTTTCAAGAACGAGGCAAATAAAGGCAATCTGGATTTATAATAAGGCCAGAAAGGAATAAACAAGGAGTTTAGGGGATTACATTT
The DNA here is from genome assembly GCA_032191485.1 of Leptoclinus maculatus. NCBI lineage: Eukaryota > Metazoa > Chordata > Actinopteri > Perciformes > Stichaeidae > Leptoclinus > Leptoclinus maculatus. The sequence goes on along the minus strand of JAVDOI010000003.1, from coordinate 29,157,586 downwards.
GTCTTCAAAAAACAAGAAATCTTAAGAAAACAAATTTCAGTCAAAGTATGGATGTGTTAAGGTCAACAACAACAATCAACAACAACATCCATTACTGTTGAGTGATGGAGATTACAGTTTGATGTGTTGAGTATAGATTTTTCTTTTTGTACTGAAAAAATATGTTTTGAAAATATGGTATTATAAAGTGCCCTTGATTGGTTGTAACGTTACCTATAACTCTATTTGTGACCATTTGTCTTGTAAAGTCACACGACTAATTGATGAACTTTATAGAAAGTAACCTCAAATACCACCCCGATGAAGGAAAGATGTCGGAAAACGTTTGGGGAGTAAAGCACAGTGTATTTAAAGAAGAGTTGTATTTGGTTTTAAGCCCACATTCATACACATAATTGCAGGACTTCTCTTTAAATGCACTGCATTAGTATTATTGCAGAGAGACATAACGGGGTGGTGATGTGAAAGATTTTCAATCCAGCAAAGGTGAGACAAAACAGAAACATATTCCACCTGATAGACACCCTCTTGATCCTTTTGTCTCTTGTGTTCAACCTTCTGCACTCGAGGTAACAATCCATCCAAGATCTCGAGGTCGACCCATCAACTCTCTTCTCCAACATTCACACCCGCCACATCAAACAGACGGATATCTGAAAGGACCTCAAGCGCCACAATACCTTTCACTGCTCTATAGTGAATAGGAAGGTGATTGGGGGTATTGACCCATGGGCCTTGAACCCACCACGCTGCTTACTTAAATCTGAGGTTGTGTGGAGGGGAACGGGGCAGGTTGACTTAAAAGAGGTCCTCCCGATGGTTCTTATCAAGCAAATAGAGAAACGACGGGGAGAGAGAGAGAGAGAGACAGAGAGAAAAGAGTGCTGGGGGTGTCATTGATTAGTAGATTGTAATCAGTCCACCGAATGCGAAAGGGGGATCGATCCAAGCCTCAGATCTGACAAACAGACAGTTGATGGAGGACATCCGGTACACGTTTAGTGGGGGGATGGAGGGACTACGGGATCACTGAATGTAGATACTGTACGCTGCATCAGGGATTCAGGAATTTACTCTCCATCCCCAAAAGACAAGAAAATTAATGGCTTTAATCCCATAAGGTGTAGTCATAATAATGAGGGAGGACTAACGACTAAAACATATTACATGTGTGGACAAAATGAGTAAGAAAATTAGAGCAATGATTCAGAGAAAAAGTAATGCTTATTATGAGTGTTTAACGAATCAAACCTCCTCTGAAAAAAACACTCATAAATCATTTTTATTCTATCTTTTGGGGCACCATTTCTTTTACTCAGCGTTTTATATTTCTACACTTCTTTACAAATTTTGTGAAATAGGCATCACCCCTCGCTGTCTCCTCCTTTTCTTTATCATTCTTTTCTTTTGCCCAGCCTGTGTGTGTTTTTTTTTTCTTTCCACTCAATTTACTGAAGCGATGGAGTGACTTCCTGGCTCCCTGGGGGTCGCCCCGGAGCTTCAGGTGTGTCGCCCGGAGGTGGCTGAGTTAAGTGTCGCTGTGGAGGGTGATTCCCCCTGATGAAATATCAATATTTCACCCTACTGATTTGCTGCCGTTTGACCAAACATGACACAATATTGAACAAACTAGGGAATGTCTCTGTCTCCATCTCTGCAGTTTTCTCCCCTTGTGATGGCAAAAAGCATGAACAGAGACAAGGATACCACAGGCTTCCACTACACTGTGTGAACTTTAATTATTATCTACTATGCTGCCCTACAACGGCGAAGAGCAGTAAAAGAGAAATTAAGGAAAAACTGTAAAGTGTACAGGCTGGCAGGGAAACTAGACTATACAGGATACTTAAAAATGCAGATACTGCACTCTGCATTTGGACGAAATCGAAATAAAAATCAATCTACAGTTTAATACATTTAATTATGTGATTTAAAGGCAACTTAAACTCACCAAATTGTGTGAATTCACTAGAGTAAGAAGCTGAGATGGCAGTTACTGACACTCTGCTGAGCTAGGCTATTACCTCAAACTAGCTTAGATTAGCTGTGGCGACTGCCTCATGTAGTTTTGTTGTTTAACAAACTGACTCACCAAAAAATTGGTTCAAAACTATTTTCAGTTAGAGATAAAGCGGGCTAGGTAAATTTACCTTTAGCTAAAGCTAGCTGGTGAGAGAGCAACATACAGCTATCTTGCTTTAGCTACTTGTCCGAGTTAGCCAGAGTTTGTGTACTGTGGTTTGGTTTTCAGCTCCGTTTTGTCGTCATTGAATACTGTACATGCTGTTTTTATAAATGTTATGCATTTTAATGGGATGATGTTTTTTCTCTTACACCTATAAAATCAGAAATTCATATAGGCTACTAATTTGCAACAGCAAGTGGAAGTGTTTTTGTTGCCTAAACCTAACTAACCACAAGAGGGACTTGCAAACACCGGTCTCCAGTTTCAAAGTGCATTTTGCGCTGAAATTAGTGATGGTGAACAGAATGTGACAGGTCATACTGAACCACTGCACCATATGATTTAACAGTATATCATGTGCCTATTTCTATAAAGGCATCACTCCGCAGCATACCATGGGATGTTAGTGATTGTTTGCAGAAAGGAAGAGTGCTCTGGCTTTGCAACAGTACAGTAGAGGTACAGATCAGATAAGTAATTGAATCCCTATTCAGTGCAATGAAGAGACTGAGTGGTTGGCAGTGAAGCTTGAAGCTGTCATTGAGAGCTAGGTCTAAAACAGACAGCAGTTCACTCTCTATTCATTTAGTATCATTACAGGCCTCCTAAGAGCCCTAATGGGCCTAATAAAAAGACAGAGGTAATAATGAGACTAGAGGGCCCTATGTGAGCCGTAGGAGTAGGAGGGGGAGAGCCAGGGGAGCAAGAGAACAAGGAAGCCAGAGAGTGTGTGTGAAAGATATGATAGTAGTAAGAGTCTGTGTGTGTGTGAGTGGCAGAGCAAAAGAGAGTAAAGAGGAAGAAAGCGATGCTGAACTGACTGAACATTAAATACCAGAGGGCGCTGAATGCTGTTGCCTGGAATATAAATCTACACATGTTGTGTGCACTTAAATGGTCTGTGTGTGTGGGTATGTGCGTGTCAACAGCTGCACAAAAGAGTGGCCACCTCTGACCACATTACAACCGTGCTGCTGTTCCCATTTTTTTCATGACAGTGCGTGTAACATACAATCAATGGCAGCCTGGCGATGAGTTACAGCCTTCCTCTCCAGCATGTTTAACTTGGGCTTCTGCTTCAAAACGCAGCGGAAAACCACGTCTCCCAAGAGCGTTGTTTTTGAAGGAAAACTTGTTTTTATTTGTTTTATTTCTAAAGCTTCTAATTTCTATTTGGTGCCAATATTTGCTTCTCCCATCTGGAGCAAACTTGTGCACATTAAAGTGAGTTGCCGTGAGCCCGACTGTTCGTCACAAATAGTTTAAGTCTTCAAAATGACAACATGTAACATATTCAGCATTGCATGTTTCCTCCCAGGTCTCCACATCTGGATGTTGAAGGACTTTTACATTAATGGAGCGATTTGCAGTAATGACTCTTATTACCTCATCGTTAAGGCCATTTGCGCAGTGGGCTATGAGTGTAATGGTGGGAGTGGACTGTTAAACTGTAGGGACCCCTTTTGTCTTAATCGTTACTTGGTGACACTCTGACCCGGTGGCCCCGGGTAAAATGTCCCCAGAGTGTCACACATACCCCTTTAATAACTCTGTCAGGTCTGGATTTAGATCTGCATAGCACAGAAGATCAATAGTTATACGTAGAAAATGTAACTGAAAAATATGACGGTTGAATTAATATCTGCATCTGATTAAAACGAAGAATTTGATTGTGGATCACTCTCTAAAAAATAGCTGGGAAATGGGTGATACATCCACAGGTAGGAAAACACATCTCAAGTTGCTTCATTTAGTTGTCTGGTTTTTATGAATAGATTAATTTACTACGTGACATTGCATTATAGTTTATATTATTTTGATAAGTGAATAATCGTTTCAGCTCTTTGGTTCCAGAGTCTTATAATTTTCTTTATGTTTTACATTAGTATAAATTTAATATATTTGGGGTTTTATGCTCTTGGTTATCTTGCACTTTGGGAAATTGTGATGGCCATTTATTTGATTAATGGAGAGACAAATTAGCAGTTAATTGATAATGAAACTTGCTTACTGCAGTGCTACATTGCATTCAAAAAATGTTGACTTGGCGACATGTGCAATTTTGTATATCTTATAGTTGATTGGATCAATGGGTTGTATCTGAGTGCAACCTGCGCTCCCTTCAAACAATCTGGAGCCCAAAGTGTCTGTTTCAACTGAGAGCGATAAAAAGAAACGAAGATCTCAGAACATTTTGCATAACAAGTCTAATTTAAGAATTCGTCAACAAAAAACGGGGAAATCCATCAGTATTTCCCTAAATAAATCAGTTTTACTGTGTAGTCTCCTTAAGTAAGTAAGTAAGAGGATTGCCTTCTTTAAGTCTGGGATTGAAATGGAATACATTGACACAGGGGCGGATCCCCCCCCCCCCAGACTCTCCCACCCTACCCAGTCAAATCACAGGTTTCAGCTGCTCTTTATTGATTAGATTTTAGAATATGGGACTAGCTTCTCCCTTAGGTGCAGATGAGTAGCAGATGTTAATTATCCTGTGTGAGCCTGTGTGTGAGTGTCTGTGTGTGTGGGGGGGGGGGGGGGGGGGGGAGGTTTATGTGTGTGAAACAGTCGGTGAACTACTTCAGTAATCTCATACTGTATCGTTCCAGCAAATTAAAGTACAAATGTGGGTTTACTTTCTTACTTTACCAACAACATATCATCTATGAATCCCCTTTCATGAATAAAATCTCAGTAATTACCACATTTTTTGATTTTTTACCCAAACAACTGGTCAGATAATCCTAGTTCTATATGCCATAAATGTATTTGTCCATAACGCTGTAAAAAAAATCATATAAGTGCTTGAAATGGTTGAATCAAGAAATATAATATGAATCCGAAAACGATATCCCAGACAACACAATCATTCATTAGCAGTCATGTCTCTCTACCTGGGATATGTTTTGCCCAACCGATGATGACCACCAGTTCGCGGTCGGCCAAGTCGCACAGCGTGGTCAGGGCCTTGATGTCTCCGTCGGGCATGGTGGGGTCAGGCATGGCATAGATCTTCTCTGGCTCCACCACCAACAGATGGGAAACGATCTTCGTCACTGAAAGACGGATGCAGAAATGGAGAGAGAGAGAGAGAAGAGAGACGTGTTGTGAGACAATTTTAGGACAAAGCATATAGAGAAATGACAAAAAAAAAAAAAATACATCTGCAAAGTGTTAGTCCAGCATGTCATAATAAACGGTGCTTAGTCATAAAAGTAGCAGGTTAGCCTGGTGATGAATCTGATAATAGCATAACTGATCACAGTCTCTTTCTCAATGACAATGAAAATCCATCTACCAAAAAAATGTCACTGTACATCGTAAAATGAAGACATTTCTAATTGCAGTCCTCCAAGTCCCAACATTTCCATAAACGCCCAAAGTTGGGAAATTGCTGCTTTGATATAAAAGGAAAAGCTTTTCTGTATTGCTAAGCTGCCACCCAAATCTGCAACAATAAACTGTGCGACTCACATGGCTTTTTGGCTGGAGGGGGAATGCCGAGGCCGAGGTAGGCGCTGTTCTCTGCGTCCAACCTCCGTTTGTACTTCTGTCTCCCCCCTCTCACCCGGTCCAGACGCACACCTGCAAAAAACACACATACATGTAGAAATGGTAGCTACCCCCAAAAGACATTTTAAAGCCAATTTTATGCAGTTACATCATTTACTTTATCTGAAACTACTTACAACGATAAAAGACTATTTGCATATATTTTGCTGAGTCATACATCTCAAGGATCGCTCCTCACAGCAGCCCTCTGCTCCTAAATGCTTAGAATGCAGGGATCAGATTTCATGCATGTACCTGTATGTATGTGATGCAGGAAATAAGGATTTGGACTACTTCTGAATTATCATATACAGCATGTGGCCAGAAATGTTTTTCCTAGTTTTAGTATATATTGCTAACTGGAATACCAAGCACGTTAAAGAGGCCTTTCACATAATGTAGTAATTTACTCCTGTGTAACTAATTATAAATGCATACATTGTAATCAAGTTTTTTCTCCTTTTAAATGAAATAGTTCAATACCTCCTTGTTGCAGATGGAAGAGTGTAAGTACCTAGTTAGTATACAAACAGACATATCGGGGATTATCTTGGAAGCCACCTCAGAGGACACATCAGACGCACCATATGTGCTGGATTTACACCCTTGTATTAAAAGTTGTTTGAGCATTGAGAGAGAGCGAGCAAACAGACTTTACATGGTCAAGCGGAATTGAGTCGTGTGAGATTTCCCAGTGACTCGTATAAATTCCTTTGATTCCCCTGGAAACAAAAGAATCCGATTAGGATGGTCTTTCAATTTCCTGACACCGACTATCCACTAACCTAATTACCCACCGTGCCCAGAGGGAGCTCATCCTTCCCAGCAAACACAGTGAGATCATTTTATGCCTGGCAGATTGAAGCTAAATCGAGAGCCCCTCTCCTAACACAGCTTTCCATTTGTACGCCTTAAAGTAATCAATAAGGCTTGCAAATAGACTTCTTGTTCTTTGAACACATGTGGATGTGGTTTTAATTAGTCAGTTAGGCAGCTAGGAACTGTGTTTGCGACAGATGGAGCTTAAGTATAGCTGTTTTCACCATTACTCTTGGTTAAGGTAAATTCAAAATTATAAATTGTGCTTCAGGAAACAGTGCGCATGTACTTCAGATATTAAATCAATTTGAAAGCTTCTCTCTATCTAATGACACACATAGGCCTAATAAAGGGATATGCAGTGAGTAAAGGCTTTCACAACAATAAGCTTGTGTGATGCAGAAACGTATTAATTAAGCAGGTGTATACCTTAAATTCATGAACTATAGACTTGTCAGACTAAGTGACAGCAAATTGTTGATGCTTCTGTCTACTACCATCCTCACATGCATGCACACAGAAGCAAACACACACACACACACACACACACACACACACACACACACACACACACACACACACACACACACACACACACACACACACTGTTTTCCCCGCTGCAGGCTGCAGGGTCATGTGGCTGCGACAAGCGACAAGTGACCAAACAGCCGGAGTTAGAATTCCAAAATCCGCGGGGGCTGTTTGAACTGGAACATCCAACTGGCCCATAATTAATAGACGCTGACAAGAATTAAGAGCTCAGCGCTAACCAGTTTCAGTTTACAGCTTAGCGGCGCTGCAAACGGCAGAGACCCAAGGCAGGAGGGCAGACAGAATGACAGAAAGGAAGAAAAAAACAGAGTGAGATAATGTTGAGGAATGGGAGGGTCGGGGTATAAGACAGGACAAGCTGCTGTTTTGGGCTGAATGTATCAGTTTTCTGCAAGATCTCTGTTTTCCTTTCTCTCACTTTCCCTTCCGTCTGTCTCTTTTTTCTCTGCCGTTCAGCATCGGGTGTACATCTCCCTCCCTGACAGCTATGCCTGTCCCAGCCAGCGCCTGATCCAACCAGTGCGGGATTATCTCCTCCCCATGTGATACGGCACAGTACTGAGAATCTGACCACAACAAGACAGCTGGATGAGGCCCCTCGTAGAGGGGCTGGGAAGGAGGGTGGTTGTGTCATCGTCAGCGCCACATTCCACACCTCAGGCCCAAAACCACAGCAGCCTCCATGCTCCAAGAAAACCAGGAGAGGTCGTGTCTCTGTAGTGTGAGACATGGGGGCAACAGATCACCTTGAAAGCATCAAGATATATATATTTTTTTTTTTTTTTAACGATTGCTGGCCTCTTAAAAAGTGTGGCAGCCAAAGTATGGATGCAGGGGTGAGGAATGGGAGGTGGTGTTGTGTGCTGAATGTTATGAGCTCGGTAAGATCATAGAGTACACTACAGTGTGCCCCTAATATAAGAGACGACCTGAGACACAAAGATACTGGTTGACAGTCCATCCTTGCTCAATGTGTGTGTGTGTGTGTGTGTGTGTGTGTGTGTGTGTGTGTGCATTTGTGTTGAAAGACGATGAGGCATGTTTGCATAGGAACAATCTTTACGGCCACCTGACCCCGGCTTCCCTTTCACATTCAATATCTTTATTGACTTGCGCAACCTTAAAGCACATTCCCGATTGAAGTGGCTGTGTTTTCCTTTATGTGGCGGCCGCTGTGAGTATGTATGTGTCATGTGGATTTATTTCAGTCTTTTAATGTGTTTATCATTTATTTGGATCCCTATTCTTTCCAACAACGTAGTTTCCAATCATACTTTTATGTCCATATAAAAAAAAAAAAAAAAGCATACAGCCAGGTTTGTAGCCAGGATTTCAGGTATAATTAATTCCTACACAAACAGCAAAAATAAAGTCACTAAATTGTCGTAACTGCTTGGACTTGTCACATTTATTTATTCAGTTAACTGTAATTACACTTCCTGTAAATCTCATTAAAGTGCACCTTCTCCAGCTGCCAGGAACAAAATTCTTGTAGGGAAATAATGAATCATTAAAAAAAATAAATGTTGGTGGTTATATCAGGATTAAATGTATTGGAATTACACTACGAAATACTCACCATGTGTAAGGTTCTGTTTAAATTATAGCATGTAACTCCCCACTGTTGTTAAAACCCTAACATTTCCACATAAATAAATGACTTGACATGACTTCTGTGACCTCAATGGCTACGAGCCTGCACACTGTATAAAACCAAAAAAAAACTAGAAAATACAGAACAGATTAAACGTAAACTAAGTTATAATAAATTAATATTAAATAATACAAATAATAAAAAGAGTACCGATCAAAAAGTATCACAAAGAGATTCATTTGTACTATGCAGAAGCTCTACAGCCAACAGATTTCATCACACTAAAGTGCACGTGGCTCATACAGTGTGTATGAAGCCAGTGTACTATATGTTACTATATGAACATGTGCTTGCGCGTGTGTATGTATCTCACGCAACTATTTTCAGCCGCTCACCTGTCAGAGGCGCTTCTTTCTAGAGAATGTGTCAGAATTGGCTGGCTGGCTAACGCTGCCAAAGGGAGATTAGGAGGTCCCTATTTTAGCTGGGAAAAATCAGAGGGATGCAGCGTGCGCCCCCTCCTCCACAGTCGCTCACCCTTTAAACTTCGAAGGGACCTTGCCCTTCCAGAGCTACTTCTGAGGGCCAAGCCTGCGCGCCCGCAAAGGGCTAAAGACATCGGACAGCTTTTGTTTGATTGCAGAAGGAGAGGGAGGGCAGAGGAAAATGGGTGTGGGACGAGGGGAGGAGGGGGGGGGGGGGGGGTATCAGGATGGCGTCCCACCTGCTCTAACCCCCAACGGGCTGACAAGACAAAGCAGGAGTTGTTCCCCCATAACCGCACACACTGGCATGGCTCTCTTTATCATGTTTTACACTTTTCATAAATCTGAGCCGGCATGTCGCGAGGGGTATTAACTGTGCATTACAGAACCGCGCTGACCACAAATGATGGCCGGGTCGATTCAGGATCCCTGGTGTGCTGGTGTAGCAGGTGTTCGCACAAATTGTTGCATGTTGGAGTGAATGAAGAGAAAAAGACATAGCGAGTGCCAGCAGGAGGACATGGACCTCAAGGTCCGAGCTCATGCCACTTGTCAGGGTTGTGATATACATTTCGTACTTGAATGTGTGTGCTATGAGTACCGGGGGTCAGCACTTCGCTAAATCCCCTTCTTCAGAGGAACACGTGTTGGCCTCCGTGTCTGATCTATCACCTGCCAGGGCAGCGAGGACAGGCCAGTGCGGAGCCTCTGGGTGGGCGCTGACACTCAGCTGCAGTCTTGCCAGCTACTCTGACACCCTAAAAAGCAAACAAGTCCTCTACATGTGCTGTTAGATAGACAAGTTTGCGTTACAAGAAAAACATCAAGTGGCAAGGGGGCATTCTGTCTTTAAAGTTGAACTGCCTTGTATCCACAGACGGTGAGCAATACAGGCAAAATGTAATCAGTTTTTTTAACGTAAGTTGCTCAAATGTATCGCCTAAGACATCAAAGGCCCCCATACAGTATAGACCTTTGCAATATCTTTATTTTGATGATGTAATCTTAGTGTATGGATTGGTTTCTGATCTAAGCCTATTGATTGGAAAGGGACCTGACAGTCTGTGATATTGGATATGGCTCTACTAATCTTTTGTGTATGTGGCTGGAGGAAAATAAGGCTGTAACGTTATCCCGGTAGCCACGTTCGCTCAGGAAAGACTGCTGATCCCTATCTGTGGTCGGGAGAGGGCGAGACAGCGGTGTAGGTTGCCAAAATAGCCTGGCAGCTTGTATTTATTCACCACATTACAGCGGTGTCAGAAAATCCCCACAAGCAAAGAATACGCCGCAGAAACACTGAGCTAACACTAAAACCGACGAGCATTGACTTCAGAAGAGGAAGTGTCTTTGGTTGAAATTGTAAAAATATTCTGTCATGACAGAAACTCAGTCGGCCTACAGGGGTTGTACACTTATTTTTCAATAGGACCTATTTTTTTAAACATGCCAACGTGAAACTTTTTTCAAGAATTTGTTCCAGCACTAAAACTACAAAAATCAAAAAAAAAAAAATCTTCTATCTCCAGCAGAAAATACCAGGACTGACTCACATCACAAAGTGAAAGAAAACGCTATTTCAGTCCAGAAGATTCTTGCATCATTTAACAGCATACAGTAATGCTATTGGGTCATTAGCGCTGCTATTAGCTGCGGGCACTGACTCCTGGCAGTCGTGACTGACACCATACCTTCCGCGGGTTGTAATTATGTGAGAATTTTTCCATTGGTCGTGTGACCTTTTATCAGCCTCAGCTGGACATTTAAGGGGTCAGTGAGCGAGGCTGGTTTTCTCAAACGGACGTTACCTTCCACCCAGCTCATCCAGGGGCTCTGCTGAGGCGCAGCAGTAAAGCAAAGATCTGCAAAGAAGTCTGTCATCTACAATAAAGGTGTGAAATTCATTTCTTCTCACAAAAATGTGGTCACTCAAATCCAAACTGGCGTAACACAGAAAACACACGAGACTATCAAGCAGATATGACGTCTATCACTTTAATTTACGGACTCATTTTGCTTCCCCTACTCCTTGCTCAAGTGTGTTGAGCTGTTACTTCAGAACAGTCGAGGTGTTTGGGCCGACACCGGACTCTAAAACGCACCTGAAGCCACCGAACCGGGCTTGAGAGCTGAAGTCGGCTGATTAGCGGCAGGTGTTACGGGGAGGAGGGGCTCCCCCTGTCCACCAATGGTGCTGGTCTATAACTGTAGCAGCTGGCACTTTATAATTCAAGATGGCATGCTTAGAGCGGAGCTTAGAGGGTCCTGGTGGAAATATTAGACACTTTTAGAACGACTGATCTCATAAGTTCTCTCAACATCTTCTGCAGAGCGAAGCCTTTCTTAGGATACCGCTGCAACTGAAACAAGTCAAACTTTGTGATGTCGTGAGCAAGGGAATTTTGTAATACGAGCGATAAGCATTCACGAGGAAATAACTCGAAAATGTTCGTGTTTTAGTCCATATGTGTATGCTAATAGCTGTAGAATCTTAAAATAGAAAAAGAGGTTTACAATGAAACATGTGGTGGTAAGTTTCCTTCTCACATGACGCCTGCATTCATATTACACTATGTGATTATTCCTTTTCCATGACCAGCCCTTGGCCACTTGTTACATGGTGATCTCATTACATGAAGTAGGGCAAGCCGCTGTCCCCCACTGATTCCATGATCAAAGCCCCCCCACGTCTGTAAGAGGCCACGCCACAGCACTATGCCACGATTAAATGTCCTTTTTCCTTTTAATTGAATGCCATCACTTTCAGAGAATCACCTACTGTGCTGCTTGTCGCGGCGGCTGTGATGCCGCGTCTCAGGAGCAGCAGGCGGTGGAGGCTACAGATTCCCCCTCTCACACACACACACACACACACACACACACACACACACTGACTGTCCACATCAACGGCTTAGCTCGGCCCGCCACAAACGACACCCCACCGTTTTTCCGCTAAGCATGCGCTAATAGTTTCAGCTTTATTTCTGAAGCAACTTTGTTTTTTCTGGCTGAGAGTCAAAGCCTCGGTGTTAGATATTTGGGCCGGGATGAAGACATCAAGAGTGCAGCGCATTTATAAATAGTGTTGCAATGTGCAATGGCAATACAATGGACGACCCTTCATTCTGAGATGAACAGACACAGCTACGCCGGTACACAGAGAAGTTGTATTAGTGGAAGTAAACCAAGAGCCTGACATACAATCTTGTGTTACCGCCACAGATTGCAGTTAACTGCTGCTGCCTTCTATTATGAGTTGTGTTTGGTGCTGGCAGAACACAACGAAACTGCTTGGCCATGGTTTATTTTAGGACATTTACGACCGTTGTGTGTCTAAGTTCAGTCTATAAACAAATTCTTAAAAAAATAGTTGGTAGAGACTTGGTACTTGGGAGATACATATCATACAATCAGGGCGGACGGCAGAGGGCTAAACTTAAATCAGTCTTCAAACTGGGTTACAGCGATATATTTAATGGAGCCTAATGCTCATGTCCAATTGAAGTATTAAAAACACATTACTATGGAGCAATCATTTGTCAATTAAACTCAGACTCAGTGTTGGTTTGGTGGATCAAAAGCAAGAGTTTTCAAAGTCGGACTCTGTGGCCCCCCTTCAGAAAACAATCGAGATAATCACGTCCCCCCAATGCAGAAGTTCTTTATAAAGAGCGTCTCTATGGTTTTTAAGCGTATTTATGGACGTTTATTATTCACGGTTAAGATCTAGGACGTTATCCTCGGAGAATGTACGAACCATGAATTAAAAAATATGTGTTTTATCTCTGTGTGTTCTGTTTTAACTGAGTTATGACTTTGGGAAGGAGTCTATATTTTGATGTTAATCGCAGCAATGAGGGCGCGAAGAATTTGTAATAATCTTTCACGAGTTGTGTGTCAAAGACACTTCTCCAGCTCCAACTGCTGACAATCAAACTATAATAACTTACTTCCCGTTGTTTTCAGACTACCTGCATTTACCCGTCCCTATGTTTTATTTGCAGATTTTTATTAAAGGAAAGGTCAGAGAGAGAAAAAGAGAATAGAAATCAAACACATGCAGGTGAGGTAGAATCTGACTACCGGCTTCTCTAAAAAACTCACCGAAAATATAAAAGGTATTAATAAATAAAAACAACTTCAAATAAATTATCAATTAATATGCATATCTTTTACATGCCTACATCTAATTTACAAATTAGGCTGCTACACAACGGCATTAAAAGACTAAATCAATAGAAGTCAATGTAAATTATTTTGACATCAAAGCACTTTTGAGTCTCATATCGACAAAGACAGAGAAACTAAAACTCTAGGAAAGAAATACAATTAAATTAAATTAATTGGAAATCAACAAATAACACACAATGCTCCTTTGCCTTTATTCGGCACCTTCACTAGTGTTTGAGAGTTATACTGCCACAATAAAGACTTCTGCATTAAATCATTTATCCATTAAACTTATTTTTGTTCATAAAATGTCTAATATTAAAGTTGCTTTGTAGCAGTGATGTGACAGAGCACAAATCCAACACGGTGATTTGATTTCTAAATAATGGTTTCCCCAGCAGAACCACTGTTTCAGTCAAAGTTTCTTTACAAATCTTTGGATACAAACAACATGTAAAAAAATAACACTAATTTATAAAAACGTTAAACTTCAGTACAATGACCTTCTTTTGTGTAGTTACTTAACCATTCATTACAATGTGCGGGGGGGGGGGCTTGTTTTTAATATATTTGGGTCATATTTTCATGACATAAGGCCTTTTTGAGGTCTAACTGAATAGAAATCTGTCCAAAAAAGTTCAAATCCAGGACTCTGTATTGTAATACTCTTAACAAAAGCATAACTAAGAGCTAGATTCTATGCTTCAGTGTGGAATATCTCTTCTAGCTAAACACACTGATGTAAAAAAAACAACCAAAAAAAAAAACAACCCTCTTTTCTTTGAAAGAAAAAGAAAAATCTATCGGCTAGATTTTCCCTCTGTACTCCCAAAGGTCTCTCTCTGGAGGAGAAACAACACATGCAGGAAGTGAGGTGGGATGTTCGGAAAGCATTTAGCGGATCAATACAGTCCAAGCGAGAGAGGGGAAGGGAGGCAGACAGACAGAGAGGGAGAGAGAGGTTGAGGGAGAGTGACACCCTGAGCCCAGGGGAGAGGGGAGTCTTTTGGGAACAGCCTGTGCTTTTCAAGAGTACAGTTACACTTCTCAGTCAGTCTTGGTAAGAACATCCAACTCAGCAGCTTTTTCCACCCGACTGTTTAAAGAGCGAGAGGCTTGTCGGTGTGAGGAGAGGTAAGTAAGGCTTGTGGGTCACTGGTGTCTCCCGGAGACCACAGACATCTTTAATATCTGATCACCGACCCGTCTTCTAGCCCCCAGTGAGGTGCTTAGACAATATTAGATTCACTGGCACGAGACAACTGCTCATCTTCAAATTTTGATTTCTTCATTCCAATCAACAGTATAACCCTAAACAGTATGCATTTGTTTGTCAAAACCTTTTTATTAATCAGCTCTTCATGAGCATGTTTTAGGTTGGTCAGAAAATCTTAACAGCATCTGTAGGAATTTAAAAAAGTTTCAGAATGTGGCTGATCGTAAGGCTTTTCGGTCCAATACAGCTTCATTCTTTAAATCATAGTAAAACACAAACTTTAAAAGAATGGGAGTAATATTTCTTTTGGACAGCAATATTTTTTGGCTTTTTTGATGCTTCTTTCATCATTATTTTCTTGAATTGTTGAGACCGATGAACCATATTTAAAATGGTTGCAGCAAAATATTATTTCAATTTTAAGCGTCACAAAATAGAGAAAAATGAATCCCGGTTTTTCCAGGGTGTCCATGGTGAATTCTTCAAAATGCTTGTTTGATTGATATGACGTAAGAGAGAAAAGCAACAATACTTTACATTTGAGAAGCTGTAAACCTTTAGTCACTTCTTGATATTTGGCCTAAACGTCGTAACAGTTGTCTGTTGCATGCCACTGCATTTCTGTTGATCGATGAATCAATTATGTTTCAGACCTCTCTATCTCTTAATAAAGTGGAATTAAGAAAAACACAAAAAAACAAAAATGTCCAGGAACTATAATCAGTACTCACCTTCTTTCAACATGCCAACTTTAAGACATTTCATGAAGCGGCAGGCCTGGCACGACTTGCGTCTTCTTTTGGTGATCTCACATTCATTGGTGGCCGGACAGCTGTACTCAATGTTCCCTGCAGAAGATTAGAAAAACATGGCGTCATTAATTTAGTCATTCCTTCTGTGAGCACAAAAAGTGCACATCAGCAATTAGGAGGAGTTTTAGGACAGATTTTTGGGATAGAAAAGAAGAACCAAATCAGACACACACACACACACACACACACACACACACACACACACACACACACACACCTGTCCCAAGGTGACCCCGTGTGACACTCCTGAAGGGGAGGAGGGTTTAGTGGCATTTTGATGGGACATGTAAAAAGCACCTCCCCGCCCCAGAGTCCCACCCCCATTTTGATTCTCAGATAAATTAGCTTCATTAATGCAGAGCATCCTCTCTGCAACGCTCACCGCGACCCCTTTCTAGCCCATCCTTCTTCACCGAAAGCATGATGGGAAAGCTGCCCTCCCACAAGGGCTAAGAGATGGACGCACATGCCGAGCGCTCTGCATAATGCTCTCCGGTAAAGACCAAGACTGGCTGTTAAGACTCGCCAATCTAAGGATCCCATATCATGTGGCAAAGCTCGATGTATTATTCAGCTCCGTCTTGACATTTGTTGGCTCACTATGGAAATATTTTCTATGCAATTTAATCACTCGGCTCCAAAAAAAGCCAGACGTATTGAATCTGCTGCCTGTTTTTCTCACCAGGTTCCGGTTAACATTTCTTTTCTCCGGGATCATTACGCGGCCACTTCAAAAGTGGACGTCGTGACCCCAAGAATCCAATGACAAATTCTCTTTCCCAAGTATCCAAATCCCTTGATTGAGTGTTTAAACAATGCCCCCAAAGACCAGAGCGGTATTAATGGTACCTAAAAACAGCAAACCAGGTGTTATCTGTAGCAGTTCTGCCAGAGCTGCCCTCCCCCAACACACACACACACACACACACACACACACGCATACACAATCCCCTGTTGGTCAAGGAGAAGGTGCCAACATTTGTCAGGATCCCTGGCATCGATGGTGCCAGCGGGGTCACATGCACAGTGAGGGGCCGGGGCACAATGCCAGGATGTTGGCAGAGGCTGCTGCTGGTTTCAGGGTGGGTTTAGTCTTTTACATTGAATACAGTAGAGCTCATGTGTGTAGAGACACATGCTGTGTACCATATCTATACTACAAACTCATTTTATACAACATGTACTCTATACTAATTGCCATATTGTACAGTTTGTGTGTGCAGTTAACATGTATGACATAACATAATGACTGCCCCAATGTAGTACTGCAACTAATTCTGAAACACGGTTCTCAGGGTGACACAATGTCAATTAAGTTTTTCTAAAGATTTAATTCTTCATTTTTGTTTTTAATACTTAGTAGTGTACATTAACATTAAGGATGTGCCCTGAATCACTCCCTGTTTAAAATATAGTGAACTATCTGATGTCTGCCGTTTTTTTAAAATTCTGAGTGTAAAAATGTTCCACAAAGGAATGGAAAAAGTCCATTATTAAAGGAAACATTTTATACCTGAATGGATCAAAAAATAACCTTTGTGTGTGTCCATGATTATGTGTGTATGTGAGGGGACGGGGGTTGGGTTGCATTAGGGTTCCACAATAGTCTTAAATTGCCTACCTCTAAAAGCTCACTGTCGGCATACCCTCTTAGTTAATCAGGTCTTGTGTCCACCTTTATTTCTCAAAGGACATTTCAGCCACTCTAATATCCTTCCTTAACCTCTCTTATTTTCCCTCTAAATTTTGATATATTATTATGCCATGCTATTATCCATGCACTCATCTCCACTCAAGCTGGACCTCTCCTTGTCCTCCTCCTTTACCGGGGCCGGGACCCCCCCTTCCTGATTACCATTCCATTAAAGCGGCTTCTCCTTTCAGTGAGTGACCACGTCCCCTGTCCCTTGTCCCTCTGCATTTTATTTGGAGGACTCCTCAGCGTAGCTCTCCTCTCTCCCCTTCCTCTGTTATTGCCCCGCTAACACGTGCCTGAGCTTCTAATTGCCCCCCCCCCCCCCCATCTCCTCCCCCTTGGGTGTGGGCTGTAGGGGCCCGGGGGCAAAAGAACAACAACTCCTCTCTCTCGACTTTCTCCCGATGAAATGCCCGATTCTTAATTACAGTCACCCAACACTGATTGTTATTGACTGAAACTCCCGCGGCTCAGGACGAATGACGGACAGATTAGGTTCATTACGGGTCTGTCCTCCACGAAGGAGAGCGAGAGGAAAGAAGAAGAGGCACAAAGTCACGCATTAACACTATTTAGAGTCCTTCACTGTGTTGTTGGTCAGACTGAGACACATGCAGACTTTAAATGACCAGATAAAGCTCAAATGTAAGACTATTTAAAAACAGTTAGGTTGAAACAATTCATTGCGTTTCATACAAACGTTCTGAATGTCATTTGTAAGTTCGTCCCACTTTAAACAGTCCATCACTGGTTTGTATCCGCAGCATCCTTCAACATGTTCAACTAGTAATCAGGTAGCATAAATCAGCCAGAAGACAGTGAGTGGCTTTAAGATAATGTTGGTGTTTTGTTGTCTCCACTTTTCTTAGCGATTGCTTATTTTGTATGTCAATACAGCCGATCACACATCGTGTTGTGACATTTATTTCTGTTTCTGCAAAGCAGGAGCATCAGCGGTGCAGCCTGGGTAAAAAGACTTGGATAAATTATTATCACTGTCAATGAAGTCACTATTATATTCTTATACAACACCTGTAAAATGTGTTTGGCTTCAGTGAAACCACGTAAAGTAACAAGCTACATTTATAAATCAGCCTTGGCAGTAATGCACTATTATGTTTTTTTGCCAAATACTAATAAAAAGAGCAATGCACAAGATGTTAAAGTGTTTTTTATTGCCTCAGTAATTCAGGAAAGTGGCCACGGCCTCGCTAACCTGCTGCCCAGCTCCATGTCTACGGACAACAAATCCTGCAGATAAAAAAATTCTAAATTCTGCGTCTCAGTTTGCAGCACATTATCTCTGTCCAAGTGATTATTCTGGAACAGCTCCCACACATGGCAGAGTCAACGCCAGATGTACGATTCACATGCAAACGCATAAAAAAAAAAATCACAACCCGGAGCAGATTTACAGTCTGGGCCTAATGCCTGCTGTAGACGCTCGTAATCACTACCTCGTATTAGTCCCATAAGAGCAGACGGTTGGATAGCAGCACTGAGGAACACGTCAATATGTTTTCCTGGCAGTCCCAATTGTCATGGTAAAGCTAATAAAAAGAATTTAGAATCATCGTGAAAAAAGAGCACACAGGTGTTATAATACATCTGGGTTAAAGGCCTAACACTTTCTTTGTCATAATATTCAACCACCTGGGAAATTTACAGAAAATATGATTATTCTCAGGTTTAACTGGGAGCATGCGGACATTGGAGATGAGCTCCGGTGAAGCCAGTGAAAGTTGCGAGAAGAAGTGGGAAATACCTTGTATCGTCCTTTTGAAAAAGGCTTTGCAGGCCTCGCAGGACGCCACCCCATAGTGGTACCCTGAGCCAATGTCACCGCACACCAGGCACAGCCTCTTGGGAATGGCATTGAGCATGTACTCGCACTTGATTGGCGAGTCGTCTGCCACGACGCCGGAGCACTCCTCGTAGCGGCGTAGGCAGGCGGCGCCACCTCCGAGCATGCCTGGGTTGAACATTGGCGGGGAGTCCAAGGCGTGCGAGTGTCTGCTGCCGCCGTTAATGTAGCCGCCGCTGGCGTCAGAGTTGCCACTGGGACTGTGGTGACTGCCGGTGTCTACTAGCGAGGAGGATGGACTGGAAGGCTCGGTTTTGACGTAAGACCCACAGCTGGAGGATAGGTGTCGGTCCTCAGTGGGCATTCTGGTTAGCAACCTGGATGAAACACACAAAAGGTGAGAGCCGAGGTCAGTTTAGGGAACAGAATTTACAGAGAATATAGTGCAAAACTGTGGGGCAACTGAGCAAAATCAGGCCAACGTTCTTGGCTGAATATCTTTGAAAATATCAAATTTATTCTGTAAGGACTCAGTCAGAGACATTCCCTCATTTTCTTAACTCGCCATGGATCAGCTAATCTTTCAATTAAAGTAAAACAAAAAAACTGGATGAACCGGGCTTTTAAACAACATCAGCGATATGGAAGAGAGCCTGTTTACCTCACATGCAAATCAGCCCCTAGACTGAGACACAAAGAACCTTACATGGAAGTAAATATACATCAGAAAACTGCAGTATCAGTGAAATTACCAGCACTAACAAGTTTGACAAGATGCACAGAGCGTTGCTTTCTTCCATCATCTCCTGATCATTCTGCGAGAGATTCGTCAGCTGTGATGGAGCACGCCGCCCCGTCTGAGTTTGATAGATTATGTTACACGCGCAACCATTTATGTGCTGGAATGCCAAGTGATATACTACAGCAGCTTATTTCTCTCAGGCGAAATGGTAACTAACGACCATATCAACAGATGCCCCATACATCTTGCAAACAATGCCCACAATTGGTCGGCTGCCAGAGGTAAATGAATGAATGACATTTCAGAGGGCTGTTAATGGACAGAGAGAGGTGTTACACTCAGCATATGGAGGATCATGGGTAATACATGACCCAATCAATAGTCCCGGTTAGTTTGCCAAAGGACGGTGCCGGGTTACGGTGGACTTAAGTGAGAGGTTGGAGAGGCCGAGGAAGAGGCACTGACCTGGGATTAAGTTCCCTGATCCCAAATTTCATTACAAAATTTGGTAAAAGGCAGAGTTACACAAAAAGTATGAACGATCATTGTTGCTGACCCTTATATTGCCCGCTGTGTGTACATGCGTAAAGTCCATTTTATTTACTGTTCATCATTTTGGTTGTGTGGTTTTATTACATTTATTTAGGATATATTAAGATTTAGTTCACGTTCCAATTCCAATGTCTGAATATTCTTAAGGTGTTCTTAGGGTGTACTTGCATTATTATGCTATTACATTAACATCATATCAGCGACATAAAATGGTCTTAAAATGACATTAATATTGTTTATTGCAATTATTTCTCCGACAAATTACATGTCGTCCAACAGAAGTAGTTATTGTGACAGCCCTACTGCTATTGTTGCACAATCATTCCTCTTCAGGGCCTTACAGTGTGTAGTAATTGCAGTAGCTTCAATAACATCCTCTCAAACAAAGCATGAAATGAGGCCTGGATCCGTGTTAGGACCGCTGGCTCTGTCTGTCAGAGTTGGTGCTGATCTTACACAACTTGAGCCCTACATGCCTGTGAGCTGTAAGTACTGGGTGAGAACAGTGGGAAGCCATGTTAAGAATGTCAGAAACTAACGGCAAGCTATTACTAACCAGATTCCTCTGAACTTGTTGCCTATTTGCTGCCAGGGGCTGCCCTGTTTTTTTCAAATTTGGTATTGTGGTTGGTAATGTATTTTCCCTCTGTGCATAAGTGTTTATATAAAGCCATGAAGTCATCCGGCCCCGACAACATGAAACCTCTCTTTTAACTGCTAACGGGTGAAGGGAGGAGGAGGAGATAGCCTCTACCCCTGGGCCAAGATCAGATCTATTGATCCTCTGCTTCCTTCCTGTTCCAGATGAGGCATGAAAAAATAAACCCTCCTCTTACGGGTCCCAGACATTCCTTATGCATTTTTAATCAGTCAGGACTGTTAACATAGTGAGAGATGGAGCGATACATAATGTTAGTCTTCATTCTGAGGCCATTGTGCTTCATAAAAGATTCACAGCGCTCACGTTAAATCTCGCTGGCAATCAGCATGCACCTATACTCAATTGGAAGGAATATTTTCTCCCATCTGAGGGAATTGGAGAAAGCGGCGTGGCAACAGTTAATACATCATCGCAGCCAGATAGGGGGATTCCCTATGGAATAGTACATTGTGGCATATGTAAAAAGTAGTTCACTCCCCACTTAGCACACAGTAACGCTGGGGAGATGTTTTTTGTTAGGTTTAATGGAAATTTCTAATGGGTCCTTTCAAATCTGTCGAAATGAAATAATGGCACGAACCACCAATTCGTGCAGACAGAAATAGCTTCATAGTTTCATAATTTGGTTTCTTCTGCTTATTATAAAAGAGACGTAGAGTTTCTAAGCGCAGCCTGACTCTCCTCAACCCGCCCCGCTCCCTTTTGCAACACACACACACACACACACACACACACACACACACACACTCACTCAAACACGCACAAACGCATTGCACCTAATATCTAATGGGGTAATGTTTGCTCCGCCGCGCAGAAAAATGGTACAAACCGAGCAGACAAGCAAGTCTCATCAGACAGACGTGAAGGTCACCTGCCTTCTCTGCGCTGCTGTTCTTTGAGGCCCAGACGGTCCCACAATGGGTGCCTCGGAGCAGCACAGGCGCAGGTTTCAGTGTGTCCACCACACTGAAAGAAAGAGAGTGTCTAGACACGCTACAGTGCAAAAACTAGAGCGCTGTCTGTAATGTTTAATATGACCGAGACGCTGACGAAAAGGCTGTACAGGCTCAGATCAGTGACCAGTTTCCTTTTTGTTTTTATTCTCATTTTGAAATCGAAGTGTGTGAAAAATCCCACCAGAGCAGCTTCAAATCTCAAATGTACATGTGTGCATGTGTGCATCTGTGTATTTTGGCATGCCTCCACATACTGGCAGTGTTGCAGATCCCCTTGCTTCCCTACATGAATCCTGAATCCATCCACCTCTCCTCTAAACCATGAATTATGTTTTCCAGCCTTCCAGATTTCTGCACAGTAAATTGTTTTACCAGCAGTCCAAAAAAATAAATAAAACTGATTCACCACAATGACCTCTCGCTATCCTCAGCTCAGACGAGTGAAGGGTTAAAAATCCGACTCGCCATATTTTACTATGTATTTTCCCACCGAGGGAAAATATTATTGTGAAGCTTTGGCGTTCAGCTTGTAGCAAGGAACACAACGTAAATCATGGTGCTTGAACACACAGTGGAACATGGAAGCGCAGAAGGACAGAGGCAAGGAGCCATGCATGAAATTAGTTCATTAATCTTTCTATGATAGGCTGTCCTTGTTTGGGGCAAACTCTATCAGCTTTAAACTGAGTGCCCCTTCCTGCCTGACACATAGATTACACCGCTAGTCCGCGGACGGGGGTGTCTGGGAAATGAATGGTCACACGAGCGGGAAAATGGGGTAGCGCGTGTCGCCCAAGTGTTAAGTAGCAACAACACCAATGCGCGTGACATGGCGTCGGCACAAATGAAGGTCATCAAAAAATGTCTGCGTTCGAAAATTTAAATGCATTTGTGCGCCGCGACGAATAATGTAGTCAGTTTACGGGGAACACGCATTAGTCAAAATATATTTTGAATGCACTTTTTAAGGTTATTTATTACAATAGAAACAGACATGTTTATTAAAATCTGCACGCTGTGCGTGTCTTCATCGTCTTTAGCTGTCGGCTCAAACCTTGCAGGTTCAGATTTTACACTTCTAAATCACAGCCTCTCAGCAATAAACTACAATGTTACATTTAAAGTTCTAGTTCCTACCTATCAAGTCCTTAAGTTCTCTTAGGTCTCCTGATCAGTGTGTGGTGCGTTCACTGTCTGCCTCTAAACTGTAGAATAGTTTCATTAGGTTTTTATTAGGCGTCTTGTGTCTTGTGTTCAAGTATTTGTGCATTAAATGTTTCAATAAAGTTTAGGCCTGCAAGATTATTTTCATTATTGATTAATCTGCTGATTATTTTGACAGAAAGAATACTGAAGATTATCCATCACAAGTTCTTGGAAACTAAGGTGCTGCTTCATGTCTTTGTTTGTCTAACCGACAGTTCGAAACTCAAAACTGTTCAATTCATTAATGTAAAAGAATAATATTACCACTAAATATTCACAATTAAAATGCTGAAGCCAGTTGATGTTTGAGAACCTGAAATGATTATCAAAAAAAACGTTACTGATTCATTTGTTTCAGCGCTAATAAATATAAAGCTACGGTTTGTGCTCTAATTGTGAAGGACTTTGTCAATTTCCTGCGGTAATTATTCTGAACGCTCTTCCTCAGCTAACTGGTCACGTTCCACAGCTGAAGAAGGCCATGGGACCATGGTTGAAATCTTTGAAAAATAGGTAAGTGGACCTATTTACCACAGATTTGTAACCGGAAAGTAGGAGAAAGAATCTCCATCCTCTTGTTTTTCCTTTTGTCTTTCTTACATATATTTACTTCAAAGTTACCACTCCTGAACAAGTTGGTAAGTTCCAGTTCTGTTTGTACTGCATACTTTGTTTCTGCTTCTCTCTAACACACACACACACACACGCACACGCACACGCACACGCACACGCACACGCTCGTACACAGAACTTCCAGCATATGGCCTCTTCAATGTCACTGCCACGAGGAGAGATTGCATAGATTTCCCACATGGATGAAGTCTCCTTACCTGGAGTATCAACCCCCATCTACATACACGTCCACCACCTCCAGGAAATTGCTCTGCCTGCAAAGTCAAACACACCCCCTAACTGCCTTTTAAAGAGAGACAGAAGAAGGAGGCTATGGGGGAGAAAGAATAAACGAGCAGAGACTTAAGCCGTCATTGGGAATCAGAGGGGGACTCATGAGGGACAGTTACGATATTGATTTCATAAATAAACAGAGATGGCCATCGATCCTAATGTTATTTTGCATTTCAATTACTGCCCAGTAACATAACCTTCAAACGTCTGCTTCTCCACAGTAATAACATCCACTGATAATCACAAGCAAGTCTTGTCCGCCGCAAATTGGCTTTTCTCTCTCTCTCTCTCTCTCCCCCCCTCTCTCTTTTTTTTTCTTTTTCCAAATGTGTAAATGACACAACTTTGCATTTGCCTAATGGTATTAGGGCATGGGCTGAATTTCAAGTGAGACTCAAGCTGATACAGTAAGCGCTCCGGTCAATTGACACAATGCAAATTAACGTGGTGAAGAGGAATTAAGTTCACAATGTGAGACCTCGTGAAGCTACGATGAGGCCCATTAAATTAAACATGCTGGCTGGACCCACACTCCATGATTAGACGCACTGCTTCTCCTCCTTCTCTGTGTGTGTGTGTGTGTGTGTGTGTGTGTGTTAATTTCATTTGATCAATAAAACAAACTCATTCTAAGAAGTCCTCTCTGCTGCTTACATATAGCCTGAGCACATGAAAGCCACGTCGCGTTTTGATTGAATAGTGGCTGCAAAAAAAAAAAGAAAAAAAAGAAAAGCGTCCATCTACATCCTGATGAATTCAGAGTCCTTGACAGGTTGCCTAAAGGATACATCTATATCCCTATATCAAGAGGGGGGTCATGACATGTAATGAAGTTATTTCTCCTTTCATGCCGTCATGCAGAGCTGGGCTGTTCCCTCGCATGCAGCAGCCATCGCCATTAATAAACACGTCAGGCTGAACACTTTTGAATTGTTTTTTATCATTTGTCATTGTCATTTTTCGCCTGACCGTCTTCATGAAAACTCAAAAGCTGGCGGTAAAAGAGAAGTAGCATATTTTCTCCCACAGTGTTTAACGCAAAACACCGAACTGTCCCACCACCTGCTCCCTCCAATCCGTCAGTATAGGCTCTGTTGGCTGATGGGATCAGTACAATCGACTGGAAAAGCCAACTATCAAACTTGAAGTTGGGTTTTTTAAGAGTTTTTGGGTACAAAAAAACAACTGCGACCGTGTTACTTAAAGTGCAGTGACAGCTGTTTCCATGCAGTGCAGAAAGGGCGTGCTGGAAGCAGCCAGATTTGTCCACTCACTGGAGTGATGAAGCAGAATGTACGACACTGGACCTCACAAGTAACAGAACAACATTTGCAGTAATGTTACCAAGACTTCAAATTCAGTTTACTATTTCTAGCGTGCTTTTGAAGAACACAGAAGCAGAAATAAGACCCGAATTGATATGATATGATCTCTTCCTGTATATATATATATATATATGTTTCCAAATACTCTCTGTGGCAGACATACTTTGAAATGACCACTAATATGACATTTCAATGTGTTCTTGAGTTTTATATCATACAGTTTCCAATTAAAAATCTCAACTTTGGTCCAACACAATAGCTATAGAACATAGTACATATACAATATTCTGCTGTAATTTAATTGAGCTAAACCTTTTCGATACTACATATTAAAAATAATTGTATGTTTACCGTGCCTCTCGTTTGTTAAGTAAAAACTGAGAAAATAAAAGGTTTGTTGTATATTAAATATCAACTTTCTAATCTCTTGAACTATGCGGTCATGTTAAGAATGTTGACAAAGGAGGATCTATTTATTTGTTTTAAATATTAATGACACTGACTAACGGAAAAGTTACATTATGAACAAAATATGGCCATGTGGATGACTCGTGTAATAAATACAGAGGCAAAGCATAATAAGATGTGTTTCTCCTAACAGACACAGTCAGGTGTTTGCATGGTATGGCACGGCTAAAATTAGATCCCAGGTCAGTGAGCGATTCTTTGGTCTCATCTGTGTACATGTATATGCGCGCGCACATGTGTGTGTGTGTGTGTGTGTGTGTGCGTGTATGTGCATACATTTGACCGCTTGTGCTTATGCATTCCTGTTGGTTTGTTTGTGAAGGGCACCTATGTAAACAGCAGGTAGAACGAGATTGAAATGGATCTAAATGTATTTTCAGCAAACTGAATATTATAAACAACATTTAAACTTGAAGTGTAAATGATGCAGTTGTCAAAACTGCCATGGCTAATCATGCGGAAAACCACGGCTAATCACAGAGGCATAATGAGGCTGGCCATTTTAACATCAACAATTACTTTTTAAACATTTAAAAGAATAGGAAAAATAATGGGTTTTTGTTTCCTAATGAAGATATACAATTGTATCAAGTGTCTACCACAGAAAAACTATTTATCAGGGTTTTGTCTCTCTCGTGTCATCTGTCTGTCAAAGTGGAGAGTAACTCAAAAGTCAGATTTGAATGGACTCTGGTCCAGTTTGTGTTCTTTAATCCACACTTTCTGTAGAGCTGTAGGTTATTTGGATTTTGATTGCACACAAATTCGCTAAAAATGTGGTTCAACAAACAACAAAACGGACCTCGTGTGTATATTTTATAACGATTAAATTATAAATTCCGCACAGTGAAATATTTTAGCATATTTACATGTTATTTTATCTAAAGGCCAGAACATTGAAGCGAAAGAGGCAGACCAGTTGGTTCATTTGAGCGTATTTACATTTACTGTATGTACAAAAATATTTATCAATTCTTTTTTTAAATTTTTTAGAGACATCTCTGAACAAAGGTACTTATAATCTACACAGATACAATATAAGTGTATATAGATTGATTAAATATTTCTGTAATATGAGAACTGACGAGCTATAATGTTAGTTTGCTGAGGAGGCTGATAAGTTTTTCTACCAACAGAGACCTTGCGGGACAGTTGGACACATCAGTCTTGGGACCTCTCACCTCTGGCCAGAGGGTTGGTCGTCAGTCCTCAAGTGATTATTAATAGCATGCCCTGAAGCCAGACCTTACTAAGCACCGCTTTATGTGACACTAAAAGCCCAGATTTACTGTGTGCAAATACATGAGCAACTACAATTACATGCAATATGGTTAACAATGCGTAAAGGTAAAGACACATTTTAGGGTTAATTTACTGTATATTACATAGCTTCTGTAACGATAAAGAGAGTTTTTGCTGCTATAAACTGCAAGTTTCCAGCAGTTTATAGTGATAGCAGGTCGTTTTATTTAAAAGCTCTATCATGGTTTGATCTCCTTAAATAAGTTAAACTAAGTCTCTTAGAACACGCAGCATTACTCAAAGGGAGATGTACCAAATGTGACCCAACAGTCCTGCAGTTTTCAGAGGGGGCGATCTGAGCGCACATATATGTGTACGTGCATGCACATTCGTGACCAGCTCCTGATTCGCCAAATCATCACACATATTTATGTGTGCGTCCATGAATGCAGTGTAAACATTCAAGTGTAAGCAAACATAAAGTCCCACAAACACAAGCAGGAAACACACACACACACACACACACACACACACACACACACACACACACACACACACACACACACACACACACACACACACACACACACACACACACACACACACACACACACACACACACACACACACAAAGACCTGGCCCAGGGTCACTTTAGGTTTAAGCATCATATTGTGCCTTTTGTTTTGTTTTTTATTTAAATTCAACATAAAATGTTTAAACATGAAATTTAAAAAAATGCAATAACAGTTTTAATTGAATTGAAGTGTACTACGTGCAGTTTTATAGATTCTGGAAATTGATGATTGTGCAAAAAATAACAGCTCAGGGGTTGTGTTTTTTTTTTTTTTTCAAGTGCGCCGCAATCTGCACAGGAATTACAATATTGAATGTCAAGGCTTATAGACAATCCATGAAACTGATATATTTAAAAACATTAACAGGAAAGGAAACCCGGATCTGTTACTTGTATGTGAGGTATCAAAACAACGATTCTCAAAACAATGGTGGTTAAACATTACACTCACATGCATTTTCTATCTGTCCGCTGAGGAATTACTGTCATTCATTTGATTGTAGTAATTCAATTAAATGTATGTACTTCATATATAATGTACCTCACATTATGTGTACTGCACCGTTGAAACAGTTTGAATTGTCAATGCTGTCCAATCTCACACTTTATTTTTTACTTGAGTGCCATTTTGGGTGCCAGTGCAAATCTAAAATACAACATAAAAATCAATGTAAAAATCAACGAGATGCACATTTTAATGTAGCACGAGATTACTGCAAATGCATGTGTGTAAAACCCTTTTAAATAACTGTCACCAACACCTCTAATAAAATCTGTTCCTTTTGAATGCAAAAAAATCTTTTTATAATTTCTCCTGCTAACCGAATACAGGCTGATGTTATTTCACTTTTACGAGTCTCTGCTTAACATTGCAGAACATCTTCCTTTCTTTTATTTGTTGAGAGTCTTGTGGTGTTTGAAATATTCCTAATCACAGTCCTGTAAAAAGTGCTCAGCAGGTTAAACCTTTCCAATCCCATCTACAGCTTAACATTAAGAGGATCCCAGTAAAGGGTCTTTGTCCAGTCATATTTGGTCAAGAGAAGAGCGTCTAGCCAGGCATGCAAGGAGTGTAATGAAACACAAAAGGCAGGTGCTCCATTTGAGACGTGAGAGTTTCTTTGACTACTAAAACTAAAACAAGCTGCTACTCCCCTGCACTTATGAACCGAATGCAAAATGACAATATGCACGCACACTTTTAATCTTATTTAAATATAATTCACTGAATTGTTTTCACATAAACTGCCCCTTTGGAGGCGATCAAATCCCTCCTATGATTTTTTATCATAAGTAGCAAAGTGCAACATCTCCAAACAACAGAAAAGTGATCAAAGCTTTAACAAAAACACAAAGCAGGCAGTTATCTGTCCCCTCCGACACGCTCTCCTCTCGAGAACACACTCTCACACAGACTGGGCGACAGTACAGTCACAGTTTTCTTTTCCCTGGGACACCGGCCGGACACCGGCTGCTGCCAGAGGATATTCGTCTGGATATCGTCCGCATTAATCTGCTCCTGGCTCTTCCCTGTTGCTGAGGTTAAACCCTGGATCCTGATGCAGAGCTAAGACAGCTGTAGGGCAACTGTCCGACCTGGACTCCCCGTGGGCTACCGCTACCGCAGCCTCACTGACACTACTGAGCTCTGCTGTCCCGTATACAGGGGGGAGCTGAGATAAGGCGAGGAACCTGCTTTTTTTTTCCAAGTAGTTTACTTTATGCATGAGATTTCTTTCACAAATGGTTTAAACACAGATTTTTCTTGTGATCATTTTTGAAGTAAATGAAATGAATCTCGCCTCATTTTGGAAACAACTGCACAAAGATGAAAAACAAACAGAGAAGAAGGAAAAGATGTGGAAAAAAAAACTGCACCTACTGGTTGTGGTAGCAAAGAGGGTCAGGGATGCACAGTTCGGAAACATCCATCAGTCCACGTTAAGCATTCCAGGTGTTGCAATAAAAAAAAAAACAGATAAACAAACAGCTGGAGGAGGAGATCAGTTCCTAAATCTCCACATATCTTGATGAAATGTTGGTCAGGTGTTCCTGGGTGTTGCCTCCCCTCCCTCCCCTGTTCAACACACGCACACACACACACACACACACTCACACAATAAAAAAAAAAAAAACCTTCTGCCTCGGCCCGACAAACTCCAGTCTGCACAGGTGCTGCACACTCGGGCTCAGGAGTACGTGTGGAGAGACGGAGAGTGGTGTTGATATGGAGAGAGGAAGGAAAACCTGAAGTACAGATGAAGAGAGGAAACAGGAAGCAAGTGCGTAGAAGAGGAGAAAGAGTAAAGATCAGGTCAGTGATGGGTAGAGAGAGAGAGAATAAAAGACAGACACAGATGGATGGAGAGCAGCAGCGGCGAGAGCGCACTCAGTCTGAGCAAGTCAGTGAGGGGATTGAGTCTCCATTGAACTCACGGGGGCTCTTTAAGAGCAGGAAGGAGTGGTTCGGTGCATATGGAGCTGCTGCCATTGGTCGGCTTCGGGAAGGCTGTCCCGAGAGCAGCCAATGAGGGTGGAGAGATTACTGAGATGGGTCGGGCTAATCAACGACCAGTCAGTGTCCAGTCATTCACAAGGGAGCGCTGCAAAAACACAGACACAGGCAGAGCCCCCCAGATAGATAGAGATAGATATATGGTGGATATAGATATAGATAGATATAGATAGGGAGATAGATGAGGAGTTTCGCAGTAAGTGTTTACAACTGCACAAGTAAACTGTAGTGGACAGTAGTAATTTACAAGCAACAGCAGTAGCAGCAGTATTCACAGGAGGCAATTTTAAACAGGTCTGTTTACTGTGCTTTAAAAGGCTCAGTGCCAGCTTACAGAGCTAAACTGTTCTCTTTACTCCTTTATCCTCTCCACCATGGATCTGGCTTTCCACAGCATGCCCTCCTTTGAAGTAATGGCAGCTGCTTCCCACAGCATTTCACCAATCACTGTGAAGAGACGGGGTCTACCAATAACCAAAGAGACAGGATGTAGGAAACCGAGAGTGATAATGACCTCGGCAGGAACGATAATAACGATGACGACGACAGACAAGTTTGAGTGGATCTTTACCACGTCTGTGTAATGTGGCAGCCATCAGGGGAAACTCAAAGCCCCCCCCCCCCCCCTTCCCCCCCTCCTCCCCTCCTCAACCCACTTCATCAACCCACATTTTCCTGATCGATACAAAACCCATCACACGCTCTTATTGATCACAGCGTTGCTGTGTCGCCAGAAGCTTCGGGACAGACTCTGTTTCCCAAACCAAAAAAAAAGGAATCATAAATTTGGACGTTTTCTTTTCATGTCAGTCCATATCAAAGTCACTGGAGCGAGGGCTGATTGCTTTAATAAAAGAGCTGTATTCTCAATTAAATTCTTGATCAATATTTTGGTATTTAATGCACTTTCCTGCAGCGGGAAAACCAGGATATTCCCGCTGATCTGATTAAGACATCCAGACATAATCAATAGAGGAGATAGGTTTATGTTTTTAATGAGGCAGAGAGAGAGAAGACGGAAAAGGAAAGACGCTGATGTTAAGATGACATGTGGTGATGACTTCACATTAAGGTTGAACACTTGGGGAAGAAGTTAACTAGACGGAAATCAAATGTGGACAAAAGTTGTATGCAGATTTTAGAGTGCATGTGAAAGAAATGTCGGATAGACGCCAAAGCTGCCGATTGGGTTAAATGAACACATTTTAACTGAAGATTATCATCAGGACATTCTCATCCATCAGTGTAGTTTTATTTCAGTCAGTTAATTAAAAGAATCATTACACTCTTGTGTTTGTGTTGCCAGTTTTCTGAGGTGGGCCATATTGTAAGTCCAAGGCTCATCTGTCTCCCTCCCGCTCAGCCAGCTTACACAGCGAGGGGACACCGGGCTTCATGGCATCTGACAGGAAATCTATCGAGCGCACATTCGGTAATCCCACTATCACGCTATCGCCAAACGAAGAAGCAGTAATCCAATCATTAGGTCTGTATTTAAGCAAAACAGATTTTTAGCTCTACGACCACGAGTGTGTCTCTTTAAGCAGATCACAGAGAGAGAGTCTTGGATCAAAACACTGTGCAAGGCAGCAGTTTGCGTTTTTCATAATAGTTTCGCTCTCATTTGCTGTTTGTCACTCTCAGTTGATGTATTCCCCATCTCCACTTGCCTCTGAATGCTGGGAAATGGAATTGGGTTTATTTTTGGAGAGACATTTAGGCTAATGTAGTATGCACAATTGTGTGTGTGTAGAACACATAAAAGCTGAACAAAACGCCTGTAAAAGCAGATCATAAACGCTGACATTTAACCGTCTGTGCGCAAACCAGCAGCTTGTTTTTCCGAAAAGTGAAAAAGAACCAATCATTATCTGTCAATAAATAGTAATTACATATCGTGGTGAGTTGAGGGACACGATCTCCCCGTCACACTGTCTGCATGTAATTAAATTCATGATTCATGAGCAAACTGGTCTTTTCATGTCCGACCTTCTGACCTCTCCAAACAGACACTGTACCATGTGGCTCAACAGGAAGCCCACCGCGTACGCCGCCCGAACCGGTGCTGTGGATTTAACTTGCGACGAATGCTGCATGGCAACTTTTAACAACAAGAAAATGATTCAATAAGTGAATTACATGAATGATAACAGTTAAAGTAGCTTCCTTACAGAGAATTATTGAGGATCTGTAAAGCTGTTTACTCAAATAGCTGCGACCTCACTGCTTTAAATGAGCTGGTCACACGGCCTTACGCTGCTCTAAATCACATTACTGATACAAAATAAAGAATAAAATGGGAACTATACAAGCTAAAATGTAATTTACCTTAAAATATACTTATTAATTGATGTGATTCTTTTAAAACTATGAGTTATAGAATTAAATGTTTTTTATTTGAATGGTAGAAAGTCGATGAAATCGTTTCCATTCAAATTAGAAATGTTCTGCTGTACAGCTGGAGATTCAAATTGATCACATCTCTTATCTTGTGAAAGGCCGCAAACAGAAATATGACATAAACATTATAATTGGCTTGGGATAGTCACGTGTATTTCTGTTATTTTACTAACAATGTATTCATACTGAGGAAACTAGAGGGCACATCTTCATTTCCACCAGAAACAATGAGATAAAGTAGAAACAGAACTATGGTTCAAATCAATTAAACAAAAAGAGTCTGATAATGTTTCTGTGTTTCACCTTTCTGGAAGTAATTTCATTATAAAGTAACATAGCGACGTTATAGATAAATATAAGAGGGACTATCAGAGGTCAAGGTGACACATTATTAAGCTATTATTCTGTTTTGCTATATTTAGATGTATTTATTTTCTTGGTTTTATTAGCGCTGATGTTTTGGGTTTAAGATGCTTTGTTTCATGTCCTAATCAGGGTTTTTTATATCTTGGTATCATGTTGGAAAGAAGTGTTCTCACTTTAACATTGAAATAACATATTTAGACAATAAAAATGATATTTGTATTTACTAAAACAAATCCAGATCCAAATACTGCAGGGAATAAACTAAAGTGTAAAAGCTTCAACTCCACCTCCAGAGTCAACAAATCAACAAATGTGTCTTTATCCAACTACGAACACTCAGCTCACTGAACAAGAACCTCAATCCCACAGATCCATCATTTGCACATTTCCCTCTCGCTGCCACACACTTGTTTGGCTCGTCTGCTGGAGGAGTGTGGAGAGGGATAATTACTATAGCCACAGGGCTGCATTAATCAGCTGGGTGCATTTGTTGGTTTTTATTATGTTCCTGTCCCCCTCTCTGGGCCACGCTGACTGAGCCACCGGGACTAGACGGTGGAGGTGGAGGAGCGTGGTCCGCCCCGCAGCCAGTTCACGCTGGGTTAATAAATGCCATTAGCCTCTATCTCTTGCCTCTTAATTTCTCATTTAACTGCGGACAGTTAAAACAAAACTACACGAGCGGCGGCGTTAATCAGGGACTCGTAGCAGGACTCGGATATCTTGATTGAGAGAGCTGGACTCACGCCACGAGGGACAGAAATGTATGCTGGGATCTCTAATATTCAGACCGGACACTGTGTCTATGTAGGAAATTCGCACTTGATCATTTATTATATATATAAATAAATGTATAAATTATGCTTATTTGCTGCTATAAGATCATATTTTGTATTATCTAATGTCCAGAGCTTCTCTTGAACTGTTTGCATTTACACTGTAGGCGTTTCTATATTGTGGGTACATGTATTCTAACTATATTAATAAGATGAGGAGTCCCCTTGATTCAGTGCAGAGACTTACATTTTTTACTTTTATGATTTTAATTTGAAGGAAAAATCTGTTTTCATAAACTCTACTTACATTCGTGCTGTCATGTATCGTGGCACCAAACACTACCACCAGTTGTTCTCACTGCTTCCATTCATTATTAAAATGTCCTCGATCATGACAAGACACTTTGGTTAAATGCAATCGCCAAATGGCATATATTATCTTGAGGACATTTTTCTAACCTGCGTTTTGCATCTACGCTCCGAATGAAAGCCGTGATTGTGATTCCAGCAACAGCAAACGGTCTCCACTGTGTTTAATCACATTAAATATAAACAAAATCAATTGCACCGCCATGCTCTAATTTTAAATAGCTCCTTGACACCAGCCGAATCCTCGGCGACTCGTCCTACGTCACCTGCATAACACAAGAGGGTCTGGATGGAGTCACCTCTAAAGCGAAAGCCAGGTTGTGTCATTGCCATCCAGAAACAGGATCAATACATTCCTCTCAAGTTCATTCCAATAAGGCAGCTGGCAAAAAAAACGGCCCTCGTGGCGTCAGCTTTTTGCAGCTTTATGACGCTTATGCATACGAAGCAAGCCCGCTGTGTTTTAGACCCCTTGCAGGTAAAACAGCTAGCGTAAAGAGTGGGTAACTTTACACGGTTGCTTTGAGTGTCTGCTGGACGAAAAGACTACAAAACACGATGAGACTTTTTATTTATTCATTATATTTAGATCGCTTATTAAATTGACACAGAAGCAACAGCTAGCTTGTGTTTTAAAAAGGCACTGGGGGAATATGCACTTACATTTCTATGTGTAGCTATACCGATCTGTAGACTAACAGTGGTGACAACTTGTGCATAAGTAAGTGTTACCTAAAAAAAAAAAAAATGGTATGTTTATTGAATTCGTGTCACGGAGCTGCCGGTTGGGCTCATACCGACTTCAACGTTTCAGAACACCCACAGGGCACTAGTAACTCTTCAATTACCAGCTCCACTCTGAGGAACGGTTAACTTAAGTACAAAACTTTCAGTTTCAAATGACTTATCGTGTGTTTGATAAGGAAACGATCCTCTTTGCTTGTCTCATTCCCGCAACGTTTCAGTATAAATCACCTCCAAAACACGAGAGGATTGTCAAAACACTTAAGAGTCAGTGGTGTATCCTGTGAAACAAAAATCATCTGAGCATGATTTTAGCTGCTGATAAATGATCAAATTAGCTCAATGCATAATTTAAACAGCTATCCGACGACGCACGCACTTGAAAGCATCATGCATAGTCTTGTATGAAAAGTGAGGGAGGAATAAAAAATAAAAATAATGTCTGGGGCATTTTTAAACTGCAGGAGTTTCAGCCTGTTTACACAGCGCTGATGAACATAATACTAAAAACAAACATTTATGTAAAGCAGCCTCCGTTGGCAGTAAATCTCATTTTAAAGAGAGGCTTGGTATTCAAGACTTGGCTCCGCTAAGATCCAGGGATGACTTTCATTTAGTCTCACCTCTCCATCCAACTGGGGTCACCCCTGTTGGTATAGCAAGCACAGCAGTCACATTGCTCCACCATGCGCGCAGATTGCTTACTAGAACCGCCTGGAACCTTTCATATTTCCCAGTCAGCATTTTTACAGGATAATTTTGGCAGCCTTTAAGGATATCGCTGCCTTAATAGAGGATAAAAATAAACGGGTGGTGGAAGGGCTATATCAGGCCGGTATAATCTTGTATTCTATACTGTGTCGAGCTAAACATCTGGCTTTGGCTCCATTCAATGAGATTAAACTTCTTCCCAGTTGATTCCAAAAGACCATTTGTGCTATTTTTAAAACTAGAAAGAGCATTAACGGCCAGTTAAACTGATTAAAATACTATGGTGTAAATGGCATTACAGAGCAGCTTCTAAGAATGTCTTTGGTCAATATCCCATTGAGCGATTCTGGTCAGCAGATTTCTATAGATAGTTCGGTAGATTCAGTTTGTATTTGCCCACGTGCGCACGCCTTGATGTGTACTGTATTTGCACACACACACACATATATATGCAAGCATTGTGTGCGAGCGCTGTATGAGCATATCCGTATGTGTAGTTACAGCAGTGACTGACTTCTGTATAAGAAAGCTTGTCAAAAACGTCTCAAAGAAGGAAACAGCTTAATTCAATCAGTGCTACCGCTTTCAAGACCACGAGGGAGCCGGCTAAAAAAAAAAAAAATAAGCTTGAGGAAGTTCTCCACTACCTGGGAAAGAAGTCTGTTCCTTGAGGCTTTTCCTATACTGTATGATAGTAAAAGCTCCACTCTTCCGGGCCTTGTTGCTTCTTCTGTGAGCTCAAATGCTGGATTTTAGTTTGTGCTCCTCCCATGAGGGGCAAAGCTTTTGCAGAAGTTAGAGGAGGGTTATATGAAGTTCAGTGGAAATGTTTTTTTTTTTTTCCAGCACTCAGCCAACTTTTTAATAAAAGACAAGAATATGGATCGAGATGTTCTGCAAGAAGCATGTTCGGAGCGGATGGGGAGTTGGAGAATATACAGGTTTAAGTAAATGCGAGAGAAGGAACC
Organism: Leptoclinus maculatus; assembly: GCA_032191485.1. NCBI lineage: Eukaryota > Metazoa > Chordata > Actinopteri > Perciformes > Stichaeidae > Leptoclinus > Leptoclinus maculatus. The sequence continues at coordinate 29,121,219 of JAVDOI010000003.1, read as the reverse complement.
CCCTCTTCTAAATAGGCATCCTGTGGGCATTCCCTTTCAGAATTATGAGAAAGAGACAAATGTTGTGCCGGAATCTGGAGAAAACATGACAGTGTATGTCTGGGACTGTGCTGTGCAGGGGGGGGGAAAACGTGGGTCTATAAGGCATGCACCTCGTTTGTTTTATGCGCCCTTCCCCCTTCTCCGACATTCACCCCCATTAATTCCATGATTGTGTCTTCCTCTCATTTTCTCCCTCGTTATGCATTTAATGTTTCCAATTTGCCGTCATCACAGAAAAACGCCACAAGAAGCTATAAATTCTTTTCTAATTCCAAATAATTAGGATTACACGGACCGGTGGTTTTCAATCAGCGAGATCATCTCAGTGATAGATGGTAGGATAACTGGTCATTGCCGAGACATAAATATTGTGTCGTTCAATTAATCTGGTCTAATGAGGTGTCAAAGCTGCCACTCATCCATCAAATACAATTAGGAATAAACACATATGCATGGAGATGGGTAATTAATAATTAGCAAAGCAAAGAAAACTGTATTGGTTTCAGCAGCCACATTCACAGAGCAATTTACCACAGCTCTTTCTCCATTCCATCTTTCTAGTGACTGAGACAATGCCACATCCAAGGAATTTCAATCAATTTTTTACCCGTTTTTTACGTGTCTGATGTTTGATACGCTTGCAGATTCTACCAAGACATGTGTCACTTTAGAATACCGTTATGAACCTTAAAGAGGCAGCTCCGAATCACATTAACCTTAAAAAAGAGAAACCTCCAATCTAGGTGCCTTTCATCCAGATGAACTACAGCTAGAACCTGGAAACACAGAGTGCTGCTAAAACGTGATGGATGGAGTTCTTTTCTGGACCAAGAAAAGAGGAAAACATTTATTCTAGATCTTGGGAATTGGGGACTGTCATCAACACTTTATCTTCATCTCTCTCTAAAGCCCACAAGGCTCATTGTCCTAAAAAAGACATTTCATACCGAGTGTTCATTGTCTTCCATTTTCAGAGGGCAGTCAAGCATCCTGGCAGAATTAAAGTGCAGTGCTGGGATGAGACCTCTAGTATGAAAATAATAATTTATCCTGCGCGAGCTCCAAACATAATGCTCCAGCTGTCAAAAGCTTTCATCAGAATCTGTCACACAAAGGTGGAAATATTTGAGAGCCACTCGTATCAAACTCCCAGCCACAGATCCTGCTTATTAAAGCTCTCTGTTGCACCCGAGTTGACACCTGTCAAACAGGAGCAGTGGGGTCGTTTGCCTTTGACACCGTTAACAGTTATAAGGCTTCAGCTCAGACTCCTGGTCATGTTTGTAAAAAAACCTGTAAGTAACACAATTATTCTAATCCAACAACAATTAATTTGTAACAGCAAATATGTTTTGCAGGAAAATTAATACTGACTGGATTACGTTTTCTATTAAAGTTACTATTGACCTTTTAAAACAGTCTCAATGTAAAACTGATTTAATACTAATTTAATCATCAGGGAGAATATTGGCTATATTATATTATTAGTTATTTTTAATGCCTGTCATCGGGTGCATTACCGGTGAAATCAGACAACTACATTTACAGCAAACAGATTTCAAGCGGGGCCTCCGACAGCAACCAACCCACCAAACAAACCCAGATCCGGCTTCGCATTGGGAGCCAATACCAACAGCCCGCTGATGGAGACCAAGACCGTATCACTGGACCAGCTGAAGGGAAGGGAGGCACAAGAGAACCAGAACCAGGACCAAGTTTGGGCAGACTGTCAGATCCTGGTGCAGTAAAAAGAGAGGTAAAAAGACAAGGGGAAGCCCAAAATCAGCACAAATGAAAGATCCTCATAGGAGCTTCAACATAATGAGTAAATGTTGTAAACGTTGATACTGAACGTATCTCTAACATTTCCACTGTGAACATACTTCAGACAAAGTCTACAGTGACTTGATGTGACTTGATCATTTTCTTCGGTGTATTTTAAATGTATGACTTTTACTTGTAACAGCGTATTCTTACAGGATCTGAGTACTTCTTCCGTCACGGACAGATTTGATAAAGTGTACTATAGTGTCCAAGGCTTCTAAAAAAAGGTCCAGTGACGCCCTGCAGCGTCCCAGCTGATGATGGAAGACTCACATGATGCGCCAGAAGTCAGCGGTGTTGTCTTCCTGATGTAAGAGTCTACATAACAGGCCAGAGACACCCCCGATGGTTCAGTTCAGCAGCAGCAAAAGAGGCAATTACCCAGAGGCATCGGGGCGAAAGACAGGAGGAAAAATCAATACATAATTTCAGCATTTCAGAGAGTGTTTCCTTCAACTGAGTCAACGTCTCAATTTACCGGTGTGACGTCGTTGTTTTTAAGAGTTAATCTCCTTTTGTATTTCATAGTGTACAATGGAAATGTTAATAAATTGATGATGATTCACATGTTGTGGGTTATATCAGACAGCTTCAAGTGCATGAATGCAAATGCAGCTGGAATTTGAATCCACTGAATGTGAGGTCTAGCATTACTAACAATTGACAGCATACCGCCACGAATTCTGAGTCTGAAAAAGCCGATTCTAAATTCACAAAAAAAAAAAAAGAGTTATGCAGTACACCTCTGTGCATGGCGTATTTTGGAGGAATTCACTTCACCTGACCCCGGGTTAAGTGTCTGAGAGGAATTTCATCTCGTCCTAATGGCACAGCGGTGTGGTGTAAGTTCACACAAAGTTTACAGCTCCCACACTGTACCATTTAGTACCCTGTCACACTCTGTTATGGAGGCGGGCCTACCCAGCACCACCATGCCATGGTGAAGTGACAGCAGCCAGACAAAAAAAAAATAAAAAAATGAAACTAATCAATAATGGCGTCTCTTATGGAGAAGACCAAACCACAGCACAACATGATGACCACAAATCCACTCAAGCGTTGAGGCTACCCCCAGAGAGACGCTTCTTTAAATGAATGTAGGTTAGTGTGATTGACTAATCGCCTACTAAATTAGAAAAGACAATATCGTACGGCTTTGTGCTGCTTCTGAGAGCTTTGTCTGCTCCGACTCACAGGAGCACCTTATTGCCCATGATGATTGTTAAACATAATGGCACACCTTCTTCCATAACCTGGCAATTATATACCGCCTGCAAAAAAACTTCAGGCATTATCTCCTTACAAAAATAGTAAAAGAGCCATTTTTTAGGATTAGATATAGCTCACTTTTATGTCGCGGATTTGAATATGAAAAGGAGACTGGTGGGGAGCGCGGGGGAGCCCAAGGGACCCAAACACAGACTTCCTCTAAAATGTTAATCGTTTTGGCTAATTGAAGCTATGTTCTTTGTCGGCTCTGCGTTTTGGAGGGTCCCTTCTATGGACCGAGCGAGCACAAGGTAGCAGTGCTTTCAGATGTGATTGTATTTGACTGCTGCTGCACCGGGGCGCCAGTGGATTTAGGTGCTTTTAAGATAAGTTACGGGGGACACACGCACACCCACAGACGTGCATGCAGACACGCATAAACCTGCATGTACACCCACCCACCCACAACGGCGGCACACACACACACACACACACACACACACAAACTAACACATGTACATGCCTTCTATTTGCATTTCAAAAGAGCGTAATTGCCCAGGGCGGTGGCAGGGGGAGCGTGGCCTCAGGATTCCCCGAGAGCGCCTGTGAAGTCAACGAATCACGAGTCTAGATTCAACCGAAGCTCCTCTTTCATACAAGCATATTCACGCCAACATCCTCCTGAGTAATAGGCAGGTGGAGTAGTCACACACACCCTTACACAGACAACCCATTTACTCCTTGTTGCAGTTCAGGAAATTTTTGTAAAAAGATTTCCCCTTTCTCCTTGTTCAAGGATAGTGTTTTATTGTTTAAAATGTTTCGCTTCGTTAATAGTCATTCTACATTCAAGCTGACCAGCACTATGATTACATTCACAAAAACTAAAATAAATCAGGTTCAAGCGATTTCATGCACAGCTGGTCAGTGGTCATATATCACGTTTCTCCTCACGGTATTTAAAAAAAACAACAAAGCCAATATTTTAAGGGTGACTTTGGCTTATTAGATGCAGATGACAAATTTGTATGAATTCTGAATTTTACAAATAGTCGAACATCCATCCGTTGGTTTCAGATTTAGTCAAATTTTTTTTTAACTTATTTCGGATACAGCAACAATATAAGTTATGGTCTTTCCTTTCATCCCTCTGCACTGCCATCACTGTGATATTTCCCCGTCCTGTGTCTTTGTCACAGACTTTGTAAAAACCCCTTTTGGAGACTAGGTTTAGTGTATGGCCAGGAAATCAATTTACTCAATCAAAAATATGTTAACCAGCTTTCTCTTAATCCTCAGAGACAGAACGTCAGTGAATGCAAGACGCGTCTCATTAACGGAGGAGCAACAGGTCAAGCAGCTAAATCAACTTCTGAACAAGAGACATTTTGGGGCGGCAGAGTAAACCGCTTTACTGATGAGGAGCTACAATGTGCGATTCTGCAGATGCAGCAGTTTGTTGAATAAGACGTTGCTTTAAACCGTAATTAGTACATTTGTCCAGTCATCCATCTTTCAAATTATGGTTTAGTTTCTATTTTTACTATTCCTTCATAGTTCTCATTTGCAGAGGTTACATTATTTAGTTTAAGTCTTGTTTTCATGGTGTCAAATGGGCCGCCGACGAATATTTTCAACCACAGCTTCACAGACAGCGTGCTTATCTTCGTATTAATGTATAGAGACATCAGATTGCCTCGCACATTCTTGCCAGACCCGTGGCAGTCTAGTGGGGACGGTCAGGGAATGAAGCGGAGGTGATTCTGAGTCTGGTACTACACGGACTACAGTCAACTGAAAGGTAAGCCGCCCCCGTTTGCCGGAAAGACTAATGGCCTTGCAGAAGTGTTATTCGTCTTGCATTGCTGGGTGAGCCCTCACGTCCACTCAGGAAGAGATGAAAGAGGGACGGACGGTCATGTCTGGGAGAAGTGCTAGCAATGTGGTGGAGGACAATCTGTCACCAGCAGTCATCACTTAGCTGAGCCCGGAGCTGCACCACTCACTCAATGAGAACCTCACCAGACTTAAATGGGAGCGCTGGGCAGAGCCAGAAAGAGACATGATTAAAAATATGCATGAAATGAAATGAAATGCAAATCTTTTCACCCTTTTACTTTAATACTGAGCTCAAAAATCTGAACGTGGGACAACAGATACAAACTGACAAAAAAAATAACAAAGGAATATTCAAGATAATATACTACATTTTTGACTCTTATTCTCCCTTTTTCTCAAATAGTTCAATTTTTCTAAGTGTTTCGTTCCATGTTAACACCCACAAAATAACACACAAACGCACTTTAGTGTCTAACAGGAGCTGGCACTGCATGTGGAGGTGAAGGACGTGCAGAGGGGCCGCCCTGTCTCATGACACAATAAATGACTGTGATCCAGGTTCCAGCAAAAACAAGGACTGCTTTTCAATTCCACCTCTTTTACCCGGATGAATGATGAACCCTAGGTAAGAGGTGCAGTGTTTTGGTATTAACATACATCAGGGGCCAGAGCGCCACACTAAATCAGGAGCCCCAGAGCATTTGTTATTCTAATGACAAGCAATAGCCATGTTCGGGCTGTGTGGAGTCGGGAGATCCTAAACTGTTTGAGGACTAAACTATAAAAAGACTAAAAGTAAAAACAAGGAAAGGTCTTAAAGGAGGAATGACTTTGGAGACCGATACTTTTTAGTCATTACCGCGAGGTGTTTGACGTGATTAAGTGTTAACGCTGTCATTTAAAAATGGAAAGCATGACAGATAAGGGCCCATATACCATGCAGGAGTTACACTAATCTACACAAATATTACACAAAAGCAATCTCCTTGAGTGCTGAAATTAAAAATGTAACCCAGGTAAAGCCACATTTCAATCAATGAGAGCGACTTTTTAAAATCACATTAAAGGCTCTCTACTTCAAATCACTTTTACTCATCTCCGAGGTGTTTTAACCAACAGCTGCTCATCTGACCCAACCGATCATAAATCAGCTTTCAGGAGAAGATCGAGCAAAAAGGGAGAAGAGAAGACGGACGATTCTGGTGAACTCTCCGGATGGAATAATCAATACTGACAAAAATAAATGGCTCGACTATTTATCAAAGTCTGTGGTCAGCGCTATAGCAGGAGTCCTGTAATGTATATTTCATACACTTTTATACTCATTGATTACCTGCCCTGTAGTTTGTAAATTTCATGTATATTGATCTGCTCATCATACAGTTTTGGCTTTTACTGTCGGACATGTGTGCCACTGATAAAGAGATCAGAATTGAACTTGAGTCATTTTCTGTCAATATCACGAGTTATTTATGCACTATTTATAAAGTAACAGTTTAGTGTCTTGTGTAGATTATTATTAACAGCACCTTATTATTCAATGTATCCTCCTCCAATGGCTCATTATGATATCTGAGGAAAAGTTATTTTTCATGCGTTGTCCTACAAATGTCCAGCAACATGAGCGATCAGTAGCGCCTGCAGAAGTCCCTGCAGTGCAGAAGAACCTGTTTAGGCACCAGCACTACTTCATTAGGTTTAGGAAGAAAATCTCCGTTTGGGTTAAAATAAGTATGCTTGTTACGTAACATGTAACAAAAGCTAGGTGAAATAAGTCAACGTTGACTTTTGGTTTCACATGGGACACAAACAGCGGTCTCCTGGGTGAAAGTCCCGTATTTGTTTAACTCATCCATCGACCCCTGACCTCCTCCCGATGCTCTCTGTACCGCGTCATCCGACTTCCTGGAGGCAGCCCTGCACGTCCCCGCTTACGGTTACGAGGGTTATAAACAAAGTGCATTACCTTTCGTACAAACAGTGAATGAGAACTGTCGGTATTATTAGATAAATCAAATTTTTCTTGTGAGGCATAAAACAAATATTCACGAGGGAAAAAAAGTCAAGTGCACGTAATAATAAAATTGGATGCCTCTAAATTTGCACTGACGTAAAATCACAGACAACAAAAGGGCGCTTTCTGCACCATCACAAGGTGATTCCTGCTTCTGAATTAAAACATATTGATTAAAGGTGATAAATCAAAACACGAAGAAGAGAAACACCAGTCAGAAATGACATTTATTCTCATTATCTGAGCTTATTAGTATATTCCATAGGGAGATTTAAGTAAAAAAAAAAAATGACCAGGAGTGTCCCCGTGAGTCCGAACAGATTACACTCCTACAGCGAGCGATAGAGAGTTAGGGTGGGAGGGAAAGAGGCACGGTTTGGATCGATGGCGCCAGATCAATGATCAATAGGCCGCTCTCACCAATACACTTCCTGCTGACGCTCACAGCTCTTGTTACACAGATGAAAATGGGTGGGCAGGGCCAGAGCGTGATGATGATTTATGTAAGCGGAGCAGATGTTTCATTTTGGAGAGAGACTGTCTGAAAGAGACGGCTGAATGTCACCGCCTGGACAGTGAGTTAGTATTTTAACGTTCATACCAATGGACTGGTGCTGGTCTGTAGGTGACGATAAGACCTATTGTACAAATCATGACTAACAGGAAGTGGAACAAACTATTTTAACGTGAGTTACTCCAAGACAGCTGTATAAGTAAAACCACTGTTTACCCTAAACTGGATGCCCAAATGAAATATAGGAAATTAATTTGTCATCCAAAAACACAATTCATCATTTTATTGTAGAATTGGGCGCCAGAGAAAGAGGAGGAGGAAGAAATATTTAAAGGCTTAGTTTGGTCTACCTCACATAATGGCACATTTTCTATATCTAAGCCAACGTGTTTGGTCTGCAGCCCAATTTCTCTTCTCAACAGACTGAAGAGGATGCTGTAACTGAAGGGGGAAGATGGCAAAAAAAGATCAAAATCAATATCAAACTCGCCGGGCAACCAAGAACAAGGCAATAGATCATTTTCCTGCAGTACCGTGGATGATATTTTATCATTATAGATTACAAATATACTGTAGTATCTTCATCACAGTTCATGTTATACAATTTCTCCACTCTGGAGGGTTTTATCTTGGAAGAAGTGAAAATGTGGCTTATGGAGAGTTTCATTTTATCATCTGTCAAACTCAAACAAAAGGCACATTTTTTTACCTTACTAGCTGACACTAAACTTATTTGGAATCTGAAACTATATACAGAACTATATTAAAGGACAAGTGTGTAGAATTAAGTAGCATCTAGCCAACTAAACACCTCTGCTTTACGCTCCCTTTCCAACAGAACTACGGTGGCCTTCAAGTAGCGTATAAACGATAAAGGCTCTCACCAGAACCAGTGATTGGTTTGTCCGTTCTGGGCCACTGTAGAAACATGGCGGTGCAAAACGGCGGACTCCGTGAAGAGGACCTACTCCCTATGATACGAGGGGCTCATTCTAAGCGGAAACACAATTCTTAGTTTCAGGTGATTATATACTAATTAATACATAGCTATGAATGCTGTAATCCATTTCTGCCAATTAATCCCCCTGAATCCTACACACTGCTCCTTTAAGACTCCTTGAGCACCCATATCAAACTAGATGTGGATTCAAAGGAGTACATTGAAGTTGCCATTTCATATAATGTCATTTACTTTATCTTGTCTCATTATACTACAACACTTAAAGCAAGAAAGCTGCTACATGACTTTTCTGCTCTGCAATAAAATAAATAAATAAAAAGGTTGTCATCTGTGTTTTGCAACAGTGATTTTATTTGTATATATATATATACAAAATAGATGTGGATCACTACAGCAAGTGCATGACACCAATACACGCATCCAGGTGGCTTATGTCACCTGATGTCTCCGACAACCAAACACTGTGGTTCCTGCTTTACAAGGTTACGGAAACACAACGACAGAAGCAGCGGTGACAAAACTCCCAACACTTCCCATACTTTTCTCACATCAGTAAAAACCAACACACGCACCTCTGTGCGCATACACACAGGTGAACACGTTTCACACGCACACACACACACACACACACACACACACACACACACAGACACACAAATGAGGGCCTTGTTTCGACCTGTCAGTCACCCATGCCTCTCACAGCCAAGGTCTAGTGACAAGTGTTAAATCAGAGCACGCCTTCATGCCCGCCATGGCTAATGCTGTTAACTGTAGAGCAGCATCTCGGCTAACACATCCTGGGTAACTCTAATTACCCCCGAATGAGTCCCGCTCCTCCCTCTGCCCACATGGTGCCCAACTCAACATCGCGGTGAAAGAATAGGTCACATGAGCGCGTACAGGACCACACGCCATCACACGTTCTATTTCTTGTCATTTTCATATTAAAGTGCTAAACTGAGCTCTTAGCGAATGTTTCTATACTCTGCGCGTCTGTGGCGGGGATGGAGCTCAATAAAGATGTGACCCCCATCCCCCTCCTCCGGATCCAACCTCAAGTTACCCCTTGCAACTCTGTCCACCCGGCTCTTAGCTGTGGTAAATTGGGTTAACGCTCACTAAGTGTCCCATCGTTAGCGTTGTTAATTGACTACTGCGTGTGATAATTAACAGGGAGCGGACTGCCTACCTCGCTAATCTTATTTAGGTCATTTGCATTTAAAATGGTTTTGGTCTCTCTGGCAAGTTAGAAGAAAAAAAAGAAAAAAAAAACCGCTCTTGGAAATCATGCTTCATGGGCGGGTCGGACTGAACAGCCACTTAACATAAAAGCCTGTGAAATTGGGGTTGAGGCATTTTGTGTGAAATGTCGTAGTTCAAAACTGTACTTTCTGCTGAGAGAAGATACGTGTGCTTTTGATACAAACAAGAAGAAATAAGCAAGAACTTTTCAGATGATTACAGCGTCCAAATAACACAAAGACCGGATGATTTGAAGTTCTTGTAAACTGGACCAGCGGCGCCGTGTTTACCAAAGGTATGCTGTCCCATAAAAGTTCATCACCTCCCAATTTCTCTTACCCAACCTAGTGCTGTGAACTCTTAATGTATGAAGGTTGATTTTGTTGTCGTGCTGTGATACACCTCCAGATGAATGTTTCCTTTGTTGAAGCACCTTCTGTCCTATTTTGGCAATGACACGAGCGCTCGGTAGCTACAGGGGAGACACACGACTGAGCACTCCTCCTGATTCACAGAAGCATTAACACAGCACATTAGCTCTGCGGAGTACGGGGAATGAAAGATGGGCTAACACCGCTGCCCCAGGCAAAGTGAAGACGTACACTAAAGCCAGCTGCCATCTATTATGGATAGCCAGTGCCGACCCCCACTTTTGGTGTTACGGGGGTGACAGTGCTGTCCTTGCCGAGGCGTTGACCTTCCTTGGTGGGGAGAGGGCGCTGGGCAGATTAAAAGTGGACTGGCTCACCGTGCAGTCCAGGCGTGCCCCTGATGTTCTGCCCAGATGGTAACCGCACACACTCTTTAACACACACACAAGTAAATACATACACACACACACACACACACACACACATTCTGCTGCATCCTGGGATGGCAGATGTGGGGTACGAACACAGCCGCTCCTCAGGGCGCTCAGCCTTCAGAGTCTATACACTCTACGTCTACAGCTTTTTTTCCCACCCACACACTCACAGAGCAACATGTGCACACACACACACACACACACACACACACACACACACACACACACACACACACACAGTTCTCAGAGGTCTAACCAACCCTCACCTCCTCCACCCTCCTTCTGAGTGTTTCTCCATCACTTAATTCTGGCTGTATGTATGTGAATCATCCATCACTCACTCAATCAGTCCATTGAATTTCATTTAGTGCGGTGTTACACAGGGCATGTGATTGATTCACTGGTACCTTTTCACTGAAGCTTGAATGACACACAATGCTGGTTTGTAGGCACTCACGCGCACACACACACACACACACACACACACACACACACACACACACACACACACACACACACATATATGCTGCTGCACTGGGTCTGCTTTGCCAGGGGGGAGAGTTGGGTGCCCATGATGCCAAAGAAGACCCCTTTGAGATTTACTCAAGGTCGCCATGTCCAGCTGGCTGTGCCAACATCTGTTCAGAATGGCCTCAAGACTGGCATGAGAGAGGCCGGTCTACGCTGCTTGACCTTGGATCAACGGCCACATTCGGAAAAATAAACGTTATTGCAGTTATTGCTATACGCGGTTGATTAAAGTCCGTACATGGCAAACATGATTTTTTTTTTCCCTTTTAAATTTGTTTCATTGATAATTATTAAATGATTGACCGTAAGCGAAGCCTAATTTTGTTGATTTGATATGACTGAGTATAGGAAATGAACTATAGTTTCATTCATAGTAGAGCCAGGCCGATATATCGGCTGATATTAACTCATTGCAAATATGTCTGTGTCAGTGAATATGTTGGCTGAAACTGCAGTACAGAAATGCCAAACAAAGTTTGAGGTAATTTAAAAAGTGTCTCCTACTGACAGACAGGTACTAACAGCATTTATTCATCAGTAGGTGTAGTGCTAGTAGAAAGGGTATCAGCATCTACTTGATATTTGTAAATTTAAAAATAAAAAAATGCCAAAGGTTCTTTTTGAATAATGTATAATGATATTGATTTTGCAGTGAATCTCTGGAACAAACCACATATTTCCTGCATCATCATCTGTACATCTGAGTTTCATCTCTCGTCAGACAGCATGTTTCTAAAAGACACACAGCATGTATTCATGGCTGCATCAGTAGGTGTAGTGCTAGTGGACAGGTGGATTTTTAGACAGGGTATCAGCTAATAATTGATATTTGTAAAATTAAAAAATATCAAACACAATATATCAGTATTGGCCTCAACGAATCCGGTTTCGACCAGGCTATAATCCATAGAGTATATTTCTAAAACATGTAAAAACAAAAACAGCACACAACATGTTGTAGCTCTTGTAGTTATAACTTTGAATAGAAAGTAAGTGGCTTCATAAACCATTATATAAAAGATAGTGTTTTTATTTTTATTAAAGGCTCAACATTTCAAAAATATTACACCTAAAATGTTATAATTCTGCTGCCAAAAGTTATTTTTGAATAATGTATAATGCTATTGATTTTGCAGTGAATCTCTGGAACAAACCACATATTTCCTGCATCATCATCTGTACATTTGAGTTTCATCTCTCGTCACGCTTCACAATGGCAGCGTGTTTCCGAAAGACAAACAGCATGTAGTCATGGCCGCATCAGTAGGTGTAGTGCTGGTGGACAGAAAAATGATTGACCGCTACCAACACTTTCCGTGTTTTAATTCTTCATGGAGGTTGTTCTCTGCCAGCAAGGCTATCGATTTTCCTATCAAATACGAAAACAGGCATTGTGGAGAGGCCGCAGAGGTCAGTGTGAATTAGAGCAGAGGTGTGTGTGTGTGTGTGTTTGTGGTGTGTGTGTGTGTGTGTGTGTGTGAGGGCGTCCCTTCCTCCTCCCCTACATCCTCATTGTCACTCCCCAAAGGCCTCTCTGTTAAATTGGCTGACAGATAATAAGATCATACAGGAGAGTACAGACACAGAGACCTTTGTCCCACAATCCGACAGTCTTACTTCTGGTGAAGCTGCATCACATTTTGGATGAAACCATCCCTGAGATTAAGTGGGTTTCTTTTGAACTAGCAAAAGAACTCACTCAAGTAAAAACAGAACCTGACGGTTACAATATACTACAAATATATTTAATTGTAATATTCATTTTCAAGCCACGTGTTATGTCCCATATACCTACTCACAGGAAGTTACGGTATTTCTGATATGTTGAAAACTGCTTACCACATATGACACATAAAAAAAATGACATGTGTAAAAAAATCAGTCCAACATACTCATGTACAAATAATGGCCGAAGTAGTGTGCTTTGCCAAACATCCTTAAAATCAAAAGGACCGGTTTCTATTGTTTTTCGGCACTGTTTTCAGTGTGGAGAGCACGTGTCAGCCATCGACAGCCATTCGAACATGTAAACAGCCTTTTCAAACTAACAGCGGCTCATCCGTTTGTGTTCCCGGGATACTAGCTGCTTTTTCTCATTATCTCTAAATCTCTTCACTAAAATCCCCAAACAGGACAATTCTATTCAACTGCCATCTGCTTTACATGTATCTATAGCATTCATATTGAGATGTGCAGCTCTCCTCTCCACAACACCCCTCAATAGATCCCCATAGCATGTCCTCGGGCCTTCTGCCCCAAGGGCTCATGGGATACGAATACTCCCTGGGGCTGCTGTTTTCACAGCCTGTGAGAGAAGCACTCGAGAGAGAGAGAGGAGGAGAGAGAACAGGAGAGAGGCGGCAGCAGCATTTCTCTGTTTGCTTGATGTCACTATAATGGAAATATGCATAAGTGAGAAAAGGCATAGTGGGCCTTTGGGGCCCAAGAAGTACAAATATTTTAATAACAAACACTTTCAGTGTTTGCCTCCTGTAACGGCACCTGGGTATTATTTCACATTGAATGTGAGTCAGTCAGTCAGTGCCGAATTCTGTATGCATAAAGATGTTTTCAGCTTTTACTGGAAGTGATTTTCATGCTGTGGAAAGTTTTCCTGGTGATATGTCCTTTGGAGAACTGTCATTAATCAAAAGTCAAAGTCACCTCAGATCTCACATTAGAATAGACCAGTTTAGCTACGGCTGAAATTGCAGCTGACCCCTCGTGCCCTGAGCACTTATTCAAAATCAGCAACACGGCCATAGGGGGCTAAAACAACTAAATTGAGTGAGGTTGCAAGAAGCTAGTAAGACTACAAGGGGAAAATACCCAATGAAGCAAAGCCAACTGGCAATCTCAAGGGTTTCCTTGAGCTTTCTAATGCCTTGATGGGTGACTTACAGCTTTGTATACGCTGTAAATGTAAATGACAAAAAGTTATACTGCGGAATATGACAACAAATGTACAAAAATAGTGGCGTTCATGCCAAAATAGTAACCTATCTCCAGTGCAAAAGTGCCTGTTAAAAAAATATTGACGAATATTAAAAAGCATCTGACAAAAGGTGGCAACCTCCAGCTCGACAATAACAAACCCCGAACCAAACCACAGTTATTGCAGATGAAATTACAAAACGGTACCCTGTACAATGATTGTTAAAACTTTAATTTACTGTACTTCTACTAAAATTAGGAGTAAATTATGTGAGCTGTCGATAACAGGAACGTATGATCATCACCAACAATTATACTACTATTCAATTTTGTATTTGTAAGTTTAGCCAAAACCTCTCTTCAACAGCCACAGTGTCTCCATGATTTATAGAACAAACCTGCTGTTGCTTTATAAATAGCAGATTATACGTGAGTATCCGTGAGTATTTGCAGGTTGCATTTGCCCGTTTACATTGATTTGCATTTAATTTGTTATTATTGTCTTTGAATTTTTGTTATTCCTGCATTACAAATTCTCTTACTCTCAACAGCTGAAAAAACAACACAGTCAAGGACAATTAAAGGCCTCAAAATGTGAGGACATGTGTGTCTGTGTTCAGTGTATTTGAGAAAAGAAAATACAGAAAAAAACGACTCGGCTGAAAAAGTTAGACTCCCTTCTCGGATTTTCATAATGAGCTGTCATTCATTTCTCAGTGCCCAACAACTTTCATCTGCCCTGATTCCTCCCAACCTCCCCCATTTATCACTCCTTTCTCTCTTCTGCGACGCACTCCTCCGACGCCCCGTGTCGTTTATCACGTCCGGTGGAATAGAGTTTCTCCAGCTGTCACTTTAGGAAATGGAGTGACGAGCGAGACCCCTGGGACCTCGCACTAATCTCAGACTGCAACGTTACGGAAAATGATGTGCATCTCCAGGAACCAGTCGCAGGGCGAGACCGCATGTGTCCATCAATTACCTAGCCTCGCCCCAAAATTCATCCCGTCAGTAAACAAACAACTAATCAAATGCTGCAAGCAGGGCAAAAGTCAACCCAACTTATTCATCTCCTTTACTGTCGCGGCAATGAGGTCACACATGGTTGCACTTTTACCACCTGTATAGAGAGCCCTTAGATTTATCCTAAAATTATACCAAGGCTGGAAGAATCTACTCAACTCTGCTCTACTTTGCTCAACTGCTCTTTCACCTCAACGTGGGTTCGATAAACCTCGCTACCTGCCCGGGGGTTTTAACGGTCAGCGCTGCCGATGCTGTCAGAGCCCTGCGGTGAAAAATGCCAGTGTCACACACAGCTGTGTGTCCCACGGGGAACAGATATCGTAGTCGGTTACATGACAGGTGCGGCGAACGAGCAGTGAGTGAGACCTCCGCTCATCACTCTGCTGACCAGTTTAAGATGGCAGCAGACAGTCCGCCATGCCTGCTTCACTGGTGCTGAACGCATGAACACCTCAGGCCCACTGATATTAGACATCATGTGTTGTTAGGTTGGGAAATTTGAAAGAGGAAGTGTGACCGAGTTTGTCTTTTTGTTATCTGCAAACTGTTCATATATATACGTCGTGGATTCATTTGATGCATTTCAACATGAACTAGCTAGTCTTTCCGGTTGATGTTCTTATGAAACAAATACTGTAATTCTGCATGAGGTACTTACTGGGTCACAGAGAAAGGTTGTGTGAAACAGAAGAATAGTAGTTATTCCATTGGCCGGCCACTTGTAATCACCCTTGTGGTTTAAAAGGTCGAGGGGTCAGGGGTTATGGGAGATAAGGACCCTAGGGACCGCCATAAAACACTTGCGACACTTCAGCCCTCGTTTGTCATGCCAGAGCTCGATATCACTCATTCATCTTGGTTAGGAAAGTCTTTTCCTTTAATAGACAATTGCGTCATAACCCGGCATTGAGACCATTTTAGATTTTATTTTTACAGCTATGTTTAGAGCATCACGGTGTGTTTTTGCATTGAAGAAAGAATGAAGAAGAATCCTCTTGCCACAGTTTCAGACGAACGTTTGTGTTTATACGTTTGTGTGTCAAGTTGAGATCCTGTATAAATCTACAGAAGCCATATTTAAAATCATTTTCCTCCTCGTGTCTGACAGCAACATAAGTTTGAGGTTTTCAAAGTCAAAACACTCGTCCTCAGATTGGGTGGTAACAGTGACTGCTCGCCCTCATATCCACATCTGCGTTGTGTTTTCCCGAATTTGCCCGCGCAGAAAGGAACAATCAAAACGGTCGACAAAACAAATGAGATTCCCTTACATTAGGCAACCGTGTAATCACATTTCCCATGTTGTCTCTTTATGCTACGTCCTGTCAAAAATTGGAGCCAGAATGTAGGAGGGTCACAGTGCAGCCCGGTGCAGGCCTCCCCTCCGTTAGCTCTGCACGCAGAGACGTTCGCTCCCGCTGAGACGTCTCATTTAGTGCATCTGCAAACAACATTACAGGTGGAAACGCTTTAGGAGATGTCTTGCAAGCATTAATCCCATTTGCGTCCTAACCCATTTCAAATGTGCATGCTGCTGCACTCATGAAATGAGAGAGATGCCGCAGCGATCAAATGGATGCAAACTAAACATTCCCAAGGACTTCAGTGGACACACAAAGGAAATGTCATCACTAAGAGGATCTGCATCCAACCACTGAAGAGAAACTGGTGCTTTTACATGTCGAGCATGTTGATTTAATAAACTATATATTCGGAAATATGCGGGCTCTTGTGTAACGTAGGTGTAAGAAGACAGAAATAATGTATTTATTCAATCAAAGCATATATTATTTGGGCCAAAATGCTAATAGAGGGACAAACATGGAGCGTAAAGGCCATCGCATCTTTCCAAAAGTGGAACCGCATCATGTCCAAAAAAAACCTAACAGCAGCAGGTGGTGACACTAATTGTTGTATCACGCTTCTTAAAATACTTAAAATAAATTACTCCACCTAATTAAATAAATATTTCCAAATCCATGCAGTTAATTTGAAATGGCAGCAATATACCGAAATCCAGTACCACAACATTTTCATTTTGATTAACAAAAAAAAAAACACATGATTTGGAGCAAAACAAGAATCCTCGCAATTTATGGCAAGAACATATGGACATCCTTCAGCAGGTGGAGGTTTGAGGACTATAATAAATACTTTGTGCTCCACACTTGTGCACTGGACTTCATTTTCATCTTAGATGCTAAAAACTCAGGAGGCACTATGCGCAAAACACTACAGATAAGTGAAAAGAAAGTTCTACTGTTTATCAAATTATTTCTCCTCAACAAACCGTGTCTTTGAATCCAGGGTTAAATGCTTTAAGTGACTTGTGGAGAATTTTAAATTTTTTTTTAATTTACAAAACTAGATAGTCATGCAAGCAATGGATGCATCGCAGAAAGTATGAATACATATGAAATGCTGCCTGTAGTTGAATACTACCCTCTAGTGGGCGTTACAGTGTTGCTGGATGTCTAGTCATTAACCAAGGCTGCATTTCATTACCTGAAGGAGAGGACGGTTTTCTTGACTTACTTTTAATCATAATGCCAGATAAGATAACAAACAAAAATCAGAAGTATGATCATTGCCGAGGTTTATGAGTCGCTCTCTACTTTAAATGTGCCCGATCCTCCAGGAGAACAAAGAACAATATGATGCTCAGCTGTGTTTTTAAAGATTCACAGACAAAGGACATTTTTGCAGGATTGCTCGACAACCGCTCAAACAAGGGCCATCTGGAAATTGTGTCAACGCACTAATAGAGATTTGTGACGATTAGTTGATTATTCGATCAACACAAAATTATTCGACAACTATTTTAATTTGTAATTTTGAAAGAAACCATCAGACAAACGAGAAAATGTAACACTTCACAGTGGCTTCTGGTCATTTTCTAAACTATTTAACATTTCATAGACGAAACAATTAACCCACAGATGAATCAATAATTCAATGCATAATTAGCTGCAGCCCTACACACCTGTACTCTTCTCTCCCACTGCTCACTTCGCTGTCTCACTTCCACACACACTGAGTTAAACAACTGTCAGCTGAATGACATACGTCACCCAAACCCCACGGCCTGCTCTTAGCATTCTCCTCCTCGGTCATGTCCAATTAGCTATCCCCTAAACACTCTCTCATCAGGCTAGCCATAATCCACTCATCGTGCCTTGATTTGGCAAATAAATCACACGCTGAGTTTTTTCAGACTATTTCCCCTCCCTCGCTCCACCACCGCTGCTGTCTTTTTAAGCCCCGTCTCTCCCTCAGCCTCGTTAACCCTGTCCAGAGTTTCTACGGTGACAGTCTCCGCCAGGCCTCCTCATTGGACATGGCAGCCGGCAATTTGCATGCCAGACTATTTCTCTTCATCATTGGGCCTCTCTCTCTCTCTCTCTCTCTCTCTCTCTATGCTAGAAGAATTGAGAATAACTCAGCAACTGACGGCAGACGGCATGCACGTCCTTGTCCTACAAGGTTACGAATCCATTTCATCTGTGCAAGAGGGGAGTGAATTAAAATAAATGATGGCCGGACATTTATTGCATTCTGGGGGTGAAGGAGGGATTGGGGAGGAGAGGCAAAAGTTGCGGAGTGAGGCTTGTGTCTCATACTGAGCCAGACTGGCAGACAGTTTGATATTGACTAGCTAGCGTAGTTTGTCTCTGAGCAGACCGTGCTTCAGTCTGAGCTGTTGCTCTGGATCATACAGGTCTTAATGTGTCAACGTATGCAGCGTTGCATGCCAATAGTCAGTGCTAGTTATGTTGAGACCAAGCTGACCTGTACTGCACACTCTGTAGGAGCCAAATACATACATGTGGATATGTTTACCATGTTTGTTTCTATTCTTCATGTATCATAAATAAAACAAAGTTCATTCTCAGAAAGTACAATTATATTTGACTTGTGTACGTTACTGGTATTGTAATACATGCATGTCTCTTTGAGGCAATTTTACTATGTTTAATAAGCACTTCTAGTTGTTTACAGATGCACTGTAGAGTGGGCCGAATCGTTTTATCATCCAGTTGTGGAAAGACTTACTCTTTATGGAATATACATAGTTCAAAGGTGTAATTGTCTATTGGAATATTTCTTCTTTTATTTTGTTTTAAATCACGTTTACATGTGCAACAAGGGACAGTGGATTGCTTTGATCTACAAGCGGAGTTGAAACCATGTCAACATCAACTTAAGGTTTCGCTCACTAAGTTTTTGATCCGACAAAATCTGTTCAAAATCTGATGCCGGATCAATCACTGATTAGACTTCCTCTACTGTTTTAGTCTGATCCGAAAGGAAAAAAACGAACTTTGGATGAGGATCACTTCACTGTGAGGCCTGTTTGTATTTAACATTGTGTTAGTGGCCATAATGCCGGTGCAGAAAGTGACCACAAGTAGCCAAAAAGTTTATGTTTGCGTCAACACAGTCTCACAATACCCTACATTCACTTCAGCTTTTATCCGGCTTTCTTTGAATTCAAAATGACCGCTGCATTTAAATCTTGGGATGGGTTGCAACTATTATTGAACTGCCCGAATTATTAATATGAGGATGTGTTGAGTCTATTTCTTCCACATTTGGACCGTTACACGGTTTATAATATTTCTAACCTTGGAATCACTGCTGCCATTTGAAATTCAGCACTGTGATGTTGTAAAAGGACGGGGATAGTGTTTATAGATGTCACTGGAGAACAAATGCGCATCGCTCCAAACTGCTCCTTGTTTCCATCTGCGTGTTCCAGAAATACATCCTTGGACCCAAAGGATCTCTCGCTAAGTGACTTTTTTTCCTGTTGACCACAAAGCTATCAATATGTCTGCCTCTTGACACTGCCCCATCTCTCTCTGGACACGGAGGCCGGACTCTGAATGCTGACTACACTGCTCGCTGCACGACTCTCCTGGACCTCTTCCAGGACACTCTATTGTAATACAGTTATTTTTAGACAAGCCGACGCAAATAAATATTTATAGTTGTTTGCAGGTCAGGGGTCTCAATGAACCGCGGGGCGGATGGCAGTGAATAAACTGCAATATGTAACTATGTAAGCAGGAATAAGGGTTCAATACAGCAGGGCAGGAATAAACTGATGGGAGATATTTAAGGACTGGCACTTGCTCGTACTTGAAAAACAGAAGAAGAAAAAAACAGGAGATTTATAATCTATGGAGCAAAATTAAGGCTGAGATCACATCTATCAATATTATTACTGGTTGAGCTTCAAGCTAACTTAGGCGGAGAGCTTCCTGGTGTGTTATGGGGTTACTCATGTGGTGTTAGATTTTTACTCACACTTTCCCTGAATGCAGCGTTCTCATTTTCCCTGACATCTGGATGCCTGTGATAATAGCTCTGGCGCTGATCACTTTTACATTAAACCTCGGTCGGGAATGGAGATGCGTGTCACCGGAAATTATTACACTTGTCACTTCACTCCACTTCCTATCAAATTTATACTTTAGAGAAGATATTTCTATGCAAAGAGACTGTAATGACCTTAGACAAAAGCCTTGGCTCGGGCGATGAAGGAGTAGCACAAGCAGGGAAAATTCAAGGTTCAAGGAAATGAAGAAGTGCTGAAGAAGCCAAAATGGTGATTGAACGGTAACATTTTCCTGTGGCCTCTCCCCTGACCAGAACTTGGACAGAATATGGGGGAATATTGTGTTTCTGTCATTGTACGTCTAGCATAACTTTGAGTCTAAATATAGGTCATGCAAGAAAGGCTGGAGCCACACACGCAAGCGTACGCACACAAAAAACACACTCAGTGAGTCACTGTGTGCTTTTACTTTGTAATGACCTATTTCTAGCCCTTCACCTTTCAAAATACCTCAGATATTTAAGATACATTTACTTCAAATGCTCTTAAGATGGATACTCAGTACATTGACATAACTATTGTATTATTATTTTGGTTATTCGATGTTTATATAAATATACATAAAAACAGCTCAGTGTCTGTATAAAAACTATAAGGTACATACAGTGTAGAGGAGTCTGAATTAATGGTAATATATCGGATTTAAAGACACAAATCAATCTTCTGCAAAAAAATGTCCAAAACGTCGAGTTGTTCTGTTTCTTTCTCAGTTATTCATCATACGAGAGACTGTCGTCAAAGTGCAAGCGGTCAGACAATACAGAGAATACAAAGAAGTCGATTTTAATTCCTGAAAGTGATGGCGTACACCTCCGTCTCTGGGACCACATGTACCCATAATGGATCAGATTCCGCCAGAACATTTTGTCCTGCGCCTTTCTCGACTGTCTCAATAAAGAAAAAATAAATACATAACAATATGGTAGACTGCCCAGTCTGCTTTTCAAAACCACATCCATACCTCTATATCTATCTATCTATATATATATATAGATAGATATATATATATACGACAAGACGTCTGTAAGTTAAGGCCGCACAAACAACCAAACTTATCATCATCCCTCATCAGCATCTTGATTGTTGAGGAGGACCGATTAGAGGGAATGTCCACATAGATCCAGCGGCCTCTGATGTGACAGCAAGGGTTTATGGGATAGCAACGCGGGAGCCCAGCCCGCTTCACCTTGACCCCGCTCCCACCGCTGCCACCACTCCTCTCGTCTCAGGCTCTCCCGTCTGACCTCGTCATCCCGAGGCCTCTGGCCTCGCCTCTGACTGCTGAGTTATTACCATAATTACCCAGGAGGCATTGCAGGGAGCGGCCGCATGGCAGAGGCCGCCCATGTTTAACAGAATATTTGGGTGTTTTATCGACTTTAACTCAGCCCCCGGGGCAGGCGAGAGGGGTCCTGGATGATAAGAAAACCACTCATGTGGGAAATGAAGAGGATCATTTCACACACGGAACAAGAAGGGGATGAAATATACTGTTAATGCAGCAGTGGCCAGTGCACATATGTCATATATTCTCTAAGACAAGGTGTAAATATGCTCATATATTCAGGTGGTGTCGAACAGAAGGACTTGGGCGGAGATGACTACTTCCAAAAATAGCCCTTTGAACCTTATATAATGAAAAAAAAGTATTTGGATTGCTTTGTGTCAACAATAAATATTTCATGTCCTGAGGTGGAATGAAGGTGGATTATATAGTATATATTATTCATTTTTTCACAGCAGGGATCTTCCGAATTGACAGACTGAAGGGGTTCAGTTTTGGGGAAAATGTACTGGTTTCTTTTCCTTCTTTTTTTTTTTACTGTTTTGTTGCTTACTTATTCAGCATCAGAGGAACTCAGAGAGACCTTTTCCATGTCTTTGTAAATTTGCTCATTTGAATTCATAGAAGTCTAAACACAGTAGTTCAACATGCATTCAAATTGAGCACAAGGTCATAAAAAGGTATCTCAGGAAAAACAGTCAAATACAACTGAACTGTTCCTTAAATTAATTTGATTGTTTTCTTCAATGGCAAATGTAAACACATTTTTTGGAGGTCCTGTGGGACCTTCTCAACAAACAGAGCTGAAGAACTGAACAGTTTCAGCTGTAACATTTTAAAGAGAGCTCTTTATAATCTATGTCTATAGTGCCATGTCTAACAAGCCAGGAGGCCATGCATATTCATACAGTTAGAGTGAAACGTACAGCCCAGCCTGCCATACACAGGGCACAGGGGCCATTGGCCTCAGGCCAACGACGATTGTGTGTAGTAAGCACACACTTCTATTAGTATCTGTATTTAAACATAAAAGCTCAGTCAAACCCACAGAAATATAGAAACACACACACACACACACACACACAAAATCGCCCTCATCTGCTCATAAAGGTCAACACATTATCATTCCAATACATACAGTATTCAGACTTTCCTGGTCCTATATAGCTACCCATCAAACATGTCCAAGATGGCACTTAGCTGTGTGTGCCCGTGTTTTATTATGCAGACCCATCTGTGTGGGTTCAGAGGTCGTGGCCCGGGCCTGGCAGGGGCTACAGGTGAGCAGATGAGAACAGTAGGGGCTCGGTTTAATTTAGCTAAGCACTACAGGATGCAGTGCGCCCCTGTACCTGGGAAGGACAAGTTGAACTTTTCACACTGCGCCTTTGACTCATCATTTCAATGGGTGGAAAGTCGAGGAAAAATGAGTAATAGAGTCTGAAAAAGAGAGCAAGCTTTTGACACGAAATCTGTTTCTTTGTGGCTGAGTTGTTTTTCATTTTGTGTGAGACTTGTTCAAACAAAGACAGACAAGCACATAAACACACAAATCGACATACACACTGTGCTCTGTCACCAAGTCTCTGCTTTTACCTCCCTTTCTTTCTCCTTTTCTGTAACTGTGTGTGTGTGTGTGTGTGTGAGGGAGAAAATCCCTAATCTGGCATGGTCCAGCTTCCTGTCTAGACTCTGCATGAGGAGGCCAGCACTAACCTGGCCAGTGCTGTGAGTGTGTATATGTGTGGGAGCATACATGCACACTACCATTGTGTTTGTGTGCATGATACTAATTTATGTGTGAGCACAGACCTACATTATGTCTGTGTTTTAGAGAGAGAGAGAGCGAGAGAGAGAGAGAGTTGCACATTATCATTGTACTCGTCCAAACCAGAAAACAGACATTAACCTCTGGCCTTTCACATCTACTGTCCAATGCTTGGGTTTGAATTGGGACAGTTTCCGGGAAAGCTCCCTTTTGTTTTCTGTTATTTTGAAAATGTCTCTGCCACGTGTGCCAATGCTGCCACGATTCCAAAAGCCAATTTCCTCATTATCCAACTTGCAGCACTTACGGGAATAGAGAGGTGGGGGTGTGGAGGGTTAAAGTTGGAGGGAAATGGAAAAAAGGGCTGATGTGGGTTTCTTTGAAATTACATACAAAGAGCGAGGATGAGCTACAGAAGGACTGAACGGTTCTTGTTTTTCTTCCTCATTCTCGGTCCTTCCGAAATACAGCTGATCAGCTTAACGAGAGCACATGTGGTAGTGAAAGCTGTATACTTTAGCCCAAAACAGCATAAACACAACACTCAACAAGAAAAAAAAGTGACGTCACCGAGAAAGAATCCCTCACAGTATGGTAACAGTATTTAACTGATCTGAATCATAACCGGGATTGCCGTCAGCCTCTTGCCATCAATCATTTGCACAAACCCAGCCATTAGTAATCACAACAAACGCCACTGAGCACAGCAACTTTCTGGCCTCTTACTCACACTGAGTGCTGATCAGAAAATGCTAAGTGTGTTTAGCCTTAGCTTTGACAGCATTTGTCTGGAGTGTGAATCAACATCATGAGCGGCGCTATTTCATATTCATGCAGAGGCCCAATGACACCTTGTCCTCTGCTCTTGCCTTCCAAAAGGCCTTAACTCAGCAGATCGCTACCCCTGTAGACCCAGATGTAAAGTGAACAGTCTTCACCTTTGTGACATCAGACCGCCACAATATGTCGTCTTATGGGAGCAAGCCGTCACAGACGCGTGCCAAAGACCATGGCGGCCAAGAAGCGGAGAAGAAATGACAGTGTTTATTTTGGGGGGGGAGGAAACCTAAACCACAACTTTTCTTTAAAACTCTATTAATTCATATTTTAATATAATCAAATGACTAACGATAACGTGAATGGGGGTCTCAGAGCTTCTTTTTTGCATTTTATTATTATTGTTTTGCAGCCAACAAATGAAGTGTATAGTTTTGTCTTTTTCCTCCCATCAACCCCGTTTTCGTCAAACAACCTTTGATGAACGCAACTTCAAACAGCAGACAGACAAAGTTAGCAACCAGCTGGTGAAGACGGTCAAACAACTAGCATGCTTCAGAGTCGGTGGAAACCACAACAGACGTAAAAAAAACAAAAGTGAATATTGGACTTACATTCATCAGGTGGACAGAAACACAACTCCAATGGGATGTCGAGGATCTCCCTCCATGTCTCCTGCAAGCGAGCACCCGTTTGCTAACACGTTAGCCATGTCAGGAATGTGCCTGACAGTCTGCTGGTTTTGAAGGTCTTCTGCTCCCTAGTGGACAAAAGTGTGAAATGAATTGTCAAATATGGCCGGCCAAACATGTAAAATAAATGCAATTACATTCCTCACATTACATTAATATAGCAGATGCTTTTGTCAAGAGTGACTTACAATAAGCGCATTAAACCTCAACAGGAATGAGAGTTAGATGTCATAACAAAACTCTTTTTAAGTGTTTCTGTGCTGCAGTGCAATGACTTTCGGTGAGACTATGTAACTTATGTTGAACAGTATACACTGTTGCCACAAGTACGGGATATTGGTATGTGCTAAAACAAAGTGCAACATTGGCAAAAGTGGAGAGTCATTGGTCAACAAACTAGAGCGCCGGGCTTTGAGGACAATTTACATAGTGGCCAAACGGAGGAATTACAACCTCTGGGTGCAGCATGTGATGTTATTCGGCCCAAACGGTAGTTTTCCCATAGACTTACAATGAGAAAAGGACGCCTGTAGATTATCAGATTTTTTTTTGGAGGTAAATCAACTTCCCAGTAAAAACACTTAAATAGTCCTGATCTAAATCATTAGGTCCTCCGTTCAGGTGAATGAGCCCGAGAGCGAGCGGCAGAGAGGCGAGGTCAAAGGAAACGTTAGTGCGCTTGATCCATTGATGCGGAAGCAGTGTGGAAGATCCAGGTCATTTTATACTCTGAAGTCAAACTTTTTTTGGCTTCATGCACCACTGAGCGACTTTCATAGGAATGAACTGGACTCAGCTCCAACGCTGCATCCCTCTTTACACATCCATTGTTACAAAGCAACAATATCCAGCTTAAGTTTGCTAACATTAGCTATTGGTAATACTAGACAGTGGTACGCTTCATTGCATATGAATGAAACGTTTCATTTGTCTAATGTAGACTATTCCATTTCTTCTTTCAAAAGGTTGTAGTCTTGCTTTAGTGTTTACAAAAAAAGGTCAGTAAGTGCTAGCATGACGTGTCTAAATGTAGAGTGTGGAGTTTGACCACGGCTTTAAGCTAGGATATAGAGCAGTCTGCTTGACTGATATGTTTGTTAGCACCAGAGTCTTACTGCACCAAGGAGCCAGAGTAGAAACAAGTCTTAGTCGGTCTTAACCAATCGTATCCTGAAACACACGCCTGTGAGTAGACAATCATTCAAAAAAAGTTGCCCAATGCCTCAAACTTTACCACGACATAGAGATATTCCTTTAAATGACCATGGAATCAATTAAAGCATTGTGCTTATTACTATATATATTTATTACATTTATAACGACATAGACCTCAGCCACAACAACGACACATCGAGAGACTTTTGGTGACTCCACGTGATCTCACTTTAAGTCATCGTCTAGCCGGCCTGGTATTCCTTTCCTATGTACATGAATTAAGAAAACCGATGACTAACACAGATGGTGGACGAATCAAATGAGTCATTCGAGTTGTATGGCTGTGACATATACACATCATTGTCTCCGCTGGTGTGGGTTTAAGGGGTCTCCTGTTGGCATTCCTATCCAACTGACTCCCCAAGTATGACTCATGGGCTTGTTACCCCCAGACGAAGCAGACGTCACTGTGCCGGCTTGTCAGTGTGCTGTAGCAGGGAAATCTGGCTGCTTTTGGTATTTGGTGTTTGTCTGACTTTGTCTAGCCAGTATTAAGCAGTCTGGACTGCGTGTAAGTGGTCAGATGATGAACTCCGTCTACTCTACAAAACCACGTTAAAATCTTGTTTTGTTAGCACAACAGTCTCCTATCGCTGCGCTGCTAGAAGAGGTTAAGCACTACAGTTGCTGTTACCTCTATGACAAGTACAGTCAGCAGGAATGTAACCTGCATTACAGAAGAAGAAAAAAAAAGAGGACTTCTTCCTCCGTATTGCTACCAGCATGTGTTTTTTGTTTTCATCCTCCGGTCCGTAGCTGCATTCCTTTGCTGTGTGTTGTGCGAGACGGAGAGATTGCCTGAGAATGACTCACTAAAACCTGACCCAGCAGTGAGGTAATCACTGGAGGACGCTTGGAGTAAAAACGAACTTTGATGGTGATGGCTAGGATCATGTCTAGGAATCCCCAGACAGGTTGGAATAGTACAATATGTGTGTGTGTGTGTGTGTGTGTGTGTGGGATGATGTAATTTCTGTGCACCAGTCCAGTCCATGTGATGGTGTGTGTACGGCCTCCTGATGAAGGCCAACGACCCCATTACAGAATCTCTCCACACAAACTTGATAAAACAAATGGAAATGGATGCTCAACCCATAATTACAGCTGGAAGAAGATTTATAACTCTGCCTCATATTTATTTCCAATTTTAATACAAGCAGAGAGCAAGAATGAAAGGAGGAGGGCTGTACAATAGTGGTGTTGATAATGACAATTAATCAGATATAGATTTTCGAAGTCATTCATTCTGCATTATTTCGTTTTGCAGAAATTATACTTAAAAAAAAACAAAAAACTTGTTCGGTGGAATGTACAAACATTGTAGTAACATTTCTGGACTCTTGAATGTAGGTTGCTTTCCTTAAGCATTAAATATAGACTCTTTAGTCACTTCATAAGCTACACCTATGAGACCTAGTCATCCAGTTCAATGCTACAGCAAGCTACAACCTCAGTAAATGAAATCCATACCTTTCTAACATTGTCGATCAAAGGTGAACACAATTATATTTGTAAAGGTAGAATTAAAGGCTGAGCTGTTGTATTGGTGTCCTTTATAAAGTGGGTACATTTCTATATAACAGGATCCTCTGAAAATGTACAAGATGATGAGTTTCTCTGCTCTTATGTCGATATACAGACACTGACGGCAGAGATTGTTTGTTATACAGCATCACCTGCTGGCTTAATGGAGAACTGCCAACACAACTGTAATTGCCAAAGGATGTTCACTTCACTGTGACATATACATTTGAATTTAAATACGCCACATTAATTGAAAGGTATATTGACTGAAGTGTGTCACATAAACCAGGAAATGATTTACTCAAAGAAGATCATCCTCAAGAACAAAGATCCCCAAAACAAAAGTGGTACACACTTCCTAAGAGAATACAATCACAAATGTATGTGTGTCACAGTTTTTCTTTTTCTTTTGAGATAAGCTGTAACGCAGGACTGTGGGAAAAGTGGCTGACGAATACCAGGGTGCTCGTCCTAAAATAGTCTCACAATGGCTATGAAGACATCTCCTTCTCTGCTCATTTCTTGGATCATGCAAAAAGCCCAAACACCCATTTTGGGTTTGGATCGCTCAAAAGTCACTGAGCCAAAGTTATGAATGAAGAATTTTCAGGCTGAGCTTGGACCAACGTTATGGGAAAACAATTTCCAAACAATAGACAGAAAAGCAACACAATTCCTATGACCAGATACTTAGCGGCTTTATCATTAAACTGCAGAGCTTTTACAGTTCGGCTGCTTAAACAGCGCAATGGACGCAACTTTATTGCAACTGATATATTTACAGTGGTGGGCAACAAATTGCTGATTGAAGCCCATTTCCATGCAAGAAGTCAAAATGACTCTCAACATCATGCACCGTTCACCGATAATGAAAATAAATCACATCACGCTTTTGGCTTTAACTGAGGAAAATAACAGATAGCAAGTGAGATGATGTCAGATGGTGCATGAGCATGTATGAAAGATTAATTTTCATTCAAGTATTATAGTCTGTTGAGGAAGAAATGACCTTGTTGTATATAAAACAATCCTAGCAAACAAGCAAAATAAGTATGTCAAGTACACACAGGCACCTGGGCATATGATTCAAAGCCAAATATTTACCAAGTTTGGACATTCTATGAAATCATTCTTGCTTTGCAAACTGGTGGGCGAAAGAAACACAGTGAAATACCACACCCCATGTTTGGGTAAGGGGCCTCTAGTGGTTGAGTGAGCTGTGACCTAAAATAGGTCTGAGAATGTGGATATGCTCTATGAATAGAGATAAAACAGACTGTGGAGGGAGACAAATCTAAAAGATCAAATAACTTAAGGGCCTGGAAATGAACCCTCAGACATCAGTGCATATCAATTAATGTTGTGTTGGTGGTGGTGTGCAGAGGGCATGGGAAAATCTGCACTGACAGAAGAAACGTTTTTTTTTAACAGTAATGGAAATCATGTTGCCAGAATGAGCATGAATGGATATGTGTCATTTGAGAGCATGTGCTGAATTGTGTGGATCTTTGTAAGGTGGCTCTAGCCCCCAAGAAGAGCGGACAAGGACCCAACTATGGATTATCAGAAATTATTTTTATGAAATGATAATGTGTAAAATCTATTAACCCAGTTATTGTGATTTTTATGGTTGCTACCACAGAATCAGACACATACTACTAATATGAAATATTACTCTCTTTTGTCCAAGAAAAGTGTATGACACATTTGTGAGACTAAGTTTGAACAGAGCAATAATGTGTGAACTTTAGACTTAATATTTCAAATCCCAGACTTGGATTTGATTGTTGTGCTGGTCTACATTTGCCTTTAAACAACTGACCTTAAATCAGGCTGTCAGAGGGCAATCAGAAGCAAACATGGAGCTTTTATGATTCAGAAGAGAATAAACATTTTAACATACTGTCGTCCGAAAAAAAAGTGTATAACTATGCAATATCTTAAGACTCTGAGAGGGGGAATATAATAGAGGAGAATCACCGAAAGTAGTCAACTGCTCGTGCCACAATCCGCCACTAGAGGGAGCACGACCCAGGCTACAGTGTGATGCACAACCAGAAAAAACATCAGTTGAGCTGAGAAGCCCGTAAGATCCCTATTGATATTAAAACATATTCAAATGCAATAACGGAGGACCAAGATATACCGAGACCAGCTATTTACTCCACTTCAGATGCCTTAAGTAAGAGAAAACTGGCGAGACAAAACTTTCCAACTTCATATAAGCGCTCATAAGATTGTCGTGGTAAGAAAAGAAAAAAAAACTAGAGTATTTTACATGTTTATTAGTTGATGCGTGATGCATCGCAGTGAGCGCTGTTATGATCTGGGCTCCACCGGGTGCCTGCGGTCCCTCCTCCATCAAACGTCAGAAACGAGCGGTATAAAACACTTGAGGCCGTACCGACCGCTCAAAAGTCGCATATACCTCGTTAACCTGACAGACTGCGGTCTGCCTCCGCACAGACAATAAAGAGGCACGCGATCTTAATGCGACAGCAAGAGGAGAAACGTGCCAAGCTGTGGGACGACTTGAATCTACCGGATTGAGCACAAGAATGCAAAAGAAAAGTTTGTTTCTACAGATGCGTTTGTGCCGGATACATTTTCACAGTTTCTGTTGTTCGGGACTTTGAATTGAGTAATGTCTAATGGGCGAACACACACTTGGATTTCTGCTGATAACAAAAAAGGGACTGCCACAAGAAAACTAATCAAGTGAGGAGTTTTTCATCATTAGTTCATAAGGAAGTTAAAACTAGTTGACACTGACCTCGGCAGTCCTCGCCTGTGAATCTGCACATTTCAACTACCGAGCGAACCAAATGCAGAGAGAAAGATGCATCTGGGCAAGGCTTTACTGTTTGTCCTCCTCCTCAACTGCGCAACTTTGAGCTCATCTCTGTCGACTTGTGCCACCGTGGACATCGATCATGTGAAAAGAAAGAGGGTCGAGGCGATACGAGGTCAGATTTTGAGCAAACTCCGACTGACCAGTCCTCCACACTCTCTCGGACCGAGTAAAATCCCTTATCAAATCCAAGCGTTGTACAACAGCACCAAGGAGCTACTGGAGGAGCTCAGGAGGGATCGGCAGCAAAGTTGCGGTCAGGACAACACAGAGACAGAGTACTATGCCAAAGAGATATACAAATTCAACATGGTCTACGGACCGCCAGAAAGCAGTAAGTGTTACAGTTTCCATTGCTGTCTTGTTTAAATGCCAGTAGTAATCCACGGGTCCGTAGTGCGTAATTACGCACCAAATGAAGAGTGCACGCCTAAAGCCCGAGCCAGCTATAGACGGAATCTCAAAACTTCAGCTAGGCTCCTATGTCATTCATAAATACCTGCAGTATTAAAAGCAACTCTTTATCGCTGAGTTTTTACTCTGCTGCACAATAAAGAAACATAAAAACACTGATTTTAAAAAGTATTTGTGTCAGATAGGGCTTCCCCACTTAAAGTTCAATTCCCTATTTTAATAATCACACAATTAAAATAGAATTCACAATCTATAAATATGAAAATAGTCTTTCAAAAGTTAACCTGCTGGCCACAAGATGTTTCCTCAATGTAAAGTCCATTCGCAGTGTATGTGTGCTGGAGGGATCAAGTTGCCACATCACACTTGTGAGTTGCACACTGGACCGCAGATGGACTTCCAGACTATTTGTGATGTCACATAATCATCTTGCAGGTACGCATGTAATACTTAGACTTGATGAATGTGAAAACAGTTTTTTTGTGTGTCAAACTGCACAAATATCATTCTGTACAGTGAAACTCAAACATCCAAGTGAACAAACAATAAGCAAAACATATTTTTGAGTGGATGGGGGACTTTATTATGTAATATAACAGTTTTGTAAAAAAAAAAAAAAAAAAATGTCAGAGCTCTTTTATGTTTTGTAAAACTGAACAGTGAATTAGCTGTGCACTTGGACGATGTGCTTTGTTACTGCAGTGCTCACCAACCTGTTTCAACTCTGCACCAGTGTTCCAGGAAAGTCACTCTCCTCCTACTCCTGACTCCACTCTTCCTCCTCTCGTTTTTTTTTTCCTCCATGGATTCTGTCCTTCTCCCCAGATGTTCCCACTTCCTTTCCCGTCAGGCCCAAATGAGAGGGACATCTGCCCAGGCGGATGGGGATGCCTTTAGGAGAAGAAGTAGGAAAAGTGAACTGAGGTGGACAGGAAAAGTTAGCTGATGGGGGCACCTCCCCGTTAGTCTGGATAGAGGCATCCCTCTCTCGGTCGGTCTGTACAGTGGCTCCATGAAGCCCTCGCATTCACTGACACATCATTTAGATGGAGCTTAAAAAGACCCCACTTCCTGTCTTGGCCAGTGAATTACCCACACGGGTGGCCCATGAGCATGAGATCACTTACTGCACTGCTCAGGTTTAACTTTGCTAAATTGAGTGTGAAACTGAGCCACTGAGCCGGCATCCGTCCCCCTAAAACCTGAATGATTCCACTGTGCCGTCATTTTATTGCCTCTACTGTAGGTAACGTTTAAATGCTCGGTTAATAATGAGCTTTATTTTGTTGGTGAAATATTTGTTAAGATTATCGGTAAAGTCCTGTTCGGCTCACATTGTTTTTACTTCAAGCGATTTGTGCTAACCCAGTATTCGGCGCAGGCATTTCCTTTATAGAAACAAAAGCTATGAGTGGAAAACTTTTTGCTGAGAGGGACATGTGTCAGCACTTGAGGGAGATTCATACAGCATGTGGTCCGACTGAGTTTGGATTACTGAGAAAGTAGAATAGGATAAATGCTGTGCGTGTGTAGGAGCCAAAGAGGGCCTCATTGTCTAGAGCAAAGCCAAGACCATTGCATCACAGTCCCTTTGAAATCAACAGGTGTTTCTCAAAAGACCTATTTTCCCTCAGCAATGTTCTGTTTCGAATCTGGCAAAATGTTTTTGACAAAAGCGGCAGGCGGTAGGTGCCTTGCGTTGGCGTGGTGGTTTCATTGCTGGATTCAGAGCCACAGATTAACTTTATGATGCAAGACACAATAACAGACACGTACAGTTGGATGGAGATCAGAGTTTCTTTCGACGTAATGTTATGTTCTTTATGCCTGCGTTTGATGTGATTAGCTGAAAAACAGATGTAAAAAGGCAGAAAGTCAATATAACAGCATAAGTGCTGAACAGACGGAAGTACATTTATGTGTGTGCACTCAGATACTTAAAATGTCAACAAGCTAATAATATTCTTAAAACTGTGGTATTGGCATGGCAGGGTGTTTTTAATGTGTCCAAGATGATGTCATACTTGGAAATATACATTTTTCTCAATACCCTGTATATCCACATCCATACAGTGAGCCTACTCTCTGAGCTGGTTAATGTGATTTTCATATGCTGGAGCAAGATGAACAGTTTTATAGATTCACTGCGCTTAACTCTCACTCTACTCCGGGAGGGACAACGTTCTTCAGTTAAATGACCGGCAGATGAACACAATATATTATGGATGAAATACAGAAGTTACATAAATATATAGATACAAAATATATTACATTTCTAAATATTCTGCAACTTCATCATGTTTGCCCTTTCATAGAAAGTAAATAACGTCCTAAATGTTTACGTTTTTTGATCAAAACTCAAAGCTTATACAAGTTTTATATATATATATATGTGTGAATGGGGAGCTCTATTGTACCTACTGGAGCCCCACTTTATGATATTTAATTACAGGTGTATTTTTACACACACATTTTGTCTCGTCTGCTTTCAGTCCTCTTAACGATAGCTCTCCCACACATGATGCATGTCATAAATAATTTCTTCCTGTTTTGTAAAAAC
Organism: Leptoclinus maculatus; assembly: GCA_032191485.1. Lineage (NCBI taxonomy): Eukaryota > Metazoa > Chordata > Actinopteri > Perciformes > Stichaeidae > Leptoclinus > Leptoclinus maculatus. The sequence goes on along the minus strand of JAVDOI010000003.1, from coordinate 29,087,791 downwards.
CTTCATTAATTAGGGGTGATTGGTTTTCATGGTGACAATAATACACACCTTGTTAAGGTAGGGGAATGATCCGGGTCATGCTAGAAAAAACGTTGACTTCTGTCTTTTTCATCATCTAAATTGATGCTTTGGTAACAGTCTCCAATTGAGATTTGGGATGACGATTCCACTTGAGGAATTACTTTCTTTCTTTCTCTTGTATGGACAACTAGCCAAATGAAACAATGTTTTTCGACAAACCCTTACTGGTTACAGAACCAGGCTATAGCCGCCACTCTGCTCCCAGTCTTTACACTAAGCTAAGCTAACTGGCTGTAGCTTCATATTTATCTTACACACATGAGAGTGGTATCAATGTTCTTGCCCCAACTCTCAAGCAAATTAGTGCATTTCCCAAAATAGACACAGCCCCCTAAGTGTGTTGCCCCTTGTGGTATAACAGGACCAGAAGCCTGGCTTTGTGGAATAAAGTTTTGACTCGTGGCCAGTCACATCACTCTCTTTCCCTCGGTTAATGTGGGCAAACACACACTCACTTTTTGATGTTTTTTTGAAGGTAAACTGTTGACCTTTGGTGGATCTGAGGCAGCTCTGTGAACCAAAACAAATCTGTGACAGGTGCAAATGAAGCAGAAAGCTGCTGGAAGACTGGCAAATTACTACATTGAGAGGCTGGACTGCAATCATCGGAAAGATTTCCTTTTATAGCATGGTACGCGTACAGAATCTGGCATATGTCAATGACTGAGGTTGAGTTGTGGAGAAGTCATCATGGTCAGAAAGGGGTTTGGGTCCAAAAAGTTGTCAGTGTGGCCGAGGATAGCAGGGTTTTTGATACGCAGATACCAGGGCGGTGAAATCATACTAAGCCCAATAATATTGCTACTTCAATTACAACATTTTCATTTCCACCAAATATAGACAAAATGTGTTCGAGAAACGCTGAGGAATTTTGATAAGGCAAGCAACCACACCAATCATTCGCTGTGGGCTGATAAACCTAGTGCCAGCCATGAAAGAGTCAGTAAACATCATATTTTAGGTGTGAATGGGTTTATGAGTCTTCTAGCATATTAAAAAAAACATTTACCGTAAATCCATGCCATTATTTTTATATTAAAGTATAGCTTTATTTCTGAAGCAATATGATATATATATATAAAAAAAAAAGCCCATTTCATTGCCATCTACAGTTTGAAATTATTACATTTACTGCCAACTCAGTTCAGTACAGCACCTCTTTGGAGCACCACTGAAATTACTCTGGCATCAAGCGGATATAAGTTTGATCCAAAGAAACCCCTCGCCCAACCCACTCCTCCCTCACTCAGCTGGAAAAATTGTATTGTGGATGGAGACAGGCTAAAACAGCGAGTGTTATTATATAGAACTCAAAACAAGCGGTCAATAATCAATTAGGCAATCGATTGAAAAATATTTTGATAACCAATTAATCGTTCAAGTTTCAGCTCCTCAGTTGTACGGATTTGCTGTTTTGTCTTCTTATTTAGCAAAATTAGTACTTTTTGGTGTTATGTACTTTTTAGTGTTCGTCAGATAAAACAAACTCATGGGCTTAAGAACATTTGGATAGGCATTTTCGTCACTACTTTTGTGATTGACGAAGCGATTAGATGAATAATAGAGAAAATAATTGGCTGATTAATCAATAGTTGCAGCCCCATTGTTAACTTTTTGAATGTTGAACATTCACAGCCTTAATGTCAGCTGCAGACATGAGTGTTTAGAGGTATAATTTAGTTTTTATGGTGCCAACAACTTGTTCATGAGGACATTTTGGTTTTGTACGGCATCTTACCAAAAGAGAAAATGCACAGGTTTAAATAATAAAATGAATGATGGCTGAATTCCATTTAGCTGCTTCTGTTTCAGGGTCGTGGTTTTGTGCATACTGGTTCACTGTCACACTGTAATGACTTACTGGGACTCTTTAATACGACAGAGCCAGTTTTCCCTACTATGACAAGTCAACATGTCTGCTGTGATAAAGGCCTACTGGAAGTCTTTTCAGTTAAACAATTCAGTATGAAAGAGATCAGAATGCAAGTATCTGTGATTATGTTGTCCAGAGGTCACGTACCATTCGAGGGCCGTGTTCGGACATAAACTGCTTGTATTGCATCAGAACTTGATACGAATTTCCAAGCCTGTTCTCTCACAAAGCTTTTATTTTATTCTCTCTGATCCAGACGATCTGCTCTACTGCCCAAAAGGCATCACCTCTAAGGTTTTCCGCTTCAACGTCTCCGCCATGGAGAGGAACTCAACCAACCTCTTCAGAGCAGAGTTTCGAGCTCTGAGGGTGCCAAACTCAAGTTCCAAGAGGAATGAACAGCGGATTGAGCTCTACCAGGTGCGTAAAGGTACCTTTTCCTTGTCCTTCTACCAGGATCAGAGGCAAAGCTCACGGTCAACGCAACAAGGAGCTTCAAAGTCTCTTTTCTTTGTTATTAGATGGGTCAAATTGTCAAGAACATATCTTACATAAGCTGGTTAGTTGTTCTCCACAACATGATTTCAGGCCCTAATTGACAAAAACTAGATTATGGTTTCAGGCGTGCATGGGTAACAGCCAGACCAAAAGCCAAAAAGAACAACAGGCCTGCAGAATGTTAGCAGAACCGTGACAGGGGTGCTGTTAGTGCAGCGCTGGCAGCCCAGATCTAATGCAGTCCTCATTTTGGTTATGTAGAGGTCTTTATTCTTTAGTCCCTAAAACAGTAGGCAAAGTTTATTAGGCGGTGAAAAATGGGCTTTGGTCTGCCGATTGTGATGATGCAACACACTTCTGCAATAAGTCAACGTCATCAGGTCCCTGATCTTTGGTTGTAATGTCCTTGGCATTAATGACTCAATATAAAGCAATTTATTGAAATAAAATTAAAAACATACCGCCATACACAAATACTCTGGTCAGGAGTGATGTCATGACAGACCCAAAAGGGCAATATTACCAATCACGCGATATAGGCAACTGCCAACAATCAACTCAACACCAACATCTGTGCCAAACGTGACGACTAAACCACATTTCATAGAAGGTTGGTTGGTGGCTACCAAGTCTGTAATTGCAGAAGAGGTTAATCTGGTGGCCAGTGTTACACAAGGGAGAGGAATACTGGAGAGAGTCGACAAGGGTCATACTCGAGTGAGATTTCCAGAGACATTTTATTTGTTCACACTTTCTTCATACATGGATAGCATACATGTGTACATTTGTACTGTGATGTGGACATAGGCAGTAGTATCCTAACATGCTAATGTATGTCAGGCTTGTCGGCTTGTTGTGATGTTCTCCAAAAAGGCCCAGCACACCTCCCAGGTGTTTTGCATTATTTTTGCTATTTAGTCCTCCGTTCAGGTTGAAGATGGGTGGAGTATGTGAAGTCACCTGACTCCATGATCCAATCAGAAGGATTAAGGTGCAACCTGTCCCGCCCCAAACAGGTGCAACAATGCTGAGTGAGTGAGGGAGAAGTCAATCAAGCTCTGTCTGATCATGCTCACAGTCTTAAAGAGAGGTCTTAATCAGCCCAAATATGCAAAATCCCCTGTCATGGTCTGAAACAATTCTAAATGTCATCAACTAACCCTTATTATGTAAGGCACCATGCACTACATAATAAATATCGGCATTGGGTCACATTTGTACAGTCTGTCTGTTAACATGCTAAACTAAGATGGTGAACATGGTAAACATACTTGCTTAACATTAGCATGTTAGCATTAGTATTAAGAGCATGTTAGCATGCTGATCTTCACATGTATTTACCTCCAAAGCACTGGTGGTGAAAATGAGGTATACGTCAAAAAGTGGCTACGTCACACACAGATGTTATCTCATTGGCTGCGCTTCGAAAGGTCAGCTGAAAGTTCAAAGTTGAAATAATTTGAGCACTCGATGGCGATTTCAAGAGGTGTGCCACGCCGAAAGTAGAGCTTCAGCCTCGTTGGGCGGCACCGCTCTCCCCATTGGAGAGCAATGGCACAGCCAGTGCAGAACGAATTTACCGCTGATCATGTAGCTTAAGTCTTGTTTAATCACCTAATTGAGTCTAATGTCACACTTCCCCCTCCCCCCCTACCATCTGTTTCACATCTTAGCTCATAGCATGATTCATTACAAGTGGATAACTAAAACAACAATCATGAGTATGACGAATTAGAGCTTCTTCTCATTCAGACGTCCTCCCCTGTGTCCGCTCTATTGTACGTGTTATTTTGTTAAAGCTGTTTCAGTATTGAGAGAGAGAACTTCTTAGAGTGACCGTTATTATTATCGCTCTGCAGATTGTACGGCCAAACGAACACATCAGGAAACAACGCTACCTTGCAGCCAAGAACGTGCTGACCAAAGGTACTTCAGAGTGGGTCTCCTTCGACGTGACTGAAACAGTGCGGGAATGGCTGATGAACAGAGGTAAGACTGTGTCCTTTGTTGTCTCTAAAAGCTATCATTATTTCCTAATGATCATCCCATGTTTGACCTCAGAAATGTGAGCAAGTAAGCATTGGATTTTAATGAGGGAGACTGTTAACTTGGGCTTCTTTTTAGAAATACTCTTTCCCATTGTGTGCTACCAGGAACTAATCTGGGTTTGGAAATCAGTGTGCACTGTCCCTGTCACACATTCAACCCAAACGGTGACATCATTGACAATGAGAATGAGGTGCTGGAGGTGAAGTTTAAAGGTAGGCTTCGACAACATTTCATATGTCATGTAGTTATTCATGCCAGGTGTCAGTTTAGCTGCAATGGATTGTGTTGCATATTCATGTGGTCCTTAATCCAACAATATACTCCATTTATTCTTTAATCATTAATCATCAGACTAAGAATTTACTTGCAATTAAAATATTTTATATGTGCTTTTTTTCTTAGTGTTTTCATTTCTACATTGTGTAAAAGAATGACAGCTTCATAGGTGATAACTAAAAAAGTCACTAAATAGTTGGTTTAAGTGCATCGTGTCTATAATTAAGGTGTGGATGGAGACGACGAGCAAAGTCGCTGGGATCTGGATCAGCTGAAGAAGAGGAAGGACCAGTACCTGCCTCACCTTATCCTCATGATGATCCCACCCCACCGCCTGGACACTCAGACCACACGCCGACGCAAGAGAGCGCTGGACACAAACTACTGTTTCTCGTAAGGGATACATGAATGATCTTTAGCAATAGTGTACGATGTTAGTACATTTAGTCTTTGGGTCAAATCCTTTACGTTTCTTAACGTTGTGCTTATTAATGTCATATGCATCAGCTTATACACATATTATAATATCCCAAAAGAAGATATTTAATATTAGGAGCACCATTACACCATTTGGCGGCTAATTTAACTATTGCTGTGCATCGTCATCACAGAAACACGGAGGAGAGCTGCTGCGTTCGCCGGCTCCACATCGATTTCCGTCGTGACTTGGACTGGAAGTGGATCCATGAGCCCAGTGGTTACGATGCCAACTACTGCTCCGGGCCCTGCCCTTACCTGAGGAGCTCGGATACAACACACAGCTCGGTAAGAAGCACCGATCAGGGATACAAACATTATTTTTCCCAAAGTGAAAATTACAACACAATGCATAGTTTGTCATTTACTTCTAGTGGTAAATAGCAGATAGTTCTAGTTTTTTTGTTTTGAAGTGGATATCCCAACTGAATTGGGGACACTTTTCAAGACTTTTAAACTACTTTCTACCGAAAATGTAGTCACTATAAAAAAAATCTAGCAGGGCCGGCTGTGGCTCAGTGGACAGAGCGGGTCGTCTGTTGCCATTCGATCCCCGGCTCCCGTCTGTCTGCGTGTCGAAGTGTCCTCGAGCGCGACACTGAACCCTGAATTGCGTTCTGGGCGCTTCACAGCAGCCTAATGCTTAGGATGGGTTTAATGCAGAGGTCAAATTTGAGTTTTATGTGATGATAGAAATAAAGTTTAAAGGTTTTTTAGTGTTGAGTGTTAACTTTTCACTTTGCTTTGCGTTCCTGAACACACACACATGCACTACATTGTTGAGTTTGAACACCACTGTGTGTCCGGCAAAGACTTTTAGATTAGCAGACAGCAATTTGTAGACCTTAATCTCCCAGAAAATGTGTAAAAAGCTTATAAGAATTTGCCAAATTGTTGATTTGGTCATCAATAAGTCTCCATGATGAATGTGTCGCATTATTTACAGATACTCATAGTCGAGCTATCGCACTGATTTAAACTAGCAAGCTTATTACCAAGACTAAACCCCTCGTGAGATTATGAATATAATACAATCTCTCCTGTGTGCTTTCCAATAGCTGCTGAGCCTGTACAACACTCTAAATCCCGAGGCATCGGCCTCCCCCTGCTGTGTCCCTAAAGACCTGGAGCCCCTCACTATACTCTACTACTCTGGACGGACCCCCGTAGTGGAGCAGCTCTCCAACATGATCGTCAAGTCTTGCAAGTGTAGCTGAGAAGACGTGAAAGACGTAGCACGGCAGGATTTTACTAGGTACTGACGAAAACCCATGCTCGATGACTTTTGGACTCTTAGCTGTGACAAATACTTTACCTGACCCTGTGGCCTCATGGCCTAGATCTGAACATCACTCTGGAGGTCACACATTTTTTTTAAGGATGCAGATTTCTCCTTTTTTCCCCACCCCTCCCGCTCTGGATGACAAGTAGTTATTTTCATCTTTAAAAAACCCAAACCAAACACCATCTTGCAATCAAAGCATGCTCTTGACATATTTCCCTTGTGAAGGTGGATAACACACTGCTAAAGCTAGATTGCAGAGAGCCCTGTACAAATTCAAACTGTCCAAACAAATCGGGAGGTGCTTCAAGTACAATGAATGAAAGAGACTTATTATTACGTGGTTTATTTTCCAATATGCCAACAAAGTAAAAGTTCTAATCTCTAAATTGTCAGTAGAGCAGTTTTCCTGTCTGTAGCCGTGGGGTGATATTGTCAATAGTCACAAATGTAGATTGTGCTCTACTGAACAATGGAAGGGTCCTTTCAGACTGGGTTTTATACCTTCACCTTAGGTCTTAGGTTCCCTTCCCTTCAAACCGTGGACACTATCTTCAAACACAAAAGGAGAAAGGACAGACTTGCTGCTGTATCCAAAGCCATAGCTGTGGTCAGGGAAAAGGAGAGCTGAGAGAATGCCTGCTGGATTTGCAATGGAAAGTGAATGAACAAAGAAGTTGAGCCAAACTTTTTTTTTTTTTTTTGGCCAGCCAGTAGTAATGGCCTTTTTTTTGGGTATTTGCGGTGCATCTAATAGAATGGACAGAAGAAGAAAAAGAAGAAGAGGAAGAAGAAGAAGAAGAAGAAGAAGAAGAGGAGGGGACCTGTATGGAAGCGAAGAACTGTGATGGATACAAGCCATGAGCACACTGCCATTCACTGGAAGTTTTCATCTCTAACAGGTTCAAATTATTTATGGACATCAAAGAATATACTGGAAAAGAACATGTGTTACGCAACAGTATTTTTATGGGATTTCTTTTTCATAAATGGCAGATTTGGTCTGTTACGCAACTTGTGATATAGGGATTGTTTCATTAACTGGGACAAAAATCAACATTATCTCCATCGGTGGAAACACTTTTATATTAAACTAAGGGTACTGTTACATTTCCTTGTGATTTTTGTCCATGTACTAATTAGTTTGACTTGTTGTATGTGATCCAGTATATGTTTGACGTAAGTCTTATTGTGTTAAACGGGGACTATCCCCAGAAAGTTAAAACAGAGCACTTTTCTCCAGCAATAATTGCAAACGTCGTGTCATTTTGAATGCAGTGAACTCCTTTGCTCTCCTATCAACTCACCCGTCACCAGTCACTCCAGCCAGCTGACAAGGAATCGCGTGTGTACTTCCCAAAAACACTGCAGTCTTTCATTCCCTCTGCTCTGTCTCTGTTTGTTTTGGTGCTCCTTTACAGTGTGAAGCCCTAATGGAACAAAAACAAAAATGAATAAGGGAGGGGGGAAAGGTCCTTACATGACAGTGGCTGGATGTACAGTTAGACGTCATTAGAGTCGGGACAACGATTCTGAATCCCTGTACTTTTTGACATTCGCCCAGTCAGAGTCATCTTGCCTTTAGGTGACATTTAGATGACGTTTTTTTTTTTTTTTGCAGTAATATTGTTTGATTGACTTGTTGATCGTGATTGTTATTAAAAACACAAAATGCAAAATCTGTATGAGCCCTTTTTAAGTCTCCAGAATCACTCCAGCGTTGCATTTAGTAGATCATCAAATGTAATAGATCTGTGAAAACATTTAACTCCAAATTAGGTCTTGTCTGCCATGTTGAAATGCCATTTAAAATGCTATTTTTTTTCATAATGCTTTGGTTCCATATGAACACAATTTTTCTTACTTGAATCTCACCAGTCCCACCTGTTTCCTGCAGGCTTTTTTTTTTTTTTTTTTTAACCAGAGTAATAAATTAAACGTCTCTTTCCCTGGAATTGTTGCTTGAGACCTTTCCCAGGCAAAAAGCAATTACTTTTATTTTCATTCCGACATCCCGTTATGTTCTTTAGTTCATGAATGCTAAATCACACATTAAACTGAGAAACGTATTTTACAGTTGGTACCACTTTGATAACACCCTTTAATTCATCAGGAAGACCTCTCCAATGGACCCGTTGACCTTTGGAAAAGAGCTGCAGAATATCGGGACCAAAATAAATGTATTATTTCCTAACATATTAACATTTGAAACTGAATCAATGTTTTACTAGAAAGGTAAATCCATTGCACGTTTATTTATAAATTACTAACATAAAAACTGCAAACTTGTTGATCTATTTTGAAAGTGAGAAACTAATTTGATTATTTGCAGCTGCAGAATTGATGGCTTATGTTAGATGCATTGACCTTTATTGATGAAAGGGGAAAGCAGCTTGGTCCTGCCTAATACTAACTCAAATGTTCTCATTAATGGCTTATTATTGGTCTATATATCATTACTAAATATTTTATTAACCACTAATAAAGCCTTATAAAGCCCGTATTAAGGGTGCTGGCAGCATGCTTATGTAATTTTGTCTACTGAACTGGCAATCAGTCGCACAGATTTTGGAGGGGGCATCGGGGGTGTTTTGAGCTAATATGGACTGACAAGTAACCAGAGAGAATTCCCTTTCTCTGTGTGCCCGTTATTGTTCCCTGTCACAATCAATCAGAGATGAACCATGATGAAAACACAAAGACCAGAGGGCATGACGAGGTCTAAAAACAGGGGTCGGGCTTTAATGGCTTTGCAGACAGCCTTGTACTAACAAACACACATTACTGGTAAAGAGCAGCCGTGCCCCGTGCATGATTGACTTTTAACCTTCAGCAGAAGCCAGCAGAAGTCATGCCATTTTCGTACATTTTACGTTCACCATTTGTCCCATTTGTTAAAAAAAAGGTTCAGTAATAAAACACAGCAATGTTCTCGTAAGTTTAACATCATATAACATGCTCTGCAACTTCATTTCACTGTTTACGTCTTCAAGTCAGCAAATGCAACCAAAAATGGGGTGGTTGTTCACTAGGTAGGACTCCCAGCAAGAGTAAAATAATATCGCTGATTCTTCCAGAGTATCTTTTCCCATGTCGGTGTAATGGAAGCAGGCTGAGGGGTTAGCGATGGCAAGGCCTTTCCTAACAAAGGCAGGAGCTTGGCTTGGGTCTTTCAGTTCGTGCAAGGAGTCATTTTGGCTCATGAAGTGACTAGCCACAATTTTCAGCAAAAACACCACACAGGCAGTGAGAGGCTCACGGGGAGAGACATACAGCGAATGTGAGACACAGTGGTTATTATTAATATTCAGTTTTTAGATGCATCAAGGTGGCACACCAAGCAAAACAACAGTCATTCACAAGTTGCACCGCCCAAAAAAGAACCACAGCGAGCAATCTCATCTCTTCTTTAATTGCATACATCTTTCTGCTGAGTCTGGGCTTTTCATTTGTAGCACCAAAGAATGACTTGAAGATGCAGATAAGGACCTTTTTTTTTCTGGGGGCATGCTGACCACCTCAACTCCAAAACCTGCAATAAAGCTATTTCCAGCTCCCAGCTACTAGATGAGCGAGCCATGATCTGATTGGAGTTCAGGGTCCGTTTCTGGGTTGTAGTCGGACTTTCTCAGAACTTGGGCTCTTCCAAGACTTACCAATGATGAATTGCATGACACGTAAATGCACAGAGGTTTGGAAAACTGTGTCTGCTGCTATTCCCTGAGCAGATTAACAGATGTAGAGGGAGAAAAAGAAATTGAGAGGGGGAGGTGAGAAACAGACACAGAGAGGGAAAGTAAGTGTGTGTGCGTGTGTGTGTGTGTGTGTGTGTGTGTGTGTGTGTGTGTGTGTGTGTGGGGGAGACAGAGAGAGAGAGAGAGCGAAAGAGAGAGAGAGAGGGAGAGAGACCTGAAAAAAGGACTGTTGCTGCAATAAAATCATCAGGTCACATCAGACCAGTTCTCAGGCCCCAGGGTGGAAAGAGTTGTGTAATTCAGCAATTGGGATAGCACACACACACACACACACACACACACACACACACACACACACACACACACACACTCTCTCTCTCTCTCTCTCTCTCTCTCTCACACACACACACACACACACACACATACACAGACAAGTCAAGCCAGCAGCCATAGTTACTGGAAAAGAGTGAAGGGGTGAACAAATATGTAAACACGTATCAACTTCATAGACCTTTATAGCTAAACAAATGAATGGGAGGTCTGGATCAAACTACAGCATTATATTACAGAAGAGTGTGTGTTTCCGTGACAGAGGGATGGAGCGCGCACGTGGCGGGAGGGAAAATAGAGACTGGGAGAGAAAGGGAGAGAGACAGAGACCCTGTGAGATGTTGCACACCCTTTAAATCAGGATACGACAAAATGTAAAATGAATTAGTCCGAGAAGAAACGAGCCAAGCTCGCCTTGAATAACGTACAGTAAAGAACTAATGGTTAAGACGTAGAGAGGTTAGAAAGGCTAGAAAGGCAAAACCGTGACCCTTACACACACAGTGTAACTTTTGAAATAGTTGAAAAACATTCTTCAATCTTGAGTCTAATCAAAAGGTATTCAACACAAAGCAGGCTTCCTCAGTTCAACAGCCACATTCAGACGAGGGCTGTCCTCGACTAAAGATATTCTCAGTTGACTTCACATCTTGTGTTTACCGGAGATGCGCTCATTAGTTTATTGGAAAGAAGTCATTCAGCATGAAAAAAAAGTATAAAATCTTTGTCGACTAAGAGGGACCAGCACTAACTCAGAACAACTTAAGCCAAGCGTCAAAAGAAATGTTTTCCTAATTTTTTAAATAGAGCCAGTCCAGTGACACAGCGGGGGGTGCCAATGCAGGGGGGGGCTCCCCCAAAGAAATGCAGGGGTCATCCACCCAAAACGTTGAATCCGGCACAGCTTTTGCTGCACCGAAACGGGACTTCATCTCATAGGGCACTGTGTTGGCTAATCAAATACATGCAAGTGCACATTTCTGGTGGATTAACTTTATATCGTGAATGGTGTGTTTCTTCTGTTTGTGGCGTCTGATGCCTTTAAACGCAATAATCTGTCTCTCAAACTGAATTTCCTTTTCTTAGGGGTTTTGTCTCTACCTTACTTGGTCTGGTGTGACCAGCAGTTTATGGTGGTTAATGTTAGCAAACTTTAGCAAAATAAATGTTGCTGTATTACAAACACCAAATTACATAATCAGGTCACTGATTTTAGTCCTTTACACAGAAGTCAGTCTCCAGGCTGTTATAGGCAACCGAGTCGGGGAAGGTCTCAGTTTTACGTTACAATCCGTTCGTCCACTGGCTATAAAAAAAAGATTAATACATGTAAAAAAAAAACACATCGTAGGAATACAATGTCTGCTAACAATGTTTTTATGGTTATGTAAGGCACTCAGCACTCAGCAAAGATTGTGATCTTGATTAAAAAGAAAGTCAAGACTGACTAGGATCTTTCTTAACCTTATGCAAAGTGTTTTTTGTGGCCCAAACCTGACCACATGTGGTGTGCAGACTGTGAATCCCACTCTCCGGTGTCACAGTCCTGCCTTTGGTATAAGTAAAGTCATATATAAATGTTATTTGTCAGGGTTGTGTGACTGTTCAGCAAAAGTCTTGCTTTAATCAAAAATACAATATTGTCCTTTAACAGCTTTCAATCTTTAAATAATAACTCTATAAAGAATGTTGATACTCATCATGTGACCACCAGGACCACATATACAAACAGTCAAACTGCACAACATCGTGACAATAAAACAATAAAAAGGACTCCTTTGTTTAAAGAATCTGTGTAACACTGCCAACAGCAGGGTTTAGGTTTCCTCTAGCTCATTTATTTTGTCTCCGTAGCTGTAAACACCTTCTCCATTTACATCAAGTTATAGGCCCTGATGCTTTACCCGCCGCTATATAAACCCTCAGAGAAACATGAGGACTGAGGATAAAGCAGGACGGCTGTGTGGCATTCAAAGCATCCTGTGTGTGTGTTCAGCTGGACTGGAGGGATTCTATGCTCACACATGGACATATAGGGCTTGTGAGAAAAAGGGAATCTTAAATCATGTGGACACCTGAGCGGTAATTCTCGTCAGATTACCCTCTAGGCAATGGTTACACCGGCTTTCTCCTCCATCCTCATCCCAGAAGTGCAAACCAGATTGATGAGGGAAGTCATATCCTTAACAGCCTCCTATACAGCTGCCTCCACTCAAACAGGTAATGGAGACCGTGTCAGCAGGGTGCTTTCTCCTGCACAAGCTCCAAAATGAGGACTTAAGTGGTTTTGCTAAGTTTATTATCTTTCTGCCTGTCTGGGCATACTGTATGTTCTCACAGTAACTCGGGATCAAACTGGTGAAAATAGCTCTGCAGCTGTCTCTCTCCGCGAAGAACAAGAGATTTATGCCCCTTGGATAAAGGCTAAGGAACGCAAAGCGTAAAAGTCACCAAGTCAATAAGCTGCGAGAGGCCCCAGCAGATGTACGAAATGCTGAAAATAAAGGCTTTCTTGACCACACTTGCATCATGCAACCTTGCATTAAAAGGAACAGTGCGCGATCTATTGGCAGAAATGGATTAAAATAATAATAATAATGTGTTTTCTTTAGTGTTTAATCACCTGAAACTTTCGGAAAATACTGGAAATACCAACAAGCCTGCTGCCTTTGGATTAATGCATTATACGTATGTTGCTTATGTTAATGTTCTTTGTCTTTTTCAAATATTGTATGAAGAAATAAGTTTGTATCTTGGAGAACAAAGTACTTGCATGGATTAAACAGATAAAAAGTACAAAAGAAAGGAAAATACCACCAACCGTTCCACACAGATGTGCATGCTCGTCCCTTCAGACGGTGAAAGTGTCATTCAATGGCGGAATGTCCTGCAGGAAAAGTTGCTATGCCAGCATTGGCAACATCTGCCTACTCTGCATAGCAACCCCAAAAAAAAGAGTCTGGCAATATGGGCAAAGCATTTCAAGAGAAAGGACAGAAAATGTTGCTAATAGTTTAGCCTGCTGCTCAAAGCAGTAGCTCGGGGCAAGTATAACGTTCTCTCCATGTCTCTCACAGTTTAGCGACGGTTAGCTAAACTATAAGCAACATTTTCTCTCCATCTCTGAAGTGGTATTGTAGCTTGCTAGAACATCGGATCACAGTATTTCATCTCAGAGGACTTTTATGGCCAACAAGTTAGCAAAGATAACAGGACGGTAATTGTCATAGAATTGCCGCTATATATTGGCAAAGGATCGCGATGGGGAAGATGTCTGTTGGTAGTGGTTCAGGACAGAGGAGAGCTGCAGGAGGAGGGCTGTATGTTCAAATTCTGGTGTTTTTTCGTTGCCTTTTCCAGAAAACTATACCTACCCTGGGGTACCGCTTGAATTACAATGTGCTGAAATGTAATTGTGGAATTTTTGCCCAATAATGCCAAAAAATAAACAGCCTCCCCCAGCTTTAATGTATGGTAGAAGGGAGAAAGTCTCCAGGTGTTTCATATATTGTAGACTTTGGAATATAGCTGAATAAATGAAAACCAGGTATTTCCTAAAGTAATCTTTAAACAGGTGTCTACCGCAGAGGTTTTCACCACTTTATGTTCTGCGACTTTGTAATAAAACCTAGTATAATATGCATTGCCTACTATTCTCCAGGTGCAGTTGAAGTTGGCGTAAAATGCCTTTTCCAGCCTAATTGTCAAAGTCGACATTGAAATGTGGACCGTGTGCATTCAACTTGGGGCTGTAGTTGGACTATAGATGCACAGTTGGGCTTTAACAGAAGCTGTTACACCAATCGAGTATTTAGCATTTAAAAAACAAGTGGAACAACAGGCTTACGGTGATAATGAGCCATCAGAAAAGAGCCAGAAAGTATCTTTGGTCTGGTACAGTTTGATAAAAGCAACAAACTCAAATGTGCACTGAAGTTTTCCAAGTGAAGAAAAGTTTTTTTTCAGTTTTAACAATAACTTAACTGTTCAGTCTGTGGATACAGAAAACTGCACTGTTGGACTTTTCTGTCCGTTAACATACACAACCCAATGCCAGCATTACTCAACAAAAGTGGAAAAATTCAAATTTGTACATCTCTAATAGCGCCGCAATTACTCTTCTATTAGTAACAAGATATTTCAGTCTCGGTGTTGCCGAGTAACCAGCAGAAGCAAAGACATGCTGTTCGTCCACAAAGTCAATGAGAAACATGTTTGGTTTGTGCCTCCCCATTAATCTGCACGAGACCTCATGACTCCTTTGGCTGGCAGCGCTCCATAGGCGACAGGCTGCCTCACACAATGTGTTTGTGTGTGTGTGTGTGTGTGTGTGTATGTGTGCTGTAATGTACAGCAGGCCTAAAAATCCTCCATGAAACTTTGTACTTATACGTGTGTAGAGGCTATATTATGGGTTGGGTCGTCATAAATAAAGGGTGCGGTTTCATTTATAGGGTCCACATCCCCACAGCAAGGCTAGACCACTTTGCTACAATAACACTATTCTACGTGTCTGAAGCTACTTGTATTGGTTGACATACAGGTTTATTGTTGATAACAGCACAGCCCTGCTGGCAGACATGCCTCTAGTTGTCTAAATGTTATGGATTTTATACTATGACCTTCGTTTTAAAGCATTTGGTGTCTGTATTATCTGCTGGATTTATTCCCTGGCAAAGGCACTTAAAAAAGTGAAATCCTTTACATATTATATTACAGCGGGTTTACAAGAGAGGTGCAAACCACAGCATCAGCTCGTCTACTTCTGCCTTCAATCTGGATTGGACTCTATAATTTACACCTCGATGCCCCGTGGGCTCACTGGAGGTTTGTGTAGGTCAGGCAGTAGCGAAATCTGATAAAATCGCTTCCTTTCGACTCACGCATGTAGGATCTATAATCTGTAACTCACTATGATATTTAAACAAACATGGCCATAGTTTTCAAGTCACATCCTGTCGTCACTGTAAACAAAAAGTAATATGCAGCCCCCCCTCTCACATTCCCACTACATGCTCCAACACACCACAATGAGATTTGGACTTGGCAGGCTGCGCTCTTAAAAACAGTCACTGATGTCCCGATGGAAATGGCCTCACAAGGATTGCTCTTTTGTCTTTATGATGGTGTTTCCAGTGAAATCGAATGCCTCTAAACAAACCGTTGCTGGTTGAGTTTCTCTGTTCTCTGACTCTCAGATAATCGAACGTGTCCAGATGGCTGAATCGGATGTGTAAATATACAAAACAAGAAGTCTTCTTCCTCTGTCACCACTGTTCACCCCTCCATCTGCGGACCCCAATGCGATTTCCCTTTTGTGTTCCCTTCCAAGTAAAATAGTGGTTTCACTGTGGCTGTAAATGGAGCTGATCAGCTGTGTTTTGTTATGTTTGCAAAAAACGCAAATAACAAACATCCTCGTAGTCAAGCTGCGGGCCGTCCAACGGTCCACTTCTCCAGCCCAGTGACTAACATGCTTCTTTTATTACACGGATTAACATCTAAATTCAGTTTTATCTTTTCAGCACCGCAAACATAATCAGTGTAATAGGAAACAGAAAACCCAAAATTTCCAAAGATGGAATAACAAATACCATCTCCGCTCGAGAAGCTTTATTGACTAATTCAGCTATTTTAATTAATTTCTCAAGTCAGTAATTCTATTTTTACGGCATTATGTTTTCACTTACTCTCTGGCATATTGAAAAAGGATCCGTTAACCTCAAGAGCACAGATTTGCCGAATGAACACTGCAAACCTGCTAAGCATATTGATGAGTTACTGTTTCTTCTCACAGTAACATCACGCTCAAAATGAGCTCTCATATCAACAATAAAAGACGGGCCAAACAACCGTTTCTCCAGCAGCAGGACATGTTTGTCTCTTTCCAGCTGAAGTTAGTTATGCTAGCATTGTTGGCTAGCTGGATAGCTACTTCAGAGTCGTTTGATGGTGTTGGATGCCCTTTTTGGAACAACTAGTCAGCGGTTGGTTGACACACAGGATTGGAAATAAAGGCCCTACACAAGTTTAGTTGACATTTTGGACAACTACATGAAAGTTGTGTTGCAAATCTCTGTAAGCTAACGTATGATTACCCAAACCGCCCTTTTCTCCTCCCCTTTGTCCCTTCATGCAAAGACAGTTGTGGGGCCTGTGCACCCACCAGAGATAGGAAACACTGAGCCACTTGTTGCAGCAACAAAGACCCTGTTTAAACACACTTCAATCCATGTTTCAGTGATACATAACGGTTTCATGTTTTCCAGGTTTTCTTCTCTTGTCTTGTTAGACAGTTTCATCCCTGTGAATCCACTATTTAAATATTGTGCTCCTTTCAGGTATGTAGACGGCCAGAGCACACAAGTAACTGGGTCAGAGCTGTGAGAGCGTACAGACAAATCCGTTTTTTATAACGACTGGTCTTCGTATAAAATTTTAGTAGGTTATTTAATAGTGGAAAGTTTTTTGGGTACTAGTTGATTTTTCCTATGCATGTTTCATTTTTTTTAAATTGTTAAAAATCCACACACAGCGGTGTATTTTACATGCGACTTATAGACGACAAAAAATGGCTTATTTCGAATGAATTAAAAATAATAAATATATATATATATATCCAAACCATGCAGGAGTAGCTTTAGCGGGCTGTCGTGACGTTATCATTTAGTTGTTTTTTTTTCAAATTTCCAGAATGATTTGCTAAACTGGCTCACAAGTTTCCAGAGTACATGTAGTTTGCACGTCAGCAGGCTCTCTGCGCTCTTCTACAGTGTATTTATGGTGTCAGCACTGCTAATTTTGGTTTGTACGCGAGGCGTCAAAAAGAAAATATATGCCATTACATAAACAGCTAAAGATAAGCAACACTTTGTCACAGTAAGAAAAACAGCAGAGTGAGTTTGTCTACAGTGAAATGAAGTTGCAGAGACACCATTGTAACCACAGCATGGGAATGTAAAGAAACAGCAGCCATCTTTGAATACTGAATACTTGCATGTACATTTAACACGCCTCAATCCTTAGTTGATGTGTTACTTAGAGATTCCAAGTGTGATTCCAAGAATACTTGTTTTTAAACCTTCCTGAGAACCTAACATTTGCAAATCTAGCTGTGAATTTTGACGAGTCAGTAACGTTTATGTTTGGATGAGACTTAATCCTCTGTAATCTTCACAACACATTTTATAACCTGCCATTAGCCAGCAAAGTTCCACATGGCCTCTGTTTTCGTTAATCCACCTTTATGCATGGTTTACTGTACACTTGCAATTAGCTTTGCCCAAAGCTTCCTGTTTTAGGTGTTTGTGTACTATGACTGCCAGCAGGAAGGGATTCCATGCATGCATTTGCAACATTACTTGAGCAGGATTTGTTTTTCTTGTCAGCCTACACCCCGTCCTCCCTTGATTACTGTGCGTCAGATCGGTCATTCATCTTTCATCAGCGCTGTAAATGTAGGCAGAAACCACAGGGTTGTACTATTATAAAGTCCCACAACGGCCACGATCTCCACTTCTGGCTTCGTTTTCACTCCATCCATTACAATCTGATAAGAAATCAAGGCTACTAAACAAAAGATGGAGATCTAAGAGCAATCCTCCCTCCTTTGAGGAAATAAAACTGTCCAGAGACAATTGAGTTTATGGGGAAATGTATCAGGGAATTTCCAGAGAAGAATCCCCCTACCCCTTTAGCTTATCTTAAAATCATTTGTCCTTTGCCAAGAAATGCTTTAAGATGTCTGCTATTCCTTAGAATAAGTGTTGTGACTTTATACCAAAATTGAGGTCTGTGTTTGAACTGTTTCACAGGCAGATCTCCAGTGTTCAGTGCCCACTCTCTCAGGAGGGTTGCACGAACATCTGTTATCATTTTTTACTTTTAATGACATAATGTTTTAATATGGGGTTCAGACTTCACCCATACCTCCCAACACACACTGATTCATCAGCCTTGAGCGAGCAGGTCAACCATCAAACACCAAGAAAATTACAAACTTACAGCGCAGTCAAAGAAACCGGTACCTCATTTTAACATCGATTCTGCAGTCTGACCTCAAATCACTCTGTTATTGCATGATTGATAAACCCCGGCCCCTTCTTTAAAGTAAACCCGTTCATTTGAACTCTTTAAACTATAGGCAACCAAATCCAGGCCTCACCCCACCCCACACGTTGTAAAGCATGAGTCACAAAGTAAACAATATCTGTGAAGAATTTCCCAGCAGTGGTAGTCGTCCCGTACATGCTGGGTGGCACTGACAATCAGGCGTCTGCTGGTGCACTGATGGTTTGCTTTACTGTTGCTATCAGACAAAATGCATCAGATGGATTTGATAAATTAATCCAGAGGCAATACTTTCTCTTCCAAATGTTAGGCCCTCACACAGAGAGAGTGCTGTGCTTGGAGGCAATCAAATGCAAACATGTTGCGGTTTCAATGATATGTTTTGAGTCAAAAATGTGTCATCTCGCTAATACGAGCGAGAGTATCAAAGACAAAAGAAAACCGCAGTCTTACATAATGACAGCCCCTCTGCATTGATCAATCACAGCTATTCAAATGTGACTGGGAGTGGATCCCACATAAAGATTGCAATTTCAGACTGAAGCATTGACAATTACGGAGCACAGCGCCAGAGCTGCTGGGAAAAACATTTGGTAGAGAACATAATCTGGTTAGTTAGAGACAGTGAATGTGCAGCTTTATCTCTTGCCCAGAACAATGGTCCCTGCCGGGCTGTGCAAGCGGTGTCACTGGGCTCTCATTAGCATGTAGCTGCTCACCGTGAGCACCGTTTCTTACCTCAGGGGATCAGGGGTGCATAGCCCATCATCTGGCTCTGATTTAAAACAATGAAGGTGGAAAAGAGTTTTTTTCTCCCCCTCCCCCCCCCCCCAATATAAGGAGAGCAAAAAAAAAAAAAACTCTCATTTCGACACTCTCTCATTTCAGCTTCTCAATTAGCTTTCTTGGACTATCAGCTTTTTGGATGCTCTCACTTAAAGGAGGATACATGAACTCAACCATGCATTGGCCAATTGAATCACTGCTTAATGCCAAGACTTTACAACAAAAGAAAAAGAAAAGGATTTCAAATTTCATGTCCAGCTTTCATCTTCAGAAAAGATCTATTGCTGTATATAAACGTCAACTGTGCAGGATTATGTGACACACACAATGGGACACATGATTAATGTATTGCCTTGTGAGATATGATTCATTTTCTTCTTATTTTCATCACAATTTGAGCCCTTCACTGAGTATGTTAATGTCCTAATGGGTGTTTTCTTCAGAGAGTAAACAGAAACTTAAAGTATTTCATGCTAACTACAGACACCGTTTCCTGTTTGCACTCCCGGTCTTATGATCCCAATTCTAAATTGTGCCATATGTTCCAAAAATTACTTTTTGCAAGAGCACATCCAGCAAGACCTAAGAGTTAAAAATAGACACCAGGGAAATTTGGAGGTTGTTCAGGTATGTTGTTGGTTAGCTTCATATGGTAGATCCATTGAAGCCTCTCTATAATGATCAAGTATATCTACAGATGTGGTTGGAGAACAGATTTATAACAGACTTGTGTTGGGATTCTTTGGCTGGAATCCGATTAGATGTTAATCTTTAACTCGTAGCCATTACTGACAAATGTATATGGTGCTTTTAAAAAATATATATAATTGTAAAAAATAAATAGGGGAATTAGTCTCATGTATCAAAGTCTGAAAATATGGGAGGGCTGAGTTTGTGTAAAGCTTTATATGCACATGCAAAATACACACAGACGTTACCATAATGACTTCTCTCTTAAAAGGAATAGTTCAACATTTTTGGGAAATGCTTTTTTGCTTTCTTGCTCATGTTTGTGCATTAGAGTGGGTTAGCTTAGCTTAGCATGAAGACTGGAAGCGAGAGTAAACAGCAAGCCTATCTCTGTCTAAAGGTAAAAAAAAAAAAAAACTTGCCTACCAATGAGTCTAAAGCTTACTGATTAACACATATTTAATGTATTTTAGGTGCTGGCAGGAGGTTGAACTTTGGACGAAGCAAGGACAGCAGTTTCAGCAGAGTGGCATCAATCTTTTCACCGAACTTTTAGCAATAAAGTTAATAAAGGTAAATCACAAAAAGTCAAAATATTCCTTGAAGACTCGCCTAACTAGGTTGATTTTTACTATAAGAGTTATATTGGCCAAACAGGAGAGCTGCTATCTACTCCGTCACATTGAAAGTGAAGGTTACAAACTCAATATAGGCCCAGAAATACAGTTGGCGAAAGTCAAAGTTTTGACATACAAAGGTACTGAGTAGGAAAAACTGATATTGGACTTATTACACCTCGTCTCCTGTGATTGAATTGGATTTTAATTTCGTTTCATCGGACAAATTGGACTTGCTTCATATGATATTTTGTATCTGAGTTATTGTATCTATTATAAGTAATCGACATGTTCTTGTACTTTCATCCGACATCTTCTGTTTTACTGACTTTACTTTCTCTTGCGCCATCTAATATTCATTCTCAGAACCACGTAATATGTATTTCATCTATTATGGGCGCTGTGACTTTGTTTAACATTGCACTGCATGCCATTTACTGCCTGTAATACTTTACAATATGCAATTTTAAGCTTATCCTTGTCATTACAAGCTGTGGTAGATAGAATGACCAGATAAATACCAAAAATGCAAATGTAAATAAGTGTTCGGAGTCCGGATTCAGAGAAGATCTTTTCAGGGAAGGCTCATGAAAAAAAAAAAAAAAACATATTGAAAACTTTCCATTTCCAAACATTATATCCATTTTCCCCCCTAACTAAAGACCCCTCTGAGACTATTACACTTACCTTTAAGTTTTACTTACTGTGACCCAATGCCCCAAAGTAAGTGCCCATAAAAATGCCACAGAAATTAATTACAAGGAAAGTTGATCTTCCCATTGTTAATTTGCCAGTTAAATGTTGGCGTCCGGGAGTAGAGAGATCTCAGAAAAGGCTCACTGGGAGAGGTCATTATTGTGGCTAGCTCTGTAAAGATACAATTTCAGTCCAGGAAGCTTACAGGGCTATGGCCAGAACCACGAACACACCGAAAGACACACAAGTTCAACTTCATTCCACGTGGAGAAGATACAGGAGAGAGGGGACTTTGTGCTTTGATGCTCTCGAATGAATACCATTATAGATCGCCATTAAGATGCCTGCCTAGCAACCCACTGGCATCAGACTACATTAATGTTGGCCGCAAGCCTGAAAAGCGAAGAAAACATTGGCCCAAGTGATGATCCGGGCTTGGCTGAAGGAGCAGAGAAGATTTATTTTCAGCAACATGACATCAATAAGAGCAGTGTGCCCGTGTGTGTTGAATCATATCTTATCGTGGATGTCAGCCCAAAGTACTTTTTCATTTCACAGCATCAGAGCGGAGCAGTGTTTGCCTTTACCGCCGCTGCTGATACGATCAGCATCGGACCAAAAAAATAGATTACAATACTTTGGCCTCGCAATTCTGCTACTAGTCTGCATTTCACAGAGCTGGCTTTTAGACTTAACAAAAATATCTTCACAGCTCATGAGCTAATCCAACGTGGAAATACAGAGCTCTGGGAATGGCTGGCCATTGCAGACTGGGGGTATAAGATTAGGAGATGGTCCTTTAATACGTCTTACTACGAGAAAACTTTCCTGACCAGCCGTTAAATTGTCTCTCTCTCTCCTCCCTAACCCTCTCTTCCCTGCTGGCTTCGGCAGCGATGTTTCCATGAGATCGCAACGCCTTCCTCGCTCTCAAGAGCCTCTAAGATACCACACAGTAAATGTAAAGCGATAATTCACCGGGGGGAAAAAATGACTGCATGGCTAACTGGTAAAGACACGGTTGGGCTGGAGGACAATGAGAGGTGGATGACAGATTGATAACGGAAGAGACAGAGCATGTACCTCTGTTCCCTCCATTATCATTTTACTGCAAATGCACATTGTGGTGTGTCCAAAGCCGTACAGTATTTGATAGAGCACATTCGAAACCACCGACTTTTACAGAAGCTGAGTTTAGTGTCTAGCCGGTTTGAATTCATTGTGCATCTGAGGATGAACGACTCAAATTAAAGTCTCTTCACTGCTCCCATGGCCAATATTTACATTTTTATAGAGCCACTTGTGCAGGTTTAACGTATATTGCAAAGGCATAATCTGTGCAGCTATTATTGTGGAAACGGCAAATAATTGTATTTAAATATCATGACATATGTTACGGCATTTAAAACACTGAAGAAATCTCACTCCATCTTGGTTGAGAAGCCAAGACTTTGATTATAGCTCCTCCAAGAATCAGTACGCACAGGCTGCTGTGGTACAGTGATATTGCTGTGGCATTCACCACATCTGTCAGTAGGTATTATAAAAACACTGGTAGCATGGCAATTACCCTCTGGACTTCTTTATTGCTGATTTTGGTGGGTGTCTCACAGGTGCAAGCAGTCATCCGGGAGGTATCAGAGAAAAGGAATGCTGAGGAGGAAGTCAACATGGCTTTCTGATGTAGAGAGGTTAAATGTTGGATAAAGAGATGTTAGTGTTTCCTGTTCGCTCCTCTCTTATTTAGACCAAGATGTAAGCGGAGGTTGAACTAGACCCATAATATCCAGATAAGCTCTGTCCTCAATTTAAGAAATTCTTAGTCGACTAATACAATTTTGTCGACTAATAAATGAGTTGATTTAATCGACAGATCTGTGAGTTTCTCCACAAAAAATCATGCAAAAGCACCACTTTAAATCTTGTGTTTACTAGAGATGTGTTCATTAGTTTTTTTGGAAATAAGTCATTCAGCATGAAAAAAGCATCAACTACTCAACTAAGAGGGGGCGGGCAGCCCTACAGACAATCCTAATTAATGTATCTTAATTTCAGCAAAAAGTAGTGTACATACACAAATTTATTTCTTTTTTTTATAAAACAGACAAAAACTAATTGGCATAAACATATTGGCCATACTTGCCCATACAGTGTTTAGCTTTCTGTGACAGAAATGTTTTGTTTTCCAAAACGGACAATCTGACAATGGCTCCCACTTTTCACGTGTACACTGTATCTGGCTGCAATACTTTCAAGAAGAAATTGCCCAAAAGAATCGGCAATTACCCCCGTTTGTAGGATTAACTGTATCGAGACTACAAAGACCACAAAGAGGGTTGCCATTCGGAGCGACACCTCTTTAGATGTCAGATGACACCTCGTATAACTAGTTCATTTCAAACATACTAAACCCTTAAGTCTTTCATTACAGATGTTTTTTTTTTATGTTTGACAAGTTGTTACATTATCTGTTGCAGACATGTCTGTTCAGGGATTTTCTGAGCCTCCAAGTCTTCAGTGTGTTGATTTACTGAGGTTCTTGTCTTTCTGATGAGGTGCTATTAAGCACTGGGGATGACTGCCATAAGCAATCTGCTCTATTTCTAACCTCATACATGCACAATGAATTTCCCACCGTCTTATCTACAACTGAAACTGAACAAACATAAATGCGTGCCCCTCTGGACTGTGTGAGTCTGCGATTGTGCTATTTGGCATCACTAATACTACCTTGGGGGCTATTATTGCGCAAAGATTTTACAGTGAGGGGACTTACAATTATCTGGCCTCTTTAGCCCGTTTAGGATGATGTAATTAATTGCAGTTTTATCCTTGAGTCCGACTCTGCAGAGTCGAGCAGCAGCAGCAGCAGCATTTGTAGGTCATGGACACATATTGGGTGATAAAGACAGAAGACAGTTGGAAAGAGAGTTTGGTAATGAAAAGGTAATAGCTGGTTTTCACCAATTAAATGACCTTGAGGACCACTAATTTCAGGGTTGCAGTGTTCAGAAGAATGAGAAGAATGTGGAAAAATATATCCTCTCTGAGGGTTATGGCAACCATTGTTTGTTTTTGCACCTGAGTTTCGGGAAAGAACATAAAAATGTTGGTCGGATGCCATGGTGGAGAGAAGATCGCTTCAGGACTCGGGATAGTTGCTCTCAGTAAGTCACGGCTTCGTGTTTTGAGAGGAAATACCTCAATTTATACATGAAGATACTTGCAGCATGAATTAGTGCACTGTACTGGTTTCAAATAAAGTACTTTTATTCATCTTCTCTTTAACAGAATATTCTATATTCTTGTATTTTCAGGCAGTGAGATCAGACATTTGAAGAGAAGCATTTATTCTGGCCTGTTAGATGCTGAGGCATTATTGACACGAGTAAAAATAGAGCATTCTCAGCGACCGAGCTGATAACGATGCATGACATTATTTATTAGAATATAAAAATGATGTTGTAATGTGAAATAAAATAGACAGGGTTGACCCCAAAAGGATTTGTGGCCGCTGAAGTGTCAGCTAGTGGGGTTCCCCATGAATAACTTTTACACAAATGATTCCCATTTACTGCAGCACTGTTCTAGGCAGTTACTTTCATAGCCTGACTTGTGTCCATATAACTGGGGAAGCAATTATTCAACTTGAATAAAATATGATGGTAGTTGTTTTCCGTCTCTGCCTGCATTAATCGAACCAAATCTTCCCATGAAGGCCTGTCCGCTCTCAAATGAAACTGTCAAACATCTTGCAAGTCATCCAGAAACGCACTAAGAGGAAGTTTCCAGCGTGGCTTTTATGATCAGAAATGAGCGTGTCGCTCAGCTGATGTCAGTCCAGTCACTGACTTGATTTTGCGAGGCCTTCGGTTTGCGTCTCCCTTCATCGACAGCTTGGCTGTCATCCTTGATACGTACGGCGATAAATCACGCCTTGCATGAATATCTGACAATGCGGGATGAAATAAAACACGCTTGCCCTGCAGTCATCCAGCTGTTCACCGTCCCGAGGTTGGAATGTGCTGCCATGTGAAGCCTCGGAAGAAGACATTCATTAAAGGATTAGGGCCCACACTTTGTACTGACAAGAATGAGGGCAGCTGAAAGGAGAAGAATGAAATGATCAAAATGATAATCATGCACCATTTTGCGCATGAGAGGAGATGCTGCTGGTGTAAGTAGCGGGAATCAAAACAAAAGTGCAAAGATCCTCCCTTTTTTCTGAGGCAGCGCCATGCTGGCAAAGATAACAGCTGAGGTGGAATCCTGCCGCGGCTAAAGCCTCTTTGGTGCACTTTTTCCTGTTGTGTTTTAAAGGTGTCAAAAGAGGCTGAGATCAAAGAAGCCGTGGCCACTTTAGTGTTTCTTAAATGGAGCAGTGATCAACAAATTCTCAGCAGCCCGGGAAAGACACTTTGTCCCTGGAGAGCAGCAGTAGCAGCAGCAGCAAGAAAGTCAAACGATGAATTCAGAGAGTAATTCAGTTAGGGAGCGTTTCATAGGATCTTCCAGGGCCTTCCAGTAAGAGCTCATATTTTCAATTTGAGATGTCTGCACTCTCCTCAAATAGTTCATTCTTTAGTGTCCTAAAAAGTGGTCTTAAAGTGTTTCAACTGCAGTTCCAAACCAAACAGAGGCATAGCATTACTTTGCTTGTTTATTGAAAGTTTCAATAATAGGCAATTTGGCAGCGACACTAGGAATCCTCAGCCGAAAAACATAAAAGTAGCAGTATGTGTGGTCTTGGTGCTGCCATTGCAGTGAACTCCAAAGAAGCAGGAGGACCAGGGCCAGCGTATTTCCCGTAGCATAACACACGCCGACAGCAGGCAGACATGGCAAACTGGACTCTCCTTGTTCTCACACTCGGTGCCAAATTGGGGGAAATTCTTCCAGTGGCAAGTATCAATTGCTCACTTTAAACAAACATCTAAGGGCTTTTGAAAATCAACATGGTGCGTGCACGTCTCCCTATAGGGCATCTGATATGGGGAGACCACACACACGGAGTCACCTTTCGGCATCACCTTTCTCCTCGCACGGACTTTTCCTCATTTGCATGCTCCATACGTACCTGCTCTCTTTGTCCAAGATTTGTATCAGACATTAAGAGAGGTGAGAGGTGACAACATCAGCCCACAAAACAGAAGGACGGGCTACATTCTCGACGATGTCTTCTGTATGTCAAGTGTAGCGAAGTATCATATCCACCAGAGAGATTCTGTCCGACACCGTGGGGCTGTATTCAGTCGTCCTTTTTAACAGTTGTGTCACAAAAGCATCAGCATTGGAAAAACACATCCATCATTCTCATTCTGAAATGTCTCACTCGCAAATCGTACGCAAGACAAGTCGACAGCTATGAAGTCTGAATTTGCCTGGCTTGGCCCAGTTGCTCCTGCTTTTTCAAAGGCTTGAACTTGGTTTCTTAACCGGAGATTTATGCATCACCTAAATGAAATGGGTCGTACCACAATATGTTATTTAGAGATTAGATGTTAGTACAGTGACTTCCTGTTAATTGCTTTTGATTGGGTGGCACAGCAGACGTTTCTTGGCAACTGAAACACACTGTGCAATTTAGTAAATCACCGGTTTGAAACTAGCTAGTGGTTACTGAGGACTTAGGGAGGAACTTAGACACGAACTCAATCCTGTTTGTTTCTGTTTAAAACACCACATCGTGGCATTGTTGTCTGTCCAGTTAGCTCAGATTTGTCTCTACAGGGAGGTGTTTATTGTCACTTGTTAAAAGTCAGTCTAGATTTGAAATCACAAAAAAAAAGGATGTAACCAAAAGTGACTACACTTCATCACAAAGCAAAGCCTGGAGAGGAACAGAGGAAACCATAACTTCTTTCACAAGCAACCACTTTGTTTAGATAGACAACCATGAGAAAACCCTTTTTGCAATCCTCAATATTTTTATATTTTGAGGACAAAACATAAGCCTTTTATTACCGGCAGATAACATAATGCAGAAATGCTCACCGCAGTGGTCTTTCACTCCTGCTGCTAAAAAATTACCAGCAATGGTGGGATGGCGTTAGCTGTGAGAGTGTAAGCTGGTGCACATGTCAGCAGCTCCGCAGGCTTTAAACATACTGCACACGTTTTTTTTGTGTGAAAAGTATTGTGAAAAAGAGTCAAAAGTCCACCACTCGCTTTGGAAATTGAAAACATGAGGGCGTTTTCACACAGGAAGGGAAGAGGGGGCTTTGATTTCTTAAAGTGTTGACAGTGCAAGGCCACCTTGTACAGAAACCTCCCTTGTTAATGGATCCTTGAGCAGCTCCCAATACAACAAAGACTTAAAAGAACTGAAGTATAATGGCGGTACTATGAGAAACAAATGCATATGATGTAAGATCTTCATTGACAGTACGTTGTAATGAAACTGTAATACTGACCTAGAAGAGAAGGGCAATGGTTTGAATGTAATTAACTTCCAAAATCTCCATTTACTGTTGCAGTGATCAGGCTGTTCTCATACAGCAGATATTTCAATGAGAATACAAACAGAAGCTCGGAGACCGCTGTTCGTGCCGCGTTTGTAACAAAAAGCCAACGGAGATTTATTTGTCGCGCTATACTTCCGTAGATATTTGAACCCAAACCATGTAACAAGCAGAAATTGACACAGTTGCTGGACTTTGGTAAGAAGACGCACGGAAAATGAGGAGTAACGTTTTTGTAAGATGTCTTACGAACAGTTACATGAGGCTACATGGCAATGATATACAAATATCTAAACCAGGAGTCAGGAGTAACTGTCAAACAGGTGCTAATTGAACTTCAGGGTTGTGCAAAGCCTCTCATCCAAAAACAAATTAAAGAAATATGTTTGTGGCCTGCTGATCAGAGACTGATTCGAGGCAGCAAAGGGTACAAATAGGAAGTTGAAAGTCACACACAATGAGAATGGCTCTCGACCACGAGAATAAAGATGAAGCCGGGTTTTCAAATCAAACTAATAAGAGTCATATGGGGGAGGAAAAAAGGCACCAGCAGTCCACACTGTGGATTGATGTAGAGAGTCGAGAGTAGAGTGAGAGATCATGGCAGCACTGTGTTTTTCTTGTGCCGTTGCGAAAACAGACACCAGGACTTTGTGCAAGTAGCGGCCACACCATAATGCGTGGTTTCAGGAGCAAATGAGCAATACAACCACTAGTGACTCTAAACGCTGGCACCACGCAGCAGCATTAAACCACAACAATCTGCCACTGTGTGGTTCACATTCATTTTGTCAATATATTCAGCAAAGAAATCGTGTTTTAAAAATCGATGATGACGCCATTTCACTTAAGAGAAACATTCTTTTATGTTTCTTAAGAGAACTTGCGATCTCTTCTTCATGGAACACAAAGTAGAGTTCATCATGAAGATGATTGGAGGCTCCATCAGATCACTTTTCACTGGAAACAGCTTGCCGAAGGGCCCAGTATAGGCTTCAAGCAAAAACCCTAATTTCCTTGCAAATCCCATACAACAATATTAGTTTTAAACCAGCAAAGCATTTTACGTCATCTCAAGAGAGCGATGGTGGCCAAAACTGTAGAAAATAGAGTCACAGGAAGGATGTAACACTCGTGCCAAAAGAC
Source organism: Leptoclinus maculatus (assembly GCA_032191485.1). Classification (NCBI taxonomy): domain Eukaryota; kingdom Metazoa; phylum Chordata; class Actinopteri; order Perciformes; family Stichaeidae; genus Leptoclinus; species Leptoclinus maculatus. The sequence goes on along the minus strand of JAVDOI010000003.1, from coordinate 29,058,764 downwards.
TGAGAGAACTGTGTGAATTTGTTCATATTGCAGGCGAGGGTGATTTAAATTGTGTTATGACAGTATTTTTTACATCTGAATGTCCAGCTATACTATGCTGTTGTTGAGAAACAACATTGATAAAATAATGTTTCTTGTGATTGTAATTTTTGTTGCTGGAATGTCAAATAAATGACTTGAACTTCAACCAGGGGCTTTGATAAAGGCCCCACTAAGAACAGTAACAGTGTATTGTGTATTCACATAAGCACATTGTGTACAGGTTGTTTAAAGATTTATTTATGTGGCTCAATATATTTAAAATGTAGCATATCTGCTTTCCTCCCTCATCTTTCGGTATAACATATTTTACATTGTGTCACATATTTTACATTGTACATTGAACATCTGAGGTATTGCTTCTTTTGTCCTGCTAGAAATAAGTGCAGGCCTTTCACATTCAGCGTTCTCTGTCATAGCCGTTTTGCTATTTGCTGATAGAGCAACCAAAGTTCCCCTCATGGATCATTAAGCTTCATTTTTAGCTTGTGATTAACTTTGGTTTAGCTTCCAGCAGGGAGCAGGGGGGGGGGAACCCCCCCACAACCAAAATGTGATGCATCGTCAGCCTGTATTTCTTTGAGAAGGATATCTGTTGCATCACTTTGCATTTTTGTGTAATGACTAATGTTTTGAAAGCAATACAAAAGCTAGGGCTAATTGCTGCGTGGGATTATGATAATATCATAACTTTAGTAACTTCCCATACACTGAGGCAGAGGGTGAACTGGGTTAAAGGGGAATTCAACAGCCTTTTAGCTGCGAGTACCCTGTTTGACCCCGTAAGCTCTTATTCTATATTCAGTGGTAGACTTAATACACGCAGACACGCGTGTATTCTTACCAACAAGAAGGAAATATTCACATGAACAAAGTATAATGCTGAACAAAGGTCCCGTGTGCATGCTAGCTAGCTAGCTAGCTAAACTGTGTGTGTTAGGAAAATCAGAGTAAATCCAAGGCTGCTGAGTCAGTGGGTTCGTTCGGTAGTTGACCTAATCAAGCCACAACCAGCTCTTGCTGTTTCTAAACATCCATTGGGCTTTGTGGAAGACTATGGCTGGTCGTAATTCACTAACCTGGCTTATTGGAGGGCTGATGTAACTTCCCTTTTCGCTCTCAGTGATCACATTCACAGTTGACCTTTTTTCTTGCCAGGGGATCATTTCCAGAGGAATGGCGGTTTTTACCTCCCTAAAATCCAAAGAATTCACATGATATTCAGCCCAAAGGGCAAAAAGGCAAACCGATGGACAGCTGATGCAGCAAGTAAGAGATCTGTGTGGTGATTCACACACCTGCTTTGTCAAATAGTGAGATGAACAAATAAGAGCCGGCCAGAGGATCCTGTATCAAGTTTAGTCTGAGGCGGCCAGACAATGATTCAATAGCAGGTTATTGATTCAATGAGTAAATCACAGACGACAAAGATTGTGCACCATGGACCGTAAGAGCAGGTGCCTTAAAATGTGTTTCAGTAAATCTTTGTTCTTCTTGATTTACATACTTGCTACCAAAAAGTGGCTGATTCTGACAGTTCTGACATTATAGTATGCTGTACAGTTATTGTTTAATCAGACACCATTGTATTCTGGTGATCTCCACTTAATAAACTAGGCCAAGTTCGAACAGCTGAGGCAACCGGCAAGATGCAAACTTCAAGATAAATACATTTTCATTTACATCTCGAGAAGATGCAATTAAAAATGTTAAAGTCAGTTTCACCAGCAAAAGCCTTTTTCACATTTTGACTTGCAAGAGAAGTACAAGAGTTATTGATATCATTAACACTACAACCGCCAAGACAGCATCATAAAAACCCAACGGTCTGTCAGACTAATAACTCTGTTTAAATAAAAAACTACAAGCCTTCCAGTGCAAACCTTTCGTGTGTTTATGAGACCGAGAAGATATTAAAATAAGCTTTTATTCCTCTGCGTCTTTGAGATTGGTGTCGCCTCAACGTTATGTGTCCTATTTACACATCCAACAGACACGGAGCAACATACGTTTTCAGTTTCAGGCTATACATGACGAATGCAAGTCCAACGTTCACTCTTCTTTTAGCTCTGTTTTTGGCCTCCATCAACTCCTGAGGCAAATATCCACGTTAACAGGAGGAAAACAGGCTGATTTCAATTATGATAGAGCAACACATACTGTCATTTACATTAAGTTTAGGGGGAAAAAATCTATTAGTGTGCGTTTTAAGTAAGGATCTCACTGTACTCAATAACAGTGTTGAGGCTGGATTGGTGCCTGGACGCTATCAGCCAACAACAGCTGTGTTTGTTTGGAGAATAAAAACCAGGGTGAGTTTTGGACGCAAGTCTCTCTGCCTTCAGTTTCCAATATCTTCATCCAGATGATTGTCAGTTGAAGAATTCCATTTTCTTGTGATCTCAGAACGTGTTTGGTGGATCAAAGTGGTCGTGGAGGTGATGTGGCTTGATTTTTTTGTTTTTCATTGCTGGTGATTGATCTCAGGGGAATTTGTCTAAGAAGAGATTCTCTTTGAACACATGTTGGTGGGCGTTGGTGTCCAGCAGTGCTTTGGCACAATGTAGCATGATGTAGTCATGCTACATTGTGAGTATAAAAAGAAAAAAAAGGGATCAGATTGTCATGGCTTGTAGACATGTTTTCTGTAATGTAGAGGGAATTAAGATGTCTATAATGATAAGGACACAACAAAGTAATACAAAGAAAGGTGACAACCCCTGGCTCAACAAATCAGCATCATCTCTGGAACAGGTAAGATGTGCAGTGTTAGAGACACCTTTCTGGTTTATTACAACCATGACCCGGCTCAACAATAACGATTGCCCACTTTCCCGGGGTGTAGAGTAGTGCAACTTAAACGTTGAACCCTGCTTGATCTTATTTTTATTTTTTTTCGCACAGGTTATGACAACTGTTCTTGTCACATGCAAAACTAGAAGAAAAGGTTGACATTTCGTCATGTCAGTCGTTTGACACGTAAACAAATGTCAGACCCATTAGTCATGTGACTCGTTTGTCACTAGCTAGTGATTTGAAGGGTATAGTCGCGTGAGTCATCAGTCAGTCAAGTTAACATGAACCACGCTCACTTCCTTGATCTAACTAAATGGTTGTTGTGACGGAAAGTTATTTTGAAAAGACACGTTGCATGTAATGGGTGGAAACTGACACGCCGTCCCCGACACGTCCAAAACTAGAGGGCTATCTAGAGCATCATAGTTTGATACGTCAGTATTTGATGAGTTGAGAGGGAGTATGTGTTGATTCTCACTTTAACACTTGTCAGACATCAATTTCTGCATCTTTTCATGTTTATTGTTTGATTCATGAGGTGTTTATGGATGAGATGAGTGGTAAAAATTGTCAAAGCGCCCGTCAGAGGAAAAACTGAAAGCACTGTGTCTAATGGTGTTAAAGTTTCCATCGCCAAACAAACAGATATGGCTTAAAGGCATCATGCCATTATTCATCTATTGACCAATATATTACTGTACTGTCGGTCTTTTGAACATTATAAAATGTATTTCTGTGCACTGATGAGTACTTTGGCTCTGATGGAATGCTCTACTATTGGATTTGTCCAAAAGCAAATGGGAACAGTGACAGATCCACTGTGACCGGGAGCTTAGATCCATACAAGCTATTTTCAACGTTACACATCTGTCTGGTTCACTGGATTCAGACCTTTAAAACCACTTTAAAACAATGTGAAAACTGTTGCTGTATTTCCTATTTGAAGAAAAAAAGATTTCCATCCATGTTTTTCCAAAATCGAATCAGTTCATTCTCAAGTTTGCGCCAAATTTGAAGAAATCTTCTCTAGATGTTCTAGATGAAATATCCCTCACACGAGAATGGACCAGACAACCCAAAAACATATTGCCTCCGGCAACGACGATCGCTGCGCAGAGGCATAAAAATGTACGAAATTGAGGTTATTAGCGATAATTTAGTTGAAATTACGTATGAACTTAATAGTGCACGACATAGTTTTGTCTTCTGCAAAACAATGCTTCATATTCAGTACAGTATACGGTGCATGAATGTGTATATTATCAATAGTGTGAAGTTAAAGAGGTACAACGTTTTTGCCAAAACAAGTAATTGTTTGATGGTTTCTATTAACAGACGGTCATTTCTGAAATTGTGTTCGGAATTAAAATCTAGTCTTATAATAAAGTATTTTTAATAAGATTGCTAGTGGTGGGATTGAGAGTCACATTGATGTAGATTGATGGTAGCTTTCTTTCTTCAGACTGAGGACAAATGACGCAGTGGGTGATTAAATCCAGGCCCTTCGCTTGGACGCTTCTGGGGCGGATTTTCCGAGAGCAAGGGACTTGGCGCCGGGGATCCTGTGTATTTTCCACCCTGATCTCTGCTTGGCAGAGGCCTAAATAATAAAGCTCTTTTTACTGAGCAGTCCGGGGTTCCCTGTGTACAAACACAAGCCCTGCCCCCCCCTCCTCCTCCCGTCTCTGCTGTTTTAACGCGACCCGCCGCAGTGGGGGTTTACCTTACACCCCACCAAGCTCCCGTCCTGCAGTTGTCTTAAAGTCCGCCCCCACTCTGCCACAGACTCACACTGGGGTCAAGCCAATTTGGTCTTGAGGTAATTTTTACTGGGACCCGAGTGCACAATGCAAGGCTTGATCAGTGAACACAGGAAGCAGCTAACAACTGACACAAATCTAAACCAAATCTTGAGAGGAAAAGTCATGGAAAAAGCCCCAAGCGAAAGGAGGTGATTTAGGGAGTTTTCACAGTGCCCACTATACCCATACATATATTTCCTTGTCAGTCAATATTACACATGTTTTAGTGTTTTGACTGTTATTCTTGATTGCATCATGGAGTGCAGTAGGGTGTGAGACGAGTACCATCACGGAAATGTAGCAAGCAGTGATGAAACGTCCATTCATGCGGGCCACGCATGGATGTGTGTTTATTTAACTACTGTGCAGGTTAATCTGGGCCCTCAAAGCCTGGTGCAGTGTGTTAGTGCCAAGGCTCACAAACTTTCTGTGCTCTGATCAGCCTGCCAGCTTTGAAACCTGAGGCAGAGAAACGAAACCTCCTACCAAAAAGCTGCGGCCCAGGCCCCCCTCATGCTCTCAGAAGAAACTTTAAAAAAAAGGTAAATCAAGGTAAGTTTTCTGTAAATTACTGCATGAATACCTCGCTTGTCATTAAGCGTCCGTACAGTAGAAAATTTGTTCCTACAGTACTGTTGTTCCTTTGGATTTGGTGGCACCTTTACCTCCAGTTGCCCATAAACGTAAACCATTTAATGGAGATCCAGTCTCTGGACAGCTGCGTAGGCCTAAAAGCCAAAACAGTAGCTCGGCAGTGGAGGAAAATTAAGCGATTTTTCCGTTTTTTTTAACAGGCTGAGCCATTTTCCCCATGAACAATAAAATGAACAACACAGGAGGTTACACTGGAAGAAATTCGTCCCCAACTGCAGTAGCTAATCAACACAGCCACAACACACCATCGCAACGCCCTATTTCGTGTGACAGAATTGAAGGCAAACGCTGGTGTGGCACCCAAAGGTTTTGTGCTGTAATCATGGCAAACCACGGAAAAAAACTCACCATGACATTGTGTTATTTCAAATTTTAAATAATTACAGAGGAGGGATGCTTAATGAGATTTTTTTACTGTTTAATATATGTCAAAGTATTTCAGACGAGGGCAGTCTGCATACAATCTAAATCATCCTTCTTTATGAGACTGAGACGTAATATAACCTGAAGAGTTGTGGCTTCTTTGTGTTTACTGGAGGATTTTTTTCATTTCATGCCCTACCTGGAATCTTCTGCGTGCGCCAATCATTAACAAATACCTCTGGTGGGTTCAGAATAGAACACCAAACATACATTTTCTACGTTTGGTATTTCAAACATTCATTACAACGACTGGAGGAAGCAAGACCAACACAAACGCGTCCGAAGAAGACTGACTGAACTAGGAAAATGAGAGAAGTCTTTATTTAGGAAGAAGAAAACACGGGTACCAAGCACAGCTCCTCTGGCACCGAGCCACTGCCGAATATCAAGAATCAGTTTACAGTCTGACTTGGTAGCAGCACCTCCCTTCTCTGCAGTCCATCTGTGAGTGAGTTATATTCCTCCAGAATGTGCATGGATGAGGTGCTCGTTCAGCAGCCTCCCCAAAATACACTGAGTGGCCATCTGTGTGTGACACAGTCTTTACCGCACTTACTTGTGTTTCTTCACTTTCATCTCCCTCTCTTTCAACTATTCCCTTTTGCAGGTGCTTTGGCATCGTCCTTGTCAGCTAAACCTCCTGTTTCTGTATTTTTTTCTCATCTCTATGAAATGATAAAAGACTTTTTCCATTTCTATTTTTTTGCTGTGCTTGGGTGCACACAGCTCCCTCTTAACTACTCTCTTGTACGTGGCCAGTACCATCAATCTGTGCTGTTTGAACAGGTAACAAATGTAGGAGGCACTGTGTCATGGTGTGTTAGTTTCAGCTCCCAATTCATGGTTTAATTTTAGTTTCTAACTAGTAGTGAGAAGGCCTTCAATCTAATAATAGTCCCTAAATCCAACTCAACATAAACAGCATACAGCATTGCACAATGCCTTTTCCTCCCACCTCTCTAAACAGAATAACCAGTGTTTGTGATTTTTGCAGCGTATTTTAGGGTGTTGGGTTTGTGGGTGCAGGATGGATCATGGTGTGGATAGTTGATAACATCTGAGAAGCGCCAGCAGGCCGATAGAATCAGCCGCCCTCGGGGGGCAATGACGTACTTCATCATGCAAACAGCGTTGCAAAGTTAACCATCATGCCATGGATCCTCACAAGAGAGAGTATTCAGTATTCGAGGGCAGCGCGCCATGAGAGTGAGGTACACCATCACCCATCCTGTGGTAATGCTGGTAATCTGTCACATTAGCATTTCTCTAAGGCGGTGAAGGCTACCCATCTCTGGGAGCGGGTGACGTGATGATGCATACTGCTTTGTGAGCGTGTGGAGTGCCATGCCCGTTACCAGCTATCCTTTTAGGAATAGCTTGACATTTTGGAAAGCAACACTGATGTTGCTTTACACAAAGAATTATCCCAGCTTATCAATTAAACACTGGTATCAATCTGTTGCTCCTTATCAGCCAATACCCAAAGCCAAGGTATCGGTATCGGGACTGAAAAAGTTTGATCGGTGCATCCATAAGTATCTTAGCGTAGCATAAAGACTGGAGGGGGAAACAGCTAGCCTGGATTTGTTTGCAGTAAAAAAACTAAAATAGAGTTGCTGAGGAGAGAGATAAAATATGTTCATCAAGAAACAGTTGCTCTCCCTCTAAAACCACAAACTCTCACTTTAAAATTTTTTGCAGATTATTCTTTTATCGTTTGAAAGAACAGTTTTCGCCCCGTTTCTAGTCTTTATGCTAAGCTAAGCTAATCATCTTCTCGGTTTAGCGCCATGCTTAACACAGAAAGATCAGTGTGTCAATTTTCTCACGAATTCTCGGAAAGCAGAAAAGCGTATTTCCCAAAAATGTCTAACTTTTTCTTGACAGACAAGCTTATTTATAACAAAATCAAAGTCTCCCTGTTGTATTAAGCCATTTTGGACAATATTGCCAGTCAATGAGTCTGACTCCTTTGTGGTAATATTGGATTTTTTTGCATCAGTGTACAAGTTACCTTTCAGGTATTTATATTAGCTTTTTAATTTCCAACTGTTTGGTCTATCTATAATAGTTTCTTAGTTGAACGTCTAGAGAATTTATCACAATGTTTATCAATGTCAAAATATAAAATTGCAATTGAAACAAATTTTTCTATCCTTGTCACAAACTGAGACGGTTTAATCCTCTTTCCAACCTCCTTCACACCAGCCTTTATCTGCATTAGGAGACACGCTTTGAGTTTCAATGCAGAAAAAATCAAGCAACCAAAGGAACGACAACAAATAAGCAAAAAGACCCGTAGTAAGTAAGAACCAAGTGACCTAACTGTTTGCATGTACAGTAAGTTCTTCCAAGCAGAGCTATGCCATATGCATACAAGGGGCCTTATTCAAACATCCATCTCTGCATGTGGGTGGGCAGGCTTTCAGGAGTTTCCCCAGCGAGCCGGAGGTCACACCCTGCTCGTCCTCGTCCTTCTGCGACCTTCCTGTCTACAGTTCATATATTCCACATTAATAAAAAGGTCATAAAAAAAGGAAACTCTGCAGTGCAGCATACTGCATAAACAGTGTTGACACAACACATGACTAAAAGGGGCACGATGTCAGCCGTGTGCATCCTCGATACAACCAAACAGAATTTTTTTTTGTGCATTTTTACTCATCATACTTCTCTTCAGAACTAAAGTGTTAGAATAACAATAGTAGCATCTGAGTCATGGATGACTGGCAGCTGTAAGAGTGCAGAGGATGGTATTTTTAAGCCATCCTAGCAGCTGGATTTTACATTAATAATCCATAGATCTACATGCAAATGAACCTGTAAGTACCAATGAAAAGTCATGACAGAAACAACCGATGCATGCCAAGAATCAGTCATTAGCTAACAAGAGAACAATGTGATCATGAGAGAATCAGTCAAATGGGAGTACTGGCCTCAAGTCAGGATGATCTCATAACAGAGCTGAGGCAACTTTATCTCTACTTATGCCAATGAGAAGTTTGATGTAGTAATTCATTCAAACCAGGACTTTGCTGTGTTCATTTTCAAAGCTGATTGAATAACAATAGAACAAATCACAATATGGCACTGGGAACACAAATTATATCCACAACGGACTGATGATTATGTTGTTTCTTTCTCTCTCGTGCCCCTCACCTGGATCCTTCTGCGCTTTCTTGTCCCTTAGAGGAGTTTGTATGTAACAATGCTGCCCCCATGTGGCCAAGAGAGGTACCTATATACAATCCTGTATTTATTTGTATAGTACTAAGAAAAATGAATGGGATCAGGATAATAAGTTAGAATCCTATGAATTCTCGGTTATGATCAATCTGTAGACCGTTAACCTCGATCAAAATAAAACTCCCACCAAAAACATATTAACAGGAAAAAAAGAACAAAGGCATAATGTTAATACAGAAATACTCCATTACGAGTAAAAGTCCTGCATTCAAAAGCATTATACGTCCTACGTTTACAAATCTAAAATGTCAATAAAATAAATAACATTCCTGAGTAAAGTCAGTATAAATGACAATAATTAAAAACACAGAAATCCAATAGTATTTCATTTCTCTTGTCCTCTGTCCTCCTGGATGTGTTGTCTCAGCCAGCAGAGAAGATTACAAGAACAAACTAAGATAAAGACAGACAGCTTCTGTTTAGCTTCTTCCCTTCCTATAGAAAGGAGGGGCATCACACACCACAATACACTTGAAACCACCTGCAGCCTCGGATGTGGCCCCGAGACAACTGCTCAAACCACCACACTATCAAAAAACTACTCAGCACACTCATCCGAGAGTAATCCACAACTCGCTCAGCCCCGAGCTCCAACATGCTACAGTAAGGCTAGTTTTAAGCTGAGCAAACGGGTTGGGATCCCGGACGAGCCCCCATTTGTCACAAACTGGCTCACGGAATGTGACAAGGGGGAGTCCATGCTAGAGGTCACAGGTCCAAAGCCCGGACGAGCCGTAACAGCTCAAAGGCTGCAACATAAATGGAAGACCATACACATGTAAAGTAATAAAATAAGCACATTTATTTAAAGAATAGCAATAACTAAACAAACAGCAGCTGTGTCAGCCAAAGGAAGAGATGTTAAGGTGGTGAACTTTTATAGCCAAAACCACACTAGGCTCAGGTGTGGCTCATCAGTGGGCGAGCAACATCTTGCAGGACAAAGAAAAGCCAAGAAAAGGAACACAGAGGAACACAGTGGAACACAGTGGATTTGTAAGAAAGAAAAAACAAGCCTTTGGCCGAGCTTTCATGCTGTGCTTGTGTAAACTTAGCGGTGGTGGATGAGAGACTGCAGACAGAGCCGATTAAATTAGGTTTTGCTTTTGTTTACATGTTCATGCTTGTTGAACAGATGTATTGACTAAGTATCGGCTTTTTACTCGACGGTACGAGCCCTTTCCCTGTGCACTACAAAACACAGTCCATAGTCTTGGGGCAAGTATATCATACAGACATACATCACATTTATGAATTTCTTTATAAAAATCCGATGGGTAGCCATCGTCTCCAGGGGCCCTCTTGGACCTCCCACAGTGAAATCTCATTTTCAGTAAGTCCATAAAGAGGAAATACATCTTTAGAGTCAAGAGGAATTATATATTTAGTCTGCTCGTTTGTGTGTGTGAATCCCCTTGAACTAAAATATTCAACTTAGTGAAAGGGAGAAGTTAAGGGTGACACACTCTCCTACTAACTTTCTCTTTTGAATGTTCACACTAATAAGACAAAGTCTGCAGATATAAATCTTGTGACGACCTCTCCACTCCATCGGGTGTCCCTGGTTATTCCATCTCTTGCAGAATCTGGGCTGTCAGCCTCAAGAATTACTGTTCAAAAGTTACAACATACAAACATTATGCAAGATAATCGTTGTGTAAACTGCTGCGCGCAAGTCTGCGTCAGGTAGTTTCACCATAAGATATAAATTGTGATGTAAAACATGTGACCAAATAAAAAAAAAGACACTTTATAAAAGTTTTATTTCATGTTAAACAAGTAAACATGAATGGTGTTACAGACAATATTACACAACTGTGTATAATGAAGATTTCATCCCTTACTGTGGACTTACATGGATTAGAAACCCTTAAATATGCTGCTGTATAAATTAATTGAATCACAAAGATCTTCCAGAATCACTCACAAAAACGTGGGTACTGTGTATGCATATACACACATACTGTACATAATAAACCGTAAACTCAAAATACTGACTGGTAAAATTGTTGAGGCATAACAGTTTACAGATTTGTCTTTCAGATATAGGTCTCAATTTACACTTAAATATTCAAAAGAATATTTCTAAACATTTACATTTTTATATGCTCAGATTGCGCATTATCAGATTTAATTCAGCCTTTTTTACTTGTTTTTATTTATAAATACTTACATCTAACGATCTAACTCTTCTTAGAAGGGAAGTGGGTCTAAAGACTTCCTGGTCGTGTCGTTCTATATGTCACACTGCAACAGGATGGAGATCATGGCGCTTCCCAAAGGCTTGTATGTTGGCGCTTGTGTGTGTGTTTTAGTGTTTAAAACTTGGCTTCATTGATGATGGAGGCTGCAGCCAGGCTCCCATTGTGGCAGTCGGAGGGTCCCTATCAACCAAAACAGGCTTGTTAATTCAACCGTTTCATGGATTCAACACAGAAGTTGTCTTTCGTCTGTAGATTTTACGTTGACATCAAAAACTGCGACACCCATATTAAAAACCCCAACACGTGTTCAGCTAAACGTGACAGTACATTATTTCCTTCCAACGTGCTCAATCTTTATATATATATATATATATATACATATTGCTACACACATTCTGTACAAAATTAAGATAACATGCGACTGCAAAGAGCCCAGATGATCTTTTTCACATCATCTTACCTGTACATGTCTACGGCTACCAGTCGCCAAGGACCAAAAATAGGACCAAAATGATCAATTCAATTGCTGAAGCCGCTTCTGTAAGGCTGGCTGAGACCAATAGCTAGTCCTGCACTTAAAGTGCTTTAAGGCACAAAAATCAACTTCACATGTTGATCTTCTCATAAGCTTTCAACCCTTGCGGTTTGTTTTCTACCCCGCATCGCTCTCACAAATGCGTCTGTACCAGGGCCCTAAAACTGAGGCAGCTAAATTGAAGTCAGCCATCGTTCATTTAATCATTTACACCTGTGCTTTACATGAAGAACAACAGAAGAAACAAGCTAAGTGGAATCATTGTGTGAATTGAATCGTAAAAAAGAAACAGAGTGAGAGACAACAAAGGCAGGTTCAACAGTGACAGGTGGAAAGGGTGCGCAGAGGGTGATGGTGATTACCGACAGTGTGTGCTGATTGTTCTGTGCGCCTACCTTTGTGCATTTGCGTGCTCAGCTAAGATTTGAGGAGATTTTTTTGCTTTTTTTTTTGTGGAAGCAGAAAGGTTTATTGATCAGGCTTTGAAGGAGGAGTCTCCGGCTCGGAGATTAGCGCCGTGGCTCCGTAGTCTTGTCCCGTCATCCGCTCCTCCGCCTAAAACAACAGCTACCCATCACTTCTCATTCAGCGCTTACAGAGGCGTGAGTCTCCGGTCCACGATGAAGTTGCTGCGACAGAATCTGACCTACCAGGCAGTTTTATAAAATTCCTTACAGCTCGAATGAATCCCTTTTTTATATGCATTTGTATTTTATAACCGAGTAAAGTCAGTTAAATCATTCTTAAAGTTCAAGTAAAATCCAGCTTGGATGTACTGCTTAAAGGAATAGTTCAACATTTTGTGAAATATGTTTTATTTCGAGAGTAAATCGAGAAACCACTAAGTGGTATTTGTCCTCTGTACCTCTAAACACCCATACAACTGTGAATTGGCGTTTTTTACACCTGGGTATTTGTACAGATTAAACAAACAAGATATAATATAATTACTGAGCTTTAGGGATGTTGGTAGGTGGATTTTGTTCCATTCGAAGGAGGCAGACTAGCCGTTTCCCCCTGCTTCTACTCTTTAAGCTAAGCTAAACTAAGCTAAGCTAAGCTAATCGTCTCCTGGCTAGATTAGAGTTAGATGAGGATCATCTAACTTCTCTCTTTTTGAGTACATCATCTCTGTTCCTCACTGCCCGTTTACATTGGCTGTGAGGAATTTGAGTGCTGGTTTCCTCATGAGTAACTTCACCACAGACCTTGGAGACTCACACACAGGCATAAATAATGACAATATTGTCCATGATCATGTCACCTCCTGAGGGCAGCATTGCAGGTTCTTTTTCCAACAATCTGCTACCAAAGGCTGGCAAGTTATTCAGTGGTGGTGAAATAGAAAGGCATGCATTAGGAAAGAACTAAGACAGCATGGGTTAAGAACAGTAGGTAAATCACAGGGATAACGCATTCATTGTTGGTACTATCCAGACAAATCTAAGATTTTTGTTAGTAAATACAAAAAAATGTAACATGCAAGCAGATGCATGCTCCGTTTTATAAAATGCAGAAGACTGAGAAAGATGTAAACAGCCCAACGTGCAGCAGAGGCAGTGTCGCAGTATCGGGCCATATTCACCAATATATTAATGTTAAACTGGAGCAGGCATGCAGACCAACTCAACGACAACAAAAATAGACACAATAGGGAGCAGAGTAAGTTATTTCTGGAGCAGTAAAAGACACATGTGACTTTGACTGCACGCAAACACATGACATGCAAACACATAACACATAACACATAACACATGGGCCTTTTTTCACAGCAGGGATTTTTGACTCGTCATAGTAGGAAAAGCACAGGTTGTACTAATAACATTAACAACGTCTCTGTCCATTCAAATGTCTGGTGAGCTATGGGAGAACCAGACAATGAAACTGAAGCAGCTAAATGGAATTCAGCCGTCATTAATTATATTATTCACACCAGTGCTTTTCCTGCCTTGAGGATGTCAAAATGTCAAAGTCATGAGAAAAAAAAGGCTTATTTCAAATTATAATACCGCCACCATTGTTCCACTTCAGTATCCGCAACAAACAAACACACACAGCATAACACCCTATTTCCCGCTTTAACACTTACTGCTGCTTTGGCCATCAGGTTTGCCTTTTGTCTCCGCAGATCAGACTTAATAAAGCCTACAGAGAAATATGAAGACAGAGAACAGGTAAAGCCTGCATGAGATAATGCCACAGAAAGTGTAATAAAATGATAAATAAAAATGATTTAATAACGGTGACTGTCCAGTAGGGGGCTCTTGTGCACGGACACGTTGCAGTATACAGTAAAACACTGTGTTGAGGATTTTCCCAAGACTATGTAGCAACAATTGCAAATCTAAAGAAAATACAGTATGTCTAACACGGAACATGCATCCTAACCTACTCTGAAACTTTGCATTGCAACATTATGAAAACAGCTTAACATTAACCTCAATTTCCACCAAAGGAGAATGTTTCCCAACAAATAACCTTTGTGACTGAATATATTGCAGAGAGCCAGTACTGTACATGGGACTCTGCGCTATATCAACAAATCATAGAAGTGGGAGTTCAGTTGTTGCTGCTCTTTGCCTTGAAACTGGCACGACGGCCACAAGAAGAAGTCCACTCATATGTCTAAATGCTGAGTAAGTTACAAAAGACAAGTGAGTCAGTCTGCTGACCTTTGTGGGGAGAAAAGTTACATTTACATTTCTTGCAGTTTTACACAATGTGTATTGCTTCAGTGGCTACTGAATTTTAAACACAAAGTTATACATTACTCATAAACCTGCTAAATGGGCCATGCAAAAAGATCTTAGTGGCTTTTTATTGCCTGAGGTGGCAACTGAGACATGAAGTCTCACATTTGATACCTGAAAACAAACGGCTGCCGTTTTGTACGTCAGTGCTCATGTGCAGCGCTTCTGACTGAATGTTAATTAATTTTCTGAGTGATGCAAAGTTTTCCATTATTCCGTCAATGGACAACTAAATGTTTAAGGCCCTCGTTTTTCTAGAAACTTCTGCTTAGAGCTTTACTAAAACAGTCCCTTTGAGTGAGGAGGACAGAAATGCCTCTGGAAACACACTCTCTTTTCCCAAACTTTAACTTGTTTAAGGAAAATAAAAAATATTTGAAGAAATCCTATCCCTAGGGTGCTCCTAAGTTAAACTCACCTTCTTGTAAATAGGGGACATTTGTTAAGTGCATGCAACAATAAAAACACATTTGTCACATTTGTAACATTCTATCTGTATCATAGCATTCAACCTTGAAACAGTCCCTCAAGTTACACAGTAATCGTCTTCTGCATTCTTGGAATTCAACATTTCTTTCCCACAGGAACGTTAGTCAACTCATTACAGAAACAGTGATGAACAAAGAATTGCTGTATGTCACATACAATCGGTAGCTTGCTGTTACTCTACACAGCATGTGTTTCACAGTCAGAAAGGTCTTACCTGTCATTATTGTGCCGATTAGAAGAAAAACACAGAGGAAGATGTTTCCTGCCAGTGTGCCGAAGTTGTCGATGATCTTCCCCTGGCAGATGGTGAAAATAATGCCAAACACCTGTGCATGCAGAAGACAACGCAATAGTTAGGAGCACAGCTGGTGCTTGCATGCACACAAGCACTCTCACGACCGCAATAAAAGAAAGCGGTGTCGAAAACTTCAGGCAAAAATGTTGCATTCAGGGGAAGCGTGAGTATTATGGAGCCGCTTCCTGCAATCAGCTATTCAGCGCCCGTTTCACAGAAGTGATTTGTGAATGGTGGCAGTGTCATAATTCATAAATTGTCACTCTGAAACAAGAATTCTTGCATGTTGCAGATTTGGTGAAACTGGTCCCAGGTCTGCAAGGAACAAACTCATCTGCAGACTTTAGCACATTTGACTGCACAGACTCTGCAGACTGTTATTGTTAATATTTGTGTTAGTTTTTCATGTATGTACCCAGGTCTCTTTAGAAACCTGCAATGGTACTGAGTGACTGTTCAGGTGAAAGAAGGCAAATGACTCACTCATTTCTGTACAACCAGTAAAAACCAAACATTTCTTCCCACGCTATCTCTTTGGGCTTTTCTGCATTATTATGTTTTCAGTGACCCGACGTGTCATTGAGCTGCACCTGTGCTGAACAGTTGAGGAGTCCAGATGAGGTTCCCTCTGACTCTGGGTACGTCAGCTCGACTGCAAACTCAAAGCCCAACGGCAGGTAGCCCGTCATGAAGAACCTGGACACACACACACACACATATATATATATATATATACACACACAGTATATGACATTTACGCGCGCTCCCTCTGCCTATGAGTATACATGCATGCATGTGTGGCATGCGTATCATGTATGCATGCCTTCATAGAAAGGGCAAACCCAATATGGAAGACCAAACGGTGCCACTGAACAGGTGTAATGATCACATAAAAGGTTAAGACTGCATGTGAAGGTCCTCCTGGCAACAAGATCTGCTTTGAACTAACTAGATCATTTTCAGTTATAAATTAATTCATAGTAGCTCTACAACCTTCATTTGAATGCATTGAACCCACATTACTGTGATGCTTGTAATCTTTAAGTTTGAATTGTCCCATTATTGTTTGTTTAGAATATACAGCATGGAACCAGGCCTCACTGGAAAGCAGCAGCAATATAAAGTGAATGAGCCAGATGCAATGAAGTCAATTGAATTAACTGTTAAATATGATAACACACAACTGTGGTGTGTATCCACACATTGTTCGTTTCCCATGAGCAGGAGGCTCATCACCTCCGCTCTATATACTGTATACTGAGTTTATGTAATGGGTCAGTGTGTGGAGAGGCACATCATCCTCTTCGATCATCTTTGATTTATATTAGTAAAAAAAACCTGTGGTGAGCCGCTGTATAAGAAATGTGCAGATAGTTAGAACTTAAAATGTGATGTTATTTAGCTCACTCCAGCTTGCTTACTTAGGATCAAATCCATCTTGAAATACATTTTTGGTTGAAAATATTTCTTTAGAAATGTAATGTCGGTTTTCTGTTCCTTGACTGAACAAATGAAGTGTATAGCAAAAACATCCTTAGATCATAGTACTTCTATACCCCAAAAAAGAAAGAAATGAATGAAAAAATACCCAAGAGCTCCAGCGGTGATGAAGACCACCCAGAGGTGTCCCAGACTGAGTGTAGCAGCATAGACTATCATCCCCACCAGAGACATGAAGTACACTGCGAGGGTTGTCTGCCTGGAAAAACACACGAAAGACAATACAACAATGAGCACTATAATTATCATTATCATGGCAAATTCAGAGTACTGCTGCGTTTTACTTCCCCAAGTTAGAGCAGGTGCTGCAGTAGACTACTGTAGCTTCTCAGGTGATCACAACATAATCACAGCTACTTACTAATATATGAGACATGTTCAAAATGAAATGAAAACAACATGTCCCATCAATTAAGATGTTATACAAGTCTTTAAAAAGTGCAGTATAGGATCCTACAGGATTTGTAATAACATTGAAATGTTGAGAAAAAACGTATGAACTGTAAAGTACTTGAGAATGGGCAACCGGAGTGTAATTAAGATATGTACGACAGTAAAATAAAACATGTGGGAAACAAAGCCAGCTTCCCATTCTCCCTTTTGCAGAACAAAACTCTTGTAAGTTAGACCGGTTGACTGAAACCCCCCCCATAGGGTGGACACTGCTGTCACTTCACAGCCAAAAGGCCCACAAGGTTAGTAGGATCGCTGTTCGAGCAGCATGCTGCACCTGGATAAACAGACAGAGTCCTGACAGCCAACACATCAACACTAAACAAGATCTGCAGCGAGATGAGAAGCATAATGACAATAAACAGAAAAGAAAAAAAAGTTGGTGAAGCTGCTTAATGTCGGATAAAATCATGTCAAAAACAACTTTGCGTCCCTCTCTGTGAATATATTTTCGATTCCCAACACTGGAAACTAAACTGTCCTTCAGGAGGAAAAAATGCTGTTCTTGTACTTTTCCTTTCTGACATTCGCCTTACTTGTAGGTTTTAGTTTTGTCCAACCAAATGCCGCAGATGAGGGAGCCGACCATCCCCGCAATGACAATGGTGAGGCCAATCCTCCCAGCGTTCACCTCTTCTCCCTAAAGGGTCAAGGAAGATGGGACATAGATTAGTGACCTGATGGCGAGTTTCTACAGTAATCTGGTGTCACATTTTTAATTTCTCCACAAAATCTACTGATATAAGAGTAAAATCTAATCAACAGCTTCAGAAGGCAACATCAATCCATAAACACATATTTAGCAGCAGCCTGTATTGATACTTCCATAGAGAAAAGTATTTGCAATGCAAAATATAACAGTTATACCAGCTTTTCAAGTCCTGAAATGTCAACTTGTGGGAGGTGTAACAAGGGTTTTGGGTAATACAGTAGATAGTAACACAGAGGAAACACTATACTTTATGTCTATCCACATACAGACGCAGTCGGCAGGACTTACAGGGTAGTGCTCGATGATCATGCGGTTCAGCAGGGTGCCAACAGCGTAGAAACAACCCACGTTCAAACCTGTGAGTTGGGAAATAATGTCAAACAAAGTCTGCACTCCACGGCCCGCAGGACAAAAACACCTTTCATAACATTGACTTCACGGAATCATTGAGCTGGAGCTGACTTCCTTTAAGTGAATTACGAAATACTCTAAAGTCAGCAGTCGAAGGGTTTTGGTTAGCAATTGTGTAAAATGAACCTAATCAGGCTGGTTTCCAAAACAGAGAGCTGTCCCACACCAAGGACTTCTAGAACAGGACAGGACAGCAGAGTGTTTTGTCCTTGAACAAAAGATATCATCTGCAACTCAGACATAAACTGCACAGAAAAAACATTCCCCTGCATAAACAAGCACTTGCAAATATTACTGTGTAAATACGTTAGTTGACAACAAGATATTCAGGGCTAGCAGCTGCAGCTCAGTTAAACATACAGGGACAAGTGGAGCTGTGGCCTGCAGGACAGAGTTACAAGCACAGGTAAATCCAGACCAACAAGTTACTGAGGCTCAACAGAGAGAGAACTACATGATACAAATAACTGAAAAACACTGAACCGTCGGTATATGTGATGTCTGAACTGCATAGTTATCCTAAAAGACAGCAGGACAGAGACACACGCAAAAATAACACACTAATTCTAGTCACATGAACTGTGTCACGAGAAATGACTCGGTGAGGTCGAGCGAGGTGAAATGGTTTCCATAAACTGCTCACAGCTGTTGGACTTAGTCGCTGTGACATGACAAGCTTGAAAGAAACCGATTTCATATCTCAGAAACCTTTACCTTCATAAATAGGTCACATCGATTATTCGTTAAACATTGTCAGACTATAATCAAACTTTGAACCTCCCCAAGACACATTTCAGCAGTGGCGGGCCGTCAGGGCCTGAAAAGCCTTCTCTGCTGGCTTAAACAGAATCACAAAGTTATAGCTATTTTATAATTTAATAATTTTTCTTAAATACACTACATGTATTATAATTTCTAAAAATATTTTTCCCATTATCTTATTTTCTCATTGCACAGCTCCTGTCTTCCTCAGTTGCTCTGCTTCCAGTGCAGCTTGTTTTAAGTAGAGCTTTTATCCAATCAGATTTGTGTCTCTAGGTAAGAAGAGAGGCCCGAGGCCTGCAGACTCACAAGTGCCTCCATGTGCAGTTTAACTGGGGAGGCTCAACTGTCACTTGCGTCCATGAATCGAGAAGGTCTTCTTACTGGAACTGAAACGATGTACTGGGCAGGGATGGGCAGTATTTCTATTACCGGTACTTGTATTTGAAATACGTATTTCAATTACTTTTGAGTATTTTGTAATTTGTATTTGATAGGGCCGATAAAAAATCTAACGTAATTTGTAACAAAATACAAAATAAAATTTAGAGTGGAGTAATTTTGTATTTAACATTCTCAAAATACTTTCTCCACAAATCAAAAAACAGTTCACGAGTTCAGTCTTGGATTCTGTCAAGGTAAATATTTTATCTGAGTGTGACAGATGTCAACTAGCTTGATGTATAATTGATGTCTGGGTCTGGCTACATAGCCTATTGTACATGGTGATGATGGTTATAATATCAAGCTAGCGATCGATGCTAACATGCTAATGACGCTAGCATGCTGTCTAGCTAGGCTAATGCATAGCCAGTGTTTAGCAAGTTAACTAATCAGTGGAGTAGCTAGCTATAGGAAGAGGGAGATTGGGAGCTTGTATGTTCATGATAACCTTATCAAGAGACGTCTGACCATCTAATCTTGCACTGTATTACAAGTTATGCAATGTGAATGTCATAATGCAAGTTACACTGACATTCTGTGACTGTTCTTCCTTTTTGTGGGGTTCACCAGAGCGTTGTGTACATTATATAGACCAAACCTGAATGCTCTGCTATACCAAATTGTGAGAAAACGGAAAATCCAGAAAAAATATTTCCTATATTTTAAATACAAAATACATGTATTGTATTTTATTACATTTTCTGGAACCAGTATTTAGTATTTTATTTTAATAAATTCATTTGAGGGGTATTTTGTATTTTGTATCAAAATACATTTTGATGTATTTTTGCCCATCCCTGGTACTGGGATTAAACTCTTTAAGTTTCAGTAAGTGACAAACTGCGTGTGTTTGTTTACATAGTAACGTTACTACTGTTCGTTTGTCTATCGTGTCGCTTTTATGAATAATATTTGAATGGCTCGTGCTCTTGTGTGGTGGAATGCGTGGATCCGCTGCAGGTTTGCTGGATTGATGTGTCATAATGAGGTTATTAGGAGGTAATTCAACTGTAGTAGGACAGCACTGAAGGCCCAGGCATAAAATCCACGGCCCGCCACTGCATTTTAGCAACTTTTATTTCCTAATGCTGCATTTATTGCACAGCTCATTTTATTTCCGTCGCTATATTCAAACGAATGGGACGTGGTTATCTCATTGAGTCAGATCAAAGCACAATAATTTGTTTAATGCTTTGGTTCACTCTCAAAGCCTCACTTTCAGATGAAAAAAAACTCTAAAAACCCACCGTACACTACCTGCTCAGCACCGTATAACAGACATACAATTTTAGTGACTAGCTGGTGAACACAGTGGACCAGTTAGCAGCTGAAGAGAAAGATATTCCCTCAGAAGATGGTGGAGACCAAAAGCAGAGCTAAAAGAGAGTGAATATTGAACCGACTTTCATCAGATGACCATGAACATGACTTCAAATTAATGATAATGTCTGTAACTTCTGGATGTGTAAAAAAAGCCAACAGGTTTGCCATAACGACTTAAAAGATGATTATATGTCAATGTCGTGTTCACAACGAGAAAATCAAGAAATCGGTTATTGCAGCTTTAATGGTTACTGTGAGAGATAATAGCCTGCTGGAAAATAATAAAAATTCAACCAAGATATTTCCCCATATTTTCTAACAATTAAAAACCACAGCACAAACAAATGACTAGGCTATTACTGTGGAGAAAGGTGATGACTAACCGTAAGTGATGATGAGGAGGATGAAGGGTCTGTTTCGGAGAAGCCTCATAATGGAGGCTGTGTAGGAGTAGTGCTCTGGTGGGATGCTACGAGCGGTGGCCTGGGCCTGAGTCGGAGGAAGTTTGGGACGCTCCTGGAAGACTGACATACGGAGAGACCAAAACCAATGTTTAATGCAGTGAACACACATAACAGCAGCTGCAAACTCTACACTCACACATATAAATTATAATGCAGGTCACAGGTGAACAGGGAGGTCAGCCATGAGAAAACACAGTCAGGAAGAAACTGATGCACAAAATAATATGTAATTTATACATGTAGTATATAAGGTATAACTATAGGCAGCTATACATGTCCTGGTATATTATTAGCAAACATGCTGCATTTTTAATATTTATTATTTTATCAGCATTTTGGCGATTTATTAATGCCTTGGGAACCTCTTCATTCGTTTGGCACCCTCGTCATTACAAGCTCATGTTGTTCTAATGAACTCTGTTCAAACCTAAAGAGCTTTAGTTCAAATTATAGATTTCTTTTCACTTTGGAGGCACAAAAGGGCAAATTCTAAAAAGGGGAATATTGGGTACATTAAGGTTACTGTTGGACATCATGTTTCTCCACTTTACACAAGGAAAGAAGGGTACAAACTGAATGTGAGAGGGACATGGAGGCCGGCCTTGTAACGGGACACATTCAGACACAGCTGGACAGGTCCACACACGTACAAGCTCTACACACCATCTTTTGGGGCGACAACTGTGACGTGACCCGTTTCTGTTTTTCTGCTGCCTTCGGGTGTCATAAGGAAATACAGATGTCCGTCTTTGTGGTTCTTGGAGCTGAACCAGCAGTTTCCAAATCAGACTTGAGAGTTTGTGTCCAGTAACCCAGGTCTCACTAAACCTTTGAGACAAACCGACTCTTTGACTAATTAATGATCTCAGCTACATTTTACTGCATGCCGTTGTAATTCAAAAGAAAGATGAAAGAAGTTTTATTCAAATACTGTACATTTTTTTGAATTGTTTGTGTATGCAAATTTTTCTTTACCACCCCCGGTAATTCCCCTCATCACTCAACCAGATCCACTCATATCTTTCTATGTGGTGAACTTTGGCTTACAATTCGTTTAGAGGAAGATAGCAGCCAAACGTCTTCTCTCTCCACCCTTTGCACACACTTGCAAATCTCTGAATCCTGGGACTTTGTCTGCCCTGCTGACTCACAGGCCTGTTGCAGGGCCACAGATGGCCCTGCCAGCAGGACAACCCTCACACATGGCATCTTGCATGCATGCGCGAGGGTGCGCTATGCGTGTGAGTATATGCGTCACATCATGAAACCACTGTGGCCAACTGGTGAGAATTATCGCGCTGGAGTAACTAAGAGAAGCAAAAAGTCACATCCATTGCCCAATAGAATCTATCACATGACCAAAAGTGGGTGAATTTAAAATATCTATCCGTCTTTCTCCTGAAACAAACAACACTGGCAGTTTGTCTGAATGCTGTACATGGTGCCACTATGGAATGCCTTCACAAGCATGCTTTTGTGTTTCTGAATGTAGAACGCTTACGAGCGTAGCCGCCCCCCCCCCTTGTCCCGACAGGACAACAGCTTTTTCATGAAACTTGTTTCTCCTCTCTTACAACTACCCAGCCTACTGTTCTCTATAGAGGAGTAATACATACTTACAACCTCCTTTGTAATTGCATTCTGCAGAGACATTTGATTATTTTACATGCATGCCAGATTGTAAATGAATGTACTGGTCCCTAACATTGAATGAAAATTCTTTGATTTATGCAATTAGTCCGTTTTTATGGTGTTTTTATGTGGTAAAACTTTTACGATGCCATCTTGGCTAGGACACCCTTGATGAAAAACCTCAATGGGATAATCCTGGTTAAATAAAGGTTACATAAAAATCAATAAATAATTCTGACTAATCTCCCTCCCTATGATTCTAGTCTTCAATAAGAACAGACAGAAAAACAAGTGTGCTAAACGGACAATTCAAAATATAAACTCTTGAGGGAATCGTTAGGAAAAAAACAAAGAGGGTCAAAATTCATTGGCAGCAGACACAAACTCAGCATTTTTCCAAACAACTCACATCCTGTTAAGTCACGCCACTTCCTTTTACCAGAAAATGTCATTTTGTGATCCCAGATCCTCTATTTCTAATATATCTAAAACAAACATATACATGACAAAATAATATACCGTTGAGTATGCTGAAGCACTCACTTTTGTGCCTGTTCCCGTGGCATTTTTCCCGTCATTACTTGTACCACAATAGTATCTATTTTGTGAATGTCCCCTTCAGGGAGGGCTTTGTGTTGGCGCGACCATGCAAGTCAGCACTTTTCTTGTCCACTGAATGGTGCTTCTTGTCAGAGTGGAAGTCTGCTGTAAATTAAAACCATCATGAGGAGGATCCACTGAATAAGAAAAATCCCACTGGCCTGAGTGAAAAAGGCCCAGACAAAGCACATGGAAAAAGTCTGAGTATATTTCTGAGGGACAGAATAAAATGTGGGGAAGTGGACTGAGGTGATGTCATCTTTGACTTCATTCGTTTCACTCACTTGACTGCTTCACTGACCACCTCGCCTCTCTGTCCATTCACAAAAACAAATCTGCGGTTACACGGTACCGTAAAATCAGCTTTAAAATAGCATTTAAATCCAGTTAATCTAGATTTTGTGTAAATCCCAAAACTGAAACTATTCAGGGTGTCTAGCCATGCAGAAAGTTGCAGTCTTATCTGCAGAGGGTTTGAGATATCCGGCGCTGTCTGCATGGCTAGAGAACACTAGAAGTAAGTAAGTAAGTATGTAATTAAACACTAGTTTTGTAATGTGGACAAAGCCTAAAGCCTAATGTGGACAAAGACATGACAAATCTTACCACAGACAACAAGGATGAAGAGTAAGGTAGCCACGCCTGCTGTGATGTAGAACATGATGCTGATGTGGTGAGCCAGCTCGTCCATGTCGTCCACGTTAGGCACCAGGATGGGCGGCACAAGGAACCCGATGGCAATACCCAGCTAGAAGACAATCAACACATATAACATGAATTAAAAACAAACTGTTCAGAGGTGACCACACATTATTGTTTCATAAGTAATATCAAATCACGGATGCTTTAATGCCATGTTTTCTATATATATATATCATACATACTGACTGAGTGGTACCACAACATGTATTTAGGGGCTATTATTACTTGTTTTTGACAACAATTAAAGTGATTATTTAGTTTAACTATACATTTAATAACTTTATGACCCAATTAGTCTTAAAAAGGGTAGCTGGGAGCAGTATGAATTTAACAATCAACTGATATCCTCTCAAGCAAGCTCTGCTCATCTGAAACTTGCTTGTGCAGGTCAATAAAACATACCGCATGCTACTCTTTGCCATCTGAATAATTAAACGCAGAACTTCCCAATTGGGAAAGTGTTTTTACATTTAAACAGCTAAACAGCGTACGGGGAGGTTTCAGCAAACAGTTAACACAATTTTCTCTGGACTCTCGCACCAAGACACTAGAAGTCCTATGTGACTCTGGCATCGAGCAGAGCTGCATAATCTACAGACAGCAGCCTCACTATGTGGACCCTGCTTTTAAATGAGACATTCAGACAGACCTGGTTTCCCACAACTCCGATGGAACAAGCCGTGGAAACCTCTTTCTCTCCAAACCACACTGAAGCGAGGTAAGAAGGAATACCAAGGACGAACACGGTAGATACTGAGCACACAAACTGGCCCAAAAAGGTGATTGGGAACAGATTGGGACCGGCACTACCAATTTTAATCCAAGCACCAATGCAGTTAAAGGCCGACCCAACTAGGACAACTTCCCGGATTCCCCTGTTCTCCAGTAGCCACAGGACGGGCACAATGAGTGGAATGTAAGTGAGCAGGTAGATCATGGACAGCCAGTCGATGGCCACTGAGTCAATGTTGTAGAAGCGCATGAATATGTTGCTAATAATGCCGTACTGAAGCCACATGAAGGCATTGCTGGCTGAGACGGCGCTGAAGAGAAACAGCATGAACCAGCGACGGTGGTAAAGTTTGGTCTTAGCCTTGGGGACCAGCTCTGCCCGGTCACTCTGCGGAGTCTCGACGTCCAACGGGGAGCCAATGGAGAAGGCTCGGCCCAAAGGTCCTGGAGTCCACTGAATTGAAGCAAGGCCCGGAGCGGGATTCTTTGCAGCCTTGGACCACGGCCAGTCTTCACCACCGAGTTCAGAATTTGCATGGTTGTCTTTCAAAGTATTGTTTTGTGGCATTTTAACTGTCCTGAAGTGGGCCCCTGGAGCGTGAGAGGTGAGAGGTCTTGAGATTTCGGAGCTTGTGTTTTAACCGCTTGCTGCCCAGCGAGCAAACTGCCTGTAGTTGAAATATGTTGTTTTCTCAGAGAAGCGAGAGAGTGAGCACAGCTGGAGTTACTATTGCCTTTACTATTGTCCTGATCCACAACCCAACTGCATGTGATGGCACTGAGCCTCTATACCACATGTCCACCTATTTATCACCTTCAGTCCCGTCATGTGATGTTGATGTAGGATATCTTCCAATTACACTCAGACCTTGTGTTACCTCTGTTTACCGTTTGATTAAAAGTGACCCCAGGAAACAAAGAAACAGACACATTTATCTGTTGAACTTTAAACTGGTCTTTGTTATTGAGCACCTACGGATCTCTGTACTGTTGAGTATTTATTTACGCCAATCATTTTGGACGCATGCTGTTTAAAATGTAGATGATTAAATTAACAGTTTTACGTTTTTACAATTATAACTTTTTAGTGTAATGTCTTTGAGTTGTGACTTACTTTGACTTATATTATTTCATGAAGACCATCGAAGAGACCAATATGATGACATGTGCTGATATAAAAGGCAGTAAAGGATGCAATAAAATAACCTATGACACAACCAAACTGAGGCCTCTTTGTTCGGATGCACGATATCTAGCCCGGTCAATTATTATCAAGTCCTTGAAAATTGTTTGTCATGCACAAATCATAGGAGACAAGTAAAGTACATTTTATTTATATAGCGCCAAATCTCAACAGAAGTTATCTCACGACACTTGTCATGCGGCGCAAGTCTAAACTGTATTCTTTAATGCGTCTTGGAGAAAGCTTCTGATGTTAAGAAAATAAGCTCCGATACCTTCAAGTATTCTGGCTATCTGGAGGTGTCAGTGAATAGTATGAAGGAAAATGTATCAAGGTGGTTTTGATAAACCTGTCTGAAGACTGTGGTGGAAAAAACTACTCAATAGTACAGAGTGAGTCCTATAATCCTGAATACTGAAACAAGAAACATTGAGGAAAGAAGTTTGTCTTTAAAGTATTTATTCTCTCCGCAGAGAAGGCTTCACCGTCATACTGACTGCAACGCAGTCTGCAGAGGATGAGCAAAGAATCCAGTGTCTCTCTTGCTCTTAAACATCTCAGCACACAGCAGGGGGGGGGGGGACATCAGATATTTACATTATAACAATTAGTCAGCAGTTTCAAGCTCCCCATTGACACCTTCCATCAGCCCCTTCCTCTTCTGAGCCTTGTCACACAAAGACATGTGTCTCTGTTACCTTTGATTAAATTAGGATCTTCACACCTAAACATTAACCTGCAACCCCCATTTGGTTACGTCCCCTTATCAAAGCAAAGGCAGACATAACCCATATGGTCCTGTTACCACTCTCCCCAATGCACAATCATATGTCACAGATAGTTTTGTTAGCGAGTAAGGCACATAAACTAGCTTTTTCATCCCTGTGTTTAATGCTGGTAAATGAAAGTGACTGTGAATTGACTTAGTTGTATGTGCGGATAGATGTTTAATGTGTGTATAGCATTAGATAAACTGTTATATCTTCATCTCTCACTGTTACAATTACAATATCTTCATGAAAAAGTATAATTGAATCAAGGTACACACTGGTTGTCACTTCTTGCATGCTGGTTCACTGCTGCCACTGATTCTCTCACATTCTAAGCAAGCAATGTTGTGGCTTGAACGCCTGAACGTGCGTAATTACGCAAACGTTCCAAATCGATCTGGAATTGTCCGCATGATCGCTGGTTAATGGGGCTATTGCATAACGTTTAATAAGTGATCAAGTAGAGATATCGTGGCCCATTTACTGACTCAGCCTTACCTGATTCCCGAATACTCCGATGGAGCAGGCGGTGGACACTTCCTCTGAACCGAACCACACTGACGCGATTCTCGACGGCATCCCGAGGATGAACACCTGCGCGAAGGAGCAGGACATCTGTCCCAGAAAGGTGACGGCGAACAGGTTGGGTTTGACGCTGGCCACTTTGATCCATGTGCCTGCACAGTTGAGCGCAGTGGCCACCAGCGCGATGACCCGGAGCCCCTTTTTGTCCAGCAGCCAGGTCACCGGGAAGATGAAGGGAATGTATGTCAGCATGTAGATCATAGACATCCAGTCTATGGTGAAGGCGTCCACGTCGTAGAACTTCATGAAAATGTTGTTGATGATGCCGTACTGTATCCATTGGAAGGAGTTGCACAGTGAATATGAGCTGAACAGGAGGACAATCATCCAGCGCCGTTTGTACAGGCGGGTGGGTTGCAGCGCTTCGCGGCCGTCCAGCTGACTCGGATTGTCGGCGCGCGGCGGCGCGTCACCCGCCTCCAGCTTGACATGGTTCTCCAAGTCCGTATTGGATTGATCCGCGTCAACTGTAACGTCTCCTAACGGTAACGCTTGTTTCTCGCTCATATTAAAGCAGTCTGCTAAATATACTCATGGAGTATAAACTTTCCACTCAACTACTGTCGGGTTAAACCACAACAAACTTAACAGAAAGTGGATGAAATTCTCCCTGTTTCATGGGTAAATACTTAATTTCCAGCACTTTCCGATCTGTTAACAGGACTACAACTTCATGTTTTCATATTAAAGAAGAAGTTCAAACTAAATCATAGGCTGTTTCAAATCTCCAGAACTACTTATTAAGCAAGTAGGGAAGGCTCTACAACTTCCAGTTTGAGCGGCATTTCCTCCCCGGTTTAAAGTTAGTTCCGTAGCCGGATTTGCGACCGAAGCCGGTGAAAGTTGAATAAATCAGAGTGACAGAGAAATAATAATTATGATCCTTTCAGTACAGAGCTTCCGTGTGTTCACACGTGTCAGCGCGCCTGCTGTGACCCTCTCCCACCCGGACCTAAAACCGCTTTGAGATTGAAACGAATCGGTCAAATAAGGGCGGAGTTTCAGAATCTGTTCTTTGTGGTATCTAAACAGCCTGCAACACTGAGATAATTCACATTTTTACACCTTGTAACGGACTTCAACGTCGGCCAATTCTTCTCAGGTATAAACTCTGTCGTGGAATTTGTAAAACACACCCCTTATTATTATTATTATTATTATTATCACAACTACTTCCCAGTTTTAAAAAAACATTGCACATATTAGGTTATTTATTTTGCCCACTTGCCTAATAATTATGGAATTATTACCAACAAAAAAGGTGAATGCCATGAAAGCCTGAGTTGTGTTCAAGGACAAAACTTAATTCATACCCACTCAGGGCAAAATTAAAAGTTTATTTGTATGCTTAACTGGGCTACTTCAACTGTTGGTGAACAGTGCCATCTAGGGATTCCCTCAGAAATAGAACATGAAGGTGGATTGTCAAGTGTCCCCTGTTATCAAACCCAGTGCAGACTTTAATCACACTGCTGTCCAGACAAAGACAAAACACTGCACGGAGGCATGAATAACAACCACGTGGAGGTCAGAAATGATCACCTAAAAGGCATCACATTTAATAAATATATTTTGCTGGGTCTTCTCCCACATCAGCGTTGTCACCAGTACACATGTCGAGACCCATTGAATGCCCATTCTCCACTGGGCAGACGTTTCTTTTATGGTACATCAAAGCCTTGTAGAGGGATCTCGACTTTACATTCTCTTTGTCTCACAATCAAATCTGTCAAAAATCTCCTGAGCATCATCGATCCACATTTACACATTGAAACACATTCATAAACACGAGAAAGTAAAACATGACAGGATGACAAAAGGTGCTCTCCATGACACTAAAAATGTACAAAAACACTCTACCGCCTGAGTCACCTGAACAAACAGTAGGTTGTTCATTTTCTCCCAATGTAAACATAGACTGGTTGATAACTCTACCCATCGAGCCATTTAAGTTCACACACAGATCACTGATATTAATCAGGGGAAAGCAAAGACATGAGCACAAGCAAAAATAAATAGTTTTGAACACTGCTTGTGACAGTTTGGGGTCCGTACTGTCATTGTTTGGCGGACACACTTGCTGGTCATGTCAATGTTCATGTTTTAGAACAATGATTAACATTTATAGACACATTTCCAGTCAGTCTTTCTCTTCCACTGAGGTCAGTCTTGAGTTCGCAGCACGTTCCTCGGCCGCCTCGGTAGTCGGTCAGGTCAGTGCTGGTAGTGTGGCACAGTGATGTGCTGGTGGTGGTAGCTGCTGTGATGAGGAGGGTAGTGGAGGTCGGGGGTCTGAGGAGCCAGGCCGCTGCACAGGGGTTCGTGGCTGCTCAGCACGGAGGTCAGATACTTGGCCTCCTCTGTCAGCTGCTTCACCTCCTTCCTCAGGGCAGCGTTCTCCTTCTCCAGGTTCTCACTCTCCTGCAACCACACAGGACACACAATGTTTGTTTATTAGCGATACAAGGGGTGTTACTGTGAGGTTACGTGTGCGAATGACATGAAAGCAGAATTATATCCTGTTTCCGTACAATTATTTTTTTGCATATTTTAATGCTTTAACCACAAATTAAAGCATATTTGACCCCTGAACATATTAATCTATTTAAATGTATTTGCTGTATGAATGGCTCTGTCTGTCTGTCTGTGGGTTGGTCCACAGCTTCGGTCCAGACTGATATAGATTAACAGAGGTTTAATCCTAGATTTTGATGATCCCCTGACTTTTAATCTTGCACCATAACGAGGCTGACATTTGTGGTTTCGAGGTACATTTCTCCACAGTAACTTCTAACTTGTATTAACTTTGGTGATCCTCTGACTTTTTTTCGTCTAGTTCCATCTTCTGGCCAAAGTTTGAATCTGTGCAACATGTAAGCATTGTTAGCACGCTGGCTTTAGTCCTTGACTCAAAGCGCCACTGTTCTGTAGACATGGTGTTCAATATGAGTCTATCACAAGCACATTCTGCAAGTACATTTTTACATTTTGCACACATGCTACTTGAAGACTGATCATGCCAGGAAAATGTTGTTCAAGAGTAAATAAAACGTGTAGTCTTTTGAAAATATTTGGAAGTAAAATGGGCTAAATGTACTTTTAAATGTATCTTTTTATTTGTCCTGTTACCTTAAAACCAGCAGCTAACACAGTTGAAACAGGCCCTTTGCACAGCAGATATGTGTACATGTCATAGCAGGGTAAACACAGGTGTAAGTGAAAAAATAAGTATTTTCACTGTGGTAGTGTAACGTTTAACTTTTACGTCTATTCAACTTGTTTTTCTTTCCATACTGAAATGAATGAAGACCAAACGTTTCTTGGGAGTTACTAAAAACATATCAAATCTACAGCATGCCTCCTAACTTTCCCTGAGCTACTTTATTGTAATGTAAAGTAAAAAAAAACGTTATAAAAGTGCATTATCCTTCAACATCAACCCGAAGAATACTGATTCAAACAGACACTGCCTGCAGCTCACGAAAGCACCACAATCTTAAAAGTTAGATGACGAAAGTACATTTTCCAAAACAAGTTCTCACGGCGATCATTAAAGTAGAGCAAAACTGTGTATGCGAGAGAAAAAAAAACTTTTTGGCGTGGGTATAGCAGGGGGGAGAAAAACCTTCCACTTGGTTAATGAAAAGGTCATCACACCATGGCCGAAAGATTATAATACTGAGCTGTGGGTCCTTACTGTCACAGCACCTTTGGGCAAACCCCATAACTTGCGTCACTTAGCCAAATACAGCCCACTGCTATCAGAGCTTTACAAGAAGTGACTGCCTTTTTCTCCCCTCCTGCCCACGATATACAATTTACACAGAAGAAAGAAATACTACCGAAGAAACAGGAAATAAGCCACGGTGTCATAGAGAGGGAAAATTCGCCTTCCTGTTTATCTAGTGAGACGATGACAGCAAAACCACAGAATGTGTTCTGTGGTCCCCTGGTGCTCTCTGTGACTGACATGTTTTAAAGAGGTTGATGTTTTACACTTCACCGTGGGGGGGGTGGTTCTCATGTATTCAGAGCTCCGTATTTACTAGTGTGGGTTTTCTGAAGGTCAACATCTCTTAAGTTTATCGGATGAAGTTCACAGAGACAGCTGCTCTGAAAACATCACGGCGACATGAGTAAAGTACAACACAAATCAAATCGGCTTCAACTTTGAACAAGGAAGTCACACAGATAGTGGACAGGTAGTCAGCGTGTTGCAATAAGGATGCACTGATGTAGACAGCATGTAGAGCTATTGCAGGTTATAGAGGAAACCATAAGATGTTGCATCATTAGCTGAGAGGTCATTGAGTGTTTCGTAGTAAAAAAAAATATGCACACAGAAGTAAAAAAGAAGATCTGAGAAATGCCTGCGCTCTTTTTGATGTTTTCGTTCAATAAAAGACTCGTCTTGTGAAGAGTCAAAATGAGTAAAAGCTGAAACGACACTGACCACCAACTAGCACGCGAAAAAAACCGAGCTGCACAAAAATAATAATAATGGGTGCAAACAGACAAAGTGTCCGGCCCCCGAACACCCTTCTGTTATCATATTCAGCGCCGGCAATCTCTGGTGCTGGATTCTGCTGCAAAAACGGAGTGATTGCCCACACGTGCTAATTTATTCCTTAAGCTTCTGCAAAACACACAGAGCAGCGTCCAAGTGGGCAGCCCAACAGAAGCCATGACACATCGCCACATGGTCAGGTAGCGTTTCGTAAATATAGTACGAAGCCATTCCCAGAGGCTTGTTGATCAATTGATCAGTTGGCTGCAGAAACATCACGACCCTATACAGTATTTTGGAAGGTAACCCTAACTAATGCTGCTAAAACACCCTTCAGTATGTACCTATACAGTGTGATTTGTAACCAGCGTTGCAGTGCAATAAAGCTATGGCAAAACAATGGCTTTTTACATTAACACCATGTAATATCTTCTGTTCTTTTGCTTGTGCCTCTGTGGCAAATGTCTTAATAAGTAGAAGTCAGTGTTAAACTGTGTGTGGTGTGTGTGTGTATATCGCAGAGAGAAGCCTCCTCACCAAGTGCAGGTTGTCAGCTTTCTGAGTTTGCCTCATCCTGCTCTTCTGAGCAGCGATCCGGTTCTTCTCTCGCCGCATCACCTTCTTTGCGTCATCCGAGGAGCTCTGACAAAACACAAACGGTCGACGGTTAATTCGTGTGCAGTGACATAAACGTCCATTGGTGAAACTCAGAGAGAGAGAGAGAGAGAGAGAGAGATGTTCCTGAACCTGAGAAAGTGAAGATCAGACTGATCGTGTCACTGCCTGTTGCTGGTGGGGTTCATGTGTGAAATGGAGGCGTTGTCTGTTTCAATGGCAGTTTGACAAAGAGACAGGCCAAACTTTACACCTAATGTGAAGGGCAGGGTCGGGGAGAGGCTGAGTCATCGGTGAGGTATAACGCACACCCTGTTTCGTGTCCTGAACACTCCATTTTCTTGGTATCATAATAACTAATCCCTTTCAAAATACTGAGTCAGTTAAACATCAAAGAGGTTACAATTTCATTATCTAACGTCATCTGAAATGTCCGTTAAAGCCTTGCTGGAAAAAAAACCCCAAAACAACTGATGCTTCAGAAGATTCCTTTATCCACATTACAAGTGAGGCTCCCAGCTTCTAACTTCTAAAAAAACAACAACATTTGTACGTTTTATTTCCACACTGCTAGAGCAAGAGAACGAGCAGCAGTGTGCAAGAGACTGGCACATGTGGAACAAGCCTCATGTGCAGAGAAACGTACAGTAATAATCCAGTGTTTAACACTCCAATCATTCATGGTTCGAGAGACTTCGCTAAAACAAAGGAGTCCCACAACTTGGACGAGTGATACATTTTGCAATTCACAAAAGCCTTACACTTGAGGCGAGTCGCGGCTGCAGCCCATGTGTGCATGTGAAACCCTTTCTGAGAAACTGTGAAAAGAAGCCAACAAAGACTAGTGCCTCTTTGAAAAGGCTGTGCTGCTGCTGCTGCCCACCAAATATGTATCACACACTGCAATCCAGTCACACATTTAGGAGAAACACGTCGCGTTCAATTCACAGGGTTTGCATCTTAATCTGTAGATCTTCGGTGTAAATAGGATGTAAACAAGTAAACTCGGGTACATTATTGAGAAAAAGTAGAAGGAAGAGCGCACTTACCGGCCTGCTTCCAGGTGATGGGGACTTGTAACTTGTGTCATTGCTGTCAGAGCCCTGAGCCATAGCCAACCGCCGCGACTGAAACCGTGTGTCTTTCTCCACTTCTGCTTTGTATTCTTTAGTATGTGTGTGTTTTGTGTGTGTGTGTGTGTGAGAGAGAGAGAGAGAGAGTCTGTGTAGCAGAACGAGTGCTGAGAAGAACTTGGCTTAATGAGTCTCTTTCTTCCCTCTTTTCTTTCCCTTTCTGTCACTCCTCCTTCTCTTTCACTCTCTCGCTCACGCTCTCTCACTTTATCTCTCTCTCTCTCGCTCTCTCTCTCTCTCTCTCTCTGACACACACACACACACTGTGAGACTATAGCTGTCTGCCTAATTAGCTGTATCTGATGTGGCTTCTGGTAAGAATCTGGGTAAGTTGCACTAGACTGGAAGTCACATGTCTGATGGAAAGTTAAAGCACATAAGGTAATCTTGTAAACTCCAGAAAAAAAACATATTGGGGGGGTTAGAGGTACATTTTAAATACATATGTGGTGGATATTAACAGTTTCAGAAAAAGGTTTTAACTACTTACCGAGCTGACTATACGTAAAAATAAATTGTATTTATAACTTAATGTTTGGTAGCAGCAGAATCTAAATAAAACTCGTTAACCCTAACCCTAAAAGACCTGATATTGACCTAACTGCAACTTTTTAGACATCATGGGCATTCCCTCTTCCTCTTTTCTTTTTTTTTTAGCAGCCACATATGGTATGTTTCGACCAAATCCTCAAGAGACAGCACATCCAAGCGGATGACAGAGTTGTGAATATTTACACACACTTCATGGTAATTTCCAGAAGTGCACCGCGCTTTTGATTTTTGTTTGCTCGCCACGCGCCAGCTGCAACAAGGTGAGGGCTCGGAGCGAGCGCCCCCAAAACCCCACCTAGAATTCCCTCCTCATCTTTCGCTCTAAACGTGTCTGTGAAGTACGGTGTAGAGGTGTGGGGAATTGGGGAATCTTCCAGAAAATGTACAGATTGAGGATTATGCGAAGCTGCATATGTGATTTCTTGTATTCTTTTCTTGTTTACAACCCATCACGAGGGAGCATTTGGTGATGCAAGAACAAGATTTTCTTGTGAGCAAAAAAAAAAAAAAGAATCAGGACCAAAACAGCTTTACTTGGCAGAACAGCCCTCCCACACAAAAACATGTTCTACCATCACAGGGATTTTGAAGAGCTTGGTCACGGCCAGACATTTCTAATACTTGGCATTTAACGCTGTCCAAAAGAGTTGAGGCTGTGAAAAGAAAAGAAAGAGGAGAAAAGCTGATTAGTCAAATTCTGCTTAAAAACCAGGACACAGACACAATACGGCACAAAAGCAAAACCAGCCTATGGCTTCGGCTTCGTTTATTTCTGAACCTTAAATGACCATAAGGTGCTAGGGATAGTCTTGAGCTCCTCAGAAACTACATTTAATAAACCGTAAAAACCTCATAAATGCTGAGTGAATCATCTCAAAACATGTAAAGAAGAATGTTTTCATCTATTTATTTGTTATTAGAATGATGACGCTTTTCATTCGTGAGCTATTCCATCTGGAGATTATTGAAACACAGAGAGCTTTTTGTTCCTTTTTTTTAAAATCAGGAGCTCAATCGAACCCTTCGAGGCAGCGAGATCTCACAAAACAGGCTTGATAGTAGCTTATCAAGCGGAGTTCCAGCTCGTTACGCTCACTCAAACAACATCCATCCTGAGTAAAATGTAGTAGAGGTGACGCCTCATAAGTACAGTAAATTAACATTAGTAACTGCTGTCAACAGTAAGTCTCTTCTTCTTCTTCTTCTTCTACTTCAGGCCCTGCTTGCTTGGAAAAACCCCCGATGGGCCATTTATTGAGATACCAAACTGAGATGCCCTCATTTGTGGCATCTCTTCTTTGGAAATGACTGTGAGAGGTTTCTAATGAGCACTCAATTATTGAGGGAAAGTGGAGAATCATGCAGACGCTGATGACCGTAAAAACACTGGTAGCCTACACAAAACAAAGGTCATCTATGAGTCAGTGAAGTCCAGTCTGTAAAAAGTTGCCTTTTTTTCCCAAATCTGCATATTTGCAAGCTATAACCCGGATGTACTGCAGCTTTAAGTATTCTGCTGACATAAAGTTACTTTAATCCAATTGTGGATAAATAGTTTGACTACTTCGCAAACTAAAACTGTAATAATGTTGAATATATTGCCCTGGAATAGTTTAAATGTCACCTGTTTGTCAATTAACAGAAGAATATGTCTCTCTGTTTGGCGGTACATTCCCACCCTTAGTGGTTAGGATTACTTTAGGTTGTTCTTTGTTATTCCAGAATGTTGTTTGCATCTGTTTGAGGCAACACTTCCTCAATAACTGCATTTTTGGTCCACAAATAATCCATTTTATAAACTGTAACTCTGTCGCAAATAAAGATAGCCTTGAGGGAAGACAAATCTTAAAAATCATAGATTAAGATCAAGGTTCTGATAGCCCCCGCTGCTGGTAACTAACACCGCAAAGTTAAATCTGATTATGTTCAAGGGAAGGCAGCGGGTATGAGGGTACTGTATTATGGTGCCACATTAGTTGCATGCACCATCGACATTAAAGAACTGTGAAAGCGAGAAGTGTGTTGTGCTTACAGTGTATTTCAACTGACGGTTTGATTAAAATCCTCCTCTAGTAGTTTAGCGTCACCTACCTCGTGAGAAGTATTCAGTGTGGTTGATGTAGTTGCAGGTGTCCTCCAGGGGGAGGCAGTGTAGGACACTCAGAACAGCTGGTCTGTGAGGGGTTTTCACGTGAATAAGAAGATAAAGAAACAACGATGAAGCTGCTGTGTGCTGTAAATATATAATGTAGTGTGTACGTGTATAAAAGGTAGTTCATAGAAGTGTTAAAAAGACAGGGTCCCGCTGTATTACTCAGGCTGCACTACAGCGTCTATTCACAGGCGCGATCCCACTACTGAGCGGCACGGGGGCTTTAACCTGCTCCGTTTCCGGCCTGGGCCGATGCACCCCTCCTTAGACGACCTGGTGGTCCCAGGCTCCCCCAGGAGCACCATATCGATACCGAACTTAGTGCGGACACCCGATCGGCATAGTGCACTGCAGCTCAGAGCTCCTGAGCTCAAACGGTCCGCCAATCTTAGCCTCCCAGCAACTTGGATTACAGGCGCGCGCCACCGCACCCGGCGAGAAACACAGACGTTCACAGGGCTTTTGACTTGGACTAAGGTGACGTCATCACGGAGCACGCTGCTCCTTCTCGTGGCGGGAAATTAAACTGCAGCTTCAGAGAGACGAAGGCTGATAAAACCATAAACCATCACACATAACCTGAAGATAATGAGCTTATTATGCCTCTTTGAATCACATCATATTTACATATAAAGTCTCATTATATTGATCTTTATCTTTTTTATGTAACGGGCTGATCTGCATAACAGTTTACCTATAACTATCTGTCCACTCTCCCTTGTACACACAGCAAATCTATGAATTAACCAGAATACACAGCTGGTGTTTTCATTTCAACATAACTGTGTTATTACTTTATAAATGATGTCAGTTAACAAGAATGTATTTTTGCTTCTTCAACTCTTCTCAACCATCACATAGAAAACAAACTAGGACTAGCAGACCTCTTCTCTTCTTGTCCCCACAGAATATTGATAAAACATATTTTTGAATTCCACTTTTACCCCTCCATCTTGATATTATTATATCTGAATGGACATCTTTGATCAAATACAAATCTTGACTTCATAAAAAGGAAGTCACTTGTATATTATATTCATAGAACATGTTTCATCAGTTTGTCTGCATCTCAAATGTTAACAGTGAATCAAATCTTTCAGTTTACTAGAGGGAAATAAGTTCCATGTACTTTGTTTTCTTTTTAACTGAAACTTGTATAGTTTGGTTCCATGTTCTGTGCTTTACTGGCTGCCACCGCATGTGACTTATACCCGATCGCATCCTTTTAGTAGAGAGCAAAACAGCTATCCTGACTCGATAACTACTTTATCATAACATTCATAAAATGATCATCAGTGGTGAACATCTGCACAAAACCAATA
This sequence comes from Leptoclinus maculatus, assembly GCA_032191485.1. NCBI lineage: Eukaryota > Metazoa > Chordata > Actinopteri > Perciformes > Stichaeidae > Leptoclinus > Leptoclinus maculatus. The sequence continues at coordinate 29,020,977 of JAVDOI010000003.1, read as the reverse complement.
TCATGAAGAACACGAGATAAATGACAAGATGACATAAGTTTAAAGTTCACTGTGGAGTATTTTAATATTCTGCGACAGCAAAAACCATTTCATCTTACAAAACAATTCTTTTAAAAATAAACCCAAAGAGTACATTAAAATGAAATGAAACCGTTGAAGAATGAAAAGCAATAAACACAGATAGCACATTTTCCAAAGCTTCATCATCAGACTTCCGTCGGACTCCCTGGACTTTATTAGCTGTGAGAGAGACAAACAGCAATTAGTACAATATAGATGATGACATTACTTAAATCATGGCTTTTATTAATGAATAAATATTTTATAAAATGCTTTATTGGGTGAAGCCCCCCTCATACATTAGAGTATTTAATGCAAGGGATACCGTCATCTACGAGCTAAACATTGTCAACCATATGGAATATTTAGCATTAGCCCATCTGCTCACCTGCTCTGCGTCTTTGTCCACTTCATGGCGTGTCTCGGAGGCACAGCTGTGGTCGGGTGGTAGAAGGTGCATCCAGCTCGTTTGCACTGTGCCGCGAAGCGACAAGGCTGTAGGTGAGAGACGCAAAATCAAGAAAGTCAGACTGCGACTTAGGGTTTGGTGCAAAATGTCTCGACCGGAGGGCATGAGCGCAAAATAAATTGCAGCTTTCAAATAAAAGCACTTTAAATATTCAAATTACCATCACAGATCAGAGCTCCACACCCACACTTTAAAATGTTTTACCTTGGGATGATAAAATGGACAGTCCATGTTCTTGCACTCCGGGAAGAAGCGGCACACACTCGTGGTTTGCACTGGCTGCGCGGCTGTAAACACAAAAGAGTTCAGAAGTTCACATCCCCTTTATATGTTGCTGCTTTATTCGTGGAATCTAAATACACTCGTACAAATCTTAGTTTGCATCATAGTTGTCTGGACAGCTTGCGCTGAATCACAGATGTAACGAGAGAGTACCTGGCCTGGGCGGAGGAGCAGCAGCTGTGCTTCTCCGGCTCACATGAGTGAAGGGACAGTCCGGCTTGGTGCACCTGGCGTCGTATTTACAATTGGGATGCACAAAAAGGCATTTATCCCCAAACTTGCAAGTGGGAAAAGTCCTTTGGAGAAAACAAAATAGAAATCATGAAAGAGTGCCCGAGCCATAAACACTCCCATTACTGCATCTTCGGTTTAATAACAGAAATACTCACTTGCACTGTGTCGTAGGGTGATGGTACAAACACTCGTCTCCACTTTTACAGACCGGCCAGAACCTGCAGCGCTCCGTCACCTTCCGCTTCTTTAAAGAGACGGCGCCCTCTTCCGCCATCTCAACGTCCATCATGTCATCTGTCAAAAGATGACAGAATGCCAAGCCTTTACTGAGGCACTTTGTAACGGTGTTTGAAATGTGCGCCAATGAGAAAGTAAATGTTTATTATTGCAGTAAAGAATTACGGTGACACACACCTTCTGATGGTGCGACTCTCCCCTGCAGTCTGTGGAGGATGCTGACTTTGGACTCCCTGTTGATGGGGACGGTCGCATCAGTGGCCTTTGAGAGCGGTCTCACGCAATCCCAGTCCATCTCACCGTCTGCGAGATTCCCCAGCGGGCTCGGTACCCCATCTAATGTCACTATGAACTTGGGGCTTGCAGAGTCGCCCTTCTCCTTACTGGTGTGAAAATAGAAATGCTCATGTATAAAACGAGACGAGCTGAGAATATACATTCATAACATCTGTGTGTGTGTGTGTGTGTCTGTGTGTGTACCTGGCCTGGACAGTGCGTGGTATAGCAGACTGGACTTCCCCTTTGACCGGAGGTGGATGCTGGCTTCTTGTTGAAGATTCTCCCAGCTGCGGCCGGCTCACTATGAAGGAGCGGGTATCAAATGGTTTTGCATCACTGCCTTCAGTGACCTCAGCAACTAGAAAACCCCAAACGCAGACATCTCAGTCTAATGCATTACGTAAGACAATCCATGAGGCATCTTCTGGGATATTTATCATTAGCTACTACATTTACATGTTCTCAGTAAACAAAGAGGAACTTTTTATTGTAGCACTTTTCTAAAGATCCCCATAAAAGCAAAACGGCACGGGAAAAAGACTCACCATAGTCACGCTGCTCTCTTCTTTCATTGCTCTCTGCTAAGCCCAACTGGAGGCGAGAAGCTAAAGATCTCACTGGAGCTGGGAGGAAAACGTCAGTAGAGTGATCAGTGGAGTAAATACAGATTGTTTTTTTACATTAACTTATTAGTTTAGCTCACTGGGATTGTGGCTTTCGGGTGGCAGATTGTTTTAAAGCAGTGCACAGCAACCACGTGCTGCACCAGCTCTCTACTCTTCACCTACCAGGGGCTCTGGAAGGAGGTAGCTCTGCAGAGGTGTAGGTCTGAACCCTGGGGGTCAGGCTGTGGAGGTGCTCCTGGACCAGCTGGATGGCTGCAGTCATCTCCTCACTGCTGGCCATACGAGTACGAGGCGCAACAGGAACAGTCTGCCTCTGTGGCACTGGGGTTAAAAAAAAGGTCAATGTAAGGGATAACGGCGACTACTAAAATGCATAAACTGCAGTAAAATAACAAGATTTTCATGGCAACTCATTAAACATACTTTTGGGGTAGGTTGTTGTTTTGGTAATGGAGTCTTGAGCCTCAGAGATGGCCTTCAGTATCAGATTCCTGTTGGCTTGCTTGCCTGGAGGGAGAGTAGGCCTGAAACCATAGACACCACAGTAATGTTAAAGTTCAGCAAAGACTTTCAGCTGTCTGATCATTCAAAAGATCAGTGTTGGACTGTCACTGAGGTCTTATATGATAACTACTGCAGTGTAAAATATGGATTCAATAATTGTAGTTATTAACAGTGAATTACAATCCTTGTGGGCCCTCTAATTCAATAAAGTACACCATATAATGTTACAAAATATCACAGGAGGCGTGAACACTGACTTGCGTTCTGGTTTGGAGGGTAGGGACACTCGACTGGAAGGGCCTCTGCCTCCATAGCCTGTGTCCTCCTCTTCCACGTCATCGCTGTCCTCGTCTGCTGCTCGGTTCACTCGCACCACCGAACTCGCTACCGGCGCCTTACGCTTCCGTGACAGCTCCTCCTGCTGCTGCTGCTGAACATAGACACAGATCATTGTCATTACGGATAACTAACCTACACCCGTCTGGCACCATGTCCACAGAAATATGCTGAGCATGTTAAATCGAATCACAGTACCCTGCTGGATCCGGAGGTTCTGGAGGTTCTGCTGCTTCTGCTGTCCTGCTGCCTGGAGTGAGAGGATCCTTCCGATGGTCGATACGTTTCTGCAGAGCTTAACGATGAAAACTTGCTCTGACCCGGTCTGTAGATTTCAGCTGTGGGTCTGCTAGCTGCGCCGCGTGTTCGACCATGGTTGGTGGCCATTTCTACAGGATCCTCGGCGATGAGGTCATCGTCCATCTCTGGCTTGATGTCGATAACGGCATCCAAGGGGAGCGGCTCCATGAGGGGCTTAACAGTGGAGGTAAGTCGAGAGGAACTCTTCTCCAAGCTGCCTCTCCTGGTAACAGACAAAAGGTATACAAGTTTGTGCATTTGCAAGGTCTGTCATGTGTGCCGTTTAAGAAAATGAACCCGCAAACATTGTCAGCACATGTAGGACAAAATAAAGAATTCTAGCTTTAGGCACCTGTTTTCATGAGCAGAACTGGACACGCGTGCTTCAGTCCTATCAGAGCGTGAGCTGGACACCGCCAGCACCTTCAACTCCTCCAACTCCTCCGCTCTGCCGTCCTCGCTTACAGATGCCCGGTTCTTCCCAGCCACAGTATCACCGTCGGACTGGAGCTGATTGCTACTTAGGGATGCGGGCTCTGCAACAAACATGTAGTTTCAAGCGGAGGAAGAAAAGTTTTGTGTGAGATGCTAAAACTACAAGCTATGTGCATTCAGTTAAGTATAAACACAGCTATCCCGTCATGCATTCAACGTAGTCTGACTTACCGACTGCAACCGATCTTAACTTCTCAAGGACACCCTGTAGCCTAAAATCAATCCACAAAAAAACATGTTAAGGCTAGAACTGGTAGTAGTGTTGAGATGAATATACACTCGTCTGTTTTCATCGTACCACACTGTGAATTTAAAAGTGTTGTGTCCAAGGAAAAGGGAGAGATCGTCAGACATCTGTTGAGAGGTTTTCTTGTTCGCAACCATCACCATAATATAGTCAGGAAGCTCTTCGTCTAAATCAGTAAAGAGAGGACACATAGATTACTGCGTGTAATGTGTGATTGGAGCATCGAGATTACTAGGCGCGCATCCCATATTCACTTACCAATATATGCACCGAGCTCCTGAAGCTTGCCCTTGATAGCCGCCTGAAACAGACCAAAGTGAGATGCTATTATCTAGCTAGCAGCACACATTATGCAGCGCTGATCATTCATATGTTAAACCTAACAAGTAGCACTGCGTATCATCATCCTTTAAATCAAACAAAAAGCAGCCAACACGTCTGTAAACCGGCCTGATGGGCATGTTACCAACTGATGTAGCAAACCCTCCACCGGCCTTGAAAATAAACCGTACCGTTACCACTCTGCGACTAAGAAATTACGCTAGCATGCTAATATTAGCTAGCAACGCATATGGTATTCAAATCTTAACCAGGCACTAAGTCCGGTTATATATATATGTCATATTGAGCAGATAATGTTACTCACTCTTATTTTCTTGCTTATCTCCGTCCCAATCTCCATTCTTGTTGTTTAATTCAAGTAAGTAAGTTATAAAAGAAGCGACTGTTGCTCTAGCTTCACTGCTAACCAACATGGACAAATGTGACGTATGATCAGGTGGCCAACGAAGGAAGCCGAAAAGGGACAAATCAAGAACAAAGCTATCGCTCTTCTTATCTTTTATATACAGTCTATGATCTATCTATGACAATATTTTTTAAATAGAAATGAAATAATAATGAAATATAAAACGACAACATATTTGTACTCCAGCCACGGAAGCAGATTCAGCAATTTATAAAAATATCCCCAAAATGAGACCAACAATATATGTCTAAATGCACAAAATGCAATAAATGAAAACTTGAGAGGTAATGCAAAATAAGTATTTCTTTTTTTTATTTCTATCAACAAGTGCAGTTAGAGGACAGGTGGGACATGAGAAAGATCAGATAACAACCAGTGTGCAATATTGTGCATGTGTGGCTGCTGTTTTGCTGTTTTCCTCCCTGGTGTCAATACCAAGGTTGTATGTGTGTAAAGTTTTGTGAATGATTTCTATGTGAATGACCAACAGCTTCTAACAATGTTATTAAAGTTTTCTCAGGATTCTCACTATCCCAATAGGATACAAACCTGTGATAATTACGGTTAAACAGAGATATGGAGATCAGATGCTGCAGTAATCATTTTTGTTGTGTTGCTAGTTGTACTGTGCAGTGATACTAAATGAAATGAGCAGAGAGGAAAGCAAACATAAAGACTATTTCATATCTGAGTGCTGTGTCCACAAGATGGCGGAAGAGACCATCAATAACAAACTGTGATATGCCCCCCTCATGAGGACATGTCATATTCCACAAATGGATGACTTACTCCAATAAACAGTGATCAAAACTAATTCATAAACCTGAAACTGTTATCCCTGACAGACCATTCAAATGTAAATGTAATCATATTTTGAAAAAAAAGATTGGTATTCAAAATACAGATTCAAAAGATTACGGTTTAAATATTAGTCTTAATTCTGTAAACTGACAGACTAATCATAGACGTTGTACCTCATCTTGGACCATCTAAAAACATTCTGGGGGTGCGAGTTCAAGAAATGTATGTTGCAGCAAGTTATAGTGAATAAAAGAAAAAGTATGTGAAACAAACTTTGTTAAAAACACTCATGTTGGTGTTAGAATTTAAATTCACTCTAATTTAAAATGATGTTAAAATGCTGGATTTTGTGGCACGTGTCTTTGACTTTCTAATGCTCATAAGCTGTATGTTTTCCTCAGATATTATTTCCTGTTTTGCAGCCCCTCAATGCCAACCAACAATGACGGGAAGGATCTTGCTCGCCGTCTAGACGAGCGTCTAACACACTCTCAGCCACGGCCGTCTGCTCCGTCTCTCCGTCTGCTTTGTTCACACTGTCTGTTGCACAAATTGTTTAATATGTAGAAACAACAACTTTGTTATTTTTTTCTCCCCCCCACAATCACGTTATATCAGAACTGACGTTGACCTCTCATAATATTCCTGTTTATACTTATTGTGTATTTCTAATCTCATTATGTGTAGCATTCACATAAATGCGGGCGGTCCAGTGCACTTGTGCTACAACAGAGTTTTATATCTGTATGACAAATTTACCGTTTGGATAGAACCATGATGGGTGTGGCACAGTGTGGCTGTTTGGTCTCAAGTTTTGTCAACCTTTTCCATGTCTTGCTTCAGAAGTTCAAGTCAAACTACGGTAATGAATACAGCATTGATTCCCTTGAGAACGACCCCTTAAGTGTTTATTGGACCAAAACGTTCAGGTCATTCTCATAAATCTCCAGAAACTCGTCACCTAGATAATTTGTCATACGCCCTACAATCTGCTGTGGTTTCCATAAATGTCAAGGGGAAGCAGGAGCAGTTTCCTTTTTCTATCTTTTTTTTTCCAATGGGGATGAAATAGAGCCTTGAATGTCTCCAGTAGAAACCCAGGAGTACGGCGGAAACAAATTCCGCTCTCGGCAGAGAGACGCTTCATCTCGTTTGTTGCTCATTTCTCTAGTGCTTAATTGGATCAAGGCAGAAGCAGGACCTCTGCAGTGACCCATGTAACAATAAGATTGCAACAACATCCATTAGCAGAACCAAAACAGCCCTTGTACTGTATCATCACAAGCAGCAAGTCTTGAGCTGCTGCGTGTTCTGAGGCATGGTGGCGGTGTATTTCTACCATCCAATGTGGACGCTCTCTTGTGCGATATTACTTGTGTAAGTGCAGTGCACACCGGGTGCTTGCTGTATTAATCCCTACATAGGCCAGAAATATAAACCCAATCACATTTAGGTGCAGTGAAGTGTTGGCAGCTTCCTGGAGTTAACCTTGTTCGTCACTGTGAGATTGCCATATTTGCCTCGTCGTGCCCGTAGGAACCTCTACTTAAGCCTCAGCTCACTGATGGTATTTTTCAACCCACGTTGTGCAGAAGTGCTGGGCTGCTGGATAATCTGGATAAACTCCTTGTGAAACCACAAATTGTATAATGTTAACATTACTGTTTGAGTACAATTTAAATGAACAATACATAGCATGTTAATAAGTGAGCTCGAGAGGCGTTGGTAGGTGTATTCTTGGAGTTTGTACAGGGCCAGGCTAGCCTCCAGTCTTTATGCTAAGCTAGGTTAACCACATCCTAGCTCCGTAGCCAAAGGCACACGATTGTTATCATTCGTCTCTTTAAAAAAAACACGAATAAGTGTATTTCTTTGAATGTTAAACTATTCCTTTAACACGAGCATAGTCACCGAGGGATGCTGTATGACCTGTCCTGTATTGTGTGTAGCATACAACAATCGAACGTAGTTTGGCAATAAAGTTGAATGATTGTCCGCCGAAGCAGCGACAATAGGCAGACCTACTGAACACAACAACAGAAGCAAGACAGGATGATGGTGCGACGCTTCACAACCTACTGTTAACTCAATCTGGATACCCTGATATGTGACCTTTTCTTTGATATGATTTACTGGCAGCATATTATCAACATAAGAAAATGAAGCTAGGGACTTTTCTCTGTACTTTCTTTTGATTCAAATTATTTTGGTGTTCCAGGTGACACATGCTGCATTTGCATGGAAATTACAACATACCAGTAACATCAGATAAGGTTGCAGTGTGAAAAACACAAAAAAAGACAAAAAAAGTTTTATGTTAATGCAACTGCTGTCAGTCACCATCTGTAGGCCTATGACCGCAAATCCTCTATCGGCTGGCATTCACTCCTGGGACTGGTAATTCTACTTCCCTTTTCTGTGAAATGTTGTCATAAAGATTAGTTGTGAATCAGCTGATAAACTTCTGCTAATTAGTCCACCGCACGCTCTTTTACTGACCATGGTTCTGCCACCAAGGCTTCTCACCTCCTCTTGACTCAGAGACACACTCATCCCTCTGAAACCTCTTCAACCATTAAGGAAAGTAATACTCTTTTAGTGTCATGTTGCAGTTTGTACAAGTCAAGATCCTGCCTTGAGGCTGGAGAAAGGGAAAAGAAAGGATGTAAAGGTAGATTACAGGAAAAAAGCCTTTAACAAAGACGTGCACGGGAAGATAATTCATTGCACCTGCTCTCACAATGTCCAGTAACCTAAGACGGGCTTTCCTGGACAAGATGACACCTGTATGAATGAAGCTGCTGCAGCTGGGTGTCACATTTTCATTTTGCGCAGATACACACACAGAGAGGAATCCTTGTATGCATACAGAGTCACACGGTGGAACAGCTGCTCAGATTTAACACTTAGATAGTGAAGCAGAGGTGATTTCAGAAAGGTTCCAGTGGAATTTTCGGTTTGCTGCAAAAGACAAAGACACCATGCAATCAGTTAAAAGTGCTTGTTTGCAACCAAGTGGGCAACGATATGATCCTTTTTTTATTTTTTTATTTGTGCATTGTGTCCAGACATGTTTTGACTACACCCACATGCCAAAAGACTTAACCCAGTTCTGATTCAAAACATTTGAGCGATGAAGCTTTTACTCATTAGTATGAGAAGACAGTGAAGGCCTATTAAGATGTACAGCTGGTCTAATCACTGTTGCCAAACCTGCTGGAGGTTCAGTGGAGGGTCTGGTGGGTCACTGCAGCACAAAGTCTGAATGAGTCAGGGTTACGCAGCTGGCAACATTTTCAAATATCCATCTTTGTGTTGTGTAGGAGTGCAGGTCAAGGGTCCAACAGCAAATCCAGAGAATTACACAACCTGGAAAGTGGTCGACATAACTCCACTCTAAAGGAACTTGGCAAACTCTGCACTGCAGTCTGTAATAGGTGAACTTCGGTAACAGCAGTCTCATCAGCATGGAGGTTGGGCCATTACCAGACTGCATCTGCATTTATCATTAACTGGCCATTGGGAGAGCAGCATGATTTGTGTGGAGTGAATGTTTTGTTTCTGTTTTAACCTTTTTTCAATGTTTTTTTTTTACACACACCAACCACCCACACAGACTGGGTATGTTTTGGTAGCTTCTTAAAGAGATATGAGCTGGTTGTTCAGAACAATTCCACACTCTTCTTTTTTTTCTGGATCATATGAGGACATCAAGTGCAGTAACCTCTTATGTGACTGATTCTTGAGAACACATATTAAAGGAAATATGTGTATCTGCTTTGTTGTTTCGTGAGAATATTGGTACTACTCTTGTGTCTGCATGCTTTATATGAAGCTGCAATCAGCAACCGGTTAGCTTAGCGTAAAGACTGGAAACAGGCGGAAACAGCTAGCTCTGTCTAAAGGTAATGGACTCTCTGAAACACCCACTTCTAAATCTCATGTCTCATGGCATGTCTCCTTTGTTTAATAAAGATCTTTGTTACCGTTGTACAGAGCCAGGGTAGCTGTTTCCCTCCAGTCTTTATACTAAGCTAAGGTAGCTAGCTCCTAGCTCACTCTCAGCAAGAAAGCGAATAAGCGCATTTCCAAAGAAATTTCTATTTCTTTAACATTTGAGCTAACTTGATGTTTTCAAAGCAGGTTCTCAGTTATCAAGTAGCAAAAGTCTTCTGATTTTTTTGTCAATACATGAATCAGATTTTCCTTTTATGGCTTGTGTTGACATTGCAAGCGAAATAAAAATGTGTTACATCACCATTTTTGGACAGATTATGTGTAATGGATCAAAACTTATATTTGCAAAGGAAGAGGCAAGCCAATATATATCCAATGCAAACGTAAATCTGACAGAAAAGAAAATGTACCATGCAACAGCCAATGTAATTACATAGAAATAAAAAGCAATAAAAGGGTATGGACGAATCAAAATGAAATGTCTGAGAGCACAATAATACAGAAAGCAAACATCATGAACACCAAAGGCAAATACTGATTTTGTTGTTACAGTTTCAACCCACATCAAGTCACTTCAAAAGGAAACGTGCATCTGTTATGTTGATGTGGAAAAAACAGCATTTGAAAATTCTGGTAATTTTAAGTATACGTGTTGATGAGACCTGGCAGGAAACCATACCACATCTTTACATATTATTCACATGTTGACAACATTCACATGTTGTTTCTTTCTACTGGCTGCTCCTGCAAACTGAATATGCATACAGGGCCATAATTCACTATAAATCCTTTGATAATGAAGTGTCATGTTGGTTAATGACAGCAGTACTATCAGAGTCGCAGGTCAAAGACATTGTGGAATAACGTGTGGAAAAATCCCCTGGTTGAAGGCTGCCCATGTGGTTTGCTCAGTTTTTATTGCTTCTCTAAGATATTAAAAAGTGTGAGTAGTGAATGGTGTGAATACTCACATAGAACTTTGTGACCCTGATTACAGTACATACATTGCAAAAGTATCAAATATGACACATTTTGTGCAAAAGACGCAGGCGGATTGCCTCTGATATGTTACAATATCAAAAGTGTGTTAACTTTCCACATGCTTTTCCCTCTGGGACATGCTTTGACCCTGGTCTCGTCACTTCAAGCCTGACTTGTGCACAGCTACTTTGTGCATTCGGGGAGGATGTGTTGGTCTGAATCAATGGCAATGACAGGTTTAATTTACAGCTACTCAAGACACTTCTCAGATGAGGCCTGTAAAAAAACCTCAACATCTTGGCACGCCTCATCGAGTCATGTAACAACGGCGGCTGATTGCATTTGCAGCTGGTTGGCCTCAACAAGTGCATTTTCCCATTTGAAAAGACAGCATATGTGGAGTCTCTTTGTTTGCAAAAAGGTTCAACTCTTGATTTTTCTTTGTACTGTAGCTTTCAATAACATGCTTATTAGTATAAGGGCCTGTCATTTGGTCTTGAGGTTTCTACTATTTTCATGAATTCAAACAAAAGGTCCAGTGCGGCGACCTTCCATATCTCTCTCTCTCTCTCTCTCTCTCTCTCTCTCTCTCTCTCTCTCTCTCTCTCTCTCTCTCTCTGTGTGTGTGTGTGTGTGTGTGTGTGTGTGTGTGTGTGTGTGTGTGTGTGTGTGTGTGTGTGTGTGTGTGTGTGTGTGTGTGTGTGTGTGTGTGTGTGTGTGTGTGTGTGTGTGTGTGTGTGTGTGTGTGTGTGTGTGTGTGTGTGTGTGTGTGTGTGTGTGTGTGTGTGTGTGTGTGTGTGTGTGTGTGTGTGTGTGTGTGTGTGTGTGTGTGTGTGTGTGTGTGTGTGTGTGTGTGTGTGTGTGTGTGTGTGTGTGTGTGTGTGTGTGTGTGTGTGTGTGTGTGTGTGTGTGTGTGTGTGTGTGTGTGTGTGTGTGTGTGTGTGTGTGTGTGTGTGTGTGTGTGTGTGTGTGTGTGTGTGTGTGTGTGTGTGTGTGTGTGTGTGTGTGTGTGTGTGTGTGTGTGTGTGTGTGTGTGTGTGTGTGTGTGTGTGTGTGTGTGTGTGTGTGTGTGTGTGTGTGTGTGTGTGTGTGTGTGTGTGTGTGTGTGTGTGTGTGTGTGTGTGTGTGTGTGTGTGTGTGTGTGTGTGTGTGTGTGTGTGTGTGTGTGTGTGTGTGTGTGTGTGTGTGTGTGTGTGTGTGTGTGTGTGTGTGTGTGTGTGTGTGTGTGTGTGTGTGTGTGTGTGTGTGTGTTGTGTGTGTGTGTGTGTGGTGTGTGTGTGTGTGTGTGTGTGTGTGTGTGTGTGTGTGTGTGTGTGTGTGTGTGTGTGTGTGTGTGTGTGTGTGTGTGTGTGTGTGTGTGTGTGTGTGTGTGTGTGTGTGTGTGTGTGTGTGTGTGTGTGTGTGTGTGTGTGTGTGTGTGTGTGTGTGTGTGTGTGTGTGTGTGTGTGTGTGTGTGTGTTGTGTTGTGTGTGTGTGTGTGTGTGTGTGTGTGTGTGTGTGTGTGTGTGTGTGTGTGTGTGTGTGTGTGTGTGTGTGTGTGTGTGTGTGTGTGTGTGTGTGTGTGTGTGTGTGTGTGTGTGTGTGTGTGTGTGGTGTGTGTGTGTGTGTGTGTGTGTGTGTGTGTGTGTGTGTGTGTGTGTGTGTGTGTGTGTGTGTGTGTGTGTGTGTGTGTGTGTGTGTGTGTGTGTGTGTGTGTGTGTGTGTGTGTGTGTGTGTGTGTGTGTGTGTGTGTGTGTGTGTGTGTGTGTGTGTGGTGTGTGTGTGTGTGTGTGTGTGTGTGTGTGTGTGTGTGTGTGTGTGTGTGTGTGTGTGTGTGTGTGTGTGTGTGTGTGTGTGTGTGTGTGTGTGTGTGTGTGTGTGTGTGTGTGTGTGTGTGTGTGTGTGTGTGTGTGTGTGTGTGTGTGTGTGTGTGTGTGTGTGTGTGTGTGTGTGTGTGTGTGTGTGTGTGTGTGTGTGTGTGTGTGTGTGTGTGTGTGTGTGTGTGTGTGTGTGTGTGTGTGTGTGTGTGTGTGTGTGTGTGTGTGTGTGTGTGTGTGTGTGTGTGTGTGTGTGTGTGTGTGTGTGTGTGTGTGTGTGTGTGTGTGTGTGTGTGTGTGTGTGTGTGTGTGTGTGTGTGTGTGTGTGTGTGTGTGAGAGAGAGAAAACCGGGCAGGAAGGCATGAAGCACATGGGGTAACCAGAAGTAATGATCTGGCAGTGAGTGTGTGTGAGGCAGGGGTTTAAATAGTGACTGAAACAGGTGAGCAGGTGAGAGTAGTGAGCTTGATGAGGTGAGAGTGGAAGACAGGTGCGCTGAATGAGGGAGTGCTTGATTACTAACCAGAGACAAGTGAAGGGAGTGCAGACCGGTAGAGTGAGGAGCTACTAATCGTGACAATATATATATAATTTCTGTCGCGGCTTGTCATTAAGGGGTGATAGTGGGTCCCGCAGCCAGACCAGTTGAGAACCACTGTTTTAGATAGCATGGTTGAAACTGTATTATACTGTGTTTGTTGATTTATAATGTTATTGAATTTTGATCAGAATTTGCGCTAATAACCAAACCTGCTCTCGCCATATCCCAACAATGTATTCCAATAACATCATAATCAGGTGCTTTAAAGATTGCTTTAAAGAACTGTTGTATTTTTTCAGTGAACATTAAGCCACAGGTTTTCTCTGACCTTCTTGAACAATATCTTCCTCCCCCCTTCTACTTTATGAAACACATCACGTTCAGGCTATTTTAACTAATAATCTTCTTATAAATACGGGAGAGCCATTGTGGTGGATGTGGTGTGATTATGTGGTGGAGCAAGCTGTGCAGCTGTTTGGCTTTAATTAGAGTATTAGCAGGATGCCGAGCCGTGCTTTTCATCAGAGGACCAAAGGAGGGAGAAGTTTCACAATGAGATCCCCTGCAGAGCTAGTTTATCACTGATGTTGATAAGACTGATCTCCTCTGTGAACGTTGAGATATGATATTCAATGAAAATCTTATAATAATTAACATGTTGCTTTTGAATACATTAGGAGACACTATTAAGCTGCAAGACAGATGATTATTTTTCAGGTTCATGGGGTCTGATGATTCTTGGCTGTCTTCATAGTTCACCATGACCCTTGTTTCTGCTTTGGCAGATGATTCATTATTATTGTTACAGCTTTCCAATCAATAGGTTTAGCAACTTCTGACATGTTTATCACTTCTTGTAAAATGTTTTATGTTTGCAGCTGATCTTCATCATGCTGACCTGCAACACTAAATCACTTGGAGATGCACTTATGCTTAATTTCGACTGCATGGTCCAACTTAACTCAACTCAATTGACTTTTGACACCAGGTCTTTTTCTTTATTCGGGATTCTCAGCTGATCGCCTTTGCAAAACAACACGGGAAACGGCTGTGACATCATCTCCAACACGACACTCGTTGAATTCTTTAATCAGCAACCAAACAGAGGAACGTCTGCACTTTGTCAATTGTATGCTGTAGTGTACGCGGTAGCTTTGCGGGCGGCCATTTTCTTGAAGGAAATGGGTTTGCTTTGTCCGTTGTGGGCTGGAAACATGGCGGTACAACATGGCTCTGTGATGAGGACCTGCTCACTATGTAGACATAAGGCTCATTCTAAGCTAGCAAAAACACAACAATTCTTAGTAACAGGTGATTATGAACTAATGAAAACATAGTTATGAATATTATATTCCATTTAGATTAATAGATCCACTGCTTCTTTTACATTTGGGTTAGGTGATTAACAACATTTCGGTCTTGACGGTAGCTTGGCTATTTCAAAATGGTACGCTTGTGCAGGATGTCCCGTGTCGCAAGTGACGATTTTAGTGACGAATCAGTGGATTGCAGTGTTTTAACTCCACTTGGGACCACGACTGAGGTGCTCAAAAAAAAAAGGACCAGGTGTTATCCACAACTTTTGCCAATGGAAAACCAAAAAAGAGTGAGTTTAGTAGAGCCTTGCCGTACCATGCAGTGAATATGCGGTACAACACCCACATGAATGACTTCTCCCTCAGGATATTTATTTAGACAGGTCGTGGGCGTGAAGTTTCTCACTGTAAGTGACTCAGTGTGAATACACTGACGCATTTCCTCAAACTTCCAAAACTACTGAAGCGCTTACTACTGTGTATTCTTTCATGCGTGAAAACCTGTTGAAGCATTGTATGCACACTGAACAGAAAAAGGTATCAAACAACTAGATATTGAGCATTTTTCTCTTCTTATAATCATTACAAAAGCCAAAGTCCTATCTGATAACCACCTTATGAGTTTTATGTCAAAATCTCCGTGCCAAAATGTTACCGCTCATTACGCATCATATACTTGAACAACATGCTTTTCTGTCGACCTATAGACCTTCTAACAGAGAATCACATGTTTCCACAAAGTCAGGCTGCTTATTCTTTATACTTATTCTTTTTTTTTACAGTTTTTTATTTCTCTTTTTCTTATATTTTTTAATAAACAAAAAAAAACTAAATAAAGCGACGAATGATGCACTAAAATATTCAGAGTCTACTAGCTGTAGACAAATCGATACCTGAAGTACAGCCTGAAGGCTGCAATGGCTTGTGTGTCACTAACACAAACACACAAGAAGTTCTGTTGGTGAAATGGTTGTGATGACAAGATAGTCATTTCAGCAATTACCTTCATCCGATAAGTCATTTGAAGAGGTCTGCACTATTCTCCGTCTGATGCCTGGCAGATGGATCTAAGCTGGTCTGGAATCCCACAGATGTTGTGAACTGGCCAAACAACAAGTTGTTAAAAATGGTAATTATGCGGTCATCGCCTCCAGGTTTGAACTGTGACCTTGTTATCTAAACTCAT
The DNA here is from genome assembly GCA_032191485.1 of Leptoclinus maculatus. Classification (NCBI taxonomy): domain Eukaryota; kingdom Metazoa; phylum Chordata; class Actinopteri; order Perciformes; family Stichaeidae; genus Leptoclinus; species Leptoclinus maculatus. Next base: position 29,005,581 of record JAVDOI010000003.1, on the reverse strand, counting down.
CTATCGGTACCATCATTTACACAACTCCACACCTTTACCACCACTAACCTCATCTCGTTCGTGAAGGGTATGGAGGAGGAAAATGGTTATTAACTTCTTTGTAATGATTTTTAAATAGATTTTATCTTGTTTTGAATAAAGTGCAATTTAAAACCTTCATTCCCCATTCCACAAAGGGCAGCTGGTTGAAAGAGCAAATGAAACTCTGGAGGGTAAAACAAAAAAAAAACCTTCAGATATAACTTTTTAGTCTCTAATTTAGGTCTGTCTCTCAGCACTTTCATTGCCCTCGTACCCCCAACGGCCTGTAGCTATAATTATCTGACTGCGCTGTGAATGGGGAGCAGCCTTAGGTTTCCAGATTAATTACCTTTGCGTGAACTTCACTGCTGGCGTTACTGCATGAATAAAGCTGTCGGACACACTACACCTGACGGCTGGGAGAGGGAAGGCTAACACTGAGGAGCCAGACTTATCTCAGAGGGTTAGACAAGCCGTGGGAGATTATGGGTGCTAAATGATGAGGAACAGAGTCAGAAGACAAAGACGTTGACTTTTTTTCACATCATTGTCACATAGAAAAAAAATTGGGATAGGTGATTTAATGCTGTTTGGTTGGATTTCTAATTCAATTTGAGTTTCCCGATGAATAAAGGAAGAATTTACTGTTTCAAAAGAAAGTGGTATTTCTTTGTATGTAGCAAAATGAACAGACACAACTTCAAATCTGTCAGGGCTTTAAATAATCCAGCTCTTTGCTCTGAGTGACGTCTATTTTTGATGACAAATTACATTAAATAATGATTGTTCTATAAATATTAATTCTCTGATATTTTCTCTAATCTTGTTACAAAGGTCACTTCTAAACACCAGGATCCGACTCTAATGTCCGCCTTTCTCCTTTCTTCTGATGGTCAAGTGTTCTTAAAGAAATTCCCCCACACAGTCCCGGGAATCTTCTTCAGTTTAATCAATTTTTAGGGACTTCAGTGGGGAATTCCTTCATTGGCCGATGCGTACATAGATCAGGGCTGAATGCTTGCTGTGGCTGAAGAAAGACAACATGACCATTAAAAGCCCATTATGATATTAAAGTAATCATAATGTTTTGTTTTGTTTATTAAGCCATACTGTTCACAGGTTTCTGTGTCAAAGCATGAACATTTATAGCTGAGGCAGTGTTTCCACCAGTGAATGAGACCTGCAGCCCGCCAGGCCAGAGTTGACCCCCCCGCTGGGCCTAGCATCGGGGGATTTTTCATTAAAACATACACAAGATGTTTTTTTAACTACAGTTACAGTGGAGCGGCTCGGTTGAAAATGTCACATAATGGTTGTCAAAGCTCACCAAGATGATTAAAGCAGCTATCATCAATGTTTTTATAATAACAATGTTTCAAATGACAATGTGAAAACTGTTTAAGTCGCTCAAAGATCATCACGCAAATCTGAAGCACCCTGCTGACTTACAGCGCTATAGAGAGTTTCAGATCATTGTTTAGCTATCCGGCCCACAGCGTTACTGTTTTGGTTCACTCTCGCCGCTCTAATATAGCGCCACTTTCAGAGCAGCAGGCAGCACTAAGAACTCACTGCACGCTCCCTGTTCAGCACCAAATGGCAGACAGTCTCGGTAAGCGAATAGCTGGTGAACATAGCGGAGCATTTAGCAGCTAGTACGTCGTTCAATATTACACAACTTTAGCCCTGATTTTCTGCTCGCCGACAGTTTTTGAAGCTCACTGACAAAATCCCCAGATCAGATGCAAGTTTGCGTTGACTTGGCGCTCGCACACATAGGTGCTTGTGTGCAAAAACGTAAACCGAGAGTTTTCGCTCGTGCCTCACAGAAGGATTCCAAATATCCAACATGCTAAATATCTGCAAAATGTCGGGGATGAGGTGAAATCTGAGGAGGGGTTGCCTCACCTGTAGCCTACCTGTGTGAGCTATGTTTTGCATTTGCAGCTGTTGCTGCTGCTAGTGTTTATGGATGTTTACATGAATAAACATAACTCGGTGACTTATTTGACGTAGGGGAAAAAGTAAGGACATGTGGAAACGTGTGCAGACGACAACATCCCCAAGCATGACCCCGTGTCACTTCTTGCGTGTCCTTTTGTGACATAACGTAGTTTGGATTATTCCCGTTGAACGATCTCGTCGTGTATGACCCCCCCGTCGCCGGTCAGTCATGAAGTGTGAAAACCACAACGACTTCATGTGAACAGTACGGCGATCTGTGGACTTTGAAAGTTGTGCAGTGTTAACTTAGTTATACCTCGACTTATAGCTCAAAGAGTCGTTTCTGTCAGGAGTTGGTGTTGAGTTCACAACTTCTTGCCGCTGCCCCCAAGTGGCCACAAAAAATGATGTTTCTTCTTTTGTCAGAATGTTTTTTTGCTGCTTGCATACTCTACATATAAGAGCCAGACTCACATGTACATGTGTGTGTCTTGCATGTGGCCATTATTCTCTGAGTCGCTGATGAGAGGTGAAAGTTCAGCTTGAATGCAGTGTGAGAACGCCCCGGGCTGTTCTCTGGGGAATTTTACAGCCATCAGGGGTCACAGCTCTGTCTAATGCGAATGACACATTAGCAGGTAATTACAGACCCCGTACTCTGCAGCTGTATGCAACATGCCCGTGCATGTAGACCACAAACAGACAATTCTATGTGCATCATACGAGCCATGAATAGTGATGTTGACGGGAGAAGTCATATTTATTATATTCTAAATGAGCTACGTTATCGAGTGTTGTACATTTGTGGCATGTGTGCACATTCAATTCTCATCGTGTTCGGCTTTGTCTGCCAGTGCTGGATTACTAACTTGACCATATTTTGTGTTTTTGTTCTTTGCCTGTGTCTTCAACCTACTTCAAAAATGGCATCAACTTTATTATAAGGGTGAATTTCAGACAGTGTACAATGGGTAACCCTGACAGGGATCACTCCCATTTGTTCAATTTTTAGACAAACACTTTACCAGCCGTATTTTCCGTGAAAACAGAGTGGGATTTTTCTCCTCACTTCATCACGTGTGGCAGACATATGGGGTCTGGATCCACGACGCAGACAATGTGAGTCAGAGGAGTCATAGGAAGTCATCATCTCAATCTGGACCCAGTCTGGCAACAACAGAATCAGAGAACTCATTGTATGTCTCCTTCTCATGGAGGAAACAACTGTCAGTTATTCACTGTATTCTAACCTCATCTGTCAACACGTGCCACGGGGCAATAACAAACGAGGCTAGGATGACTAACAATGGCATAGAGAGAGAGCAGATTCACATCTGCACCGTTTCCACACCTGAACTTTAGTGAAAGAATGAAAGACAGCACTGTGATGAACTGATGACACAGTGCATGATAGGATTGGCACCAACACCCTCTGTGACCCTGAATACTGAGGTGAAAAAAGGATGGATGGGAACCAGAAGAGAAAAGAAACGGTCGCAGCTATACTTAACCAAACCATTGTTTAGTACAAACACCACACGAAACGCCTACCGTGTGCGTTCTTATTCGATATAAATATGTCAAATCTGTTAAATCCGTTGTTTTGTCTGTGTTATCTGATATCAGTTAAGATTTGAAAATTCCTCTAGTGTGTACAGGCATTGGCCATTTTCTTGGTAATTTTTTTGTCTGGATATGGCAAAGAAAAAGGATGACTCCATTCTTCTCCTAAAAAGCTCTGATAGGAACAATGGATTCACCAATTCAGGACACAGCCTATTTGAATTGCTGGAGAGAGAAAAAATCTGATAATGCAGCAATTCAAGAGGTCTTAAAACAGACCCCCTTACTACTGGAACCAACTGAAACACAACTTCTTTCTGCAGAGGGACTGTAGAGCTCTACTTGCTAATATTTCTAACAATAATGTGATTGTTTAAATAAATGTGTGATGATTCGTGGATGTGTTCTCAGCTCTCTCTCTCTTTATCAACATGCATAAGTGCATAAACTGCTCCATTTCACTTGTGTCACAATAAACTGGTCATGCATTGCTTTTCATGTGAAAAGAATCATTTCCTATGTCAATAAACATACAATAAGTCAGCGGATCTTTTGTCCCTGTCCCTGAAGTCAACATGGAGTGTCATACTGAGGTTTCCTTTCATCCAGTCACAAAACGTGTCTCAGGAGTGAAATGAATCAGCTTTGAGGCTGCAGTGTAAATCCGCCCTGACAGGACTGCTGAGATAGCTCTGCGTCCACGGCAACGCTGAGAGAACTGCCTGCCTCGCCGTCCACACGGCAACAAAGCTCACGCAGCAGGCTTCGACCAATCAGGACGCTGAAAAGGTGACAGGCCCGGGCCAGGTCTTCCTTTGCTCTCTGTCGCTATGGCTGCTGCGTTTTTTTTGTTTTCCTGAGAGAAAAACCTGGAGGTAGAGGGAGAGGAGAGTGACAGAGGGATGAAGAGAGAGAGAGAGAGAGAGAGAGAGAGAGAGAGAGAGAGAAAAATGCATGTCTCTCATTTAGAGAAGTCCAGTAAAGCTGGCAAAGACTAATGTATGCGGGTGGCACATTTCCTTTGAGTTTGCAGTTTCCTATTTTGTGGTTTACACCTTTTATATTTTCATGTGGTCTACATGTCTGCGTTTGACATATTGTGGGAAATGATAATAATGATAATAAATGATAATAATTGACGCATTAGTCTACCTGTTGACATACACGTCATCTGAGTAAAGAGCAACCTGTTTTGAGTTTGCACACCGTCTTACTTGCACACACATTAGAGGCCGCAAACTTTCCAGAGTTGCCAACCGTCTTTAATTTTTATGCCTGCAGCGTTTGCAAAGCAATTAGGCCTACTAATTTAACAGTTTACATTAGAGACCGTCAGACCTGCGTGTTAAACTGGAGCCCATCATTTGTTTTCTACTGAGAATACATTCAAATTAAACTCAAACAACTGTGAGCTACTGCATTTACATCTATCTTTTTTTTTTTTACAGACTCTCTAATGCACCAGTTTGCTAGTGCAGAGGCATCTTTCAAGTTTAAACAGTGCAGCGCTGGTGCACTTACATAATGAATTTTAGCACTGAAGTAGATCTTGGACAAGAGCCTAACAATGACTGAATCTCAATAATGCTTACGCAGTAAAAGAAGGCGGCCGAGGTTATTCTGTGTTTGTGGTGTACGTATAAAATAAATCAGACCAGCCAAAGCTCGGCACATTGATGCTTTCACTGTAACCACTTAAGCTGTTTTTGAGGGCCGGGTCTCTTAACATTGGAGACTGATTGTTCACCAGGTTGCCCTCGATGTGGATACAATCTGAAAAATCTTTGAAGAGAGACAGCCAGTCACAATGGATTTATTGTGTGTGTATCCTGAGGTGACCTCTATTCTCTCTCAGTGTGTGTATTATTGCTGGAGCCTGTTGCTGGAGTCCATCTGGGTGCTTTGGATTTGGTCGCTTCGATCCATGCCAAGAACAATACTCCTTCCTCCTGTGGCCTGGCTATTCTGCTGGCATCGCCTCACTACTTCACTCTCACATGGAGTTTTGGCACCGCACCCCGACCAATTAAGGGAGACTGTCAAAAAAAGTATGAAGCCACTTCAGGATGATAACCTTTGGTTCTGTGAATTAAACCTTATTTTTATTCCTTGGTTTGGGTTCAGGCCGAATCCATGGAAAGACCGGGTGTTAATGAGGCCATTCAATTGTAAAAACTGAAGTTTACAAAAATGACTCAAGTTCTCACCTCACTCCTGCCAAAACTAACTTTGACTCATTGTGATCGAGTGTGGATGGACTGGACATAACAGAACGTGAGAGGATACATTTTCCCACCACAAAATTATTTAGGACAACAAGCAGGAGTGTGACACTGAAGTAACATGGTGGACGAGTGCATCAAAGGCTGCACGACCTGCCTTAACATTCATTTAAGATCTATTAGTTGCCTTAGCAATTAGTTCACTTTCTCCTTCACTTTCTCCAAACTGACAACTGGATGTTCACTAAACCCAGCCTCTTAACAACGATTGTCCAATCACAGATTAGCAGATGTAAGTCAAGGCACGCCTGTCCAGCTTTGTATTTCTCCACATGCTGAAGTGTGCGTGGCAGCTGTAGTAAGAGGGATATTATGCATTAGAAAAGTTTGGAGTTTGGTATTTATAAGCGACAAACATCTGGCTAACTATATCTTACTACCTATGTGGTAACAGAACGATATACTTCCAAGACCAAGGAGCACATTATTAACTACGTTAGTTTGTGGCATTACAAGTACAGGACAAGCACATCTACTATGTATTATTTCATCTCTTTGTGGATGCCATTTAATGGATTTGGGGAAGTTAACCCTCCAGTAACCACAGCAAAAGTCCTTCCCCTTGTAACATGAGTAAGCTGCCAAACAATCTAACGTACATCTTTCATTTTTGTTTATTATACTTATAGCACTAATTGTCCCACACTAGCAAGAACAATGCTGGAATTTCTTCCAGTGTTAACTACATATTTAATGAACTGGTGAGGCTGACCGACTTGCAACTTGACATGCAGCTTTTACTGTCATAGCTTAAGATATACGTCGCCATCAAGTGCATGTTTAAGAATATTTTGATATATATTTAACGATTCTCAGCAGAAAGACATTAAAAACTAACCCAGAGATTGCGTCTTTAACCACTTTTACGAAGCTAAGTTAGCTTCGCTAGCATACAATCTGCTAGCAAAATCTATGCTCAGCAGCTAGAAATGAGAAACTGCCACTGTGAACGATCAGTTTCACTATGGTAACATAATCTGCTTGTGGCGGCGGAATGTGTAACCTTTTTCTGAAATGGTTTCTCACTAATGTGTTGTGCAGTGTGTTGGAACAGTCCATACACATGTTCAAATATACATGACCATGCATGGCCACACATAGCGCACCGTCACGGTGACTTTCTAATGAAGGCCCTTATCAGTTCTCTTTAGTTCACATCACATGTCACATGTTACTGCTGAGATGTAAACAATTCTCTTGAAAAGAGATAGAGCAATAGAAAGGAGATAGAGATCTCTCCTGCACAGTCCAGATTCAGGCTGCGTGGTTGATGTGTGAGACGTGGTGTGCCACATCGTGTCAGCTGCCCTCCACTGATCCACAGCAGAGACAATGCTCAACATCAAATAGTAGATAATAGAAACAAACTAATTCAGTTGTTTCTGTCGCGCCAGCCATGTTTATTCAACACAACTACGTTATTATTGACCTTTGCTGTCTTAGAAACGGTGGCAAACATTGTCTTCATTCATTCAAGTTCTATAAAATCCCTTTAAACGTAATCAAATGTTGAATTAGTTCTTCTAAATATACTCTCTGCAGATTAGCAGGTAATTCTTGCTGATCTTCGACACACAGAGCTATGGCACCATTTGGCAAGTCAAGTGCTCCACTGGACTGCAAATTGAACTCATGTCATTCAGCTGGCAAATCATCTCTTCACCCAGCTGAGACGGACTAAGAAAACATCACAGCATAGCGCTCTCAGAGTTTTCCCACGACCGCCTGTCCTCGACAGTTGGCCCCGACAGTTAGGGAGACAGGTGCACATCTTTCACTATGCTGTGCATTCGGTGTCAATGCGGCTACTTTTAGTGACCTTGACTGTCAAATGAGCAGGGAGGATCTCTCTATTTGCATCTACAGCCGTTGGCATTAAATTGACTGTGTCATTGTAAAGTTACAGGAATTAATGCACGCCTTTAGTTACGCCGGCCTATTTGGACAGAGTCTTCACATGGAGGCGTTCACTCACAGTCACTGGATGTTCTGTCTTGGTCTTCAGTTTAGCTCTGAGGGATACAAATAACAAGGATTATTCAGTCTTTATGTATAACTTCGTGGATGAATAAGGTTAGGAGTCGCATCGACCGTCATTGACAAGACAAAACATGCATAGCGTCCAGCTATACCTGGCGAAACTCGCCCACTTTGACTTGTTGCTTCTGGCTGGAAACCAGAATCCTGTCCTCTTTTTTTTTTCCATCCATGTTACGTTGCAGTGATGCAAAGTGTTTTTGAAATTCAAATGATAGTCGGACACTTTGAAATGTCCATACGTAAGGTTAGAGAACATTGGAAAGAGTCCAACTTGGCATCAGCAGGTTTACTAGACCAGAGGGCAGATATTTGTAACACCACAAATAGAAGATGTTCCATGAGCCAAACACAGCACCAGAGCCTCTATTGTCCCACCAGAACAAACTTTACAGCACACCAAACTCCGAAACACATCTTTACTTTGCCACACCGTTGAGGAAAGACGCTCCTCCACTGGGAAGGGAATCAAGCTTGCAGCACCATCCCAAACCATCTGCCCAACCTGTCCTCCAACTGAAAGTTTTGACCTTGCTGTTCAAATTGATGACTTTCCGACCTCTGCTCAAGCTTGCCTTGACCCCTGCACAAGTGCACAATGCCCCTGGCTCGGGCCAAATTGCATGCCGTGAATACCTGGAGCGTGGGTTTACTTATGGAGCGAGGCGTGCCAGCAGCGCGCACATAAGGAGAGCAGCAGCTGCCGTGTAAAGCTTCTTGTTATGAGCCTGTGATACTTTCACATACCGAACCATCAGTGAGTATGGATATGAGATGTGGCACGCTCAGGGGAGTGACACAGATATGGGTGTAACTGATGTGTGAATGTGTCTGGTGTGTGTGCAAGAGTGTGTGTTTACAATACAAAAACCATAGCAATGTGCAGTGCACTTAGATGCATGGGATTCTTAGTAAGATATGCACTGCATGTGCACAAGGGGCATGTTAGTTCGTGTATCACTGCGCTATCTACTTTTAGCTTCTGGAACACTGCTGACACAACTCAAGTGCAGCGGTTGTGAAGTGTTTAGAGCTTGTGAAACCTTTAGCAGATATTATCAGACGCATGCCGCTGTACCATTAAAAGTGAGATTGTGTTAGCAGCGTGTGTGTCTGTACATGTACAATACACCCCTCTCCACATGCTCCGGCAACTTAAGATAAGTTTGGGGGCGGTGTAACATAAGTCAAAAAAACGCTGATGGAGATACTATGTCTTAATGAGGCGGGCAGGGCAAGGAGGAGATCGAGAGTGAGCGACGGCAGCAGTACGTGGCCCTCTCGGGCGACTTCAGCTCCTAGACTGAAAAGGAAGCCTGCGAGTAAACAATAAGGGATGCTTCCTTGCCACACAGCCCATTATAATGGCGGCTGTGATAAGAGCGATAACAACCTCCCCTGCCATGCTGCGCTATTCTGGGAGGAGGGGGGTTCTGGAAAAACAGGATATCCCCCTTTGTTTTGGTTGGTGTTAGTTGTTGTGTGTGCGTGCAAGCTTTGTCAGTGATAGTGATGGGCTGTGTCATATACGGTCACATTTCTTACCGTACATTTTTTACCCAGTCTTGGTCTGCAGATTGGTATGTGGGTCAGAGGGTTGTAGGGGTCAAGCATGGGGTTACAGCTGGTGCTCTCCGTGTCTACACAGTGATACTAGGAAAGACCTCCACTGACAACCTCATAATAATTATGGAACCACAGTGTTATCGGTTGATTAGAAAGTAAGCCTCACACAAGGAAAGAGCTAAATATAAGAATTAATAGGGTATACTGGATATACATAAATGATAAAAACAGGTTTGAATCAGAGCTCTGTCTCTAAGTCCCTGTCTTTTATACACTGTGACAAACAACTTTTACACATGGTATGTTGAAGGTTTGGAGCAGTTTGAACCCTCTTCTTGGTTGATTCATATGTAATTGTGTGGCTGTGTGGGTGCCTGCCCAGGTACGCACCTCTTTCAAGCAGTGGCGGGCCGTGCATTTTATACCTGAGCCTTCACTGCTGAAATACCACCTAATAACCTCATGATGGCGCCACAGCTAGGGTTATTATTCGTTTCTAGGGCTGTATCAATATACGTATTCGTATTAAACCGTTCGGTACGAGGCTTACAAACCGAACAATACGTTTGAATAATACTAGTGCATTTTGGAAAATGCAGAAGCTTAAATTGTAGGAAATATAATGTTTTCTGCTCTCACTAGGAGACAACGGGCTGTGTGACCTCTGAACCGGAACACAAAAAAAACAGCTGGGGCTCCACAAGTGTTGTGAGAGGCTAGGCTAACTAGCTTCACGGGAAAACAACAGCAGCAACACGCATTCTGCTACACAATCAAGGGCCATTCAGATATTAGATGTAAAAAAACGAACCAGTTGACTTACCAAAAAACCTCCTTTCTTTGTTGACAAAGAGTTTCATCCCACAGTTAAATCCCAACTCACAAATCCGTTTCTCCTCCAATTAGGCCAGCAGAGAAGACTTTGCAGGCCCTGACGGCCCGCCACTGCTTTCAAAGCGAATGTGATATCTGTCTTCAAAAACCATCTGTGATTAGCAAGATCATATGAAATTGAAGGCTATATTGAAACAGGTGCACAGTCTGTTCCTAAGCACCATGAAGAAGGTACAAGCATTATGCATATATCATTCTGTATTTTTCCAACAGATACGTTGGCCAGTTCGTAAAAATTCCCCCTGTCAACTGCTAGCTCCAGTGTCAACATCTGCATTTGTGCTTGGCTACATTGTATAAAGCCTTAGTGGCAATAAAATAAATCGTTTGACAATTTGGAGAGATTGAGGAACTTATTAGGGACATATTTTGTTTAATGAGACCTTCACTCATGGTACTTATGAAAGTATCCTCATGGGATAGTTTTCTGAATTGCTTGATGGTTAGTTGATTAATGTCATAGACTGTAGAAGTGGTCATAGTCACTGTGACGTCACCCAGTGAAGTTTACTACTGTTTTGAAGCCTCCAGTACGGCATTTTGGTCGTCGCTATCCTGGTTTTTTGAGCTAAGTATAACTGAACAATAAATTTGTAATGTTTCACTTAACTTTCATGAAGTGAAAACACTCTGTGAAAGGGTTAAAGTTGTAAAACGAAAACATAGACAACTCTCAGACCGGACAACGCCATGGCAGTCACCTGTCAATCACAAGCTAACCACGCCCCAAAGCATACCATGTTTTATTGTCTATTTTTCTGTAAATGGGACCATAACGTAATGTTCACAATGTTTAATAAATCAAGTGAGAAGTAGGGTCGTTTTCTCATGAACTTTTATACAATCAGATTGTTTTTTTGTATCCAGAGCAATCGGCCCCTGATGGCCTTTAGGCTTCCCTTTTCAGAACCAGAGGTTGTGCGCCTGCTTCATGTAGAGGTGCTGTTAACCCATTACTACCTGTGTTTAAACACTTGTGTGTGCCATAAAAGTCAATGGTGTTGAGTTAAACAACAACATGAGTTTGGTTCTAGTTTTTCAAGCTTGAACATACTTTTCTCATAATACAGACAGACCATTGTGGGACCACAATGACAATGACAGTATCAGAAATCACTTTGGTTGCTTGGTTTCATCCCCTTTTTGAGTTTATGTAATGTGTTATTATGTGTTTTTACCATCATGGCATATATCGTCTCTTCTTTTTGCACCTCCTCCCTCCTCCTTTGTCTCTCTCTGTGCGAGCGTGGAGTTATCTGTGAAGGAGGGGGAGGGCTACTCCACCACCCGCCCTGCACTAATCCATCCCTCTCTCTTAAACACACACTGGCAGCATTGAAAGGATTTGTTTTTCTACGTTCCCTCATCTCGCTCCCTCCATCGCTGATCTCAGGTTACAGCGACTCTATGTTTTCCTGTCAGCTTTGTGAAAAATACAAATTCCCAGCTGAGACTTTGGCCTGGACCGGGAGACACAGCTGGTGGCCCCAAACCCCAAAGTGTTTCCCCCGTTCTCCTCATCTGACACTAAAATTATAACCTGCCACAGACTTCTTTTTATTTGAGATGCAGAATCAATGTTTAAGTGCTTTTTAAAATGTGAATCATAAACACACGTTGGCTACAGTCTTATAAGTAAGTTGTTTATATTTAGCACTATAGCTTTGCAGAATTTGACAGCTGCTCCCACCTGATCCCCATATTGTATCACTGTATAGATACAGGAGATCTTGTCATATAAACAAAACAAAGTCCTGTACATACTTAACGTCTGTAGTTTTATATGGTCATACTGCAAATACTAAGCAGAGCGCAAGGACAATCAAAAGATTATACATTATGGCTTTACCATGGTCACTTGCACTTAAAGCTAATATACACCCAAGAGGATGACGTTTCCTTTGATGAACTGCTGGCCTCTGCAAGGTCCTTTCTTGCCACGATATATTCCTGCCCGCAAAACTTAAAGCAGTCTTGGTGTAATTTTTTTTTTAATTTTCTAACAAGCTCTGTTGTGGACATTTGAGAAAAGCAGACTCCCACAAGAAAATGTCCATCGAGGAAAGGAGCATAAGCCTCCTAGAGCTTTAGGGGAAAAAACACATAACACATAACAAGGTTCAAGATTATTTATGTTAAAGGATCTATATAGAGGATTCAGAGCATTAATATAGCAGCAAACAACTATTTGCAGTGTAAAGACACAGTGGAGTAATGTCTACCTGAGCAGAGAATGAAGTTGTTCTCCCTCTGTGTGTGTTGTAATCAGAGCTTCTCTGTGCTTTGTTGACATAGCCGGGCATGTGCGTATTTGTTGTGCCCAACTGGCTAGCTCATGGCCGCGCTCACTTGTACGGCGTTGTACACGGAAGCGCAGCGCTCACCCTCTGGTTCCTCCCCCGGTTAAACACTGTTAGCACTGTTGCCATTGTTTGGGCGGTTAGCAACGTTAGCTGATACCCGCCGACTCAGTCTTCTCGATGTTGAGAGCCGTGTGGAGGCAATAGATATGCTCTGAATCCTGTATTGACCACCTTTTAAACAACTTTTTTAAGCTTCTTCATTTTGGGCCCGGCTGCATCCAATTTGTGTAACTTAACCAAACCACTCACACCCTCTTCATTCAGCCACTGGCCAGATGGAGGTACGGAACTATGTATGCGTGAATACTCCAGGTATGTCAGCTTGCAAGTTAAACAGGAAGTGGATTCGAAATGTTTTCAACAACAGCTACAGGGATTTCCAGGATTTGTGTTTACTTTCGTTTGAAGCTGTAGAAGGCTCACACTGCATGACTCAATCAACCCCATTGTTGGCAGAGTCAGTGTTTCCCAAATCTCTTCAGAGGTATTAAGTTTAAAAGGTTATCGTGACCCATTGTCATAAAGGACAAAAATATGAGAATACACTCCAGATTGATCAATACCAGAATGTCCCTTTAAAAAGATAAAGCATGGTTAATATCAAGCTTTCATTTAAAAATCCCCCCAGTGGCAAGCTTATAACAAGGCCTGCAACTCTTATAATGTCATGCCCATGCGTCTCTGTGTTATGATAGTCTCCATGGACAGTGATGTCACCTCTCCTCGTGTTAGATAAGAGCCTGGAAAGTCCCCTGTGCGTGACTGTCCGAGCTCATTTAGGAAGCTGGTTAACTGAGGTCTCTTATCAAGGAAAGTCTCCACGCTCCTGTTTGTGATCATCTTTCTAATGCAAACAGATGTATTGATGTACACTGATTACTGCTTCTTTACAACCAAAGTAAGTATTGGTATTTTGCCCATGTTGCTAATACACTTTTTAGTGGCCCACTTCTTTCTAAACCACTGAAGCCTGAGTCAGAGTCCTAATGTCTCTCGTATCTGTGTGTTTTCAATGTAGAGATGAATGTGACTTTATTGTCACACAGGAGAAATTGTCTGGTTTTAATCACTGAAGTTATCATAATGTTTCTTCAATCTACAGACTACTGAATTGCTTTGTTTCACTAACTGCATGTGTGTGTGTGTGTGTGTGTGTGTGTGTGTGTGCGCACCAGCAGCTGGATGCCATTACTCATGTTTGCGTGTGCTCTGCTCAGCTCCCCTTTTGGCCTTTTGTAAGTGTCTGTGGAGCCAAAGGCTGTTTGCCTGTGCACTGCTGAGCAACCAGAAGTTTAATGTTCTCCACACGAAATTAAGCCTGTGCCAAGATGGACAAGCTTCCCATCACTCAATATCGTGACAGTCGGTGCAATTATTAAAAAACAAGGCCTGCTTTACACTGGGAAAAGTTCGCTTTGGCGTAATTTAGATCTGAAATGAAATCCTTCCAATGAGGAGCTCTATGTTAGTCAGCTGTCACATTGGGCTTTTTAAAAACGTAAGTTTCAAGGAAGATGTTCAGTTTTTGACAACTCTCTTCATGACCCTTGGAATTTCGGCTCGTAACAGCTTCTCAACTTCACAGTGAGCCAGGCTGAGGTCTGTCATAAACAAGTTAATTGGTCAAATGGGTTGGGTCAGTTTCCACTCTGATGCATGCTTCATATGTTTAAAGTTTCTCTATACGACATTCAGAGCATTAATATAAGCATCAACAACTGTTTGCTATGTAAAGATATAGTGGAGTAATGAACTTGCTCTCCCTCAGTGGACCGACGGCGTCGTCAAGGAAGCGTAGCACCCACCATCCGGTTCCCCCTCAGGTAAACACTGTTAGCTCTGTCAGCACTGTTGCCATCAGTTTGCACTGTTAGTGCTGTTAGCTGCGAGCAGCCAGCCCAGCCGTCGCTGTGTTGAGAGCTTTGTGGTGGGAATTGATATTTTATATTTAGTCCCTTTAACATTATTTGCGTTGTAAGCAACACTGAGCTCTCGTTGGATATGGTGATGATACAGAACACAAAGGAGAACATTCACGTAACAGAAAAATCAATTCCTGGAATGGGCTCAAAAACAAAGATCATACTGTAAAGATAGGATCTAAACTGGTAGTGAAACCAATGCATGCATGAGTAGTTTTGTTATCTCTCTCCGTGAGAAACGGATCAGCTTGTGCGCAGCAACTTATGCGGTGCATGTTTATTTCAAGCATATCTGAATATCCCTTCAAATATCTAAAACCACAACATTATCAACAGCAGTCAGTGTCACGAGATTTACATGTCTGTAAAGCAAAGTGTCTGATGGGAACAGCTAGTCACACTCTATGACACATGGCAACAAACTCAGAGTGAAAGAGACTGTATGTGGACGAAATCTATGCAAATAACTAATTTGCTTGGTTCATTGTACAGAGCTCAAGGCATTATATTAAATATAGGGCAAAGATCACACAGAAATGATAATGCAAATGAATCGGTTCCCAGTGATGGACTGTTTTGCAGTGTTGCCATTAGCCTTTTTTAACACTTAGGTTTGTGTTGCAATACGTTTCTGCTCTTCTTGGTTATTAAATAAAGTATAATCCAAGACTGTACCAAAGCAGTTTGAATAATGAGACATGAGTTTCAAATGGTGGCCTTTCATTCCCATTTGAGAGACTAACAACTTAGAAAGGCCATGTGGTTGTACAGGAAAACCCGAGAAAGGTTCAAATTCATAAATCCATTTCCAAAATGCCATTGATCAATTTCAAGAATGTTTTATATTTACATCTAAAAGTCTCTGTAACATTACTGTGTCATCACAGCTGATGTCCACTTGACTGAAGGTGTTCGGGGAGACACAGTCCATCACACTCGTTGCCATCACCATTAAGCAAAGTCCATTAAGAGCAAATCATCCAGAAGTTGTTTCCCCTGGTGGCCGGCCAAACTGCTGTGCTCTCATCTGAAACAAACCAGAGCCTGTGATGTGATGTGTGACATCAGGGCCAGCGGTTGGACCATTTTTGAATTCATCTGGTAGCTCTACAGTAAATGGCTCGGACTTGTGGAGATCATCCCAAGGACATGTTCTCAGCAATGTGGCCTCTTTCAGACAAGTTTCACATGGAGCGACGTTTCAGTTACAGCCCACTGAAGCTGAGTTGATGGGCTGTCTAAATATCAGACATATTAACATGCTCATCGAAGGCAATGTAAATAAAGTGGACTTTGTTTTTAGGTCTTGCTGCTCTTCCAAAACAAACAGAAACATGCCATTTGACTTGTGGGTTGCTCCCAAAAGTCACATCAAACATTGAGTCATCTCACACATCACAATTATCCATTTAGAAATGAACACATATTGAACCAACACGCTGGGTGACCGGTGGTGACATAACTAATGAATGCAGTTCATTTTGAAATAATTATTTCCACCATTAAACGGATCTCAATGCTAAATATGCTCAATGACACCACAATGTAACTTACAATGTTCAAACAATACAGCTATTTTAGAAAAAAGAAGAAGTTTAACTTAAATGTCATACACAGCCAACTTTTTAAGGAAGTTCAACGCATGACCATTCTGTCACCGTTTCCTTCCTCACCTTCACTCAGCAGCAGCCAAGTGGCCTTTTCCTCAGATAGCGAAAGGACCTCTCTGCTGAAGCTCACGTGCCACAGCATGATAAAAAAAAGCCTGAGGCGGAGGGTTTACGTGTGAGGGAGTGTGAACAATAACCAGGCACGGTGACAATGAAAGCCTCTGTCGCCTCTTTCCTTACCTCCGCTCTCTTCCTTTCTCCTCCTGGCAGTGTAGGACACAGCTGTGGAACAAGACTACATTGTTTCAACCTCTGTTGTCTCTCTTTTAAGCTGCGTAATTAAATGTAACTGTGAAGTGAACCTGCCCTGCATTGTCGCACCAGTTGTCACAATATTGCGCAACAAGATCATTGCCCAAAGTTGTAAACCTCACATGTACCCTCGTATATATGCACCTGGTTCAGCTGGTTAGATGTGTTGACTGAAAAAGAACTCTGTGGACTCGTCAATGTCAAAAAATGTGTCTCACTCAGGGCCGGAGGGTGTTTTTATTGCATCGGTAACAGTCTTTTGAAAAATGAATTTGTTTGATTACAGACTGGTTGAATAGTTTGTCATCAACATGTCGTGCAGACTGATAAAAGAAAGTAGCGTGGTTAAGGTGTTTATTGTTCGAATAACAAAAGCCCTGACACGGTGCGTGAAAAAAAAAAGACATTATATAAAGGGCTCTAACAAAATAAATCTAGAGTCCCCGTTGCATTTAGGCATTAAGCTTGCTAGAATAAAACAGGATCATGTAGCACTCGTGTCTCTTAGCCTGTTGATTTGATTCGCTGCCATGTCAGAGTGCCAGGTTCAGGTCACAGTTTGTTAGCCTGCTTGAGGAGGGGGAGTAAAGACTGATGTGAAGGCCATTGTCTGGGGGTCTCTGGAGGTGGTGTGGATTTCTCTCTCGCTGATACTGCTGATTGAGATGGAAAATCAGCATTGCAGCTCGTACGGGTGTTGAAGTGTCTCCTGAATTCGTGACAAAACACGTGACAAATGGTGGATATAGTTATAATAAAAAGGATCTGGCTGCATAACTTGAATCCATCTTGAGTTTCACTTGGATATCACTTTCTCTTATCTGCAGTATCTGAATGTGCAACCAAAGCGGCGTACATGTGTTGGCATTACATGCTAAATTACATGGTTTTGTGGACACAAAGCAGGGCCTTCATTTTTTATTTCCATTGACTGATTAATTGATTTCACTACTTTGTTTCGAGCTCTACGAGTGAAATGTATCATTACCAGATCAGATACAGTATGAGTTTGTTTTTCCAACCACACTAACAGTTTTCACAACACCCAAAACATCCTGGTAAAACATGCCAACCTTGTGTCCTACAAATCACATTTTTACAATATAATTTGCATACATTTTTGAGGGAAACATTACGTATATTGAGCACACATTTAACCAACCTACCTGCCAAGTCGCCATTGCACTTCATTTTGTTTCTCTACAGTATACATACATGCAAAAACTACATCTACTTGAAGCAACTAAAGCATTTATAAAATGTATTTATGATTATGTTTAGGTCCTGACTTGCATTTACAGCACAAACACTTGAGACTTCCTTTACTCAAGAAACGTTACCTCTAAACATAATCAAAGCAGCACTGTGTTTCAACCCAAACATATAAAACATCCAGCAAAAGAAGTTGCAGTTTCCTTTCGTCATATCAATATCTGCATACATTTAATAACACACAGATGTTGCACATAGTCGTCAGCAGGTTGAGGCTTCAAGAGCCGCGGCAAATCGGAAGTGACTGAAGCTGCATTAGGAATTCTTTCTCTTTGCTGTATCACCTGTAATATATATAATAATATATATAGTAATATATATGTGACAAGCGTGTGTAATGTATCATATGTGAGTGATTTACAGATTCTCAAGGTCGGGGAGTCTGTCTTTGCTTAACATAGTTTTTTTAGGAAGTCTGTGGAGCATTTGTTGTTTGTAAAGCTACTCTATGATCTTCATTGTAAATGCAGACGGACAAATGAGCAGCAAAAAGATTCAGTGAAGGACTTCATTGCTTGGGAAATCTGTCAGTGATCCGACTATCTGTGTCCAAAAGGCAAACATTACCCCTCATTTCCTGTAATTTTCTGTTTCTGTGCGCAGATAACGATCACAAAAAAGCAAAAGGAAGACAGGGAGACGTCGTTCTCAGCTCCCAAATCAAAAGTCTCCTGACATACAGTCAGGAAATAAGTTGCCGAACTCTATGAACTATCCCCCATTTAATTTAAACAGCCAGGTTCCTCATCATCTATAAATCTGAGCCTCCCATTGAGTGTCTCGAGTTGAGATACAAGCAGCCACTTATGCGCTGCCTCAAGTGTCCTCATAAACCACATTGTGTCCAGCTCATACTCTCCCCTCTCCCTGGAGTCGTGCGATGCCAAAAAGTTCCCCTCGCAGGCCTGTCCTACCGGGCTTGTTTGGGGACATCTGCTGCCATGTCCAAATATTGTTTTTGGCTGAGCCATCGCTGGCTCTGCAGCGAGAGAATAGAGCAGGGAACTATTTATACCTCAGCGGGATAGACTGTGTTAACATACAAAACAATGCCTCTATCCCCCGGTCCTTCCAGCTGCAGAGCAGGGCAGCAACTGTTGGAGAGTGCAAACGCACTAAACAGCCAAGCTTTGCTGCTTGTGTTCAAGGGGGGGGGCGAGCTGGTGGAAATAACATTATGTGACCCTTTCACCTCTTTGACACTTCCCTCTGGTTTTCACTTAGGTCATTCAGTCTTAGGAAAAGTTTCTTTTCTAAACGAAAGTAACTTGTGAGTTTCGGGATATATGTGTCATGTTTCATTTGGACAGCATGGTGTTGATACTGAGCTTTCTATAATGTCACTGAAATATGTCACTAGTCTGCTGAGTTTTAAATTACACCCAGTTTCCAAGATGTTGGACCGATATGTAATGAAAGCAATAGTTTTACTTGTAATGCTACATTAAAGCACATTGCTACACAAACACTGTTAAAACACAATCACTTGGCTTGAGAAGAGTTCCCTAGTTGCTCCTCCCAGACTATTTAGCTCTCTTTTTCTACACAATCCCACGAGACCTGAAATCACATTTCATATCCGTTTATTGCCCATAACAAGGAGAGTGGCCAATTCATTTTTTTTTTTTTTTAAAGTTTGCAATAGACTTCTTAAGGCCACAGTTAATGTGCGGACCTTAGGTTTTTCAGGGCACTCGGAGGAAATTATACTCGGGCTGAGTAATTGAAACAAAAACACTGGAAGGAAAAGAATCTGTGTTTTAAGGGAAGACATAATGACCGCTCACGCTGTTTTCCCTTCACATCATATTACAGTATTAATAGACCTCTTCTGTTCCAGGCGGCAGCGGTTTAGAACTACACGGTAAGAAATAACAATCAAGTAGTCAATCAACTTCTAAAAAAAGAAGAAAAAAAACGTTAAGATATTCATGATGGTGAACGCAGCAATCTAAAAATGCTTGTTGGATCTATTTAATGTCTTCATTTATAACTTATAACTGAGTATCAGAAGGAGTTCATCTTGCACACTGGGTTTCTCCTTATAATGAATAACCTCATAAGTTGTGCTCATGCTATTTTGTCCTCCTCGTTGTTTGAAGGGGTTATGTTTTATCATACTACTATTACATTATACACCTTAAACGGGTACTCTAGTGATGTAGTATTTTTCTTCTATGACATTTTTAGTCTTGCGAGATGCAGAAGAATGGCCAAAATCAAAGCAGCAGAGAACACAATATCCTCACTTTTTAGTTGCCAGCACCTCCTCGCCTGGTTAACAGCCACATCTTGCAAAACTCACACTTCAAGTTTGTATCCCAGACTGTTTCCACTGGCTGAGTAGTGCTCACCATTACAAGTAAAACAGTTTTTCCATGTGTAAAACGCCCCATTAATAAATAAAAATACATTTTATGGACACTCTACATGTTCACACATTCATATACCCCAAATAATAACATATAACAGGACTTTCATACAAAAGTATTCTTTAAATGATGCACATACAGTATACTTGCAGTGAAACAATGCTATCATATTCAACAAAGGAATCAGTGGATTTTTGTTTATCCTCTCTAATAAGTCAACTAGCAGTGCCTTTGTTCCCATCCCATACTCATCATTCATCATTTCCTTGAGGCGTATGCTATCTATAAATATATTGTCTGTCTACAGACCGCAAAACGTACGTGGTGCTTTCACAAAACGAATCTCCGTGAACAGACACGTAATTGATTTGTGTCTTTTTTTTACGAAGCTAATTCATCAGGTCCACGATCCAAAGGCTGACCGCCGGCCGGATATTGTTACTCCTCCGCTCTCTTACACAACTCGTTACACATCACACATGTACCTGACACGCAATGCATCGTGTAACCAAGTCATCATGTCACTGTGTAAACTGATACTGAACACCAAGGTTTCTGGAAGTATTCATGATTGTTTGCATTGTCAACAAACACGATCATCATCAGTTTGACTCTCGTCCAACAGGCAGACTGCCATAAACACATTTTTTTTCTGGTAAGGATCACACGAGAGATTCGCTTTTAACATCAAGGAAAAAAAGAGAGGCTCTTTCAGATAACATCAAAGAGTGGGGATCACTATTCAAATTCTATATCAGAGAAAGAGGAACCTGTGTTTGGACATTAGTATCGAGTGCAATAGAGATGTAATTAACCTAGAAAGTGACTATTTGAATACTTAAAGACAGAGCAATAGCATATTTACTCTCATTTTGATGTTGACCCGTCTGCCAGTAATGGTCAGAGTGATACTACAGTAAACAATATTCAAAAAACAGTCTTTATTTGCTGTTCCTTCACAGTCAAGTTCTTGTAAATGTCACAGTTAGGAGGGGAACAGTTTAAGTATTGTTGTGCAACATAACAACGATTTTATTCACGGTTGCGATGTGGCTCTAGTGTCCATCACTTGGTAAATTGATGTTAAATTCCCTACAGGAAAAAAATGTGTCAATGTTGGTGTTTAGTGCTAATTAGCAAATGTTTGCATGCTAACGCTAAACAAGCCCGTTGAACATGTTAAAGAAAATCTGCAAGTTAGCATGTTAGCATGTTAGCATGTTAGCATGTTAGCATGGTCATTTAAATCCCGTTAGCAGGGTCAGTGTGAGCATGTTAGCGTGGCCCTCTCATGAACAATAACGCATTATCTGTCTCTGTATCACTAATGTTTGGTAAAATACTTAACATAACTACTGAGCACAACTTACATAATTACCGTGCTAGGTTGTAGGTTAATTATAAGGTCTCTCTCGCCATATGCCAGATCTTCTCAAAGTCTGGAACAGATACTTTGCGATGTTGGATGTGACTACACATGGTCTGATTTCATTGTGTCGCACAAAATATATTAACATTTTATGACTTATTATCATATCTTCCTCTTATCCCAGAGAGACAGAGATAACAAGTTATGTTGTTCTTCAGTCACCAGAGTCTGGTTGGCCATCTGCTGCAGCCCTTTACCACTCATCTGTCTTTAATTAGACAGCAGCCACCACAATATAAATACCCACTTATCATCTCCTTAGTTTATCCTCCCGTGATACAGGCCTGAGATGTCAGAGACAATAGCGGAGCGCCCATTGCACCAAGTCACCCTGGAGGCATGTCTCCACTCATGGGCTGCATTTATCTTTTATTACCCAAAGAGATGGATTGGCTGCTCCCCACCCTTATTTGGTGGTGGGGTGTGCGTATACGAGGGGCTGCGGTTGTAAAGTGAAGGCAGCGTGGCTCAGCCTGAGCGGAGCCAGGTAGCTGCTACCAATTTGAAAAAGCTGCTCTCGGAGACACCAAGACTCTTGGCTGATTGTTTAACCTTTACTAGTTGTGTTTCTATCTCGCCAACTAACATTAACTTGATCTCTTATTTTAGAGTGTGTGACTGCTGCCGGGTGTTACCAAGCCCCAGAGCCTGTAGTTGTGCAAATCTTACATGCTGTTTTCTCACAAAAACTATAAAGTTCTACGTGGGTGATTTTTAATATAGTAAAACAGATGTCAAAAAGTCTGATTCTGCTCAATTTTGACCAAATATGTTGTTACTGTGCTCTAGCCTTGCAGGGCTGTATTCACACACTAACTAACTAACACACTAATTGTGATCTTTTCCGAATGGTCTTTAATCCCGTTGTTTGAAACCAATTTGTTATCCACATGCGACACTATTCTTGCAGGATGTCTGCAAACAAATTGTCACCTCCAAAACACAGCCTAACCCACAGGTAGGAGTTTGGACGTAAACACAGGTCCACAGAGCGGAGACTCATCTATGGAGGAAGTCGTGCTTTTCCCCAGAGACACTTCTCAGCTGCAGCTGCACCAACGTGTTTTGACCCAACACCCCGCTAAAGTGCTACACCTGACATGTGTGCCCTTTCAGAGCGGCAGGACCTATTCTCTGTGGACGGGAAGTTCATTTCCTCAGAGGATGGAGCCACACCTATTGAATTTTTTAATGCATTATTATTACCCCCCCTCCAACAAATTGGTGTTCTTTGTGCTTTGCTGTACTGCATTGAAAAATATGTTTATTTTACGCTTACAGAAGTTTAGAAATGTTTTTCTGTGAGCTATACTCAATATCTCGAGGCATATGCACCTGTAATAACTGAGCACAGCTTTGTAGGTGTAGACAGAGATTGGATTGATTATTTCTCACAGTAAAAAATGGATGTTTCTGACACTCACGATGCAGGAAGATGCACCTCCCTTGACCTCTCTCCCTGACACCTATACTGCAAAACACACAAAGCTTTTAGAAGGTGATAATTGAAATGTCATCACTTTCTGTGATCTCATGAGAGTGTTCTGTGTATTCATAAAACCAGGCAAATATTGTAAACTCACTTTTGTCCTCACTCAGTCTTAGTTCACAGGTGGAGCACAACACAAATGGGGGGGGGGGGAAGTGAAACAGCTGAACAAAGAACAAGATTATGGCAAAACCACACTATATAGCAAACTGATACAACTGACACAGAGACACAAGAGGAGCTTGTGTGTGACTTGCTGGATGCTGTGGAAGAAAAGCTTCTTTCAGGTCCAATTATGTGGCTGGTTCAGTTTTATTCACTGCGCATGTGGAGACAGAAGTTCACAACAAAGCTGTAGAATTCTCTCTGACCAGAGTGAGTTCTGGCTGTGATTATATACAGGGTTACAGGAAATAACAGTTAAACAGAAGGTGTGGGTTGGGTTAAGCTTCTCATGAAGGACAAGGGACCTTGAAACTATCAGCACCCAAGATGTGTATTCATTGTCAGATCAGGCGGTGAGTTGGGTCTGAGAACCCAACTCACAAGTCTGTAGTAGTGGATTTTGCATGGGCTCAATACAGGTTTGTTTCACAAAGCAAAAAGTGATTGATACATTCAGGAGTGATCTCTTACAGGTCTGGTCTGGGCTCTCTTTACACTACACCAAAAGGTTTGTTAATTAATGTAAAATAGTTTCTGTCTGCACAGAGGTTACTGTGCAGGAATACACAGGCAATATAAAATAATACAGTTAATACAATTTAAAGATACAACATTTTCTTTTACAACGCCAAATATAGACAAATATTACATTAGTGCAGAGAAAATCCCCCTAAAACATTTTGAGTCTTTCCTTGTTGGCAACACAGCACCACTCACGCTATAATCAGAAAGTCAGACACCGAAGGGTTAATTGGTGGCGCTCCCAGGCAGAGAGGCAGAAGTAAACAAAAAGAGCCAGGGACTGGAGCTTCTCTGGCTGCTGAAGTTGAGGCGTGACCCTTGAGATAGGCACCGGGCTATCATGAGGGCGTCTCCCTGAGTGACTGGCCAGGAGAACAGAGAGGCCTTTGTCAGGGCTGTGTGTGCGAAAAAATGCTGAGCCAAGCAGGCCCTCGCCCCCCTAACCCCTCCTCCCCCACGGGTTTTTTCTCTCTCTTTCTCCCTGAAGACACACACAAATGCTCATACACACACTTGTCTGTATTTACCAGCAGTCCCAGGGGATGAGGCTTTCACTTCAGCTGGAGGGAGGTTAAGGAGGCGAACACAGAGCCGGTTTTGTGGTTAAAGCCTGTATATGTTAGCGATGCATTCTGGGATACTTCGTTAAGCTTTAATACAATCTGCTGCAAAGAGTTTCTAACAGTCTGTGTTTGTAGTCAAATGGACTTTGAGAAAAATGTCATCCCCGCCTGACAAAAATGTCTGGTCTTCATCTCTAAACCATGATGAAGATCAAAATAACTTGTGTATTGTGCACAACAAACTCTGTGTTTACTGGTCTGCTAGCAATTTTCACCGTCTTTTGCCAGTTTTGCCAAGAGCGCACCAAAATTTATTTTCATTCTTTCACTGAAGAAGTTTCACATAAAGTAGCACTTCACATTATTTTGAAATTAATTAGGAATGAGAATAAAAACATGTCAGCATCTCATTAGGTCCATAATGTGGCGTAATCTAAGGATGTCTGGGAACACAAACAGTACGGCATCATTCTTTGAAGTAACTTGACACACCAAAATCATTCCTTTTTTTTCTGTTTACAAATGATTTATGTTGAGCGACTGTTTATACATACAGTGACTGTCACTTACCTTAACACGCTGTTTTCAAAAGCAGAAACAAATAGTAAAAACGTTAAAATGCCTCAGCTTTGCCCTAAAGCGCAACACAATGCAATATGTTAATCTTAATGAGGTTCAGGTCAGGCCTTGAAAACGTGGATTTTTTTCCCCTGAGGCCATGTGTTTCTGCACTCCCCCACATGACACACAAACGTATACACTCCTTTAACCTTCCTCGCTGCCCCTGTTTAAGCAGCTGCCTGAAGGAGATTGCTTTAGTGACAGAAAAGTGAATCACAGTTTAACTAAGGTTGCACCTTTCCCCCAGAGGGTAGAGCGTGTAAAAAAAAAAAAAAAAAAGAAGATGTGCTAAACTCCATCATTCCCCTTCAGGGCTCATGAAATGCTTCTATTGTTCATGCTAAATTAACTTTTTCGGGGCTTTCGGTGGGTTTAAATCACTGGTCATAGTCATAGAAGAGGTTTGTATTCAGTGAGACTTTTTGTGATTGTTGCCATTTGTGTGGCAGCAGAAGCATGTGAGGGGATGAACACATGACTCATTTAAATCATCCCATTTGATTTTGAGCTCGACCAGCGGCAGCAAGCAGCATAGTTCTATGGGTGGCAATGTCCACCTCTTTAGTCCAGCACGAAATATCCAACCAAGTGCTGGATGGATTGAGAAAAAAACCCTACTGACTTTGGTGAACACCTGACTTTTCATTTAGTACCATCTGTCGGTTTGATTTATGTCCCAACAACTAATAGATGGGTTGCCATAAAATCTTCATAACCACCTCAGATTGAATTTGAATAAGTTATGATCTCTTGACCTTACTATACTGTCAGACCAGTCGGCAACCTTCAGGTCTGAAAAGTCAAGTCAATGCGGAAGTGCCTTAAACTTGCATTCTTTCCAATAAGGCTGCAGGGATGACGTATTTTTGTAAGCCAACCCCAGAAGTTAACAGGATTTTTCCTTTGGGTTTTGGATTATTTCAGAAAATAGGCTCTCTGGGTATATAGTATATGATGCACTTTTTGTTCAGCAAGATAATCTTCAAAAATTAACTCCACTTTTATGATTTTTTAAGCGTGAATGCAATCGCCAGAATTAAAAAGCTAACGTTAGCCCATAAACAAACATGAGTCACATGAGTGCGAGCATACACAACGGGGCAGACTAGTGTCAGTGTGATCATTTACCGCCTGATTTAACATGTAAAAGCTTCAAAATTCACTAGAGTGGTACCCACTGACGTATTTTATATCGTGGAACAAAACGTTAAAATCTCTAAACCTTATTTCAGGCATCTAACCAAAAAAAAAACATTCAAAAAACAATTGACTTTGAGACGAAGTGCAAAAAATGCTGACTCATTTCTGGGTTGTAGGACTCATTCCTGCAGCCCTCTATGGCCAGCAGGGAGCGTCTCCTCTAGTTGCAACAATAAGTCTTGTGTAGACGTCTATGAGACATTGTAAACATATCTTCTCACCTGTTAGTTTAAAAGTATTCTTCAATGCTCCATAATGTTCATTTTGTAAATCATTGTCCCATTTAGAGTAAAGTACACGATACAGCAGGGTATGCTTTAGGGCGTGGCTACCTTGTGATTGACAGGTCACGATGACGTTTTCCGGGCTGAGAGTAGACCATGTTTTCGTTTTACATCTTTAACCCTTTCAAAGTGTGTTTTCATGTTTATTGTAACATTTCGGTCCAAAAATCCAAGATGGCGACGGCCAAAATGACAAACTTCAAAACTGTTGTCCCCAAACCAATGAGTGACTTCACGGTGACTGCCTCTATTTCTTATATATACAGTCAATGTATCAGACTTTAATTTCGAAGCTTTTCATCATTATGTTGTCCATCTTCTTTGATTTGATTTCACTGGCTGTAACTTGAGTTGACGACACACAAACATGGCAGAAACCTGGATGAGCTCTTTACATGCCACAGTATCCCGGTCTGTATCAGAGTACTCCAGGTTTCTGAGACTATGTGATGTTTACATGCGCAAACACACAACGCACCAGGGTACTTTTCCCAGTGTGGGTTTCAAATAAATGGCTACGCTAGTCTAAGACCTGTCAAAACCAGTAATGGGAGCCATGTCAGTTGCAGGCATCATTTTTCTTCCAAGAGGATTAACAATGTGATTTTCTTGCTGTTATTTAAAGTCAACTGTGTATATGCTTTTAGGTTTTCTTCAGTAAAATAAATGAAGCACAAGCAATTTCAATTGTCCATAAAGTTTTAATGAAAAAAAAAAACAGCAATGTACCCATTCAACAACAGAAGAAAATAAGAGAAATTGTAAGATTTCGAGAGTCAAGCTCTTATGTACAGCATATTGCACTAGAAAAAGAACAAACATCCCCGTCCTCCTTCGTTCCCTCCATCGCTTCATTTCCTGCGCCATTTGAAAACTGTGCAGTAGACGCAGAGCAGTCCCAAAGATAACACAGCCAATGCTTTACCAAAAACTGCTACATCTGGACTGGGTCTCACTTCATTAGGACACATGAATGTGAAATCCTTGAGACCACTCTGAACGTAAAGAAAGAAATGTGAAGACAATGCAAACTCCCCCGCGCGCACAGCGCAGGAGTCTGAATTAAGTTCCACTGTTCAGTTTATGTATTAAAAGAGATATCGTGGTTTTCACTCCATTAAATTACATTCAAACCTTTAAGATACCGTTTTTTTCCAGGAATGTTGGACATGCATTTTTACTCCATTTACATATATCGAAAAAAGCCCTTGAACTGAGAGTGTCACAGCAGACTTGGCAATATATCAAAATTATAAATGCCACAACATTGAAAAAAAGCAATCATAGCAAAAAAGTTGTGTTGTTGTAGTTGGTTCTTCGTCTTCTTACAAAAAGATGTGGAAAATCTGAGCCCCAAAAAAGTTTTTTTATAAAGGTAGCAACAATAGCTGTGTCGAATCCATGTCAAATGTATAAAAAAAACACCAATTCACAGCACTTGACAGTAAAGATGCACTCTTTCTTGGATATTCAAAAAAAACTGATCGAAGAAATTTGATATTAAAGACACTGAAGGTTGAACGAATAACAAATGTTTCACTTGAGTCAGGGCTGCAACAGTGGTCGGTAACGACTCCGATCAACACCAGACCGACTGGGTGGCTGTTCAAACCCATCTTCGCATACAAATAATACTGGGCACCATGGTGGCTCATTCCTCCTTCAAATGTAAACCCGCAGCCCTACTAGATTGTAGATAATAAAGCACACAATACCCAGACGAGCTAGGCCGATCCAGCATATTACAGATCTTAAAGAGTTTTGTCAGAGGGGAAGTTCAGCACAGGAGTAGAAAGAGAGGCGCAAAGTACAGTATACATGTAAAAAAAAATGTTGTTGTTTTTTTTTACAGTGCACATTGATTGCAAACAGTCGTTTCTGATATTAAGAAGGTTTTTTGCGTGGTGAAACTCGCCGTTCGTGCTGAGAGATGTCAAAGGTTGAGCCTGTGCCTCGTGAAACAGATTTTAGTTTTTTTCCGCGTATCAAGGCACAACGAACGCGTTTGTGCCAACTCGACTGTAGCGGACCATGTTGTTCTCTCACGGAGCCCGAGTGAAAGAAGAGCTGTGACCAGTGACTTTGGGGTAATTTACGCCAAGTGTTGATGATGCTGTGGCAGGTCTGTTACTCACAAGGCACGTTTTGTACATTTGATTGTCTGTTGTTCACGTGATTTGTAAAGACTCACACCATTCCATGTGAGAACGCACGAGGCACATGGCTTTAGTCCAACCTCCCCACACACAGGCACCAAACACACAACTGAATGCGCATCAACAATGAGAAGAAAGGGACTGTACACACTGAGATAGCATCTATACAGTAGCACTGAGCAAATATACAGAAAATAAATTAGAATAAATTATCTAAAAAGGAAACAAAACAAAATGAATCTTGTTCTCAATAAGGACAGGGAGTAGTTAAACATGACGTCCGACGAGGGCGAAGCGTTGGACTGAAGACCAGAGTGCGTCTATCTGAATTGGCTCAGCGTTCAGTGTTTGCAGCAAACAAACTTTTGGTTCAGCATTTGTCGTTACAGAAAAATAAAAAAAAATAAAAAACTCTCCATGTTGATGTTGAGTAAATGTGCTTTGGAAAACATAAAAAAGTCTAATGAAACATCTTTGCTTGTGCAGCATCGTCTACCAACACGGAGTCGTCATTCAAAGGCAGATCATTTGCAACTCAAAAATAAGCATCAGGTAATTAACATGGTTCTTAACTACTCCCTGCAGAAAACATAAAAGAGGAAGAAGAAGAAGAACCCATCAGTGTCTTCAAAAGTTCATATCATGAATCTACAACAGACTGAAATAATACATCAAATTAGGAATTTTTAACATCTTATTTAAAGTCCTTCCAAGACTTTTTCCTTTATAAACCTTACAATGAGAAACAGTGGCTGTGTCGTTGCAAAAAAATGCTAACGTAGCAGTTTGTCACAAAGGGGTTTTTATAATATTCTCCTATATCCAAATGGGTGAGTACAAATGTTTGAACTGTACAGAAGCTGTTCTTAATAAGTTCTCCGTGAAGCTGAATACACCACTGGCAGTTTGGTGAAAGAAAGCACTTGAATGAAAGGTGGATACAGACGCGTATCAGCACATCGGGATTGAATCAGTGCTCGAGACGTTTAGACCCGGAGTGAAATGAAATAAAAATGCATCTCGGTAACTTTAACCCCAAAACGTTTCCGCAACAAAGATATTTGTTTCGAGGTGTATTTCATTGAGAACACAGTCGTATTTTTGGGAAACGTCCTTCTATGGATATCAGTTTGATTGCAAATGCAACAGATCCCTAAGATTTGACTTCCTTCCAACTGGCTTGAATATTGCTCGCCCCTAAAAAAAAACGCTGATAAATGTCAACGCCCACACAATGCAGCAAAGGGCAAAATTGCGATTGTCAATCCAGCCAGAGAAGAGAAATACTGAAAAAGCTTTAGAATACGATGACATTCATCCAAAGATTTTCCAAGTGATTGTTTTTTTTTAGTTCCCTGATCGTGATCCCACCAAGGAGATTTGTTTGTGCTTATTTGGTTTCAAAATGACTGCAGATTTTGGAAACAGTAAGCACGCACTCCTACATACACGTGATCACAAATTCAAAGAGTGATCACGATGATGCCAGGTATTGAAGTCACTCAATTAGAATATCTTCAGTACACCTACATTCAAGTATACATGTGTTTTCTCCTTCAAATCGACAGGATCTGAATCTACACAGTGGGTCTTTAGGCCACTTTGACTCAACATCATGAGTGGTGCTGGAGATGGAGAGGCTGATGGATGAGACAGGTCGATAGAAAGGCCCTTACGTCTACCGTGGAAGCTGGTAAAACATCTAAACGGAGCGACACAACGCCACAACGTCATCGCGACCACTTTCAAATTAGCCAGTGTGGAACACTAAAGGATAAGTACAGGGCGTATTGTTTTTTTTCTGAGGATAAATTAGAAATGTGCCTCGAGTCCTCAAGGTTTGAAGTCAGTAACTTCAGCACAGAAATGTCCACGTCCACAGTTTGTCGCCAAAAACAAAAGTGGCCTAATCGTAAAATGAATCTCTGTATTTTATGACTTCCTTGATGCAAAAAGTACTGTGGCAGGAGAGAATAAGGCATTCCCTGGACTGATGGAGGTCCTTCAAGGCTTGAAATACCAAATAAAAAGAGCAGTTTACTGTACAAAATAGGTAATCTTACAAATATTTCGAAAATATCTCTTCAAACGCAATGGCTTCTTCGTGGAGAGGCGAAAAAAACAACTACAAAAACAAAAAGCAAAAACAAGAAAAAAAATTGTAATCAGTCTCCGTCCAGCGGTGACCAGTGTTTTCTTCATCTCATCTTTGTGTTCAATTAGAAAACAAAAATCCAAACCCGTGTTCCATCTTACAGTGCCATCTTAAAAGTCTGGGGCCCTTGTCCCCCTGCGGGAGGGGGGGTGGGGGTGGGGGGGAACAAGGGCTGAGGCGAGGGCCGACAGGAAGCCCCTTCATCTCTGCTCTCCTCTCAGGCGGGGGAACAGAGCCTCTCTCGGAAACAGAAAGCCAAACAGGGCCATCGTAAGGCGCATCCAGGCAGGCAGGTTTTGTCTCCGATACCTCATGAACTGCAAGGAAACGGGGGGAGAAAGAAACAACGCACGTTAGCTTGTTAGCATCGCGGAGGGCATGTTAAATCACAGCTACTGCGCTCATCAGACATGTCATCACAACAGGCTGTTGAGGTAAAGCCTCGTGAACTGTGGTAAACCCTGTGAGCTCTAACCATATGACCTAGTGGACTGGATGTTTCCACAACATTGGCTTGTGTCTAGCAAACATGTCCGTCACATGCACACATCCTGCAGAACACACAGTATCAGGATTTCCTAGCGACTCTCGTTCCCAGACAGGAGTTAATTGCAATACTTTGATTTAGTTGTTTGATGAGAGATGAAAATGTGACCAGGCTAAAAACTGCAAAACAACCCCCCCCCCCCCCCCCGGGGGAGCTGCCGCTTATCATCCTAACGCCACTCGATCATCCTCGCTCGGGCTTTGAGACAGTTCCTCTGATTAAGTGTCGCTCTTGTTTACTTCTAAACAAGAAACCTCAAAGTGAAAACGCTTTCAGAGAACGCGCTGCCTATTTCATCACAGCTCTCTTGTAATAGAGGAGTCAGACGAATCATTATCAAGACAAAGCCGACGGAAAATTAAACTGCTCCCTCCTTTTTGAGCTGCCTTCTCCCAACTCTTGTCATTTTCTTTTTTTGGGGGGGGGGGGGGGGGGGGGGGCTGTGCAGCCCCACGTGGACTACAGACAGATGAAGCCTGCAATCTCCTCTCTCTCCCCCCCTCCTCATCTCTGATCCTGCACAGCTCCCACTGGCTTTCCGAACAGCCCGCGCTCAGATATTGCAGCCTGTTGCATAAGCATTCCTGTTAGGATATCTCTCTCTCTCTCTCTATCCCTGCTCTCTCCATCAAGGTCTCTACCAGCCCAGCAATCAGAGCCCGCCACAGGCTATTTGATGCAAAACTGGCAGACTGAACTGAATTGAACCAGCACAGCTAAATGTAACCCTAATTGTCCTTAATTGCCTTAATTCTACACTGCTGAGCGTATTTAAACAGTACCCTGGTCTGTGCCACGTGAGGCTCCTCTTTCTGCTGTCGTCGTGTGGAGAACGGGGTGTATTTCTTATTTTGATTTCCCTGACAGATTACGCATTTTATTGGGCAAAAACTTAACGTTTTAAGACTCAAACCACAAATGCAATGTGTGTGTTCACATCAACAACAACAGCCCACACATTAGCACACACACACACAGCGGCTACTTCTGCTTGGAGAGGCGAGTGAAAAAGTCTAACAATAGCTGCAGACACAATACGAGAAGAAGAGATCACTTGTGATTATTCTCCCTTTGGAATATTCCTACAACAGCGGGATGAAAAACTAAACTTGAGTGCAGACAGCAAGACGAAAAAAAAAGAAAAGTTTCTCTCTTATCTCTCTGTCACAGAGATGCACACGCGAAACCCGAAAACACACACAAAGACGCACGCACAGAGGCAGTCAGCGGGACAACTGAGGTATTGTGGCGGCCGTGAGTCAGAGTCTATTTTTAGACACCGTATAAACAGCCGGGCCAAGTCTACCCAGACACAGACGTGCTTGCTCACTCCTTGTTCGTGACAGTCACATCGATCTCACCTGCTCTTTCTCAAGCTTTGGGACGGTCTTCCTCAAACTCTCTCGCCATATGTCACTTTCTTTACATTCTTTCCCCTCACTCTCTATTCCTGTCTTCATCAACCCCCCGGTTAAGTGCTTTTTCGAAACGTATCGGCCACGCCTTCGCTGTCGATACAGACCCCTCCCAACCCCCCATTAATGTAATTATTAACTAGGTTCATATTCATGCGACTTATGTGGACTCTCAGTGAAGAGCAGTGACTGCTTTACAAACACTGATAGGAGTAACCCCCTGGACCTGTTATCAAACACACACATCGATACCAAAGCTCGCCAAAGGAGAACAGAAACGTGTGGAACATGTTGTCGCCTGTCAGATTGGGACACGATGTTTCCCCTGTGGACTTCATTTCTTGATATGCGCAATTAAATCGCATATCGGGAACTCGACGTGGTTATGTGCGCTGAACTATTCCCTCGGGAGCCTCCACGCGCTCAATTACTACCTTCATCATCTCTAAGTCCCAAATTCTTTCATGAGGTATGTTCAGGACAACGAAGTCTACTTTCAGGTAAAGGTCACACGTGACAAAACAGATGTTATCTTAGAAATGACAAAGCGGTGACAAGGGGAAACTGGTCAAGAGTGGGAGGGTGTCAATTAATCTGGTGTTTCTAGAAAAACATCTGGAGCATAAAAAACAGATGAGGGAGTGAATTTAACTCGTTTGTATTTTTTTCCTTCTGTCTTTGTAACACAGGAAACATATCTCTGATATTCCTATCGGCTGTAATAACACGGTATCAACGCAGTTTATAACCCTCTGCTCGGACTAAAGTACTGTTTTGGCAGTACAAACATGACCTTGACCAAAGGGCCGAAATAAGAATCAATATTTAGATATTCATCCTGGCAGCCAGGTTTACTGACTGAATACATATTAGTCTTGTAGTTTTAGAATTTGCATGAAGTGACTAAATCATGCCGCATTAGCGATTGAGGACTTTTCCTTCAGTGTGGCAAAGAAAGTGGTCGAATCACTGCACACGCGCTATTTTTATTCGCAGCTGGTTGCGGCCAATCCAGCTGGCAAAATGTTCTGCCCCTTTTCTTCCCCAAGAGTGAGGCACACATTGGCACACGGTGGCTCTGACTTGTGTCTCTAATCAAGTAAAAGCTGACACACATACACACACACACACACATAGTTATGACACAAAAACACAAACTTTTTGTCTCAAGTCAACAAGATATAGATTAAGTCCTAGCCTGCTGCTGATTGTCAAGCAGCCATTTATGTAACATCCATTTCTTCTCTGTTAGTCCACTCCTGATTATATTGTTTACACTTTGACACTTAAAAGTGCATACAGGCTCTGCGGCCGGTTGTTTGAAGTGTGTGTGTGTGTGTGTGTGGGGGGGGGGGGGGTCATTTAACGATCCACTTCACTGCTATGGGAGTGAGGCTTACCAGTTCAACGTGATCCTGTTGGAACTTGTCTCCGATCTCCCGAAGTTTACGACCGATTTGCGCCTCCACGCTCGCCCCTGCCTGCTCCTCGGGCCTCTCTGCCATCCTGTCCTCTTCCTCCCCTCTGCCCTCTTCCTCCTCCGCTTCAATCTGCCTCTCTCCCCGGTCCTCCATGGGCTCAAACTGAGCGGGGAAATGTGAGCGTAATCCAGCGTTGCCTAAAAGGAAAACATCAAGCTTTCTTAAAAACTTGTGTTGTTGTTGGATCTCTTCAAATTAACCAAGAGGCTGTTGTGAGTGTCAGAGCCCAGTTGAATATCAGGCTAAGAGACATGGCAGTTCAGTAAAACCACTTATGTTTTCCTTTTTTGATTTTTAGATGAGACAGCGTAAAACCTCGGAAAAAACACTCTGCAGACAGTTGTAAAATAATCTTGATTAATATTAATGGCCTCAAACATAGTCTGACCTGCGAAGTCAAGTAAAGAGTATCTATTTTACACTACACTATAGTGCTTTCTTGAGCGTTGGTAGGTGGAAAATTCAAACACCTTATTAAATCAACAACCAACTCAGTGAACTGCTACCTCTCTGTCATGTCACTGAGTTTACTCAGAGCCTCTAAGCATGCGCTTCTGCAGTCATGCCACTTGGAGGGAAAACACTTTTTTTTTCTGTTATCATGTGTGCAGAATGCCTCACAGAGGACCATAATACCTTTAAGAAACTGAGCGGCCTGGACTTTATTCGGGAGAAGTGCATGACATCCATTAGTGGGTAGATTACAATGTACGACAAGGTAATAACAGTCCGTGGTGTTTATGCATTGAGGACTTTAAACCCAGAACAATAAGTACGTCTGAGTCAACAAACAACATTCTACTTCAACATTGGTTCAATTCAATTAGGGTGATGTCACACTGATTTGATTAGAGATGGGAAAACCATATTGGATTAAGAGTGACGGTCATATTAGTGTCGGTATGTGCCTTTATGTATGTATGAAGTCAGTGTTGTCTTGTTTTTATTTTTTCAAGAAATGGTCATTTAAAATCCCCAAAAAGAAACTGGGCAGGGATTAGGGCTGCACAATTAATCGAATTTTAATCGCGATCACGATTATGGCTGCCACGATTAAACGAGCGTGATCGTCGGCGATATTAACATTTAAAATGCGTGCTCTGCTACATATCAAATCAAGCGCTTCCTCAACTAAGAGTCAGCCAACCACCAGGGGGAGAACGAGATGGGAGGTGTCATGCACGCACCCTGCAGCGGCACACCAGGTGTGTGTCTGTGTGACTCTCACAGAGGGGGCGTGTCTGCAGCACCGGACTATGAATCACTCCGCCGTGGTGAAAGCGGTCACAGTCTTTTCCTTGTCGTATGTCTTTCTCTTTAAACAATGCCTACATACCGTAACGGTTTTGTCCACCACCCTTATCCGTCATTATACTTTACAGGGAAGACAAAATGATCCCAAACTTGTGACTTCAATGACCCGGGGGCTTCTGAAGCTCCTCCGCTCGCCGTGACTTTCGCCGTTAAATGCTTTTAACCTGCTCCGTTCACGTGAACACACCACTGCTTTATATCTGTTCACTGACACTTTGCATTGATATTCGGGGACTTGTTACTTGAAAAGGAACAACAGCAGTAAAACTGTATTACACACTATGAGGATTACACTGTAAAAAAAAAAAAGAAGAAAAAATACTCAATTGATCCACGGATCGACCCGTGATCCGTTACACCACTAATCGTGATCAATAATCGCGATCTCAATATTGATCAAAATAATCGCGATTATGATTTTGGCCATAATCGTGCAGCCCTAGCAGGGATGCAATTAATTCATCAGATTTTAGTTAATAGTATATTTATATAGTATTAGTAAAGATACATCTACACAGTAAACAAACCATTTCTTAGAATGGAATGTTTCTTACGTTCTCAGCATGCGTATAATAGGACATGGGGATCTCCCAGTTTACGAGGGAAAATATTTTCTGTTTTGTAGTGCTAATTAAAAATTGAATTTAGTTTGTTTAATAACCCAAGAACAAAGAAAAACACCCGCCTCCCGCTCTCAGACTGACAGTTTGTTATCACTTGGGTCTTAGAGGAAAGGTTCCCAATGAGCAACCTGCCGGATAAAAGGAATGACTAATAACGTACGGTTTGTGCTATAACACTTTAAGCCCACATCCCTTTCGGCGGGCTCACATGATCTCACCCCTCCTTACCGTGAAAGGGTATGCGAGGCTGCCGGTGCAAGCTGCAGGGCAGCGTGTTGATGCCGATGATGCTGTTGTTGTTGTTGTGGCTCTGCGACGTGGGCACGGCAGCAGTGACAGCAGCGAGGGCCTGTCCAGCCGCGATCTGTGTGGCGCGGTCTTCGTATTTGATGTCCCTAAAGGGCGTTCCCCAGAGCTGCGAGATGGGCCGTGACATGTCCTCCTCCTCATCATCCATCCGACGCCTCAGCGGTAAAGTCCCTGGAGAGGAGAAGGGGGGCACGAGATGGAAACGTTAGAATTAAGACGCGACAAGTATGTGTGTAAACGTAAAGAAAAAAAACGTATTCGTGGGACTGTGTTTGACTCATATGTGTTCATGATCTTTAGCTGGCAGGTAATTCGGGTGGGATTTGTTTCAAGGCCAAAGAAAATATGCCAAATATCATCCTGTTATCAGTTGAACGTTTGCCCTCTGGCAGATAGAAGATTATCTCACCCTGTCTGCATTAAATGAAAACAAATCATTAGTCATTATAATGCCCAGTAAGAGGCTCATGTTGTGTGAGGTAATACTGAAAACAAACAAACAGAGATGGATAGTCTCGGAGGCACAGATGGATCTGCCAATGTAAACACACAAGATCATCTCCTGTAATATCGTGATGAGTAGCAACAGCAGCCAAGCGTATGGAAACACCCTGTGCGGGGGGGGGGGAGCTAAAAATGCTACTCCAAATCTGCCATCCTCCTGCAGCAGATTTTTTTATCAAGCTGTTCCTGCAAAATTGCCCCCCCCCCCAAAAGAAATATACCTTAATCTGGAACAGTGTGCCACAGAGCAGAGTCACACTCAGGAGATTTGTTACCTCCTGCACAATTCCTCAGCTCAACCTGCTCACTTGTCCCCCTTCTCTCTCTCTAAACCACACAATAACTGTCTACACTATAAACACAAACACACA
The DNA here is from genome assembly GCA_032191485.1 of Leptoclinus maculatus. Taxonomy (NCBI): domain Eukaryota; kingdom Metazoa; phylum Chordata; class Actinopteri; order Perciformes; family Stichaeidae; genus Leptoclinus; species Leptoclinus maculatus. The sequence goes on along the minus strand of JAVDOI010000003.1, from coordinate 28,968,275 downwards.
CACACACACATCAAGCGGATGGTGTGTGAGTGAAACCAAAGTCCTGGCTAGACTGTCATGTGCTGCACGCAGCAGCCGTTTCATGAGGGAGATAACGAGTTTCACTCCATCCTCAACTGTGGGCGCTCAACACAAACACTCACACTCTCTTCCTCTTGGCCACATGCCACAATCTGAACTAGTGTTTCATATTTTCGTCAAGGGGGCCCAGTTTTCTTTTCTTTCCTTTTGCGGTGTGTGAGTGGAGATAAATGGCCTGGGTTGACTGTCAAATACAAAAGTTAAAACTGGATATACTGGAATTGTGTTTACTGAGTGACGCGGCCCCCTTTGGTATATATATCTTTGTGAAAGTGTCCCAGCACCTGATGTCATAGTCATATCATACGGAGTCAAATGAGGAAACTGCATTTTTGAACTGTGGAAAAACACTGGCTTATCCAATTACCCAGGCCTCATTATTATAGTGTACGATGCAAGTCTCTGAATTGGGACTGTCCATTTTTTTGGTAAAGAAAAAAAACACATGATTGACCCACAATGTCCTCTGGCCTCCATTATTCCCAGGGCAATTAATAGCAAAATCAGTCCGCTTTGACACTGCAAACTAATTAGACGTTGCATTACAGAACTTCAAAACAGCCCTAATCTGCATTAACTTCTCCTCTAGGCAAATTAGTTTGTACATTAATGAATGCACCAAGGGCTTCTCTGCAACTGTACAACAAGTTTCACTGACATCAATTATGCACTTGTGTTGAGTGTCACTGGCAAACGTGAGCCCTGTCTTGAAATTTCCACTGGCAGTCAACAGAGGACTGGCAAGATTACAATAGTGTCAGACACATAAAAAAAACAACAAACACAGACAGGGAAACACAGAAAGACACCGCGCACATACACACACTGCTACACGCACACTGCCTGGGGCAGCAGGGAGGCCTGGCAGCCACCACAGTGCTGGTCAGAGGCTCAAAGCTGCTGCAGAAAGTGGCTCCCTCTGCTGCACCATCTGTGCACCGGGCTCTCCTCCATGCACCACTCAGGGTGGGGGTGAACTCAAGGTGAGCTCTGCTGCTATTTATCCCACTGCCTTCAATGTAACTTGGGGATGCATAATCCCGTGGATATAAGTGTGAATGGTGACAGGCACTAATAAAGCCATGCACACTACTTCACCTATCACTGGAAAATGATCCAACCCAATCCAGAGATCCAGCTACATGTTGTTGTATCTGTATGGTAAATGATCATTGTGTTGTTGATGTAAGTTACTAATGAGATGCAAAAGTATTCTCTACACAGTTGGAATACAAGTTACTAACTGCGATTTTCATCTGGTGTGTTTCAAATCGGTCATTGAGTGGGCTCCGGAGGACCACCGGGAACGTGCTGCGTCTTTACCCGCATTAAGGAGCTCGATGCCCCGGTGCAGCTCGCTGCGGAAACACGCGGAGTCCGCTCGCTCGTCGCTGTCGACACAACATTCGCGAATTTGACAGCAGCAATAAGGGTGAAGAAACAGGATGTGCTGACACATGATGCAAACCACAGCCGAAATGGTGGAATAAAACTTTTTTTTTTTTTCGCTCCAAAAAAAAAAAGCAGGTAAAAGTTTAGCCTAGGTCTTGGCTAATTTATTATTCGTGACAGCGGCACCAAACTATAGGATTTCAGAAGCGTGTCATAACAGTGTTACTCGCATGGCTCCCATTATCCTGCGTTGACACTTTCTCTTCCACTTCGCCTGACAACTCTTCCCCAAAACAAACACCTCTGATAAATAACAGAGCCGATAGATCCACTCGCGCAAAACAGATATTAGTCACTAGTGGACTAAAAACCAGACAGGCCATTTTTCACTGTGTGGTGTTCAGCTACGCTTCTTAGTTCATGATCTGTAATATTGTGTCATGACAAAACAGCTACAGACCAGCGCATGTGTCCCAAAAGATCGGGCAACATCAGCCGGGACGTGGAGAATCCGCACGCGCGCGGAGAGGCGATGGATAGAACCAGTCACATCATCATTTAGTCACTTGGTCCGTTGAAACAAGAGAACTGAGCCTCGCTGAAGTGAAGGATAGGACAGAAATACATCTATACAAATAAAATAAAAGGCTCCCTTCCATATGCCAACGCTCCGGTAAAGTCCGCTCACCCCGTATCTGTCCGGGCATGCCCAAGCTGCGCGCACATTTGTTGACAAATCACCAGAAAACAACGAAGCACGCGTCGGTGCAATGGTGCAATTTCTCCCTTTTACATTTTGAATAACCGAGCGTTACACTCACCGCCAGCAAACGCTCTTTCCGTTGTGATCGGTGGTATCTTGACAACTTGCCGTTACCTTGTTTTCCACGGACTGCGTTGATGCGACTTGTATCCCTCTTTGCATTACAGCCACTCATACATGTTTGCTGACTAGAGCGGGGGTTGTTTTTTTCCCTGTGTAAAATTAGCGGTCCGCCCCGATGACTGGGGAACCGCCCCTTCTTAATAATGTGTAAGGTGGAGCAGAGTCAGCGACACAGGCTATGCAAATGAAACACACCTAAGGGATATTATATATCTCACATGTGCACATATATTGTGTATGCAAAATGTCAATTCGCAGTAGCCTAAATACTTATGAAAGAAATGTATCAAATGGAAGTAGGCCTACTCGAGTAAAGCCCAAGTACCTCAAATGTATACTTCATGTAGGCTAGTAAATGTTTTAAACTACGACCAAACGAGTTGATGTCATATTTTGCCAAATCAATCCACCATTCTATATTTTGGTGTTTATGCCAAATAACTGCAGTATTTATAATAAAAACTTCTAAACGCTGCTTCATATTCTAACTGGTCTATGCGTGACATGTTGAGCTCATGCTGTATTGTTTTTCAGAGGTGAAAAAATAAATCGTGTCTGGCCCTTTAAGAGAACGGTCCTCCTCGCGACCAGCAGTGAACCAATCAGAGGGTTTGTTTTGGTCCCGCCTTCTGCTCCGTGTATCTAGACACGTGGAGGGGGAAAAACACAAACCCAGATAAGGCATGTGACTGCTTTCAGCGCTCTGCTCAGCTGATTGGGAGCTGCTGCTGGATGGAGTGATTACACCCACCCAGTTACTGCTGTGATCGGTGTGATGATGAGTTGTGTAGCCTGCTGTCATGGCAACAAATAGATTAAAAATGTCATAGTCACACATGCAGTGTCCCATTATATAGCATGATATTCTATGTTTTTATATCTAAACCTGTGTCATGTAAACATTATTTGAGAGACAACATTCATAACATAACCAGTACATTAATTCAAGTACTGTGCTGTATTTAAATGCAATTTTTATGTACTTCATTTGAGTGTTAACATATATAATAGTTAAAATTATCTCCACTTTGACCAACTATGAAATGAAAACGTTGTATTACTATTGTATCACTATGATGTAACCCTCTTCACAGGTGCTTAATTAGTGCTTTTACTTTTGATACAAATTGAATACATATTGCAGGTAGTACGGTTGTACTTATGCATAACATAACATAACCTAGCATAGCATAGTATAACACAATATAACATAACAAAACGTAGCACAGCATAGCATAGCATAGCATTACATAGCATAGCATAACACAACACAATATAACATAACATAACATAACATAGCATAGCATAGCATAGCACCACACAATATAAAATAACATAACAAAACGTAGCATAGTATAACATAGCATAACATAGCATAACACAACACAATATAACATAACAAAACGTAGCATAGCATAACATAGTAGGATTCATAAATGCATCCTGGCTTGGTAATGGCTTGACAACAATGTATTGATAGAAGCATTGAGCCATTTTCAGTTCAGCCCCTGAGGGCATCCATTGTTCAACATGGTGTCTGATGGATGCACTGTGACAGTGGACTAAACAGCAGCCGTGGCTGGTGACCCTCATTGCATGGTGGGGGCACGCCTACCCATGGCATCACTCAAGAGAGGAAGAAAAAAAAAAAGTACAGTGAAATCAAGCCTTATCTGCAAAAAGGGGTTACTGAGTGCAAAACAGCCAGTCAAAAAGAGTGAGACTATTTGATCCATCGCGTGAGTCAGATCTTTCCCAGGAGACAATCTCTGGATGAAAGCAGATGCTGTTGCTTTCACGTGGCGTGCTGGTTAGCCTGTGCAGGATGTTATGTTTTCACACCTTCCCGCTCCTTCATTGTACAGCTGGTTACGTGTGAAGTGTGATTTTTCTCAACTTTTGACAACATTCCCATGCTCAGTTTACTGGCAGACCGGCAAACAAACCCTGCTCAGCCTTGTTTAAGCTGCCGCCTGCCGCCTGACGGCTCCCAACCCCCCATCCACACCAACCCCCTCCAACTCCAATCCTGCAGCGAGAGGGACCCCACCCACAATTTGGAAGAAGAGATCACATGGTGGTTGTTTTTGCTGAAATTTCAGGCATTGCATGCATAGGAATGAACGGAAATAACACAATTCTCTGCTATTTTGCTAAATCTCCACACCCTAGCAAGTGTTAAATCCCATATGCATGTTGCATTAACAATATAGACAATAAATAGGAAAGGTAACCCAACTGAATTATTGCTTGTATAAATATTGCTACTCTTTCAACTGCATTTTGACCCAATGGTATAGTATTCAAACTGTGATGGTATTTGTATTTCAAAGCTGTAACATGAAGACTCATGTAGGTGTCAACAGTTTTAAAATACTTTACTATTTCATCTGTTTAAATATTTATGATAAGAAGGACACAGCTTTGTAATGTGACAAAAACAACAACCTCATTAAAGCCCCCTTTGAAGAATAAACAGCTGGATCTGAAGCTGACAGAAAACAAAAAAATCACTGTAATTAAAAAGTTTAAAACATCAGTTTTGCAACAATTTGATGTGGTCATTTAAAACAACTTGTCAAAGGTGCAACTTTACAAAAAATTAATTAGTCCACTGTGTGCTGCATTCGAAAAACAAAGAAAAAAAACAAAAAAAACAATCGAATCGCGGATTAGCAGTTCATCGCTTTTTTTCTCCCCCGAGTTCCCTTTATCAATAACTAATTAATGTTCCCAAACAATAGCTCCAAGAATAGTACGTTTCAATCACAGTCAGTTATCCCCTTGCCAGTGGACTCTGGGGTACACAGTAGTTTTTCATCAGTTAAACTGCAGTTTTGGTGAAGTCTTGTTGTTTCTTTGAGCGCAGAGCTGTTAACTACACTTGTGTTGCAAATCAGATTTTTTCTTCTTCTCTGTTTTGGCAGAGAACATAACATGATGCGCTGTCAATGCAAGAGACTCACAAACACAAACGTCATGCATTGTGCAATCTCATCCACTGTTTTAAGTCATTTGCATTCTTTTACTTTCAAGCGCGCTGCTTCAACCCCTTTGAAGAGGGAAAACAGCCTTTGTGTTGGCGCTGAACTAAGAACTTGTCATCTAAACTGAAAACTTCCAGTACCTCTAATGTGTCAGGTACAGTGGCAGACAATGTGTCCCAGCCCATTTTTATTCAAGCATTTTTTTCCCCAGCGAGGAAGTCAAAAATTATCCTCAGTGAGTTATTTCTGACTACGTGCTGCCAGAAGAGGTGATAAGGCTCTGGATGTTGAAATATTTCAAAGTTCACTGCATAATGATACAATTTGCTTTGTGGCTTTTTCCCTAATGGTGCCTGACGTCCAGACGCTTTGTCTTCAATCTTCAATCCGTTCCGCACCCAAACAACTCCGCCAGTGTTTGTGCTTGTACTCCATGCACTTTCGCATCACAATTTTATGGTTTCAATCCCCATGGCATTTAATTATCTTCCCAAATCCCTGTTTTGGGAGGGTGTTTTTCACATAAATTGATTGTGAAACTACGTGACAGCGATGGCAAGTTTTCACAGGTTATTGGAAACCTCTGTCCGCCTCCAACCCCTCCTCCTTCTGTCTATTCTGTCAACACCTCTCAATTTTAACCACAGGTACAGCAGGGGCTCTCAGCCAATGAACGTGGCTCCCACAGAGTTCATCCAAAGGTAACACATTTGAAGCCCAGAACCACCCGAGGGAAACCCATACCATTATGCGTATTTTTGACACCACTTTAAAGCCATGAACAGAAATAACGCTGGCTACGTTTTGGATGAAGTGTTGTATGGAAATTAATTTGTTGCATTGTGCCTTTCAGTTTGTCATGTTTCCAGCAGCGATGGCAAGATGAAATAAATGGACGCTTAATGATTACTGAGCAGCAGCAGCAGCAGCTCAGGTGGTAAACAAACCATCTGTCAGGCAGACTAGAATGATGATTCCTGTGCAACATCCAAAACAGTTCCAACATCCAATTTGCAGGTATCCACTGTATTGATATATATATATTGTTGTTGTTACAGTTTGATATCGCTGAGATATACCTTTTATTACTTGAAATCCAGTGTGATTTGACTTGTGATTGTATCATGAAACAACATACAGTATACATATTATTGTCCAAATCATTTATTTCTGAGTTGTGAGAAATCTTTACCCCTACATATTTAGCATTTCTTCTCATCAAAAACTGCTCTGACCGAGCTTTTAGGTTGGCCTTGCGGTTAAAATGTGACCTGAAAAGACAGCTTTTTTAATTACCAGTGACAAAGTGCTCTTCAGCAAACCACCACATTACAAAACTGGACAAGCACTTGTACAATGACCTTTGTGCAGAAATGTAAAAGCATGCATCTATGGGAAGTTAAAGGATAATGTGGGGTTTATTAAAGCGTAAGATCTTATTTTTATAGTTTGGGCCAGTTTGGCCCGTAGTCTCCTTGTAATATTAAAGCATTTACACTTTACTCACCAGTGTAAATGCTGACATTAGAACCCGGCAACTTCTGTCTGGTGTGGCAATAAATCACGAGCAACCAGATAATCAGACAGGTTGTAAACAAACCGGATTACTCAAACCACTTTTAGAGGGAAACAGAAAGTAATCGGTAATGATCTTTCATCGGACAGGAAAACTATGTGTGCAACTTTGAACCAGGAAGTGGTTTTGCAGATGGATGTTTATGGTTTGGTATGACTACTGTTACAGTTTACAGTTACAGCTACAGATAACGCAGGAAGTAGTGAGCCCTTTATTTGGCGAGGCTCAAAGTGAGGGTGTAGTGGATAGGAGTGTTGTGTTGTTAGTCTGACTTCTGTCTTTCCAAATCTCAACAATTGAGCGTGATGAGTGCAATATTGTTCATACCAATAAGAATAATGGCCAAAACTATGAAAATAAGAAGCAAGTTGTAATAAACCAGCTATCCTCTAACAAGGCCATAAAGAAACACAAATTCCAGTTGCCTTGGTATCTATTTCAAATATAAGAATTAGCTCTCAAAATAAGTCCTGGAGTTTGTGACTTTGAGATATAAGCGATCATGTCGTTTTGAGGTCGCTCAACCCTTCCTTTGTTGTGTTTTGAGGAAGAATGAAGTGGATGCACACAGTGGCAGTCTGTCCACTCACTTGCTGCTCTCCAGCTTAATTCCATGTAACTCAGTGTGCACTCAAGTGGCAATAATGTGATTTTGGGTATAGCCCTAGTCAGATGTGCTGTTAACAAAGAGTTCAAGGGGGTCGGGGGAGATAACATGTCGGTGAAAGATACGTCTGAGTTTGTTTTTAGGGTGGGGGAGACCTAGCTTTTCTGAGAAACATAGAAAGCTAATCTTTTAACCTTGCAATCTTGACATATCTTTAAGCTTAGGCAGCTCAAAAGTTCAAGTGGCACTGTACGAGATGTGCCTCAGCATGCGCTTCTGCACCTCTTCATCTCTGCTTATATACTGTTCCTTTTGAGAGATGTCACACACATTTTCTGAATACTTCATTGGCTGCTAAAGTGTTGGTAGGTAGGTGCTGTGCGGTGGATTAAAAAAAAAAAAAAGCAACGCTAAATCATTGAAGGAAGGAGACATGGATGGAAATAGAGTTGGAGTTGCTCTTGTTTCTACGGTAACTGTCGATGGGGAGGTACCAGGGATGAAAGTGGAGGGAAAACAAACCTCCCCGCTCCGATGGCAACAGCACAGCAATTGGTTCTCGTTTCCTGCGAGGACAGGAAGAAAAAAAAAAACATAACAAGGTCCCCTAGTAGCCCAGGAGACACAGTTCGATGTTGCATCAGAAAGCAAGAGGCAGGGCAAAATGAACACGCGCCTGCAAACATGCACGCTCAACTTGCACATACAACACACCCAGCTTCGCTCTCACACGCGCACCCACAATCACATGCTCCACTTCACCCTGCAGCCGCCCCTCCCGCTCCCGCTCCCTCACTCTCCCGCCAAAACATCTACAGCACCAGAAACCTGCCTAGAAACCGGTGGGGGAAGCTTCCGCCTCGCTCTGATTGGCTCAGCTCCCTAGCAACCGCGTATGCCCGACCAGCCAGTCAGGCGCGTTGTGAGAGGCACACTGACCCAATGAAACAGATTATTCAGAGGCCTGACCTGGTAACAGTCAGGAGAAGATGTCAGGGAGACGCTGGAGGGAGAGACGGAAAGCTTTCCGTGATTGGCTCACAGGTTTCCTCTTTGTTCTGATTGGCTCGATGCTCTCCTCTTTGCAGTCATTCATACATTTCCCTGCCTGCCTCAGCACTTGCTCCTCGGTTTCCTCCACCTTCAGCCAGTTCGTTCAACTTCCACAGTGGCCACCCTGCCCTCGAGGAAATCCGCTGCCCAAGGTCAAGGCAAAGGCTGCGCTGCTGGAATGGGATTGGTTTAGGCAGGCAGGAGCAGAACAAGATCCTAGTAACAAGTCTACCTCATCATGTCAGCGCGGGATTAGAGCTTGTCATCAACAACTTGTTAAACAACACAAGTGCTCTCGCCGTTGATGCTGCTGATGAGCTTGTTATTGTGTAGCTTGTAATGGACACGGGCCAGTGAAAGGCGTAATTAGCTTCCCCCTTAATAATGCAGCGTTTGACAGGGCTGTTCTCCGGGCAGGTTGCGGCACACAAATAAGCAAATGGTTAGTTTGTTTTGAAAAACGTAGCTTTTGAAGGCAAACCCGGGCGACGTTTGCCGTCTTTTAAACTGCTTGCTCCAGTAGCGTGGGGAATTAATGTCAATACCCCGCAGGATCAGGAGTTCACGTTGAATAGTTAATGAGTTGGGGGAGAGAAGGACTCAAATAATTCTGCGATTCCAGCATGCCATGCATACTGCCTAATTTAACATAACTGCAGGCAAAAATTCACTCAGGCAGGAACATTATACTGCGATGATTAGTAAAAACAACATTACCAGCCAACACAGAAATTGCTCGTAGCCCCCTAACAAATTAGTTTACTCAGGTTGGAAGATAAACTGAATCTATATTCGAGAATTTGTTTTTCGCACAACAACAAACGCTGCACTGTGTTATTTATTCTGCACTGAATGCCTCGTTTCAAATTGTGATTTGGAGCTAATAAGTGTTTTCAAGCTCTTTGCCAATGGTGCGGTAGTTTGTACTGTACTCACCCGCACTACATGTGATGCAGAAGATTTATGCACGAGTCGAACAAAACGTCTGTCAACCAAATGCTTCTCCAGTTGAGACTGGAGGGAAATAACAGAAAGAACCTGGAGTTCCTGGTGAGATCTGAGCTGAACACAAACACACACAGACACCGTTGGTGTGAATATTGTTAGCTAGCTTCCAGCTAACGTCTGCACAGTTGGTGCATTGGGGGCGAATAAACAAAAACAGAAGCGGTCCAGCAGCCAAATTCGCATGCATGACGCAAGGCAAAGACACACTTTGCTTTCTGTCTGAGCACGCTTTAGCACTGCATTAGTCTAGCTAGGTGTACCTCATGAACTGGTGCATAAAGGAATAGTTCCACATTTTGCTTTCATATTGAGCGGACATGAGAGTGCTATTGCTCTTCTCGCCTAAGCATGAATAAGCGTATTTTCCAAAATGTTGCACTATTTCTTATACTGACTCAGTCAAGAGGTCCAACAGTCCCCTGACAAAAACAGGACTTTTACTCTTTGTCGTTAGCTTTGCCCTTCTGTATTACGTGTGTGTGTGCAAAGGTGTGCATATGCTTTTGAGTTAGTCAGTATGCATGCTCTGTTGCATATGACGGAAGCCGCCAAATGAATTGCTATTAGTCCCCTGGGTCTTTGGTAGCCCGAGGAATTACGAGATAAAGATCACACTGCATTTAGCAGCCATCCCAGGACGATTTCTCTTAGGGAAATGTACTTTAGTGAAATCTTAGATGTGAGTTTCTACCATATCATTATTGTCAAGATGAATATGAGCTTAGCACGGTCTACATGGTTTGTACGGTTGACATGAAAGGAACCCTAGCGAGCCCTATATCATGAAACAAATCAGACATCAGGAGGTTTGATCTTCAAAGTTGAAATTTGAACTGTCAGCACCTGAAGGAATTTTGCAGACCTTGCTGTAACAGGGTCAGGACTCTTTTATTTTCTGCGCAGACCTTTATCTAACTTGTTAAAGGTCGGCGATCTTAGTTTTTTCTCTTTGCCAAGGCCTCATTAATGTCAGAGGGGATGACTTCAAGACAAACAACCCCTGAGGGCCTTTCCAAATGGCCCCGAGCATCTGATGACTCACCTAATTCAACGTTGTGTTTAAGGGGCCCGTAAATCCTCCCTTTCAATACACGGAACTGTCTTCAACCAATCTAAGCACTTCGCAGAAGCCGATATGTGTCATGATTTTGAAGATTTTATGTTTTGCATTACGTCATCCCTCCAAGCTATAGGGATTTACATATCCTTGTTTTTTTTCTGGGGGGGGATCAGCAGTACGCTGTGCTCATCCGTGAAATGACCTATTCAACTTTTCTCTTTTTTTTTTTTTGGCCTGTTGATCATCGCCTCTACTGTCGGTGTGAAGCTAATTGGATACAGCAGAGCACCAAGCGCAGGCTTCACAGCCAGGAGGAATAATTCCAGGAAATAACGCATAGAGGTATTGTCTCCATGAACACAGTGTTCGTTCAGCATTTTAAGCGCATCACCGTCGCCGGAAAAAGCTGGCAGGGAGAGAAGAAAAAAAATGAAAGATGTTGGACAGGTCTGTGAATAGACAGCAAAAATCCTCTCTCTTCCTCTAAACACCGACACACCCTTCCTCCTAGTTTGGATTCCACAGGATGTAGTATTATCATGCAAATAATTACTTCAGCAGGAAATGCCAAGGAAGGGATTAACATATGCAATTTTCATTCAGATTAAAAGAAGTCCACAATGTCAGCTACAAATCTTCCAAATACTGCTTAGCTTTGTTCTTATCATCTTGACACACTAGCTGCATGGTTGTTAATATGGTACAATTAAAAAGTCAATGTACTCCTCGTGGAATAAGAGAATTTTAAATTATACAAATGTTGGGAACTTAGTAGCTTTAATTGCCTCTCGTTTATGCTTTCAGCTGTGACCTACATAGCCACTTTCCCAAAAAAATCATTTATCAACCAAATCAATTATCCCGTCTTGGATTAGCAGCAACATAAAAGACCCGCCAGAATTCCACAACATCACCTCTCTGACATGGTTTAGAGATACAGCAACCAAAATCAATTGAGCAGCTGCTCCTTTCTTTGAAATCTCTTTCACTTGTGCTGCTTCCTGGGCAGCCCCGGTGTATCTCAGGGGGGTCAGCGGCTCTGAAGGATCTCCACTGTGCTGCTGAAGATCGCCTGGAGGTGTGACAGCGGCCCTCTGATCTACCGGAGCCTCTGAAGATCTGAGGACAGACTTTGCCCATTTCAACAGTCGCAAAAGCGCTGCTCACATTAAATCGGTGGCACTTGAGCAAGCCAAGCATGCACACAGCGTGAGCCCTGATTTCCACCGTCTTCCTGACAATAAAGAGCTGGAGAACATCTCAGAGGAAGGCAGATACTAGTACTGCAAACCAGCAATCCCGGGCATGATTTGAATAATTTTAAGGTTGTCTTAATTAGACAGCCATTAGCCAGTATCTCAGTCAGTGCACACTAGAGTGGTGGTGCACAGCATTTCAACTAACGCCCACCATGCTTCACACCTCAAACGTTAGAATATGTTGAATGCAATTTTGTTCCCCACAGCGGCAGCTTTGCTGAAATTTGTGTTAAGAAATGATCCAGTTACCTCTCAGGAATTTTATGCTTCAAAATTCTATTTTCTGGTCAATTTAAGAGAGAAGGCGGCTGCATGACTGAGCTGCAAATTAATTTGACTGTCTTTACTGTCTCTGGCGTCCTTCCTCTTTTCCCAGGGGCTTTGCTGTTTGGGTGACTGGCTGAGGCTTACACAGCTTTCTGTCACATGCTGCACACAGCACATGGGAAGCAGATGTTAGCAGGCTGGTGTGCCAGGATGGTATTGGGACCCCTTGTACTGTTTCAACAGATGTGGCTCTATTTCAGTTGGAGAAACACACCTGTGGCCAGGACCACCTGCCTTTGACGACCATGCAGCACATTCCTGCAGCTTGCAGTCGGTGGAATTAATGGGTTCTTCTGAATTCTCTGTGTGTGTGGGGGAAGGAAAGGCTATAGGAACACTACAAATACTGCTTTGGCAAAAACCAGGTGTCGACTGCAGCCTTGTTAATGACTCTGTGGGGCTATATAAGCAGGCACAGCAGTGCTTTGAGTTCAATGGTAACACCTGCATGCTAACATGCTCAAAATAACAATGCTAACATGCTGATGTGTAGCAGGCTTAATAGTGTTTACCAAATCTAGATTCAACATCAACTCTCATCAAATCAGAATTCTTTAAAAAAATACTTTAGATCTATTATTTCAGTTTTGTTTTCAGCACACTGTAAACAATTAACCAAGTCTGCACGTAACCAAAGTACAGGACAAATTTAAGACAAGGCGTGGTCATGTGAGGAAATCTGGGTTGTTGTTGTTTAAATTAAGCAATTAAGCGACAAGTGCTTCATCTATGTTGACATAAAACTAATGGTATTCCGATGAATTAATGTGAATATAGGGGGTGCAATCTTAAATCCATTTCCATTTTTCATTTTTGTTTTGTTTAATTTCAGTTGGACTTTAAGGAACCACCAAAGTTATTACAATTCATCCTGAGGCGGGCATAAATTACCGTACCAAATGTTGTTAAGACGTTTTCAGTCTGGACCTAAGTGGTTCAACTTCACCTCAGGCCATGCCATATCTACATGGAGTGGAGGGGTACACATTAATAAAATCTAAAGAGAGGATGCCACCAGCGTTCAAAGCTTGAGTATAAAATAAGATGGTTTCACGAGCCGTGTTCAGAGCCTGTTTTAGGATTTTCAAGCAACGGCATCAAATATTTATGAAGATGTTCCCACTGCAGATATTTTTTAATTGTAAGAGAATTCTCCTCTGCCTAGTTAATAATATAATATACCAGGTAGGAGCCTAACTAGCAGTAATGGCTGGAGACATTGTCTTGTGCCCAGAGCCTTTTTGTGCGGATCAAATGATCATCATCCAGGACCGCTCACACACTCAGACAGCGTCTTGACAGCTATGCCTTAAATTCGGGAGTTCACTAAGGCGAATATGTCTCTGCCTACTTGAGAGAGAATGAGTAGATTTTGGCATAGTGGATGTGAGCTGCAGCTGGCTGGTCCTCCATAGCCAGCAGTCACAATCAGCCTCCTCATCTTCCCTCAGTCACCGTCCCAGGGGAAGCAGGAATTGACGTGCCATTAAAGAGGCTTTGAAGAGAGGCAACTGTCAGCACGACTGCCTCTGCTTTTTAGCAGTGAAGGAATGGAAGCACAGATCTGGGTGCATTGAGGACACAGCGAACAGCTTTGGAAATAGCTTTTCACTGTGTCTTGTGTGCTACAACGACTGGGAGATCGGTAGAGCTGTCTCCGAAGCAACTGTGATGGAGAATTTAAAGTTTTTACCCCAGACAAAAGACAACAACAACAACAATATGAGCCACATATGGAAAGAAATAGCCAGTTGCCTCTGAATGTCTGGACAGATATTTTTCCACCATTTTATGGCTGTAAATGTTATTTTATAGTTGTCACAGAAGCATCAATAAGATCATAATTCAGAATACATTAAAGTCATAACATATTGAAGTGTTTTAGTCCTGTGTTTTCGGTTTGTCCGTGACCTCAGTGACATCACAAAGATCTAATTATCTCAAACACACGTACACTGCAGGGGAGCCAAGTGCAAACAAACCCACAATGATGTCATGTGTTCAGTAGCCGGTAATGTGACTCGGCAGAGGAGATGACCTCATTTCCTGTGTGGTTGCCATTGAAAAAAAAAAGAGTTTTGGGTACTTTCTCTGTCCCCCAAAGTTGTCATTAAGATTAAAATTAGACAAAAACAACATGATGTAAAAACAGCTTTTACATTAGACACAGAGAAGTTGTGCTAAAGTAGGAGTGTGTGAAGTGTTGAACTGTCTTTCCACCCCTGCTCAAGATGAATTACACAGTATGTTCCTGTGAGGCACTTGGCATGGTATCTGCAAAATGGCATTTATGCATATGTCAGAACTATAGCCTACAGAACATCATTAGATTGGATGTCATGAATACATTTTATGCATGTCATAAAAAAAACCACCCGAGAGCCATTTTGTGGCAGTGATTTCATAAATCAAGCCGGTTTATGCCACACGGCACAGTAAGCGCAGGAAAAAAAAAATTACACTCGTTTAGTTTCACCGGCATTTACACTGCACCCTTCATGGCTCATTTTGCATACGGCTCCTTGAATGATTTTTGTTCATTGTCTGCTGAGTCTGTCTGAATAAGCACGTGCCCCACCCCTCCCAACAAGCACCAGCGCCACGTCTGGTAGCACAACTGGTGCGGGATCAAAAGAAGTCGTGTAAACAACCCATGAAAAGGGTTATGTTACGGATGACACCATCGCTTAATTACAGTGTATTTTACACAAAGCTGCGTCTTGCTTGTTGCCGTGAAGGGACATATAGCCATGCAGATGGTGCCTGCTTCTACTAAGCTGCATTTTTTTTTAAAGTAAAACCAGTAAAATGTTGAATAGAGAATTAAACAAACATGGGTAAACGTTGTAATAAATAGCTCATCACGAAACCGCCGACTGAATATAAGATCCTGCCATCCCTTTAGCCTCCTGTCGAGACCATAAGTCCACGACTTAAGACTCAAATGTGGATTAAATGCTGTGGGAGGATTTGGAGCCCACATGCATCATATGACCTGTGACCTTCTTTGTGTGACTGCCCCCCCTCGCACAGGATGAGATCAGACTGCCCCAAAGTTGCTCATACATTTGCACACAAATGGACAAAACTAATAACTTTTGATTTCCTAAGAGCTGTTTCTTACTCACTCATATTGACCAAATGTAAGCAACAGCGTACACACCTCCAGTATTTTAATCTAGTCACCATCATATAATAGAGTAAATGACAAGCTATTGTCTTTACATTTCCATCACACATTCTTGTGAGGAAGTGAGAACAAATGTGCATCAACTTCTACTTCTACTACTTCCAGAAACTTCCAGAAGTTTATTAATACACTACTTGCTGTACATACCTCATTAAAACAGATGCTGTTTGCCATCTTTAACCAACAAGTCAGCTTTTCCTTGAAGTGTTCATCAGTCTTTCATTCATAATCCATCCCATTTGTTGAATATATTTTCAAAGTGATCTTGTGGTGTTAATTTTGGTATGTGGTTTTATATATTTAGTCCTACAGCTCTTACAGGGCAGTTACATTCCCAAAAGTGAACCTCATCTCTGCCACAACATCCTCAAGCCAACTTCTTTTTTGCTGAAAAGCCCCACATGATGTCAGACTGGGATTTTAGTTTTTTTTAGAGCAATTGCTTTGAAGTTCTTGTCCAGATTTAGCAGGCGAAGTGATGTTTGCTCAGTAGAAAGTCAAGGGATAGGCATGCAGGTGGACAGAAATAGCTCCAAAAACTTTTAGGTGGGTGGACAGGACTTTGAGGAACAGCGGAGGCAAACAATGACATCAGGGTCACCTCCCACGCATATGCAGACACACACACACACACACACACACACACATTTCAGTACACAGCCTCTGCTCCTGTGGTGATCGAGGCGTCGACACATCAGGATTAAGTGATGTCATCTCCTAAGCTGCTCTTCTGTGGTCTTCCTTTGTGGCCTCTGTGACCCCTTAGGAGCCACCTGCAGCTCATAAACATCACCCGTGTGCACATATCAGGGGGGGGGGGGGGGGGGGGGGGCATTCACAGAAAAGGGCCACGGCCCAGATGACCAACAATGAGCGTATGCAAAGGGCCTAAACTAATGCACCACCGCATTCCTGTTGCATGTTGTCAGTGTGATTGGAGGAAATCCCCCCCCAGGAATAAGTATGATGGCAGCTAGTAATTTGGCTGGCTGTGCAACCTTGTTGGTTTTACACTCTTCATTCATCAAGCTTAGCTTAGCATAAAGACTTGAAATAGGGGGAAACAGCTAGCTTGGCTGGTTTGTAAGGTAACAGATTCGGCCTTTCAGCACATCAAAGACTCACTAGTTACCATTATTGTCAAGTAACAGCACATTGTGATTTTACATGGGTTATGTGCGAGACCTTTTCTTGCACAGTGATTTCCTGGCGTTTCCCAGAGTCGCAATCTCACGAGGATGACAAGACTCAAGAAAGTTACAGCCAAGAAAGAAAAACAAACTGCCAACCCTTTGTTAATGTCCACCTCACATTCTTATTAGCCATCAAGTCTGCAGTTAATAATGTTAACAAGGCTTTCTCACTTTCTAATAAGCCATCTAATCTGAAAATGATTAGTTGATTTAACAATCATAAATAAAGTTAAATAGTTGTTAAAGAGCTGTGCGGTTTTGTTTCTGTTCCCTAGAAAGTTCCCCAGCAGCTCTGTACCTGTACTGCAACGTATTAATGAGGAACTAAGTAAGGGAACCCTGAGAGCATTTAGTATTACTAAAGGTATACCTCAGTGACACTTCAGGTGCCGCTGAATGTCTCTACATCTTAATTAGTGTTTCTACTATCCATCCAGTGAGGGGAAACTATGTCACAAATAGCCCAGGGGTGATAGAAACAGACCCACTCCTGCACAGACATTGATGCGTGTCTAATGAGTCCATCAGCCTGACAGCACAGCGTCCTGGGGGACCCTCCGTTCACGATTACCAGTGTACAGATGAATGTTCATGGATTGAGAACGCCATCTGTCATTACATCTGAATGTATGTGTTTACCAAACAGGGGTACGTGGTAATTCATGTGCAAGTGCACCCGTTTGTTGTTTTGGCAAATTAAAACAACTTCCCACCACATTACTCCATATTCTCAGCCAAAAGTGGGTGTGCGTGTGCGATGGACAAGTTTCACGGGCCCATAACATGTAAGTCTGTATATGTCAAAAAGCCACCAAGATATGAATGATTTATCCGCCATTACCTCGAGAGCACATGCGATATATTAAGGTTTAAAATATTGATGCTTCTTACCGTTGGTACCCAACACAATTTTCACACATCAGGTGAGGCAATCAAACTGAAAATGATGTATATCAACTTAACTTTGCATTGCAGGACTGAAAGAGGGTCCCCAGGGAGACGCAGTGAGGTGGAAGTACTCCTAATATTAAAAAGCGGTCGCACGCTACACATCATAAACCTCTACACCACTCATAGCTCCTCGTTTAACCCTCACATTCAGTCAACACTTGGAAATATCAACCTCCCATTCACTCGGATACAGTAAATATTTTCACCATGTCTTTTATTGCTATGAATCCTCATCCTGGAGATGGAAAGCTTTTTCATCATGTAAACATCACGTGACATGTCATCATTTGGTAATTTACTTTTGTCTCGCACCACGTACAGGTGCATCTCTCTCTATAGTGGTGAGACATCTTAAAACCAGGTCAAAAGAGATGAGAAAATAACGCATGAGCGAGAGTGGGTGTGTTTGATTTGCCAAACACGATTTAACTCAGCACACTTGAGCTCTTTTGACACCTCACGTAAGCATGTGTTCATTAAAAACTCAAAAAATAACAAAGAGCTTCTGTTGTAAAGAAAGCTAATCCTGCAGCCTTGTTTTCAAAAATATATGGCTAAAACCCAATATCACTATGTCAAACATTGCATTTTGCAACACTTTCTCTTTCAAATACATGTAAAGCTCGACATGCATGTTAATATTCCCAAAGATACTCTGCATCAAAGTCAAACGTTTGCTGTAACTTCAATTAAAAATGTGCTGATGTTGAGTGTCGTGTATCAAGTCTTATATTGGTACACCCAAAGGGATGTAATAAATAAAAAACAATTGCTACATCCTGAATTTTCACAGCCACGGTCATTGCAGTTGCAAGGAGTGAATAACAGTGTGCCATGTGTTACATCTCCGCAGTGTTTAGCAGCCATGCTGCCTTGTTATTGCTCGTGTTCATATTCTGCACACATTCGTGGACAGTTGTTCTTTCTACGGTTGTGACATGTGCTCTGGTTTCTGGTCGACTTCCTCTAGGTGTGAAGGGAAGCCTTCTGTAACCCGCGATTCAAGTGTGTGACATACGAAAAGCAATCATATGATAAGACAGATGCTTATGGTTTCAGAAAGCTCTTTTTGCCCAGATACAGCCTGAGTGTGTGTGTGTGTGTGTGTGTGTGTGTGTGTGTGTGTGTGTGTGTGTGTGTGTGTGTGTGTGTGTGTGTGTGTGTGTGTAGCGGTGTGGGTGGGGGGTGGGAACTTGTTTACAGCTCACACACGCTGCTTTGAGTCCTTTCGACAGGGGAAGAAAGACAGCGAACCAGAACTTGGCAGAGTGAAAGTGCAGCGCACTAGCGGTGAGTTTTCAGGGATAAAAATACTGCCGGTGAGCAGCCTCGAGCTCAGCGGTGAGACTAGAGGTACAACAGCCTTTCGGCTTTGAAGCATCACTATCAGTGGCAATCAGCCCAGTGTGCTGAAGTAGGCTAAACCAAATCTCCATAATATGCAAATGCCCGGTAAATCTTCGGATTAAACTTTCTGTAAAGTGAAGTTGCCTATACCATATAGAAGTCATGTGTTTTTTTTGGTTGAAGGTATGTGGTTTTTGCGCGTGTCTTGTTTCCTGAATCCTCTTTGAATAAAGCTACCCCACAGCATGCACACTTCCACAGCCCGCATAGGGCTGAGGAGCGGATAAAAACACTTAAGCTTTAACCACCGACTATAATACATAATATAATAGGTTTCTGGAAGGAAAAAGGGGGTTTGTGTGAAGTCAGGGAAACCTTAAATGAGCAGATCCTCAGGGTGAGGAGCTCAGCGAGGGACCCTGTGCCAACCAGCCCTGCAGCCTGGCAGCTCTCTGCTTGATTGGTCTCAGTGGGCAAAATGGGTTGGAGGGCAGAAACCCTATCGACATGCACGTGCGTGCACACAGGCGGCATAGACGTGATGGCCATACACATGCTGACACATGAGCGCGCATGGAGTGATGCACACAAATGCTTGAATGACATTAAAAAAAATGCCAGTTAAACAGTGGCGAAAGAAAGGACAGCCATAATCCAAACGTATACACACGCACACCCACACATTAAAACACATACCACCCACATCCAAACACATGACACCCACATCACACCCACACACATTAAAAGAGTCTCACACATCACAGCTACGAGCACAGTACGGGGAGGGGGTGGGGGGCTGGGTTCACATTGCCTGCATGCTCAGCGCCTATTCAAAAGCTAATTCTTCTGCGCTGTGTTTCAAAGAGCCTGGCCGGCCACCTGCACTGATGATGAGGAGAGGAGGAAGGGGGGGTGGAGGGTAGGACAGTAGGGGAAAGAAAGGGAGGAGGGGAGGTAGCAGTGGAAGAATGACATCACCTCCCCTGAAATGTCACCATTATCTCAAGCCTCGGCTTAGCTGTCTACAGAGGTGACATCATCCTCTCTTTGCCCCTCCCCCCTCTGTTTTCGGCAAGGTTGAATGTGATGAGGGAGTGTGTTTGTTTTTGTGCATGTGCAAGCAGGCGTGTGTGAGTGTGTGCAGAAAACCATTTTCGAGGGAAGCATGAGTGGATGTTTGTCTGCGCTCCGTCTTTCATGCCTTTAAACTGACAGAGAGAATAAAGCCTACTTCAATGACACTTAAATGGTATTCGCTTCGGTTAGCGTGGATACAATTATAATCAGTGTCTTTAGCTGATTCAGTTTTATGTTGATTTGCATGTTTATTTGCACATATTACTTAGTATCTAAAGTATATGATCAATGTTAACGATATTTGAAGTCACACTAGTAACCTAATGTTAAAGAGTCAGTTCCGCCAAATTATGAAAGAAGTATTTTCTCTTTGGCCTCTAGTTTGTTGTTTCTTTCTTTCTTTCTTTCTTTCTCACAGAAGATGTGGATTCACAATTTGTCTGAATCAGTATTTAGCCATACTGATTGTTTTGAGATTTCCACACAACCTGCCTATATTACACTACAGAGTCACATTGGCTGAAAAGCTTTCAGTGACAGGATCACAAATAAACATCCAAACAAATGAAAACTTTTTTCTTTTCAAATGTAAATGCATTTTTTTTTCTGGGGCGTTGATGATTTATCAAACGTATATCTCTTTGAAATACCTGTTTTTTAAGATAATATGAGGTGATGCGGAACTGGCAGTAAAGATGGTCAGGAACATTCATTTACGGGAAAATTCCCCTATTTCCACAATTTAAGGCCTACTGTCAATTGGTTTGAGAAAATGTGCGGGAAAACACTGAAGATGAGCTGTTGGTCTCTGCTCCCTTGTGGCCAAGGACCTTTGTTGCATGTCATCCCCCATTTATCTCTTCCCTCGTCCCCAATTCTCTACTGCTGACTATCGAATAAAGACAAATATCCCCCCAAAGTGAACTTTTCTTCCTCTATGTTAAAAGGCTTTAATATTACAAGAGCCTTATAATAACATCTCATAAACCTTCTTAACAATTTACTGCGGCGCACAGAAAAAAACACCTAACAAACTCTCATTGGGTTAAAGACCGCTCCTGTCTTCACCATGCGTCTTCATTTAGTCGACCACTGCAAGGATTGACCTCTGTCATGTTATTACACCATCTGATGCCATCGGCAGCTGACGCTCATAAAATCCAACCAAAGCATGCCAGCCATGCCATCACTGCCCTTTGTAGATGTCTCAACACTCCCTCGAATATATACTCACTCTGGACGATGTCCCACGAATGCCTCGCTTCGATCGAGTCAAAAGGAGAATGAGAGTGACAGGTAAATAAAGTCCAGTCTAATTGGAGGTTATTCCTGCATCACAGTTCTGTTACAGCCCGGGGAACTTGCGTCGCTCTACAAGCCTGAGAGAAACCCACTGACCTTGAGGTGTCACTGGAAAGCAAAATAAAGATCTGAAAAGGGCGGAGACTTTATGTAAGCAGAAAGCTTTAAGTTACCACACCAAAAATAACTTCATATTCCGGCATTTAGAACAGGTGTGTGACCTGGAATTTAAACCTCATTTTGAGTGCGAGCCATCCCACAAAAATCCTTTGGGTCAACGAAATCAACGCCCCATTCACGTCACGTCTGTGGAGCAGCGCCACGTAGCATATCTTACTGAAAGCAATGCTCAGTTTCTAAATTAAAGCTGCTATAATCAATGTTGTCGTGTCAACAATGGATCAAATTGTACAGCTCAGCGGTATATTTTAGCAGCTTTTTGCGAATTTGTCAGTCACATAATTGTATTTCGTGTTTTTAATGGTTAGTTTTTTATTTTATTGACACAAAAGGATAAAACATTTGGGTCCAAACAACATACAAAAATAACCATATATATATATATATATATATAATAAACCAATTAATAAAGATCTGCAATACAGGAGCTTACTGACATTCTACTTATTCAATTATTCTTGATCTGTGTTACTTTTTTGCAGTGAAAGTAAAACAGGATCTCGTTTTTATTGCAACTTCCTTGTGTCATCACTCTATTTCTGTCTCAGTATATTTAGGCGTATATAGTGTTTGTGATTTTTCACGCGTCATTTTGTGTTTTGTAGATGCTCATAGTAAGTTTTTTCAGAGTGACTTCTGTAAAGTTACTCTTTGCTATATGCATCTGTGTTTGTTGTTCTAAATTCCCCTGCATGGGATCAATAAAGTTTATCTTAATCACTATGATAAAGCTTTATGTTTTACTGAAAATCAGACTCAAGAGCAGTATTTTCCTGTTTTCTTGTGTAATTTTGAAGTTAAATGTAAGTATTTCACCTATTCAACAATAGAAACAGCTACATGAAGTCAAAGGATTGCCATTTAACACCACATTTCCACAGCATTTGACAGCCTGTGTGAAAATCTAAATAGGGCTTTGTGATGTTATCAACCCTTGTCTAACCTGTGCTTACCAGTCTAACCTGTCTTTAATGACATGCTGGTTTTCTTTTTTAATGCTTTTACTACTATTTAACTACCACTGTGCCCTTTATTCTTTCCTCCAGGAGGCTTAATTGTATATCATTTCAAACAACGGTTCTCTATTCAAACTACCTCTTTAAGGATACGCATGGGGATGTTCTTGTGCTTTTCGGTTTTTGTTTGCTGAACTGTAATGTGGGGCCCCTGCTGCTTCTCACCTCTATTGTAATGCGGGCCAGGTTTATAATCCACTCCTTGGCCCGGGCCACTTCACACCTCGATGAACACTGTGGACTCCCGCTGAGTTTGGAAGGGACTCAATGACCACCTCTTTACAGGACATTCTCACATAAACACCAAAGACCTACACACCTGCTACCAAACCAAATAACTCCCCCGTTTCTCCGCGCGGGTTCTGCCGTCCCACCTCTTTGTCTCGCAGGTGCCCGCTCCGCGAGTCAAAAGGTGAGCAAATAGAGAAACGGGGACAAGTCATAGCTAACCATTAGTCAGAGAAGCGATGTCAACAAAACTTTGACCTCAGAGGTCACCGCTGGAAGAATGTGGACTTAATGACCATCAGGGGAAAGATAAATATTCTAGACAGCATGAAACAGACGGAAGGTGGGGCAAGGATTTCTGTAATGAGTTAGTAGGAGGTGGGGGGGGGGGGGGGGGGACCTGTAAGTTCAAAGCATACCACGTCCACCGTTGGCACAGCAAGCTTTTCAGGGTGGGGACTTTGGTAAGTAGGGTGGGATGCTTGGACAGGAGTGGGAGTCATCAGAGCTTTTATAACACGTTATCCCTCATGAAAGGGCAGCCGCTAAAAATAAGTCAAAATGGTTCAACCTCAAAATGTCTTCAGGGAAGAATAAAGTCATTCGTTAAGGTTTTTAAACATGACAAACCACATTTTATGCAACATCAGATCACTTGTGTTATAAATCCTCTTGTGGACAGAGACAGAACTGCAACCACTGGAACCAATACAAATGCTGCTTAACTACTTAAATTATTGATAATTAATTAACTTTTACTTAACATTTTGTTTTTAGGAGTTTTACAAATACTCTTACATCATCAGTATAGGATACTATACTTCCTCCACCGCTGCACTTATTGCTCGACGATTACAACAATATGCATGTTCAGTTCATGTTCAAGTTTTTAGTTTTTAGTCATTCCAGCTATAACAGAAATAAAGTTTCTCTCAGGACCTCGGTATAAAATCAACAACACATCAGACAAAGCATAACTGTGCAGTCTGATATTGCTTGAATGCTTTCCATTCTATCATCACGTTATACACCCACGACGATGACAGGATGACTAGAATAACAGTGAATCATATTATTAGCTCCTTTGCTGCCATAACATATCTGATACTTCTCCCTCAACACCTCGGACTCCCTGGACAAGAGACATTCTGCGTGCCTCAAAGCCACCCGTGTGCCCCGAGTTTATGTTTCTAAATGCTGGCACAGCTCAATGCAGGGTGGTGGCACCCAGCGAGGGCACAAGTAGAGGAGGAGGGGGGGGGGGTGTGAAGGTGAGGATTTAGGAGTTTCGGGGCAAGAGGGGTCTCAAAACGTCTTGTGTTAATGATCAGAGCCCATAGCGAACAGGGAAACCATTGTATCTGCTGAAGCTTACCAGTGCTGAGCCTGCGCCTGCTACTGTCTGAATGCATACAAATCCGGGCTTGACGGGCACCTGTTGTGGATTCTTGCCCTTGACACTGCTCCGGTCTGCTGGATGGTGGGTGTTGTTTGGTCTCGTTCTGACCCAGACTTGAACTCCCTCACAGCTGTCACTGCTCCACACAGCTATTCCAAACTCCTCTGGCACAGAAAAATAGTACTGGATGCTTCAAGGAGGGAAAGGAATGACTGAGTGACTTAAAGATGACGCTCTAAAAAGCAATGCATTTTACATTTTGCATGAAGATGACCCATGAAGAGTACATCTCTTACTCTTAAGTGTTTCCATTTCATGCTACTTTCTTAATTACTTAAGACAGCTGTAGTTACTGCTTACTCTGCAGAGTTACTTTTACTCACAAACCACATCATACCATCAGTTAAAGGTGCATTACACGAGATTGGAAGCATTTTCATTGCCTCTCAACGGCTCTCATTATGGCAACGGCTGAGACGGCGGCTTGCAGGCTTACAGTGGTAACAGCTATAATCATCTATATCTTTACCTTGCAAATTGAGCTACAACATTTAATTGCTGTTTACACATTGCTTACACATGCAATTCAACAATATGGTATATGATAATAGATACAAAGGGCATTATGGTAATGATACTAACCTACTTTCCCTTCAATAAGATACAAATGTAGGACATCAACTTGTAATGTATTACTTTTACACTATCAAATCGCGACTTTAATTTAAGTGAAGGATTTGAACACTTGTAGGATACTTGTGTCTTCATACACTCAGAGATTTCAGTTGTAGGCTACATCACAGCTGGTGGTTCTGTTGCAATGAGGCTAGACATGTAAACAAAAGGGAGCCTTGCCTGCCAAATTTCAAAGTACAGCCTCCAATGACTTGTATTCATACAAGAATATTCCCAGAACAAAAACAAAACTTCACAGTATTTAACTCCAGGTTTAGTATCAATCTGGAACTTGATTGGCAATAAAAAAAGAAAACTGCATAGGAAAGACTGCACACCATATAAGTTCATCATAGAGAATTTGATTTTGCTTTCCTCATTTTCTTTATTTAATATTTATTTTATTTAATGTCTGCTTTGGATACCTTATGTCTTACCCTGTATTCTTGCTGTAAATTCTGTTCCCTGAATAAAGATGTATGAAAACATTTGTGACACACTCACATACACACTCACACACATTTATTGTTATTTCCAATCCATCCATTTAATTATTTATGAATCTACCTAGTATAAAGGCAAGTAAGGATTTTACAGTCGAATTACAAGTCCTTTCCTTTTTTGTTTAGCTTGTAGCGCCATCTGCTGCTCAGGTCGTATAGTTACATCACTATAACGCCAAAAAACAGTTAAGTGAAGACGCCAGAAAATAGGGACAACGTTGTCTAAGGTAAGCTATAAACTAAAGACCAAAATTCAAATGAAATGCACACAAAGTGTCGTATTCTTTCAAGGCGGGTTTAAATTAGTATGTAAAGTAATTATTGTGTTTATTAAAGTCGTTCTTTCTAACTAAAAACTTAAGTTACACGACGTATTTTTGCTACAAGCAAGGTTTGAAAATCCCCCCGGTCCAAAGCTACTGCGACACTCACAAAAACTGCCACAAAATATAATTTTTTGTAACTTTTTTTTTTTCTTGCAGGGGAAGGTACGAGGCAGTCAGCCGCCATATTCCCAGTTTATGAGGTCCATGAAATAAGGAAGTGGGCCCACCTCAAGGCAGACTCGCATAGGTGAGGGAGTGGCCACCTGCTCAGTGTGAGAGTCGAACTGTCAGGCCCGGACTGTCCGCGAGGAATAACACCTTCTGTCAACCTTTTATTCTTAGAGGAATCAAACCAGCACCAGGTAAGACGCACCACTAATAGACGTTTATTCCAGCGGAGGGATTTACAACTTCTGCTGTGGAGCGGTATTAACAACTAACAGTGCTATGTGCCCACATTCATAGCGGTTAACGACATAAACATATAGACCTGCATGCATACCTTTTCCATGACCCTAAACCTTCAGGTTGCTTGTGGCTGTAAACATGTTTTTTCTTTAAAAAGAAATATGTTCATCTTTGGTGGGACCATGCAATATGTCAAACCTGCCTTTGAAGCTTTTATAATTGCATTTTGTCCAAGGTAATGCTATTTATTACAATGGGTTAATGTGAAGAACTAGCTGCCATTTTCTCCCATAGAGAGAGAGAGAGGGAAAGAGAGAGGGAGAGAGAGAGAGAGATCTCCATGTTCCTTATCAAAGCAAGTCTGTGCAGGTGAAGAAGCAGCCAGCCACATTCCAGTGCCTGGGGTCATGACGGTGCAGTGAGCAGACCCTCAGCACAACACTGTTTAGAGAGCAGGCCTGTCTGCTGAGTACCTGCCTGTGTTGACAAGCGCCGATACCAGGAAACCAGGCTTCACTCTACCTGCTGCTCTCACTCTGTCTTCATAGGTCCACACTGTTTAATTCAGGGCTTTGTCGATATGTGTAACGGTTATGCAAGCGTCAGGTTTTTTATCTCCAAAACACCCTTTCTTTCTATCCCCTTTTCTCAGATTATCTGATACAAAAACAAACAAACCGTTGGATAGGTATACAATGGATATTAATTCAGTCAGGTGAGCAAGTCATGACAGATTCTGGTAAAGGCAGTGTGTCTTCCATAGTTTACTTCTAGAGACACAGCAGAGAGACACTTAAAGGATGGACCTGTGTAGGAACTACAGCCCAACCCATACTGAATTATTGGATATAAAAAAGAATCCAATAACAATATCTGCCTACAGTACTCATAAACAAGCAATCTTTGAGTTCAGATCCCTTTGATTTTTTTTTTTGTTTAAAATTGTGAACAAGATGCAAACTGACAAGTCAGCTTGTCATTGTTCTCTGGTGGACTAATTTAAAGTAATACTCTTGAAGATGTTCGTTTAAATAAATGGCTGTGGCGACATTCCTGGGTGAAGTTTTCCATCAGCCGGGGGAGGGGGGGGGGAGCTACCGCATGAATCGCTCTTCAACAAACTTGTGTGTGAAGTTGCGAACTGTTTTTTTTTTATCTGCTGCTGTGGCGAGTAAACGGTTACTGTGGCCGAACAAACAAAGAGAAAGAGTGATGACGACAGATGTGGAAATTAAAAAAATAAGTGCAAATGTCACACAGGCTGAACAGATTGGATATCTGGGAAGTGCGATCCAAAAAAACACACACATCTGTTAGTACAGGTGTTGTTAACTCAAACCTTGTTTCATTATTTTTCTAGTTTTAATTGTTTAGTCTTTAAAAAAATTTGGAAAATAGTGAAGAATTGACATCACTCTATCTTAAAAGTGACATCTATGAAATGTCTTGTTTTGTATGAGCAAAGGTCCAACACCTGAAGATATTCAGTTTACATTGTTTTACATAACAAAAAAACGTAAAATCCTCACTACAGAGCTATGAGATGTTTGGCATTTTTTGCTTAAAAACTACTTCAATAATGATTTGACTATAAAAATAGCTGCAGAATATTCTTCCTTTGATCCGCTATTAACCGAGACATTTACACCACACAGATTCATCTGCAGCGAGCTAATATCGGCCGATATGTCAGCCTGGACGATGCATTGCTCTCCCGTGCAGCCTCGTCTGTTGTATGGAGTGTTGAAAGAGTTACTTCACTCCACCTTGGCTTCAGTTTGTGGTAGAAATCTCCCTCGGGACCAGTTGTTACCATAACAACTCAAGTGCCAGCATGACAGTGTGAGAGAGAGAGAGAGAGAGAGAGAGAGAGAGAGAGAGAGAGAGACCGACAACAACACCGTG
Organism: Leptoclinus maculatus; assembly: GCA_032191485.1. NCBI lineage: Eukaryota > Metazoa > Chordata > Actinopteri > Perciformes > Stichaeidae > Leptoclinus > Leptoclinus maculatus. Next base: position 28,940,339 of record JAVDOI010000003.1, on the reverse strand, counting down.
TGGATGGAAAGTGACGCTTTTGTTCACTTAGAAAAACTAGAGAGCTGTTAAAAGACACTCACAGAAGAAAGGACTTCCTGCCCATCAGTGGCTTTAGTTCGGGGCTTTTGTTGTTGACGAGACTGTCCTCGTAGACTATTGTCCAACAATATTATCATCACTTCCGATACCTGAGTGAGCTCAGTGATGATTTCACAAGATGAAATCCAGTGAATCCGCATTAAAAACAGGAGAGCACGGTGCTTGGCTTGACAGTAAAATATTTACAAAATTATGATTTAAATCCATTAATATCTGATTTAAGAGCATTTGACGGCAACTTTCAATGCCAGACCATGACCCGTAGATATCAAACCTCTAAGAATTACACTTAAAAACGAGCCATTTATGTATTAACAGCTGAGTGTGAGCAATAACACATTAATGAAGCATCTTACTCGTACTTAAGAGCAGACATATATCTATGTTTGCCATTTTACATTTTCCTCAGACGTATATTTATTTGTGTCTAAGAATTAAAACTAGACAAAAATCGAGTCGCACACACTTGTTACCTGACATTAACCGCAGGTCAGACCAGACCAGACAACTGGTCCAAAGCTTCACCGTTCATCGCTCAGACGAGACTTTTTCTTTCTTTGTTTAAGTTTTTTTTTTTTTTTTTTACATAGCGGACAAATGTTTATGCACAGCATATTTTGCAAACCTGTCTGAACATTTGTAGCAATCTGCGATGTATATCTGTCACTAGGCTGACTCATTGTTTCTTCCACGTGAGCCAAAGGAATGTATTTGTACATCCACAGCGCCACGTACTTCAAATCCATGGATGGTTGTTTTTCACCCCCCCCGACAGGTAATCTTACACTTCACCCTCCTCAATCCCCTCTTGTCAGGCCTCCCACACCCAGGTGATGGTGCAAACATGCCGGCCACGCTGCATGCTCATCTTCTCCCTCTTTCCCTTTCTCACCAAACGCACACACACACACACACACACACACACACAAACACACCCACACAGCCCTGCTGGTGGAATTCATGGCCTCAGGCTAACAAAACACAACCTCGTCCAACAGCGGGGAACTAACACAGCTCGGCTCCCCTCGCAGCAGACTGACAGCACGGGAGCTCCATTTATGAGAAAACGCGTTATGGTCGCTTTTCTGACGGGACGCTATTGTGAGGTGGGTCACTGACAGACTGGTCTGCTCTGAGTCAACCTGCCAGCAGACGTTTGATTGACAGGGCAGAATATTAGTGTGATGACTGGAGAGACTCATGTTTTTGGGGGCTTAAGGTGAGAGCAGCTCTGGATTGGTTTCCCTGATTTCTTTATTTGATGCATCAGTTGGTTGCTGCCCTTCTCTTTGCTACATGTAAGCTGAAGTTCAATCAAAGTGTGTGCAGGCTTTCGGCTTTTTCAAGATTATTAGTTGACCATTTCCAGGTGTGTACTTGTGATTGTGTTTGTGTGTTCAGGTTTTTTATCATGTATGGTAGGCGTCCGTCATCATGTTTGTTTTAAAGCTAAGAGGTCAGAGAAGGATCTCTATGGGGGGTATTTTGTGAGGTATTCGTGTCTTAAAGAAATAGACATTTTGGAAAAATACTCATCTATTCTAAGAGTTAGATAAGGAGATTTGATACTACTCTCAATTCTGCCTGTAGGGTAAGTATGGAGCTGGAGCTAGCAGCCCGTTAGCATAGCTTAGCACAAAGACTGGAAACAAGGGGAAAACAGCTAGCCTGGCTCTGTCCAAAGGTAACTAAATAAATCCACCTAGCAGTCCCTTATAGCTAACAAGCCGGAGTGTAAAGCAGGAAGTCACTGCGCTCGGCCCAGAAATCCCCCCTTTGAACGTATTAAACAAACAATACAGCATGTTAGATTTTGAGCTTCAGAGGTGCTAGTAGGCAGATACAGATGAGGAATGAGTCCTAAAACCTTCCGGTTCCGGTGTCTCAAAGTCATTGTCAATGTTTTTTTCATGCTTTTTTTTTTTTATGCCTGAAATAAGGTCTATGGTTAACACAAGCTTAAGATCCATAATGTCATCATGGTGAAAACTAGTCGGCCTTTAGCTTAGTGGTGCTAACGCGAAGTCACACAACAAACGTTTTACTTTGCATTTACGCTCGAAAAATCATAAAAGTGGTGTTCATTTGTGAAGGTTATGCTGAACATCGTCATAATGTTTCGCACAGTGCTTATTTTCTGCAATAATACAAAAATCCCATTGGCTTTTTGTAGAGGGGAACCAATGCGATGCCAACTTCTGGGTTGGTCCTACACAAATACATAAACCCTGCAGCACTCTATTGTTACCGTTAGGCAGAGCTGGCTGTTTCCGGGTCTATATGCTCTAGCTTAATATTAAACAGACGGATATGATATTAAATTCTTCATCTTGACGGTGATAAAGCGAGTACTTCTCAAAATGTCAAATGATTCCTTCAAGAAGGGCAGATGAGCTATACTTCCCTGCAACACTGAGATGTTTTTTCCACCTCAGATTCCTGCAAGTAGGACAAATCAACACAGGTTGCATAAGAAGTTACTACACGAGTCGGTTAGTCATCATGCTGTTTGGTTTCGGACAGATTTAGGCGTTGTTTCGCTTTACGACACCGTCTGTAGACGGGTAGTTTTAACTTTAAACACTGCATATAACATTTTTTGGAGTTTTCTTTGTGGATGAAGATGATACAAAGCTCCACACTGTCACCATTTTTCTTTATGAATCACTCAAGCCCTCACTTGCAATCACGGTCAGGAAGGAATGTAATCAGCGGATCTCAGAATCAAACGCTGTGAGTCATGGACACCACATGGCACAAGATCACAGCATGAATGTGAATTGTAGCGTGACTGTAGTACTATGATGAAGCAAGTCACAGAACAGGGTGTACTCTTTTGTTAAAGAGAAAAACCAGCACCTTAAACAGATTTTACTCTTCCTTGTTTCTAATTTGTGTACTTCAGGGTTGAAGATTGCAACCAGTTCAGGACCCCTAACCCGCTTCACGACTCATTTTAAATCTTAATTTAAGTTTTCTTTCCGTTGTCTGTCTAAAGGTTGACGGTATGATGGTGCCGACCCACTCGTGAGAATGTACGAGGTGATGTCCGGTGACACCCTGTCCTGGAAGGTGCCCAGTCCAAGACAAAGCGTCGAAGAGTCCAGCTCCGAATCGCAATTCACTGGAGAAGGAGGGCCAGTCAAGATCCTCAAAGTGTGCTTCTGCACCAACAACAACGTGGGCAAGAACTTCAAGCTGGTGAAATGTGACGGCTCCTGGCAAATTAGGGTGAGAGTAATCCAAAAACAAACACGGGGAAGGGAGGTTTAACGTGTCAGAAGACTGTGATGAAGATGGGAATCGTGTTTATCTGAGATACTTTAGATTACAAATGTAAGATAGAAGGTGTTTTAATTGGCCCTTCCTTTATCAGTGACAGGCAAAAATCTCATCATTCTTTTTTACTTTTACAGCTAATTTGTTCGCCCTGGCATGAAAAGATAAAGAAAGTGTCAACCACATAGTGCAATTAAAAGAAAGGATCACTAGAAATTCATGATATTTAAAAAAATATCCTCGTTCGGTCTCCTTCAGGCTATCATTCGTTCGATTCTGATCTGTGGTCGATTGGGGCCGAACATCGAACACGCAGGATGCTACGGCCTCCTGCTGAAGCACCTGAAGTCAGAAGAACTTCACTGGCTGCATCCAGATATGACTGTTGGGGAGGTGGAGCAACGCTACGAGAGCCTTCACGTGGAAGCTGAGTGGAGGTACGGATTGATTACACCGGGACGTTTTGTGTTATCTGTTCTGCAGTGTTTTGATTTTAAAGTTTGGCTTTTGATAAACTTGGTGTTTTCTTTTCCAATGCAGGTATGACCTTCGTATCAGATACGTTCCCGTCAATTTCTTGGAAAAATTCAAAGATGACAGATCTACGTTAGTGTTTTTTTACCAACAGGTAACAAGCTTCAGTGTATTTTATTTTGTAACTTGGTGTCAATAAGAGGTGGTGTTTTCACACCGCGTTGTAATGACGCTTTCCTTCACTGGTTTTGTGTTGATAAAGTTTGATTTTCGGTTGGTGGCACTCAGGTATACACAGATATATTGTATCTAACTAAAGAAGGTCATCAGTACACAGGAAAGTCTGTCATCACCACCTTTCAGCATTAAGTAGTATATGAAATATGAAATACATGCTGTTGGCCAGTATTGTCAGTATAAAAACGGCCTGTGATGGGATGGGGGGCAAATAAAATTAAACCTTTGAGAATCTTTACTTTTCCACCATATTTAAATGATTTTTACAATAGTGTAATAGTTTGGTATTGTTGTAGTATTTGCTGGTATAACGGATTTCTCTTTGATTTTGCGGCAGGTGCGTAGTGATTACATGCAGCATCATGCCTCTAAGGTCAGCGATGGGATGGCGCTGCAGCTCGGTTGTTTGGAGATCAGGTGAGTCGCGGCACTTCTCTCATTCTTTTGCTCTCAACACTTTTAATTGAATCTGTTTTATTAAATGCGGCGATAACACAGATTTTGATGGAGTTGGTTAAAGTTTAGATGATGTCCAGATTATGAAGCAGCTTGTAGTTTAGGATGATGAACATTTGGTTGTGTAGAATGTATTAGTCGCTGAGATGTTTTCTTGTTTCAGGAGGTTCTACAAAGACATGAATGCAAAAGGTCTGGAGAAGAAGTCCAACTTTGAGCTGCTAGAGTGAGTTTTATTCGTTTGATAACTTCACTTATTACTCTGCATGGAGTGACCGTGAGCCTTGAATTCATGAAACCCTTTTAAAGCCCCACTAGATAATGTTTTTCTTTATGTATTCAAAGAGGACATTAAGAACATGATGTATTAATCTGGTAGCAATATATATTTGTTTCATTTTTATTCTTACTGTTTTTCTGAATTTTCCTTTACAAATGAAGAAAAGAGGTGGGCCTGGACCTCTTCTTTCCTCAACAGCTGATTAACAGCATGAAGGTGAACTATCCTAACTACAAAACCACAAATGTATTTTCTGTATTTACTCCTGGGTGCTCAATCAGACCTTTTATCAGAGTGTACATATAAGAATATATATATTTTTTTTATTCCCCTGCTTGTGATCCAGTCAAGGCAGCTACGGAAGCTGATCCAGGTCCAGTTTCAACAGTACTCAACACTCAAGGAGGACGACTGCATGAACAAGTTTTTCGAGACCCTCAAAGAGTTCAACAGCTACGATGAAGAGGTTTTCCCATGTGAACTAGTGGTGAGCAGCCCCCCCCCCCCCTACATCCTGTGGTCGTCATCAGGAGCTCCATATCCTAATCTGCTCTTGTTCACATTAATATTACAAACATTTAACCACGCTCACTTGTCAACAGCAAGGCTGGAGTCTAGCAGTGGAGCTGGTCATCGGTGGGAGGGGGATTCGCCAACGCACACAGAAGAATTCAGCGGTAAGCACCGTGAAGATTTAGGTATTCTATATCATATATTACATTGGTTTGTGTTGTATATCAAATCTATCTAGCTTAGCAGCAGGATTTTCACGGCTCCGCGCCGGCTCCGTGGCCCGGAGGCATTAATGTTGTCGGGTCGTCCGTCCATCCGTCCGGTCCATTCTTGTGATTGCATTATCTCAGGGGCGGCTTGATAGAATTCCTTCAAATTTGGCACAAGCGTCCTCTTGCACTCGAGGATGAACTGATTAGATCAAAGGTTGCAAAACCTCACACAACTGTTTTTTTGGGGCCATAACTTAAGAATTCATGCGCTAATTAGGAAACGGGGGGGGGGGGGAAACAGCAAGCCTTGCTCTGTCCAAAGGAAACAAAATCCACTTACCAGAACCTCTAAAGCTCACTAATTAACAGTGAGCTCCCGAAGTCGACACGCTGGTTGCTAACTGGCTGCTCTGAAAGTTGTATAAATTAAATAGTGGTAGTTGTGTTAATTTATTCCTGCTGGATTCTGTCCAGTCTAGACATAAGACACTTGTCTCTTGCCATCAGTGGATGCTACGCCACTATAGTGTGTCTAACACAGCTTGTAAAATGTAAACAGTCCCAGCATAATGCATTCCTCTCTTTTGTGCCTCAGCCGGTTTTTCTAGCCGACTTCAAACAGATCAAGAAAATACAATGCTTAGCTCAGAGCGATGGGAAGGCTCTCTTAGACCTCAACATAGAGGGGGCCAGACAAGTGAGTACCACAACACTATCTACCTATTATCTATTATTACTTTGTACAGTTAAGATACAGAATAGCTAAACTAATTAAATACATTTACTGTTGAAAGTGTCTGCACAGGACATTTGACCCGCGCTTACGTCGCCCCCCTTTTTGTCTTGTTTCTGATAGCGGCTGTCGATCAATGTGGCCACAGTCCCTATGGCAGAGAACATGATGGACCTTATCGATGGCTACTGCCGCTTGGAAAATCACACGGACGATACCGTTATCTACCGAGCAAATAAAGGTGTGTACGACTCAGACACTTCCCCTGTTGCAACATCGCCGTGGTTGAAGCAATATATGTTGTTTTAAACTATGGAGCATCGTTGGATGCCTTAGAAGCGTTCTGAAATATTGTATTGTATTGTATAAACTTAATTGGAATTATCTTAACTCATTTCTGTCCTAGATGCCAATGTGCAGAGTGCCCTACCTGAGATTCCCACAGAGTGAGTGGATGTTTGGCTGTTTTTAAAACTTTGGATGATTTGTGCCGTCTCTCGGCCTCGGTGTAGCTGCAGAGCTCAAGCTGGCTGTAGTAATTCCTTTTGGTTGTAATAAGAAATGAAAAGTTAGAGTTATTGATGAGAGAGGCTGTTTTATTGAATCATTCTGTCAGCGCTCTGAGGAGCAATAAGTTTAAAATTTACGAGCGGGGCTTTCTCCCATTCTGTGTTTTCTCTGGAGCAGAAGAGACACCAGCTCGATCAGACACAGTATGGGTGAGCTGACAGCTTTCATCATTTTACACAACCTCTGTGTATAATGCAATATATAGCACCTCCGTTATGTCATTATCTTACGGAGACAAGTAGATGCATATTGATCTTTCTTTTGTGTTTTCAGGGTCGGATATCTATTGTGAGATTCTCGATGAAAGGCCGAGATCAGGTCCGTTCAAAGTTTGTGTTCATGTTTTTGCAGAATGATTAGCGTGTGAACTGACTTTTGAACTTCCAATACATTTAAATCTCTTTCTGTAGTTGTTAAGTACGGGATCGACCGAAGTGACATTGTTCTGGGCCGAATCCTTGGTTCGGGTTTTTTTGGGGAAGTCTACGATGGAGTTTACAAAAAAGATGTAAGTGCATCTCCCTCGTTGAATTATATCAAAACTAACAGCAAAAAAGGATAAAAAAAACTATATAACTGTCTATAAACTAACAACAGACATTAATGATGGGAAGTTTGTTGGAGAAATATAAAGTAATAACATATTTGTGTTACCACGAGTCACAATCGCTGCATAAAATATGTAATTATAGAATATAAAACCTTATTATTAACTGCGTGTTGACTGGCATTACATTTGTAGTAGGGCTGCAACTAACAATTATTTTAATTATGGATTAATCTGCTGCTGCTGAAACTGCCTATCACAATTATCTAAAGCCTAAATTAAGATCTTGATCTTGGGTGTTTCTTTGGTGTTTCTTTGGTGTTTTTGCTTTAATTGATAAATTATCAAAATAGTTGCAGAATAAAGGCATGGTCATACCTGCGCGGATGCAGCTGAGGCAATATTCGTACTGAGAATTCATCAAAGTTGAAGATGCAAATTTGCTTCGCCCTCGGAAGCGAGTGTTTTTTTGCCCCTTTTGCTCCCATAGAATGGAAGTGAACGGGAGGCAAATGTTAATTTTGTGCATCGGCAACAGTCTGTTTGTGTAAATGCTTCTACTAGTTTCCATTTAGATATCCACAGCCTCACTGTGTCTTTTTCCGTTGTTGATTCAACAGAGTGGCGAGAGGGTTAATGTGGCAGTGAAGACCTGCAAAGACTGTACACCTGATGTGATGGAGAAGTTCATGAGTGAAGCAGGTAATTAGAAAAAAAGTGTCGATTATAAGGAATTAAACGTGATAACAATAACTATGACAATTACTTTGTGAACTTTGTGTGTTTGCCAGTAATTATGAAGAACCTCAATCATCAGCACATCGTCAAACTGATCGGAATCATAGAGGACGATCCTGTGTGGATCGTCATGGAGCTTTATCAGCATGGAGAGGTTCGCGGCAATCTGAATTTCATGATTTAAATTTGAATCGCACTGTATAACTGTATAAGCGCGAGTCGTAGCGTTGCGCTAGATTCATGCATCTCACCGTGACAGAAAGAAGAAGTGTGACAAATGTGCTGCGTTTGAGTGCAGAATCAGTGAATTCCTGACTTCCTCAATTGTTGACGTTGCAGCTTGGGAACTACCTATCAGAGAACCAGAACACAATGACGAATATAACTCTGGTGCTGTACAGCCTGCAGATCTGCAAGGCTCTCGTCTACCTCGCAGGGGTCAACATGGTACACAGGTGAGAGGCTCCTTTTATTGTCATCCAGGAAGTGGAGGTACGGCTGTCGTCTTTTGTTTGTGCTGTATTTATCACAGGGAACATACAGTGTGTGACTGAGGAACGATCGCATAATAATCCTCATCAATTTGTAAAAATCAACTGACAAATCTTCTGTAACGTGATGGACCCGTAATACATGCATGTAAACCCGGGTCCCCTAAAACCTTATGCAGGAAACCAAGGCCTCGTGTTAAGAGTGTAACAAACCTTTTTGTCGGGGATGATGATGATGATGACGATGTTGACAAAGTTGTCACTTCGACAACACTACGAAGTCACGGTGACCAGCTGATCCACGCTGAATTTGTATGAAGTGATAATGTCTGTGCTGAAACTCTCTCAGGCAGGATTGTATAATAAATGAGGTCCTTTGTTACTGTCATGAGAGAAGAGGCACAACCTGTAATGTCCTCTGCCCATCATGCCGAGTTACAGCATGTTCTTAAAATGTGTTATTTGCTGCACAGTGTTGATTCACAGGGATGGTGAGGAAAAGGCAAGTTGACAGTCCTGTCGGTAGATATAGTTAGTGGGAAAACAACAACAACCTAAAACAGCATCTAAATGTAAATATACGGTAATGACAAAGGAACTTGACATATTGATACTAAGACACACCTTTACAGAAAAGTTGACAGAAAAGCATGTTTCTGCAGAATGTTATCAACAGGTTTCAGGCAGCAAAGCAGACACTCTGGATTCAATCTCCTGTGAAGAAAAAACACAGACAAAGGAAATGACTTTCTGGGTGGAGAATGCAAAGATCGTGGCAGCATAGCAGTTGTCAGATTCCGGTTCAACCAGAGGAGGGGGGCCACACACTTTGCTTGTATCATCTCCATCTGTACATGAACCCTAACCTTTTCTTTCTGTGTTGTTTCGTGTCTTGTCTCAGAGACATTGCTGTGCGGAACATCTTAGTCGCCAGTCCAGACTGTGTGAAGCTCGGAGACTTCGGTCTGTCGAGATACATTGAGGACGAAGAATACTACAAAGGTAAGAGATGCGTTTCGGAAGCTGATTTGACTGTTTCACTCTCTATTCTTGGACACCTAGTTGTTTAAATTGTAATGCATAAAACACATATATCCTTGCTGGAATAGACAGTCGAGTAAAGAGGGAACATCAAACAATGGAGTTGCCACGTTTGGAAAATGCACTTTTTTTATGTCCCTGTTCGGAAATTGTAAATGTTGACCACATTATAACGACGTCTCCCATTTCTTTGCAGCGTCTGTTACTCGGTTGCCAATCAAGTGGATGGCTCCGGAATCCATCAACTTCAGACGTTTCACCACCGCCAGTGATGTCTGGATGTTTGGTGAGCTTGTGATACTAAACATCTAAATAAAATGAAGGAAGCCACCCTCACTCAAAAGGCACTGCAGGGTTTTATGAACTGATACAGAGACTCGTGTAGGCAAACAGGGATGATGGACTGAACAACCACCTTATAAACATTTGTATATAGACCATGCACAGGGTTTCCTAATTACACGACTGAGTTATAAAGTTGCTGTATCATCTGTTACCAACTGCATCTCTACCTGTCTGAACCACATTAGCACCACCTTGTGGTCCACTTCATAGCCACACTGTGCTCTGGTGCATTTCATACCAATAGATATATAAATGAAACTGTTAACAATCTAAATCTTAGATCTAGCTCCTCGTGTCTATTACTATTTTTAGATGTCAGACACAAAAATTGAATATCGGTATATTTTGACATTTGATGATTTGTTTAAACACCCTCCTCTTCTTGAGAGCGTAAGAACCTTCATGCCACTCTTTATTCATATGCCTGTTGCAGTAGTACTGCCTTATGTCCTCTCCTAAAGTAAAATATTGAACTTTTTATTCTTTATGTTTTCAAGACATAGAAAAAGTGAACCGCCATAAACAAGGTGGCAATCTGAATATATTGCTTTTCAACCAGGAAGTACACTTAGATTAAATGACACACAGTCAGGTAGATCTCAGATATTGTCTTATTGAAAAAGTATATTTTACTGTTTTAAGTATATACATTTAAATAAGTGTAAAGCACTTAAGAGTGATTCATTCTGTTAGCTTTGATTCAGCACAATGCTGAAAAAAAGGTTATTATATAATTCTGTATGGTTAATAATAATAATAATAATATGCATGTAATAATATGTTATGATAATAAAAAGGTTAATATAGTGTGTGTGTGTGGTCCTCTGTTTATTCACCATCACAATTAAATTGAGGTTTCTTAATATAGCGTTCATGGTAAACGAGCTGTTACTTGCCTCGCCGTTGGCCCTCGTGACCACAACATGCTGCTCTCTTTTGTTCCCTTTCTTCAATGCGTCACAGTCAGCGTGTGTCTAAGAACCTTCTGTTTCTCTTGTGTGTTTTGCGCTGCTCCGTAGCTGTATGTATGTGGGAGATAATGAGTTGTGGACAGCAGCCGTTCTTCTGGCTTGAGAACAGAGACGTCATCAACCAACTGGAGCAGGGAATCAGGCTGCCCAAGCCAGACAACTGCCCTCCTGCCCTCTACTCACTCATGACCCGCTGCTGGTCCTACGATCCCAGAGAGAGACCCAGCTTCACCGAGCTGGTGGTGAAGATCAGGTACTTCTTGATTCAATATTTAAAAAAAAAAAAGCTCTAATTACTCTGTGGTATCGTAGCCTTTGCAAAGATAAAGAAATGTTTTTAATTGAATGTATCAATCCGCCTACCTGCAATAACAGCCCATTAGATGTGTTTTTGTGCCTCTCTTAAGACATCATATAAAGTAACTTGTTGTCCAAAATCTGTCAGCGACGTCCACAAGATGGTGGAGGAGCAGGACGTGGAGAGGGAGAGGGACAGAGCGCGCTCCACCAAAATCTTCGACTCCAAGTTCAACTTCAACGAGCCTCCTCCCAAGGTACGGATCTCAGCCGCTGTGATTTCACACAAAAACTGCACATTATTCAAATGAAACCTGTTTTAATTTATATTTTGAATATTCACTGTAGCCTTCAAGAATGAAACCAGGGCGGTTCGGGAACACGCTCAGTATTGGTCTACACATTCAGGTACTGTAGCGCACCCGGGTAATCTCTAACCTCCAAGATGACGGGCGTTTCTAACATCTATTAAGTGATTTGTGTATCTGTGCAGCTGAACGAGGCTCTGTGTGCCAGCTCACCCGACCTGGCCAGCCCGTCTGAATACCAGTCCCCCATCGACTCCATGCACACTATCGGGTTGCCGGCCATCAGGTCCCCTCGGCGTCGCAGCATCGGGGTAAGAAACGACTCTTGCCTGCGTGTGTCAACTCTTACATTTGAAGTCACGTGTTCTAACGTTGACGAAGCCGGAGTTCATAATGAACGCATTAAGAGACCCCCAAAAAAAAAAGGGCTTTGTGTGTTGTCAATCCATTATTCTCCTGTTGCTCCTCCACCGACTACAGGAGGGCGAGTTTTTCCGAGTGGAAGCAAACAGCAGGGAGGAAGCCACGCGCCTGTGGCAGAAGGAGAGACAGAACATGCAGAACACTCTCCGCCGGCAAAAAGAGCAGATGATGGAGGATAAAAAGTGGCTGGAGAAGGAGGAGAGACTCCTGGTGGGAAACAGAGCATCATTAACTTTTGTCAACCCCCTCTCTGTGTCTCTGTGTCCCCCCACTCAGTTGAACGTGGCCCTGGAGGCTACGTGGAACAAGGCATCATTAAACAATACCGACCCGCTTGTCCACTCTCGACACCCTGCTAGCCTTAAATTGAATCTTCCCCTGATAACAGTTCCAAAGAGTGGGTTCATGACCATATTGTGTAAAATGAACCTGCCTGTTCTTTTGCAGGACCCCATGGGACCAGAAGACGCTGCCGGCCCAGCGGTAGGTGTACTCTGATACAAACTGTTACCAAATGCTTTTTTTGGCAATGTGTCTCACATTTCTGGGCCCAGTTTGTTTTCTTTGGCAACATATTCTTATTCCCATTAGTGAGCAAACAGTCAGCATGATGCCACACAACATGTAGTAGTTTGTGTCGTCTTCATGATATTTCAAGCGGAGTACAATGATGACAAAAACAGCCTAACAGTAGGCATTCATATTTGAGAAAATATCTTAAAATTTATTTTTTTTATCCTCAAATACACATTACTTTGACGCACTAATGGCTATAACTGGGGTGGGAAAGCTATGGCCTGCGGGCCAACTGTGGCCCGCCGATAATTTTTTTAAATGGTCCTAGATTATGGCTTGTGCATATTTCTAATAAGTTGCAGTGTTTGTACATCACTCATCCTTCTTTAAACACTAGGTTAAATTATCTCTGTCTCTTGGCCCAGAAACCAATAAATTACCATTTCTGTCTGTTCTGTTTGTTACATCTGAAGATTAGATTTACAGAGTTACATTTGCATCGTTATCTTTTAAATGGGCATTTAAGCCTTTATTTATTTACATATTCACATATAACATTTGAACTGTATTATAGTATAAACATATTGAAGGAATTTAAATTATATTCAAGGGCAGCAGATACAGAGATCCTTTTTTTAAATATGTTGAAATAGAAACTGTTCTAGTCCTCCTGAGATTCATCTTTTTCTATTCTCTTTAGTCCCCTGAAGGTGACGCAGAACATTGTAAGTGCTTGTAAAGACATTTACATTTAATTTTGAGTCATTCTGGGCACTTTCATCTCTCTCTAAACCCTCCTGACTTTCATTTCTCTCATCTTTCTGCCAATGCAGCACCTCCAGAGAAGCCCCCAAGGCTCACAGCACAGGTAATTGAATTGATTCATTTTGGGGGATTTTTAAATCTTTTTTTAGCCCACTGAAAAGACTATTTAATTGTATTAGCTTTGATTTTTAGATAAAGATAATTCATAATGACTTATGGAGTCATTTCAAGTAAAATCACCCTTCAGTTGAAAGGAAATTGATGACACCATGCATTCAAATAGGGCCCAGTGATCCTTTGTGTAAGGAAACAGGATGAATATTTGTATCATTAAAACACATTATTCCCTCCTACTAAGCCTATGCCCACAGCTGAGCTGGACCGCTCTGACGACAAGGTGTACCAATACGTCATGGACCTGGTCAAAGTTGTTGTCCAACTCAAGAACGACATCATAGAGGTTCCACCGGAAAAATACATCACCATTGTCCAGGTACGCCGGGACAAATTTCTGCTTTTCACTTCAGTTTGTTGCTACGTTAGACGCAAATTGAAGGTGCATGCCTTGTAATGGAAAACAAACTTGTTGAGTCATACAGCTGATTAATTTCTTGCATTGATCTCTGCCCCCGCAGTCTGTCGGGATGGCTTTACGAGATCTGATTCGCAGTGTGGATGACATACTGCCCACCTTACACGAGTCTATCAGGACTGAGGTACAGTATATTTTCTGCAGCCTGTTTGCCATCTTTTCTCATCTCCTTCCTGTCTTTATTGATTTTTTTTTCTCCCAAGCCGTTCCTGCTGTTTGCCCCCCGAAACAAAAAGTGACAGAACTCCTCTTCAAACACAAAGCAGCAAAGAGGAAATTACCATTTTGTGCTAACCACTCTGGCTGAGGACGCCCCAAAAATCCATAGTTTTCACATTAGAGCAGTTTGAACAAAGCCATGTTTATTAATTCATCAAAAAGAGTACAGATATTTTTCATTTTACGAATTTCTTGCTTACCTGAAAAAAACAATGTACGTAAAGGACCATATGTATGCAAAATGTATGGACAAAATAACAAGAACAGTTGACAGTATAATGCAGTTGAGTTGAATTAACACATCCCTGTAGGAATTTCAACCAAAACGTGCATAAGCTTCACAAAGGTAGCGCCCTATTTATTTGCATCACAACATATTGTACAGGTGTGTTTATAGGCCTTTTATGCAGCAGGCATTTTTGAATTGTCATAGTAGGGAAAGCACAGGTGTTACTAATGACATTAACGACGGCTCTGTTATATTCAAGTGTCCCAATACGCCAATACGCCGCGGCAGTGAGCCAGCATGCACAATACCAGGACCCCGAAACTGGGATTCAGCAATCAGTCATTTTTATCGTTTTCACCTGTGCTTTTCCAACTGTGACACGTCCAAATGTCCTCTGTGAAAAAGGCCAACAGTGCCATCTATCACGTTTGTTTACCGTCCCCACAGATCGAGGGCACCCAGAAGCTGCTGAACAACGACATGGCGGAGCTGATCAGCAAAATGCGGCTGGCCCAGCAGAATTCCATCACCACTTTGAAGGAGGAGTGTAAGAAACAGATGCTGGCTGCAGCACACAATCTGGCTATGGACAGCAAGAACATGTTAGATGCTGTGGACCAAGCCAGAGTCAGGGCCAACTTAGCCAAGCCAGTGGCCCCCTAGTGGACTGTAAGCGCTCCCATTCAAGCTAACGATTCACATCTGTCAGTCGGAAATAACATTTGCACAAAGTTGAGCATTTTTGTTGTGATCAAACTGCTTAAATTAAGGCTTTGTCAATCCTCATCATACCTGTAAATGTGTGTTGTTAAAGCTGGGGTGCTGAAGTTTTGTCTCCCCCTTCTGGCAATGAGAGTAACATACACAAACACTGTCAGCGCTGCGTATGATGCATGCCTGCAGGTGAGCTTGCCGCATCTCCCTCCGGCTCCAGGAGTGTCTGTCCTCGCCATCGATCGTTTAGTTTTTTTTACTTAAATTCTTCCTCCACACTTTTTTTTTAATCTGGGGATTCCTTAGGATTTCCCGCCATAATATCCGTCATACTTCTAACTAATGCCCCATCTTTATAGTCACTCCCAACCCTTTTTCGCTCCCTTTGGCTGGTTGATGTGAAAACACATCATCGGTGGGCCAGCGCTTGGGAAAGACCCCAAAGACACCACATCCAAAGAGTCCGGGTTTCCCTGGTGGCGATAGGCTTAATCAACATAGAACGCTGCAGGGATGATGAGTTTTTGTAGGCCAACCCCAGAACTTAGCATCTTGTTCACTCGACAAAAAAGCAATGTGATTTTTCCATTGGAAAGGTTATGATACTTACACGTTAGCTAACCTTAAGGCTACGAATGAACTACACCACGGTCGCATGGACAACTTGGAAAAAAAAGTGTATGTGCTTATCAAGGTAGTATGTATACTAACAATGATGGTCGTTTGGCATCATATTTACGATGCCTTCATTTCAGACAAACTTCATTAAATGTTGACTGTTCTCATTTGTGATTGGTTATTAATTGACTTAATTATCTGCTCAGAAATTTCATTTTCCTTGTAAATATAAAATGTGTCAAGCAAAATCGGTTTCAACAGCAGAGAAAAACAAAACAATTGCAAAATACTGTGATCCTGACCTGAGTGAAATGTTAAGATGATTAAACCAAATAGTTTGAAAGCCATTCTTTTTTATATATATACAGTAGATATCTCAAGTTTGACTATGACACATTATATTAAAATGACAAGATGAAGACGAGAACAATTTGGATAATAGATTGTCAGAAAAGAGACAAGAAAGCCTTTTGTATAATGTCCATTACTAGCACGTAAATCAAGTGATATAAAAATAAATGTCATGATGTATACTACTGTACATGCCTGTTCATTGAAACACATGTCTTGCTGAATATTTAAATCGAGATGTTCTATGTTTAGGAAGGACAACTCACCACACTCAATAGACGTTACATAGAAGAGTTTTCAAAGGTTTCAAGAGGGTATTTATTACATAGTATGGTCATTCAAAAAATAATTGTAATCATGGCGGCGTGAGAAAGAAAACAGGTAAAAAAGGTGTCTAGTCCAGTATATGCCAATGTTGGTTAAAACCAAAGACAGGTGGAATGAGGTTTCTCCCTCAGAGTTTTTCAAGTGGTTGCAAACCTAGCACCTCATTGTGGCGGGCTGCTCTCAGCCAGCTATTGGAGCTGTTTAGCTACTGTCCATTAACAGCTAGTCCCAGTGCCATTACTGATCCCTGCATTACAAGTTAATGTAATGTACCGCTAATTAGATCACTACATTTAAAACTAGAATTCTTCAAACAACAGAGAAAAGTTATCACATTACTGTAACGCTTTATCCACCACTGACACTGGCTTCATGCTATTTAGCTAGCATGTGACGCTAACTGACATGCTGAAAGAGACGATATACTAAACACTGGCACGTTAACATATTAACATGAGTATGCATGTTGACATGCTAATGTTAGCATTTAGGTCAAACTCAACCAAAGTAACATTACAGGTGAGACCAACAAAGTGAGGCTTAGATGGATGAAAGTTGATCCAAGTGACAGTCTGAGATCCCCTAAAATGGACACTGTACAGAGGACAGACCCTTTTTGATGTTTTCCCCGCTAGTTATAAGGATCTAAAATTAGCACACACAAAAAACGCGCTAACGCAGCAAATTACATACTTTTTTCACATTCCGAGTCTTGGAGAGTTCAGCTACATTTTGAATGTCGAAACTTCACTAACTAGTGGTGGTTATGGATTTTTCTCACACCTTCTCACGTGAGCTAGATCATGCCAGCTAGCCAAGGGGGTAGGAAGAGGCCAATGGTCCCAAGCAGGCACACAATAATGAACATCCACAGGAAGATGCGGTCAATCACCATTGCGACATACTTCCAATCCTCTTTCACCTGTGTGGAATTACGAGCAACAGAAAGAGAAAAATTAGAGAAAAAGTTGCACATGGAATTCTTATTGTGATGTCCAAAATCTTAAACTGGACTTCACATTCACTGAGCTCAAGGAGATACTATATTTGTATTAGTGCTATTACAAAGTGCATCTTCGGCACACAGTACATTGAAACATTATCCATGTATTGTAAGGACGTGTTTGCTGCGACAGAGAGATATAAAGGACAGGTGCCTTTTTAAGTGTCGTTCTGATATTAGAAGAAGTAGTATTTCATTGATACTCACGCTGAAGTCGGCATCCTCAGCCCTTAGATGGTCTGCAATGTAGTGCACCCCTTCCAGAGCGCGTATAACACTTGGTGAAAGCAGGAATGTTGAGTCTGATACTGTGTTATCAGCTTTAGTGGTCCTCTGAGTGGGATTGACTCTGGCCCCTATTGAAAGTCTCTTTGTCCCTGCAGGCCCCTCCTGTTGGTTCTGTGGGTTTTTCTGTTGCGGTGGAGGGGTCGCCCCTGGAGGTCTGGGCGAAGGAGGGCGAAAGGAGAAGTACGACGTCAGCGTTCCCAGCTCTAACTCCTCATAAGAGCTCCTGTCGGGGTCCTCTGACGTGGTCCCATCTCTTAACCAGGTCGCCGAGGTGCTGAGGCAGTTGCTGGATTTGAACCCAGTTATCCGTCCCTGCCGGCGCACCAGCGCCGCTTCCTGCTGCATCAGCAACAGCCTGCGACGCCGGCCATTTGGCGCAGGCCGCCGCATGAACAGCCAGCGTGGGATCAGGTTCAGGAACACGGTGTGGACCCAGCGGGGCATCTTGTGAGTGCTGGGGGAGCGATGGTGCACGTTGAGCACGAAGACCGTGATGACGATGGAGAGGGTGACGAAGATCATGGTGAAGAGGAGGTACTCGCCGATGAGCGGGATGACGAGGGACGTGGACGGTATGATCTCGGTGATGAGGAGAAGGAAAACGGTGAGGGACAGCAGCACGGAGATGCACAGGGTGATCTTCTCACCGCAGTCCGAGGGTAGATAGAAAACCAGAACCGTGAGGCAGGAGATCAGCAAACAGGGGATGATGAGGTTGATGGTGTAAAACAAGGGAAGCCTTCGAATGATGAAGAAGTAGGTGATGTCCGGGTAGATCTCATGGCAGCAGTCGTATTTCTTTGTATTGTATGTCCCCACGGCGTTGACGATGGCCCATTCGCCGCTCTCCCAGTAGTTGTTCAGGTCCACTGTGTTTTCCGTTTGCTCCAGGTCGATCTTGGCCTTGTCGTACGTCCAGGAGCCAAATTTCATTTTACAGCTCTGTTGATCGAAGGGGAAGAAGGTGACGTCGATGCTGCAGGAGCTCTTGTAAATGGCAGGAGGGACCCAGCGGACTTTGCCAGTGTGGAATAGGTGAGCTTTCGTCATATGGGTCACGGCAAACTCTCCATCAGCGCTGGGAAAGCAGAGACCTCAATTTTTAAATATCTGGGAACTTAAGGCTGAAATAGTAGATAAACCTGCTTCCAACTACTCCCTTGTGCTGAGAAAAGGATCTTTTCTCACTTTAGAAACTATGCAGTGTAAAAGCATTGATTCCCCAATAATAATCGTCTCCAGTAATCTCCCCTCCATTCATCGCTTTAATGCTGATAACAGCTTCTGCTGACAAACGTTATGATGAGTCGTTATCGTTCCATCAGTTTCACACCTTTTTAAAAAAAATTTAATTTACAGATTGTGATCACACCGGCTCGATGGAGCAGAACTCCATCATCAACGCGCTCGGTTTAATCTCCTTGAGGTGGAATTAGGAGAAGGGAGAGCTTTCTCAAAATCTATTTCACACTGTAGCAATTACACCTATGAAGGTTGACAGCGTCAACACGCATGAACAGCGATGCACAATACAAAATGTTCAATATAAATTGGGACAGGAACAACTGTTCATGCTATATCTTAACTTGATGGTGTTGAAATATTACCAGAGGAGCAGAATGTTTTATTATCACTAGATGGCGCCATTTTCATACCATACACCATCCAGTAAAGAGGCGTCAGTTTGAACCAATATATTATGAGTGTAGCTGTTACTCCGTATGAGCATCCACTGTTGCGTGTCATGAAAAGTGGCTGGCTTGAACCGATGATGAAGCCAATTAAATAACGTGCTTATGTGGAGTAGAGCTGCATAAATTTGTCAATTTACCTGCTAAGCTGATTGACAGGAAATTAATCAGCAACTATTTGAATAATCAACTTATCATTGAAGCAACAGAAATGCAAAAAAAAGTCTCTGGTTAAAGCTGCTCAGTTGTGAATATATTATGGATTTCTTTATCCTTTATGACAGTAAACTCTGGGTTTAATAACAAGTCAACTCTGGGAGATTGTGATTGCCATTGATTACGGTTTTCCGATATTCTTTAGACCAAACATTGAATCCGTTAATTAAGAGAATAATTGACACATTAAACAATAATAAACATAACTTCATAATAATTGCAGGCCTAATGGTGAGGTTATTTTTTTACCGTCGTGTTAGTCTCTTATCACACTTACTTGTTGTAGAGGACAATGTCTGGGACCCATAGGAGCTCTGATGGCACTCTTATGGACGTCACGTTGTCATAGTCGGATGGTTTCCAGCGCAGTTTGTAGTCATTCCACTCCTGAGAGACACAAACGACATGTTTTGAAGCGGGCTATGATCCTCGATTGTCGTTCAATTCCTCATAAATGTTGTCAAGTGAGCACCGTAGATGTAGGTTTTCATATTCTTAACGTTTTAAATCACCAGATCCCCTCTGAGGAAAAAAATGAAAATAATCTTAATAATAAATCAATACTGACACATTTTTCTGACCTGTTTAAGCCACACGTTGGTTGTCATCATTTGGTTCTTCTCATCCTAGCAGACAGAGAGAGAGAGAGAGAGAGAGAGAGAGAGAGAGAGAGATACAGTAGAGACTGAGTTACGTCTGTCAACTAAGGCCAGAGGAATATATGAGAGAGAGGTTCCTGGAGGTTTGTCAAAGGAGACCCAAATATAGCTTGCAGCAACTTTACTTCAATAACTTGATGGATGTGAAGTGTTCTGTAACAGTTTTTCTCTGGCAGGGCAGAGGGTGCATAAAGTTTGTTATTGCTGCTGTATTTTAAAATGCCAAAGTCGCAGTGCTCCCTAATATAGGGAATATTAAACACACTAATTAAAGCTCTCGGGATACATTACTGCACTTACACTGCATTGGATGTATACAAATCTGCAACTTTAGTAAACCAAACACATTTTATTCCAAAGAGAATAAAATCTTTGGTTCACATTAAAAGCAGCTCGCACGTCACCAAATATAGCTTGTGTTTAAATATCGCCTCCGTTATTGTTTTCATGCGCTGTACGAATTGGACAGACATGCGTGACGACTCACCACATCAATGAGCTGTGCGATGGACAGTCCAAACTTGACAATGACGACGTCGGAGATGTTCGGCACGGGTCTCGACCACTTGTTGTAACCAGCAAACAACTTCTTGAAGAGCTCATCCTCGGCGTGCGAGTGGCTCTTCTCGTGACAAAGAACTGCAGATACATTTAAATAATCTGAAACTGTTAAATCTGACTGGTGTTAGTGCAAATATCCTTTACAAATGTTGACATCAAGGTCATTTTGACAGTAATAATATGTGACAAGTTTTGTTCAGCAGTTAATATTTGATGGTATGATAATAAATGCATGTAAAGTGACTACTGAGGGAGACCAAAGGAGTAAATTGCACAGTATATAGGGATCATATCCATGTTCTCTCATCCGCGTCTCCTCTAATCCTCACGTAACAAACTGCAGTCAATCAGGCTGGCATGATATTGTGGCTTTTGGGAGTGAAGGTGAGAGTGTTGGAACATCTCGTGTTTCAGGCGCAGAAGTCTCCTCTAAACATCCCAGACCTTTCTTGGTAAAGTCTTATCGACTTTTCCACATCTTAGCAAGTCTTCTGATCTCTTGATCTGAGCTCCCCATGCGAGTCATCTGCTAAAAAAAAAAATCTCTCGAGGTGAGCAGGTGGCGACTGGGGAAGTTTGTCCGTCGGCAGCAACACCATTTCTGCTGCAACCTCTCTTTTTATCCCTCAAATGCTATTAATATGTACGTGTTGCTTCACAATGAAAGGTGGCTTAATCAAATTGATTAGGAATATGCAGTCTAGACAGATTTGCGTACAAGCTCAAACTGTCACTGTATTATTTTTCTGCAGAATGAATAGCATGGAAATAGACAGTAAATCCCTCCTCTTGGGGATTACAGCTTCCACCTTCATCAATGTAGTCGGAGTCAATTACACACATCATTGCTTGCTTGAGTTAAGTGGAGGTGAGCTAATTTCTCACCAGTGAAGGGTGTTTATTGTCGAGCTGTCTGCCACTCTGTGTTACAGCTGATGCATGAAACAATTAACTCAGTTTTCACTTGAGGCAGAGGGTGATGATAACATGTTTACATTTGTGTATTCCCTTATCGCTACTGGGTTTTTTAAAACCCATATTTGATATTTAAGAGTTCGTTTTAAAACTCAGATGATCATAAAGTGTTTTTTAACATCATCAAAGCCCTCTGAGGCAAATTTGTGATTTGGGGCTATGCAAAAATAAATTGAATTAAAAAAATGTTTGATTAGCATCCCCAAAATACGTACCGAGTGGGACTTAACTTGAAAAACATTTAATTTAATTTAAAGCTACTTCAAGGAACTTTAATTTTGCGTTGATTTTGTCAGTCCCTGTGGAAAAAAGTGATAATTTTCCCTTTAGAAAACCTCTCATTCTACTCCAGCAGGGTCTGACAGTCTGCTCCTGCTCAGTCCTGGTCCTGGTTCTCTTCTAGCCTGCTGGCTGGAGGTGGAGCCGCCGGGCGCAGAGTTCTCCACCTCCTGCTGGAGCTTCCAACTGCAGGTTGCAGGTGGCTGCGAAGCCGGATCTGGGTCTCTCTGCGGCGGGATGGTTGCTGCTGGAGGCCCCCGCTGGAGCTGAAGGACTCTCTTGGTGAACCTGCCGGATTTCGTCTGATTTCTGCGCAGAATCCGGCCCCGTGGCACCGATGACAAACATTAAGAAATAGCCAATCTTCTTGCTGATATGAAGGTCATATATGAGGCATCAGTATTTAATTGAGACTGTTTCATAAGCAGTTAAAAGTTCCTCAAAGTAACTTTAAATAACCCATGTAATGGCACCACTGTTTATAAACCACCCCAGTTGGCTTTACTGTAATGGAATTTCTAGTCACCGATAGACTGACTCATGACACCACTGATTACTGCAATAAGCCATAGTGTGTAGAGTGTGTGTGTAATCAAATTATACTCATTGTTTAATGTACAGAGAATGTATCTTATCTCTCTTATCCAATATCTCATGGCAGCTTCTCTCTAGAGATGTATGTAAGGAAAGTTTAAGTAAAGTATCTTACCTCAAGAATCAATATTTAAAAAAAAAAAGAAAATCAATAGAGACGCCATTGGGTTTAGATGCCATAAACACCCACTCCCTCTGGATCTCCGTTTGACAGGGTGAGGATGTAATGCAACCTTAATGAGGTGTGCTTCCATCAAAGAGCCTAAAACGAGACCTTGGACCACCTGCATCTGGCAGCAGTCATGGTTGCCTAGCAAAGGCCACATCATCGCCTGGCCACGGGTGAGTTGTGGTTCTGATGACCACATTGACAAGTATTTACAACTCTTTAGTGTAGGATAGGCCAGTGGAGGGGTTTAAATGTTGCATGGACTTAACCTGAGGGATACATGCAAATCTGTTGACATGATTTATTGCCCATGCTAGTTCCTTAGCCCGCGGGTCTTTAAACAGAGAAAGCCTGGACAAATATGAAGTCTATGTAACAGAGCAGTCTTATCTGTGGATATCATGTGAAGTGACAATTTAGAAAACATATAATTGTTTGTAGAAAAAAAAAATAAGAAGAAAGAAAGAAAAAGGAGACATTAGACATGTATGAATTCAGAATTAATTTGCCCATGGTGCACTTGGGCTCATCCCCTGCCATCACGGACTAATTTGATTCTGGCAAACAAGCATGCACCAGAGCCTTCTTATCTGCTCTCTTGACAGTCAGGGCGACACATGTTCATCTGTCCGTGCATCTGGGGAAGGACCAGATGTGGGACTTGACAAAAAAGAAAGGCTCTTGGGTGCCAAAGATCAAAGAGGCTCCTCCTTGCCAGCAGAGACTTGAAATGAGATGACACCTCCGACATCCAGCACATCGGTCCGTGCATGTTGTACCGTGGCCAACCCCCTTGGCGAGGTGTATGAAAACACTGACCAGTTTAGATAATAAGAGTCAGCAGCTTCTCAAGCCAGAGGTGCTCTCGTGAAATTGGGCTGTCAAATATTTAATAAAGTAAAAAGATCAATTAAAAAAACCAACATGCTCTTACTTGCATTCGAGTGAAAGGGGAACTCATAAACGTCAATGTAGGAGCTCTGAATCAAATGAAGCTGCCCTGAGTTCCACTGTCAAGCTGATGGCTTTAGAGTCAAACTGAAAGTAACCTTTTTACGACTGTTGATTATTTTCTTGATTCAATTATTGTCGGTCAGTGTTCCCCAAAGCCCAAGATGACGTCCTCAGATGTCTTCTTTTTGCCCACAACTCAGAGATATTCAGTTTACTGTCACACAGGAGTAGAGGAACTAGAAAATGTTCACATTTAGGAATCTAGAATCAGAGAATTCTTACTTTTTTTTTTGAAAAATGACTCAAACTGATGAACAAAATAGTTGCAAATAGTTGTCTATTGCTGTTTTGATGAAACAAATCTGACCATTAATTCCTACTGAAAATATGACTATTACTAAGCTTTTGTAGCATATTGTGTGGAATATTTTCTCACACTGTTCTAAGGATTTGTACATTTTTTTGTCTCTCTCTGACAACTTCTAAATGTACATGGGTTAAGGATACCAAACTCTGAGATGGGAACAGAAAGAAGCTTGCTTCATTCATCTTAAGTATATAACACTATAGCTCTGTGTTATATGGCAATGATTCAATTTATATAAGAGAAAAGCATTGTGGGAGTTTTAGATAAAAGCAAGCACGCAGGTGTTGAGACTGACAGGTGAGCTTACAATTAACTACTTTTAAGCCTCGTAACTTTTTACTTATTCGACGTTTATCACTTACTATAGTGCAAATACATGTTGTGTAGCACTCTGACAGAGAGTTAGCTTATCGCTGAGGTGAAATGTGGGTTTAAACATGTTCCATGCTGTTACGTCCTCGGAGGCTTGTTAAACCTACTGCTCCTTTTATAGAAGTCGTAAACACTTAAACTTAAGAAAAGTGCTTACCTGACTGACTCAAGAGCAGCAAGTAAAGAACGGTCGTCCTCGCGGAGAACAGGTGGTCGTGTCCCATTTTGCACTCCGCTATTGAGAAGTCCCACTTCACCGGAGAGCACGGAGACGTTTCCGTCCGCTGTCAAAACGTTACCTTGAAACCGTGATTTGTGAGCGAAACCTGGCATCTTCGCAGCCGGGAGGCATATCAGGACAACTTCGCCCGGTACACGTTAGTAGAGCTGCGTTCACTTCTGTGGGCGGGGAGTGAGTATGACGATACTCTGACTGAATAACTTTCCCCTAAAGCTCCGCATTGATGTATACGTCACTCCTCGCACTATAGCTTTGCCTATACGGGATACGAGTCGTTCACCTCTTGTTTGCGCGCTCCGAAAGCCTGTCCGCGCGCCTGAGTTGGTGAGCCATCCGGTGCTGAATCAGGGAGCGGCACCGGAACACCGTATTTTACCTCTGCTGTATTTGCAGATTAAAGTACCAGATCATAATACTGCCTAACTCAGATATTAAGTAATTCGCTGACGAAAAATAGTCCTGCTTTATTGCTGTGTATGTCTTATCCAAACAATTCCACCTTTTTACGCACGGTGCCAAGATTTTACGCGTCCTTGGTGCCCCGATTTAAGTATTCGATAGCCATTACATTTTTAATTAGCTATTTTCCATGATTAGAAGCGTTGTTAGTGGCCACTCTGGAATCGGCTGGGTCCGTAAAACCGCATCATCCAGTGTGAGAAGACAGGACAGGTCTGAGTACTTCGCGTCTTTCATCTGGTTCCTATAACAGTCCCTCCTCCTTTCTCGCGCTTGCTCAATCGTGCACACACACACACACACACACACACACACACACACACACGCACGCACACTCTCTCTCTCTCTCTCTCACACACACACACACACACACACACACACACACACACACACACACACACACACACACACACACACACACACACAGTATTCACCATAAAAGTGGTAACTTGCATGTGTGGGAAATTATCGACCAACAACTCAAATTGCGTCCCGTTTTCTCAGAAAGAGTACTAGAGACTGATAGTTTATTTGTTTTTGTAAAACATTAAAGGATACGTAAATACCTGCCACGCGCAACTGAAACATCCCTGTTTCTGTGGGAGACAGCTAGAGGGCAGACTAGGTGAATGAATATGCCTTGTGAAGATTTAGTCCCCCTGAAATATTGATATGAGTAGAAGATGAAAAAGCCTGGCAACACATGCAGCAAACAAAAACAACAAATAAAACATATTTCATTATGCATTGTACAAATTCATTACACATTTTATTATTTCAAACATGAAAGCATTCCCTCTCGCGAGTCCTGGCAAGGCTAAAGTGAGAATAGCACAATGGAGCTGGATACACAACAAAAAGCACATTTCAACAATAGTTTTCTGATCCTAAGGTTTATATTCTGTGTAAAACGTCGCAAGCATTCCTTTAAACATTGTGCAGATTCAGAGGTGCTATGTTTTAAGAATGTTTTAATCAGGTTTTCATTGGTGTTTCCTTCTCATTACTTCCTTATCACAGAAATCGTCTAATTGAGAATATTGTTTCCCTCATCCACCAGTTATTGCATTCCTCCAAACAACAGATAACAATGCTTTATAACAATGCTTCATAACAATGCCGTCTTTTTTTATGTTGCAAAAACAAATTGTCCACTGGAACCCACTACTTATCCTAAAGCGTACCCTGGCCTCCATCCTCACCCTGGAGCCAGATGGTCCATCCACACCTTCTTCTGGAGAAAACTAACAGAGCCATTATGTTTGGTCTCTGACGGCCAATCTAGTCTGATCCATAAACACTCAACTTGGCTCAAACCTGCACCACATACTGTTACCACATGCGACCTCACCCAATTCCACGAGTAGTGCCTGGATGGAAAGTAATATTTCATAGGGGTTATACCGTAAGTTTCTTTTACCCAAAACAAAATGTTTTTGCTGTGTCAATCATTCATTCTCTTAACTTTCTCTTCAACTTATACAGTTGATGTAATGCCTGACCATGACTCATTGTTGATACCGAACATGCTCGACCAAGTTGGAGGATGACAAAAGAGCAGCAAACATTCTTTTCCCAACACCTCTTTAGCGATGCATTTTGGCAATGTCTTTCAGCTGCTTGTTGAACGAAGCGTGCAGGGCCTGCGAGGAGATCTCCAGCCTGTTGGCGATGTCCGCTGCAAGGCGGCGCATCTCTTCAAAGGCCAACGACTCTTCTCTGATTCTGCTCCAGACAGGCGGACAATCCAGGGTCACCGGGTGGAGGTGGAGGGACGGTAAAGGAAGGAGCGATCAGATGTGGAGAGAGACGGAGTAAGTGAAATAGAAGCTGAGGACGTTAAATACATTATAAGGGGGGGGGGGGGTAATGCATATGGTTGCTGTTAATGCTGGTTACGTAATGGAAAAGCTTGTGTAAAGAGGAAAGACATATAGCAAATATAAAGCAAAGCACGACGGGAGAGAAAAAGACATATTCAAAAATTGTCAATTTAGAGGTGCACCATACCTATAATAATATCTGCATGTGTAGACATGAATGCTCTTTAGTATTCATGTCGCAAACACAAACCTTGATACCAATCTAGACTGCAAGCAGAGACACAATGCAGGAGCCTTGCGACGCGATATTAATGCTTTGGCTCATTTCTTTTGATTGACGTGCGTTATGGAAGGCCGGATGAAACGGCAGTCATCAACACAGTCGTCTGTGCTTTAATAAAAGGCCAGAGATAGCCTGTCTCTGCCGTCAGTCGAACGCAGGTGTTCGCTCACAATTTCTCCAATCTCTGTTCCCAACATTTAGAAACCAAGAACAGATCTTTTGTTAGCTGCTCCCTTTACGTTCCAACCTTGACCTTTTTATGAAACTCAGCACATTCACATTCTACCAAAACGTCTCGAAAAACAGATTCATTACACTCACTTCTGCATTCCGCCGTTCAACACTTCCCCTTCCAGCTGCTTTTCCAGATCCTCCTCAGCTTTCTCTACAGCTTCATGGCAACTCTTGTTGTCCTCGGCGATGCCAATGACATTTTCCTGAATCACATCTTCGTAGCTCTGGTCTCCCAGCTCCGCCCCCACAAACTGCACCAGGTTCTCCATCACTGCCTTGTTGCCATGCTGGATGGCCTGCAGATAGGCCAGCTCCTCTCTCCGGGCCTTCAGCCTTCGAGCCGAAGCGGCGCTCGTGCTGAAGTGGACCGAGCACTCGTCCGGCCGAGGCTCGTACTGCAGCGTCGGCGAGGAAGCTGCCGGTGTGATCCGGTCCTGATGGTGTCCCATCCTCACAGGCTCATCACCGACGGCCTGAGACGTGTCGTTGGCGGCCATTATCGCTGAGTAGATGTCAAAGCCTGAACCCCAATCTCCACTTTGGCAGAACGTTGGGGTTGCCATGGATACCCAGGCCAAGACGAAGGGCGTCCAACACCACCACATGGTAACCTGCAAAAAGAGGAGGAGGAGGTGAGTGACTGTGAATAACTTCTGTGAACTTGATTAAGAGGTAAAAGACGCGCCTGAGAGGAGTTGTCGCACATTTTAGGAAATGTGCTGATTGGCTTGCTTGTTGAGAATGAGATGAAAAGATTGACGACACGCTCATTTCTTAACGGTAAATGCAAGATTACAACCAGCAGCGATAATATACACCAGTATAAAGAACAGTAACTTTTATACTGCACCAATTATTAATTACCAAATAAGTCACGACGCCAAGATAAATACATTTATATTCATGTTTAAAGACATCTTTTAAAAAAAATCTATTTCTCTGCAGAACTTTGGAGCACTGAGGGAATATTAAGTGTGCACCCTCATTTGTCCACTATCACCTCTTTTAAATCAAAGCTTCTCCACTCGGCCTCCTCAGTAATCAGAGATAAACATTTACATTTTTTACTGAACTGTGAATCCAAATATCCACCGGCTGTTTATTCGGGAACATGAGCACACAGCTAAAAGTCTAATCTAAAGTGTATCCATTGTACTTTCTGCATCGCCATGTTTTAAACCGCTTTATGCCAAAAGAAAAGTTCTCTGGTGGCCTTAAAGCACATGTGTCAAACTCAAGGCCCGCCACGTCATTTTATGTGGCCCGCGAAGGCATATTTCCACCAGCAAAAAAAAAAAATTAATACAAAAAAATGTATTAAAAAAAAATTAAAAGTCATAATTATGATATATATTTTTATTATCAAGTCTAATTTTTCATTTGTTTTTTTTGCTGCTGAAATGGGCTTCCATATAAAAGGCATATGCTTGTCTTAAAATTAAACTCTATGCTGCTTCATCGTGTACGCTACAGTGACCATAAACTACATCTCCCACAATGCATGTTGAGTTTTTGACCCGCGAAATGACGGACTGCGGCCGCTAGTAGCGTTAGCGTTAACTAAATCGGGTTTCCAACGAATTATTGAGTTGAAAATGTTTGAAAAATAATCCCAACATGTCTAAGAAGAGGAACATTGATACAGAGGGAAGGACATTTAATGAAAGATGGGAAAGCGAATATATGTTTGTTCTTCAAGGAGAGAAACCGGTCTGTATGCTATGCTATGAAGCAGTGTCGGTGATGAAATAATACAATTTACGTCGGCATTTTGATACCAAACACGGAGCCAAGTATGCTACATTTAGCCTCCGAGAAAAACATCAACTTGTCCAAAAATGCAAAGGCAGACTCCAATCACAGCAGAACATATTCACAGAAGCTACAGACACAAATGATGCCGCTGTGAAAGCTTTATTGTGGCTGAAGAAACCGCCCGAGCTTCCAAGTCCTTTTCAGAGGGTGAAGGAGTGTATGATCAGGGTCTGTGAGCAGGTGAGCCCCGACCAGGTACAGGCTTTTACAAATGTCACTTTGTCAAGGAACACCATCGCAGACCGAGTTAAGGAACTAAGCAGGCAATCTGACAACACAGCTAGCCGAGGAGTCGAGCAGCTACGTGGCTGTTTGGTTGATGAAAGCACAGACAACACGGACACAGCGCAACTGTCCATGTTTGTAAGCGGCTGAAGGCAGACTTGACTGTCAGCGAGGAGCTCTTGGATGTAGCTGCCCTCCATGGAACGACGACGGGGAGGGACATTAGTGATGCAGTGGAGAGGTCCGTGAGTAAAACTGAATTTATGTTATAATAACAGAGAAATGTGCATATCATTTTACATTTATATAAATGCATTTACAATATGTTTACACTTGAATAAACAATAATTAAATGCAGAGAGAGTTGTTTAACAATACGTTAGGAGTGGTTACATTTATACAGTCTTACATTTACAACCGGCCCTTTGAGGGCGACCATGATGCTGATGTGGCCCGGGGTGAAAATGAGTTTGACACCCCTGCCTTAAAGTCTAAACCACACTGAGGCGACTTAACTCTGACCTTTCAGGACCGTAAGACATTTATTCTATGCATTTCGCAGTCGACATTCCTTCCGTCACACGGTACCCTTCAGCATTATAGAAATGACTTATATTTAATGTTTAATGTTGTAGTGGCTCTCTGAATGTCACACTAAAAAAGGCGGTTGCAGCCTCGTTGTACTGGCGCTCATGCGACCGTGTAGTTCGTGTAAAGCCTACGTTTTTTTTTTTTACTTCTGTCATTTGCATTTCAAGTCATAAAAGTGTTATATTCTGCAATAATCTGAAATTCAGTGGAAAAATCCCATGTGCCACTCTGTTACCAGAGTAATGTACACGCCATATTAATTAAATATTTAATACTTTTTTGGGAAATTTGTATCTCGTTGAATACTTAAAGTTGAAATTGACTTTAAATCCCGCTGAATGTATAGCATTGATGTATTATCTTTGTAAACCATCACTACCTGAAATAATGTGGTTTGAAAACCGGTTTGTCAACCTGGGTCGGTGAAATTGAGACAGCAAAAATTCAAGATGCAAAATTTGAACTTTGACATGGAGACTATGAAAGATCGATCAGACTTCAGTCCGATCAGGTTGCGTCCTGTCCATGAAGAAGAATCCTCTGTAGCTCAGATGTTGAATTTAGTGCCTGAATTTCACTGATTCAATTTAAGAAACTTGCTTTTCAAGAGAAAGAAAATGTATTTATTCATGCTTTTTTCCCACAGTTTTCTAACACCAGAGCTGTAAACATCAGCATTTAGTTCTGCTGCTTGTGGTATGATTAAATACTGTAGATGGCCTCATACTCTGTGGTTTGGCCGTGGATGAACAGATGCAGTAGAGTTGTGTTAAAGCAAGGCCTGTAAAAGCTGACAAACCCTTTTTTTTACAGCTGTGCTTGTGTTGCTTTTGGTAACTAGTGGCTGTCTGGGGATTTGTCATAAAATCTATTCACCTCGTAAATCCTCACAACTTATCAGAGCACAGTGAGGAAGCTGCTTTTTTTACAAAATGTCAAACATCAGTTGTGACTTTATCACAAATGGATTTAGTTTTTCTCAAACTGTTTGCCACTCAGCATGTGTAATAGTCAGACAGCAACGGTGTCATTTTTACCATTTTGCAGAGCGTCATTCATTTTCTCTCTTGTGCATCTGGAAATATATTTAAAAAAACAAACCCGGCCTGTGAGGTAGCGGCTTTGCAGAGCTGTTGGAGGACATTTGGTTTCAGTTGCAGTCTACTTTGAGACTCTAATTATAACTTCTCATTGCTGGAACGAAAATGTGAGTCTAGTTGTTGATTTGCACCTTTTTGCCACGTTTTTGTCGAGAAACGCAGAGTGAGTGCCCAGTCACGCTCGCTCCAACGGACACCGTAAAATTGTCTGTTTATTTTAAGATGAGTTGGGCTGTGGCCCGAACCCATAAAGCAACCAACTGTTGGCCGTTCTCTCTGCCTCCCTCTGTTTCTGATTACCTTCGACCTCACATGTGTCACAGCAGCTGTAAGAACAGTAGTAAACAGAAATATCCAAAACCACTACAGACTGAGAGGCAGAGGCACAATCCAGCAGCGTTGCATCATGACGTTGGAGTAATGCATTTGCTCATTTCCTTTGATTGACGTGTCCATTGTAAGTGACGGGCTGATGTAATCAACTGGAATAAAACAGATTTAACAAGTTATTTCCAGAGGAGAACGCACGTCACGAGGAATGATTGAGGTTGGTTATTTGGACAGTTTGAATATTTCAGGTATTATTCACGCCATGAGCATTTACAAACACCTTTTGTATTACAATAGATATCTGCTGCTTCACTGCGACTAGTCATTCTCCGTCCTTAAACCCACCACTCATATATATGTGAACCCTCAAGTGTGCAAATCTTGTCATAAAATGAGTGAGAGCAGTACAGCATGTCCAAAGGTTCTTTATTCCTCTGAACTTTCACTGCTCTTGTTGAGATGTGTATATATATAAATCAAAACCACATGGCACAGAGTGACAGGCTATTCAGCCTAATGACAGAATGAAGCCAATGGAAATATAATTCATCCTAAAATATCGCTTTATGGTATCTGTGTTCAATTACCGTCCCAGCAGTAAAAGGCAAAGGACATTTAGTGACATTATTGGGTTTGTACAAAGGCCGGGCTAACTAGAAGCACACATGCTCGTCTCTGTCACAGGTTGGCAGGAGCAGCGGCCTTTGTCTTTGGAAAATATCTGCACAATTTCCACTCCTGGCGTCTTATGGTTCAGTTGAAACAGTGTTTGCGTTTCGACACTCCGTGGCCTGTGGTGACCTTTGTGGCTCTGCTGTGAAGGAACTGTCTTTTTGGAGTGGCTTTTATAGGCTGACTATTCTTTTGGCTTAAAATAGCAGAAGCTCGCCTGCAGAGGGAAAGAAGTTCATTAGTATCCTTCACTTGTGTTTAATTGTCAAAGAGAAGCACCTTGTTTAGTGGTTCTTGTGACAGCAGTTTAGTGATTATTGATTCATTGATTTACTATTATAATTTGAATACATTTTTTCCACTTTTGATGTTAATTAATTGAATACCCGGAACAACTTAGCCAGTTTGCACACTGATGCTACTGTAGTGTAGGCTGCACAAAGACATTAAAATATGCAATCCTTGAAGAAATCAGGATTAATTTCCCCCCCTTGTTTTGAGTAAATTAATCAGGACTACTGAGATTACTTTCTCGATTATTGGTTTGGTCCAAAAAATGTCAGAAAAAAATGTATCTAGAACTAAAATCTATTCAATTAATGATCAGAAAAGCAGCAAATTTACACGATTCAGAAGCTGGAACCAGGGGATGTTTGACATAATTGCATGGTTTTGATATATTTACCAATGAAATATCTGTTTTCCAGCCCTTCAGTTGTCACAGTGCATCTTGAAATCACTAGCAACATCCCTTAGCTGCGGGTCAGAGCTAATCCGATTGTTTGTGATGCAGCTGCAGCTCAACCCTGTGGCCCCCTCTTGTCAAAGCCTGAGCAGGTATGTTTCACAGGTGTCACAACACTCAACCGCTTCAATGTTATGACAACTGGATCTTTGGCAAAGAGCCAATACAACATAGAGAGGTGATGTACATTTCAATGATGGTTTGCACATACACACACAAAAGCACATATACATACATATATGTCGACAGAACATGAATACCATCTGACATAGAAAATATTCTTCTCGTCACTTCTCAACCATCCATGTCCTAAACAGTATTCTACAACCAAACACTAACTTATTTATCCGTATAAGATACTCATAGGTGTCCTATGAAATTAGCAGTTGTTTTTAAGTTGAAGTTATGTTTCTCTCCTTTTACCAGTGGTGTCAGCGCCAGGTGAGAAAAGCCCAAGCTTCCCATTAAACACAAGAACTAAAGTTTTATGAATCCAAAAACCAAACTTACCAAAACTCTCAGCTAAATCCTGCCACCTCCACTTCCTCAGTCCACTCACAGGATTCAAAAGGCTCAGGACTACCATTCACAGGCTCAGAGAACAAATACTCACTTCGTTTCCTTCTTCATGTCAGGGACAAAAAATGCAGACACACACACACACACAATTAGGGTTTGGCTGGAGAGCGTGGTCGTCTGTGTGCCCCTGACTGCTGCTGGGAGGGGAAGGTAGGGGAGGGGGATGTTTGTAGAAAAGGCTGAAACTGAATGATTTCTTTCTTTGCAGTGGAAAGAGGGGTTGGCAAAAGGAGGGGCAAAGAGGGGGAGTAATGTACTTCACATCTGTGGGCTCTGGCGGGGGACAGAGGAAGCTCGAGGGTTCCATGGTATAGGGGGAAATGGGTTTTATGACCGTGCTGTATATGCATTTCTTATTTATTCTAGGTATTGTCCCATTAGATATGTCAGAAGTATTTTCAAATGTGAAATATAACACCAAGCTTTCTTCCAGCAGATATTATGACCTCCAAACCAAGACAATCTGCAATGGTGACAGATTAATAACGCACTGAGTTGAGTTGGCAGGGTTGATAAAGCTCCGATAATGTGGGTTTCTTTCATGAAATGTATTCTTAAAAGGACACTGAGTTCTTGAGAGGGGGTGTAGTTCTCCCCTCTTATCTAACTGGTGAAACTTAATTTAGAACATTTCTTTAATACTAAATGAAAAATGACTAATGATACGAAAAACCGATCAGTTTTGCGTTTTAATTCCTTAACCAATTTGTCATTAAGGTATTTTATTGAAGTTACACATGTAATTAGTGTTTTACGGTTGAAGCAAGGCCGAGGAGCTTTTATCCCATTAACACTTATTAAAGGGTAATGTTGTGCCCTTCTATCTGTAATTTACCTGACGACCATTCTGCCATTATCTCTATAAACAGATATCGACATATGACAGCAGAATCTATAGGACACGTCTTTGGCATCGCAAGTGTTCTGGTTTCAGCTTGTGGTCCGTTTGTAGTATTTGTATTTGTTTGGTTAGTATTGACCGATCACCTTTGAGCAGGCTTTGGCTGCATGCAGGTAAACCGTCTGTGTGGAGAGCAAAAGATGAATTGGCCAAAATGCACCAATGTAACTATATAGTTACAAAGTGCAAGAATTATAAAAACACAAATTATAAAGCACTGAACTTTGAAAAAAACCAACATATTCTGAGTTTTTGCGAAACTGTCAACAACAACCTTCCTCTGGTGATACGGTTGCTGATCTTTTGTTTGTAATATTGATGAAGTGTGTCTTTGACTGGCTCCATCAATGAAAGCTGCTTCCACCGTCTATCAATGCATCCCAGCTGCACAACACAATACAAAAGACAACGCTCGCTATTCAGAATAAAATGGAGATGGAACCGTTTAACTCCTCTAGTGACCGAGCTGTGTTTGTTTTGTTGACAATGTTATATAGGCAGAGTGCTTTTTAACGCCAGGTATAAATGGGATATTTTTCTTTTCTCCCCCACCCTGCACAGATGTTCTTGTCTCTTCAATGCAGGATAAAAGACAGCTAAAAAAAGATAATTCACATGTTTCTGGAATAGTGCCACAGGCAGGTGCAGTTTGCTGACAAGAAAAGAAAGAAGAAGACATTCAATTCTTATTCTTGGAGGTACAAATTAATGACAGAGCTGCTGATGGCTGGTCTCACCAGAGGCTGAATTTTAAAAGGGCGTGGAAGAGATCTATGATTTTTATCGACCTCTAATCGGCAACCAAGACACAACAACATTGACGGATCTCTGGCATGTTTAACTAAGAAGAGGATTAAACACATTTAGGTCGGATATCCGATAGAGATACCAGATACAGGATTGTGTCATCACTGGCTGGCTGTTGTGTTGAAAGTACATATTTACCTTTTTGGGTTTCCCTTTTAGGATGCTTTAATAGGTTCAGGTTACTTTTATTTGTACCCGTAGGTATAGACTTGGTTTGCAATAGAGGGCGAGGCATCCATCTCGACACACATTACAATCAACACAGACAACAAGACAAACATGATAAAAGCACACAAGGCTACAAATCAGTAAATCACTAAATAAAATAAACAAGTACACAAACGGTGCTTCTATAGCGTCTGTGCACTGTTGCTATGATTTGTTCACCTGAGTGATGGCTGCTGGAACAAAGCTGTTCTTATACCGCTTTGTTCTGCACCGTGGGACCATATACCTCCGTCTAGAAGGAAGAAGCTGAAACTCCCTGTGCAAAGGGTGGGAGTCGTCCTTTAAAATGGAGCCGGTTATCCGTTAAGGACTCTGGGTTAAGCTGTGACTCACCAATCAGCCTGCTAGACCATTTCACAATTTGATACAGAGAGTTTCTGTTCTTTAAAGAGAGGTTACCAAACAAGATAAAATCGATTCAATAAAAGCACGATCAAATAAGGTCATCATGGTTTTGTCAATGTGGAAATAGGAGTTTCCTCAAACAAAACAAACGCTGGTGCCCCTTTTTGCACACGGCTACACAGTTTGCTTCAAAGTTCAGTTTTGAGTCGATAATTGTCCCGAGATATTTGTAAGATTGTACACATTCCACTGTCTGACCCTTAATGGATATGAGTTCACGTGTGTGGGCTCGTCTTCTAAAATCAATTGTCATGTCTTTGGTTTTAGATATGTTTGATTGAAGATAGGACTCCTCACACCACTTCACAAAGTCGTCGATGTCTCATTGTCCTGGAGCCGACCAACAATAACAGAGTCATCTGCATACTTTAAGGTGGTCCTATTTTCATAGCTGCTCTGACACATATTTGTGTAGAGGATGAATAATAGGGGCGAAAGGCACACATCCTTGTGGGGGAGCCAGTGGAGGAGCAAACTTGGTCAGACAGAGTTCCATTTACTCTCACTCTTTGTGTCCTTTTAGTTAAAAAGTCAAGAATCCAGCCCACAAGATTGTGACTTAAGTCAAATTGTTCTAGAAGCCTACTGGTTAAAATATGGGGTTGAATTGTGTTAAAAGCGGAGGAGAAATCAACAAATAGAAAGTCTAACATGAGATCCATTTCCCTCCAAGTGGTTAAAAAGTAAATTAAACAAAGTGACCGAGGCATCTTCTACTCCTCTGTGTGGCCTATAAGAAAACTGCATGGGATCAAGTGCTTGCTCAGTTTTCCTTCAAATTTCTGACCTTACCAGTTTTTCCAAAAGTTTTCATTAAAATTGATGTGAGAGCAACTGGTCTAAAATCATTTAGACTTTTGGGGCAACTAGATTTGGGGACAGGGACTACCACAGCATCCTTCCAGACCTGAGGTACATGCTGTGCCTGTAAAGACTTTACAGGCACATTAAAAATGTAGTGGAATACAGGACTCAGTTCTTTTGCACAATAACCATGAATCGCCCTTTAATGTATAGCTTTGAATTAGGATATGATATTAAACAATCATTTTATCCTCACCTCACGTTGTATTTAGGTCACACATGCTGCCCTCATATTGCAGCCAGATGGTCTTTGTCAACCATCACAGAGTTAAAAGCCCTCAACCATGTTTAGACATGCATGTAGCATGTCCAAGATGCTCCATTTTACTCAGGAAGGAAGGTGCCATATGGGAGCTGTTTTTCATCCTCAATGTAAGCACTG
This sequence comes from Leptoclinus maculatus, assembly GCA_032191485.1. Lineage (NCBI taxonomy): Eukaryota > Metazoa > Chordata > Actinopteri > Perciformes > Stichaeidae > Leptoclinus > Leptoclinus maculatus. Next base: position 28,903,200 of record JAVDOI010000003.1, on the reverse strand, counting down.
TGGCCCAACTGACTACAACGTCCTTGACTTCTGCAAAGAATGTTACATGAAGCAGCAGTTTCCATTAAGTCCGTAGGAAAAATGTTTTAGAGATATCTGTTTGAATTCTACAACAGGTTATAACTATCCTGTCCTTCATAGCTGAGTATTTCGTTGGAAGGGAGATGGATTATTGAACTAAATGTCCTTTAAAACCTCAAAGGGATTATGCTGTTCGGAGACATATAGGACTTGTATAGTGCGGCACGTTCTGATGATTAAAGCTGAATAATTTTCAAAGAATTCTGTTGATATTCAAGAAATTCATGTTCAATATACTCTAATATAATTTATAAATATTTGTAACAACACTGTCTACTATACCGTCTTTGATTTTAGATGAAAGCAAAAATTTTAATTCACACGGCGTTCCACTGGAGCGTTTGCAAAATACATAGTAGATTAGACTGTGACCGTGAATGTATTGACCAAGAAACTGTTTCAGCGTTTTCTAATTGATCAGCACCTTCTGTACCCCGAGGGCTGTTATTGACCAGGGCCAAGGACTCTGTGCTCTCTGCAGCCACTTATCCACAGCAGTGCATAAGCAATGAGTGCCACAGTGCGCTGGGGCTGATAAACTCTGCTAATCCACTCTGGGAGCCCAACATAGTCCAGGCTTCTTCTCTTAGTGCCCAGAACCAGTGTGCTCTGCCACTTTGTCCATGTTCCTTTATTAATGCTCAGATTAGGGAGCCTCGGGAGTAACGTTGCAGGGATTTGTGCTAATGTTCTTTTTTTTTAAATCTATAACATGTCGAAATGTGTGCAACAATTAATAAATCTGACACTGGAAATGTCCTGTGAAATGTATCGGGCTGTTGCTAGTGGATATTGTTTAACGGTGATATACTGTTTATTTTAGAGCCCTGACACACCAGACTGACCTCAAATAACAAGCACCAACAACGACCCGAAGAAACGTTGCAATTGAATGCACCCCCCAAAAGCAGCCGACATACATAACACTCTGCATGAAAGGAAATACATTATGCAACTAAGCAAAACATGTATCCAAAAATCAAAAAAGGAAACAAAACAAACTGTCCTACGACGACAAACTGTCTTGTAGGTTCGGAATATGAATTGAGTATATGTCTGATGAAAAGTTGCAGGCGGTCTACAGATGTTCTTGTCTCTTCACTGCAGAATAAAAGCCAAGCAAAACGGCAAGAAAAGATAGTGCACGTGTCTGGAATAGTGCCACAGGCAGCTGGGTTCACCGATAAGAAGAAAAAAAGATATTCAATTCTTATTCTCGGAGGTACAAATTCATGACAGCTGCTGATGGCTGCCAATAATCCAGATCAGCAACGATTTGAATGATTCATGAAACCTACTGCAGAACAATGTATTATAAATATGGGCGTGCAAGAGATCTATGAATTCATTCGACCTCTAGGCAACCAAGACACAACGACATTGACAGGTCTCTGATATGTTTGACTTTTCTAAGAAGAGGATTAAACACATTTAAGTCGGCTATCACACATTCCATATTAAGTCGGATATCGGATATCTGACTTAAATTTATTTGGATATGCCTATATCGGATATCCAAATAAATTTGGATATATTGAATAAGGATATGATATTAAACAATCATTTTATTTTCCATTTGGCTTGACCCGGATATAGGACTAATCAGGGTTATTTTTTTCAACCCTTATGGATTCCAAAAAATGCAAAAAAACACACCAAGCCTTTTAGAAAATGCTTCTTATGCGATAACAAATAAAAGTACAAACAACAGCAGTGTAGAATAACAGTATCCTTCAAAATGAATGCCTTTAATTGAACCGAAAGACACGTGTTGCAGCTCTATCTCAGCCGAGAACGGAGAGATGTCTGGCTGAGTCGTTGTCACTGTTGCTTATGTCGGGGTGTAATCCATGATGGCTTGCAGCCGGGCACTGATGAAGAGGCGGCGCCTAATGCACGGAGACAGCAGCCTCAAAACGCTGCTGTCTCACCAACATGACTTTGAGGTATCCCTACACTCGCACACACACACACACAGAGAGGATTGTGTGCAACGTCCACATGAGGCATAAAAACAACACTCTGATCATACATTATTCAACCAGTGGATATTTCTAGCTGGAAACAAAATACAATTTTACTCAAACATATGCCTCTAAATCAGGTTTCCCCGTAGATTGTTTTGTAATTCTGACTGGCGTCTGTCTACAACAGCTGATTGACTCCCTAAAGCCACACAGTTCCACTGCCTTGCCTTGATTACATCTTGTGCAGCCAGCATCAGGCTGTTGTAAAACAACAAAACAAACTTTTTGTGTTTTTGTATTTTACACAGATTTTCAGTGTCTGCAGTGAAATCCTTGAGATGCTCCAAACTTGTGATCTCAAACTAAATCGTTGATCATTATGCATATTACGCACATTTGTGACTTAGAAAAAGAGATTGGACATGTAGTATTTTAAAAAAAAACAACATTTATATTCGAGCTGCTGTATGATTACATTGCACATCCTGAACAAAAATATGAGTTTGCTCTTTCGAGAAGTTGGCCAGGACTCTGCTGATGCTGCATTACCAAATTGTCAGTATGTTACTGTACGGCAAGAGCAGTGCTTTCAAAGGCACACGATGAGCGAGTGATTGGCTGTGATTGATGTCAGCCCCGAGCACACCCACTGCTACTGTGTGATACTGGTCCCTTCTAATCCCACCCCATTACCAAAAGGGCCACGGGTCACAAAGATACCAAAAGTACTATCAAGCCCTCTGCAAAACTGCACACTTGACCGCACTTAATGCGGCACATCTTGTTCCCCCAAAAAAAACAGAACCCTTAACCCTCAAATGGCGTTTAAGTGGAAACTGCAAGGATATAAGCTGCATCCGTGTTGCAGCTGAAGGGCTCTGCACAAGCTGTCTGGGCTTTGTTAAGTGTTTCACAACAGATGCCAAAAAACGCAGACCTCCATCCAGACCCTGTCATATAAGTCAAGCAGCAGAAAATGAGACAGCCCGAGGATATTGTGAACACTGATCAATCAGACTGACACTGATTTGGACCAATGGAAACACAAAGTGTCTGCACGTATCAAAGGCAGTGTTCTTTTACATCCCGGTTTTCTTAGCTCATAGGTTGAATGTAATTAAATATCCCTGGCTAAATAAGAGATACTGGTTAGAAGGCAAGTCGGAATGTAATCAGGCTAACATAATTAGCCATGTTTGTATGCTTCCTGGAGACCACAAGGACAAAATAGATGACTGCATAATGGAAGCCATCGCTCGACTCTGTCATCTTACAGTTATATCACCACTTACCCGAAAGGCTACAAAACAATATTACACTTAAATTCGATACAAAATATGAATGTTGTAATATGAAGTAACAATGTCATTGGAAGATATTAAGCTTGTTTCCATATACTATAACATACACATATATACACTTCAAACTGTAACATGTTGCTCTTAATCCAGACAACTTTGCACATTTTTAAAGTGCTGTTGACTACTGCAATATAAGCTTGGATGTCTTCCACAGTGTTGCTCACTAGTCATTAAATTCAAGGTGCTGCTGACTCCTTGCTCACTATTTTCCTGTGGTTCTTTCTTTGAGTCATGTGGCTAAGGAGAGACATGTTGTTCCAGCAGGAGGGGAACACACTGCTGGAGAGAAGCCAGAAGAAGCTTTGATCACCTCCACAAGACTGAGAGTGTAAAGTCAATGGGGTATCGGATGTTACAGATTACTAGTTTCAAAAGAACTATTTCATGTCAGTAAATCTTAAGTGGGTCTGGTCCAAATTATCGTGGTCTCAGTCTCAGTGTCTGCCGCTAAGCAGTGTGTTAAACCATTAGCGGTTAGCCATACACATCGTCCATAACTATAAAAGCGAGTCGCTGAGCAGCTGCAGAGAGGTACGCAGCAGTGTGTGCCCCCCCCCCCCCCCCCCCCCCCGTCAGACATGCACTCAGCTGTATTATCACTAGCGGCCCCTACAGGCTGGGGGCCCCGTTAGGATTAGTGAGTGAGGAGTTAGCTGACAGTCGGTGGCAGTATAAAACAAATAAATGTGTTTAGAGAAAGCGTGAGCCACCACTACCACAAGAAGGTCCCTGAGCACGTAGCTATAATTGGGCAACCGAAATATTATGCAGTTTGCTGCAGCAGAATGTGAGATCAGCTGTGGACACTCACTCACTGACGCATTCACGTATGCACACACACACACACACACACACACACACACACACACACACACACACACACACACAAAGGACACAAAGGACATTGAGTACTAGTGAAAGTGGAGAAGGCTAGAAGTTTTTTTTTCAGCTTGAATTTTGATCATATTCATACTGTCCAGCTGTGGAGAAATGCAGGCGAGGCGGGTCCAGTTCACTACTATTACTGTTTTGATGTTCAGTAACAGCATCACTACCACTGCTGCCTGAAAGCACGATGGAAAATAGCAAATGTTATCAAAGGAGTTGGACACCATAACAATTAACATGTAATGCATTTTTTTTAAATATGGCCTGAAAGATTACCATGCAGTCGGATGAACAGCACTCTGACACAATTTCAACAAAAATCAATCATCACAAAGGCAGCATTGTGTTGGATTGCCTTTGATTATACAGATGATCATGCTGTGTCCACCTCGTGCACAGTATGGGATGTCTTTATGTGCCCGTTGCTGAAGGTTTTAGTTGGACTTCCTGTTATGGAATTAGTAGCTGTTCATGTAAATGCATAGCTTGCATGTTTTGCTAATTTAAAAGTAGTTGTGACAGCAATGGTTAGAGGAGTGGTGATAAAAAGGCTTTCTCTGCTGGAATACTTATGTGTCTGGTATTGAAAGCTGGCACCAGGTGGTTTTGCTAGCCAGTGGTGTAGTTTGGATTCATTATAACTTTATTTGTATATCCGTCATCCACATCATCTTATTTTATTTCATTTCTTTATGTATAAGAACAATGCACATTTATCAACATTTCTGTAACTGTGCCAGTGTTGACCAGCCTGCTCATTTAAAAAAAAAATGTTAAACCCAAAAGGTGGAGAAGAATTATGAAGCCAAAATGACAAGCAAACGCAACAAAATGCACAAGACACATGCACAAAATATGCAAAGCAACGGGAAGGAACAAAACATTGTCGCAACAGTACAATGACAACTTCCACTATTCAGCACAAGCAGCCATGCAAAGCATTATAAAGCAATATAACACAAGCAATACTTTTATTAACAACATATTGCACACATTAGCCATGCACTGCCATAAGACAAAGATAAGAACAATGTTAACAAACTATAAGCATGTTTGTTTAGTTGGGCTCTGCCACTGCTAGAAGTTTTGCGCTTGTTTTAAAAGCTTCCACAAGTTAAACAGTGACAGATGAGCTTTTTTACTGAAAACCTTGTTTGTCTTCATTGTGCACACCCTCTATCCCACCCACTGGCAGAGGTTTAGTGCACAGTGCTGCTGTCAGACCTATTCACATTGTTTGCTTGATGTGATAGTGTCAGTAATACAGGCCTCTGGTCACTTAGCCGGCTGTAGTCCCTGAAGTAGAAGAAATCAAAGCGGGATAGGAAATAACTCCAAAGAAAACAACATTTAAGAGCTCTTGGAGTTCATTCGCCACGGTCAAGCCAAACAAATCTTAAAATAGCAAAGTAAAAGCCTTCAGCAGGCAGCACGCCTTTAAGTGTTAAGTCTCCTGCAGTCTCCTACACGCTAATCCATGTTTTTGGTCTTATTTTTTTTTATCTTCTTTTTATTCCTGTCTCTCCCTTTCCTTGCAAATATCCATGAAGTTAAGGATATTGTTAGAAAAGCGATAAAGGACCTTTAGGCAACAATTTACTCAATATAGCAAGTAAAGAACTAAGTCTGTTATACCATGTAAGTCACAGTTGGAGATTCACGTGCTGAGGTGGTTTGATTTAGGTCGGACACATTGATCTTTTTTTTTACGATTATGATACGTTTGATCTTTTCCATACATCTACTGTACACGCATAGACTTTGAGGAGCCGTTCTGTAGCAGAGAGGAGGGCATGGACGTGTGTTTGATTCCATCCAGGAAAGAATCAACTCAATGAGCCGAGTGTTTTATTAGTATTAGTATTTTACAGGCTTGAAGAGGTGAGAATGTCTAGTAGTTGATAAGAAAAAGATAGATTTATGTAATTTTGTGTTTTCTTTTATATCCCCCTTTGATCATCATTCTCCTTATTATCTCATCAAGTCATTTTTGTCTTTAATTGAATTGTACAAAAAAAACAATTTTAAAAAAAAGGGAAACTTTCAAGCTTTTTCCAGCAGACTGGTTTCAAGAATTAGTTTCTTAAAGTGAGAAATCATTTAGAAGACAATGAAACGTTATTTTATTCATTATTTTGCTAAATATCTTTAACAAGAAAAAATTGGTTTTTAATCAAATTGAGGTGGACATTTCCAAGAAGGGTAACAGGAAATGTTGTAAGCAAGTCAGCTGCATGGTCTCATTCACATCCTCTCTCTCCCTGTGCCTCTCTGGTTGGTAATGGAGGCAGGTCAGCGGGAGAAAAGTGAGAATCGAGACCCCAGCTGTGTCCTCATCCAAGCAGGGACTCCTAATCAATACCAGGCAGCCAAAAGAGGGGATGTTGAGAAATTGTGAGGGTCAGGGTCACAAATATCAAGCCAGGCAAATTGAACACTGGGATTCCAAGAGTGCAGCGGGTCTTTGGGTGCTGATCCATCTGAATGAAGACAAAGAATAGAAAGAATCTATTGTATTTCTCCCCTATAAGATTTGGCTCCAAGTTTCATCAGAAAGAAGTTTTATATTTTCACCTTTATACAGTATTCGTTTTTTGGGATTTGATTGGAAAAAGCACTCGATTCAACCCTTCATTCATCCTTTCTTGATGTTGGTTTTCAAACAGGAACACTGCTCTGCTGCCTGCCATTGACATTCAGATCACAGCGGTGCCGAACGCACTCAAGGCGGCTCTGAGGGAATCACGCTGTCCTTCAGGCTCTCGTCAGTTTGCTTCAATAATGGGATTTCCACACATTGTACGCAAACTCACTGGGCGCTAATGTGGGAGAATAATATTTCCAGGAAAAGGTGCACTCGAGTCCCCAATTGAATTTCCAACGTTACATTGACTTTTAAAAGAGGGCTGTAGCCTGGGCAATGCCCAGAAAATAACAGTGGATTAAATGGTGGTGCTGCTCTGGCTATGCCACACACTGGGACACTCCTGGTACAGTTCAAACTTTAACACTGATTTTTAGCTTACTGTAAATATGTTGTAGTTGAGCACTTCTACTGCTGTTATCCAGAAGCACGCTGGGGTCTGGAATTTCTGGTGTTTTGGTTTCTTGCTCCTCATTTCCTTTGTTTTTCCTGCTCTCCCACCTTTGCACAAATACACACACACGCACACACACACACACACCAACACACACACACACACACACACACACACACACACACACATACACATATGCCCTCACAGAATCATTAGTGACACAATATTTCATGAAATTTGCTCAATGATCGCTTTAAGACATGGACATTACCCGTCTACAAAGCTCCGTCTGAAGCATCACACAAATGTATTGCACAAAATTCATCGGACTGCATTTCAATGGAGAGCTTGATCTCTCAAGGTGGAAAGAACTATTCCCGGTATTATTGAATGCGAAATGAATCAGCATAGATATTGCTTGATTGTTAAAGCGTTTGTCTCAACAAATATCCCCGAGCAACTTCTTGATGCAGCCTTTTATGTGTATTGTATTATTTTATGATTATGGGCAGTGTCACTCATGAATCTTTCATGTCTCACTTGTGGATTCCAGTGCAGCGTTCCTGCTAGAATCCTAAATGTTTCTGTATGCATGAAGGTGCTGCGGTCAGACACCTCCACCTGCTTTGTTTGGGGAGAAAACCCTGCTCAGGTGATTTACGTTGTTTATTAGGTGGTTGCCTTCCAAATTCAAAAGGCAAAGGAGACAAAAGGAGGAAACAGGAGACATCTAGTTTGTCAACTAAAATGTGTTTTATGGGCTTCACAGAGAGAAACTTTATTGATGATGGAAGTACTTCTCTGTGTGTGTGTGTGTGTGTGTGTGTGTGTGTGTGTGTGTGTGTGTGTGTGTGTGTGTGTCCTGAACTGCTGAGTTATCACTCTGCAGCCCATTACTGGATGATGAGACACCGTCACTGCCGGTAATAGTTTTGACTCTGCTAAAAGCAACTGTACATGCATTTCCGCAACGGTACATTTTATTTAGTAATATTGTAAATAGGCACTTAAACATTAGCACATCAATAAAATGTAATTTTATCACCATCCATCAAGACTGCTGAAATTAAGTTTGATGCAGGACAGTCAATCGTAAAAGTCATGGTGAAGTGTTTTGAAGCAAATCATTTTGACTTTTCGACAAATATTAGGGTCATCCTCATCTTGGAGAATTGCCTTGAATGGCAGCGTTATAGTTCTGTTGCTTTAGGAAGTGTTAAACATTGTGAATTTGTTGTTGGCATGATATTTTTGTGGAGATAGTCATGGTCCCTAACGGAGGATTCTAATAACCCCCTGACATTACCTTTAGCACCACTGTGAAGTCAAAAGGTCCATGAGCACACAAGATGTATCACAGTATAAACGGAGGATTGCAAATCATTTTGCTAAAGACATTCGTGCTACCCAGCGAATTTTAGCGATAACCTATTGTACCTGTAGCGCCACCCTCGCAACAAATTCTAGCGCTGTTGAGGCTCTAACCATGAGTATGTTGTTTGAAAAAAACCTATTTTTGTTTGTTGATCCTTTTTGTTAAGAAGTAATCTTGTCAAGGTCAAGAGTAACCCTTTCAGCTCAGGGTTGTTGTTCCCTCCCAAGACCATTGAATTGCAGCCTCTATGTGCTACAAGCACGGCTGTAGACATTTCATCTTCTTCCTGTGTCATGTTTTGGTATGTCTGATTTCAGCAGCAGTGTAGGTTGCTCATTTGTCAAAAACGTTAAGCGTTCATTTGTCTGTCAATGCTGCAGTGAAGCAAGCCGTTAGAATCGGGGGGCTGCATCTATCAAGGCCATCAGGGAGAACACACTGCAAGGTTCACTGTCGTCATGTGCAAAATGTGAAGACGAAGATATTCATTACAACTACTTGAAGCACAAATACAAACAACTGTGTATCATTTATTTATTCATGTTTTTCTTATATGAAGCGTCAGCTGTGCCTCAGCAACACACAAGTAGAGTTTGCTGTGACACAGTCTCGATAAATCACTCTCAAGGTTACCAGCCTCTCTTTGGCCTGCTGCAAAACCGTCTTCAACGACTGGACATGCTTTCTGTGATTATTAAGTTGAAGCAATGCAGCGCTTAATTGAACACAGGACATACTGTGTCATTGTAAAGCCACGTGGTCTGCTGCGAGAAGAGAACAAAAACTGTAAAAACGTAACAGGTCAGCCTTGTTACAGTTGGGCTTCACACTTGGCGGGTGTATTGGGGAAAAACCAAGGAAGTGAAGTCTCTAGAGCGAGATCTCAATATCGATCTTTTTTTCCGTCTCTCCCTACAGTCATGGATGTATTTTAAGAACTAGATACCGGGCCCCAAGTTGGGGCCTATTCAGTACAATGAGAATTGCTCGCCTGGCGCATACGCCAAAAAAGTTATCTAGCTCTTGGGTTTATTTTCAGTAGTATTTCTCCCGCTAGCTCCGCCCACAAGTTCCCACAATCACTTTTCTTGGCTCGAAGAAAGATTAACAAACATAAAACCTCCATGGATCTAAAATTCATAATAGAAAAAGATAATTTACCCTGTTTGCAGTTCGAGGTGTCCTGTCAACCGTTTTACAGACTTCTCTTTTGCAATAGTGTTCTATGGGGAAAATGCTTTTTGGAGGATTCTTCGCTGCAATACCAGTGGCCTCTGGAAATAACAGAAAGCAAGACTAAGTGGTGGCCCCTTATCCAGTTATTATTGTACATCCTTGACTACAGCACAGATGAAGAAAGACGGACCACAGGGACCGGAGATCTACGGGACATATTTGTTAGTCATTTTCTCAACAGCCGTTCATGCGATTGACTTCACACTTTGCGGGTGTATCGCTCAGGACCCAGGGTTGTTTGGGTAGCAGGTTTTCAAGAAATCTGTGTGCAGCAAGCAATCAGCTGGTTCTGAACAGACACATTTTGAACGGGCACTGCACTAGTCTAATCAAAATGCACGAAGAGGTTTGATAAAGAGGGTACATGCTCTGTAACCATGAAGGATTTCGATACTTTTCTTTGTGGTCGTCATTCTGCACAAAGAAATGTGTTTCAAAAGAAGCGTTTTTACAAGGGTATTTTTTTCGTCATATCCAAGGACTCCCCTCCCCTGTGTTATCCTTTGCACTTATGAACCGTGTTTCTCCTTTATACCCTTGTCCATTGATGGCACTTATACAACACATTTCCCTTGTATGGTCAACACCCCTTCTGTCTGTGTGAGCTGTTCTGGGTCAAGGGCTCAGCTCAGGACAATGCTGTATTGCTCCTCTCACATTACTGTGCTTCGTTACAAAACAAGCTGATGGCATGGCTTTAGTCAGGGTCAAACACTGTCGTCCATCTCTACAGATCAAATTCCATGTTGATGCAGAGAACGATCATTTAGCCTTCATGGCCCAATGCTGGTGGGCAGTACATGTACAGTACAAGGCATTGGTACTGTACGTGTACTGTCATCATTTTATATTTTTTTGGGCTTCTACCAGAAAGATGCTGTGAGACTGCTGGGCTCACATTTCACAGACACTGGGAATGGATAAGGGACAAGTCTGTGTGTCCACATCGGGCCTCAGTATTTATCTTTGTGTTATTTGATGCTCATTGGTATGATGAAGGTTAATACGTTTGGTTTTTGAATTGTCAGGACTTTGTGCTTACGTTCCCCACACTGGCAGATTACAGCTGCTATTGGCTCCTGCTGGATGCTCTGTGCTCGAGACCCACTTCTCTATCGGAGTGATTATTGGGACTGATGGTATTGACAGGCTTTTGGGTGCTAAATGACAAATCAGTTTTAATTGGCTGTATTTGGTCACTTTAGAAATTGTTCCCATGTGCTCAAACTCTAAAATAAACGGTCCAAAGCAGGAGGAGTTGTGGGCTGATTATTTACAGTATTGTTACCTCCATTTCCATAATGGAAGTAGTCTGCAGTAGGCGTATAATTTGGCAGCATTTTAGCCACACTAGCCACGTGGCTCTAGGGATGTCGTTCTGTCAGTAGGTCAGTTTATCTTATAGGTCCAGACTGAAGTATCTCAACTATTGGATTGATCGACTACTTGAGTGGATTGCAAAGACCAACTCTCCAGTTTTAGCGATGATAAACCAAAATGACCCTCTTCCAGTAGATCTTTGTAGATAAGTCATCAAAATGTATTTTCACCAACCCTTACCCATCCCACAAATTATTTAACATTTGACATAAATGGCCATGTCGGACAACAGCACATTATAAGCCACTATAGTTAAGAGGACAGTGATGAGTAAATGAGATCTAACAAGGATATATATTTTGACAGTTGTTGTTTAAATTCACAGCTGATTGGTGCCAAACCTGGCAAGGTCATCGTACTTTGTTCCAGTGTCATTTCTGTTTACAAATATTGTTTCATTGTTTCCAGCTCCAAGCTGAAGTCACAGAAAATGTTCCAATTATGCAAATAGGATACACGCTTATTAATTTTGAAGGGTATGAACAGGGTTTGTTTATAGAGTGTCAAATACACAAACAATGTACTGGTGAGAGGACCATAAGCTTGTTGGCAATTATATTTAAAACCAAAAATGACAATTCAATTAAAATTCAATTCTTTGGTTTGAAATGTATTTACCTGACCAGTGTCTTTAAGGAAAGAGTGTGACCACTGTTCCTCGGCACTCTCGGCATATTCCACTAGAGTTTAAAAATGCATTCAAATAGATTTGGAGGAATGATGACGACATGATCAGATAAGATTTCGACTATTACTGCCAAAGCTTTTTTAGAGGTGGAGGAGTCTCTCCCCAAAAGTCTGTGGAGGTTTGTAGTCTGACAAATGGTTCCAGCTTCTGAAATGTACAAATGTATGGTCTAATAGTAAAGGACTTGTCTTTGGGTTTTAGTCTGTTGGTTGGACAAAACAAGACATTTGGACAGAATAACTTTGGCTTTAGAAAACTGTGATGTCATAGATAGTAACCATTACTCATGTAATCTGAAATAATCAACAGATTAAGTGACTAATTAATTCATATTGCAACCCTATATTAAACTCAACTGGTCAATTATAAATAATAGCTTGTTTTTCAAAAAGTGAGCAGCAGGAGTTCATGACAACAGGTAGTGACAGTTCTGATTTTACATTTTAAAATGTGTACTTTTCATACTGTACTGTTGCTCTGTTGTGCTTTTGAAAATGGTCTGCAGCAATACGATATTTCACATGAAATGAGCTCAAATACAGAAACGTGTTGGCTTCTGTATTTCTGGCTTTGCTGACTCCTCTTCTTTGTAGATCCTGTACTTATATGCGGTTCTTAGTCACACACTTTATAGAGGACTTCCAGGGAACACTCTGCAGCTCTGTGCAATTCCCTAATTCGTTCTCATCACAGTAAGTGAAAGTGAGAGGACATTTGAGTCCCTTAAAGGGAAAGTCAATTAAGGAATCCCAGATGATTTATTGTTTGCTACAAATATATTTTCTACTTCCCATTCGACACCGATTTTACAACAGATTTTAATCAAGTCTATAGGTTTTATCATAAGCAACACTGCATTGTTGTCAGTCTCCCAAACCTCACCTAAAAAAGCTTATGACATAGATTTATGATCCCTTTTCAATATTTGAATGAAATGAATCTACCTTTGGCAAAGAACACATCTTGATCAAAACATATGATTTTTTCAGATGAACGATAAGTAAACAAAGTATCAGGCTTGTCTCATGTAGAACAAATAATTACTGCTGTTGTGTGCAGTGACTTTAAAAACTCATTATTTCTTAGTAAGTCCTGAACAAACAAGTGTGCTTGAAGTTTTCATTGGTCAGGGGTTATGCATGAGTACAATTTTAAGAACTCCAGGTAACAAAAGCAAAGAGCTGTGATACAGTTCCATTGTTGTTGGAACAAAAATATTTAATTCATATGTTGACAACCAGAGTACGACTAGACAAGACAAGATGTCTTGACCTTTAGTTCCTAGAACATCAGAAACACTGGATACGATCATCGGAGGTTATATCGTAAAGTTTGTTCACACTGAGTGCATGACCGTCTCCACTGGTTTGTTGTTGCAGTCCGTGTTTATTCAACCCAAAATACCAACTGCAGTGTGAAATGTGTCTTTTGTGTTGTCAGCTCAGCCACAGACTTTATCTCAAAACATACCAGGAACTCCAGTTCATTGGTATTCTTTTCATGTCTCCATATTCATTTAGTGGAAGCATGGACCCTCTAAAAGCTCCTTCTGTACCGTAAACTCTCCTAAACTAAATATTTTTTCAGTGACAAATTAATGAAACAAAAAAAAAATCTGAAATGACAGAGGCCCTAATGCCATTTTAAAATAAATATCAGAGTTGGAGATTGAATAATTGAATGTTCTATCAAATCTCAGAAGGAATGTAGACCACAAAGAATTAACAACTACTATTTTGAAACACATTTATCACAGCCTATCCAAAGGTCTCCATGCTCCTGTAGTGTAACAAATGGACCTATTAGGTGCTAATTAGGGCCTAGATTAAGGTGATGGAAAGCAGTGACAGAGTGAAGGATGTACTTCCACCGTGAGGAGGCACAGGGGGCATGACTAATAATGTTTTTAGCCCTTAAGTCTCGCTCATGACTGACAGTTTTCATAGCCTCCTGTGTTCATCATCAATAGAGATGTTTCCACACACACCCCAGAGAGGTAATTTCTCCCAACACTGAGAAATGAATTATTCTTTGAAAGGGCCCCATAACAGTGTTACAAAAATAACCTAAACCGTTTTCTGTCTCATGCTTGTGTTTATGTTTCACAAATTGAATAACTGAGCAGGCTTCTGGAGCCTTTGTCTTATCTGTAATGTGACGACCTAACAAAACTCAAACTGAGACACTCGTGGGGCAGTAGCACAATGCACATGTTTACTGAATAGAGCTTCAACGCATTATAATGTCACTCAATGCAATCTCTGCTGACGTCAGCTGTTATCTCCGTTATTTAGCCAAGCAGGCCCGCGCTGCCCACCGGCTGCTAACGGGGGTGGAGGGCTGTTAACAAAGCAAAGAACTTGCGTCGATGATTTTTAGTAATCAAGTTTCTAAAAATCGTTTCAGCGCTAGTTTAGTTGGGCTAATTTTAAAATGCTAGCATGCACACTCCAGACTTACGGAGCTGATGGTTTAATGTGCATAGCCGGCTTCATGTGCTGCTCAAATTCAGAGCTTGGTGTATTTATCATCTCTACTTTGATTGGTTATGTTACAATACCATGTCACTGGTAAAGGCTAAATGCTAAATGGACTGCAACACGAGCAAGGATTCTCTCATTCACACACTGGTGGCAGATGCCACCACACCAGGTGGCACCTGCTTATTAGGAGCAATAAACATTCACATAATGACACTCACAATTTGGGGTTCAGTATCTTGCCCAAGGACACTTCAACATATAGACTGCAGAACCACCGGTCTTCTGATTAGTGGACGACTACTACAACTCCTAAGTCACAGCCTATAACATCAGCTGTGATTGAAAGTATAGATACCGAGAATAACAGATGAATTCTAAATATTGAACAGAATATTTTTTCTGGAAAATATGTTAGACTTTTTTACTTTTAGTTTAGTTTTGCTCTGACAAGATGACTCAGAAGTCTTGCAGTGTGGCGAAATTATCTTTCCTGTAGTACCTGTGCCAAATGAGCCTATTTAGAAATATTTCCGGTGCAGCTGTGCAGTGTGGCGAAGTGGTGCTCCCTTCAACGAGTCTGCCTGCAGAAATTCATTATCTTGAAAGCAAGCGTGGCAAAGACCATGGGCAGGTGGTATGGGTAATTTCCCATTTCTCCTGTGTCCTGTGAGTGAAGATGCCACTTTCTATTACCCCTCTGTAGTGGAAGAGCACATTGGCCGGGTCTGTCCAACTGTCAGTACAGCTGTAACGAGCCGGTGTTGATAGCCAGCTGATTAAAAGAGGAGCTCTAACGTCCGCGGCAGTAATCTGTCTTCACTTTCCAACTCCAACTCAGATTGGAACTCAGTAATACCTTCTGATTAGGTTTCATAACTGCTAGTATGACAGCTGTTGTCGTATATCTTCAAGGTTGCGACAATGGTCACAAACACAGTCAGTTGGTTTGTTGAGCTTGTGACGTTACTTGTCATCAAATTTCTCAGTTTGTAATGTCACACTGAACTCCCAGTAGAGAGAACCCACATGGAGGCGATGTCATGCCATATTGATCTTATCGCCCAGCACACTGAGAGCCATATAACTTGAGGTTATTGTCCATTATTAGCCAGCGATGAGAAGAGCCTTAGGTGTGCTGATGCAAAAGAAAGAGAAACTCTGGAAAGTGCACAGTGACACAGATGTAGTTGAGTTTCAAAGGAAGTGCTCAAGATAAACATCTGCAGCCGCATTGTATCGTTATCTGAAGCTGAAGCATAGGATAAGCCCCATTTCTAACACCGATATCTTTAAAATTTCGCAGTTTGTTGTACAATCACATTCATGTAAGCTGAGGGTGGAAGCAGGGCAAGGATTCTGATGCAGTTTCTCCTGCTACACATTTTTAACATGAAAAACCCTGCTCAAAGAAGTGATGCGCTATCTCACCAGAGCGACTGTGAATCTCACGACACAGATGTTATCATAGATTCTCACAGTTATCTTGAAAGCTGTTTCCTGATCAGCATGAAAACACATTTGTGCGCATAGGAGAGACATGTGTTCACACAGTTCATCACAGGTGGGGATTTATTCGCTGTCTTCCATCATCACTCAGTCAACACACAAACACACACTGTGTCCTCTTCTCCTGCTGATGCAGAGTTGGCACCATTAAAGCCCACTTTGCTGTCCTGGACGCTTCTCCTTTCCATTGTTTATACTGGAGCAGCAGAGTGATTGTGCTAATCAGTTGTGATATACACCCTCAACACCAACTGCCGCTGCTGCTGAGGAGTCAACGAAGAGATTAGAGGACAATGCGTCCCAGCTCCTATTGCTCGCTATAAATGGGAATCCAATTTCATTTCAGAAAGAAAATGGGGCATAGCCCCACCTGTCGGCATCTTGGAGTACTGTGCATACACATTGTGTTATTATTCATTCTCAAAGCTTACTGTCTGCTATAATTGATCATCTATGAATATAGCATCTTCCTAAATTGCATATAATTAGTGTTAGGGTGTAATGTTGTCATCTTGTTAAGTAGCCAGTGTCTTGCTGCTTCAGACTGTGTTCTCCAGATTCGTGGTGTCCGCAATAGGTCTACGGTGGCCTGTGTGGCTAGCCCCTCTCTCACAAAGCAATGTGTATAGTACGTGGGACAGTACGACTACGCATGCTCAGAGTGTGTCTGTATTTAATGTAGATCACACAAATTTGATGACTAGTCGGCGCCAACACTAGCTTGGAAAAGGGGAGACTTTCTAAGCGACCACCAGCGAACTTGAGAAAATTAATGAAGTGGATTATATACTTGAGGACAGGTTTGAAATCCTTAATTGCAGGACAAATTGGAATTAAGGCATCCCAGTGCCCACCAGCCACTGGATATTATCATCACTCAAACTGCTGGTAAAATGACCCGTGGCTAAAGGTTAGCATACATACAGAAGGCACTCTTTTGTCTTCCATGTCTGTTTATTGGTGGAGATGGTACTCGGTCGAGGAAGTTTTGTAACTTGTGTAAGCTCTCTTTCTTTCTTTCTCTCTTTCTGTGGACTGCCTTTTCATATTTTTTTAGCTGATGTATTTTGTAGATGCCAAACAAGGATAGTGAAATAAATGCTTTTGAAACACTGAAATGACCAGCCTGCTATATGTATGAGGCAGCAAAGTTAGCTCAGACCAGCTAATACTGGTAGGTTAATTTATGGGTAGGTGTTGTGCATTAAAAAAATATTTATGGAACGATATAAATGCATTTTTTTCATTTAATAGTGAGTTTAAAAATCCCAGAAAAGGAAAGCCACAATATGTATGTATATGTCTAGTAATACTCAGCCAATCTAAACTTGGCCTCAAGCAGTGGAGATGGAGAATGGCAAGCAGAGTTTCTCATTAGGTGTCTTTTCCACCCTCAGTGAGTATGTAAATAAGGAACACTGCAGAGAAAAAATAATAATAATAATAATCAGAAGCTGAAGCTGAAATTAAAATGTGTTTTCTCAGTATCATATCTCTGTTTTCCAGTGCACCATGGAGGAATATTACACACCAACAATTTGAGGCTGGCCAGGATTCACAACCTCATCAACTGTGTCCTACTATAAGATTTCCTTTTTCTGTATCAACATATATTAAAGAAGAAAAAAAAGCTGAATAAATAGCATTTTGAATGAAGGACAAACCTCAAAGTATTTATACATTTTCTCAGCGAGCTCACCTTGGTATAGTACAGTACATATGGCACTGCAAGAGTCGGGTAAACGGACTTCACAAAGTGATTTTCAAAGACGGCAACACTTTGAAATGCACTGCCATCGTGAAATCCAATAGAACATATTGGTGAAGACATCAAAACCTGAGTCAAAGTTTTACTTTGATTAGTGGACCTCGTCTTTGCAGCCTACGTCTCCTTTCACGACACAAGGTCACATTGGCTGATCAATGCGATAAAAAGGAATAGTGGCAGTTATAATTAAATGATTCAATAAATGGACTGCATTTATATAGTGCCTTTCTATCTCATACCGGACCAAGCGCTTTACAATTTGTCTCTCCTTCACCCATTCATACACATTCATGTATCAGAGCTGAGCTGCCATGCAAGGCACTGGAGCACTTGGGGTTCAGTGTCTTGCTCAAGGTAACTACGACATGCGGACTGGAGAAGGCGGGGATTGAACCACCGACCTTGTGATTAAAGGACGACTTTATCGCAACAGCCGCCCCCTAACCCCATAAGACAATTGATGATGTGTGGAATACAATTTATAGTAATTGGATGTTGAGGTTCTGCAAAGGATGAATCAAGCAAGAAGGTTTGAGATGAGTCCCAGTAATTATAGTGTCAGAGAGCGCTTACAGGTTAATGAATGCATTAGTATATATTACAGTATATTAAACATTGGGCAACTGTGGATCTCCTGTATGGAGGTCTTAATGACCTTGTACAGTAATAGCAGGTAATGAAAAACATGGCTGTGTCAGAAACTACTCCCAGTTTAATAGTGCATTCAATATTATTGTCCACCATTTTATTTTAGTGTCTGATTTCTGTTTGTGGCAACAATGCACTAAAAGAACGCTCAACTATTCCAATAAAATAAGAAGTCCCCACTAGTTTAGTGTTTCACAAACTTTTTTCAGGGTACCCACATTTTTAAATGACAGACCATCACTACCTAGTTCACAATTGGCTTCATCTATAAATTGTGACGAGAGCAAATTTGTGTGTAAATGAAATTCCTGATCATTTTTACTGCCATTCAGCAAACCACTCATTGTGAAGAGATGCGTTTGATAAATCACAACTATGTTTTACGTATATATGTTATTGAAAACATTTACACACGTTAAATACTTTATATATGAGACGTTCTATTGACGTGGTAATGACTGCACTTGTCAGGTGAAATTACAGTCTGATCAAGGAGTCAGTTACTGTATTGATTCTAGAACTTAAATCTTTTAACCTTTTCAAATATTAACATCTATCAATGTATCTGTGTGTATAAATGTTTAAAAAAGTACATCTTACCCATTGTATTTCACAGCTTTTTTTTTAATGACCTCCGATGTCCATTCATTTCCAACCAGACAAGCAAAGGATATTCATCTTCCCTATTACCATAACACTCTTGGTCAATATGCCATAAAGTACAGAGGACCATCATTTTTGGAATTCCAGTCCGCTCTCGGATAACTCGGTAAAACATAGAGGGGAGGTTTTACTATCAGCCCTTTGGGGTTTCTTACCTCTACTGCACATTCTAAGCTGTTTATTGTTGTATACTTGTTGTTTTTGTTCTGTTGTCACTTCCTTTTGTGCTTGTAAACTAAACTAAACTACAGGTTGAATTTAAATGTTTCATATTGTGAGACTCTTTTTTTTGCAGTTTCACAAGACTTCAAAGGCCAAATGTTTCCATCAACCTTTATTGGAAGTGTGTTTAGGTTCCATAGTGTATTTTTCTTAATAAACTAAATATTGTCTACCTTTATTTGACAAGTATAAATGAGCTCTAAGGCTAATTTGACTTTATCCTGATTGAGGTCTTAAAGCAAATCAGCTCCTAATTCTCAAAGTGATTTGTCTGGAATAGATCCAGCTCAACATTGTGATGTCTGTTCTCTATTCCTTGCAATATTGAGAGCTATTAAAAAGGCAATATTTTCCAGTAATATGGCCAAATGTCATTTCCTAATTGGTTTTTATGGCTGCAGTCAACACTGAAGAGTTTAGCCATTATTCTGATTACCATATTTGTCGGGCATGACAGTTATAATAGCTTTTATTAAATGGACTTGCGCTTTAAACAGAGCACAAAACATTAGCCTGCACACATACATCTTGTACTGTTAATCAATAACTGATTTATTGACATCTGTTGACAGAATGTCAACAGATGTTTACTTGCCAAATACTACTCATCAAATTAAAATAGCTGTACTGTTGTGGTACAGGATGCTCTTCTAATCAAACACATATGTGTGCGTTGTTAATGACAGAGAGCAAGAGGTCCAAGGACAGGGGAGTTGTTGCTTGGATTGTTGTTGCTTATGAACCCAAAGTTTGCCTTCAACTTGAAGTTTGTCTTTAACAAGCGTTACCAAGGTGACCTGAAGTGGCAGTAATAGACGGACACGAGAAAGTACGGTCCTTCTGAAACACTTTCACCTTCTGTGGGTGCACAGCATCCTCTTAGCGACAACAGAGCATGTTCTCTCCTGTCACATATGCAGAGCAATGCCAAATTTAAATTTGTATTCTCTCTGGACTGCACCGCCTTGAGAGGGAGGCTCTCCTGCAGACTAAGTGCATGATGGCCGACCTGTAAATGCTTGTGAATCACTTCCACATAAATCTCTTACCTTCAGAGGGGAGAAGGAGGATGAGGTACTATCTCATGAGCGACATGTCAATTATTCCATTGCTCCCACCTCCGCCCATGTTATATGTGGCTACTTGCCGTAAACAACACCAACCAACAGCTATCTGAATCTGCTATCTGAATCCAGGCCTAAACACGTCTTTCATCACCGGACAGACTCGTGATTGATGTACAGTCCACCTTCATCGTCCCCTGGGGCCGAGATTACTCTTGATCTGAATAATTCATCCAACCTGCTTGTGATCTTCATCACTTTAACTTTGAGGCTCGGGTCGCTGTTAAATTGGAAAACCTCGAGTCGCAGGCCACTCGTTTCTTCCCTCTGACATGCAGACCGCTGTGATTACAATTAGAGGTAATTGCGTCTTTTTCAAATGGATGTGGGAGGCTGTCGATATTGGCCAGCAGACGTTTCATCATGGCGACTTCACAGTGAGGTGACTGGTGTCATAGCAACAGACGACATCAAAACTGCCCCCCCCCGCGTAAAGGCCGTTTAAAAAACAATGCTGCTGTTTGCAGTTTGCTGTAGGTATGTGAGATGCTTAGCTGTCATTTTGTTTGCAATGCTGAGGGGAATGAAATTCACCAAGGGGAAATTTAGTGACTTAATACTTCACCCACGCTCAACCTTGCCAAACAAAACTCATGACGTTTATTCTCCTGCGATGCAATTACAGCACACATTTAAGCCGTTCTCTCTTAAAGCTATTTAGAAGTTGATTTCTAACACGTCTTATAATGTGTCACTTCCAATAAAGAGTTGTCGGTTGGAAAATGAATGTCAGAGGAAGTACATTCTCAGTAATTCCGCAACAAGAATGTCCTCACAAATGTAACAATATTCCTCTTGATGACACTCATTTGGCTCAATATGAATCAACCTGAAGCAGATAGTTGCTGTTATTGATCACCAGCGTGACATTGTATGATGTTCAGTGGCTGAGATATGACTTACTGCTTGAATAGGAGGAAGGCCAGTTGGAATGAAGTGTAATTAATAAGTTGATGATTGCATATTTTATCCCCTGACCCACGTTTCTGCTGAGACAGTAATCAATGGCTTAACCAGAGGAGTCGTATATTACAGGACAATCAATGAGTTTGTACCCTGGTTCAGTATCACTATCATAGATATTGCGGAGAGATACCTACACAAACATGCAAACCACTGTGACTTTCTATGACATCTACAGTAGAACAAAATACCCAATGTCTCTTACCTTTGATCACATGATTTGCGTTCAGGCGACTTAACATCCATGTGCTCTCAAGGCAACGATAGCTAACAGTAGCTAGCTCCTAATCTGTCATTCACTTAACGGAGGAAACGGTGTCCAGCCCAATATCCCCAATAGCCAGGCACAGCTGTAGTCAGTGTTAATCATAGGCCCAGGTTGAAGGAGAGAGAAGTCATCTGTATTCTGAACTGCCTTTTCAAGAGCATCACCCAATATGTAATTTAATACACAGACACCTATAACCTTGCCGAAGGGATATACGAATATGTCATCAACATTGACAGGAAGTTTCCTGGAGTCTGTCAAAATACAGTCTGAGGATACAGGAGCATTTCATATGCTGAGTATGAACAGATAAACAATCCTATTAACTTGAACACCACTAGGGATGGATGTCCCTTAGATTGTTTTGATGTCCTGTATTCATAAAAGGATGTAAGATATTTAAATACTGCTGTATTATGTGGGTTTTTTTCTGTAAATTTGAAGCACGCCTTTCCGATTTATGCAGATAGAAGAGTCTTCAAAACCAAAAACGCTGGCACCATGAAATGCTTTCTATTCATAAACAGTATATGGCTGGAACAGGTCAAAGCATTCCTGGTTGAAAAAAAATAAAAATAGGTGTCACAACCTGTCTTCACACTTCACACACAGCACACAAACAACCCATCAAATCAGTAATGCCACGGTGACATGTACAGAAGAGTGCTGCTTTGCCCCAAGGTCAGGCCTCAGCCTTCAGTCACCTCTGCAGACCCCACAGCTAACACTTAGAATTCTTCTGCCAGGGGACATGATTTAAGACCAAACTGTCCCTGCAATTCAGAAAAGTGCCTGGAATAGTTATGACCTCGGTAGATGCTGTGGTGCTGGATGGCCTCAACGAATGGTGCAAAAATGTGTTCCAACTTAAACAAAATGGCAGTACTTAGTGCTGACCTGAGCTGAGATAATGATGATGAAGATGGCTTGTGTGTGAGTGCGCTCGCACGTTTTCACAGTCACGCCTGTGACCTGCATGTCTGAAGACGTTCACGAAGATAAATTAGCAGCCTTGTAGCCCTGACGGCAGCCAGTCATCATCTGTTATTGTGAAGCTCATCCCTCCGTAAATCCGTGGATCACATGAAATATTGTACTGAAAGTCCCTCTGAGCATCAACCAGTAAAAGAAAAGCCCTAACCCTCAATTGTGCAGTATTTAGCCTAAATGTCTGCAATCAAAAAAACGTTTTCATAAATTACAGGCTGGTACTAGAAGGCACAAGCTTTTGTGTTTACAGATAATGTGGGGTCACAGCGGAAATTACTGCAATTAATAGTTTTGAAATACTGAAACACAGGACAGCTGGGCACAGACATTCATGTAAGGCAGACAATAAAGCTGCAATGTGTTTATTTCATGCCATCTGCATTTGTTATGTGAATAGAACTGAACTAGACTAAACCACTCAAATTTCAAGGAACTGGTGGTCCAAGTAAACGTCCCATCTCCTGTGCCAAATTTATTCTTTAGCCATGACCATCTCTCTTTGGTCACTTAAGAGCAACTGAAACAGCTGTTAATACAACTATGGCAAATGTCCACCTGATGTATGGAAGTCCAATATTTACTCTCCTTTTAGCTCTGTTTTGGTCTCCTCCAACTGCTTTGAAAAAGTCTCTTTGGCTGCTAAATGCTCCATATGCTCTCTTGCTAGTCACTAACTTTGTCTGTTTATTGTTTGGTGCTGGGCTGGTATTATACAGTGAGTTCATCAGAGAATTGTATTTGGTAGAACTGCAGAGCTGGTGATAAAATCAGTGTGTTTGATTCGAGCCACCTCTTTCACATTCATGTGGAATTTATTAGTATGAATCTAAAATTATTAATTATAGCCGCTGACCATGTTTTATTTGGGACATGCAGATACTGCTGAAATGCACAACTGTAAAATCTTGGCAGTAAATATTCTGCACAAATGTTCAACATTATAATGTTGCATTATGAACGACCGGGCAAACATTACGTTTTGCCTTTGCATAAAAAGTTGCAGGAGATAAGGATGCAAAAAAACTAATTCCTTTTTCAACTTTACTATAGATATAAACCTTGTTGCTCTCTTATTGTAACAAAGTCACATTTGAGGTCTCTCTGTGGTGGTCTGAATTTATTGACGGGCTCTAATTTGTCATTTCCAATCACCGACTACTGAGTGTGATCAATGATTGTCTTCAGCTCCAATAGCAGACTGAGTGCACCTGAATAAAACTGGAAGGCTTTTGTCGAGGCTGTACATCAATAGCTGCTATTGATTTATTGTTTTTCCTCTCTCTTTATGGGTGCATATTCTCTCCACTCTAGTAACCCCCCTCCTCCCCCCCCACACACACACACACATTTAAACTAAACTAAGCAGCAGCCACCATGCTGAGTCATTTGACATGGCAATCGTTCCTAAAGTCTATTAGGACTGCCAAGTCGACAATGTCAAATAGGGGAAGAAGAAGTTCCTGGAGTGTTGCACTCATTTAATCACATCATAAACAGTTTCACATTTAGCTATTTTTGCCTGTTACTGAAGATAATTTGTTTTCACTTAACTTTATTGTAGAAAATTAAGGTGCAAAAGGTAGAAGTAGCTTGACTTCTCTTTAGCCAGCACTGACTTTTTCGCCACAGCTATATAATTTGATGGCTTATGAATTAAACTTCAGGACACAGACTGTACCCAGAATAGAGTGGGTGAAATAAGGATTGGGCGCAGCAAAATTCATGAGGAAGGAAAACAATTCATTCAATCAGCCGGAATATGGCATTCATCATCCACTGCCATGGTTATTGTTTGCTATGAGAAAGTGGGGCTCTCTGTAACATTTTGGACAGAATGAATTGGTATTTTCAATCATGAGTTATGAAAGATATATTTTGGACAGAAGGGATTGGTATTTTCAATCATGAGTTATAAAAGATAGATTTTGTAAATGTTATTGAATAACTTGATTTTCTTGTTAAAGGTTAAAAGATGTTTGAATAGAAATAATTGGAACACTAAGGACAAATGATCCATGTGTATAAGGTACTGATGCATAAAAGAGCATTACTAATGTTATTTATCAAAGAATATACATTATTTATTCTGCTCAGAACTGCAATCATTAGGTATGCATAATGATACTGTACATCAAATGAGAAACAACCTCTCATTTGTCTCTGCTGACAGCTGTTCAATAGCAACATCCACAGCAATGGCAAGATGATAAAGCATCAATGTTATTAATGGACAGTGCCAATATGGTTGTGGTTGTGAAAAGCCTGGATTTCAGTTGTCAGCCCGACAGTACTCTGCCATATTGAGAAGCTTAGTTCACAAGTGAAATGCCCTCAAGGGGATCTTTCAGCGTTACAACCTCTGGCTCCCAGAAATCACCCCTCTCTGTTGTTACATGACCAAACGCACAAGCAGCAACGCAGTCTGAATGAGGAAGGGGGCGGTTATGTGTCTGATAATATGGATGAACTCTTTAACATCACACACATTTGAGCTTGCAAGTTGTTTATATCAGCCACTGCACCGTGCACTCAAAACGACTTTCCCTGTTTACGAGTGCACTGCTTCGCTCGCTTCAGTGACTTCACCATCTTTTATGGAAAACACTGAGATTGTAAAATGTTTCAAAGTACGTGGCCATCCATTTTCCAATTCATTAAATACATTTGATATCAGTTTCAACATGCACGTTTTTTTTTCGATGCTAACATAAAGTAATTGCAAACACATCCGTATTGCTTGGTGCACTTTCTTTGGCAACGTCAAGAGATTTCTGCGGATAAAAAGTAGGGAAAGCTGTAAATACAAACCATGTGGAATTCTTACACTGTTAGTAAGTATTAAACACAGGACCTGCTTACATGATCACATATTCAAATCATACTCATCCTACACTGTCTGTGCCATAGCGTAACATTAATGTGACATGCTTGTGTTTAATTGTGTCTACCAGAGACAGCTGACAAGTTTATAGTAAAATGTCTGGTTCAGAACATTTCTTCGTCATAATTCTTTAAGAGCTAAACTTAAGGAACCCTCTCAAAAATGCTAGATTTATGTGCGTTTATGCAAAAATAATACTAATTTGAATATCAAATATTGATATCAGTATTAGCCTAAAAAAAACCAATATTGGCCGGGCTATAATACTTAGTTTCTTTCTGTCCAAAATAAGAGCAAAGCCTTTCACAAAATAACAGTATTATTTACCAGGGTGCATTTTGTGAGCAGCAGCAGAAATAGAAACAGTGCATGCAGCCACCACAACTTGACGGTTCATTCCCACTCCGTCTCCCAACTTATTTGTACTGGAGAATCAATTTGAACCAGCTGTCTTCATGCTGCAGCCGACCTCCTGGAATGAGAATAAATAAACATATTCAAAGTGACAACCTGCTTGCCTGTATCTGAATGCAGCGGCTATGCTCGGATTGAACTGGCGACTGGTAAATGAGGCTGGCGCTCAAACAGCAGAGGCCCCTGATGGATGACAGATTGGAACTAAACCTTGTTTTTTTATTTTCTCTCTTGCTCTGAAGCTGTTTCCTGACTTACCGATCTGATGCCACAGAATCTCACACTCCTCTCCTCCACTGTTCTCTATTGTCCATCCAAATAGAATAGATTAAAATAGAATGAAAACCTCAGCAGCAATTATGCTCATCATTAAAGGAACATACAATTCATGTCTCTAGTTTTTACGTATAGATAATCGAATGTGTCATTGAAGCTCATTTTGCCGTATCCTGTATACGTCCTCTACAACATACTAGTAAAAATAGCTTGACCTCGGCATGTGTCACTCAGTTTAGTGTTTCTGAAGGTAATCTATGTATTGATCTCCGTGCTACTTGATGAATGTTGTAAGCCTATACACGGGTTGAAGGTCAATAATGACATTCGACCGAATGACTCCTTAATGGTGCAGACTTTACAATGTTTCATTTATCTACTGAGTCATTGTGTTAAAACTGGACCTGGAAGATTGATCATGTTATTGTCGTTTCTGCTCCGTACGATGACATGAGCTACAGGCTCAATCACAGCATGAGGTTTGATGTGTATCTCAACAGGGGAAATAGATAAGTAGTTGTAATCTTAGATGGTGTCTCTGAGAACGACTTTTAACCTTGATCTAATTTCCACAATATTGTTAGAGCTTATAATAGACTCCCCCATAAGAAATGTTTCAGAAGAGTAAACATGCAATGTGGAATAACAGATTTGTGAAGGTTCCCTGAACATAAAAATTAAATTAAATTCCTGGGTGTCTGCTGGGACAAAGGCATTGTTTCCCCAAGTGTTAGCTCCCAGTTCTGTCTTTATTAGTTGTTGACAGCCTCAAAAGAAAATATTACTGTTCACACTTCAAAGCCTCCGAGTTGTTAAGCGGATAGCGTATGCCCATTTCCCAAACAAATTATGTAATATCATCCTTCCCCTGAATTAGATAATAACACCATTTGACTTAAATTACCTGAATGAATTAGATTGCTACCCAGAGGATGATATGGCTTTTACTGTTGATGAATGCAAATTGTTCTGTGAAGCAAAAGCAAAGCCTGCTGAACTGTAACTAATCATGGAGAGCAAACTCGTAAAATGCGCTGCTACTGCAGTATTAAAGGAATTAATTTGACCAGGCGGTCCAGTACAGTTTCAAGCAATATTTCACTGAGACAGAATATGTACAATTTACTGCAGTACGTGTTCTAATTAGAGTTGATTAGGAATTATCATTACAACCTTATTCTAACAGCCGTGATATTGTATTGAACCTAAATGTTCAAAACCTAAATTGCAATCATTGTGGAATTAAATTCCTAAATGTGTTACAATTACATCCATTTTCTTTCTTTTTTTTTACCTTTTTCAGTCCATCAATAATGCATCCTGTAGAACAGAGATATCATTAGGGACACAAGGTTTTTATGAGCTGCAAAGGTCACATGATGACAGGAGAGACTTTGCATGGTTAAACGTGAGTCATCCTTTCACCTCTAGATAGACAACGTGTTTGAGGGAGACGATTGCTTCAGACATCGCTTAATACAAGAACAATGAAACCAGAGTTCCTCTCTTTTATTGCACAGCTGAGCCACCCATCCTCTCTATGGTTATCAGAGTGTGCCAAAATGATTGGCTACAATCAAAATTCACTGTTATTCCCATTTGCAGCTATTTTTAGGGAACAGGGTCCCTGGAGCTGTTGCTTAAAATCATTGTTCCCTTGGTGATAGAAATGCTGTTATCTGTGCTTCTATAGCCTGAAAAGTTACTACCTCCCTCCCTACCTGGGCGCATTCTGCTGTGTACTCATACTCATGCGTCACAAACTGCTTTTCTAACAGCTGTGAGCACTAACAATAGCCATGGTCATTGTTTACCTTCATAATGATCATTTTTGGGGAAGTGGTTTTGGAGGGAGGCTTGAAGAGACGGGCTGTCTTTGTTGCCAACGTCGCAACTTTCTTGCTAGATTCAGCAACTTTTGGAGCTAATACTGCTCAGCTACTCTCATTGGAAAAGAGTTAACACTGGGCTTTAAACAGACATTTATTTAAATGAATATCTCAAAGATTATTACTTTTCCACATAGATGTCTTAAACTCTAATTTACCGTGAACACAAATAAGCTTTTTTCCCTCTGCAGATGAAAGTTATAACAACCCTCTAAACTCATGCACATACATCATTCTGCACAGCTCGAACATCAAACGGAGTAACATGAGCAAAGCACATTTCATAGTCGAGCTGAACTTTGCAGTTGTAGCTACCAATGTTATACTCTTTCAAATAGGCTGTTGTTCTTTACCCCTGTCATTTTTATTTTAGTGGCACTAATGCCAGCATTAAAAGCAGAAATGAATCATTCAGGACCATGCATATTGAAATAACTGCCATGTGTCATTAGTTTCTTTTCTAAGCAGCTTACAACTTTGAGCCTCTTTTATATATATTATAATACCTGTAACGATAAGAAGACAATGTAATCCCGGGAAGTACGGGAGTTCGGAGGTGGACAAAACAAAACAAGCAGTTGTTTTCCCTTGATGGTAATTATGCTCCTTGCGTGATCAGTCACAGAGAGTTGATGGGCGAACTCTCACATACGCTCCACAATAATGGAGGTTGATTGAAGGACCCATTTCCTCGGGGATCCAATTATTAATTATCGTCTGTGTGGGAAACTTGGAAGGGTTCAGATTTCATAGATTCCAGTGACCTCGCAGACTGATTGGCGGCCGCCAAGGTGGTGCATTAAAGTGTGGCCAATGTGTTTCATGCCAGTTGATGTGCACACTGTAGAACCAATATTCATAGCTGTGTCACTCACACAGGCAGTATTTAAAGACGCTGTGAGTTTAGGTTGTATTGCAACGACGCAGTGCACTATCTGGACTTAAGTTTATTAAATAATCACATGCTGAGAAACCACAGTGTTATGATAGCATAGGTCACATTATAAAATACAGTACACTGCCTCCAAAAAACATGTACGTATATTGTGCTTCAGTGTTAGTACAAGTGCAGATTCTCTGGATTTGTGGTGATATAGACCCAATTAATTAGCACTTTATTTGAAAGGCATCTAATCTCTCTCTGGCTTCAAAGTAAAAGAGTCTTTTCTACCGAGAGCCTAATTATACCTCACTGTATCACAGTTAATATCAGCTAAAGTCATTTAGAAGAGGGGTTGGTCTAAGATTTAATGGTAATAGAATTTTGCTCACTTTTATTAATTTGGTACTGCCGAGTAAAACTAGACATGATTTACAGGTGATAATTTCGATAACAATTTAAAGGGCCAGTGTGTAACATTTAGGGGATGTATTGGCAGAAATGGAACCAAAACCTTAATCCTAGTTGGAGGGCAGAAATTAGCTATTACAGTAGCAATGCACCAATAATAGAGGAAAAGGAGACAGCAAACCTTTATTCATGATGTAGGTTTCAAATGAATGCATTTAATATGTTTTTGAGACTTTAAGGATACACACAGTTCATCTTTGTGAGGAATAATCAGTTCAAACTGAATTGTTTTGTGTACAATTAAAGCTCAACAGAGTGCCTTTAATTGGGCCACAATACTGATGTGAAGTGTTTTGCCCTGATTAACTGACCTGTATGTCTTCCGTATATGTGTTTCCTAGCAACGACTCTACCATCCGACATGGTAGACATGACGGATGAGTTGGGTTTTTTTTAGAGGTGAGTCATCATCACACTGTTGTATGGGTCATTTGGTTAATTAGGAAGATATTTTGCATTTGACGTGGTTAACAAAGACCTTTGAAGTAGAGCATGACATTTTTGCTGACTTATTTTAGGCCCCGTCTGTCACTTGTGAATACAACTCAATGACGCAGCCAGATGCTAATTTGAAAGTTCCATTCAGTTGCATCACAGAGCAGCAGATACAGCGATAATTGCCATCTGTTGAGAATCATACCAATATGTCATTTTTTTTTTTTTTTTTTGCAAAATCCTTATGGCATTGCCATAGCAAACCAGATTGGTCAATTTCAAAACTTTCCATCCACTGTGAACAAATGTTTCTGGGGAGAGTGGAAATATGGCTGGTAAATCAAAAACGTTCATGCATTTCTGCGATTGTATGCCCAACAGAACTTAGAAATCTGTTACTATTACTAGACGAAAACATGAGGAGAAACACTCCACATTTGACGTACCGCTGCAAAACCAAATTTAAAAAATTGCAGTAACGCTATGTTGTTTTGTTTGACCAATTTGCAAAATGTGTGACCTTGCTTAATATTCCCCTGCACCCTTAGTTCTGAGGAAACAAGGAAGACAATGTGCCATCAAACTGAGTGTCACATTAATGGTATTCGTTGACCAGGGGCACACAACAGCCTGTAATCCACTTGTGCATATATTTTGTTCTCTGGGGTCTTACATCATGCTCATGCACAATATTGCAGATGTTTTACGAAATTTGCTTCATCCATCAAAGAATGTGTCTGGATTAGATGGGAAAGGTGGTGCGGTGCCACTGCAACAGCAAAAGCTCTTCTGCAGTATCTGCTGTGACTTTCAATGTAGCGGCAGCATTCGTTATGGAGGATACATCTCAACGTTGTGTGTGATTCAAGCCACCAATAATAATGACAATAGTGATAATACAAAGTTTAAAAGTATTGTTAGAAAAGTAAAAAATAATTAGCCTACTACCTGCTTCGCTGATCCGAGAGACACCTCAACAGACTCCAGCACCATCCTTGCGATAATAATGGTTCGCTTTATGCAAAGCCCCATTAGGGGATGTGCTCACACTCACAATGGGATGCAGTTACTTTCTATTCCAGTCATGTAACGCAGCCCTGTCTTTGATCTCTGCTCAGTGTTTGCACTGGACACTTTAATTGGCCTGTGATAGGCTTCGACTTTGATCATGTCCTGCAGGCACACCAGCTCCACATTTAAAGAAATAAAGTAGCAGACATCATCAGCGCCACATCTTTTATCATAAGTGTACGTATGTGTAGCCTACCACAATAATTGCCAAGTCAGTGTTTGGAGTTCTGGCCGACGAGAGGTCAAACCTCTTCTCTTCCAGCGGATGATGGTTTATCGAGACACAGCGCAACGCGTCATACTGTTAAAACCACGCCCACCGCAGGGGAAAAGTACCGGCGCCACAATATGCCTCCAAGACCTGAAACGCTAGCAAAATGCCTGTGACTAGGTAAAAACTTTTAGCATGTCAAATGATTATTTTTAGCACCCTGTGCCTACTAGGTGTGTAGTTGATAACTAAGCTGATAATGGGACAAGTTAGCATGTTAATGTTAGCTATGTGTTAGCAAGCTACTGTAGCAGCTGGGTACATCTGCCCACTTCCGGCCATGGGAAGAAACCTTATGCTTCATTGGAACTGTAATGCATTGTCTTGGAGTGGCTCTTAAACTATAAAAAGTTTACAGGTGGACAGACTTTGAGGCACTTGCAAGTCATTCTCCATCCTCCGCCTGTTGCAGTAGATGTGAAGTTGTGAGCATTAGCCATTAATTCACTTAACCATGAACTGTTAAATTTCAGGTCTTTCCTTCTTGCTCCTACTTCTGGGAAGTACACATAAGAGGCAGGTAGATACACTTCTGGTCTGTCTAATACAATATGTGGTATATGGTAGTGATGTGTCCTTCGTGTCGAGGCTTCGAAGCTTGTGTCGAGTAATCCAGGAAGATTTTTATGAGGCGCTTATCGAGGCTTGTGTTGATGACGTAGGTGGTGACGTTCGAAGCCTCGCGAACCGCCGGTACCACGTGACTGATTCAGGAAATGGTTCACGGGTTTGGCGTGTGATTCGAAATAAAAGGGGCAGCGAAACGCAATGAATCCCCGGTCACATTTTGTGTACTTAGGACTTTACTGCGCGTTTGTTTGCAAACTATTCAAGCTTCTTTTTTCTGCGATGGAACCAGCAAGAAAGAGCCTCTTTGTAGTTGTTATTTTTTAAATAAAAATGAATAAAATGTTTTACGTGTTACATGTTGTCCCTAGTAAAATAAGGACAGTCACAGACCAAATATCACAAGCACATTCTTCCGTGGCTCAGTGGGTAGAGAGGGTTATCCGGTAACTGCAAGATCGGCGGTTCGATCCTTGGCTGCTACATGTCCTGTGCCGGAATGAACCTGAGTGAGACACTGAACACCTAACTGCTCACGTGGTGCTTCTCAGCAGCCCACTGCTCCCATTAAGCTAGGGAATGGGTTAAATGCAGAAGTCAAATTTCCTAACTTTAATCTTTTTTTTTTTAAACTTCTCACATCACAACCCTCTCCGCAATTTGTTTCCACTTTCCCTTTTGACCCCGCAATTGTATCATAAAGACAGACACCATATTAATAAGTTCATAAGTTATGTATTGGCATCACAAACATCATTCATTCATTTATTCAATTCAATGCTTCACACCAAAGCCATGGTGTCATTTTAATCACTCTGCTGTTTTACATTTATTGTCCACTTGATGGCGCAGTAGAGCAAATGAAGCACCATGAAGCTTCGGCCCATGAGTGAAGCAATTGGATGGAAAGCTTCAATGCTTCATAAAGCTTCATCTCGCCATCACTAGTATATGGACCCTTGAACTTTGAAAAATGTATTCAAACTAAAATTAATTGAAGGAAAGGCTTTTTAAATTTTTCACTTTAATATATATTTTGATATTTGAGGTCTCATATTTTTTAGATTCGGATCTTATTTTTTTCGGTTTCAAATCTTTTTTTTCCACATTCAGATCAACCAAAATCTAAACTTTCAGTTTAATTTTTATTTTCAAATGATCAAAACTATTGCTGTGGATTTGGCTCCATTTAAATTGTGTTTTTAAAATGTAGT
The DNA here is from genome assembly GCA_032191485.1 of Leptoclinus maculatus. NCBI lineage: Eukaryota > Metazoa > Chordata > Actinopteri > Perciformes > Stichaeidae > Leptoclinus > Leptoclinus maculatus. The sequence continues at coordinate 28,870,182 of JAVDOI010000003.1, read as the reverse complement.
AGGAGGAGCACTACACAAGTGCCTTCAGTACAGCTGTATAGACACATATTATGCAATTCATCTCCTGTTGCTGTTGAAAATCAGCCAACTTGATGATATACATCAAATGGCGAATCGTGTGAAATTGATCTTTTATAATAAAAAGCAAGGCCCTGTGATAAAATACATCTGTTGACTTCAAAGCAGCTTGTGAATAACAACGCCTGATTTTTATTGTTACATTATTTGTTTGTTAGATCATTTTCAAAGAGAAGCATGTTTTGTTTCTCTAAAAATCTATTATTTTCAGGTAAGGTGAGGGACGTTAGTTTTTAACAAAACCTTATCTTGCTATTACTTGTCTTTTTTAAATATGACATTAATAAATGGGGACCATCATCAGCAAAAACAGAACTGCCAATCTCAGGAGAAATACATATACAAGCAGATTTTACAATGATAATTCTGTACTTAGTACAGTCAGTATCATTTGTCAAAAACGGTTTGGGAGGTGTTACACTTAAAGTAAGGCACAGAGTGGATAGTTACGCAAACATAAAAGTTTTACAGCTGGATTCAAATATTTTACATAATTCTCATCTTTTATGTATATCTGTCACGGGGCATTGTGAAGGACTCAAGTGCAGACCAGGCAGAGTAGCTTGTAAACGAATATTTATTTAACGAACAACACAGGAAACTCACAGGACATAACAGGGGATCCACGGACAAGACAGGAGACGAAGGGGATAATCCAGCAGGAACGGGCAGGCAGACGGGAAAACCGGGAACAGGACGGGAACAGGACGGGAAAACCGGGCAGGAAGGCATGAAGGCATGAAGCACATGGGGTAACCAGAAGTAATGATCTGGCAGTGAGTGTGTGTGAGGCAGGGGTTTAAATAGTGACTGAAACAGGTGAGCAGGTGAGAGTAGTGAGCTTGATGAGGTGAGAGTGGAAGACAGGTGCGCTGAATGAGGGAGTGCTTGATTACTAACCAGAGACAGGTGAAGGGAGTGCAGACAGGTAGAGTGAGGAGCTACAAAAAGACACAGAACACAGGAGGCAATGCCTAATCGTGACAATATCAACTTACTTTGACTTACACGCTGCAGGAATCACACCAGATATACGGTAAACATCAATGAAAAATGTGTGTGTGAACATCTGCCAAGGAGCTTGTCTGAAAAAGTCATACTGTATCACAGTCTGCACTTTTACTGGCTGTCGCATAAGCTCGCCAGAAATGTGAGAAAGCCTTTTCTTGGAAAGTAGCCAGGGTCAGCAGATAAAAAAACACCTTCGTCCTGTTGTCAGATTCAGATTCTTGAGGTCTGATTTAAGGATGTAAAGTGAAGTTTTTAAATAAATGTCTGGGACATGCACACATACTCTTAAATCAAGTATGTCACGTATTTGAACACACATTCTTTTTGGGCCCTCGAAAGCTCTATTGACAATAGATGATGGTACTTTGTATTACGTGGCCAGTATGTGTGGAGTAACGTCCAATGTCCTTCAGCATCATTGACAAAGGAAGCAACTTCCAACCATTACATTTAACCTTAAAACGTTTTTAATCCAAACGATTTTACTCTATTGATTTTTAGACTGAAAAGGAGTCATGCTTAAATGTCATTGTTAGTTTTAGTTGAGACGGATAATTATGTAGAAGAGTGAGTCTCTATACATCTAATTCAGAAACGGCAGCGAGAAAAATTGCTTCTTTTTCAGCATGCTATGATACCCAGAAAGCAGTATTTGGTCAGTCAACTCAAACAATGTACAGAATACCAAGAGCGAGACCCACTGTGACCAAAAGATAGATCAAAACCAGAAAATAAGCCCAAGCATGTTTATCAGGGAGGCTCTTTAGATCAGTGCCCTTTCAAAGCAGCTTTAGTCCGCCCCCACTGGGCAATGGAGAGGAATTAGATGTCATTCTTTTCCTCAGAAATAAACCCGCCTGTTTCTGAGAGTTAAAGCTTTGTGGGCACAATTCCCCTCTCCACAACGGGGATTATGGTGTGATAAAGCTGCAATAACACACATTGTTGTTGGTATTGTGGGGGTGGATGCAATGTCTACAACAGATTTAGTAATGTATCAATGTATTTGATGCAAAGTATCTTCTGCTAGAAACTTGGGATGATAGCTGAGTTAACTGACTGACATTGATCAGACTGTATTTGATTAATTTGATTGAATTGTGCCACGTTTTACTGAATATACTGTCGTGTCTGTAAAATGCATATGTGTAGACTAGAAAATAAAATACAAACAGAATTAATTTCAGTGACTTTTGACTTTTGAATTTTGTAAAAGGGGTCTTTTGTACTGTGGTGACACTTTAATAAACATGAATTCACAAAGACAGTATGGCATAATCATAAGTGAATTAGGTTTGAACCAGACGATACATGTACATGCATACATACTTGCATACAAGGTATTGTGCTGCATGTCCCAGACAGAAAGTGAATGTCATCACAAGTTGATGATTTTATGTAACGTTACAATGATTTTGTTTTTTATTTCAGTCTTATTTTCAATTTTCTTTTGACATATGTCTTTTTATTCCTTCCTTAAGCTTTGTATTTGCCAACTTCAGTTGAATTAATACACATTGCTGATGTTTCGTGGTTGCCACTCAAATATCAGGCAACTCAAATCTTTTTTTTTTTGTCAAATTATAGGAACCAAGTCAAGCTGGGTATGCATGTTTTCTGGCAAGATACATAAGAGGTAAGTTTTCAATATTTTGATGGGCATATGAAGAATCCGTTGTGAATACAGGCTCAACATTGCTTTTTTTCATGCAGTCCATACGGAAGATCTCCCACGTTTGACACATTGTTGAGAACCGAAACCCATGATGGCTATGATTGATGTCACCATTCAGTATAATAGTCCAACCATGAAGTTGCCAGTTCAGATGATTGAAGATAATTATCCAGTCATTCTTGGACATTTGCAGACTTGTCTGCAGGATCTACTTTACAGCAATGGAGACAAGACTCTTTGAAATCTTGACCTCGGCCAACACTACGTCCACATGCGAATAGATTAAAACGCGAAGACATTATTAGAGTCCTCACAAGTCCTCACAAAAGCAAACCTAGAAAACCCCACTAACCAACGCCCTGAAATTCAGTTTGCGTTACATGTCAGCTGTTGGACTTTGGAGTAATTTAACATTCTAAGATAAAGAAAAACACATTAAGATGCTGATATTAAAATACTCCAGCTCTTATTTTGACGTCAGAGTTAAATGTTTGACTGGATTCAGGGTGCAGGATTTTAGTGTTCTCATAATTATCTCTTCCTCAGTTTGAGGTATGAAGCCCGCGTTGGGAGGCCCATTTTAAATTATTCAGCTTGAAATTAGGCTTTTGATTATCTTTCGATTTGAATGCTATGAATTATTTATCAAACTCTGTTTGGATTTCCAGTAAATGTATAGCTTTGTTTCATTATGAAAAGCTAAAGCTGCAAGGCACACACAATGCATCATGAATGTGGATTGATTATGTAGATTATCACAAATATTTACAGAAGCAGCAACATACTCTCATCAATTCAGAACAGAATATACTGTACCAATGCTCATTTTCTCACTGCTCATTTAATAGAAGTTGTGATGAGATGCATTTCCACTCACCATCATGGGGTGAAACAGAGACTGTGTTGTGGGAAGAAGTGGCAAAATATAGTGCAGCCACAAGTGAACTGGCAGACAGGCGACAGGTGAATGCAATATGAGTAAACCTCAAATATCCAACTTATATGGTCGTCCTGTCATACGTAAGATCACTCACACATTGCTGCGTCACAAGGTTGCTTCCAGAGCAGATATCCCAACTGTGTGGGAATTTATCATTATATATTCCCCCCCCCCCAAAAAAGGTGTTATTATGAGCTATCATGGAAAAAGACTGATCTTCACACGCAGACTATCTGCAGTTTGAGTTTTAGGTCGAGACATGACGAACTTAAATACCCTTGATTTTCCTTTGGATTGCATCACACTGATTGCTCTATAGTGCACAGACACTGTTATTAGTGTAGCTAGGCCAAAGGTAATTCTACCGTGTCACTGTGATGCAGGTGTGTTCGCTTCTCTACTGTGATTGTGTGCGAAAGGTTAATGAAAACAGAAGCCTTGAGTTTAAAAGTCAAGTCTGCAAATGCTGTACAGCATAGTTTTTGCCAAATGTACCATTTTATATAGTAGAGCGTATATGGTCGTACCTATGTTTACTTACATTTTCATTTCGATCCCAGGTGAATTTCTTTTGTAAAAATGATGTTGCATATCCATCAAATTGGTTTTCAGTAGCGTTGCACCTACAGTAAGGATGTGAGCACATGTACACAAGGTCAGTAATTCATTCATTGAGAAGGCAACACATGGACTGTAAACATGTTCTGACAATACAGCCAGAGACGGGCATGAAGACCTGTGAGGTGAATACAGGAACAGAAAATGAAAAATAAATAACTGTCATTTTTTTTTTAGAGTTCTGCACAGGCTTGAATCTAACTTGCACCGCCAAATGAGAGACCTGAACCTGACCTGAGACCAGACGTCCAGAGAGAGAAAGAGAGAAATTCTGATAAATTGCATTTGACATCAACTAAACCAGACTTCTATACAATAAAATACACCTATAAACCGATACAAACACAATGCTTTTTCAGATCAAATACCAGAATTAGGCATAGGAATTCTAATTGTTAGCAAACAATTTTTTTCCATTTTTGGGGTTATAGTAAAGACCTCCTCTCTCCCTCCCAACTACCAATTTAAAAATTGTAACGCTGTACTGAATACATCAGGTAGGACAGAATGAGAAGTACCTACTGTGTGTGATGTCTGATCCTCCTACCAGCGACTTGAATCTGGACGTACCTGTCACATTGATGTCGCTTCGGGTATCACTAAGGGGAACACATTATACAGTCCTGACAGATGTGGAGCACCTGATGCTCCAGTACGTCTGTTGTGTCACAAGGCTGTATTTCTTCTCATCTTACCTGCGGATCTGAAAGAAATAGAAAGCAGCAAGCCTGAGTAACATTTAGCAAATGAATCTTCATGTCTGTAATGCATTCATGAAGTGGTATTGAGCATTTGGATGCAAGTAAGCTTTTTGAGAGAACATTTCCCAAGCCCTTTAACCCAGATCTCAAAGTTACTTTACAGTTATAATGTTACCATAAAAAGAGAACATTAGTTAAATAAATGACACGGGGGCATGACAGGTGGGCTGCCGGGGGTCGGCCACGTGCCAAGGACTCTGCCTGCATGGGGTGCATGCTGTACCTAATGAGCTAGAGGTTGGTTCAGAAGCCATATAATATATAATGGGTATAATATGATCCTTTAACAAGAATGAAAACTAACCTGCTGTGTGTACAGGAATTGGCAGCATGAGTGCAACACATCTCATAACACCTGCATATATTCCGGACTTGGTGTATCATTCCTTCATCACACTGACGTTGAAATGCTTCAATATCACACATCTACAAATGACATGTCTACAATTCAGCCTCAGTTCTCAGAGTACCCTGTGAATTCTGGCCACTGCGTTGTCACTATACTCCGCATATCTAGGAATAAATACATAGCTGCTGTGTACTTAATTGGTTATTTGATGCTATTTGTGTGAAAGATTATTAGTGTGTCCATGTGAACAATGTTGACTGGTTGCATTTTGAAACACTGGAAGCCAAATGTTCTGTTCTGCACAATAACTAATTATCCTTTTGGAGATAAAAATAGATCACTGTTGATGTAATGGATTAAATGGATACCGATGCAGCTGCACTTCTCCTATGCAGACGTGTTTGGTTAATTGAACTCCATCTCGATGTGCCCTTTGCACAGTTCCCCTGGCCCGTTCCCCACCTTGAATAGGTTAATTGAAACACACAGAGTGATGGCTCTTCTGGGTTCTGCACTTAAACGGGTCGTATTTCACGGTCATATGGCAACTTTATAAGAGCCATCGTGTCACAGATAGTTGAACCCTGTTTTTTTTTTTTATAGAGCCTTGTAATTGTGGGGTAGTTGACCAATGAAGTGGCAATCTTTATCCTCTCACTCACTCAGTCATTTGCATTTATAAAGCATTCCAGCAGGGTTGTGGAGAGCATGTTCAATTCATATTCAGGCGTATTTTCTGTAAAGCACTTGAGTGGAGATGGATTGATCACACGCAAACCATTGAAGAGAAGAACAATTCCATGAAATCTAAACATTATTCTCAGCTGTCAAGTTTTCAAATATCTAAATTGATGGTTTTGCGCCTTTGAAACGCAACATTTAAAGTAAATGTTAAGCAACATTGGGTGTCTGGAAATTGACCACATGGTTTTTCATTATCAGTCTATATAATGGGGTCGTATAATAAGACAAAGACATAATTTAAATTCCCCAGGGGACTATTTCAACATGTGTGCATCACAGACCAAATACATTCCCTGCAAATTCAACCTGGCCCCTCAAATTAATGGAAACAATGACTTTTAGGAAAAGTCATGGTTGTTATAATAGTGCTAATAATAATGAACAAAGAAAAACATTGAAAATCTTTCCATTTAGTCTTTTGTAATAGAAAATAAGCTTAAATCACCATTTCCAATCACCTATTCATAGCAAGTCCCAGGAAAGTGTTCTCACCACAGAAAGATCAAAGAGAAGGATTGCGGAGGGAAATAATACAATAAGATTGAAGCAATTACAGTAAATAGAAGCCAGGAGGCTACGATTAGAGTATTGGTCTTCTTGACACATCAAAGCTGAATGAAATAGAGCTTGTAGAAAATGCCATTAGCTAATAATATATCTACGACATAAAGGAACTGCTGTAGTGTAGTGTTCATCAAAGACCATTATGTATTCTGTTTGATGCTTTGTGAGGTTTAATTCATAGGGTTTCTATCCACTATGTTCAGCCTTGCTACGTAGAAAAATGATTTTTTACTCTTGAAGGTCATTTTCATTTCTGTCTTTAACAGCAGGCTTGCCAGACGTTACGCAATAAAAGAAAGTCTATTCATAATTCTGGCACCTCATGTCTAATTGCCATCTGAATCAAATCCAGACCACTGAAGCATATTCTTTATGAAAATATATAAATATATTTTTTTGTCACATTGTCAGATTTATTACTTTGCCACCATAAGCAGAAAAGTCCAGCATTTTCTCAGAAGCCTCCATGAGCTAATATTAGAATCAACTGTCTGAAATGACTCTGCATTAAAGTAGTGCCATTAGAACGGCATCAAATGAGCCGTTACATCCTGGCACAGCGGAGGAGGGAGGTTGCTGAAAACGGCCACTCTTGGCTTTTGTACCACGCCAAGCTGTCAGCCAGACACATTTATTTATGCACAGTCGAGTGCTTTCATTCCAGGTTTCAAGAGCAAGTGTGGCCTTTTCTTCCTGCCCAGTGCTTTAGGTATCATTCCAAAGTGTCTACAGTATAAAGGCGGTGGGGCATCCATACGTTTAAATATAAGACTCTGGGCAGCAGCTTGTTAGCTTAGCTTCATACAGGGACTGGAAACTGAGGGAAGCAGCTAGCATTGTCACAATCCATCCACCAGCATCTCTAAAGCTGTCACGATTAGGCTTTGCCTCCTGTGTTCTGTGTCTTTTTGTAGCTCCTCACTCTACCGGTCTGCACTCCCTTCACCTGTCTCTGGTTAGTAATCAAGCACTCCCTCATTCAGCGCACCTGTCTTCCACTCTCACCTCATCAAGCTCACTACTCTCACCTGCTCACCTGTTTCAGTCACTATTTAAACCCCTGCCTCACACACACTCACTGCCAGATCATTACTTCTTGTTACCAACGTACCAATGTGTCATGCCTTCCTGCCCGGTTTTCCCGTCCTGTTCCCGGTTTTCCCGTCTGCCTGCCCGTTCCTGCTGGATTATCCCCTTCGTCTCCTGTCTTGTCCGTGGATCCCCTGTTATGTCCTGTGAGTTTCCTTTGTTGTTTGTTAAATAAATATTCGTTTACAAGCTACTCTGCCTGGTCTGCACTTGAGTCCTTCACAATGGGTGGGGTGTGTGTGTGTGTGGAAAAAGTAGTGCCAGTATTCCCTTTACTGTATTCAAATGTTGGCATTTGTATCGGCCGGTATCATCAATCATTATTACATTCTTAATTTCTAAAGTGAATAAAAGACACTTGGAGAAATTGGGTTTGGTTAATGACTTAAAACTAAGCAATTTCACATACTTTTGGACCATTATTATTACTGTAGGTAACGCTCAAAAATCTTAAAAACTAAACTTGCTATATTTACATTATTTTGTATTTTTTACAACTATCACAGCCTTTATATGAACATTTAATTCTTCTTGAAAAAATCACATTCTGTAAATCAAAAGACAGTTCACGTATTATTTTACAAAAAAGAAGTGAACATTGTACTGATAAAAATAATGTAAATATTTCATATGATTAAAGATTTGTCTTATATTCAAGCATCATTTTAGGACCATTTTTTTTAGTTCCACTTCTGTGAGGTTGATTTTATGTCGCTCTCTAAGACCAGAGTGCGACTGCAACAGCAGTCTTCTGGTCTGAAAGCTGCTCTTTCCCAAAGAGATGTATGTGTTTAGCCAAGCAAACATACAAGTGAACAGACTCCCCATGAGAGCCACTGTCGCACGAACACAATATCCTCTGGCCTGTTGTGTTCAGCAAACGATAACCACGAGTTGTGCACATGGGAAGAGGAAAGAAATGTTTCTGCTGCCACAAGGAGCAAGTTTTAGTTTTTTCTTTGAAAATCTGGCGCCGCTTTTTGGTGGAAGTTACCGAATAAATTGTCCTCAGCAATAAATTCAAACTCCAAAAACAGAGGAAAAGTTTATATTTTATAATTAATATTGAAAGATAATCAAAGAGACAATTCTCTCTTTTTAAGTGCTCCGTCATGAAGTGAAATACCCAAGTGACCTTTCTACAATCTGTATTTTTCACCAAAGGGAGATGAGATGGCAGTAAAACCTGTAATCCCTTCAAAAGGTCAATGACATATCTATGAGCAGAGTAGTGTGTACTGTATACTTTCCTCAACATCTACTTACTTACTGGAATACAGACTAGTGGAGATAAAGATTGTGAGAAGATGCTGCACTTTTTCAGTGGGATGTTTACCTATTACAACATTTGACGGCTAACTGGCTACAGACCCCTTTCTATCCCACATACATTACACACTGTAATGCTCGCCCACAAATGTACAGTAGCCCAGAACGGACAAACCATACACTGGCTCTAGATAGGGACATGTGTGTTTTGCGTCTGCCGTTTTAGTTCACCTATACACGCTTGGCACACGGGAGAGATTTCTGTTTTAGAAATCTTTCACACTGCGCCTTTAAGAGAATATCACGGACTCTGTAAAAAAGTTATTATGCAAGGTGTAATCTGTTGATTAGTTTATTAATAGTAGGAAAGTGATGGCAGGAGAGAAAAGTATCTATGCAGGTTCCGAGCCTCTATGTTTTTGTGAATTCATGTATTAGATGTACAGAAGTTGTGTTTTTTGAATTTGTAGAGGGGGGTTTCATATACTGTAACTCTCAGTGTAAACTCTGTGTCCTGAAATGCCATGTTTTCCTTCCACACATGATGGATTCCATGAGGCAATATTTCATGGTGAGCTCTCAGTAGTTAAAGCCAGATTGAGGATGAATGATGAACACGAAGTGGCTGCCAGTGGGCTGGTGTCGAGGCATAGATCCTGTAGTTTGCTCTCCTGCTTGGCCCACTGTGATGTGTAGAAGTGTGCTTTTCCTGATTCTGTGGCATGCTGACACTTAATGTAAACACACAGATTAAAGATAAAATTCCCCTGCTTCACCGTATGAGCCACATCCTTCTATTTGGCAGCTTGCGTAAGATAGGGAATATTCAACTGTCAGGTTCATGTGGTTTTGATGGCTGTGTGAGTCACAGCCGAAGGCATGGCACTTGGCCACAGATACGTATATATAAAATTATATAATACAACATTGACACAGAAAAATGGGCCATGACACGAGCTGGAGCCATAATCTATGACCAGGTACAGCTGGATACATTTATACATAAATCATTATTAGAAGTCCATGACATCTACATTTATTTATTCCCTCATGCTGAAGCAGGACACTGTTACAGACTTAACTCTATGTGCATATGGCCAATATTATATCAGACACATAACCCAAACAAATGTATTTATTTGATCTTCTTGGTTTACTCTTTTGCTTTCAGCATACCGTACAAAATAATAAAATAATGAAAATGATCATGTCAACATACATTTCTAAAATGTTTGACATTAGCTATTCTATCAGTTTATTGACAGTAACGAACGAAGCACGGATACAATAAGTCACTTTCCTATTTTACATTTTATTTCCCTTGTTCAAATGTTCAATAATTAAATAGAGCAAATGTCTCTTTTTCATTTATTTTGCTCTTGTCCGGTGCACTAACCTGCCTTAAAGTCAAAGCCGCTTGGACTATGAAATCTATAACACGGTTAGGGTGAACGTCTTCTGTCCGCCGTATGACTAATTTGTTTTTTTCATGGCTATTTAAAGATAATACATTCAGCGGGGTGAGCGGTGCAGCTTGAAAAGGGGCTGAGAAAAGTAAATCCAATTGATCCAATTGTATTTCTATGCTTTAATTCTACCATTGATGAATTGGATGTGTAATTAGGTTGCCCTAAATTGAAATGCTTTGTTACATTTTAAGAGTCTTTGCCCTCAAAAGGACAGACAGCTGTGACTGTCTATGGATGTTACAGTTTGAGCTTTGATACATCCCAGGTGCAGAGCCAGACGCCAGGGATGCACTTAACCAGAGTTCAAAGTTTAATACTGACTATCAAAAATAGCTCTGGTTTAAAAATAATAGGACAGAAACCCCCCCCCCCCCCCACACACCTTTGTAGCATGTATGTCTGGGGTGGCCAACCTATGACCAACTGCCAATGTTTTACCATTTCTGCCTCTTCTGTTTGTTACATCTGAAGATAGATTTACAGATTTATATTTGCATCGTAATCTTTTAAGTGGGCCCTAGGCCATGAACACAAACCAACATCTGTCAATTTCTGCCTGTTTTAACTTTACTTATTTACAGATAACATCGTAATAGTTTAAGCGAGCACTTAGGCCATGCACTGCATGAGAGTTCAAACGTATTAAATACATTTTAAGTACATTTAAGAGCAGCAGAAACAGAAATACTTTTTGTCATATATGTGCATACACCAATAAACGACACGCATGACAAATGTTAAACTGTTAGGTAGTGTTGCGTAGTTATTTTAAAGGAAAATACATTTTCTATGACACATGGGGTTTGCTGGTCATGAAACACTGAATTTCTTGCAGTGTAACTAGTTGAAAACACTATTATTTGTCCTGTGACTCCTGTGATAGGCAGGATAACAAATTGTCTTCCTAGGCTGAAACAATAATCAAATTTGTAGCAGCACACACATTTCAACAAATCGACTACAGGTGCAGGATGCAGACGCTTTAAATGAAACTCTATGCTAATAGACAATGCGACATTTTCTGGACTAATTTGGCTTTGACGAGAGTAATAAATGTCCTTTTTAGGCAGAGTATGACATTAATGATTTTAGTCCCAGTAGTTGTGGTGTCAGGAGGTGAACACTGCTGTTCCACTGTGTCTTACTGTGTGCATGAGCTGGAAAGGCTTCTTAGTTGTTTTGCCCTGCTGACATTCATGACAAAGAAACAGTGCAACAAGTCTGGGACATAATTCAGCCCTATTAGAATCAATAGCTGTGAGGCGTTAAAGTGAATTATCTTCAAAGTCATCTAAAGCAGCCTCATTAAACCGTAACAGGAACATGTCTCTGACATCAGACGATATCTGCTGATCTTAAAGGAGGAAATAAAACATTTATCACACTCTGGAGAAATTAGCATGCTTTAGACTTTCCTTCCTAAGTGTCCCAAATATGCCTGTTCTCTCAGTTAGCAATATTTCTGCCCTGTTGTATAATTTTGTAATTAGCTGTAAAGTTATTCTCTGCCAATATGATGAGATGATGGTCGTCGAATTGCAGCTTCTTTCTCAAGTCGATGCATATTAGGTAGGTTGTGTATGAAAAACACTGCGATTAAATGCAATTGTATCACAAAACTCAAGGGTGCACTTTGTATCAGCCGTGGCTGTCAAGTGTATTTATTTCTATAGTGTACGTTCAGTGCTGAATCCATACAAACATGATAAACTCTTATGTTATAAAAACAGTGTAAATGCTTCCTTTAAGTTACTAATACTAGATCAAAAAGTGACCAAACAAAAGGCAAACATGGCACACAATCGAGGATCATCGGATGAGGTTATGTTGGTAGAATTTAAATAATATGCTTACTGTAGACAGAGAGGGATTGCAAATACAATATGTACATACTGCCTTTTCAAACTAGTGAGTAGACTGCAGAGGGTCCAAAGAAAAATGTCTGTATATACATATACTATATATATATATATATATATATATATATATATATATATATATATATATATATATATACAAATATATATTACTACAAGACATTTCAGATAGAAATACTTTTTAACCCTCTTTATTTGTCCAACAGCTGTAGTTAGTTTTGGCTTTTTAGTTCGTGAAAAAAGTTTTAAAAAGCTCGGGAAAAAGCCCCACGTAGTAAATTTGTGTAGCAGTTAGCTGTCCTCACCCATTAATCATGTCACGTCCTCTCATATTTATCTTCTGACCCTTTGGAAGGGCCCAACCCCTAAGCTGGGAACCACTGTACTATACTGAGTAACTCTATAAGTAGTCAAGACGAGACCCTTCTAGACCAGCCACAGCAGTGAAATGCTGCTTACACATTGTTGCATCATCTTAGCAATCTCATAATGTCATATGTAATAATATATCATTCATAAGGGCAATTTTTACTGCAGCCTGAGTAGTTTTACTTTTTATTCTTGCTGATATGCTGATAATACTCATGTACTTATACTTAAGCAGGATTTTGAATGCAGGCGTTGTACTTGTATATTTACATCAATGTACTATCATTAAAGGATCTGAACTTCTTCCATCACTGCTTCCAGCCAACAACTTCAACATCGTGACTCTGCATTGCCATCCTTGCTTGAGTTTGAGTTCCACCTTTGCCTCCCCAGTCAAAATGATGTGGACGTGGCCGCTGCCTGAATCAAGTTTAATCAATAGAGCTGACTGAGTAAGAGAATCTCCAGCAACAGGGTTTGAATAAACAAGAAGCATTTCCCCTCACAAGTTCGGTCTCACACGTACAACTTTAAAAAAAGAAAAAGGTATAATCTCTGGTGAGACGAGTGAACTTTAACAGGCATCAAGGTCTTTTGCAATCAGCCGCTCTTGTTCTCAAGTCTCAGCCAGTCTTCACACAGGCCATGCCGATAAGCAAGAACTGTCGAAAAGAAAGGTTCAGAACGCCACTGCGGAACGGCTGCTCTATCTCAAACACAGCAGTGTGCATATCCCTGAATTTGCATTGATAAATGCCAAGAAACTATCTCCATAGATAGTTTATAGATATGAGGTGGCTGAGACTGAGGCCAAGTTAGCTGATTGCAATAGATCCGGGTGTTGTTTAATACGTTTGTTGAATTACCTCATGTCACCCTCTCCTTTATCATATTCACTCTCCCACACATCCTTTCCCTGGACTCACTCTAATATGCTCTTGTGCTGAAATCTAAACACAATTGAGCATTGCTCTTCATTATAGTTATAGGCTTGCTGCGTGGAAGTGTTATTATGCTTTTGTTTCAAGCTAAGGGAAAGCTTAATTCCGGAAAAAAATATGCGTATCATAAATATTAGATAAGAGATGTAAAATAGGCTGAAGGTAAAAATAGATCACAGCGGCGCGCATGAGTACCTTCTGCAATTACTGTACCTTAAAATTAATAGTTTGACACTTTGTAAAATATGCTTATTTGCTTTCTTGCCCCGTTAGATGAGAAGATGGACACCACTCTCGTGTGCAGTACAAATGAAGGGGAAACAGCTGTAACAAAATCCAACCACCAGCACCTCTAAAACTTAATTATTATATTATTTGTTTTATCCGTACAAAAAAACGTAAGTTTCGGCTGCTTGCCCGGCAACCCCACAGTCACATATTGTTTTTTGTACGCTAAGATAAGCTAGGCTAACTGGTTGCTAGCATGTAGCCGGGTCATTCCTAGCATTTGGTGCCATTTGAGTCCCCACTACATCATACGGTATATTTTGTTTCGGCTTATTTTTTCTAAAAGCTTGTCTTGCATGGTTAACCCCTCTCTACCATAAAACAAAATGATATGTACGCAGGAATAACTTCATTGAAAATAATTACTCCAATTTTAGGCTAAACTGCCATGTCCCCAATCATGTTTGGTCAAATTAAGATACAGATATAAGTAATATAAATCAAACAAATTCCACATTTTTCCTCATTGTTGTATAGCTATATTTATAATATTCCTCACCAAATAATATTTTTTGTTATTAATGCGCTTTTAATGCTTTAATGCGTTTTAGACCATCATATCCTGAGCTTGACCAATACATTTTTCTTATAGTTTTACAAGCCCTCTTTCAGATGAAATATAAAAATCATGGAAAATTGAAAACATTTTGATGGAAGTAAACCTGGCTGAAATGGCACCGAACAGTAGGAATGACCCAGCTCCTCATTCTGAGCAGACAGTGATGAAATATCATCCAACTATCTGCAAGAAAGCGAAGAAGCATATTTTCCAAAATTTTGACTATACTTTACCCAGATGTCCCCACATAACATTAACCCTCTGCATAGCAAACCTTTGTTGACCATCGTTGATACATTTTAGTTATTTTTTTTACAATACTTTAACAAGCTTCGGCTGAAATCAGGTGGATATACAGAACTGAAGGCCTAAGGCAAGTAATGGTGCACCGAGGACCCCTTTAATCTTCGTGATTGATCAGTTTTTTTATGCCTCTGCGCCGGTGACAGCTGTGGCCAGAGGGAATTTCTTCAAATTTGGCACAAAACATCTACTTGCACTCGAGGGTGAACTGATTAAAGGTCACTGTCATGTTTTTTTTGGGCCATAACTCAATAATTCATATGCTAATTATGACAGTTTCACACAAATATCTCATAGGATAAAATGATAAAGTGATGACATCTTGGACAAACATGGACGTGAACAGTATGTAACGGTATATACAGTATGCAGTATCTTCACTTAATTAGCTTCAGATTGGAGATATGTGTGAAGTAGAGCGTGACTGCGAGGCCTTGAGGTCTGTCACTAGACTTGTGTGCTAACAAGAACAACGAGACTGATCTGACACACATCACATCTCATCGTGCCACAGTTCCTTAAACTGTGTTTCAGTGTCTCTTGAGGATTTTGACAAAGCAGCATTTTAATTTTAAAATTTCGATTTTAAATCAAAATGTCCAGCAGCAGCACGGGACGTGAAGATCAACAGGATGAAAGATACGTGAAATGTAATAATGGATTGAATGGAACTAGAAGTGAAAGAGGACTTAATACTTGACTTAACATTGAACTCAGACTGAGACCGTACAAAGAAATATAAAATATATAAAATAAATGTCTGACATTTGAGTTGGCAAAATGAAATGACGGTGATGTTCCTGAAAACTGAGCCAGAGAGGTTAAAGCAGGTAGAGTATGCATTCATTAAAACAGGGAATACTTGAATTGTTGATATCCACAGGCTGTTCATTTCTCCCTTATGGGAGTCTGTTGCTCTGATCAGCTCTATTATTAGATTGATGTTATTCTCAGTGTAAACTGCTGTGGTTCAGTAAGGGTTGAACAACAGAACATATAATTAGCTCATGCCACTTTTTGGAAATGTCAGAGGTTGTGTTGTATTGCAGTTTTGTGTCCTTTTCATCAGCCGTTTGCCCCAGTTAAAAATAAGTTACAATAACAGTTTTAACATTTGACTGAGTTTGCTGTGACTCTAATGTCATTTCAATCACAACACAGTACTTTGATATAAATGCAAAAACCCAAATCCATCAACTTTTATGAAAACAAAATCAAAAGTCAACATTGTACTGACTTCACTATGTAGGAAAGGCAAACAGAGCAAACAAACGTGTTGTTTCTTGTTATTGTGGAATCGGTGCCATACACAGATAATTTATTCGTGAAGGCTAATTGGTTAAAAAAAAAACACAGGAAACTGAAAATGGAAAAAAGAATCACCACAAAAACAATATGTTCTCTCAGTTTAGAACTTTTCAGCACATTATAGTGTGAGAAGTTACACACACTATGTATATGCTTACCAGAGTAGTGGAAAACTTAAAAACACTTCAACTTAACTCTCATATCTTTGTGGTACCACTCTCTTACAATGTGCCTGATTACTGCTGGCCATAGTGTGAATCACGCATGCATGTAGTGTGCTGTATGATGGGACTATAATACAACAGTCTTTCACTGGAACTGCTGATATGAAATGGTTTCTGGTGCTGCAGTTCTTTACACTGGCTTCCTGACTTTAAAATCCTGCTGTTGGTTTATAAAGCACTGAATGGTTTAGGGCCAAAATACATCTCTGATCTGCTGCTACCTTATGAACATCCCGACCCCTTAGGTCGTCTGGGACCGGTCTACTTTCTGTTCCCAGAGTCAGAACTAAACGTGGAGAAGCAGCGTTCAGTTTTTCTGCTCCACATATCTGGAACAAAGTCCCAGAAAGCTGCAGGTCTGCTGAGACCCTCAGCTCCTTTAAATCAAGATTGAAGACTTTTCTGTTTGCTGCTGCCTTTAATTGAACCAGATTCAAGGATATTAATCAATTTCTGCATTTTACTACTGTATTTTATTTCTTACACTGCTTTTAGTGTTTTAATGACTGTTTTTAATGTTTCAATCAATGTTCTTAATTGTCTTTGAATTGTCTTGTTGTTGAAATGTGCTATACAAATAAACTCGCCTTGCCTTTAGTGATAAAACCAGAAGTGATGCATGTATTTGGCAGGAATTACGATGGGCTGATGAGTCTTGTCTCATTGGTCACTTTATTCAATTCAGTTTGTAATAAAGTCGACCTTAACAACATGAGACACTGTTGCCACCAAGTGGTCTGAAAAAATACTGCTTAAGATTTGTGCTCAAGATTTGTGAGAGGTGTTAATACAAAAGAAATGTGGAGGAGATGGGAAAAGCCTGCCAGCTGAAATATCTCTTGTCGACTATATTTTATGTTGGTCGTGTGAAGGGACATTTTAACAAACAGGATGATCGAATACAAGGTCGGTGTTGTGTCAGGACTGGTGATAAAAAAACGAAATCATAAAAAGGTTCTAATCCCAAACTCCAAAGGTTAACACAAGGTCCGACTTTCCTCGGTGTAAATCTGTTGCATACTGTTCTAGAACAGCAGAAAACAAAACTCATTCATCAGAAGTCAGCCGCTCTCAGCGTGCTGTAGTACAATTCAATTTATAGCTCTGAAATGATGCACTTCTAGCATCTGCTTGCAAAGCTTCACAGTACAATAACGCTGGTAAATGTTATGGGCAAAGATGAAATACATCTTGAAGCACTTGAGCTTTTGAGTGTTCAACTTAGAGATGCTTTTTAAACTTTCATGTTGATTAATTAGTCATCAATATTCATTGCTTTAGAGAAATACTTCAAGATTTGAAGCCAAGTTTGAAACTCATTGAGTCGTTGTTAAGTGGTTTTAATACATTAAATGTACAAATTGCTATACTGCACACAGTTGAATCAGGGTTGTAACTTGTAAGTGACAATATAGTTATTACAAATGTATCTGCCAATATTTTTTTGATGAATCATTTGTTTTATAAAATGTCAGAAAAAAAGTTTAAAACGTACATCCCAGTAATGTCTTATTTCATCAGACCCGCAGTCCAAAACCCAAAGATATTCAGTTTAATGTCAAATAGGACAAAGAAAAGCAGAACATCTCCACATTTGAGAAGCTAGAACCAGTCAATTTTAGTTTTTTTTGATCGATGAATTACTTAAAATGACCTACTTGATTATCAAAATAGCTGCAGGTTATCTTTTTCTGTTGATCGACGACTTGCTTCAGCTCTAAAATGTTTATCATTCATGTAAGAAGCCTCCTCACGGGAGACTTTCGGCAGGGAGCCCTGAGCCACCCGATGACCCACTCACTGAAGCGTTTCCATGGTTTTAGAAGTTTGATGGACAGCTGAGTTCGGGGTGAGGTGTGAAGGTCGTCCTCACTGTTCCTCCCCCCTGTTTTCCACGCTCACACTAATCACAGCCTCAGCCTTGACAGATCATCCATCTTTCTCATCCCATGCTGGATTTCGTTCTCCCTCCTCCGCCCTCAGAGAAGAGGTCGTGATCTCGCCAGACAAATGGAAACTGCGTCTTGGATCTCTGGCAATTAGCAGCTGAACTTGTGGCTGTTTTTGAGGAACACGTCAGCTTCATTTATTATTTCCTGCATTTGGAGCAGACCTAACCTGTCTTATCAGGCAATCCATAAAAAAAGAGTAACAGGTCTGTGTAGTCCCGGTGCATTCAAATTAATCTCCCGTATTATCATGGTTATTAGGGCCCGAGCAACCGACAACGTCGGGCCGGCGAGGCCCTATTGAAATTGTAAGGTTTATTATTATGATTCTTATTTTTGTGGGAATGGAGCTTGTTGGGGCACTTGCCATGCATGAAAACTCACCAATTTTGCACACCTCTTAGATCTGGTGTAGAAACTCTGAGGCGAAAAATTCCATATTTGTGTGTAAAGAAATGTCTCTCTAGCGCCCCGTGTCCCCTTTTCGCGTGTGTGTGCTTGCGCCAGCGTCCCCTCTTCGCATGTTTCTAGTTATTGTGGAATCGGTGCCATACACAGATAATTTATTCGTGAAGGCTAATTGGTTAAAAAAGAAAACACAGGAAACTGAAAATGGAAAAAAGAATCACCACAAAAACAATATGTTCTCTCAGTTTAGAACTTTTCAGCAACTTTTCCACTACTATTACATCACTGACTGAAGGATAGTGGTTCATGGAGTCACATTCTCAACGAGACGCTGGTGCAAGCACAAACAGACGAAGAGGGGACGCTGGCGCAAGCACAAACTGACGAAGAGGGGACGCTGGCTTAAGCACAAACAGACGAAGAGGGGACGCTGGCTTAAGCACAAACTGACGAAGAGGGGACGCTGGCGCAAGCACAAACAGACGAAGAGGGGACGCTGGCGCAAGCACAAACAGACGAAGAGGGGACGCTGGCGCAAGCACAAACTGACGAAGAGGGGACGCTGGCTTAAGCACAAACTGACGAAGAGGGGACGCTGGCGCAAGCACAAACTGACGAAGAGGGGACGCTGGCTTAAGCACAAACTGACGAAGAGGGGACGCTGGCTTAAGCACAAACTGACGAAGAGGGGACGCTGGCTTAAGCACAAACAGACGAAGAGGGGACGCTGGCTTAAGCACAAACAGACGAAGAGGGGACGCTGGCTTAAGCACAAACAGACGAAGAGGGGACGCTGGCTTAAGCACAAACAGACGAAGAGGGGACGCTGGCGCAAGCACAAACTGACGAAGAGGGGACGCTGGCTTAAGCACAAACAGGCGAAGAGGGGACGCTGGCGCAAGCACAAACTGACGAAGAGGGGACGCTGGCGCAAGCACAAACAGACGAAGAGGGGACGCTGGCGCAAGCACAAACAGACGAAGAGGGGACGCTGGCGCAAGCACAAACTGACGAAGAGGGGACGCTGGCGCAAGCACAAACTGACGAAGAGGGGACGCTGGCGCAAGCACAAACTGACGAAGAGGGGACGCTGGCGCAAGCACAAACTGACGAAGAGGGGACGCTGGCGCAAGCACAAACTGACGAAGAGGGGACGCTGGCTTAAGCACAAACAGACGAAGAGGGGACGCTGGCTTAAGCACAAACAGACGAAGAGGGGACGCTGGCGCAAGCACAAACTGACGAAGAGGGGACGCTGGCGCAAGCACAAACAGACGAAGAGGGGACGCTGGCGCAAGCACAAACAGACGAAGAGGGGACGCTGGCGCAAGCACAAACTGACGAAGAGGGGACGCTGGCTTAAGCACAAACTGACGAAGAGGGGACGCTGGCGCAAGCACAAACTGACGAAGAGGGGACGCTGGCTTAAGCACAAACAGACGAAGAGGGGACGCTGGCTTAAGCACAAACAGACGAAGAGGGGACGCTGGCTTAAGCACAAACAGACGAAGAGGGGACGCTGGCGCAAGCACAAACTGACGAAGAGGGGACGCTGGCTTAAGCACAAACAGACGAAGAGGGGACGCTGGCGCAAGCACAAACTGACGAAGAGGGGACGCTGGCTTAAGCACAAACAGACGAAGAGGGGACGCTGGCGCAAGCACAAACTGACGAAGAGGGGACGCTGGCTTAAGCACAAACAGACGAAGAGGGGACGCTGGCGCAAGCACAAACAGACGAAGAGGGGACGCTGGCGCAAGCACAAACTGACGAAGAGGGGACGCTGGCGCAAGCACAAACTGACGAAGAGGGGACGCTGGCGCAAGCACAAACTGACGAAGAGGGGACGCTGGCGCAAGCACAAACAGACGAAGAGGGGACGCTGGCGCAAGCACAAACAGACGAAGAGGGGACGCTGGCGCAAGCACAAACTGACGAAGAGGGGACGCTGGCTTAAGCACAAACTGACGAAGAGGGGACGCTGGCGCAAGCACAAACTGACGAAGAGGGGACGCTGGCTTAAGCACAAACTGACGAAGAGGGGACGCTGGCTTAAGCACAAACAGACGAAGAGGGGACGCTGGCTTAAGCACAAACAGACGAAGAGGGGACGCTGGCTTAAGCACAAACAGACGAAGAGGGGACGCTGGCTTAAGCACAAACAGACGAAGAGGGGACGCTGGCGCAAGCACAAACTGACGAAGAGGGGACGCTGGCTTAAGCACAAACAGACGAAGAGGGGACGCTGGCGCAAGCACAAACTGACGAAGAGGGGACGCTGGCTTAAGCACAAACAGACGAAGAGGGGACGCTGGCGCAAGCACAAACTGACGAAGAGGGGACGCTGGCTTAAGCACAAACAGACGAAGAGGGGACGCTGGCGCAAGCACAAACAGACGAAGAGGGGACGCTGGCGCAAGCACAAACAGACGAAGAGGGGACGCTGGCGCAAGCACAAACTGACGAAGAGGGGACGCTGGCGCAAGCACAAACTGACGAAGAGGGGACGCTGGCGCAAGCACAAACTGACGAAGAGGGGACGCTGGCGCAAGCACAAACTGACGAAGAGGGGACGCTGGCTTAAGCACAAACTGACGAAGAGGGGACGCTGGCTTAAGCACAAACAGACGAAGAGGGGACGCTGGCTTAAGCACAAACAGACGAAGAGGGGACGCTGGCTTAAGCACAAACAGACGAAGAGGGGACGCTGGCGCAAGCACAAACTGACGAAGAGGGGACGCTGGCTTAAGCACAAACAGGCGAAGAGGGGACGCTGGCGCAAGCACAAACTGACGAAGAGGGGACGCTGGCGCAAGCACAAACAGACGAAGAGGGGACGCTGGCTTAAGCACAAACAGACGAAGAGGGGACGCAGGCGCAAGCACAAACAGACGAAGAGGGGACGCTGGCGCAAGCACAAACTGACGAAGAGGGGACGCTGGCGCAAGCACAAACTGACGAAGAGGGGACGCTGGCGCAAGCACAAACTGACGAAGAGGGGACGCTGGCGCAAGCACAAACTGACGAAGAGGGGACGCTGGCTTAAGCACAAACTGACGAAGAGGGGACGCTGGCTTAAGCACAAACAGACGAAGAGGGGACGCTGGCGCAAGCACAAACAGACGAAGAGGGGACGCTGGCGCAAGCACAAACAGACGAAGAGGGGACGCCGGCTTAAGCACAAACTGACGAAGAGGGGACGCCGGCTTAAGCACAAACTGACGAAGAGGGGACGCTGGCGCAAGCACAAACAGACGAAGAGGGGACGCTGGCGCAAGCACAAACAGACGAAGAGGGGACGCTGGCGCAAGCACAAACTGACGAAGAGGGGACGCTGGCTTAAGCACAAACTGACGAAGAGGGGACGCTGGCTTAAGCACAAACTGACGAAGAGGGGACGCTGGCGCAAGCACAAACAGACGAAGAGGGGACGCTGGCGCAAGCACAAACAGACGAAGAGGGGACGCTGGCTTAAGCACAAACTGACGAAGAGGGGACGCTGGCGCAAGCACAAACTGACGAAGAGGGGACGCTGGCTTAAGCACAAACGGACGAAGAGGGGACGCTGGCGCAAGCACAAACTGACGAAGAGGGGACGCTGGCGCAAGCACAAACAGACGAAGAGGGGACGCTGGCTTAAGCACAAACTGACGAAGAGGGGACGCTGGCGCAAGCACAAACTGACGAAGAGGGGACGCTGGCGCAAGCACAAACAGACGAAGAGGGGACGCCGGCTTAAGCACAAACTGACGAAGAGGGGACGCCGGCTTAAGCACAAACTGACGAAGAGGGGACGCTGGCGCAAGCACAAACTGACGAAGAGGGGACGCCGGCTTAAGCACAAACTGACGAAGAGGGGACGCCGGCTTAAGCACAAACTGACGAAGAGGGGACGCCGGCGCAAGCACAAACAGACGAAGAGGGGACGCCGGCGCAAGCACAAACTGACGAAGAGGGGACGCCGGCGCAAGCACAAACTGACGAAGAGGGGACGCCGGCGCAAGCACAAACTGACGAAGAGGGGACGCCGGCTTAAGCACAAACAGACGAAGAGGGGACGCTGGCGCAAGCACAAACAGACGAAGAGGGGACGCTGGCGCAAGCACAAACTGACGAAGAGGGGACGCTGGCGCAAGCACAAACTGACGAAGAGGGGACGCTGGCTTAAGCACAAACAGACGAAGAGGGGACGCTGGCTTAAGCACAAACAGACGAAGAGGGGACGCCGGCGCAAGCACAAACAGACGAAGAGGGGACGCCGGCGCAAGCACAAACTGACGAAGAGGGGACGCCGGCGCAAGCACAAACTGACGAAGAGGGGACGCCGGCGCAAGCACAAACTGACGAAGAGGGGACGCCGGCTTAAGCACAAACAGACGAAGAGGGGACGCTGGCGCAAGCACAAACAGACGAAGAGGGGACGCTGGC
The DNA here is from genome assembly GCA_032191485.1 of Leptoclinus maculatus. Taxonomy (NCBI): domain Eukaryota; kingdom Metazoa; phylum Chordata; class Actinopteri; order Perciformes; family Stichaeidae; genus Leptoclinus; species Leptoclinus maculatus. The sequence continues at coordinate 28,846,961 of JAVDOI010000003.1, read as the reverse complement.
GCAAGCACAAACTGACGAAGAGGGGACGCTGGCGCAAGCACAAACTGACGAAGAGGGGACGCTGGCTTAAGCACAAACAGACGAAGAGGGGACGCTGGCTTAAGCACAAACAGACGAAGAGGGGACGCTGGCTTAAGCACAAACAGACGAAGAGGGGACGCTGGCTTAAGCACAAACAGACGAAGAGGGGACGCTGGCGCAAGCACAAACTGACGAAGAGGGGACGCTGGCTTAAGCACAAACAGACGAAGAGGGGACGCTGGCGCAAGCACAAACAGACGAAGAGGGGACGCTGGCGCAAGCACAAACTGACGAAGAGGGGACGCTGGCGCAAGCACAAACAGACGAAGAGGGGACGCTGGCTTAAGCACAAACAGACGAAGAGGGGACGCTGGCGCAAGCACAAACAGACGAAGAGGGGACGCTGGCGCAAGCACAAACAGACGAAGAGGGGACGCTGGCTTAAGCACAAACAGACGAAGAGGGGACGCTGGCGCAAGCACAAACAGACGAAGAGGGGACGCTGGCTTAAGCACAAACAGACGAAGAGGGGACGCTGGCGCAAGCACAAACTGACGAAGAGGGGACGCTGGCGCAAGCACAAACTGACGAAGAGGGGACGCTGGCGCAAGCACAAACAGACGAAGAGGGGACGCTGGCTTAAGCACAAACAGACGAAGAGGGGACGCTGGCGCAAGCACAAACAGACGAAGAGGGGACGCTGGCGCTAGCACAAACTGACGAAGAGGGGACGCTGGCTTAAGCACAAACAGACGAAGAGGGGACGCTGGCTTAAGCACAAACAGACGAAGAGGGGACGCTGGCTTAAGCACAAACAGACGAAGAGGGGACGCTGGCTTAAGCACAAACAGACGAAGAGGGGACGCTGGCTTAAGCACAAACAGACGAAGAGGGGACGCTGGCTTAAGCACAAACAGACGAAGAGGGGACGCTGGCTTAAGCACAAACAGACGAAGAGGGGACGCTGGCTTAAGCACAAACAGACGAAGAGGGGACGCTGGCTTAAGCACAAACAGACGAAGAGGGGACGCTGGCTTAAGCACAAACTGACGAAGAGGGGACGCTGGCGCAAGCACAAACTGACGAAGAGGGGACGCTGGCGCAAGCACAAACAGACGAAGAGGGGACGCTGGCGCTAGCACAAACTGACGAAGAGGGGACGCTGGCGCAAGCACAAACAGACGAAGAGGGGACGCTGGCGCAAGCACAAACAGACGAAGAGGGGACGCTGGCTTAAGCACAAACTGACGAAGAGGGGACGCTGGCTTAAGCACAAACAGACGAAGAGGGGACGCTGGCTTAAGCACAAACAGACGAAGAGGGGACGCTGGCTTAAGCACAAACAGACGAAGAGGGGACGCTGGCGCAAGCACAAACTGACGAAGAGGGGACGCTGGCTTAAGCACAAACAGACGAAGAGGGGACGCTGGCGCAAGCACAAACTGACGAAGAGGCGACGCTGGCGCAAGCACAAACTGACGAAGAGGGGACGCTGGCGCAAGCACAAACTGACGAAGAGGGGACGCTGGCGCAAGCACAAACAGACGAAGAGGGGACGCTGGCTTAAGCACAAACAGACGAAGAGGGGACGCTGGCGCAAGCACAAACAGACGAAGAGGGGACGCTGGCGCAAGCACAAACTGACGAAGAGGGGACGCTGGCGCAAGCACAAACTGACGAAGAGGGGACGCTGGCGCAAGCACAAACAGACGAAGAGGGGACGCTGGCGCAAGCACAAACTGACGAAGAGGCGACGCTGGCGCAAGCACAAACTGACGAAGAGGGGACGCTGGCGCAAGCACAAACTGACGAAGAGGGGACGCTGGCGCAAGCACAAACAGACGAAGAGGGGACGCTGGCTTAAGCACAAACAGACGAAGAGGGGACGCTGGCGCAAGCACAAACAGACGAAGAGGGGACGCTGGCGCAAGCACAAACTGACGAAGAGGGGACGCTGGCTTAAGCACAAACAGACGAAGAGGGGACGCTGGCTTAAGCACAAACAGACGAAGAGGGGACGCTGGCGCAAGCACAAACTGACGAAGAGGGGACGCTGGCTTAAGCACAAACAGACGAAGAGGGGACGCTGGCGCAAGCACAAACAGACGAAGAGGGGACGCTGGCGCAAGCACAAACAGACGAAGAGGGGACGCTGGCTTAAGCACAAACTGACGAAGAGGGGACGCTGGCTTAAGCACAAACAGACGAAGAGGGGACGCTGGCTTAAGCACAAACAGACGAAGAGGGGACGCTGGCTTAAGCACAAACAGACGAAGAGGGGACGCTGGCGCAAGCACAAACTGACGAAGAGGGGACGCTGGCTTAAGCACAAACAGACGAAGAGGGGACGCTGGCGCAAGCACAAACTGACGAAGAGGCGACGCTGGCGCAAGCACAAACTGACGAAGAGGGGACGCTGGCGCAAGCACAAACTGACGAAGAGGGGACGCTGGCGCAAGCACAAACAGACGAAGAGGGGACGCTGGCTTAAGCACAAACAGACGAAGAGGGGACGCTGGCGCAAGCACAAACAGACGAAGAGGGGACGCTGGCGCAAGCACAAACTGACGAAGAGGGGACGCTGGCGCAAGCACAAACTGACGAAGAGGGGACGCTGGCGCAAGCACAAACAGACGAAGAGGGGACGCTGGCTTAAGCACAAACAGACGAAGAGGGGACGCTGGCGCAAGCACAAACAGACGAAGAGGGGACGCTGGCGCTAGCACAAACTGACGAAGAGGGGACGCTGGCTTAAGCACAAACAGACGAAGAGGGGACGCTGGCTTAAGCACAAACAGACGAAGAGGGGACGCTGGCTTAAGCACAAACAGACGAAGAGGGGACGCTGGCTTAAGCACAAACAGACGAAGAGGGGACGCTGGCTTAAGCACAAACAGACGAAGAGGGGACGCTGGCTTAAGCACAAACAGACGAAGAGGGGACGCTGGCTTAAGCACAAACAGACGAAGAGGGGACGCTGGCTTAAGCACAAACAGACGAAGAGGGGACGCTGGCTTAAGCACAAACAGACGAAGAGGGGACGCTGGCTTAAGCACAAACAGACGAAGAGGGGACGCTGGCTTAAGCACAAACAGACGAAGAGGGGACGCTGGCGCAAGCACAAACTGACGAAGAGGGGACGCTGGCTTAAGCACAAACAGACGAAGAGGGGACGCTGGCGCAAGCACAAACAGACGAAGAGGGGACGCTGGCGCAAGCACAAACAGACGAAGAGGGGACGCTGGCTTAAGCACAAACTGACGAAGAGGGGACGCTGGCTTAAGCACAAACAGACGAAGAGGGGACGCTGGCTTAAGCACAAACAGACGAAGAGGGGACGCTGGCTTAAGCACAAACAGACGAAGAGGGGACGCTGGCGCAAGCACAAACTGACGAAGAGGGGACGCTGGCTTAAGCACAAACAGACGAAGAGGGGACGCTGGCGCAAGCACAAACTGACGAAGAGGCGACGCTGGCGCAAGCACAAACTGACGAAGAGGGGACGCTGGCGCAAGCACAAACTGACGAAGAGGGGACGCTGGCGCAAGCACAAACAGACGAAGAGGGGACGCTGGCTTAAGCACAAACAGACGAAGAGGGGACGCTGGCGCAAGCACAAACAGACGAAGAGGGGACGCTGGCGCAAGCACAAACTGACGAAGAGGGGACGCTGGCGCAAGCACAAACTGACGAAGAGGGGACGCTGGCGCAAGCACAAACAGACGAAGAGGGGACGCTGGCTTAAGCACAAACAGACGAAGAGGGGACGCTGGCTTAAGCACAAACAGACGAAGAGGGGACGCTGGCGCAAGCACAAACTGACGAAGAGGGGACGCTGGCGCAAGCACAAACAGACGAAGAGGGGACGCTGGCGCAAGCACAAACAGACGAAGAGGGGACGCTGGCGCAAGCACAAACTGACGAAGAGGGGACGCTGGCTTAAGCACAAACTGACGAAGAGGGGACGCTGGCGCAAGCACAAACAGACGAAGAGGGGACGCTGGCTTAAGCACAAACAGACGAAGAGGGGACGTTGGCTTAAGCACAAACAGACGAAGAGGGGACGCTGGCGCAAGCACAAACAGACGAAGAGGGGACGCTGGCGCAAGCACAAACAGACGAAGAGGGGACGCTGGCGCAAGCACAAACTGACGAAGAGGGGACGCTGGCTTAAGCACAAACAGACGAAGAGGGGACGCTGGCGCTAGCACAAACTGACGAAGAGGGGACGCTGGCTTAAGCACAAACAGACGAAGAGGGGACGCTGGCGCAAGCACAAACTGACGAAGAGGGGACGCTGGCGCAAGCACAAACAGACGAAGAGGGGACGCTGGCGCAAGCACAAACAGACGAAGAGGGGACGCTGGCTTAAGCACAAACTGACGAAGAGGGGACGCTGGCGCAAGCACAAACTGACGAAGAGGGGACGCTGGCGCAAGCACAAACAGACGAAGAGGGGACGCTGGCGCAAGCACAAACAGACGAAGAGGGGACGCTGGCGCAAGCACAAACAGACGAAGAGGGGACGCTGGCGCAAGCACAAACAGACGAAGAGGGGACGCTGGCTTAAGCACAAACTGACGAAGAGGGGACGCTGGCGCAAGCACAAACTGACGAAGAGGGGACGCTGGCGCAAGCACAAACAGACGAAGAGGGGACGCTGGCTTAAGCACAAACAGACGAAGAGGGGACGCTGGCGCAAGCACAAACTGACGAAGAGGGGACGCTGGCGCAAGCACAAACTGACGAAGAGGGGACGCTGGCGCAAGCACAAACAGACGAAGAGGGGACGCTGGCTTAAGCACAAACAGACGAAGAGGGGACGCTGGCTTAAGCACAAACTGACGAAGAGGGGACGCTGGCGCAAGCACAAACAGACGAAGAGGGGACGCTGGCGCAAGCACAAACAGACGAAGAGGGGACGCTGGCGCAAGCACAAACAGACGAAGAGGGGACGCTGGCGCAAGCACAAACAGACGAAGAGGGGACGCTGGCGCAAGCACAAACAGACGAAGAGGGGACGCTGGCGCAAGCACAAACTGACGAAGAGGGGACGCTGGCTTAAGCACAAACTGACGAAGAGGGGACGCTGGCTTAAGCACAAACTGACGAAGAGGGGACGCTGGCTTAAGCACAAACTGACGAAGAGGGGACGCTGGCGCAAGCACAAACAGACGAAGAGGGGACGCTGGCGCAAGCACAAACAGACGAAGAGGGGACGCTGGCGCAAGCACAAACAGACGAAGAGGGGACGCTGGCGCAAGCACAAACTGACGAAGAGGGGACGCTGGCGCAAGCACAAACAGACGAAGAGGGGACGCTGGCTTAAGCACAAACAGACGAAGAGGGGACGCTGGCTTAAGCACAAACTGACGAAGAGGGGACGCTGGCGCAAGCACAAACAGACGAAGAGGGGACGCTGGCGCAAGCACAAATCGGGATGGTCGGGATGGTTCATAAGGTAGCAGCAGATCAGAGATGTATTTTGGCCCTAAACCATTCAGTGCTTTATAAACCAACAGCAGGATTTTAAAGTCAGGAAGCCAGTGTAAAGAACTGCAGCACCAGAAACCATTTCATATCAGCAGTTCCAGTGAAAGACTGTTGTATTATAGTCCCATCATACAGCACACTACATGCATGCGTGATTCACACTATGGCCAGCAGTAATCAGGCACATTGTAAGAGAGTGGTACCACAAAGATATGAGAGTTAAGTTGAAGTGTTTTTAAGTTTTCCACTACTCTGGTAAGCTACCGTCTTCAGTCAGTGATGTAATATTTTAACTGCACATCAGACATTATAATATGGTCGTGGCACATACAAAGGAAAACCTGCTGAGACATGTTGGAAGCAATGAGAACAATAACGTGAGCACACCAAGTAGAACGAGAACCTTTCTGGTGAGATATTAGGTGAGTCAGTAAAGCAGATGTTGAATTTGACCCAGCTGATGAGAGAGGCACCTTGCACTTCAATCGGCAGCTTTAATTATACTCAGTCACAAATAGTGAGGAGCCTTTACCGTCTTTTGATTAGAACAAGAGTTTTTCTTTAGCAGGTCTCGCTCTTATATTTTTGGAGTTCTGGTGTAGCCAAAGACATCCTTTTCCGTGTGCTGCTCAGTGTTTACAGTCCAAATAGCAACTTGACAAGCGAGACTGGAGTTTGAGTTAAGAGACGTGTACAACCGGATTGTTTCACAAGTAGCCAGTTTACAAGCTAATTTTAAACCAATAAAAAGTTAAATTATGGGCAGACGATAGCTGGTGGGTTTAGTGATTGTATTTCGGCCAATGTCTTCTCCACACGGACTGTTTACCTGCATTCAAACAAAGCCTGCTCCAAAGTGATTGGTCGATACACCTCGGACTACAAAATCAGTTCAGTTGCCAAAATCTTGTCTCGTTGCTACAGATTTTGTACATGTGAATGCAGAATCTGTTTATAGAGATTAGTTATACCTAAACAACATCAGCATGTTAGCATTGTCACTGTGAGCGTGTTAGCATGCTGGTGTTAGCATTTAGCTGAAAGCACCGCTGTGAAGCCTCACGGAGCTGCTAGCGTGACTGTCGATTCTCGGTCTTGTTTCGTGTTCATGTGTGTTGTCGCTTCTGATCTTTCACTGTCAGGGTTATTCTTACTGTAGTTTAATTATGTCTCAGTTTGCCTTTAAATTGATGGTGAGGTTTTAAAGAGCTGTTGTCATCTGAGCACTAGTTTATATTCTGTTTATATTCCCTCTTGAATTATCTTGAACAAAATAATAATGTGATTATGCTCCACTTGGGGCACCATTCATCAAGGCTGACTAACTACGTGTCAGCATCAGGTCAATTATCATCACCACCTGCAATTAGCCATTTTTTTAGACTCGAGGCAGTGGTAGTTGACATTGAACTGATGTGTGAAACTTGATTTTGTCAGCAGGGGCAAACTGCTCTGCAGAGAGAGACATGAATCAGCAGTAGCGGCTGCCAAAATGACTGACAAAGTCACTCAATAACACTGCGATAGCAGCTGAAGGTTGACACTTACAGTATTTCACATCAGATAAACAGCCGAGGAGAATGCCGGCTCAATCAGATGGCTGACGTCACACTTTGGCATCAGGAATAACTGTTGTAACTGTTTTCATTCATTCGGACCAAAGTGGTGCCCAGAATAAGCAAGACTATTCCTTTGTGCTCAGTGCATGCTGCAATCAACACCGAAGGAGACTCTCATTTGCTGATTAATTAAGTGGAACACCTTTCAAATCAGGTGCTTTTAAAAGTAAAAATATGTCACAGTTCATATGGCGGTAATTGCCATTTGAGGCTATTCATTTCCCACTAATACACTCATTTGTATTTATTTACATAGTTAGATATCACCAAAATAGTTCAACATATATATGCAGCATCAATGTCCCCTGTCACAATACATTATTTCACTTTCTGCTCTCAGCCACGCACAGTGACGTGTCACTTTTTAATCCAGTTCACCTCAGCAGTGATGATATACTGTACAGTCAGAGACATAAGAACAGGGGACCCTTTCATCTGCCTGCACTTTAAATCATTTTTGACAGTTTCATGATTAGAGGGACATCAGCTCAGACACACGCTTTCCTGACAAACGTGTCTCCAGCCTCTCCCTCCCTACAAGCTGATTTCACTCTGATCATTTTGTGCAACAAAACATGCATTTTAGGCCTGTTGTAAATGGGTTAAACAATGCAAGACAATAACAAACGCAGGCTTTTGTGGCATAATAAATGCCCTTAACCGTAATAGATTGTACTATTAGCTACCCTTATTTTCAGAATTCGTTTCACTTGTAGGCCTTACCTGTCCTGTCGGTTTCAGTTGTGAGGGGCATACATCAGGCTATAAGCTGTGGATGTTCCCTGTTCCCATTACAGTGAATCAGCAGTGTATGAAACAATGCCATCTGCTGCACCGCCTGCACTTTCTTATTGTTACACACACTTCTGCCCCTGTCACGTGGGTTCATTTTGGTACGTATTGATTCTGTATGAGAGAGGGAGCTGTTGTATGACACTTGCATCTCAGGAGAGAAAGCAGAAAGTTTAAATAGATCTCTGACTCAAAAAACACTCTAATGAAAAATATCTGAAAGTCAGCGAGTGTTGCCACCATAGGGATTTAAATAAACAATATCCTAAAATGACTCGGCACACACAAGTGTCCCTGTGGTCCCCTGACAGAGCAAGAAATCATCACTGTAACCTAGCGACACCACTTACAGTGTAATTAGAGTTAGAGGGAAGAGTTGGATGGTAATCCCCTTTGGTGCATCGTGGTTGTGATGGTGTGTCTGTTTCATTTCATGAATAAACGTTTTGTGCATCCCCAGTCAATGACACCGAAATATGGAGGGTTTAAAGCTTTTATTTAAATGCCTTTTGTCAGGTTTTTGAGTTTTACTCCCCAAACAAATGCTGTTTGTTCCTTATTCTATCATAGTAATGTACATCACTGAAAATCTGAACAGCCTATTCCCTTTATAGATACTTTTTTAACGACCAGTGACATGTCTTTTTTAATGATTAGATTTTTATATACAAGCTTTGTAAGCATATGTCTTTAACTTGCATTCACTCATGGATGTTTGAGGATACAAAGCTCATTTGATACCTTTCTGATAAAAATGTCAAAAATATATCTAAATCAGCTCTTTGATTAATCCACTGCTCTCCTGAGAGAACATTAACATTCCTCAAAGAGTATAGAGCGACTAATTACCCAAATTATCTCTTGGCTCATTAGGTTCTGATGACAGTTGACTCTGCTTAGAAAATTAAACCTAAATTCATTCAGTGTATATACATTATGTGTGTTAATTAAGTGTTTGCTCTATAGTATTCCCATTAAATATAGTCAATGCTATATATATATAGATGCTAACATGCTGATGTTTAGTTGGAAATATTTACATTTTTGGTATAGTGTGTTAGCATGCTAACATTTGCTAATTAGCACTGAACCCAAAGTACAGATGAGGCTGATGGGAATGTCAGTTCTGCAGACATTATAGTTATAGTTATAGTTATAGTTAAATGAAATGGTTGCAAATACTTATAAAATAAAACTATGCTAACTAATTAGATAAACTATGCCATGGTTAATTTTTCTGAGAAACCCTAACATTAATTGGCAATTAATCAGATTCTGATCTTAAGTTAACATGACATTTATTGTATTTATATTTTCAGGCCACCGCAGTATATCGAGCCAGTGAGTGACGCAGTTTAGCTAGCCTGAGCGGCATTAGCATAACCGGCGGTAGCCTAACCATTAGTAGCAGAAGGGCGTTGCGCCTCGGGCATCGTGAAACGACGCCTTGTATCAGACGCGGGTTGCGACAATCCCCGCAGTGCACTACAACCAGTGTTGTTACCTTTCACGCTGTCAAGCGAGTCAGCACGTAAAACTGTTTCTAGCTCGTGCTGAGCCAGATAGCAAGTGCTAGCGAACCATGGTGAGACTAGCCACATAGCCACATGGTGGAAGTTAGCTATTGACGAACGCGGCAGCAGCTTGGCATGCAGAGTGTTCTCTACCGTAGGTCTGCTTTGGAAGCAACGTTGCGACGAAGCCAGACGTATTTCACAATCAGCGCAACGATGCTAACCGGCGCCAAAGCTGCTAGCTCGTGCTAAATCACATAGCAGGCCATTCTAAATTCACCAACCTCTCAAATATAATTGCCAAAAGAACCATATCCGTCTTCGTAAAAACAAATACTTCTAAAATAACATATTACTTAAGATGGCAAATGATTGCACTTACCTTATAACTTGGTCCTGCTCGGTCAGTCAAAATCTGATTCAAATGCCAAGTCCACGGCTCAGAGGTCACGTGTCACGTCGGTGAAGTGACGTTTCCTTACGCAGAGCTTCAGTTTATGATTCAGTCAAGTAAAGTTTACTTGATTTGATTACATTCAGGTTATACTAAAGCATATTTACGTAATGTTTAAGTGTTTGAATGAATAAACTTTTGATTTCATACATGTCAGTTACATTTTATTTAAAAATATTATTTAATGTTTATGAGGGCCAAGAATCGTTTTTTTGAGTGTAATTGTGAACATTATTTGATATCTAGTAGAAATTCATAGCAGATATTCTTGGTCCCCAATCAACAAACCCTACAGCCACCCGCAGTCTAAAATTTCCACTTAAACAGATCTGAAAAGGGAAATGAGCATGACATTTAATAACGGCTTTTTGTTCCCTAAGGGACTTCTCACTAAGCCATTACATGAGTTTTAGTGCCACTCTCAGGCCAATCTTCCACTTTGGGCTCATAGCTAAAGGCAAGATCATACCTGATGATATTGGTGTTCCTGTGGCCTTTAACACAGATATTGCTTAACCCTCCTGTCGTGTTCGTTTCTCCCCCCTTACTTTAGTGTTCCCGGTCAAATTTGACCGGTCTGGTTTAACTGCTCTTACATTAACACAAAAACCATTAATCATCACCAAATTTTATTTAACACCCCTTTAAGCTGTAAACAATGTCTCAGACTAGTCGTTTAGATGAATAACTGCTGTGAATATACAAAGAATAGACACTGAAAATGTATCGCTAAATTAAATGAAACTGTTGTAAGGACATTGTTGACCGGAATATAGGCCTCCTGGACTCCGCATCCCACAGACTTTTTCTAGCCTCATTGTTTGACCGATATACTCGTGCTAGAATCAACAGACCCATGTAGACTTGGAGGTCTACCTGGTCCAATGCTCTCCACGTGTCCCCAAACACACGCCTCCCCTCCAGGTTTGTCATGTCCAGTATAACACCCTCAATGGACTCTGGTAAAAAGAGTTGGAAGCTGGACTTGAAGTCATCAAGTCCAGAAGTCTAAAATCTCAAAGTCTTCTTCAGCAGTAAATATGGAATCCAATAACATAGTTTTTCACCACAGAAAAACCAACCAACAATTTATTATGCACTAATAGTGGAAAACCCTCAAATGTGAAATACATGATGGCGCCTTCACACTACACTGCAAATGGCAGAGCACTAATGTTATGTCGGTCCATGGTTGCTGCTGTTGTTATGATAAATTAACATAAGTTAATTCACTTTTTTGGCATTTAAACTGGGAAATATGCAACCCAACAACCCGATCTAGCTTAATCTTCACACTCACCTTGCACATTTGTTGCACTTCTGCATTGTTATTGTACATCTTATTGATTCAATAGACACAACAATGTATTTGATAATTTCCCTGTGACATTTAAGAGTGAGTCCTAAATACATCTGCATTCAGATCAGTGGTCTTGGTTTTCTTCCAGAAATTTCAAAATATGAACAAATGTCCTAAACATAATGATGTTAAAGGTCTGGATGAGGGAGATCACATCTGGTCTTTAGCTGCTTGAGTGACATCTAGAAAAAATAATCCAGTTCTACATCCACAAAGTTTTTCAAGATTAAAATCTTGAAACAGGCGCTGGACAAACCTTTTCTGTCTCTCTTTCATTTTAGGGATTAGTGCATCAGCTATGTGTTAATACTACAAACAATGTGTCTCTTTAGTTGACGATCACACACACAGAGAGAAGGTTTTACAGCAGTCAGGCAGCTGAGAGGACGGCCAATACTAGAAAGTTACAAGACCTCATATTGCAGAACAACCAAAAACTTTTCATAGAAGTCATTCAGGGAAATAATAATTAATCTTACAGCTTGTTGACCCCCAAATTTCATCACCCTTTTCAGTCCACATTTTTGCTTCATCATCAACATCCAGCATGACTCTTTATGGTATAGCTCATACTTAAATGTTTATGTGAGCTCCTCCACAGAGTTTCCCAAGATAATTTCTCTAAAACTAAGAGTCTGTCCCAAGAAATTCCATGAATACTAATGCTCCGCTCTCTAAGCCCTCACTAATGCCTTTTCTGGAATACTCCTTGCCTTTGATAGGATTAGAGTTGTGTGTTTAGCACGATAAAACGAATGAAGCACAAAAGTGCAAAGGCTGCATTTATGGGCCAGCCTTTAGGGGGGAAATATCAATTGAGGCTAAAGATCGATTTTAGCACTTCGCCAGATAATTTAAATGACAGTAAGGGAAATTATATAAATCAGTCATGGAGAATGACTTTGTTATGGTGGCAATGTTAATCATTTTTAGGTCAAACATGACTTTTAATGGACTACAAGTTCTGATATAGACTTGGAACGAGACTTTGCGTTGGCAGTGGGGATTTTTTTTGCAGCCTCTGCATGTAATTCAAAGAGATAAAAGACTTTCGTCAAGGTATGATGAAATATATTCATTTATAAATTCTAAAATTAAGGCCATTTAACAGGAATGAAGATGTATACGTACTTAATGATGCTGTGCTATGCATTTTCTTATAGCTTCCATTTCCATTGAGTCCAGAAGACATCCCACGTTTTGAAAAATATATATACCTGCAAGAACATTTACTAATAATTTCTGTGAATTTTACCATCAAAGCTATTTCAAAGGGGTTATTTAAATCAGCTATCTGCAAGAACAAGATAATGTAAAAACAAAGAATGTTCATGTTAACTGAACGGCTGCATATTTCTGAGCCGCTTTTCTTCTTCACCCAAAAGCTAAATAATAAACCTATCCACATGGCATTGCAAATTTTGCCTTGCAAATTCTGTTATTAGCCCCGCTTGTGTATTTTGGGCGGTAGTGGTGCCTCTCCTCTGGAGCACTTTGCACTAATGAAAAGGTGTCACGTTAGCTCAGACCGTGATGGATTGAAAGAACACAACCTCTTGATAGATCTCTGGCACGACTCTGCATAAGGAGAGACCGCCTACTCCAGTCTGGGGGAGAAAAGGCATCTCTGCCAAAAAAACTGTCCCAGAGATGTGATTGATGCCTCCTGGCAAAACTCAATCTGGATAAGCCGCGCGTTGTCCTGCTGGAAGCTCCAATATCAACAATTTGCTGATGGAGTCTGGCCAAGTGAACATGATAATATCTCAGTATCCTTTACCGAGTGTTTTGTTGTTTTCCAAGGTGCATGCAAGTCTGGAGATTTACGTTTTTCTTTAGAATTATATTGTTTTTGTCATTTTTTGTGGTTTTAATTAATAATTGGGACAAATTTCAGAACAGATTTAATGACTTCACATCACATTCAATAAGCGTTGGAACAATATGGTATAACTGCAACAATCATACTATCTGACAATTAAGAAATTCATACCAAAACAACTTTTTCACGCTCTAAGCCCAAAGCATCCTGATTAGTTTTCCGACGCTGTAGCCCACTGGCTGTCTCTCTGAAATCCCAGTGAAAGTTTGGATTTGGCTGCCTCGCTGCTGCACATTGGCTCACTCACTCCGCCTCCTGGCACAACTTGCCAGAAAAGAGTTTTTCTCCCTCCCACAAAACTTTGCAAATCAATAGAGAGTGCATATTATTCGCTATCAACCTTGACCAGCTGTTAAAAATCAAGCAGTGGGAGAAGAACGCTGTGGCCAACTGGAAAACAGAGTTTGGTTTAACACACACACTCAAACACACCACGTTCAGCAAGGCCAAATGAACTGCTGTACATTGTGAAAACAACAGAATGGGAACACAATGACCACATGTGAATTTTCAGGAATATGTCACTTAGATGGAAACCTATGCTGACTGAATACGTCTCTGATTTGTTATCAGTGGAACCTTCTAACCCAGAGTTTGACGTTTTGGGAAAACCCCTTCTTGCTGTGAGTTAGCAGTGACTTCCTAGTCTTGTCATAACCGCAAGGTTGTCAGGCAACCAGTGGAGACTCAAGGAAGTCTCTGCGCACATAACTCCACATAAAGCTACAAACTGTCATTTTTACACTTGTGCAGATAAAAAAAACGATAAATATTGTTTTAATTTGTGAACCTAGAGGTGCTGGTATGTTGTTACCGTTGGACAGCTGTTTCCCCTTATTTCCATTGTCTCAATATTCTCATGTAACTCTTACATGAAAACCATTTGGTGTATTTCCTAAAATGTTGAAATTTTCACATTAGGTCTATGAATTTAAAGTTCTGGGTCTTGCCTGTATGAAACACTTTTGACAAAGCTTTGCAAGTAAAAGGTTTAAATGCTGTGTCATTTACCATTCGGAGACATGCAAGACTTGTTTCTTGACTTGAATTTGCACCAACATTTTTTTTAAATAACCTCTCCTAAATGTATCACAGACTGAAAAGAAGGCCGTGGCATGCATTAAACATTACGTAAAGCCAGTGGCGGGCCGTGCATTTTATACCTGGGCCTTCACTGCTGTCCTGCAGCTGAAACACAGCTACGGTTATTATTTGTTTCGTGTAAAAATGAAGCCAACACCTGTAAATACACTAACTGCAGAGAATACGCCGAGACTGTGTCTTCGCTCTGCTCTGACTGCTGCGCGAGGCTTCTGTGAGATTACCCGCCTGTGTGTGCTTTGGGGCGGTGGAGGGGCTCACGGCAGCACCCGCTGCTCGTTCACGGCAGTAACTGTAGAACGGTAGTGCTTTAACGTTATCGAGTCAAAACACCAGAGAAGTCTCCAACAACACCAGAAAAAGTCGCTAGATTTGTCATGAGGGTTTGGAAAGTCGCCAGATTTGGCGAGAAAGTCGCCAAGTTGGCAACACTGGCACTGGCTAAATATATCCCCAGAGCAACATAGGACGTAACAATGGTTCCTATCACATATAAAACCAAACAGAAATCCATCTTCACAAGTTGTACAAATAATAATATACAAACAAGCATATTAAAGCTACTGCAGATGTAAAAACAAACGCATTTAACCAGAGCTGCAGTTCACTATTTAAAGTCCATCCTCTTTTCTTTGTTAATAAAGAGTTTAATCTCACGGTTGTTCAGTACATCCGTGTGTTTTAGTTCCAGTAAGAAGTCCTTCTCGATTCATGGACGCCAGTGAAGACAGTCCAGCCTCCCCAGTTGTATTTCTTGAATACGTTCTAATGCATTTGAGGGCTGAAAATGTCCGCTCGACAGAGGCAGCAGATATTGGGATTGTCACCGCCCAACATGTCACGCTAGCCCACTGACCAATCACGTATGGCTAGGCCAGCTAGCAGGCTCTGACACGTCAAAGAATACGCCCAACATGTCAAACTAAAGATCTGATTGGTTGAAGACTATGACAATCAATAATATCGTCCCCGTTCACTTAAACTGCAAAGGGATTCACTTGTGAGTCTGCAGGCCTCGGGCCTCTCTTCTTACCTAGAGACACAGAGGTGAAATCTGATTGGATAAAAGCTCTACTTAAAACAAGCTGCACTGGAAGCAGAGCAACTGAGGAAGACAGTAGCTGTGCAATGAGAAAATAAGATAATGGGGAAAATATTTTTATAAATTATAATACATGTAGTGTATTTAAGAAAAATTATTAAATTATAAAATAGCTATAACTTTGTGATTCTGTTTAGGCCAGCAGAGAAGGCCTTGCGGCCCTGACGGCCCACCACTGCGTAAAGCACATTTTCAATAGAATTCAGTGTCGTGCATCCTTGTTTGCAGCGGAGAGTTCACCCATGATTCACTGCATGTAGCATTTGGCAGCGCGCCACATTAATCGCCAGGGTATAATGGGAAGACAGGCTTATTGACCAGTAGTCCAATAGGACAGAGGGGCAGGACACACAAATCAAATCTGTCCAGCCTCATATTGACCAGACTGTCCACAGGAAGCGAGATTCATTTGCTGGGTGACGGAGAGAAGGAGACGGGGGCTGAGCGCATGCAGGAAGTCACAGGGATTTGATTCAGCTCAGACCTGCACGAAGTCATGCTTGAATATGTATTTAAAGGGCAAGACTCCAATTGGTATAGTTTAATCCTGTCAGATAATCCGCCACAGTGAACCAGAATAGTGTCTGGATAGAAGAGGCATCTAGGTGGAGATTCAGTGGTGCAGCATGAGTGATGAAGGTGTCTAGTGTTGATCTGGTGATGTACTCTTCTGTCTTTCTTGTCACCCTCCATAGCTGTTTGTCCGGTAATGAAGAAAAATTTTATGTAGACGGCAGAGAGTTTACAGACTGATAAAAGCATCAGGAGACCTTCCCAAGAGTTGTAAATCATATTAGTGCACCTGCATTTTAAGTGTTTTGGGCATCAAGTCTGAATTGATCTTCGGTTGAAGCACCATTCTTCCTCTGTTTTTTTTGTAATAGGCTGTATTGACAGCTGATACATCATAAATAAATGAATTTCATTCTCAGGAGCAGATCGCTCCTTTAGAGCAGCTGTATTTTTCAAAGGCTGTCACTTCAGTAAAGCAGGACAAGAAGTTTTGTTCACTGTCGCTACAGTTCATTGTGGAAATCAAAGATCCAAAGCAGAGAGCTGAGATGAATGCGCACTTTGCTGCCAAGTGAGAAGTTTCACAAGCAATCTATGAAATGCAGTTGGAGAAAAAGAATCAGCTCTGTGGTGAACTGTAGACATTTTAAATTAGTACTGTAACACCTGTACTTTTTCTACTATGACAAGTCGAAGTGTTTGCTGAGAAGAAGGCCTGTTTGTGAGTGACTATAGTTCTGTATCTCACACATCATACTTACTTTAAACGATTCCAAGCTAATCAAATCAGATACTGAGGAGCCTTTTTCCACTTTTCTAGTTAACGAGCAGGTACTTTGTTCCGATGACGTGGGACTGATTCTCTTTACTACATGCACATGAAAATTCTCCTTGAAAAGCCTGGATTCAAGAGCACACCCTATCACATCTGAGCTAGATATACCAGCTATGATCAATGTTTGTTTGACAATCTGTGTTTCCTATGGAGACAGGAGTGCAGATTTCCATTCACTTTATTTTTGCATCCAGCAGTTCTTGTGGTAAATCTGGAATTGGGTTGGATTTACATATATACCTACCAGACAACCAGAAACACAAATATTTACCATATTAACCCTTTAACACAGTCTTTTAAGTACAGGAGTGGGCCGTGACTGTCCCCTTGTGGGCAGAGTAGTGAACATTTTATTGATGTGTTGCCTGGAAGGGTGAAATATTACACATGGAAAAATGTAATCAGTACTTATGCTGCTTTTTGTATTTTTAGGTAAGCTTCTGAAGCACTAACACTGTGTTGCCTATACATTTAGCTTAATGTTTAAGTAGACCTATACATGATTTGGCTTCTTGCAAATGGTGAGGGGCAAAGAGGCAACTCAATGAATGTTGCCTCTTTGCAAGCAGAACATCCATGTGTCAATGACAGTGAGCACAAGTACCACAGATAACCACTGTATTATTATAAAGTTAACAACAGATAGCCTAAACTTTAAAATGATAGACTACTGAGGGATCACTAAGGTAATCATTATCATAATAATAATCTTTATTTATATAGCATCTTTAAAAACAGAGTTTACAAAGTGCTTTGACAGACAAAAGCAAAGGCAGATACAAGGCAATATAATATACCAACAGAAAGCCAAACGGTGAGGCCAAACAAGAGCACGATAAAACTAAGATAAAAGATAAAACAATACACAATAACAACAAATATCTCAATAAAATAAATACATTAAAGAGAAAAGCAAATAAAAGCAATACAACAATACAAGACCAGATAAAAGGACAGTAAAAAAAGGCATCACATAAAAGTCTAAAAGGGATTTTTAATAAGTGATTTAATAGTGCTTCTTATCTTCACGACAAGAGGCTGAATCACGTCCACCGTCTCTGGGTAAACGCTCCTTTACTGTGCGTAAGGGGATTCACGGAGGAGCGGATCGTGCGGACGGACGGACGGACGCAAAGCCGACCAGGAGGACTTTCGTTTATTGACAACATGTTACGCTTCTGGCAGCAGACGACACGGAGGAGCAACCGGGGCGAGACGAAACCAGGGAGCCTCCATCACCAGTAAGCCTGAGTCATATTTCACTGTGCGCCGTTTGTTTCCTCTGCGTTAGTCGATTCAAACGGCATCGTTCGCGTTTCTGTCGGGCATATTAGGCATATTACAGCGTTGTTGTTTTTGTTTTCATTTCACGCCATCGTTGCTTGTTTTCTTTGTAACGATGACAGAGCTGTATTGCTCGAGAGGCATAGTATTCATTAACTGCGCCTTTACTATGGCTGTTACCTCATTCCCTTATCTGAGCCTATCGGGGGGGAAAGATAATTCAATAAGGAGCCTTCACCAGGTGATCTAGTGATTTATAGGAGGCCTGTATGTGGACATATTCAGTGTCAGCGCATCAATAACATTCAGGCTTAATTAGCATCTCATTTAAGTGCAACTCGTTTAACTGGGGCTCAGTAAAGCCGAATGCTATTGATCAGTCATGAAACTGTGGTGAGGCTGTAGATCTGGTTGGTCTGTAATTGTTTTACAAAGACATATTGATTTGCAGTGTTATCCAAAAAATAATAGGCTATAGATAAATAGATAGTTCTACAGCTTCAGTAGTGTACATGTAATACAATAAACTAGGACACCACATGATTACAGCAGTACAAAACACTGCAGAACAATACAGCATGTAGGCTACACATCATAAACCACAAAAGTGTTGGTGAGTCATCTCCAGGGGACAGTAATTCAGTTATCTTTGTGTATTTGGCAGAACGGAGCTTTAATTATAGAGGGCCAGAGTTGTCAAATAAATTGGCTGTCGAAAATGTTATAAAAACACGCACCAGAATGCATTTTCCCCACTTCTATATAGTCTCCCGCCTTGTCTTCGTTTCTCACAGGTGACTAGCTGGTTTTGATGAGCGTTTGATTAGGAAGATGGTGCTTTCAGGTGCAGGCGGAGAACTGTAAACGAGATTGAGGGACAAAAGGGACCACTCAACCTACTCTTTGAAGGATAGAAGTCACTGGAGCCTGATCTTGAGAGGATGCCAGGTTTTCCCCACAGCTGTGTGCTGTGCTGTAAGTAGTATGTGTTTGTTTGTGTTGGTTGTATACGAAATTGTCTGGTCAAATGCACAGAATTGGAACATAGCAGTACTTATTTTAGGCCTGCAACTAATGATTATTTTCATCATTGATTGTTTATCTATTATAAGAAAAACCAACCAACAAGTCTGGTAGAGACCCCAGCTGTGAAACATGAATACAATGGATATTTATTAAGTTCTGTCTCTGTGATTGGTGTTGACGCAGCACTACTGCTCCCAAACCAAGAATTAGTGTATTTTGTTTTTTTGTCACTATGTAGGATAACACACTGTGCATTTTTTTCAGTTGTTTTTCCTGTGTGTTTGCACATGCATATCCCATATGACATATAACATGTGAAGTATTTCAATGTCAGCGAAAAACATAGGACAAGTGATTAATCGATAATAGAATCATTTGTCTAATTGATTTAGTTCTAATTTATTTATATCACTCGGCGTGTTATGTTAGGTTCAAATAAACAGTTATCATGAATCTTTCTGTCTAGTGGGACAACGTTTCAGTATCACAGCTTCCAATCATTAAATTAGAATCAAGTGTAAATCTGGTTTTCTTTTTTTCCCCGCTCTGAAGAAAAGTCCAGCTGGACGTGAGGGTGCCCTGAGGCAGCGCTATGGGCTGTGGGGGGAGCAGGACCGACGCTCTGGAGCCTCGATACCTGGAGAGCTGGACCAAAGAGACGGAGTCGACGTGGCTGACCAGCACGGACACTGATATCCCCCTGTCGTCCATCCAGAGCATCCCTTCTGATACCTCTGAGGCTTCGGAGAAAACAATCAGCCCTGGTATGAAGAATGAATTACGGTTGAGTGGACGGATGAATTAATACTTAATTGGTTTCCTGACAGGAACGGGCAGTAATTTAACTGCTGAACAAATAAATAATGCATTTTGAATTAGTACTTAATTAGGGTCCCACCACAGAGCACGGTGTATTTGCAAATTCAATCTCGTGTTTTCGTTGATATGAAAACCTGCATGCCTAACACAGTTTCCCTTTTGACGTCAAACACTTTCAGAGGTTTTGAACGACCGATTCAAACAATAAGCACGGAAAATGTAATTGAAGTTGAAAAAACGGTTGTGGTGAGCCTCGCGCGTAGATAAGGGTTATGTATGACACAAGGATGTGTGGCAGACAGTTGGAATTTGTTCTTTTAGGGTTCAGTTAGTCATCACACACAGCCTAGAAACAGATGGATCGGACTATAATTCTACTGCTCTTCTGTGCTCCTAATTGCGCGTGTTTTTCTTTGAAGCCAAGCCAAGGGGAAATGAATGTGTAAATGGACATAATAGGCAACATCAAAAGCCACTGTGCTGAGACGGGACTTGGCTCTCATGGTAACAGATACAGCGGTTAGCGAATGCAGAGATGAGCTTTGATGTGATTGTGAAGACAAATTCTGTCTTCCATTCTGCAGAGATGAAAACAGATCCGGAGTTGGCCAAATTAATCGGGAAAAATGTCAGTTTCAGCATTTTAATTATTATTTCCAGATTATGTGAATAATCGCCGAAATCGTTCACCTAATATAGTGAAAATAATTCATATTATATCCTCCCATGTGCTATCTGGTTTTTAAGTCATTCGTGAGACTTGTTGTACAATACGGTGTCTAGATAACTCCATGTAATGTTTTAAACATTTCATTTGTTTTTCTGCTGAAATCATTTTTGTTATCCGGTTGGGTTGATTAGAATGTTGTCTGGATGTCTCTACCTTTGTTTACAGCTACTTTATGTCAAAAAAATACATTTTAAAACCATCTTAGCTCAAACATCTATGAGCTTCATTCACCTCTAAGTGACGGAACCTTGCTTAAAAAACACTTTGAAGTCGTAACAGGAAGTCCATGCTGAAGGTTCATTCACCTTTCATATCCAGGATAAGAAGCTGAGGTTTTGTTTTGTTCCAGTTCCAGATTTCTTTGAGGACGGCCTCCCTCTCCCGGCTCAGGCTTACCTCACGGTGTGTTCGGCCGTGTCTGAAGTCAGTCTGAACGACGTGAAGCCCAGCAGCCCCCCTGCAATACTGGGCTCTCCACCCAGTGAGGCGGTGTCGCCGTCATCGGGCACCACAGTGCAGCGCAGGAGTGTTCTACACACTGAAGAGATTGTAAGACTCCTGTTGTTGTACATGAAGCAATTAGTAGTGGGAGGCCTGTTGTAGCTCAGAGATGTGGAGGATCAAATCATTTGTTTTTATGTTCTGCTCATATGTTAGATGACAAATGATTATATTGGTAATTTCTTAAGCAAACAATTGCTACAGCTTCTCAAATGTGACATGTTGATGCTTCTCTTTGATCAAAACATGATATACAATATAATCTGATTGATCAATAATGAAAATAGCGTTGGCTGCAGCCTTCGTAACATTGTCATCATTTTGGCACACGCCCTCTTAAATACAAGAACACAATCTGCAGTCTCAGCAAACTTAGCGTTGTCTTTTATAATATCCCTCCTTTCATTCCTCCTCCTCATCAGACGAAATGGCAGGACAATCGGATGTCGACCAAGCAAGTGACCATCACGGTGACGCAGAGCATCCATCAGGTGGACAAGAACGGGAAGGTGAAGAAGTCCCTCACCACCTACGAGGTTATGAAACCCGTGGAAAGCCTCAAACAGGCGGCCACACACAACACTTGAGGGCAGGAGAGACTGTGGGAAGAAGACTGTGAAACAAGGGAACTGACGAACGCACAAGGAACTCTACAAGTTTGATCGTCATATTGAAAACATCATCATTCTCTAAAAACAACAACAAATGTATCTAGTTCTTGATACAGTAAAATGTACTTGCTGTACTGCTGTACTGTAGAACATACTGACATGTAAATCTGTAGATTAGTCAGAGGAAATACAGAACCTGACATTTGACAGTACATACAGTATCAGACCAAAAATAAATGAAGAGTTCGTGGTTTATCACAGAAGACAGGAAATCACTTCTTGGCACGTTTCAAATTTCTCAAGTGACCTAGAATCTAAAAAGCCTTCTCATTGCTTTTGAGGATTAAATATATATATATATACGTGTAAAAGCTATTATTACAGTATTATTTCACATTAGTGAATCTTCACAAGCTACGCATATAGTTTTGTTCTTTGACATCGATACATAACATGTAGTTGCTGCTGTGCTACAATCTAAATGGCTCAGGAAACTGAAATTGATTGTGACGATTGCACTATTTACAGTGACGCCTGGAAAGGAGTTTGTGAAGACAATGTAAAGCATTGTCTTTCTACGTCGTGTCGTTTTGTACAATAAAGTGTTACATTTTCTTATCTGGTCGTTCGTGTTTTCTAATGACAATAAAATTTAACAAAAACATGTATGGTCCTTGTAAATGACTTCATATGGTTTTACTGACAAAAACATGGGATGAACAAATTGGCACAAATAACATGCACTTTCTGGGATCATCAGACATTAGACATTATATCTGTAGCTTGCGTGTTTGTACGAGCAATCGACTTAACGATTGCAGAGTTTCCGAGCGGTCCTCTGGGGATCAGAGGCTGCGACAGCAGTTCTGGGGTCAGCTTTGCGTTGAAAGTGTGTGAATCTGTTTTTCAAGGTCGTAATGTATCCGTCCTGATCGAAACGATGGCTCCTCCTTCTCCATCCACTCCTCCGCGCAGAAGTCCGGGAAGAAGAAACGGATTTCTCTTTGTGCCGACTCAACAGAATCTGGAGGAGAAAAAAAAGGAAAATTTGAAAACCTGTGAGCCTGTATGTGACGGGACTGCCCAATCTGATAAAGCATGGCTGTAGAACATGCTGTAAACGTGTTGGACTACATATGTAAACACATGACACTCAACATACTTCCTACCTGAGCCGTGAGTTGTGTTTCGTGTGTCCGTGAGTCCAAACTGAGCCCTGATGGTAGCGGGCGAGGTGTATCTGGCTCGGAACACTTTGGTCGGTCCCATCAGGGCTCTCCAGTGAAGGATGGCGTCCTCTCTGGCTAAAACGTAAGCTCGCATCGGACCACTGCGGGGGAAGAATAACAAAGTCATTGCAAAACCAAAAACTGCTCTGTGTGGCTGTTACAGACCCCCATGAATACATATCAGTTTATCGGTTTCAGCTGAACAATGCCGGCTGGAGCCGTTTCGAACTCGACGGGCTGACACGCTGAGGACGTCTCCAATAACTCTGAATGCATCCTAAACTACCGATCGACTGCTGCGAAGACACGAAAATGACGACGTGATTACGAGCCCCTTTTGCAATCCAGAGACCCGCGTGGAGCTATTGTGAGCGGGCTACGCGGTTATTTTCAGACAAATTTGCTCGAGGGGCTGTTGTCCGCTGATAATTGAAACTCCTGTTGTGAAGTTTCAGAAAATGATTCATTGGTGTCTTGCTGAGCGTGAAATTGGAGCACCGTCAGTCACTTGACGTCAGCCCTGTGGGTTGTGTGGTACGAGTATTTCTCACATCAGACAGAACACAACATTTATCCAAAAGTAATTCATTTGTTCGTCACGGTTTGGGAAACGGACAAGTATGGTAGCTTACCTTGACATGAATTCAACAAGTCTTTGGTAGAAGAATTGCCCTGAGAAGCAAACAAAAGAAAGTTAAAAAAAAGAGCTTTAACCCTTTTTCATACAATGTGTGGAATCACTTTGTTCTTTTAAATACATTAGAACAGAAATGAGTTGTCTCCACACACCTGAATGTTCAGCATAAAAGCTCTCAGAGTCCTGTTTCCTCCACACAACATCTTTAGATCTGACAATCACAAAATTGTTGTCCAGGATTCTCTGGTGAAGAGCCTGAAAGAAAAAGAAAAGTTGTTTTGCTGCACTGCAGCTGATGATCGCTAAACTATACTAAATATGTTTGGATCAAAACTACATACAGGGCACTGTGTGCAGATTCCTTCCAAAATACAAAAGGTAATTGTCCTCTCTATTAAGATGACAACAGGCTTTAAAAGGGACCTGTCACTGATGTAATATTTGAATATTAGACACCGCTTTCTTTCTTCTGGATTGAAGTTAGAGTACAGCTGGTTTACACCATGTCAATGAACAGGCCAAGCTAAAATAACGCATGAATAAAAAGAGAAACACTTGGTTTAGCAATCTAAAAATCTAAAAAGAGTCTAAACTTAATACTATTCACACTTTATTTCAGTTTGTGAAGTCAAATTGTGGAATTGTATGGGAAATGACTTTAAAATAATTCAAAATTAAGTTCAAGAAATGTATAAGTGTATGCAATTCATCAAATAATTGGACAACATGGGTCATGTTTATATTAAGTGTTTTGTTGTGTTTATTTGTCCATATTTTGTTCACTTGACAACGTGACATCAACAGCCCTTTTAAAGTAGAGAATATGGATAACTGCTAAAGTAGTGTGCCTAAATAAGTCAGGAGACAGTGTATAAGAGATGATTAAAGGATGCATGTGAGCTCACCTCTAACATGACAGGATGAGCTACAGCATCTGGTTTGATTACCGCCAGGGTGAGCTGCAGCACTTTGGAGAGGCGGCGAGCTGAAAGTAACATCGTCTACAGCAAAGACAGAAAGATACTATTATATATTATTCACCTCAATAAAACGGAACTGTTCAAGCTCATGACTATGTCCGTCATTAAACGTTAGTTAGACGTTAACGTTACCGACCTCTGTCCAAAACACTGGTCAGTTTGAAGACGAGAGCACAGCTACGGGTGCCGCCATGTTGGAGCAAATATATAACTCGATACTTTGATACAAACTAAGTCTTTAGTCGGCGTCTTCAAGCACACGAGATTTTAATTACGTTTATGTAACTGCGTATTGTAATATAAACGTGATTCTAACGAATGGCGAATATTCCACGGTCAGTCCGTCCGATAATATCGTCCCCAGAAACTCAACCAGCACACAATGTTCCCACTGCGAGGGTGACACTAAATACAAACTCTAAAATAAGCATTATGAGTTAATTTGTAAAGAGTGACATTTAAATTAAACTATCAATAGTTAGAAGAATTGACCATGTGACAACCAGGAGTTTTAAACTTGAGTTTATGTGATTAAAATAACCTGTATGTTGTGTATCTCTATGTTCATTGTGATTGATTAAGATATTCTGGTGGATCAGCAGGTTGACACACATGAACTTTTCTTAAATTGTGTCATAATCTAGGCCAGTAAACGTGAGAAGTTTCGGTCCAACATATTCTCTTTACTGTGAAATATAGGAGATGGAGCAGAGTGGGATTAAGTGCCTTGCACAACGGCACTGCAGCAAAATAGATTTCCTCCATATGCTTGAATTTCCATCCTCAAGTTAAATGACTGTGTCCCACTTCACTGCACTGACCTGCCACCTTCATGTCACTGTTCAAGAATACCAAATAACAAAAAGAAGAAATGACTTAATCATCTGTCAAAAAGACTGACGATTGTGGTTCTTTATTTTTACTATCCCTGTAAAATACAACACTCAACATACTCAAGTTTTTAAAAGATATTTAAAAAATAGAAATAGAAAAAACGCCTTCCTTTTCCGTGTTGTATCCCATTGATTCACCCTTTATTTAAAAAAGAAGCATCTTGGTGGATGAACTATCTTGAAAAAAAAGTGAATGGAATTGTTATTTTTGTAATATTTTCTAATTTCCCTTTCAATATAAAATACATTACAATTACAGAATCCCAAATTCCTCAAATTGTCTCATTGGGACTTTAAGGTGAAATTGTCTCAGAGCTTCAGAGTTGTACCCGAACAATGCAAGCAGGCCGCCCTGACAACAAAGTCACGGTTAACAATTTAAAACGTAGAACTGTTAGTGTTATAAAGTGTAAGTGTAGATTATGGTTGGACCATTGATGATGACAAGCAGGGGCTGGAAAGAGGGAGATATTTGAATGTGGAATGTCATCAATGTGGGAGATCAGAAATACAGTATGAGTTACAAACATGGAGCACATTCCAGCAATGCAAAATGGCCACACCCTTGAAAAGAGGAGGTTGTGTGTGTGTGTGTGTGTGTGTGTGCGTGTGCGTGTGCGTGTGCGTGTGTGTGTGTGTTTGTGTGTGTGTGTGTAAGTGTGTGTGTGTGGGGTCGTTTGACATTCACAGAGAATAGGAGGGAAGAACGGGGGGACTGATGTCCGACATAGGTTTCTCCCACCTGCCCATGTCATGTGACTTAGGGTGACACCACAGCTGTTACATGAGGGGGATGGAGAAGACGAGAGGAGGCGTTGGGTGGGTGAGGAGTTGAATGAATATAGCATAAAAACCTATATACTTATATACAAACGTTGTACTAAGTGTTGTGTTATTATTCATTGTACAATGATTATCACTGGTGGAGGCACTCAGATCTTTAAGTAAAAGTACCACTTCTGTCAAAATCCTACTTACGTTAAAGTATTATCAGCTACATTTACGTAAAATATTAAAAGTAAGAATACTTGCTTGGTAGAAAATAGGTCCTTGGGATTAACGTTTTTTTATAAATTACATATGAATACTGATGCATGCATGCGTAGGCAGTATTTTACTGCTGTAGCTGGTCGAGGGCTAGTTTTCATGACTTCACGGTTAGGTTGTTTAGTCTACTGTTTACCAGACAAGGGTCAGGCCCCTCCAGGGGCCACAAGATAAATAGAGAGGAAAGAAGAGTTTTTCAAAGTTTTGGTTTTCTCTCTAATCTTAAATTTTTTTGTGAAATATTGTGAACAGTTATTCAAATAAAAACATGAGCAGTTAAAAGAGTGAATGTATCTGCTGACAACTGCTCGACATCTAACACATGACAAAAGATCTCCAGCTAGACACAGTTGTTTAGTCCGTGGCCATGAGAAAAGATTTGGAACCACTGATTTAAATTTACAATACTTAATTAAGCTTTTGATCTGATGTTACCTTTATGTAGGAAAGCAATGACCCAGATAATCATTTCCCCAATATTTTAACATAAAATAAGTTCCATAACTGTCATTTTTTCATGACATTTTGGGGCTTAAGGAGTATGCCACAAATATTCAAAAACACTTTTTGAAGGAAGATATAATTAGAAAATCGAAATTCATTTTCTTTTTGATGCCTTCCAATATCTGTAGATCAAAGTAATAATCTCAAAGATTTTCATTTAGATAAATGTCTGTTAAGTCCTCATCTATCACTGAAGAAGGCAACACAAAGGTGATTCAGCCTATGACACACTTATGACGGTCTGGGGTTCTGTGGCAACTTTCACGGGGAAAAACTGCAGAATTACAGTTTTTCTCTATTCACACACAAAAAAATCACAATTCTGAGAACTTGAAGGTCTCACATCAACAAAAGTCTCCAGATTGTTTTCACTCCAATAGAAATTCTAAATCAAGCATGACCGAAATCTTAAGGTTTGCCACTTGAAGGATATAAATTATTAGCATTGGGGAGCTCAAACAGACTAAAACCATGCTCTCTTTCTCTTTTTTTTTTTTAGAGGATGAACAGGTTTGAGGATGGAACAGAGACTACCGTTGATCACTGCTGACACTTGCTTCAAACATCCTCAGCTGGGTGGCTGATTCAACTGATCCCCCCCCCCCCCCCTCCCGCTCTCTGCCCACCATAAACCCCATCTCTTGTTTTATCGTGGTGTCACTGCTGCTGCTGCTGCTGCTGCCTC
The DNA here is from genome assembly GCA_032191485.1 of Leptoclinus maculatus. Classification (NCBI taxonomy): domain Eukaryota; kingdom Metazoa; phylum Chordata; class Actinopteri; order Perciformes; family Stichaeidae; genus Leptoclinus; species Leptoclinus maculatus. The sequence goes on along the minus strand of JAVDOI010000003.1, from coordinate 28,819,329 downwards.
TCCTGCAGTTGTCGTTTCCTTTTGGTGGGAGTCGGGCAGCTGACTGACGACCCCCACAGGCACTTGGGTGTCCATAGGCTGCTCCACATTCATTCATTCAGCAGGAGCCACAGTAAAGGATCATGTGTACACTATGTTCAATGTAGCACAAAGGAGAACTTGTAGAAAAGTTGGAGTTATATGATGTTGATAATGTATAAGAGATATGTGTTTCTCACAAACTGGCCTAAAGTAAGTAATAATGGTTCAAACGGTTCAAACATGGGTTTTAAAGTTGATCTAAAAATGTACTGACATGCCCATTACTGTTTAGTAACACTTACTTTTCCCGCTCCCATAGTTTTCTATGACATCCTAAAACTGTATCGATGCAGAGCAAAGTCACCGGGAGGTTGTTGGAAAGGAATGTGTACTTCGGTCCTCATTGTAGGAAACATAAATATTTGGTTAGTACTCTTCCAATAGATTGACGCCTGACTGTTGTAGTCAGCGCACAGCAGGTCAGATCACATTTGTCTACAGGCAAACAAACAAAAAATCAATATACACAAAGAAAAGAGTTTTCAACAATAAATGAATATTGACATGTTTTTTTAATGGATGGTCTTTATCAAGGAAAGTCATCTGGAAATCCACAACTTCTCATAAACTTTATTCATAACATTCTCTCTCTCTCTCTCATACCTTTAAAAAAGAAGTTTACCATATGTGTGAGAAAATAACACATGCTCTTGTTTGATATGTTTACTCTGGTGTACACTGATCCACCACATTGCATCTCACCTGTCACCCCGGTCACTCAGAGGCCGCCTTACCATTACAACAGGGCCATTTAAAGGGGGACACGGGGCCCCAGTGTGACACCCAGAATCCCTTTATCTCCTAATTGTTTGACTGGTGAGAAAAGTTAGGGATGTGTTTCCTGTCATAACATCTTTTGGGTCTTCTGTAACAGATCACAGCCTAATTAGGATGCCATATTTCAAGAAATCTATACGAACAAACCTCTAATGTATTCAAGGGGGGGGCCACCGTTTGTTTAACTACACGGCCAATGTGGAGATGTGTTTTAGATTGTAACCAAACAGCTTAATTCTCTTAGATAGAATAAGAGGTTTTTGCAGTCCTTCATTCTCAAATCTAAACTCAAAGCATCCGTCTAAATCTGTCCCCTCTGTGAATCACGGGAGGGAGTTGCCTTCACCTCTCCATCACCTGTTCTCTCTTTTAGCCTAAATGCTGGTGACCTTTCACCTTTCTGCTCCGTTGCTTTACCACATGGGACCAGGCTCCCTGCAACAGCTGTGTCAACCTCAGCCCTGGCAACTGTTGTGCCCAGGGAAGGACAGAGAGTGGCATTAATGTCAGACCACGTAATGAGTCATGAGCAACATGAGACCAAGCAGTTCACTTTTACATTTTGGCTTGTCATTGGAGCATTGTTATCCTTTACCAGTTTTAAATTTGAGGTTTTACTTCCTCATATTGTTTTTTTCACCCTTCCAGCCTTACATGCAGCATTTTTTGCTCACATCATTTTAATTTGTATTCATTGCTAAAACCTACTTTGCAAATGGAGACATCATTTGTGAACATAACCACACTCTCTAACATCTCAAAACATATTATCCAGACTTTTACCAAACAATCTCGACATAAGAAAACATTGAGTCAGACAGGAGATGTTGTGTAATAGGTGATTTAAGTCAAATTGTCAAACTGTCCACCTCCCACAGGGGAGTTTCCTCCAAAAGACAGGGCTTAATCTGCCAGGTTGTCCCATCTTGTGCACGTGCAGGACCTGATCTGGTGTCTGCTGCCAGTTTATTTATACCAATAGAAATCCTTGCTATCCACTGTTGAAGAAACTGCTCTGGGGTTAGTTAGTCTAACTCCTACCTGCTGTCCCGAGGGAAATGATTTCCTCCTGTGTTGTGACCTCCCCAGAAGCAGTGGGACATTGGCAGCGGGGTAGATGGATATGACAGAGGGGAACAAAGTGATTAGCAAACGGGGGCCCCGGGTATGTGAACACGGGTTAAAAATAACCTCCTGACCCAATTTGTAGATAACATGCAGCCCAACCGCTGAGCGCCCTGTGCTGACTTCTTCCCATTTTGGCTTGATTGTTCTTAAAAATGAACTATGAACTTTTAAAGTAGTGAAATCTCAACGTTTTGATCTCATTCGAACATTTACACGAGCACGTTTTGTGAGGGTTTTCACGGGATACGTAACATCTATAAATGATCACCAGACTGATGATTGGAACTCAAATAAATTAAACCGAAGAGTTGTTGACAGGTGGGAAAAAAAAAATCACAGAGTAAGACGAGATCTTATGCGTGATGCATGACACACGATGAAAGAGAAGCAGACGATTAGATGAGAGACTTTGGCTGAACTTGTCGGCCCGATGAGCCGGCTCGTACGTGACAGTGATCAGCTGTTCCGTTAGGAGGAACAGCAGGATTATGATTTGTGTCTTAACCATTGTGTCCGGTGTGAGCGATCAAGAATCCACTCAACAACAGAAGTCAGATATAGCACACAGATATATCTGGCAAGGCCTTGCTGCATAGCTGACATTAGTGGAAATGTTGCATTTGTGATACACCCTGGCTTTGGGCCATGGGAAATATTGAACAACTGTCGAATTTAGACAACATCCTGTGGCGGAGAAAAACGGGAGCTACAAAGATGCGATGGGGTAGCTATTTGTGGACGGCGAGTGACTCGAAAATAGCGAGAGTTTTAAGTTTCAACATAAGCCCCCCTCTCTTAGCTCGAGCTTTCTGTGAATGAGGCCCGGGTTCCTAACACACCCAACCCCAGCGCTGATTTTAGAACACAGGTGTTGACCTTAGTGGAGCGGCTTGTGCTTGCAGCAGAGGAAAATGAACCCCTGAGCTCCGGCCGATTGCCTCTGCGGTAATGGTAATCACTGTATGGTCACACAGATGCTTCTAAACAGTCTTATAAGGAACTACGGGCTCCATATGATCACGGAGAAGAACACATCTCAAACTTGTAGCTGAAAGTCTCATGATGGTTGACGAAAGTGTGCTCTATTGGTAGCTTACTCTTTTAGTTGATTGATTTTTTTTAAACATTTCCCCTTCCTGCTTATATTACATTCAGTGTTGTTTTGTAAGTGTCATGGCGGCAGGATGGTCACCTTGTGGCCCGCCAGAGAATTTATTGCTTGTTTTTATGGTGCCACGAGAGCACCCACTGAGTCGCGCTCCTCACATACGATTGGCTGTACTTCTTTCACGGAGGTTTACGTTACACTTTATCAAAGGGTTTACCACATTTGGTTGACTGTGAGGCAGATTGATTTGTCTTGTTGCTAGCTACCTCACAAAGGTCATCATCTCAAGACATCGTGTCATCAAATAAAAATTGTGAGAGGTCACTAAATACTTTGACAGTCACTTTTTCCTATACCGTAAATGATACAATGAAACTAGAGTGAAGCGCGGAAACCATACTGGGATGAAACTCAACCTTGGCTTCAGCTGTGACTTGTGGCCTGCTGTAACTGCTGTTCTGACTGTACCCCCAGACCTAATAAAACACGCCCATTGTACAGTTGCTTCCTTGTTTCTCTGTATCCCTCTCTTTCTCCGTTTTTTTTTTTTTTTTTTTTCTCCAAAAAGGAGCCATTGACATTGAGTGTAAAATAGAGGGAGGGTGGGGGGTGGCGGGGGGGGCTGAACAGAGGAACGGCAGGGGTGTAGGGTGTCTCGAGCCCAGTGCGAACAGCTGAGAGGTGTGATTTCACAGGCTGGCTCCCCCCTGTCAGGGCCCTGATTGGGCCGGACAGGAGGCGCAGGAGAGGCCCGGGCTTCTAAAGGACACCAACAGGTGGGAGGCCGCTTTGGAGGGGGGCGCTCCTGGCGGGATAGAAAAGGCCGATCTGCAAGGCCTGCTGTGGACACAATCCACCGGGCCAGATATGGAGGAGGATGGTTGATCGCAGGATAGCTGAGGCGAAGAGAGCAGAACGGCAGGATGAAGTGGGGGGAAATGGTTCTCAGGGAGCAGAGGGATAGTCTGAGATGAGCTTTGAAGGGTGTAAAGGGCGGCAGTATACGGTTGGTCTGAGAGGTTGGTCTTTTCTGTGTGTTTTTGGTCACAAACTTTTGCTTTTTGACCAATAACTTTTTGTAGGTACCCTTTTGTTCTGTATTGGCAAATGTAAAAGGTTAATATTTGACATCAACAAATGGGCAATACAGTGACATGTCTTTTGTTGACTCATAACTCATTTGCGGCACCATGTGAGTCAAATCAGGTGTCAAACCAGCCGTCAGATGTTTTCTGTAAGTTTTACGATAGATGCAACACACAGAGCCTGACACCTTCGTCAGGTGAGGGGAAGCTGAGGTGCAATACAGGAAATTCTCATCACAGTCTAATCAAAGAAAAAGGGCAAGTCTTTCCAATGGCCATTTGGTTTGGAGCTGGTTGACACAGCAGTGGTTAGTTCATCGAGGAAGTCACCACGAGACAGTGTAGGAGAAGCTTATTGAACCCAATGTGGCCTCAAGCCGCTCGGCACAGAAAACCACGAGAGGAGACGCAGCAGAACTCAGGTATTAAGGTGAGTAAAAAATATTTTCAATTCATTTCAAATATGATTCCTTTTAACATTGATTTCTTATTGTTTCTGCTCTTTAAAAAAAGGACACGATCGCACAGTTGTTGGGATCAACACGACTTGGCACAATGTTTAGGAAATAGTACAGATTGTGACCTTTGTGTGCTGGAAGTCAGAATTTGCCTCGCCCTCCAGAGTTATTTATCACAAGGGATTTAAGCATCATTGCATTGGCATTACCCATCAAAGAGCTGCATGGGCTGGTATTTAGCAGTATTAATACTTACTGTCAGGGACAAACAATGTAGTTAACCTGTTTTTCTTTTAGTATCAGAAGGCCCTACTTTTTGCTTGTATTAGACGACAACAGTAGGACAATGAATCTCAAATAAGCCACACTTTCAACAGCTATTAAACTTGAAATTTCCCCCGCTGTCAAACTGAACTTTGGATTTTTGTGGCGCAGATGACCGTGTCTCTTGAGCCCCATCCTCCCTGTCACAGTCTGTCACAGTTAACCATTCTTAAGCCGGTTGTTCCTGCTACTCTGCAACTGTGACTATGAAAGGGTGCTTTGTGTCCGAGGAGCGGTCAATCCAGTTGTTGCCCCTTGCGAGGACATGCTTCCTTATATCGCCATATTAATACACCACTTATGGAATGTAAGGAAGTGTGTGGTTTCAAGGGGTTTTGAGCACCAACCGCACTGGGAAGAAGAGGCACACTGGTCCTATTTTTTTACTAAACGTGTATTTTTTTTAATTGAATGACAGTTATAAAAGATGGAGCTTCGTTCAGCATGATTCATGATTGCCTGAGTGCTCCTTTGTCTGTTTTATGAGATGGGAGGGGGATGTCAGGGTTCATGAGCATGTGTGGTTATGTGTGGCAGGACACAACAGGTGAAAGGTCTGCTCCCTCTCCTTCAGCTCAGGCACAGTTAGTATTACCCTCAGCGCCGATGATCGGGTCTCAGGGACTTCTTGAAAGAATTCCTGCCCTTCCCCAACGGCTGACAGTCATGGAGGATTGACAGACCACAGCTGTCACCCATTATAGCAACCGCAGGACTCTCAAAAGAGGAAGAGGGGGAGGGAGGGCAGAGATGTGGAGCTGTCACTGAGGGTGAAGGTTTGCTCCAGCAGGCTTGGATTTGGAAGGAAATAGGGCGATGTCACCGGCTGTCAGGGTTCCCAAACCTCTAAATAGGAACTTTGGTCCCATGGTGACACTTGTTTCTGTGTTGTAACTATGCAGGATGTGTCAGTAAAGACTCGGTGATGATATTCTTTTTCTCTCTCTGTGTTTCATCAGGTAAGGCTGAAGAGGACATGACCGGCCGATCGCTCGCAGATGACGTCCACCTTTTATTTTCACTCTTTCTCCTCCCTCATTTCCTTCTTTTTCTATGTCCTCTACCCTCTACCCTCTCCTCCCTCCTCACTTGCATGCCCCGTCCTGCTCTCACTCGCTCTGCCTCTTGCAGCTGAAGCATCACGCCTTGCTGTGGCTGGTCAAACGGAACCAAGTCAGGTGTTTCTGTGAGGTTTGGTCCCCTTCAACCAGCTACTGCGTCGTGAATTCAGTCAGCGTGGAATCAAAGACACAGTGGCGTTGTGGTGTATGATGCATACTTTAGAGGTGGCGGTCTACTGACAATGATAGATTATTTTCTTCAGTATTTTGGTGTTGTTTGTTTCCTGTATGGCAATGGATGTTTGAAAAAAAGCCAATAAAAGATTGTTGACAACGTACAGTGATGAATTAAAATTCTTCTCAATGTCTTAAGTCTCAAAAACATTTAATGAGTGTAAAATACGGATTCATAGAGTCAGTTTTCTTTACACCATTTTAAATTGTATTTGTGTATGAGTTTTTTGGTTTTTGAGAGTGGTATAAAAAGTGTGAATTTCCTCCAAATATGTACAATTAAAGTCTGATGAAAACATTTTTATTGCACTACCAAAAACTTTAATAGGTGAATTATACAGAATGCGCAATACATTATTCAGCAAACCATACCTCCACCAAAAGTCAAACTTGACCTGTTTAAAATGAAATGAGACTCAGTGAGACTCGGTGAGACTTGGTGATTGTAATAATGATAATAATAATAACGTTATGATGGCTTTCGTCCACCCTCTTTTCCATTCTTTCATAATTCCAGGATTATTTTGTGAGATGATTTGATTTTCCTTCAGTATATTCAAAAAGAGCAGCAGAAAACAATTCATTTGAGAGTGCTGTAAATTGAATTGCTCAATTTGGAACAGCTCATTTGCTGCTAAGTGTGGCTAGCTATCTCAGTATATGAAGCCTTTTAGATACTCTCCTCATGACATATGTGATATAGGGATGTAGACAACAAATGCACACACTACAAAAATGTCATTATCTGTCTTGAATCTCTTTTATTTATTTATGTGATTCTTTTTAAAAAGGTATTTAAATCTCTTAAGTCAAATTACATATCAGTTCAGAGTCTATACCAGATGATTCAGAACCATGGACTGCCTCCATGATTCCCACAATGATAAGAAGCATGTTCAGTTATGTTTTGTGTATTTGCTGATAATACTGCAGGAATTGTGGAAGGCCAATAAAACAGTAGGTATCTGTTTAAAGGTGCAACATCTACCAACTGAATTAAAAATGCAACACAACTTTCATGTTTTTAGGTATTAAATCATGGCTGATACCCCTGTAGACATGCCTGTATTTTGTCAATCAATCAATAATCAGAATCAAAGGGATCTAGGGGAAATATAAAATCATAATGATTCATAGTCTATATACTGTAGTGGAATTTATAAAAGAAATGCATGCAATTCAGCAAGATTTACTGATGAATGAATAAAGATTATGAGCTGTGTAGAAAGTTGAAAACAACTATGTATGATGAGTAAAATGAACATTAATCATCTATATATTAAAAATAAATATAAGTAACTGTAACAAGGAAGTTAGTACAAAAGTATGAGGTGTTAACATACAACTAAAGCGTACAACTAACAACCCTTTATAACAAAATAACTAATGATAATATATCTAATCAAATCGAATTAAACTATGTAATCTTACACGCCTCTAATAATCAGAGTGATAGCAGTATTACGTGTAGCCACAAGGGGGCGATATACGTTTTCGGGGTGGTAGTTTCTGCAGCAGCAGAGGAAGTTGAGCAGCATCGTAAACATGGCTGACAGTGGAGTGACAGGTGAGTTCGGGAGTGTGTAACAGCTGGACTTTATAACGGTTTACAGGTATTTCGATAACTTAACGGTGTGCGCAGGGGCGAAATGTCTCGCGCTTGAAGGCGCGTGTTTTGTGGTCTTTGGGTTTGTCTTGTAGCAAAGTTAATTCCCCCTTATGCTAGTGCTGCTAACGTTAGCATTGCAAGCGGTACCATTGCGCGAGACAGGAGGCAGTCGTGTTATTGCATCATTTTTTTCGATTGTGTATTTAAACGAACAGAATAACTAAACCTGTCTGTTTTAAATTGTCCCTGTTATGTGAGGATGATAGTTGCCGACCAGTCCTGTGACTGTTTTTGTTAGCATGCTGCAAACCTAGCAAGTTAAATGGCATGACTGTATAGCAACAGCATCAGAACTGCAGGACTGGAAGGGAGGCTGCTCCTGTCATTACAGCCTAATGCATTAATTTAACCATCCATTGGTTGTTTTTACAGATGGACTTTGCAATACAGATGACATTGCACAAGCAAAGGTTGGTATGTTCCTGAATTTTGCAACAGCCTTGTTTAAGGATGCCTATTTGGCACGATTGTAACGTCTTCGTTGAACCCTCTCTATGACATGTGTGCCGAACAGACTGAAGGCAAAGAGCTGACCAAAGAGGAGAAGCAGCGGCTGAGGAAAGAGAAGAAACAGCAGAGGAAAAACAAAGAGAAAAAAGATGACACGGCTTCACATGAAGGTGAAAATAAGAAGAAGAAAGAAGAAGAGAAGCCTGTCAGTTCAGCTCCCCAGTCTCCAACACAGCCCTCACAGAAAGGTGCATATCATTCAGACAGCACCAATGATTACATCTGTGTTATTTGTAAAGGAAATGTTCTTTCTAACAGCTGTGACCCTCCCTCTTGTAGTGCCTGCTCCTGCACCGGTTCCCGTGCCTGCCTTAGAAACCCCTGCCCCGGCAGACAAGCCAGCGAAGAGTAAAGCAGACTTGAAAGCGGAGAGGAGAGCTCGGCAAGAGTCCGAGAGGGCCTCAAAACAGGGCAAGAAGGGAGACGTGGGGCAGCCGGCCCCCACGGGCAAACCCAAAGCACCGCCTAGTGATCTGCAGCCAGGTACTGTAGTGGCCAGCAGGCTAGCATAAGAAGTGATTTATACATGATATAGTGTGGAGAAAGTCACACGTTCTGTGTGTTTCCAGTGCTGAAGAGGCTCCCAGAACATGTCCAAGTGGACAACCCGGACGTTTTAAAGAAACTGGCAAAGAAATTGGAAAGACAACAGGTTAGCGACTTCATGCGTCATCTCTAAAAAAAAAAACTTGAATCTTGAAAAAGCATGCTTTGTCTGATTTGAGCACAGTTTGCCTTGACGTAATGAGCATACACTGCCAGTCACTAAACATTAGGAGCGCCCTTTGTGTTAGCATGTTTGGTTAAATCTCAGGCACTAAACTTCCTTCATGAATTCATCGTAAATATCTTGAAAAGAGAAAATAAGGAGGAAGAGACTAAATGAATTGAGGCGTGTTGGTGACTTTTACCGATCTCATTGAAAAGGACTTGCATACACTTTATATTGGTTGTTTTAATCAGACACCTGTTAGAAACAACATATTATATCATGTGTTTTGTTTTCGATATAATATAACATATTTCTCTGACACTTACAAGCATAACTTTTAAGTTTTTATTTATACTACTAACTAACTTCTGAATCCTGCTCATTCTGGATTTCCTGTTTTTGTTACCGATTCTCTAATTTGAGGGTATTTACAACGAGGACAGTTCACTAAACGTTACCAACAATCCTAACGTGTGTTGAATAGCAGTGTGTGTGTGTGTTGACCATGTTTTGTCACTCGCTGCAGCCTCAGATAACGAGTTGTAACTGCATGTGATCATACCTAACATTTCTTTCAGACACCAGGGTGCAATGCTGCTACAAATGTCAAGGTCTGACTTTCCTAAATCTAAATGTGTGCCGTTGACATTCGTCTAGTTTTGTTTGCTAACCTGTAATTGTTGTCGTACTCCAACGCCGCTCAGTAGATTGGAGAAGTTGAGGATGTTGTTTGGTCCATTGAGACGGAGGCGGTGTGTCGGTGGTTTGTGTTCGTTTGAGGAGCTGAAAGCGTGTTAAATGTATCGTTTTTGTTATTTGTGTGTTTACCGACGACGTTGAGCTGTTTGTTGTGCAGGTCTGTGGTTGCACTCCATGCTGCTCTGTTTGTACTTGGAGAGTATTTACAACAAAATCAGGTTTCCTGTGTTGCCAAAGTTAAACATGAACAAGTCTCACAACGTTTCTCTTTTTTTGCCTCTAAATCTGCTTCATTTCAGATCCCACTCCGGTTGGACTACGGCTACAAAGTCAGCCTGTTTTCTCATCTCCACCAGTACAGTCGCAAAGCCCCTCTAACACAGCAACTCGGGTAAACTGACCGTATATAGTACACTAGGATGTTTGGCCAATAAGATTATCTTAAATCTCCCTTCTTGCTATTGACTGTTTTTGTGTGCTGCAGCATTCCCTCCACAGTGATTCATCCTGCTATAGTCCGCCTGGGTCTCCAGTATTCACAGGGCATCGTGGCAGGATCCAACGCTCGCTCTGTGGCCCTGCTGCACGCCTTCAAACAGGTACGAAGCACTATTTGGTCTGACTGCTTTACCACCCCATTGTGCTTTTAGACAGCGACAAAAAATACAAGGTCCCAGTTTAGCTCCTGGCTCTCCATCCAGCAATGCAGCTCAGCGCCAGATTTTGTAGTAGTCAGCAACATTCTCTAATGTTATGTTGAAACACCTAATTTATTGCTGTGGGTTGATTTAAAGTCAACAAACTAAAGCAATGTTCTTTTCCCCCCCTTTCAGGTAATAAGAGACTATACTACGCCTCCAAATGAGGAGCTATCTAGAGACTTGGTCAACAAGCTGAAACCTTATATCAGGTACAAGCAAGTGTTCCAAAAAGAGTCCTACTCAGCATTTTATTAAAGCTCTCTGAATGTGTCACTCCATGAAAAAAAATTACATTTGACTGTTTTAACACATACAATTGTTGCTTCTGTCTTATTTTCCTCGCAGTTTTTTGAATCAGTGTCGCCCTCTGTCAGCCAGCATGGGTAATGCAATCAAATACATCAAGAAAGAGATCTCCAATATTCCTAGTCAATGCAAAGAAGAAGAGGTTATTGTCACACGTGTTGTATATTCCATAGATACCATAGACTTAATGTTACCGATACACAGTTTCCACCCCCCCCCCCCCCTCATGATTTCTCTCTTCCTCTGTTTAGGCAAAGAGCAAACTGCTGAGCTGTATCGAGTGCTACATTAACGAGAAGATCATCCTCGCTGCTAAAGCTATTGCCAAGTACTCCATAGAAAAGATCAGCGACGGAGACGTCATCCTAGTTTATGGATGGTAAGACTCAAAACATTTAGTTTCAATGTCATTCGTGTCTCCAGACCTCTCTTAACACTTTCTCTTCCCTTTTCTTGCCTCGCCTGTGAAGCTCCCATCTTCCTTCCACATTCTCTAAACGTAAACCCCCGTCATCTCTTCTTCCATGTCTGCCTCAGCTCGTCGCTGGTCAACCACATCTTGTGCGAGGCCTTTGAGAAGAACAGGAAGTTCCGCGTGATCGTGGTGGACAGCCGGCCCAGACTGGAGGGCCGGGAGGCCCTGAGGCGCCTCGTCCAGAGAGGCATCAGCTGCACCTACGTCCTTATCTCGGCCGTCTCCTACATTCTTCCAGAGGTACATTCACACGTTCGAGAAAGGTGTTCATATTTACCCAAAGAGTAGCCAAAGCAAATAAAAAAAAAAAATGTCTCTGGTGTTTTTGTGTGTGTTTATGTCGTAATAAAGCTTTGATCTTGGACCTCCATAGGTATCCAAGGTGTTCCTTGGTGCTCACGCTCTGCTGGCCAACGGGTACGTCATGTCCCGCGTGGGGACGTCACAGATCGCTCTGGTGGCCCGAGCCTTTAACGTGCCCGTGCTGGTGTGTTGTGAGACCTACAAGTTTTGTGAGAGGGTGCAGACGGATTCCTTCGTGTCCAATGAACTAGGTATGGAAAAAAAAATAGTTAAGTATCTGGCTGGGTTTGTTGAATTGTTCCGTAAAAATGCCGCGTCGAGTGCTGCTTTCTGCTCAGTTCTACCTGTGTGTCATTAGAGAGTGAATCTCCATCTGTGCGTTCCAGATGATCCCGATGACCTCATCGTGACGCGTAAAGGGAAGACCCAGCTGGAGCACTGGCAGGAGGTGCCCTCACTTGGCCTGCTCAACCTGGTGTACGACGTGACGCCGCCGGACTTCGTGGACTTGGTCATCACGGATCTGGGAATGATCCCGTGCACCTCGGTCCCTGTGGTGCTCCGAGTCAAAAACGTGGACCAGTGAACAACCTGCCGCTCAGAGTCCGTTTCTCTGTGTTTATTATTTTTTTGATGGGGGGAAGTTTGTGAGCTTGAACGCTTGCACACAACACAAAATATCATGCTTTGAGCATGCAATAAATATATATCTGAAATGGCAAAGGCTTTTTTTTTAAACAGAGTCCATGTGTGTTTTTATGGGATTGGATAATTACAGATTCGTTCCCTCTGGGGTGAGGAGGGTAGTTCTGTCTTCTTTTTAATATTGGGTAAAGGCTCGATGTTTTATTCGATCTTTGTTGTGAATGTTTCTTTACAACTGAACATTTAATTGCCCGTATTTAGAGCGGAACAATTCCACTGTGGTTCACAACACGCACTCGTTGCGATTCAAACTAGCCAGAAATGGTTTCCTGATTACTCTCAGAGCTGCAGTACAGTATCTCTGAAGAACTTATGAGGGCCATAACATTCCTCTGGCTAGTTTTTAGGGACCGGATCAATTGAACAAGACAAAGCGAGACATAAACCCGGTAGTAAAAGATTTATTTTTTGGCAAAGGATGTCAGACTGTTTATTGATATGTAGACAAAGTCGACACATGGTGCTCACACGCTTCAAATCTCATAGTGGCACACATCAAGTTATCCACAGATGCACAGTTTCCTTGAAAGTAGCCATTTATTAGTTAATGCACTAGTTGATATTCCGTTGTTATCTGATGAACATACCAGGACTGCTTATGACAACGTACGTCTTAACCAATTAGGCGACATTTCCAGAAGCGAGTCCATAAAGGGTGTTCAAATATACAAATGCTTGTATTTGCATGTTTTCTTGGCGGTAACTCGAGCAAAGCAATATATATATATATTTATTATTAATATCTTTAGAACCCTGAATGAAGAAGTGAAACTTACTTGTTTCATCTTGGAGTCGAAACACACAAGATGTGGTAACAGAGCAACAGCAAACCGATAACGTACTGAAGTCCTTTAGTTAAACTCAATGTCTCACTTCATACAGGAAATCTTAATTTTGATGATTCATAGAGGGAACCTGACTTCTTTCTTTGCTCTGAGTGAAGTACATGTTCAACATGAAGTAAACAATTTGCCGAATTCTACAGCTGTCCTCTAATGTGCATATGGACGCGTAGCTCCATCGTGTAAACTCACACATTCAGTGCTTGTTTGGCACAATTAACGGCAAACAAATTCTCAGAATTTTCTTACACATTTCGTTAATGTCTCGTGTCAGTCGACTACATTTAAAAATAGAATTATAATGGCAACAGTGGTATTATTGCCAGAAATGTAAAAACAATTTAAAACGGATAAAATAAAGTGTTTAAAAGAAGTCTGGGGTCATCTCAGACTCTCTGTCAGCATCTTCCCTTTTTCAGTTTCAGCTCAGTAGATCATTGCAGGTAAAGAAGTCGAATGCAGTTCAGCCTCACTGTGACTTGACCTTCCGTCTCTGCGTGGCCCACAGCAGGAAAGAGACCACAACCGTTAACACCCCGAGAGGCCCAAACACCAGGAGACTAGGGAACTCCCCCTATTGACAAATGACAACAAAGACAACAAGCAAAAGATTCACCAATGTTAAACTAGTGAAATACACAACACGAATGATTAACCCAAAGCTGCTCGCAGAACCGACCTCTCGAAGACACTTGTATCCATGAAAGTTGACCGCACAGCTGCACTCAAAGAAGCTGGGGCCGTAGGGGGCGCAGAGGGAGTTCTCCGGGCAGTTAATGGCTGAGGATTGTTAATAATTATGAGAGGAACACTTGTCAAGTATTACCAGAAGGCTACTGCAGTGTTTAGATCAGATGGGAACTTACACAGCTGTCCAGTCTGGTTGCACATGTCTTTCTGGCCTTCACAAAGGCGGTTTCCCTCATTGATCTCCACCTTTTCCCACGAAGTGTTGCCCCCTGGACAAACTATGTGCTGTGGCAAAATCCTACAGACACACAAAAAAAAATGGGACTTTCAAAGAAATAATGCTTCATACTCAGGAGCAGCTGTCACAGTTCAGTGTTTGCGACAGAATACTTACAACATATTTAACTCAGTAAATCCTTGAAATGCCGTGTCGCTGATGTTGACAATAGGATTGAGTGAGAGGTCTCTGAAATAAGAGTTTGCAGGGTTAAAAAGGGGCAACAACAAATGGTTCCATATGGATACTGATATTAAATAATAAATAAGACATGCTCGTACAATCCTTTATTAGAAGGGCTCTAGTTGTGTACTTGTGTGGGGTTGATCTAAAGTTGCTCTATTTCTTTATTTTTTTTCCTCCTCTAAAAATTCTTCTTTCCTCAGAGTAGTTGAAAAGTTGAGGTCCTTGCTGCTCGGAATAGAAACTTTCCTCACTTCCAGGCCTAAGCAACTCATCAACACTAAAAACATTCTGAGGCGTTGTCCACGTACGTCTCTCGAGTGCAGCAGTGCAAATTTATCACGTGGAATCAACATGTACATGAGCACTGGGGAGTGAAGAGTCACTGAGGAAGTCTTCAGATATTTTGCTTGTATACGTTACTGAGTGTTATGAAACTGTAGTAACTGTACATACATCATTAATGCTTTTGATGCTTCATGAAGATCCTCCACGTGAGTTAGTAAACAATTGGACAGATCCAACCTGATACAAACAACAACAAAAAACTTATTAGATTAAGATTTCTATTCAAGTTACACACGATGTCATTGGTATTACACTGAGACAAAGAGTACATCATTAGCAGTATATCTCCTAATTATCATATTGACAAAGATAAACAAATACAAATAATTACAACTGACTTAAAATCGAGGGAAAAAATACATTTACTTGTTTTTTGTTTTATTTACTTATTCATTCATACGGGTGTTACATACATTTGTTTTACTTTTACCCCATCTGGTTATCCACAAGCCATTTATCAAGGTGTACTCAAATGTAAACTCTGTTTTCGACAGACAGTGAAGGCGTCATTGAAGTCCTACCCGATGATGTGTTCAGGGTCGCATGTGTTGTCATGTTTCAAGCAGCAGCGTCCGACTATCCGACCAGCGGACGTGGAGCAAAACTGGCCCACTGCGGTGCCGTTCAGGACCGCGCCGCTGCAGAGCTCACATACCTGCGATTACAAACCATTACGAAGGGGAGAAAGAGGTTGTAAACAACAATATTTCCGGTCATCCCCTTGAAAATCCAACCAAAACTCGCTGTTTGTGTCATTTACTTATTCTAGTATAAACCACAGCTGTAATATTGCCAAATCCAAGTCTTACCTGCAGCTCGTTCAGTTGATAACTTGCGTAAAAACATAAATTCAAGATCAAAACAAGCACTACAGGTTTAAGCTGGCTGCATCCAGCTATCATTTTCATCGACTGAAGTCATATGACTCTACTGTAACGGACATGTGACAGGATGCAGGTCCAACACACGATCTACAAGTCCAACTCAATTTTGCGCTGCAATTACGCATACACTCAATTTAAAGCATAGTCTCTGATTATGTAGTAAATAACAAACTGCAGCGCACGAATACATGTTGTAAACATCTAGCTTGTCCATTTCTGCAGAAAAAAATACAAGATTTCTAAATAATTAATTTAGCAGCGAATCAAAAAGCCTTAATTTAATGTTTTAATGCGATCAATGCATTCGGACATTTTTTTCCATTTATAATCTATTTATGACATAAGCCCACCAGTCAAAGTAGCTCGTAACATTACAGTCCCATTTCATTACATTTCTAGAATTGTTGACAAAATCGCATTTTTTTTCTGACTGTAATGAATTTTGACTGCGCTTTCACTGTCACTTTGGGTTGCACCAAATAAAGTGTGTAATTTAAGTTGGATGATCTAATACGATTCAAAATATATTAAAAAAACATGTCAGTGACAAATGTATGTTATTATATTATATAATTATGCATTCTGTGTAAGATGTGTGACGAAAATTATGCCTGTTTCGCCTTTTTTTCGTACCCGCGAATAGTGAACCACCCCCCCTCCCGGCTGAAAATGAGATGGTTTCGCCCAGAGGGATTGTTGCAATGCCTCTTGATGGGCCACCAGATACACTGAACACATAATGGCTTAAACCGGCGCTGGTACATCTTCCTTCTCTGCGATTTCGATCACGTTTTACCTATGAGTTTCCTCCGTCGTCGTTTATATTTTTCTTCCGCAAATGTAGGAGACAAGCCAAATAAATCAAACCACAGAAAGTGTAACTGTCTCCCCTCATATTTCGAAAGGTTTGCCAACAGGCTCTGCGACGCTGTGTTTTTTTTTGCAGGAAGCAACTGCACCTTTTACGCCGAAACTTCATCTGGTTACGCTAATGAATACAGGCACCTGTGCACGTTGAAACTCAAACATCACAGTAGGTGGTTTTAAAGTTATCACGAATTATTAAAAAGTGGGTTAAAAGGGATTTTTTTTTTGGTAACGCCAACACTGAAGGTGCAATTACTTAACACTTGCAACATGGCTGCTGCGGGAACGGCAGTGAGAAAAGTTTGACACTGACGTGGGAGAAGTTTTATGCGAATGCTAGTTGGTGCACGAGTTGTTGGCCAGAGATTAGAGTCGTCAGCGGTCTCTCTCTCTCCCCCCCTCCCCAGCCTGGCAGCGCTTTACTCGGACTACAAACCAGCGGATAGACCGTGTGAGAGCCGCCTCCTCCTCCGTAGTCACCGCCGACAGTCACTGCAGTGGACTTATCGTGGTGTCTTCCTCTCCATCGTAAAGCTGTGGTGGCGTTAAAGAAAAAAAGAGGACTGGTCGTCTGACGCTAAAAATGCATTTTTCCATACCCGAAACGGAGGTTCGTTCGGGAGAAAATGGATCAACCTATGTGGTGAGCAATGCTAATTCGTGTTTTTACCCGCTTTCACTGGCTTCATCTGCCCACAGGTCGGGCCAATGTCAATGCAGCAAGAGTTCCTGTTATAAAAGACCTGATCGCATGAACGGTGGTGCATCACCATGGGCCAAACTGCTGCCTAATGCAATACAGATAAACAATCAGCTACAGCCTCAGTTAAGACTACAAAATCCCCATTTGTATCTCAAATGCAATCTGCATACAGATGCAATCTAGATAGGCGCGAGTAAGTTGAGTAAAAGTCACCCTGCATAGACTGACTGTGACTGTGTGAGGCCATTGAACGCATCAGTAGGAAAGGTAAACAGCCCTCTGGGAGTCACTTTGCTTTTACAGGTTTGGATTTCTGTCTGATAATTGGGGTTTGACGCCATGGTGTGTCACACTCCTCCTTGTTGTTTACAGCCAACATTGCTTTCACTTTGTTGTCAAGTATTTTGACTAACTGCAATATAGCAGCCTTGACAGCAATAATCTGTGGCTCCATCATCTCGCTGTGCAGCAACTTTCCCATTTCCTAACTGTGTGTTTACTTTACTTGTCTCATTGTCTTTTAATGTTGTGTCACACCATGTTGACTTGCCATTGTGTTTGACTGGTGCTATGCCTCGAGGCCTTGGCTGCTGACATGTTTCACACTGTTTTCCCAAAGTCACGTTGTGCTAACGTGTGGCAGAGGCGGTATTGTCGAGAAGAATTACTGACAACTCAAAAGTATATTTGAAAAAAACCACGTTTCTGCATCTGGAGGTTTCATAGAAGAATGCAGCTGTTCTGATATTCTCCAGATGCTGTGAAATAACATCTGATTTTCATGTGACATCACGCTGGCTCTTCTCAGTGTCACACACCTGTGAATAACTATCTTCCATCTTGACTCCATGTGCTCCAAAGAGGGGGGGGGGGGGGGGGGGGGGGTGAAATCATCTTGGAATGAGCTCATTCATTTTGAACATGTTGGTGTCCCTGCTACAAAATCAGCTTTGGATGTGAACTTAAATATCATATTTTTTTTCTGTAGTGGTAGTGAACACTGTATTAGATTTATTTCCCAGAACACGGTGTTCTGTAATCTCCTACTCTTGCTGCTGAAAGTCAATAGGTTCCTAAATGAAGCATTTCAGGTGCCACCTCTGGCTTGTTTCTACCTGGCTGAGCACATATTTATTTATTTACCCGTTCGCTGCAGTGGGAGCTTCACAGCGACTGTTTTCCACCTCTCGGCTGGCAGGCCTGTGACTGTCACTGTGTGACCTTCCTGTATCTATCCCACAGGAAGGGACTTTGCTTGATTATAATGCTGAGCGATGGGATGTGTACCTTGGAACCAGAAAGACACAGAAACTGCAGAGTTTGCAAACGGCCTTTTAGAATTACAAGGGCTGCAGTTTTTTTTGTTTTTTTTTAAATATGGTGCAAGCGGACATATCTTTTTATTTTGAGCGCTCACACTTCCTCTTGTCTGTTGGACTTGTGTGTGTTGTATTCTGTTTGAGGGTGCGTAAAAGAGAGGTGGTGCCACTGTAAGTGATGGTGACTCATTTACTTTGGATGAGGAACAGGTTGGGACTAAAATGAACAAGTTCATCTGTTTTGTATTAGCTTGCATCTGCCAGTGAGCAATATGTATAAACTTCAAATGTGTTTTTACAAAAAAAAAAAAAAAAAAGCCGCTATCTTAGAATTCCTCAGACTGAAATAGAGTTCTTCCTCCACATACTTCACACTAGTGAGAGGATGTCGCTGTAGGTGCCGGGCTGTTGGACATTTGCAATGCTAAAAAAAAAGAGTAACGCCTGCAAACTGACTCCAAAGTAACGTTTGGTTTCCAGTTGCCAGGTCAAAAACAGTATCATCGAGTCTAAATGTGTTTGATCTAAATGCATAAAGAGCAACAGATCATAGTGTTTGTATTGTTGTCCCTGAGTTGAACTGCCTGCTGTACCAAAAAAAAACCAAAGGGTTATTTTTGTGTGTGTGTTATCAGACAGAGCCAAGACATTCTGCATACTCATTCTTCTTTCCGGCCTGGATTCTGCCGACATGCACATCTTTCAGTTCATTCGGTGGCCTTCCTCCAAACTCGCTCTCCTTCCTCTTTGACTCTGGACGTGTTGGTGTGTTCTTTGACTCTGTCTTGCTGTTGATTGGTTGAAGGTCAGCAGCAGCACGTGCAACTGCGTGCACCAGTGGGGTCAAAGCGTGTTTGAGACTTTTTTTTTTAATGTTTTGACAGATGACCCACCATGTTGATTATGAATATTCATTTGACCAAAAAAAGGAAAGAGAAGATCATCTTCATCTTCATCATCTTTATGTCGTATAATGATTTTGTTCTTTTGGAAGTGAAAGTCTTTGACCATGACTTATTGTCAGTGTGGTGGGGAAAAAATGTCTATGTCATGTTTTTTTGAGCTATATAAAAAAAAAAGGACCGACTTAAACAAACTTGTGGTACCTTACGAAAGACACTATTCTGTTCCAGTCCAAGAGAGCTGTTTTGTAAGTGAGCCAGTGTTTGGGCAAACTGAAATGTATTTTTCTTTTCCTGAGTGCATAACTAAAGTATCACTTTGTTATTCTTGTGGTTTAGTCTCATTCCCAATGCTTAATGAGGCACAGCACATGAAACGTAGACCTGCTCCCTGAGATTGGCTCTAAACATGATGGCTACCAGATATTTGGACTTCTGATCTTAAATGGCGGTCTTGCAGATAAATATTCAGTGATGTCTGTCTGTCAAAAACACACCGGTGGTGTCTCGGGGAAAGAATGAAAGATGTGACCGTTGCCCCTTTTTGTATTGTTTAGAGCCTGCATTGTGCGTTATGCAAGCTGTTTTGATTGGAAATTGAAACTTGCTTTGATTGAGTCCAATTCACACTTTTATTTATTTGGTCGTCCTTATGAAAACGGAGAGGGAGGAAGCCCACGGTGTTAGATGGAAGAGATTGAGGTTGTTTTGAGGCGGTGTGAGGGGAAACTTACTGTATGTTCAGGTCACAGGACGGTAGCTGTTGTTGTCGTTTACCAGTTTTATAACCTGACGCCTTAAGATGTGCATCTGAAGAAAGCCGAGTCAGCTTTGGTATTATGTTGAATTAACTTCATACTCCAAGAAAGGCTATTGTTTATACGTATCTATTTTTCCTTCTTATATTCCTACAGTTTGAGTTTCCACCCACAAGCGTTTCAGACGGATGCATACAAGCTTCTGATGTGTTTCTCTGCACCATGTCAGACCTTTTCATTCGTCCCCTCTCTTTCCCACAGGCCTACAACATCCACGTCAATGGCGTGCTGCACTGCCGGGTGCGCTACAGTCAACTCCTTGGCCTCCACGAACAGGTAAGGCTTCTGCCGTCATTGCTGCTTTGGACCAGAAGTGACCGGTCTGCTTGCGAGGTGAAGCCGAACTCTGTTTAAATGGCACCACGTCCACCTGGGGGGCGGGTGGGTGGGGGGGTGACCTTTTCACTCGTCTTTGTGTCGCGCGGTCGATGCCGTGCGTCACAAAGACCTCCCATCACTTTGAATATCACGGCCACGGTGGCTTGAAGTCTTGTGCTGTTATTCCTCCCAGAGTCCAACAGGGCAGTATTGTGGAAGAGGTCGGGCGGGGGGGGGAGGAGGAGAAGTGTCGAGTTGCCTGCATTACACAGTCACAGCTACTTGTTTGAGCTGGTTTTTAGGCAATTATTGTGTTGTTTTTTCTGTAGCGCTGCGGTTAAAAGTTGACTTACTTGTGAAAGTGCTTACCGTACTTTTTTCTTTTTGGGGAAACAAGTGCTGTTGCAGAGGTAGATGCATCGTCTATAAGACACAGATTTGCTGTGTTTCTGTCTGACGGCCTGTGAGCTATAAATGTGTACATGTACTGTAACACAGCCCTTATAAAAGTGTGTGTGTGTGTGTGTGTGTGTGTGTGTGTGTGTGTGTGTGTGTGTGTGTGTGTGTGTGTGTGTGTGTGTGTGTGTGTGTGTGTGTGTGTGTGTGTGTGTGTGTGTGTGTGTGTGTGTGTGTGTGTGTGTGTGTGTGTGTGTGTGTGTGTGTGTGTGTGTGTGTGTGTGTGTGTGTGTGTGTGTGTGTGTGTGTGTGTGTGTGTGTGTGTGTGTGTGTGTGTGTGTGTGTGTGTGTGTGTGTGTGTGTGTGTGTGTGTGTGTGTGTGTGTGTGTGTGTGTGTGTGTGTGTGTGTGTGTGTGTGTGTGTGTGTGTGTGTGTGTGTGTGTGTGTTAATAAAAAAAGCAAAGCGAGGCCCAAACTTTGCCGTCTCAGTCCTCACGTCTGGAGTCTTGACAGTTGCTGTTGCCTGGCAACAGGGTGTGGGGAAGACACACTGGAATCTTTAAAGAACCTTCAGAGGGCTTCATGTGGCGCACGCATGAACCCAAAACACTCCTGTGATTGCAGGGCGCACAAACACACACTTCCTAGTTATTGCTGAGAAATTAGAATGTTAATTGTTTTCTTCTCTGCAGATTTGTAACGAGGTCACACGTCTGTTAGAGCTTATTTAAACAGTGGAAACTCATTTATTTCAGATTTGGGGGGGGGGGGGGGGGGGGGGGGGGATGTGTCTGTAACCTTTGCTTAGTGTCTGTGGCTATGAGCGCTGATTTGTATGTGGAACCAGTGCCGGCGCTGATGTAGTGAAAATACCAAAGGGCAGTGTGTTAAGGTGAAAATCCTCTCTCTCTCTCTTCCTCAAGCACCCCGACCTTCATCATGCCATATGTGCAGGACCTGAGGGTTTAATAGCAAGAAAGAAAGTTCCTTATGATGAGCGTGATGTACAGCTTTACTAAACCACGTGTGACGTGTGATTTTTAGATCTGTGAGGGCTTAGTTTAAGACTTCCACAGTTCAAAGCTACCAGCCATTGAATGATTCAAATGAAAAAGGGAAGAAATGAGTCAAGAAGCTGGAAGACAAAGTAAAGTTGGAATGACTAGACGGTCAGGGTTCCAGATGTGTGTCTGTCTGTGTGTGTGTCTGTGTGTCTGTGTGTCTGTGTGTGTGTTATGCACGGAAACTCCAGCAGCTAGTCGTTGAAACGGGGCTTAAAATAAACCTGTGATTCATCTCCAGCAGCATGAATGTACCTCTTAGAGAAATGAATCCAGGACTCTTTCATTTAAGATGCTGCTACTTCTGTACTGAAGTTAAATTGGTTTGTAAATCTGTTTTCATTGATTTTCTAAATTTTAAATGAAAACAAAAAAAAAGGTTGAATAGCTCGTCATCCTGCAGCCTCACCCTCTCACAACTGGTGTTTTGTACCAACAGATAAAGAAGGAATATGGCAGCAACGTGGTGCCTGCATTCCCTCCAAAGAAGATCTTCACTTTGACTCCCGCTGAGGTCGAACAGAGACGAGAACAGCTGGAGAAATACATGCAGGCTGGTAAGTTATTCAATGCCGAATGGACTTTTTTTTACAGATGGCTTGTATTGCATTTCACTCTGTTTCTGGCTGCATTTAGATTCCAGCTACAATGTGGTTGTTTTTGTCCGTATTCTTCTCTGACTTGCAGTGCATGCCTCCCTGAGGGATGTTATGATAGAACTCCAAAAACAGTATAGCTTTGCGGCAGAAACACAATTTCCTTGAAATATTTGCTTTTTACACAACAATCACAAGAGTGAGTTGGCTCTGTGTCTGCAGGGAGTCCGGCCGTACACTGGTCTATTCATGCCATATAAAAGTGTTTCACTAAAAGAGCTGATGATCTGAGCTGGGACACTGAGGCCGACACTAGACAGAGTTATGCTGACACACCTGATGGGGGGGGGGAGACAAAGTGCCTGCTCAGGATTTCACACCTGGTAGGGGTTTTAAAAGGTTTTATGGGTTTGGCTTCTCTCGTGATGGTGTGCCACCTCTTGAGATACATACTCTTCTCTGGAATGAAAACAGAATGCGATGAAGTATAATTCATATCTCTGTGCGCTGTCGGGAGAGAAACTAGTTCTTTTTGGGGTAAAAAAAATGTCTGCATGTGACGGGTTTAAAAGCTTTGTAGTGTTAAGTGTTCAATCCAATTGGAGTTTTTCTTATCCTAATTTGGCAGGTTTTCACCATATTGCTCCAAATGTTGTAAACAGGCCGAGGGTGCACACACACACACACACACACACACACACACACACACACACACACACACACGCAGGCTCAAATAAGTGGAACTGGCAGCGATGCAGAGGGTTTGTTTTAATCCTCAAGCACTGGCAGTTACAGCAGAACAAGGAAGCGTTGTTCAAGTGTGTGTTTGCTCATAGTCTGGGAGCATACGCACACAGGGTGTTCTTGGCTACTGGTTCACTCGGTTACATCATGGCTTTTTTACATAGTTATGGAAAATGACCTGCCACAAACACAATCTGCTCTGACGCAGATGGCTCAGAGCTCTGACATTTTGTCAAAGGGTTCGACTCGTCTGTAAAAGGACAATAGTGCGCACACACACACACTTAGTCATGTTAGTCATACAGGGTTATTATGCAGATAATTGAATGCACAACAGTGCAACTGAAAACTGCCTCAATAGAAAGCCAACGACGTGATGCTAAGAGAGTTAGTCATCTGGTCTTTTGTTTACCAACATTACCATGAAACTGGCTTGTAATAATTTACAGTCAATTGAACCGATGCCAGAAAACACTTGCGTTCCATTTTCAGCCGAATTGCCTCGGTTGAGTGTCGTGAAAGGTCAAAGCCATTCCACAGGAACAAAATGAAATTCTGTGATAAGAGGGAAAGTTAAGAACAATTGGGAAATGGCTTCCCCCCCCCCGAGGTTTATGTTGACATAACGTCCACTTCAAGACCCTGAACTAATAGTTAGGTTATCAGTTCAAAACTCTCCTTGACTTCCTCTGCTCCTCCCTCGGTGAGATATGACTCATTTTGTACTCGAGTTGCTCATTCCTCTGCTCTTTTCTTTTCCACAGTGCGTCAGGATCCATTGCTTGGAGCCAGTGAGATGTTCAACAGCTTCTTAAGGAAAGCCCAGCAGGTCGGTCGTGTTGTTTCTGCTTCAAATCCACTGGACCGCCATCGGCGCGTTTTTGTTCCTCTGTTTGCGTCGACGCGGTCGACGGGGCCTTTTGAGGGCGCGAAAGGCTGATGCGGTCATTTCATTCCCGACTAGTAATCGCTCTTGGTAATGCGGACAGGTGAGGTAGCTGTGTTCTCACCATTTGTTCGGAGTTTGCGGCAGCGTGTGCTCTTATAACTCAAATTGACTTTGCCTTGCAAGCAGAAACGGGTGAAATGATCGCGTCAGACAGCAGAAAGCAACCACTTCACGGTGTGTTTTTTTTTGTCAATGAGGCATTCAGAGCAGGTAGCGAGAGGTTGTTCGTCATCATTCAAGGAGGGCTGTAAATCCAATAACCTTCATGGACCGATTCATCCGTCTGCTGCCACGTCACACACCCACTCTGCTTCTCCTCCC
The DNA here is from genome assembly GCA_032191485.1 of Leptoclinus maculatus. Lineage (NCBI taxonomy): Eukaryota > Metazoa > Chordata > Actinopteri > Perciformes > Stichaeidae > Leptoclinus > Leptoclinus maculatus. The sequence continues at coordinate 28,794,775 of JAVDOI010000003.1, read as the reverse complement.
TCCTCTCTCTCATTACAGTCTGTGTTTGTTGTCCCTCCCCCCCCCCCCCCCCCCCCCCAAGCGCCTTATGCACTGCGAGGACAGCAGGTGCAGAATAGTAGATGAGTTACCACCCGCTGTTGTCGTTTCATCAGCACCTTCAGTGGTGGGGATGTACTTGGAAGACCCCCCCCCCCCCCCCCCCCCCCCCCCCCGCTGACGACATAGCGATAAGCGATGGTTTAGCAGCGGGGGTGAGAGAGACTGCCTGAGGACAGCAGAGCCCGGGGTTCTCCACTTTAAGACTTCAGATATTCCTTTTATCAGCTCGCTAGCTATTATTTAGGCTCTTTAAATATTCATGGGTTTATTGTCCTTACTTGTTATTCATTGATTTTGTGTTTTGTTTTTATAATTAATGCCGTTCCCTTTTAATTTCTGTGTGAGCTCAGAGTAGTGCACGTCTTTGAGAGTTGGTTGGACAAAACAATACATCACTTTGAACTCTGAGACGCCGGGATGGACATGTTCACCTTCTTTGACACGATAATAGACATTTGGGTAGCTCGTCTGTTATGTTTTTTTTGTTTTTTTTTTATCTCCGCTGGATATTTACCTCCTCTTTGACCAGCCCGTATTTCCTTTCCTGCCCCCGAGACTCGGTTTGATTTTGTTGTTGACCGACAGGAATGAAAACACATCGCTGACCCACGAAGCTGAAGGAAAGCCTGTTATGTTTTTTGTGTCGTTCCCACAGGAGACGCAGCAGATTCCCACAGAAGAAGTCTCTCTAGACATCTGCCTCTCCAACGGTCAGAAGGTTACCGTCAACATTCTGACTTCAGATCAGACGGAGGACGTCCTTGATGTAAGTGTTCACTGTTAAAGAGTCCATCAATGTTTCACAGACACTACTGACTGCATAGTAAATCAAATGAAACCCTTTTTATTACAAGACTTTATGAAGTCAGAGCTACTTCGATTAAACTCACCAAAGACAATAAGAGAGTACACATGAGACTACCTCGGACGCCTTGACCAATTGATTTCACCATGTGGGTTTTTATAGTTCAGATTGTGACTGTGACCAAACGCGTTAGTGCTTCACCTCTGCTTGTCCTTTCGTTGCTCTTGCCTGTGAATCTCGTACGTTAGAACTTTCACAAGTGCTCTTGTGAAAGTTTAACCACAGTTGACCTCTGTTCATCACAGCAAGTCTCAGGGCACAGTACTCTCACTCACAACAAAGAGCTTCTTTGTGTGTGTGTGTGTGTGTGTGTGTGTGTGTGTGTGTGTGTGTGTGTGTGTGTGTGTGTGTGTGTTTGTGTGTTTCAGTGACCAGAAATACCAAATTTTACACTTTGTGTTTGCAACGTTTGTGTTGAACTGCTGGAGTTGATAGATAAGAATAAGTAGTACTATGAGCACATGTCAGCAAAAAGTTGTTGTTGATGATGTTATGTCAGCGAGCGCCATCTCTTCGTGTGAGAATGTAATAATTATGCCTTGTGAAGGACTGGAGATAGATATTAAGAAACTTATCTTCTGATATAAACTGATTTATTTCTTATCGAGGTAGCTGCTTTGGATGAATTTTAGATGAATTTGTGATATTTTGCGAACCAAAAGCTCTTATTTTGTTGTCCCATCCTTCAACCACGTCTCTGCATTACTTATAAATGACTGAATAGTAAGAATTAGAAGAAGGAAGGAATGAAATTCACTGATTGTGAAAACTAACTCCCTCATTTTTCTGCAGGCTGTTGCAACAAAGCTCGACCTTCCAGACGACCTGGTTGGTTACTTCAGCCTCTTCCTGGTCCGTGAAGGTGTGGACGGAGGTTTAACATGTAAGTCCAAACAACGCTTCTGCAAAGAATCACAAGTTCTAATATTTAGCTTTTCACTGCTAATAGAAAGTGTTCTCTGTATTCTCCGTAAGTCATTATTACTGCTGAGTATTTAGAGGCAACCTGGAATGTACTTTAAGGCTTGAAGTTTATTGTTGAAACATTACAGCTGGAAACCATCAGATAACCAGCAAACAAAATGTGCCGTACATGAAGCGCTGTGATAAAAAAAAAAATCATGTAAATAAACCGACTTCATCAGCCAGACAAGGACTATTCTCAGAAGACATACGGAACTTAGCGGACAAATTATTCTCGCAAACAGAGACACAAAAGGACCTGTGAGTTATTAATGTCGTGTTGCACTGAGGAATAACTTCCCCGGGTAACCAAAGAGAATGCTGTAATGTGACGCTTTCCATTTCCATTTTCTTCCTCTTCTAAATTCCCCACAATTTGCCATCATAGTTGGCAACTGTCATCTGTTTACCTCTCTCACCGTTTGGAGATGTGCTGCAGTTTAATTAAAAAACACGGCCGTGTGTGTGTGTGTGTGTGTGTGTGTGTGTGTGTGTGTGTGTGTGTGTGTGTGTGTGTGTGTGTGTGTGTGTGTGTGTGTGTGTGTGTGTGTGTGTGTGTGTGTGTGTGTGTGTGTGTCGGCTTCCTTCTGATTAGTCAGGCCTTTATTCAGACAACTGCAAGTGGATTCTACCATTTAGATATCAGATGATCCACATTTCTTATATTTCTTTATGATTATATAAAAGAGCAACTGTAACATGAAGATTCCCCCCCCCCCCCCTGGGGATCAGTAAAGTGTTTCTGATTCTTTATACAAAAACACATAATTCATTTTGTCTCTGGATATGTGGTTTAGTTGTACTTATATTTGGCATGTTTGTGTATGAATTTAACATTTAGTTAATTCTCTTTATTTCCAACAACACTGAGCCACAGTCCTTCTCTGTTAATAAGTGACGTTTTTAAAAGTCCGTTCACAGGAGGACAACATAAATGCGTGGACAATAGAGAGTTTGATACTTTATTAATCCCGTTGGGTAACTTCAGAGTTACAGCAGCAGCACGGCAAACGAAACAACCTAACAAAAGAGAGGAAATGCGTAATGCACACATTTAGAATGAAAACGTAGTGCCTGTTAATATTCTATTCATGGTTGCTCAAGTCTATGGTATATTGTCATGTCAGTCAGTCGTATTTAACCCTTTAAAAGCATGAAAAAGCATTAAAAATGACTAAAGAAATCTTAGTTCCTCAGCTTCCTGACTTAATAAACAGCTTTGCAGGTTTCTGAGCACTGCCCCAACAATTTAGGTTCACATTATTTGCCGTCTTTCAAGCTGTGTCGTCTCAAGTTTCTTTGTAAAAAAACATTTATTTAATGTAAAAGCTGTGTTTGTAATTGTCATTAACTTCTATCATGTTCTCACGTCGTCGTCTGCTGTGCCCCTTTTTTCTTCTCCCTTCACACCAGTACTCGCAGGGTTCCCACATATTTGTTTGCACTCGCTTGTTTACTTATAAGCAACTGTGTGAACGCAAATCACAGCAGAATATTTACATTTCACAAGGCCGACCACAGTGGCTCGGGCACAACACTTTCCACGTCAAGATATTTCACATTCACGATCTCTTTCTTTTCCAGTTGGTCACAGCCCTGTCGGGTCAAATCCCCTCTCGGTCCCAGAAGGTTCTCTCCTCTCGTCCTCCACCTGCCCGGTGAACTCTGAGGAGTCTGTAAATATTGCAGGCATGTTGTGTATATTCTTAGCACAGTCTTTTAAAATCTGAATCTCTTGAGTGCTATGAAAGAGAAGGGGCCACGTGTTGAATGCGACTCGACTACCAGAATAAATCCGCCGCAGATCAAACACAACTGCTGGTGGGCGTGTTGACATAACAGGATGGCTCGAAGAATTCAATCCCTCTCTGACAGGCAGCAGGATTCCAGACATCTGTGTGTAGATCGACGACGTGTGCGGTGAAATATGCAAAGAATATGTGGTTTGTAGTGGCGGTGCCGGTCTTATCTGCATTTTAGAGTTCTTCTTGCAGTTTTCTGCTGATTAGTTCGTCCAAACCAAAAACATTTGAAGCATTCAGTTTGTCTCCGTTTTTTTGTTTTTTCCTGCCGAACATTTCCATCGGCAAAACCAACCGCCATGTGTTCCTGCTTCCTGTACACGGGCCTCTCTGCCCATAAAGGGCTAAACATACTTTACAAAACCTGATGGCAAACAAAGGCGCTGTTTAGTCATCAGATGTGTCGTGTTGTGCACATTTATAGATGCCTGAAAACACAGCAGCAGCCCCCACTAAGCACCTGAGACCTCCTTCACTCTCCTCGGGGAACGGTCGGCAATGAAACAGCTGCAGATTAGGGACAACACACACACACACACACACACACACACACACACACACACACACACACACACACACACACACAAGTAGAGCCCATTATCTTTTCTTCACATTTAAATACACACACACACACACACACACACACACACAGTTTTACCCTGCCTGCTGGGACCTGTCCAGATGGAGTTCTCCCGTCCCTCATTGTTTGTTGTTCCCATCATTATCCGAATGTCCTTGGGACTTACTTTACTGGAGCTTCCCTTGTTCCTTACGCTCTGTTTTTATTCTCTCTCTCTCTCTCTTAGTTGTGCGGAAGCTGCAGGAGTTTGAGCTGCCTTATGTGTCCATTACCAGCTTGCGGAGCTCCGAGTTTCACATACTCCTACGGAAAAGGTACCCACCCCCACCGCCTGCTCGCATCGTGACGTTGGATTTTGTATCATGTTCTTCCCAAAGTGCTCTCCTCCACGTGTAGTTATTGTCCAGAGTGTGCATGTGCTCTTTGTCAAATCGTGTCAAGAAGCAGGTCCGATATCTCGGGTTTGGTAAGCAGTACATTAACTACATGTGCTGTGCTTGATGTCGTTTTAAGGAGTCAACCAGTCTCTGGTTTCTTTCTTCATTCTGGGTGTTTCTCATTTAGTTCCTTATCTACAGACAAGCACTTGTTCTTAATCTGTCAGAGCAGCCGTTTGCCTAACCAGAGGCGGCCTATCTGACTTCAGTTGGAAAAGAGACCATATTTATTTGTTTTACAATTATTTATTTATTTTTGGCCAAGGTCAACAGTTAACCAACCAACCAAAGAGCGAACAGCCCATAATCTTTAACCGGTCATACCGTACTTTAACAGCACAAACAGGAAGCAGAACTGAGCCAACGCGATAAAGGAAGTACATGCACATTTAATAAATATGATGATTTATCTTGCTATAGATGTTAGGTCTCATCATCCAGCCCCACTGCTCTTTGTCAGTAATGTCCTCCTCAGCGGTGGCCACTGAGAACTGGCCACCCTTCAATCAGACGCTCATTATATTCAAACACCTGACAGAGAGCTTAGCTGGACAGCTTGAATCTTGGAAGAGAAATGAAAAGCCGCAACAATTCCCATGAAACTCAACCACCACGTCTCTGATATAGTCTCCCAACAACATTTGAACATTATACAGTTTCTTGAGCTCTGTATTGGATGGCGTGGATGCTCGGTGTTGCTCATTTAACTAGAGCACATGTGGTGTATTTGAACAATGTCTCCTTTGGCTTTAGAGAAAAACACTCTGGTTCTGGTCCATTCGTGGCTCATTTATCCTTTCTGAAAACAGTTCAAAGTTACAGATACGCAATGTCTGCAATGAAAGGTCTGTAATCCTGCTGGGTGGGAGCAAACCTCTGTGGGGTGGGTGTGCATGGGGAGGGAAAACACTGGCGTCGCTTCCCCACCAAGCCTGGAGTTTTAGTGACTGCTTCCCTCTTCGGCGCAACATTTTTCTACTTCCTCATATGTCTGTTCTTTCGTCACCCTGCCTCCCCGCTAACTGAGGTACACAGGATGTTTACTTTCTCTCCGCCTCAAGGAAAGCCTAAGTACTCCTGACCTAGTTTCTCTGTGGAGTGTGGAGCAGCGAGCAAAAGAATGAATGTAGAACTAACAAGTGGAGGTGGAGGGAAAAACAGACCCCCCAGTGTACGAGATCCAGGGGAGGATCAGGTCAGAATGAATTGAAAAGCTCTTTCTGGCTAAAGGTACATGCTAAAGATGGAGGGGATTCAGCCTCCGTCCAGTGAAAACATTGAATTGACATCATTTCAACCTTTTTTGTGTTCGAGTAGTCGTGGAATAAAAACGGGAATTTGAACAGTAGTGGAGTTTTTTTGTAGGTCAGCACCAATATGCACTTATATATTTATAATGCAGAAGTGTGGCTAATGGACATTTTCCTGTATATGCGTTGGACCATATGTCTCAGCAGGGGCTTTCAGTGCACTTTTAATTGAAACTAAAGCAGCAAACACCCCCCCCCCCACACACTCTTATTCCCTTCCTCCCCAGATCCTTTCTCCCTTGTTACCTGCTTAGAATTGCAGATGTGGCCAGGCAGCGTGCTTCATATCTGCTTGAACAACTTTTTCCGTCCGCTAACACCCGTCGTGTCATGCAATTACGAGATGTTTGAATTCCACAGCCTGCAGTAAAGTGTTGAGAGACATGAATGCACTGAGATGTGGAGAAACAGAATTCAGTGCGCCGCTGACGCCAACAATCCTAAACTGCTAAAACTCCAGTGTTAAATAAAGAAACACTTGAAAATACAGTATCTTAAATTGCACACTAATTGCACAATATAGCCTAAATTCTTTTCAGTAATCCGATTTGGGCCATTTTTCATATGTGGTTCCATTTCTGATCCCGTTTTTTTTTTAATGCCACGCTCGACTCCTCAGGCTGCCCTCTGGCACCCACACATCTCCATGAAGTACGAGCGATAGCGTCTCATACTAGTGTAGCGCTGCCTGAGAAACTCTGTACCGTCTCACAGCTGTCCTTCCACCTCGAGAGGAAGACGCTCCTTTACGCCTCTTCGAGTCACTCAAACAAATCGGTGTTGTTGTGCCACTTTTTTCGTTTTGATTTATGTTTGCATATAGATTTGTAATCTCTGCCCTTTTTTTCTTTCTGCAGCTACTGGGACATGGCGTACGACGGGGACGTCATGGACAACAGAGTTGGCCTGAATTTGCTATACGCCCAGGTAAGAGCTTTCATTATGACGGTGAACCAGATGTGGTCGTTTATTCTCAGCCACAACAGTGGTCTTTAACAAAAAAAGTTTATATTCGACGTGATTGGGTTTGTGTACATCTTGCATCGGTTGTGCTTCATCGAGCTTGCCTGGTGCCAGCTTCACACCAAGAAAACTAAATCCAGCACTGCGTCATCCCCGGGCTGCCAAATGCTTGAGTCCATCCCCTGGGTCTCCATTATGGGATTGTGAAGTCGGCTTGTTTTGACTTTGCACCACCTTGCCTCCTGTACCTCTTTGTGTTTCCTCTCTGATCCCATTAAAACCCTTTGCTGCGACAACTGTGATCTGTTGTATTAAGCAATTTTTTTTCGGGGCTCCACGTTTTTGATTAAAATCTGGAAACTGCTGAGTGTTGCCTCTGAGAAAACTAAATGGTGTTTCTGTGTAATTGTTTGCTGACCTTGCACTGTTTCACTGAAGGGCTTAGGGCGTGATTTCTCCCACATGCACTGAAGAAAAATACACAAAAAAAAAAAAACCCTGCTTCGTTTTGTGCATCTGTGCAGAAAGATGAACTTCAGTTCTTGTTTTTGCTTCACCAGACAGTGTCTGACATTGAGCGAGGCTGGATACTCGTCAACAAAGACCAGCACAGGCAGCTCAAGTCACTTCAGGAGAAAGGCTCCAAGAAAGAAGTAAGCAAAAGGGCATCTCTTCCAGATGAGTCCAGAAATGTCTTTGTCCAAGGATAAAATCTGTAGGCCGAGGAGAATACCGCCTCTAATGCTTTCTATGATGCAATTAGCCTAGTTTTTCCCCCTGATATGAATTTTTAATTACACCGATCCAGCAGATAATTCAAAGTTATTTCCCCCAGGGATCAGAGACAAAGATGGAATTCACCAAAATTGTTTCCCCCCCCCCCCCCCCCCCCCCACTCCCTCCAGTTCATCCATCTGGGTCAGACTCTCAAATATTATGGCTATATCAAGTTCGACCCTTGTATCACCGACTTCCCCGAGAAGGGCTGCCAAGTCATCGTCAGCGCCGGCAACAACGAGCTCAACTTCCACGTCAAGCTGCCCAACGAGCAGATCAAGGAGGGAAGCTTCAAGGTGACTCGCATGCGGTGTTGGCGAGTCACGTCCTCCGTAAGTACAATTGTGTGTGTGTGTGTGTGTGTGTGTGTGTGTGTGTGTGTGTGTGTGTGTGTGTGTGTGTGTGTGTGTGTGTGTGTGTGTGTGTGTGTGTGTGTGTGTGTGTGTGTGTGTGTGTGTTCGCCTGTGACAGACCGAGGATGAGGGAATTCACCTTCAAGCGTGCTCGTAGCTGTGAAATGATCAAATTGGAATGGCTCCATATTAGTAGGAAGACGATGAGCTGGCAGAGAGAATCGCCGGCTTTGGCTCGAGGCCATCTCAAACCAACGAGGGCTCCTGTGCTGTGCTTCCAAAGTCGCCTTCCTAAAAAGCTCATCTCACCACTGCACCAGAAAACAAATGTCTTCTAGACTTGCCAAGCGTTTGTTTTTTACTCTCTGAAAGTGCTGACCTCCACACCATTCATCTTCATCAATCCAATTACCCGAACACGCAGCCCCGCACAAGGATAGCGCTGTATCGATCCTCCAGCCTCACATGGAGAGCAGCGTCCTTTATTCCAACTGACAATAGTCTGTCGGCGAGAAGGGAATCTGAGGCTATGCAGTACGAGGAAGCGCCTGCACAGCCCACTCTGTATACATCCGGACATGAGAAAATATTACACTTCTTCAGTATAAAACTGTAGACTTTGGGGAAGAAGAAAGAAAGAGCAAAGATGCCGTTTTCACACAACAGCGGTCATGTTTAAACGCACGAGGCTACTGTTTAGACTGGCGCCTATATTGTATTGATTAGTAAACACGAGGTGCTGTTGGGATCCGTCGGGCTCGGCTCAGCAGATGACAGTGATTGAGTGAACGGCTACACATCGCAGGTTCGATTTTCACTAATGAATCCATACGGTGGGTTGTACTGTCAGTGACATGTTCCAGGAAAATGTTGGATGCAAAAGACTCTTATTAGTCACAGTCAGTCAGGCATTTGAGTAAAACACAGCTTGCCACACAGATTTGAAATGAATGGAAAAACAATAACATCAAATAAATGACTATTATTGTGACATTTCGCACATTTTTAGATCAGATCAGCGTTTGTGAACCCCAGTGGTTCGGACCAATCAAGAGTCCTGTGATGAACCGCTGACGTGTGTGTGTGTGTGTGTGTGTGTGTGTGTGTGTGTGTGTGTGTGTGTGTGTGTGTGTGTGTGTGTGTGTGTGTGTGTGTGTGTGTGTGTGTGTGTGTGTGTGTGTGTGTGTGTGTGTGTGTGTGTGTGTGTGTGTGTGTGTGTGTGTGTGTGTGTGTGTGTGTTCTTGTTATTGTATCCCGGTGAGGACTTTGACCTGAATGCACACAGACCCATGGGGACTTGTGTCACCGTGGGGACAAAAAATGAGGTCCCCACCGGCAGACCCCTCCTACGAGCTTCAAAACAGTGTCTAGACACGCCCCATGTATTTTTCTCTGAAGTCCCCTGGAAAAGCATTTTCAAGACAAAAATCTGTGTGTGTGTGTATGAATGCTCCCCTAGTGTATACACAGAGCACTGCAGTCCCCATGAGGTCGGCTGTTCTTGAAGTGTGCATCGCTGTTTGTCCACTCTCTACCGCCCCCTATTGATCAAAAGTAGTATTAAAGTTTGGGAATACACTTTAAATGTTGTCTTTTTGACCAAAGATAGGCATGAATGAAATGCTACATTTGATAAAAAATAAATAAATACATAATATTAATATTGATATTATTTATATTGCTATAATTATTATTTTTTAAATTTGCATTCAAACAATGATAACCATAATGTATATTGTCTATATTTATCATGTATTTTAAGGTTGTCATGTTTTCAATCCATAATGCACTCTGTTAAAATGTTAGACTAGCCCTTATGTAAACTCTTGCTTGTGTTTTCTTTTATACTATTTTAATGATATTTTATCATTATTCATTATCTCATTATTGACAATAATAATAACAACAATTATAATAGTCTATATTTGATTTATTTTGCCATGTCAGAGGTGTAACATGAATTAATGCGGAGATCAATAAGGTCTTGTTTTGTAGCACTGCTTTTTTTTAAGCTACCTTTTCACATTAAACAGTGCTCACTGTTCAATGACAACGATATTGATGATAACAGACAAATGCAGGTATAGAGTTGTATCCATAGACATGAAATAGGAGTAGAAAAGACATTTTCCTTTAAATCAATATAGCAGGATGGTTAGAGGGGTGGCCATTTTCATGTGTACACTTTCTATTGCGATCGTTATATTAGGCTAATCTCTGTGTAAACTACATATGGCAAGTTGCAGACTCACTGAGGAGAGGTTTTGCAGTAATGACTGAAAAGATAAGGGGAGTAGTAACATCACAAAGCATAGAGTCACAACTTAATGCTTCATCCACACACTCCTGTACAGCGTGGGAAAGCACATTGATACAGCCAGATGCAGTTCTTGAAGTTGAAGAAAAATAAGTCCCATTACCCCCATTATTCATTCACTTGTTGGCGTGTGTATGGGGCGGTGTCAGCAATGTCTTGCTCCTAATTCCTATTTATGTTTTATTTTTGACTCTACAAAATTAATTGAATTGAATTATTTATTTATTATATCTTTAAGCATGTTATAGCATTCTGTGTCAGTCGTGATTTGATTGTTATATTATTATACTATTCAAATGCTATGCATCTTCTATAGTAGGTCTATAATACCCCAATAATACTCCAACTGAAACAGTATAGGGTTAACGTGGTGTGCTTGTATATTTACCCATAGTGTTAATACTTAAAATGCTTTCCGCCCCTAGGGCTTGCCGGGACACTTGCAATAAATTTGCATTGGAGCTAAGGACAAAACAGGTCCTTTTTCAAAGAAACATTATGGACAGAAGGAGCGCCGCTAAAAATAAGCAGGTCCTATATTCGCAATATATACTTGCTCTAGTTTAACGCGGGAATTTTGTGTTCGGTTTGGACTTACGCTCGCCGAGTTATGATTTTCCAAAGTTTGGGAACAGTGTGCCCGAATGGCCTTTTATCTTTTTTGTCCACTACGGGGACATTGACTTGGACGTGCGGGAACAAAACTGCCATTCCGGTCGGGCCATTTGGGCCAAAAAGGGCCACTTCAAAACCATGGCCCCCGAATGGCCTTCGTGTTCCCGGACGGCCGGGAACTTTTGGGCCATTTGGTCCATCACTACGGGAACTTTTGGGCCATTTGGTCCATCACTCCGGGAACTTTTGGGCCACTGAAGGGCCACCTCGGGGGGATTCTGGATCGATGTCATCTAAATGACTATCAGGACGATGGGGGGAGTCAGGCAACTGCTCTGGACCGCGCCAGAGCCTCGAAATCGGCCTGAACTCTAAAAACACAAAAAAACAAAAAAAAACACAAAAAAACACAAAAAAACACAAAAAAACCTTCAAAGTATTTTGAATGTTTTTTTGCGCCCCATGTCATCTAAATGACTATCAGGACGATGGGGGGAGTCAGGCAACTGCTCTGGACCGCGCCAGAGCCTCGAAATCGGCCTGAACTCTAAAAATACAAAAAAAACACAAAAAAAACTTCAAAGTATTTTGAATGTTTTTTTTGCCCGATTTGCTTGAAACTTTGCACATCTGGTGGGCTGGTCCCAGGTATGCCCTCTAGTAAGTTTCAGCCTCCTAGTCTAGAGCATACTGTAGATACTGTATGGGAGCAATGAGAACAGGCTTGGGACTTTTGGCATAAATGAGAGGCCATTCAAATTTAGGACAAATGGCCGTTTTTGAACATTCCTTATAACTCAAAAAGGGCCATTTGTCCTCCTTTTCTGTATGCGAAATGGCAGTGCCCTTCCCTTATAACTCAAAAAAGGGCATTTCCCCTACATTTGATTGGGCTCTCATTTATGCCAAAAGTCCTAACCCTTTATTTTAACTTTATTTGGCCTGGAATCCCATAGAAAACAATGGACTAGGAAGCTGAAATTTGGACTACACTACAATCTCAACGCCTTGGTCCACTGGTATGAAAATGAAAAGGATTGGACCAACTCCAATCTTACTTTGTTTGACCTATTATCTCATAGAAAACAAGGTTCAATGAGGCTGAGATTTTCACAGTAATTCAACCTTTGCCCAACGATTCTTTGTCAGGAAATTCAATGGGAAATTCCTTAAACCTTTTCCATAGTAATGTATGGCATTTCGACTATGTTTGACCTATTAACCCATAGAAAACAAGGTTCAATGAGGCTGAGATTCTCACAGTAATTCAACCTTTGCCCAACGATTAACTGTTATGAAAATCAATGGGAAATTCCGTACAGTTTTCCCATACTAATGTATGGCATTTCGACTATGTTTGACCTATTAACCCATAGAAAACAAGGTTCAATGAGGCTGAGATTCTCACAGTAATTAAACCTTTGCCCAACGATTAACTGTTATGAAAATCAATGGGAAATTCCATACAGTTTTCTCATAGTATTGTATGGCATTTTGACTTTGTTTGACCTATTAACCCATAGAACACAAGGTTCAATGAGGCTGAGATTCTCACAGTAATTCAACCTTTGCCCAACAATACATTTTCAGGAAAATCAATGAGAAATTCTTTAAACTTTTTCCATAGTAATGTATGGCATTTCGACTATGTTTGACCTATTAACCCATAGAAAACAAGATTCAATGAGGCTGAGATTCTCACAGTAATTCAACCTTTGCCCAACGATACATTTTCAGGAAAATCAATGGGAAATTCCTTAAACTTTTCCCATACTAATGTATGGCATTTCGACTATGTTTGACCTATTAACCCATAGAAAACAAGGTTCAATGAGGCTGAGATTCTCACAGTAATTCAACCTTTGCCCATAGATTACATGGTGTGAATATCAATGGGAAATTCACTGTGTTTCGTGAATGTCTCCAGTCTTTTAATTAACTAAAAATACTTTAAAGCCAAATAAAGGGATGCATTCTTTTTGACAATGAAGAGGGGGTCGTGGAGATGAAATGGCTGAAATTTAGAGTTCGTAGGTCCAAGTTAAGGTGCCCAAAACCAGGCGTTTAGGTCAAAGGTCAAAAGGTCGTAATTGGTGCATTATGTAAAAATGGCCATAGAGTCTGAGAAAAAGGTTGAAACTGCCTGAATTTTGCACCACACCTTCCCCCTGATGTGTAGAGTTCGTAGGTCCAAGTTAAAGTTCCCGAAAACAGCAACAAATGTGTAAATTGGGCCTAAAGTATGTTAAAGGGCCGGTACATTTGACCTATGTACAAACGGTCATAAAATCTGAGACAAAGGTTGAAACTGCCTGCATTTTGCAACACACATTCTCCCTGATACCTTGATTCAGGCTGGAAAGTAAAACGTCTGTAGACCCTAGGAAAAGCTATCACCTGTTAGCAACATGCTAATAAGATCAATCCAATTCATGCTAGTAGAGCATCCTCTGGTGTCCACCATATATCATTTACATCAACATCTGTCTTGTAGAAATGGTTTTATGGCACCCAACAGAAACAGACACATGTGGACGTAATTTAGAGTCTTTTAATTAATTAAAAATACTTTAAAGCAAAATAGAGGAATTCTTTCTTTTTGTGAATGAAGAGAGGGTCGTGGAGATGAAATGCCTAAATTTTGGAGTCCGTAGGTCCAAGTTAAGGTGCCCAAAAACAGCAAAAAAGGTCTTAATTGGCTCTAAATCCTCTTAAAGGGCCGGTAAATTTGACCTATGCAAAAATGGCCATAATCTCTCAAATATGGGTCACAGAAACCACAGATTACGGACACACATTGTGGACTAGGCCTACAATGAGGTCACGTGAACAAAATCCCTCTAAAATGTCTAGAAAATAAATTTGCCTGTATGAAACTCAGGAGAACAGGAGGGTGAACATCTTAGCAAGATGTACACCCTGTCGTGCTGTTAAGTCAGATTGGAGAAATTTTTGTTCTAAACATCTGAGAGCTCTGCTTTTTTAATATGTTGTAGCCATGCTACTGCTGTCCATCATATATCATTTTCATCAACATCTGTCATGTAAATCGGGCCTAAATTACCATAAAGAGCAGTCAATTTGACCTATGTAAAACGGTCATAGCATCTGAGAAAAAGGTTGAAACTGCCTGGATTTCGCAGGACACCTTCCCCTTGATACCTTGATTCAGTCTGGAAAGTAAGAAGTCTGTAGACCCTTGGGAAAGCTATCTCCTGTTAGCAGCATGCTAATGACTTCAAACCAATGCATCCTAGTAGAGTGTCCTCTTGTGTCCAACATATGTCAATTTTATAAAACAAAGTCGTTTATTAGTGTTTTTATAGGACCCAGCAATAACCCTCTTGACTCTAAACACTGAAAACAGGCTTTTTCGAAGGCCCTATCTTCCCTTATCTTCCAAAAACGGCCATTTGGGTTGGGACTTTTGGCATAAATGAGAGCCCATTCAAATTTAGGACAAATGGCCGTTTTTGAACATTCCTTATAACTCGAAAAGGGCCATTTGTCCTCCTTTTCTGTATGCGAAATGGCAGTGCCCTTCCCTTATAAATCAAAAAATGCCATGTTGCCTACATTTGATTGGGCTCTCATTCATGCCAAAAGTCCTAACCCTGTCCTTTATTTCTACAACATGCAAATAACTCATCAAAAAGCTCAAACAGTCTGGAAATTGCACCCAACATCTTATCTTAGGTTCTGAACATGCTCACCAAGAATCCCATCTCTCAGCCCTCTGGAAAATTATCTCCTGTTAGCAGCATGCTAATGACTTCAATCCAATGCAGCCTAGTAGAGTATCCTCTTGTGTCCAACATATGTCAATTTCATAACAACAAGTCGTTTATTAGTGTTTTTATAGGACCCAACAGAAACACACACATGTATACGTCTCCAGTCTTTTAATTAATTAAAAATACTTTAAAGCAAAATAGAGGAATACATTCTTTTTGTGAACGAAGAGAGGGTTGTGGAGATGAAATGCCTAAAATTTGGAGTTCGTAGGTCCAAGTTAAGGTGCCCGAAAACAGTAAATTGGTGCTAAATTCTCTTAAAGGGCCGGTAAATTTGAAACGGCCATAAAATCTGAGAAAAAGGTTGAAACTGCTTGAATTTTGCACCATGCATTCCCTGTGATGCCTTGATTCAGCATGCCAAGCAAGAAGTCTGTAGAACTTTGGTAAAGTTTTGGACCGTCCCTGTGCATCCGGTAACATAACCAAGGTGTCCACGTGGCGTCGTACGGTGATAGCTGATCCGTTTCCATGTTTTCCACTCAAAAAGCAAAAAAGGCCATTCGGGACTTAGCCCCACCCATTCCCATGTTTCCCATGATCAGCCCCACCCATTTCCATGTTTCCGACGAAAGTTGTACCCAAAAGGCATATAATCCATTCGGGACTTAGCCCCACCCATTCCCATGTTTCCCATGGTTACCCCCATCCATTTTTCCATGTGTCCGATGAAAGTTGTACCCAAAAGGCATATAATCCATTCGGGACTTAGCCCCACCCATTCCCATGTTTCCCATGATCAGCCCAACCCATTTCCATGTTTCCGATGAAAGTTGTACCCAAAAGGCATATAATCCATTCGGGACTTAGCCCCACCCATTCCCATGTTACCCATGGTTTCCATGATGAATAGCGCCCTCTATAGCATTTCGTAGTTGTTAACACTTGGCCCCCTCAATGGCATTTGGGTTCCCGGATGGCGCAATGGGAGTTAGTCCGTATGGCCAAAACATTTCCACCGTGCCCAAAAAGGGCCGTGTCCCCAGTACGGCCCATGTTAAAGTTGGGACATAAACCCCAAATTCCCTAGCCTGTGTTATTTGTAGCCTATAGTATCACTCTAAAACATATTTTACTGTACGATGCCTTCAGCCTGGAATCAACACCAGCCTGCCAGACAGGGTGTGAGCCATTTATTTAGGTTTTAGGAGCAGCATATCAGACAGGACATATTACGCAGCAGGATAAAGAGTCGTGAATTTCTACATTGAATAAAAGATACTAGGATATTTTGGGTTTGGTTGTCCTCCCCAAGGATATTTTAAGACTTTTTTTGACTTAAAGTATGCAATTTGACATCATTTTGGACCACTATTACGACCATAGATAACGCTGCAAAAGCTAAGAGACAAACTTTCTGTATGAATAGTTATTCCATTATTTACATGTGTCACAGGCTTTGTCTGACCGTTTGTTTCTTCTGGAAATGTGTGCCCTATAAAATCATACTGCTTCTTAAGCATGGTGCAAAAATACTGGCGCTGCACTGTTATGAATTGCCATAATGAGTCATCCAGAGAAACTGATATGAAGAGGTCAGAAAAGCATTATGAGCTCACAGCAGCTTGTGAGAACTGCTGGTGCGAAAAATAAACCATGGTACACCAGAGTGAAATGTAGAAGGGCCCACTTTGAGCAACAGCCAGATGAGTAGCAACTTTGTGTGGCTAATTTTCTGTAACTAGTGAAGCATTTAAGCATTGTTAAATTAGCAAGCTAGCTAGCAAACTCGACAACTGGCTAGTTAGCTAGCTTGCTAATTCCACTATGCTTAAATGCTTCACTAGTTACAGAAGATGGTCACAACAGCGGGCTGGTGGCCAGCAGCAGCGCTGGGTCTAACGGTCCCTCGGCCAAACTCCCTGCCTGCTCAGGAGAAAAATAAGCTACCTAGCTCAGTAGCTAGCCATCTGTCTCTGGAGCTAAGTCTGCTCTCTTCCAAGCAAGCTGCAACAACACTTAGCCACACAGACGCGTGTTGTCATTATAACAACTAACTCTTCAATAAACCACGGAAAACCGTATAATGTATTTCTATGGTCGCACCCCTTGTAGCTAGCAAAGCTCATTGTTAGTTGTTTTGTAACAACTAGCTATATGGTGGCTACAGGCCTAATTTTTTTACTCTTACTTTGAATATTCCCTTGGTGACCTTCTGATCTAATGCATGGAATCTGAGGATAAAACTCTCTTGCGCACAACACTATATATATATACACACTATAGGAAGAAAGGGTCATTATGTCACGGAACTCACATTTGTGCAACTTTAGTAAGTTAACCCGACACACTGCAACCTGTTGTCAAGCAACATAAGTTGCAGTTAGCTTAGCTAGCTAACTTACCATCACAAGTTTGATACCCTGCAGCTTGACCCGCAACGTGACCATGGCTAATATTTAGTTCAGACATGAATCCTTATCAACCGAGCTGCCTGACACGCTGTCAAAAAGTTAGCTTGCTAGTTTTTAGGTCCGAAGTTAGCTGTAGTAAAACTGTCTGTTGCCCCTGTTAAAGAGATGCATTTAGAGCTTAAACGGTGATCACGTGCAATACTAACGTCAATTCCCCATCTTTGTTCCTACATGTATATAAGGATGGTGCCAGTGCAGCTCATCTTCTGGCGGAGCGCACGCAACAAATCCTGAGCTACCAGATTACTCAAAGAATTGGAATTGCATCCAGTTAACTACTGTTTCTATGTTGTGTGTGCCACAAATACTATTTCAGCGACACGAGACCCTGGTGGTCGCCAGACCTCCATCCTGGTACGTTTCCACCTAAGGGGCGCCTTTATTCCCTGTCTGCTCCTGAAAGAGAGGCGATGGACAATTATATTAACAACTCCCTGGCTTCCGGTCTCATACACCCCTCGTCCTCTCTGCTGCATTGATTCAAACTATCCCTGGTGTCTGTCATACTGCTCCTGGGTCCTTACGACACCCGTTGTATGTTAATAACGTTAACGTAATAATGTTTTAAGAGGTGATTTAAAAACACTGACATATTTAGCTAACGTTTTCTCAACCGGCATGTTTTTCCAGAGTGTGGGGGCCCAGACTGGAAAGGCCTAGTAACCCTTAGTTACCAGCTGGGCTCTGTGAACAACCAGAGGGCCACTTTCAACATAGGGTGCCCAGGCTCATGGGGGGTTAGCAGAAGGGCAGAGGGGGAGGACGGGTCAGAAATAGTGGGCCAGTAAACTAAAATGGCTTTAATACCTGAGCCACCATAGCGAGGACGAGAAGAAGTTGAGATAGGTGTCCATTGTGGGTAGAGCATGGTGCTGTGAGACGGCAAAGAGTAATAGAGAATCATTCAGCAGGGCCCAGTCTGTCTCTGTGGCAAACAGAGCCGATGGAGGACACTCATTATGGGGAAATGGGGCCAGATGCATCTCTGCTTCATGTAGCTTACGGAGGTGAACTGCACAAAGAGTGTGATAAGGAGATGCTGAAGCAAAGGCTAAGAAAACCATTGATCCAGCATCCAGATGTACTGTGGAAAGTAAGAAATGGCAATGATCCGTTGCTAGAAACACGGCTAATGTCCCTAGCATTGTTAACACAAGCATGTGCTAGCATTAGCTTTCCAGTTAACAGCGTCACACCAGGAAGAAAAAGAGGTCATAGTGGAGGACTGATTGTCACTGGATAGAAGTGTTAGCACTGGTAGTCTCGTTAGCAGAGCAGGTAGAACAGTCAAAAGAAGAAGCAGAAATGCTAAATGCTAAGGCATCAGAATGAGTAGGGCCTGGGCGTCCTAAAGGTAATTGGGCAAAACCAGAATGTATAGCCATTAGGACCAGTCCAGAGCAGCTGCCTGAGGCATGATGGGCTTTAACTCTGAAGCTAGCAGCATATTGACGACAGTAATGCTAGGCTAGGCTCATTATGTATGTATGGACACAAATGCCTCCAGAGAAAGGCTCACGGTTAGCTGAAACAATGTTTCTGGCATCCCAGAATGGAAAAAACAGCACTATGATTTATTTATGTATCTATTCATTCCAAGCATTGTCTTATAGATTTTTTCCCACACTTTTCCATGCCTTTTCCGTCCCCAGGACATTACATGCATTTATATACAAGAGCATCTGTATAATACATTATACTATCAAGAAAAGTTTCCTGCATTTGTCATAATTGCAATTTGAATATACATCATGTAAAACCTTGATAAAAACTATCTAGAACTCTAAAACAAATAGGATTTCAGCCCCTCCCCACTCTGTACCTTTATTCTTCACTATGAAATATAATGATTAGAGCCCTTAATAAATCTATTTTTTTTGTATTCTTGTGCGAGTACTATACTTTTGAATATTATTTCCCATCGTAAATTCATAATATGTTAGTTAAATACACATATAAATACTTCTGTTCAATACAAGGGCTTGTAAATAGTTGTAGTTGTTTCTATTTTAAGAATATCAATGTTTGTATAATTTTTTAATAGTTGAAAAATGCTTCTATTTCTTAACTTCATTAGAAATGCTTGTGTCATTTCAATTTTCAAAAAATATATATTTGTTTTAAAAATATTTTTTTAACATACTTTATACTAAATTCTAGTTGAGTAATAATGTCTCGACTTGAGCATGTATTTTATGTAATCCTTCCGTTTTAGTAATTACTATTACCTGTCTAAGTTATTTACAAAGGCCGCAGACCAGGCCGAGCCTCAGAGCTCCCTGATGCTGATGGTGACCAAAAGAGTGGGGGATGGGCGAGGTTATGGTGGGGACGGTCAATGTCAGGTTCTGTGTGAAGTACCTTAAGTTTCATTTCTGACATTACACAAAACCTGATGTTTACCGTCCTCATGGGGACCATGGCCTGGCCCCACCCCCAGTCAGCACATGCTCTCGTGGAGAGGTGACTGACTGCCTCAGACTGTCGAGCGGCTCCACACACATGTAACCTGATGGGCTAGCTGTGGAACCTGGATGGAAATGGTAAGTTTTTAATTATTGTCCTAGCTCCTAATGTAACATAGTGCTGTTAAGTTTACTTTGATACTGTTGGTACATGTACTGCCATATAAAATGAGCTGTTGCAATGTGCTAGAACTTAACCGAGATGGACAGCTAATGTTAGCTAACACTAAGCTAGCATGTGCAGCTAGCAGCACATGTTCCAATGTCAAGTGAAACCGAGATGGACAGCTAATGTTAGCTAACACTAAGCTAGCATGTGCAGCTAGCAGCACATGCACATGTTCCAATGTCAAGTGAAACCGCAATCCTGGACAACTAATTACAGCCAACTACAAATGGATAATTTACACATCATGGGGCTTTTTTTACAGTCACAATATAGTGATATTTAGATATTTTTTCGAATTTATGTTTTATCATTATTTTCTTTTCCCACAGAACGTGAATATTATGCTCAACAAAGTGAGATATTTGACATATTGAGTCAAGGTCAACTTTTTAAATGTAGTATTTCTTCACATGTAAGCAGATATTGTAATTGAAATCGCCATTGGTATTGAAGTCGAATATTCAGCCTCATACTTTCAGAACAAAAGTAGATCTCGTTACTATAATGCAGCCTATAAGACCAGAAAATTACTTTTAATTTCAGTCAAAATGTAATAATAGCAGTTCAGGTGATATCTAAATGATTCATGTCACAATTTTAACTACACCAAATTCTACCACTGCAGCTTGAAATACAGAGTACTGTAACATGACTGAATGTGTCCCTTGTGCTTTCAGGAGGATGGAGCATGTTTTTCATCCACTGGTGGCAGCTCTAAATGCACAGGTGAGAGAGATGATTGTATATTGAGGTTTGTAGAAAGTATTTTGTAATACTGAATATTTCAGGGAGTCCATCCCAAACTGATCATACTCACAGGGTTTAGGTCATACAACTATTTAAAAAGAATCCAAACTCAAATGAAACACATTTTTTCCCATCAAAGATTGAAGATTGAATTAGTTCATCATAAACCATATTAACATTTCCATCCTCTGTTATATGTTTGCAGGTGCCGATGTGACAGATGGCTTTGACCCTGAACAGACCAACGAGGTAGGATATGTCATCTTCTTTGGGTTCTTAATTGACAGTTAACCTGCTCGACTGTGTATGTAGAACAGATATCAAAACAATACTAGAGTAATTAATTTATTACAGACAGACTACAGCTAGTTAATCACACATATTAGACTTCCATTGTTACCATAGTGTTTCCGACAGAATTAGATTATATTCTAAATATTCACTGGACTCTTGTCGTGATAGCAGAACGAACAGGTCAGTCTACAGGATGGGTAGAGTGAGGGGAAGTTGTCCACTACTTCATTGAAAACTGATGTTGTCTTTCTCTTGGATGGACAAAGAATAAAAATGCAAAAGTGACAAAATATACATGGGTGGCTGCCAATATACCTGGTATATATCTGTCTGATTCAAGTTTTCCAGCTGCGTAAAGTAAGAGAGTGTTGTGTCTGGCTGGTAATATCAGGTCCAACCCCTCTCAAATTTATTTGAAGAATATCAGCTTTTACCATCACACAGAAGATTTAGTCCCACACGTTTGACTAAACAGAGTCTGTTAAACTATCACCAGTTTGGGTTCTAAGTAGGCCTCAATGTGGACGAAGTACTGAATATTAAAGGGAGCAATTCAATTGTTTGTACTGCAGCCACTTATTGTTAATGTCTGATGTAATATAAGTTGTAGTATTTGTTGTTTGGTTGTGTATTGTTTTGTTATTTATTTAAAACAGTGTACACCTCAGCATGCAAGACACATTTCAGAAGAATAGAATCAAATCCCACAGAATGTGATTGTATTTGTTGCATAATGGCTGTTAATAAACCTGAGCAGCCTGCCCGAGTAAAGTCTATGTGAGAAACAACACTATTCTGATCAGTTAAATCAAATCTAATTGAGGCCTCGCATGCAACACCTTTTTTTTTATTGTTTTTTGTGTGCAAATGACCACATTAAACTTTTTAAGAACAAGTTAATCCACTTTGAAAATATGATGCCCCTATCTTAAGTTTACTAAAGTTGTTCAGTGGCTAATGGGGCACCCCAGTGGCTCACCTGACAGAGCATGTATCATGTACAATAAGGCTAAAACTTAAACTTCGTTGTCTGTGTTTTGCAGGCTCAAAGTCGTGTTATGCGTCGCCTCCAGAAACTCAAAACACATCATGATGTGTGTGAGAAGCGCTACGAAACGTCGAACACAAAGAGGTTAAACGTCATGAGGGAGAGGACCTTGATTTTAAGTCGTAGCTGGAATGCAAAGGTTAGTTTTTTTTACCAGGGGGGAAGGTAGACTGGTAGGTAGACTGGTAGGTAGCTGGACTGGTAGGGAGGGAGGGAGGTAGGTAGACTGGTAGATAAATAGGTAGGTAGGTAGACTGGTAGGTAGGTAGACTGGTAGATAGACTGCTAGGTAGGTAGGGAGCACGTCCAAACATTACAAAAATGTTTTGCCATCTCTAGTTTTAGTCTATTGTTTTGTCTTGAAATGTATTATTGTTAAATGCTTGTGATTTTATAATGAAGAAAATCCAAGTCTAAACCTCTCTTTTTTTTAAGCTCAACAGACAAATGCTTGGAGACTCAAGTTCACTATCAAGTTCTGAGTACAGCGATGAGGTTGAGTATGTTCCTCAATCTGCTAAAGAAACAGAAAGAGACAGTTCAGCAGAAGATGTCAAACAGCACAGGGGTAAGACGAGAACAACGGTAACAACTTCAACCAACTCTCAGGAAGGAGATGTCCAAACATGTAAGTTCTACTTCCCTGGCTGCACATGACACCAACCAAGAAAGCACACACTGTCCAGTGACATTGCTAGCCTTAATCATTTGCATGCCTTTTACCTTGCCTGTATCATTTTTATTTCCAATCATTTTCCTTAATAGTTTCCTTAAAATACCACGAGTGTTCATTCTGTGGGCACCAACAGAATGTAGACACTATTTGATTGCATGTATAAAATATTTAGAAAGTCTGTTATTCTCAGTTTTGCTTGTGTTTTAATAGGTAGTTCGGATGAAAAGATGCTGCTGGTTGGGGAGGTCTCTGGTGAATCACACACAAAAAAAGGTAATCTCTTCAAAGTTTTTTCAGTTTCTCACCTAGGATCAAGTGCGGGAGGTATTTTTTGCAAGTTATACTTAGCAGATTCAGATTCTCTATCCAAAATATAAATAAACTAATAATCGTTAAGTAGTATGTAACTTAGTTAATAAGTGTATTAAGTAGTTAAAATGAGCTCCACCTTTACCAGCTTTAACATTAAAGTGAACAATACATTAATGCATCGATAATTATTATCCAATGATTTCAGGCTACCATAAATATATTTATGTCGATTCTGCATAGTGAGTATACTTTAACTTTCAATACTTAGAGGATATTTTGATGCTATCTCTCTGTGCGTTTCTATCACAAGCACGCACCTGGTTTTTGTGTGACAGGTTTTGAGACTAATGAAACACCATATTAAAGTAACTGGCATCATTACGTAAGGAAAAATAATTCACATCATCCAGTATATTGAATTCAGAATCATCTCTGTAAAGGACTCATTTGTTCAGGTCAGTAGATCTCTTCTAGTCCTAAGTTTTGTCACATAATGTCTTCTTGACTAAACGGACAATGTCCAGTTGTTTTAAATGAAATACTCCACTTGTGTCATGTAATACTGAAACTAGTGTTAGTGTTGGTAAACCTCGTCTTTGTTTATACTTCTGCAACTACCTTCTATATTTCTGCTGCTAGTTCTATTTCTTGTATTGCTGATACTGTTGCTTCAAATACTTGTTACTGCAACTACAGGTTGTTCTACTTGTATTTTGTGTACTGCTACAGTCAAGACCTGTTGTCATTATAGCTTCAGTACTTGCTGGTTTTTGAATAACATTAAATTACTGTCTCATTTTATTCAGGGTCATCACAAACAAAAAGACAGAAGTGGACCGAAGATGAAATCCAGGCTGTGGAAAAAACACTAATGGACCACATCAGCTGTGGGAAGGTTCCTGGGAAAGCCCGATGTCTGGAATGCATTCAGACGTCACCACTAGCCCTTAAAGAGAGGAGTTGGGAGGGAGTGAAGTTTTACATGAAAAAACGAATTGATACATTAAAGCGAAAGTCCTTGAAAGAAAGGTAAGCTTTTACATTTGTGCACTATTGTGTTCAGATGGAAGACTACAGGTACAATCTTTGCTGGATATTTATGACCTTCTGTTGCTGGACGTTGTTTAATATTGTCAAACAATATTCTCGTGCCTGTTCTCTTTGACATTCCTCTTATTCTTTGTTAAATATTTGAATGTTTTTATTTGCATTATTATGCGCATTACTATATTTTGTGATACACAAACATACATTTTTGTTGTATTTTTATTTAAAACCATGTCACTACACTGAAAATGTAAATAGTCTACATTGCAGTGCACTTGTATTGATTGCAATTAACAGTTTGTTGTGAGGCACTGAAAGGTTTTGAATCTAAAACAGTAAGTGTTAAAAAAGTATTGTAGTAGTCAAGTTCAGTATTTGTTTTTTGCAAGTAAAATACTATTTTGAAATATTAATGCTGAGCGCATTGCAGTTGTGATACTGTGATATTCAGCTCCATTATTTGTAGTGGTGTTTTTTTCAACTAAAATACAAAGTACTGAATATCACAGTATCACAACTGTAATGCTTTGAACTGTAATATTCAGTGCAGTATATCTGAAAGATGCACAGAACTTAAAGTAAATAAAGCTGTGAAGTTTGAACATTTATATTGAGTGGAGTTCAATATGCACAAATGATGAGTGAATATACAAATGCAATATAAAATTAATTAACAAAATATAATACAGAAACAACTCTATATATAAGGCTCCTTAGTGTTTCTAAAAACTTACCCTCCATTGAATACCTTATATAGGCTTGTAAATGTAAGACACATTTTTAACAGTGTCCCCTGGTGGTGGTTTGTATTATGACATAATAGGACCGTCCCCGCTGGGATAGAAAAACCAGACAAAAATTCAGTTTTTAAAATTTGAGAAATCTTGATACATGAGTAGATATTCTGGTTCCCAGGACCCCAAACAAATTTATGTGATCAAAAGTATGCCATTATTCCATTAAATAAATGAGGTCCCCACGCGTAACCTCTACACTGACGTCCCCACCATGTAGCAAAAACGTGTATGTGTGTGTGTGTGTGTGTGTGTGTGTGTGTGTGTGTGTGTGTGTGTGTGTGTGTGTGTGTGTGTGTGTGTGTGTGTGTGTGTGTGTGTGTGTGTGTGTGTGTGTGTGTGTGTGTGTGTGTGTGTGTGTGTGTGTGTGTGTGTGTGTGTGTGTGTGTGTGTGTGTGTGTGTGTGTGTGTGTGTGTGTGTGTGTGTGTGTGTGTGTGTGTGTGTGTGTGTGTGTGTGTGCAAAGGAAAAGTAGTTCTTTTTTTTTTTTTTTTGTTTTTTTTTTTTAAATCCCGACCGGCTTTGCTAAGAGTTTGATTGACTCAATTGCCGAGTGTTTTTTTTTTTTTTTTTTTTTTGAAAGTGCCTGCCCTTCTCCAAATAGTTTCTAATGGTTCTGTGTAACAAACCATCTGGCGTGTCAGTTTAGGGGAGTCCTACTCAGCCTGTTAAAACTGTTCTATAATGACGTCTGTGGTCCTGGAGGAGCTCTCTAAAGTCTGAGGAAATAACTCTGATTATGTCATCGGGGGATCTCAGCTTTAAACCTTTGCTAAAATCATAATTTTTAACACAAAGTGTGATTTTTAAAGAGGTGCACATTTAGGATGCAGCGTGGGTCTAATGAAGATTTAAATCCAGTTGCGTTATGGGAAATGTAGTATCCAGTGGATTGTCAGCTTGACCAACACTCTGCTTCTACTGCACCAATTCTATTCTATGTGTCTGTAGCTGGCAAGAAATCTGGAACAAAATCCTTGTTTAGAATTTTTTTTTAAATCCATAATTGTCCCCCAGTACCAGCATCCATTTAAACCACCGAGCTCCGATCATTGTTGTCAAGCTCGAAGGATCAATTTTCACTTCTGTGAATAGCTGAAACAAGCTTTACATGCAGCTCTACGCACATCATTCCTGCGGGCATTTTCAGACCCAAGACCTCATTTAAATGGAGATGGGGGGGGGGGGGGAACGTTCACTTTTGTATTGCATTAGTGTTCGTGCAGCTTTTTATGATTCTCCAAAAGTTCATTTGCACGGAGATGTGTACACATGGCAACACTTCTCAAATTCAAATGCATCTCGGCTCGTCTGATTACAGGCTGAACCCCCGCGCTGTCCACTGGGGGGTGGGGGGGGGTTAATTCCTGAGCTCATTCTCAGAGGTCAGAGTCATTTTAATGAGCCCTTTCCTTTCTGAACAAACTATTCAAAACATCTCCTTTGGTGCAGCGGTGCAACCCCCCCCCCTCGTAGTCACATCTCAAAAATTGCATCCGGGAGAGAATGTATAAACAGTTAGCGTGTGTGTGTGTGCGTGTCAGCCCTTTGTTTTTGTCTGCTTTTCTTGTGTGTGTGTGTGTGTGTGTGTGTGTGTGTGTGTGTGTGTGTGTGTGTGTGTGTGTGTGTGTGTGTGTGTGTGTGTGTGTGTGTGTGTGTGTGTGTGTGTGTGTGTGTGTGTGTGTGTGTGTGTGTGTGTGTGGTTCAGTAGGTGGGAGGTACAGCTAGTTTCTGGCCCGGAGGGAATCGTCACAGGCTCCCTGAATGAGGAACGAGGGCTCGTCTCCAGGGAAGCCGTGTCTCTCTGAGCGTCGCATTATTTCTTGAGGGATTTTTTTGATATTCTGTATTTGTACATATTTCTCTCCACCAGTGTTAATCTTTCAGCACAGGTCTTCTTAAGATTTGGCTGCCTGTCATCGGGCGATGCAGTAGCTTTAGAAAGGCAGCTTAACAAGCGGAGATGTACTGTGGGATAGGAGATGTGATTAAGCTGCTTACACGAACCCTCTCTAGACATGGAGTAGAATACCAAGCTTATCCTCTGCTTAAGGAGGCAAGTTGGATGTTGGTTTGGAAAAAAATGCACTCTAAACACGAGAAGACGTATTTAACTTGAAGGAGGGAAAAAGTCCACAATAGAATAAACATGACTCGTACGTGGTTGTTGATAATGGTTCATAAGAATGACGATACGACCCCCTTGACTCTTGCAGCAAGTCCCGATAGCCAACGGCACCACCAATCCCTGCAGCGCGTCCAAATGCGACGTCAAACTGGAGCTGGCCTTCGAGTATCTGATGAGCAAGGACCGTCTCCAGTGGGTCACCATCACGAGTCAACAGGTAGGGAGTGATGGGGGGGTCAGGGGTCAGGGTCCGGGCTCGAAGCATGAGAGAAAGAAAAATGTTCAGTGAAAGTGTACTTTATACTGTTTAATGTTCCAGGATTGTGTTGACTTTCAGTTTGTGCTTTCAGGCGATCATGATGAGTATCTGCCTTCAGTCTATGGTGGACGAATTAATGGTGAAGAAGTCAGGCGGCAGCATTAAGAAGGTTTGTGTTAAGAAGATCAAATACTCCTTTAATCCTTATAGATCAACAACACAACACGTTCTTTTATATTTAATACACAAATTTGCAGAGGATGTGAACGTTATACACACTATATAGCATCTTGTTATAACATTGGGTAGTTTCATATAACTATTTGGTTTTTATTGTGGAAATAATAGGTCTGAGGAATGCAGTGCTGAAGTCACAACACGCTTACAAAGCTCATCATTTACAGGATATCCTCTCAGTGATATGTATCGTCTTGTTCACTTCTGCTGCTGTCCTCTGTCTCCTTCTAGATGCTGAGGAAACGACACAACGGCTCCATCCACCGGTCAGACAGTCAGCAAGCTGTGAAATCTCCCCCTCTACTGGTGAGGAACGGGATAACGAGCCCGGAGTTTGAGGGTTTGAATCTGATTTGGACTTTTGTGTTGATTTCAGGATCATTTGTTGTTGTTGTTTTGTCTGCAGGACTCTCCTGACCCAAACCGTGAACAAATCGTCAAACTCTCAGTGAGTATACTTTTGACTTTATAAAACATGCAGCTGAATGATAATGTCTTCCCAGAACTTTCAAACATATTCTAAGGAAGCAATGTCCGTCGGGTGTTAAGTATGCTAATTAATGATATACTTAATTATTCCATTCAGACCAAGCTGAGCTCGGTGTCCCTCCGAGGGATCAGCGCCTCCAACTCGGCAAATGACATCAGCGGCAATGATTTCCATGGCAACTACGCTTTCGAGGGAATCGGGGATGACGACCTGTAACCCCCCCCCCCCCCCCCCCCCACCCTCTCTTCATTCCACTGTCAGCCACCGGGACGACAAAGATTACAAGCCAAGCGGGCCCCACACACACACACACACACACACACACACACACACACACACACACACACACACACACACACCCCTCCGATTCTGCAAGATTGTAGCTTCTTCCTGGAGAAACCGCTGCCTTAAAGCTCTCACTTAATCTTTGGCCGTGTTCCTTTCTTTTGGTTCCAATCATCATATCCAGTGGCCGCTTTGTCCCTATATTATTAAAACGCGTGGCAGCGTACAGTAACCAGCATGTAAAGCTACAGGTACGCAGATAGGGATGCTTTATTGTTTGTTACTGACACATTTTCATGGTTTCATCCACAGTAGGTACAAAGTAAATTAATATATTATAAACCCTGCTACATCCTGGATTCTCCCCCCCCCCCCCCTGCTGGCTGCATGTTCCCCACCAAACGCGAGAGCCAAATGTTTAGTTCGACCCGGCACTAGTGACACTGCAGCAGAGCTTGGACACAGGACAGTTCCCCGAACATGACCCAGAGTCCAGTGAATGTGTTGAAGTCTGATCTCAAAACTGTAGACTATTCAGAGCAACCGCTTACTTGTGTGGATGACCAATGTTTGGCTTGGCTATAAACCAAAATGTCATGTTTTTCTTTTCTTTTTTTATACTGTTAGTGGATCCTCTGTGTGTCAATGCTACTCATGTGCCAAGTCAGCGGATAGCTTAGCAGGATACCCCAGTGGTGTGTTCAGCTTACGTTTGAGGCACAGTCTACTCACACCGCCTTCAGAAATAGTCTGATGCCTTAACTCTTTACTTTCTTTGCCTCGCGGGTTTAACTTGTCATCTAACGAAGACGTCGGTCGAAAGCTTCGAATCCACGGCAGTGTCGGCCGGTGTTGCCTAGAATCTTGCAGAACTTGGTAGATGGCTGCACTTGCTGAACCCATCATTTTTTTGCACAGTATTACAGGTGGAGATGAGTGTTTGAGTGGAAGCTTGAGCGTGACTTAAAACATTGTGTGGAGATTTATTTTTCCATCTGTAAATCCGTCAATTATTATTTTTTTTTTTCAAACAATTTTTTAAAGGTTTCTCATCAATGCCAAATTATAGTTTACTAAAGCATTTTGCACAAAATAGACATAAAAATTATGACAATGTCACTTTTTATATTATGTACATGCAATTAAGTATTCTGAACAGTTACTAATATCTTTATCACCAATAGCTTATTGTAATCGAATAGATCAAATGTAACCTAAGCTGTATAGGACAACGAGCTTAAATGGACTAACGTATCATTGTTTACATCATGTTTAGGGGACTTTATTAGTTTTAAATGTAAAGTGTTTACAAATTTTGCATCCGATTTTTTCCTTTTTGTCTTATTTCTTTTCCAGGCGAGCGATGGTGTTTGGGAGCTTTCGGTTCATTGTGACTTGTATGTACATTGTGCCAATCATCTCAGAGGATTCAGTTGAAACGGTGCTTTGGTGAAGTGGCTCATGTGATCTCAATTGCTGGAGTGAACAAAGTTCATGAGGGAAGCGGGCAACAAAATGAACATATCCCGCTGTTTTATAAGACACTTCATTCCAATTTTTTTTGTATCGCTGTGGCGGAATGTTGCGCTGCGAAGCCTCTAAATGTAAATGGATGCCAACCGATCGACAGCTTTCCTCTCACTGGTAGCCAGAACTGTAGAACAAATATTTTCTCAATATACTAATTGTCTTGTTCCTTCACTGCCGTGCTTCTTCTTCTTCTTCTTCTGTCTTCAGTTGCATTTTACAGTGTGGACACCACTATTCATTTTTATTTTCATGATTCCTGTGCACGTACATGGAACCTGCGAGGTCCTGGGTGTTAATAAATGTGTAGGTGCCAAATTAAAGTGCATTTATCATCAGCATCGCTTTCCCAGAAAATGTCAAAATTTCATGATGATTGTATTGTCTAGATTCAGTCCACTGAGGTCAGTGACAAGCTGTCATGATGCTGAAATAAACTCAAATGTAGGTGATCTTGTGGTTCTCAGTTGTCTGTTAATGGTCCACTTCATTCGTGTTGTCGTCGTGTGTAATATGCCGAGAATCCTACTCGGTATCGAGAGCAACCAATCACAACAAATTAAACCTAGTTTTAAGGTAAGAGAACTCTCCTCGTGTCCCTCTCACCCCCTCTGTTAACGTGTCACTTCCCACAATTCAACACTGGTCAGGTGTTCTGTTCCCACAGGTGTAAGGGGGCGTAGCCCGCTGAACAAAGGGGGAAGAGACTTGTTAGAGAGGGGGGGGATTCTGGTTTTGTTTGTGAGGAGAGATTAAGGAGTAAGGTCGGAGCTGTGCAGCATGCCGAGGAGAAAAGGTGTTACCTCGACTGACGACAGAAACCAGTGTGTGCTGAGGACCATGAAGATTAAACAAACAGACATGAATTTAGTTCTCTCTCAAACCAACATCCAGTGAGTTTGATTCCTGTTTAGGCTTTTTTTTTAAGCAATATTGCTGGTTCATATTTTTGCATTTTGAAGGGAGGAAATTGAACTTTTTTTGTTGTATTGTTTATTTAGGATCGTCTGTTTTTGTTTTGGACAACACTTGTGCACAATCCAGTTACTTATTGAGTTCTTATTTGAGACGGGGTTGTTTTGAGTTTCCTCTTCGTGCTTTCCTTTGTTGGGGTCACGAGGGATTTAAAGTCAACTCATTATTTTCAGTTCCTCTCTTGACCGGTTGGTTCTTAGCACCACAGTAGCCGTTGAACTTTACTTGTTACTAAAAGTGAAGCTGATTGTTGTAAGTTCTTTAATTATTATCTAGTTATAGCCCAAATGACAAAACAGCAAATATTGAGTTTTGACTGAAAAACATATACATGTGGGACATTCAAAAGTTGACGGTACAGTTTCTAAATTACGTGAAATATAACGACTCTTTACAGCAATTTCTTATTGACAGTCATATCTGCCGCTATTGATTTATCAGTGCCAAGAACATATCAGTCAAGTCTGGCTCTACATGCCTTCATTTGCTGTGCAATATTACATTCAATGTCATTACTGTACGAGTCGACAGCAGGTTGATATTTTCTTGGCACAAATAAATTAATATCGTCAGTAGAGAATTCCCATCGTTATGCCAAACATGCTCATGTTTACCATCTTAGTCTAGCGCGTCAACATTTGCTGCTTAAAAGGCACTAAATTCAAAGTACAGCTTGGCTGAGGGATGCCAGTTTTGCAGGTGTTTGGTCGTCATGATCTTGAATGTCTATCAAATGATATAGAAATCCATCCAAAAACATTTCACTCAGAACCACAAACGTCAACGTCATATTTCAGTCAGGACCAAAGTGACGGACCGACTCCCCCACCGACAGCCCGTCATCCATAGAACGTGTGTTTAAAACGAGCTGCTCGGAGATCTGAGGAAGAAGTGAGATCCAGTCTGTTTGACATTCAATGAAATGAATTCAATGTGTTTATTTCAAAATCTTCACTTAAGGCATTTATGAGACACTGCATAACAGACAAAAAAAACAGACACTTGGGGGGGATGTCGGCACTAATCAATTCTCCATTGTGTCATGGCAAGTTGGCAACCTGAAAAATATCTCACTTGCATATAATAGTAATTCATAAAGAGCGTAAACTTAAATCACAGTCCCTAATATTTTTCCCATGGGAACTAAATGACACAATCACACATTCAAATTGATTAAAAAAAAAAAAAGAAGACATTTCTATATATATTAAAGTATGCACTTCTAGCAGTGTATTACAGCCACATTAGAAAAATAAAACAAGTATTACACACACACACACGCACATGCTTACTAATAGTGTGATCTTTTTCAAGTAAAAAACACGAGAATGGGATAATTTCACAGTCAACAGTAAAGAATAAATCAAAAGGAACGTGACCAAAAAGACCCAGAATGATTTGAAATTATAAAATGAATTAATTGTAGAAAGGACAAGTTTGAGGGGAAATAAATCTTTTGAACAACATGCTCCATTACAATTTGTAATAAGAAATGTCAACCAATGCTCCCCCCCCCCCTGCACAACTTAGTCTTAAACCTTTTTAAATGCGTGTGTACGATTGTGCTTTTACTTTAACCAAATAAAGACTGAAGAGGGCCTTTCTAAATGCTTGTGCATGCAATTTGTGTGTTTTTAAAATAGTCTTTATAATCTTCCCAATCACATAAACCTGAGGGGTTTGGCAAAAAAAAAAAAAAAAAAGACAATGCAGTTCATTACTTTAGTTAGGTTAGCACAACCTAATGAATCAATATAGTTCAGTACGGGTAAATAGCACTCTGCTAATAGTACACACATTAGCAAATGAATGTGAAGGCATGCCATTACCAGAGCCAGAGCCCCAATGCAAACAAAGCACAATATTGGCCCTTACAAGGACCCGTCTTTACTTAAAGCTGCACTGTGTAGCCCAGTTCAAATAAGATCATCCATCAGCAACATTTAAGCTCTTTCATTAGATTTTTGGCACAAAACTAAAAAGATTTAAGCTTAACTTTTTGAGACGAACAACTTTAAAAGAAAGAAAAAGAAGCAAATCCCTCTTATAAAAAACAAACAAACGTGTGTATATATATATATATATATATATATATATATATATATATATATATATATATATATATATATATATACACACACACACACACACACTACACAGTGCAGCTCAACAGTTCAGGCAAAAATGTGCACGTGTGTGTGTTGAGGGAGTATTCTGTAATGTTCTCCGTCCTCGCAGGAGTAACCAGATGTGTGTTGTAATACGAGAGGGCGTTGTTGTTGCTGTTGTAACGTACAGAATAAGACAGTCAAAGGGCTTCCACAGTAGACGACGTCCATTTGTCCCGACGCAAAAGCAAGAGTGGAACAACAAATCCACTTCAAATCGAAATATTCAGAACAAATTGTGCGAGATTCTACAAATAAAACAGTTAGCAGCCTCTGAAGACATCTGACAACACTAAAAGTCTGACACACACGGAAACGATATAAAGGCTCTGTGGGAAAAAAAACAAGTTGCTGGTAGCTTAGTTTTGCTGAGTTCTATTTTTTTTTTTTATACAATCTCAAGTTTGTAGCACGAGTGTAGTGTCTGACCTCCCTCCCTGGACATATACTGCATATCAACGCCCGCTTCTTTTCTGTGAGTTGGAGCGCCGACTCCCATCCCTTTCCTCGCCTCCGCCCCTTCGTCGTTGCCGGTCATTGGAACTTTGACCCATCCGTCTGTGGCCAGGCCGTGTTTCTTCTGATGCCGCTTGTAATTGTCCCAGTGGCCGGTCGTGTAGCCGCACTCCTGACACTTGTACGGCTTCTCTCCGGTGTGCCGGAGCATGTGGCGCTTCAGGTTCATGCTCTGGTTGCAGCTGTAACTGCACACGGCACACTGGAAGGGCTTTGCCCCCGAGTGCACCCGCTGGTGGCGCTTCAGGTTGGCGAGGTTCCCGCAGGCGTAGTCGCACAAATGGCACTTGTAAGGTTTCTCGCCCGTGTGCACCCTGTGGTGGCGCTTGAGGTTGTCGAAGTGCGCTGAGGCGTAGTCGCACTGTGGGCACTTGTAGGGTTTCTCGCCGCTGTGCGTTTTCATGTGGCGCGCCAAGTGGTTCGGGTAGTGTGTGAGGAAAGGGCACGCGGAGCAGGTGTACACCTTGTCGCTGCGCTCGCCGGGGCTGTTGGGAGACGACGACGAGTCTTTAGTCAGCATCTCCAGGGTGCACTTGGCACAGATCTGGGCCGAGGAGCCGTCCTCGTCCTCCAGCACGATGCCGCACAGCCGGCAGGTGAAGGGGAAAAGTGAAGAGGGGAGGGCGGCGCCGTCCGCTGCGCCCCCTCTGGTCGCCCTGCTGCTGCCGCCGTCTGCGGTGTTCAGCTGCGGTGGAGGCTGGTGGCCAGGAGCTGGGTTAGAGGCTGGTATGGGGGGTGGTGATGCCCCCTTTAAGCCATCGAAGGCTGACAGGTAGTCATTGTTCTGGGCTCCCAAACTCAGGTTTGAAGTCGGCCTTGCAACTTCTGAAACTTGAAAGAAAAAAAAAGATGACTGAGTTATTAGATACTAAATGATAACACAAACAATGAAACAATGAATGAAGGACATGATACATACCCTTGGCTGAAGTACAAGACACTTCTTCATTGGGTCTTTGCCCAGTCAGGTGCCTCTTCAGGCTGTTGGGGCCACCGGCGGGTCGCGGCGGGACGTCCTGCCGCAGCCCCGCAGAGGGCACGTGCATGCGCTGATGCCTCTTGAGGTTGCCGAGGGAGCTGCAGGCAAACGAGCAGATGTCACACTTGTACGGTTTTTCCCCGGTGTGAATGCGCAGGTGTCTCTGCAGGTTCACCAGCTGCGCCGAGGCGTAAGTGCACAAGGGGCAGTTGAAGGGCTTCTCCCCGTTGTGCGTCTTCATGTGGCGCTTCACGTGGTTGGCGTAACGCGACGAGAAGCCACAGAGGTGGCACGAGTGCAGTTTGGCCAATTTGTCCTCAACTGTCAGCCCTTTGTCCCCCATCCCGTTACCCAAGCCTTCGCCGTCCAGCTGCATATGGGCAGCCGCGCGCATCCCGCCGAGGCTTCCGAAAGGGGAACAGAAGTCCGTGCTTTTGGCCTCCCGGGAGGCTTTGCAGCACCTAAGGCAGTACGGGCCGACCAGGTCTATGCCCGGCCCCAGAGGTTCATCGCGGAGCTGTCCGCAGCCCCTGCAGGACAGGTAGGGGGGGAAAGTGGGCTCGGACTGGCCGGCGCCGCCCTCGTCTTCCCTACCGGTGTCGGTCGCGCTGTGCGAGTTGTCTGTTTCACTCTCCATGCTGAGCTGGCTGTAGGCGGGGCTCTCCTCATCACCCAGAGGATACACAGAGAAACCGATCTCAGCAGCTACTTCTGAACAGGGAAGACAAACAGAGCAACACGTTTATAGACACTGCACATAGAACAAAGACCTTCCCCCCAAATCACTCTAAATGTTGTTAGACTTTAACAAAACAAGAGCACATATCTATACTGCTATTTATTCAATCTGCAATATTTCACACCACGGTTTACAATAGTAACTGTCCTGAATCCATCTAGAATGGCACATTTTGTATTATACTGTATATTAACCTTATTCAGGTAATGTTATTGAGATCAAGTACAGCACAATAGATACAGAGACAATCACACACACATCTCTATTATTATACAGTGAGTATTTGTATTGTTCCTCTAAATGGAACAGAAGTACTAGAACTATTGCAGATGTTGAGCTGAAATGTTAGCAAATCCAAAATATCAAATTTATAAATAATTGATTTGTTTGTAATGTGTATAAATTCAAAGTTAAACTCACAACATTTCTGTTTACACTGTTAGTATAAAAATAAGTGACACATTTTATATTACCGAGTTATTTACCGAGACGCTCACTTCCACACAAACGGACTGAGGTCAGACTGACACCTGAAGGCAAACATCCAACTCACACTGCATCGCTCAACAAATCTCACTGAACAACTTCAAACGCGAGTAAAGAAAACAGCGAGCCTCAGCGAGCCTCAACGAGCCCCTCCGTTTCCACCACGGTGAGTAATAAGAGGGCTTCAGTACAGACAGAATCCGTCTTCACAGCGAAGTGAATTTCAGAGAAACATTTCATACTCACGGCGCTAAAGTCAACCGGGTTTGTGCCGTTTCATGCAATCTGAGGTTTTCAGGCGATAAAAAAAAAAAAAAAAAAAAAAAAAAGGAAAAAGAGACTTTTCACAGGAGGATAGGAAGAAAAAAAGCGCCAAGACAAGAGAACTCTCCGGGCTTCAGTGTCTGCTTTCCGAAAGTGAACGAGGAGCCAGAAGAAGAACAACCCTCCTCCACAGACGCCGAGGCAAAAAATGTGAGGAAGGCGAGAGTCGACGCTGCCCTTTTATCTGCCCCATGGAAACCCCTCGTGGATGATTACCGAGCCTAATGGTAATGATGATGACTATAATGGTGAGGCTGCTGCGGCTGATGATAATGATGATGATGATGATGATGATGAGGGTGGGTAGATGATGATGATGATGATGATGATGATGATGATGATGATGATGATGACGATGACGAGGGTAGATGTAGATGATGATGAGGGGGAAATGGTAGTGGGAGCAGAGGCAGCAGCAGCAGATGATGATGATGATGATGATGAATAAATGCCCTCTTATAATGGTGTCCTTGATGGTAATGGTCCTGTTTTTATGACCCTTGTATAATAATGGAATGGTGTCTCAGCTCCTTTCTCTCCTTTTCCATTTTTCAGATCATTCTCTCTGACAAAGAGGCACGCTGGGAAAAATGAGCCGCTCGTTCCATTTCTCCGACGGTGTGGCACAGAGGAGCTACGCTGACAAACAAAGTGTAAAAACCTACGAGGCCTCTTTGTGGAGCGGGTACTTCACAAACGAAGCCGCCACTTCCTTTTAGAGGGACGACCATTTCGTTACGTGTTTTTCTTACAAACGGCAGGAAGTTAAAATGTGGGCTTTGACAAAACACAATGACGCTATCGTCCTTCCACCAGGACAGTGTGGTTCACACACTGTGGAGTCAATTGAAATGTACTATAATGATCAGGCTGTGTGATACTCCCATTCCCTTTATTGTAGAATCAATACTCATTCACCATACCAGAAGATCTTTAGAAAATATACTAATAGAGACACGAACATGCAACTGGAAACAGTTCAAGAGAAAAAATGTGTCCGACAGCTAGAATTGCCCTACTTCCGAACAGATTCAGCAGAAAGACAGACGAGCTGCCACCTTTTCTGCAACAACTCTTTAATGTATTTACATTCTGTAACTGTAGAGCAGTTTTCATCGTTAGTGGAGTCGTGTCATTCCCCGCGCTGCATTAAAATGGCCTACTTTCACACGTGGGATTACCAGGAAATGATGCAGCGGGTCATTTTGCCTCACTCTATCAGTCATGAGCAACATTTTAGATGGCTTTAATTTTGAAAATTCAACTTTTCAAAAAATTTAAATAATGTCCTGATACTGTCCGAGTTACACTCAGAGGTGGTCTGCTATCATTGCGGAGTAACATTGGGCTGTGGAAATGGGACGTTTCCTTATAAATCTAATCTTTAGAGGGAACATAACTAATGCTACATTTTAGAAGGCTTTAATTTTGAAATTACATATCAGCGTGTCCTGACACGGTCTTGAGTTCCACGCTGAGGTGGTCTTTCATTCTGAAGTGAAACAGGATGATTCCTTTCAACATCAATTTGAATTTAGAGAGACAATATGCGCATGAAGTCTAATTTATTTGCCATTGTTCACGTCGTCTAATGAACAATGACAGATTAGGGGTATTGCCCAAGTATTGTGCTCATCCACATGTATTCTGTATTGGAGCTTTCATTTTGAATTTCCACAGCAGAATGTGCTGATATTGTCTGAGTGATACTCTGTGATCTGCGATCATTTTTTTACATTTGTTCATTTATTAGTGACAGCTCTTACCATAACGCCTAATATACTCACGAGGCCCCACGCACAACAAGGTGGGGGCTCCTTTCACCGTGTTTTCCAAAGAGGACGCTGGCTTTACTGCAGTGTGATGGTTGGCTTTTATTGTGACGCAATCACAGGAACGAGTGCATTTTGTCACAAGGTTAAGCACTGAATGCAGTCAATAAAACTATTTGTCTTGAGCTATCACGAGTGCGTTTGGCTGTGGGTGTAATTAAATATACAGGTTGCTCAACGCAGCGGCTCAAGCACTTACTGTTACGTTACTGTTTCCACTGTAACGTTGACCACGGACTGAAATCTTGAGGATTATAACATTAAATGCTTCGTCATTTTCTTGAAAAAAAAATGGTTTACAAACCTGAGAATTTTTCCAGGCCTAGAATCTTGTGGTCATGATCAGGATCACCAAACTCAAGGTCTTGTCCTAGAAGGAAGTCCGTGTCTAAGGTGAGGTTTCCAGGAGCTTCAACGGCTACTCCATCTTCAGAATCCACTACAGTCACAGAGAAGAGCAAATCAACAACATTTGATGACTACCGTCATTTCACTCAGGGGGCAGTCTTAATCAACAAGCTCTTTAAAAAAAAGGCACATAAAGCAGAAAGCAACATTTCAGACAAACTCCACGGCTCAGTGTCAAATACAATCGTAGGCGCGGCCCGATTAGGGCTCGACATTAATGTTCGCCCGGGGCAAGAAAACTTTATCGGGTGACCAGATGAGAATGGGTGAAATTTTGGGACAGGGGAGTTATGGGCTTGCATTTGCAGCCGCACTGCTCCCCGCTACCTGCTGTTTGACTGGTTACCAGGTCCCTGGGACACCAGGCTCCATGCAGTTGTTAATCGGGGCACAACTGTACATGGCTAAAAAAAAAAAAACTACAACTGTTGTTGATAGTTAGTGACATGAATAGAATTAAAGTTGAGTAAAGCATACAGATACGGGGGTGTATTTAAGAGCAATCGGCCATGTAATCGGTAATTGGTCTGTACTTCTGCTGGTTTACGATCCTCTCAGTGACACTACAAGGTTATCTGTTTAATATGCAATCTTACTTCCCTACGGTGTACAAACAGCATCTTGTGCTGACAGTTGACAGATGGAGCTCCTTTACTGCAGTTACAGCTAATGATGCCTGAAATCCTAACCTGGTCTCTCAAAGCCTGATGGAATCCACACAGATATCGCACAGCTGGCACTGATCAGCAGCCCAATTCAAGGGCATCGAGCTCATCAGGGCTGCTGAGCAAATCCTTGAGAAACAGCATCAGGCTGCCATCTAGTGGTCGTTTTTGGGTGTTTGACATGATGGCGATAATATATCTGGTCAAAAGCACATCAAATCTAATTAGATAATAGATGGCTATTAAATAGGCGTGAATATAAACTACCTTACTAGTATGTGCTGGTCAAGGGAAGCCTTACTAAAGCAAACCCTTTGTGTTATTACTGCATGATAATAACATTATTTTTGCTATTTATTAAGAACATACCTAACAATAATAAGCAATGAGTAACTGAGGATCTGATCTCTTAACGATCTCTTACATTTCCAACTTTATGTATTTCAGACGCAACTTGCAGTATGCACATTTCCAAAAAAATGATGTGAATGTATGCAGAATGTGAAACATTTTCAAGTACTCAAACAGCAACGCCTGGTGTCCAGATGTGAGCAGAGAAAGAGGACACACGTTGTAAACGACCAGGCCAACATTCACAGGGATTTAATCGGAGACCTAAATGTGAAGCCACAGTTACTGTATGTTGTTTAAAATAAAAAGATGTCAAGACAATTTCTGAAGCTCTTGGCTATGCATCAAACTTGTCAACGTGAAAAAAAAAAAAGATCTTTGAATACCTACACTTGACTGGCTGTGGATTCTGTTGTTTTTTTCTTGGCATCTTCCAGACAGCCGCTCTCTTTTTTGCAACGTCTTCTTGCAGACTTCCAAAACCATCAGCTCATTGTCGTCCGTTTGAAAGGTGTTCTTCAGTATTTCTATAGGCGAAAGACAAAATCAATTAGTAGTTGCTATTTTTGGAGATGAATGGTTTTATTTTTGGTCTAGAAAATGTAAGTTTACCCACTCATTTATAAATTCAAGGCCAACATCATTTCCTAAAGGCGTAAGATGACATTTACAAATTGCCTGTTTTATCTTTCCAACAGTCCTAAACCCACACAAATATCACAAAAGAATAAGAAAACCAGCAAATGTTCACAGTTGACAAGTTGGACCCGTGAATTTATGGCATTTTTGCTTAAAAAAAAATTATAAAAATTTGAAATGTTAATATGCATTTTCTATTGAACAAAACCTGATCAATTAAAGATCGTTTCAGCTCAAAAATGTACCGATAAATACAATAACACACATTTCAGCTACAAAGCTTAATAGTTCAAAACTGAATTGGATCAAGTCTGTAGTGAAGAGTGATGGTGTCATCAAAACAAATACTGCACATAGAGACTATTAAACAACATTAGTCATTTCACAGCAACATATGTGGATTATCTAGCTCGTTCACGTCAGTTAAGCCCCCTTGCTTTAAATAAAACAAATATAAAACTGTCACTAATTCAGTGCCATGAGTCTTAATGCAGTGTATCTAGCCATCATTCTTCAGCATATCTATTGTGTCCCAATGAAGCCGGTTGGAGGACATTACACACACAGTGCAGTTGATGAACTAACATCACAGGAAACAGATGTTATACGAGTGGATTTCCTGGACTTACACTGCAAACAAACACAGAATCCACCATTAAGTAGCTAGCTATCGGGCTACTTTACCAAAAATGGCTAACACCAGTTAGCTCTGGTGCTGCAGTCGGACAGAAGAGCAATCAAGCGAATCAGCTAGCAATTTAAAACTGAAAGATGTCTTCATGTAGCATGCAGCTAACAGATGTGGTCCCTGTACAACATGAAATGTTAGCAGTATTTGGGAAAAACTGACGGTTTGCAACCTAATGAGTAGCTGAACAAAACGCGTCCTCATCAGCACGTAGTAATGATTGACAAGTGCCTCCTTCAGTCAATATTAGCCGTGGCTTAACACGTTAACCTATTGCTAAATTAGCCGAGCAGCTAATGTCAACTTCACTAGTTAGCTATCAAGCTAACTTACCTAAAAAACGTAAATATTCCTGTGGATTGAGATGCTCGTTATCGTCGGAATACACGCCATTAGGTGCGGAAGGTTTTCCCTCAATTGTACAACGTCTGGAGATCCGCCATTTCTTCATGAGCTGCGGTGACAAAGAAAGGCAATTAATGGTATTTTTCATAACTTAATTGATTTTCTGATGCGCCTGTGATCCAGCAGCAGCAGCAACAACAAGAGGACTTCCGGCCGGAGTCCTTCAGAATAAAAGCGACATCTACACTAACGCCAACGTAAAAGTTGAATTAAACAAAAAAAACGTAAACATATTATAGAATACTTAACAAACGTTACGTTCTTGTTATTTCTTAATTTAATCTGTGTATGTGTAAAAAGCAAAGAAAACATGTAAATCCAATGTTACACTGTATAATGAGGTGATTTTATGATTTGTTTTATGCATTTATTTTATTTATATTGGCATTAATGAGTTGTATGGCCTTGTAGTCACTGTGCTAAATGAGAGCTCAACTTGTTTTTGGTTTTCCATTTTCATCCAGACAATGTTCTACTCTACTAATAAAACGATATGTGGGTAGTGTCCCAATTCTGTCTAGCCTTTGCATTTTATAATTTCTACTGATATCAAAATCACAGTATTTCAGAACCTTTTTTTAAACGGTTTAAATTCGTTGCTTTTATCCTGAAGGTTAGGAGCGCACACCGGACGTGTTATTGATGCTGGCGGGATATGTCTTGATTCCATTGTGTTGTATCCATCCCCTCTCTGTGGGATGGGTGTTTCCGTTTCCGAAAACAATTTCCGGTTGCTACCCTTATCTGAATCATTGTAGTTGTAGTTCGTATATATAGATCTATGTATCAATTCAACAAAAATACAATGCACTCATTTCACTATTTGGAAAGGAAGTTGACTACCCCAGTAGGCATACTTCCAAAAACCAGTAGACAGCAGTCTACTCTGAGATTGTAACCACATCACAGTATGGCAAAACACACACAAAAAAACCATCCACTCCACAGTACATGTACAATTGTAGGAAGTGCAAAAATGCCTCAATTGTAGCAACATTGTCTCTCAACATGTCAAATGTGGGCAAAGATGCAAATGTTGCATCATGTATACATATATATGTATTATTTCCACAAAATAATTAAAAGTTATAATGAGGAACAGGCCCTCTGGCTTGAAATTAATTGCATTCTCTATATTTGTATTATAATTCCCAGTCCAACGAATTAGTAAAGTATGCTTGTACATTATAATTATATAATGCAATCGTACAGTACATTATAGGGACAATACAAATAATTATAAGCTGTTCAGTGACAAAAACAGGGACGTACATCTATGGCCTATATATTGATTTGGGATTAGGCTAATCTAAAAGAATGTATAGGTTGACCTCAAACACTTTTAATGCGTGCCCTATGTGTTATGCAACATGTGTTTTTAACAATTGGAGTCCAGGGCCTCAGAAGGTGCATCAGGAGATCCCTAAGCAATTGTTGACTTTTAATTTAC
Source organism: Leptoclinus maculatus (assembly GCA_032191485.1). Classification (NCBI taxonomy): domain Eukaryota; kingdom Metazoa; phylum Chordata; class Actinopteri; order Perciformes; family Stichaeidae; genus Leptoclinus; species Leptoclinus maculatus. The sequence continues at coordinate 28,752,402 of JAVDOI010000003.1, read as the reverse complement.
TGGAATGTATTTTATTAGATTTACAGAATATAAACTTTCACTCTCGTGGGCACTGGGTCTATGTGCTTTTAATATGAAATGATCAGCAAAACATATCTGGTTGACTGGGACAAAATATAAAAAGAGATGGCATGTGTGTATATTTAGCACTGAAAACATGTGAGAACCACTGTGTGTTTTTTAATGGGACTGGGCATTTATGCAGAGGAGATCCTGGGACTCTGCGTCATCCCATTGGCTCATGTCACTGCAGTGTGCCTCCCCTCAGGCCGCCGCACAGCAAAGCTATCAGTCTGCTGCTGCTGCACCGGGAGGGGAGGGGAAAGGCTCTCCTCACCGCGAATATCGTCTCTCCTGCACCGTATTCCGGACCGGAACCATCGCACCGAGCCTCTCTGCAGCTTTTGACGGCCAGATATGTTTTGTGTGCGGCAGTGAGGAAGAGGAGACTGGGGAGGTTTCTGTGCTACTGTTTGGTCCTCAAGGGGAGGAGCCAGTTGTTCATTCTACGCTGCAAAGAGAAGGCGCCGCACTGAGAGGTAAGATACCGTTTACGTAATAGAAAATATTGTGTGTTTTATCTGCAGACTTTGGGACGCGCGTTTAGACCACTTAACATTCGCTTATCGCTCGTGTTTATGCGGGATATCTGGAGGTGGAGGTGAATGCGAATACGTAGCCTATTAAACATGCCACTCCCTGCGATAGCATACTGATGCCCTGGACAGACCCCTCTTTAAATGATTAAAATGGAAGTAGGAAAATGTGTTTTTGGATTTTCTTAAATACATGTGGAGGTTATGCAAGGCTGCATTTGATCAGTATGCTATTATAAGAGGCTCCCTTTAGTTTCCAATTGCATTCCCAATAAATGGCCTGTCCTTATTATTATTGTTTTATTTGGTTGAATGACACTTCTCTTATTTAATCTGTGGATTCAAAGCATATGGATCAGTGACAATACACTACGGACACATACAGCACTGTTATGCAATCCCACACCAATATAGGCTACTGTTTAATATCATGTAAAAATTGCAATCCCTTATATTGTGGTTTTAACAATATAAAGTAGCCTGCAGGCTGCCAGAGGTCACTAAGGCTCAGTGTTGAGCGCCACATGGTGCAGAAACAGAACATTTTGGTCAGGGATGCCGCGAAGTGCAGGAGTGTGTGTGTGTGTGTGCGTGCGTGTGTGTGTGTGTGTGTGTGTGTGTGTGTGTGTGTGTGTGTGTGTGTGTGTGTGTGTGTGTGTGTGTGTGCGTGTTGGCAGGCAGGCTGAGGTCACTCTCATGCCTCTGAAACCCGCATTGCTGATGTGGGCTTGTGTCCAGTGAAGAGAATGAGATATTTAATAGGGTGTATCATCAGGTTTTCCCTCAGCTGAGGCAGAACTCAACATCAGACATCCTCTCTGATCAGTGATTGCATAGCAACAGCTTGTTAACAAGTGTCCTCGAAAAAACGCACTCAAAACTGAGGAGATAACATGGTTGGGATGATATGGTTCATTCAAAGGACAAAATGAAAAAAAAAAAAAGGTGGCCCGTTTCGTGCCTGTTTGGCTTTTCAAAGGGGGAGAAATGCTTCAGGGCAGATGCTGGTTGTGTAATAATCCCATCTGTCATTGTGATTTTATCTGTCATCAATAGGAACAGTGCCACCATAGACTCTATAACCTATAGACAGTCATTTGTGAAATCAGAAAGGCTATAACAACCCAAGAATAACGTTCACATGCACAGGATTACAGCGCATTTTGTCCAGATTTATTGCAGGAAATGATTCATTTGAGAACATTAAAGTCATGACCTCCCATTTAAAATGTAACTTACATTAATTATGTTTGGATATTACATTCTCTTGTCACAAAGCCAAGCATACAGGTCAAGTGTTACAGCGATAGGGCATCACTCATTTAAAGAGTCATTTCACTGTGTCATCACCTGTGGATGAATTAATGATTGTAAAATAAATCAGTACAAGCTGCTGCATTCTGAACAGTGCCTTCAGTATCCATCATAAGTTATTTAAAGGGCTACTCCAGCTATTTAGTATTGCACTTCCATAAAGTTGGGGACTCCCAAGAGAACGATTATAAAAATAACGGAGAAGAATAATCGGAGAAGCAGAGCCGGAGATGTCCTACATTTCCCATAATGCTCCCAATAGTATAATTTCATTTGATCTTCCCTGCCTGGTAAATAAATGCTCATGTCTTTAGAACTCCATGTGCCTCCAGTTTGTTGAGCACACATGTTGAGCCAGAGTACTTGGGCCGATGCTAAGGGCCAGCCTTTTCTGTAAAAACTCTCCAAGCTCAAGCTGAGATAACCCTGGTGACATCATCAGGGTTCAACAGTTATTCATGTGTAAGATTGGTGGAATGCCCCTTTTATTACATTGCATTAGAAATGTGTTTGAGTGTGTGCTGCTTTTGTTGTCGGATTAGAATATGTGTGAATCAGCATGTTGAATCTTCAGCCAAAACCTTTGTACATTATGTAATGATGCCCGCTGGTGCTTTTGGCCAAGGGATCAGTTTTCTTTTGCCTGTTGGAAATAAATAAAAAATGAGGGTTTGCCGCTGTGAATAAAGAGTGAGACGTGTGGCCGAAGCTTTCGTTAATGTGAGCTAGCGTAGCTAATAGTACTTGGAATAAGTGTTGGTCAGTTGTAAAGTGCTTCGGCAGGTCACAAGGTCAAACAGCCATCTTCTGGAAGTCCTCTTGAGTTAGACAGTAGAGCTCCACATCCTGGAGACACACCTCTCACTGTGGAGACATGATGTGTGGTTCAGTAAGTCCATAACGTTATATGTAAATCATACAAATGATATGACTAAGTATATTTTATAAAACCGTCTGTTGTACAGTATACAGCCCAACAGTAAAACTGCACAGAAAGGTACGAGAGGATTTATTTTTCAGGACTTGAGTGGGTTATTTCTTTGTCTTAATTCCCATGGGACTGAATTCAACATAACTGATTCTTACCCTCTCCAGTGGTGTGGCTACTAAACTCTCAGAGGTACTGGATGTCTCCCAAACCTTCAGCAGCAGGTTACAGTATGATTCACTTTGCAGTTTTCCTCATGTGTGTGACACATAACTTGAATGAATACTTACAGTGTTATCACAGTTATTCACAGTAATTTAATCTCACAAAAAGCCTGATTTTATTACTGTGTGCTCTGGCACTGAAGGACAGATTTCGAATTTGTCCTTTTAATTCTCCGTAATCCCCTGAGACGCCTTAAGAATTTGAATTCTTGCTAAGGCCGTGTTTCCGGAGCGCCGGCGTCCTATAGCGTAAAGAGGGTAGGTCAAATCTTTAAGTGTGTCTTTGGCCTCAGGAGCATTTTTTTCGGTATACTGTACACACACACATACACACACACACAAGAAAAAAATCATTAAGCTGATGTACTCTCGCTTTCCGAGCAGCATCTGTGTCCATCCCTCGTGTTGTTAACTATGTTCCCCTGAGACTTCTGAGGGATGACATTAAATACAGCAGGACCCCCCCCCCCCCCCCCCCCCACCACCACCTTGTCATTGCACATATACAGAGAGAGGTCATAAAGTTTGTTCAACATTATAATAATACAAAAAAAAGATCTTCCTGTTATATCTAACGGGTAAGATATAAGAAGATGTTTCATTATTAGTGCAGCTGTTAGTCTTTTTGTCATAAAACTGTCTAGCGAATAGAAATTGACACCAGGAGGTTTTTGGACTTCTTCTGTCATTTCCATCTCTGTATCCACATAATTCAAATATTATGCTTGTGTGTGTGTGTGTGTGTGTGTGTGTGTGTGGTCTTTGTTTCTGCAGTTTCTGATGGATGCATGATCTGATTCAAGATGATGATGATGATCCATAACAATGCAAGGATTCTCTGCACAGATTGCAAACAAGACAAATGGAGTGAAAGAACATATTCTGTGATAAATGGGATGTTTGCATGTGCAGATAAAAAAATGAATTAAAAGAAAAAGTTCTACCCAGGTAGCCAGAGGTGACTGGCCCAGCTTTGGCCTTACTTCGGCACACTTAGTTGGACGTCCAGATCGATCCAAGTCTGAGGCACTAAATCCTTGTAGAATCTGGCAGCCATGTATGGACCAGAGCAAGCTCATATTTGGTCCTTTGGTGCCAAACCTCTGCAAAGTTAGCCAACACTTAACAGTGAAATACAATGTTTGTATAATGTCATGTAGAAACGTCATTGTTTCATCTGAAAATGAATTGATTCCCTATATGTATGTGTGAACTTTCAGTACAAAGTCCCCCATTGTTTAAATGTTCTGTCCGATCTGATTTCATATGAACAGTCTGTACGAAGCCACTGTCTGCCTGTGGCTTTATCTTTGCTCAGCTATGTAAGAGCATGAGGTTTGTGCAAAACAAACATTTCTGACTATTTCTGATGGGAAACTTTCCCTCACAGTGACAACTTGTCTAAGTTAAGCTGCAAATAGTCTTTTTTTGGCTATCTGTCTTTTTAGTGTGGAGTGATAAGCCACCAAGCAATTCAAAAAACACTCAATTCTATGTGTGCATGTGTCTACTCCTGCATGTATCCGTATGCCTGTGTGTGTATTTGAGCGTGTATGTGTGAGCGTGTAGATACACTGCAGAGACAGTATGTGCATTGCATGCAAAATTGAGCTCTTTTGAAAGTGTTAAGTGTGTGTGTGCTTGTGATGTCTTCATGATTATGTCTATAAATAAACAGCAGCACAGAGGTCGGTGCTTTGGAACCTGTACTTGGCTTTCTTGTACTAAGAAAGTTAGTCCCTGTGGAATATGGATGTTGAGGAAATTCAGGCGGATGCACAAACACAGTGACTGGGAATCCGATGCAGAACAGCTACGTTTGGTGAAAATGAAATATGTAAAGCCTGCACACACAAAGGTTTTCGTGAGAGAAATGAGTCTGAATTTACTACAAAACAGTTTTAAACCTTTGAACAAACACCGCTGAGCTGAATTTGTCAGCACAGGAAACCGTTTGTAAGAGTTGTATGGATACTGTAGCTGTGACTTTGATATCGTGTCCTCCGTGTTGTCTGCCTGTGTGAGACGGAAAGCTTTGAATGTGTTCACAAACACCTCTTGTCTAGCCAGTTCATATTCCTTTAGTTGGTCTGGAAGAGGACCAGGACTGAAAGATGTTTGATTTGAATCTGTGTTTATTAGCAATGTGTTTCACCTCTAAAGATGTAGTATGTTATCTGGCACTCCTCCCCATTCGGTTGTCAGCTTGACAATTTTTTTTTTTTTTTTAAATCTGTTAACTTATTTGAATATTTGGTTCATACATTTTAAAGAGAACATCCTTTCAAAGAGGATCTTAAAGTTGTGCGGCTTCTTTTTTTTAGCAGATAATTAACAACTGTTAATAATTAACAACTTAACAGCTGTTTGGTAATGTTCCGTGCATTTCAGTACACCGTTTTGTTATTTGATGGCGTATCGGCCAAATTGTATCACAGCAAAAAATACAGAGATACAGTATTTCCAGCAGAGCTACAGTGGAAAAAAAATATCTTTCATTTAAAATTTCAACAGTAATCATCAGTTTATGGTGCCAACTTTTCAAAGGGCAAGAATGTCTGTTCTGTGCTCTTAAATTACCATACTGTATATAATGATGTGCTGCTGCAAGAAGTGCCTTTCTATTCATGGGGATTTGAACATATCCACAAGACTAGAATATAAATACTACTGCAACTCTCAGTCTCTATGCAAGAAGGCAGGTTAGGCACTGCAGTGTTACATAAATCCAGATTCTTTGTGCATCCCTGTTAGAAGAATGAGGCATATAGCTCCTGTAGCCATGCATACCCGGACTCTAGCCATTCCAATTGATCTGATATTAAAAAAAAAAAACTTTTAAAGATAAAAGATTTTACTTTAGATCTATCATCACCTCCTATTTCATGCCGTGTTCCATGGTCCGGTTTGAAGTAGCGTCAATATGGAGACAGCGATTTTAATTGGTCTGGGGTTCACATGAATCACCTCATGTTCTCTTTGCTCTCTGGACCTGATTATGAAAGCTCGCCTCTGCCTAATGGAGACAGAATGAGTTGTCTGTACCGTCTATCGCTGCCTCTCCTCTGCGTCACCCTGCATCTCCCCCGATCCTTTCTTTCAAACCAGTCACAACTCTCTCTCTCTCTCTCGTCTAGCTGCTCTTTGTGTCTCATGGCCGTGACCTTATTGCTCATGTCTCAGACGGTGTGTCGGCCAGGCCCGGGTCGCAGAGACCCAAACCCCTCAAGTGTCTTATCTGTTCGAATGTTTTTCATTATCAATGGCTCTCAAGGGATTTTAGATAGAGATTTCGGAGTTAAGTGGCATTGCTTGTGTGTGAAATTGCTGTTTTTGTGATTTTAAAATGTAGTTCCTGTTAATGTGTCTGCTTCGGGTTTTTTTTTATTAAATGAGAGAGACTGGGCTCGCTATTTAAAACATGATATATCTTTTATTTATGTGGAGTCGTTTTGCAGTCATTAATATTAATATAATATAACAAATGAAACCTCATAGCACAGATTGTGCCATCTATGTTTCAAAGTCCTGTTGCTTTTGTGTTCTGTATAATAGGATTCAGAATTTGCAGCCATGGGGGGAAATAAAGTTCATAGATGACATTAATATGCATGGGGTTCACAGAGAGGGTTGTTAAAGAAAAGACAATACAAGTTCAATTACAGTATGAATCGAAGCAATCTGCAGCTGATTACATTACAACACCAATGATTTAAAAAATGCTATTACATTTATTATTACATTTTGTTACTCAGTTGTAAATGGCATTGATGTAGGGCTGGACAATGTGGCTTAGATACTCAGTTCCCAACCTTTTTGTTCCATGTGAACTTCGTCACCAGTTGCATATGTCGACCGGTTGTGACCAGTAAAACCAAAGAGTTAGTTTCCTTGCTATTTATTGCTGTATTTCAATAGCTTTTTGGAGTTCTCAAGAAGAAAAATTCCCCATGAATTCACACGAAAATATCAAAGGTTTGAGTAAAGTTAGGAAAATAAATATAGTTCTGTGTAACAGAAATATGTTTTTCTTGCTTCCCTCTCCTCTCCTGTGAACCTCGTCCTGACTCCCAGGTTGGCAACCACTGGTTCAGATCAATATCACAAAATTAAATTAATATCCAATTCCAGAAGTGTCAAAGTACAACAAAAACTTTCCACGTTTCATGTTTTTTTTGGAATCACCATCATCATGATGTCATGAATAATTATATTAAACTATCGCAGTCCTGTAGGGACTTTTTTGTATTACAATGCACATCCCATAATGTGTGTAATTTTGTGATGTTTTCTTTCCAGGGTATAGGGACTGCTCGGCGGTGAAGAGGAGGCCTAAAACGATGAAGGACAGTCGGCCAGTTCAGGACTAGCTCGGACTGAGGGAACTGCAGTGGAGGTGGAGGAAGAAGAAGAGGAGGAGGGAAAGGAGCCCCGAAGAGAGACAAAGTAAATCACATGACCAGGCCTCGGAAAGGTTCCAAATTAGTGATGTTCCCCTCGGACGGGGATTACCTCCTCCCTGTCGTCAGCCTCTCCATCTCTCCCGCTCTTCCTCCCTCGCATAGCAGAGCAGCCGCCCAGCTCCAAGACTTTGAGCTGTGAGAGCTCCTCGCTGCACGCCCACCCACGCACACACAGAACTCACACTCCCTCACACAAACACACACACACACACACACACACACCCACACACACTTTTGCATCCTGCTCATGGTCGTTGGCCTGCCCTCCTCAGCTGCTGCTACCGCTCTAGTCATAGACCATGAAGAGGCCCAAGCAGCAGACGGGGCCGCTGAGCTTCCTGAACTTCTTCAGCAGGAAGCCCAAATCGGAGCCAAAGCCCGAGAGGCCAGTGGAAGCCTGGCCCAGAGAGGACGTGGCCATCACCCTGACCCCGAGCGAGCATCCAGAGCAGGTGAGACTGAGCATGTAAATCCCATATTTATCATATTATTCCTCCCAAGTTTTGTTTTAGCTTCCGGTAGACTTGGTGAGTTTTAGTGAAGCAGTTTTTTAGTTTCCGTAAAATGTTTGATCTTGGTTTTATTATATATTCCAATCTGTTAAAAAGTCTACTTGGAGTTTTATCTGTCTTTGCTGTCTTTGCAAACACACAAGAAAATGTGCTAATGTGTCAGGTATTTTTACATTTGTTTCATTATTCTTTATGTCTATTTTTTATTTGTTGCCAGAATCAAAATGTCTCGTAAAGCAGAACTTGAAGCGAGGCTGTAGATCATTAACTTTAGCTTCTGCTTGCTTCCTCCCTTTCTCATACTGTTATAGCCCAAATCCATTAGAGTGTTTATTCAATTAATTGGTAATTTAGAGAAATTATGTTGCCTAGAAACCAAGTATCCACCTACACACTCAGTAATAATGATTTCCACTAGAAATTTGAGGATGTTCCATTTGCTTTTTTTTAATTTCTTAATATAAACCATTTTTGTGAAACAGACAACACAAGTCAACCTGTGTATGACTGACAATATTTTTAATTAACATGATGTAATGGTTCACAGGACCTCAGCGTCACAGCAGAAGAGGCTGGAGGAGAAAGAGGAGAAGGAGGAGGCCCGCCAGCGCCATCAGTGGCGGCGGTGGCGGCGGCCGTGGAGGCCAGCGAGGAAGGTGCCACCACAGCTGAGTGCGTGGTCGGGGTCAGCAGCGGCTCCACTGGCGTCCTGTCTGTCTCCTCCTCCAGCCAGGAGCAGCTATTGGATGAACACCTGGAGGAGTGCCCACTGTGCCTGCTCAGTCAACCACGTTGCCACTTCCCACGACTCACCTCCTGTTCCCACCGAACGTGCTCTGACTGCCTCCGCCAGTACCTGCGCATCGAGATATCGGAGAGCCGGGTGTGCATCGCGTGCCCGCAGTGCCCTGAGACACTGGCGCCACTGGACGTTCAGGCCATCCTGGATGACCAGGCGCTGCTGGAGCGCTTTGAGGAGTACCAGTTGAGGCGTTTCCTGGCTGCTGATCCAGACACACGCTGGTGCCCTGCGCCTGACTGCAGGTGAGAATCAGAAACACCATCAGTTGGTTGCATATTCAAAAATGTTACCCTTCACAATCACAAAGAATTACAAAGACCCTTTTTTGGTATAAAGATAGTTACCTAACAACATTGAGAGAAGATCATTTAATAAAGGTTGAATAATGAAAACAATGGCTTCTCTAAATCGTCAAAACCTTTAGAAAAATGTACTTTTTTAGTGACATATTTTAGTCGCACAGTAGCAGTTCCCTGTACTGTAATTACCATGAGACAAAAGAAGAGAGGCCTATTTCAATGTTACAATATGGCAGTTCTTGTCAAAACCCCACCACCGGCTTTATGTTGTAAAACACAAGACTTGGAGCAGCTTTTCAGTGTGAGAATGATTGACGGGGCTTTGAAAAGATGAACTGACAGCAACAGAAAGCTCAGTTTGAGCTGTATATGCGTCCCAAGGCTGTGGAAAAGTTTGAAGCAACCAAACTATTTCTAAACCGATCCTAAAACAAAACGGACTGGTCGTGAACGATGGAGCTAGCCTCTCTCCATTTTGTATCTCGAACAATCAATGGAAATGTGGGACTACACATAGTAACACCGAATACATGTTGCATTGGGAGGTTAAGGATCCCTTCGACTTTTTCTTGCTCCCTGAGGAGAACTGGCTGTTATGTGGATTACATCATGTTACATAGAGATGTTTAAAGCACAGCTACAATGTAATTTCATCGCAGAATCGATCGAAAACTTCGTCATAAATGATTCAGGGAGAAATGCACTGGAGAAATATGTATTAGATGTGTTTTTTTTTCCATTCCCACAATAGACCACAATGCAATGCAACCACAAGACATGTTCAGAGTTAACTCATCTTCTCTGCTGTTGTTAACAAAATGAACAGACACCGATACATTGCTGGATGACCTTAATGTTCAAGGAGGGGTAACAGGATAGGGCTGCTGATGGGAAATCATAATGTGTGTGTGTGAGTGTGTGTGTGTGTGTGTGTGAATATGGTCAGTGAATATTTGTGGTCAAAAGCATGTATGCACCAGGGTTCAGGACTCAGCGCTAGACTGTGTGTCTCCCCAACTGTCAGTGTTCACAGCCTGGTCATGATGAATGAGTGGAGCAAAAATCAATACGCCAATCTGTCTGATGCTGTGGTGAATTAAATATAACTCAAAGAAACAGGATCAGATTTCGAGAGCCTCTCCTACAGATCAGCAGAATTATGAGTTCCACATATTCAAAAAAGGTTTGCACGTGGAGGTCAGTGGAGTTTTATATATGAATTAACAAATACTTCCCACATAGAGTATAGCTTTTGAAGATGTGACCCATTATGTAATCTGGTCACAGTTTATGGTTTGTGTATTCCCGGCATGCTCCCAACATACACACATTCCTCGAGATCTTAGTGACAGAAGCTTAGCTGGAGATTATGTCGGCTCTCAGAAAGTGTGGCAAAAAGTGCTTCTTTCTTTGTCGTGTTTTTGCTGCATATGTGACGCTACTAGATTTTCCAGCGCACGCAGACCGAAGCCGCAGTACAAGTATTTCAAGTGCAAATCTTTCTGTGCCAAATACCAGCATTTTCTATCTAACATAACCATACTCTAATGTTTGAGGAAGGATTTTTTGTCTGTGCCCCAAAATGAAGCGTGTGTGGTCTGTTTGACGGAGCACAAAGTTTACATTAACTTCTCAACAGTGATCTTACTGTTCCTGCTGAGCTCGCTTATCACATTGATCTGAATAATATAGAACATTTTTGTTTGAATTTCTGTCAAACTTACACTTTGTTAATTATATAGTAGTTTTCCTGTAAACAAACAAAAGTTCTGTTTCCATTCAGTTCTTCCCACCAAAATACAATGTGTGAATCCTTTAAGCCTAATGTATACGTAGCTGATACTTTTAAAGTATTTTAAGACTTTATTGATATCCACTTAAACTCTTCTTATACTCTACCATTTGCTGTCACACTGCTATGTTTCTGTGTTGTCTGTTGTTGTTTATGAGCTGGATCCTCATTAGTTGACGCCTTGGTGACCGCTAAACTTCCTGGGGACCACAGAAAAGACAACATAATACATACGATACAGGACGTAAAACATGCAGTTCAAACAGTAGCTACAGTCAGAATAGTTCAAATAGTTCAGTCAAAGTTCTGTGTGAAACTGCAGATCTGTGTGTTGTGGGACCAAGTGCTTGTGCGCATGCATGTGCAACCACGATACAAACGAGGATTATGTGACGTCGCAAATAGTCTCGAAGTCAATCATGGTCCAATATGTAACTTACACGTCTGTGATATGGAAGCTTGAAGCCTTCACCACACATTCACTGAAAATGGACTGAGGAGACATCTTGTGTCCAGTACTTAAACTTTTGAATTGAAAAAATATTTGCTTCGGGTACAAAATATTATTCAAAGCAGAATGTTTTTAGATGTCTTAAAACATTTCTGTGGGGGATCTTTAACAATTCATATATGTGCATAAGGATGTGTTCTCCAAAAGGCGTTGGGGAAATGTAGATCTATCTACAAGGGCAAGAAATAAAAGTGCACCAAATTTGATTGATATCAATCTTAAATTATGAATTGATGTTGACTGTTATGTTTTGTCAGAACCTCATTAAACCATCTTTGCATGACGAAGCGTAGACGGTGTTTTATAAACGTATGGCGTTAATACGCTGCATTCTTTGATAAAGATCTTCACAGATACCTGGAAATGTTTTTATGCATGAGCTGGTCCACGCTAGCTTTGTTGTTCAGCCGTAAAGGATTTAACTTGAAAATCAGACACAAGCTGTTTTAAATCTAGTCCGACACCGAAGTGGTATCCAGGCAGCAGTGTAATGATCCTCTTATGTGTGTGTGATTCATCTACCTTTATGACAAACCTGAACGCCACATAAGGCTTGGAGCTGCTAAAGGAAAAATCCTAGAGGAGCTTTTCAAATACTTCACTCACGGCTGCTTCCACTTGTATTTGATCATTAATCACATGATCTTTTGAATATATTAACATTTATGTTAATGTCCTTTCTAAGGAGTGAGATTAGGTCCACGGGCGTCAAGCTCCTTGTTATCGTCATAATGGCGTCTAGAGATCCAAGGATGAAATTATTTCTGGTTCAGGAGTTGAACTGTGAAAAGCAGTCCCTCAGACACTTGAATTGTGATGTACTGAGGCACACAGTCAACAATTGTACTGTTTGTGAGCAGAGGCAACAATGAACAACTCAGCTTTTCACAGATATTCCAGTCAGCCAACCAAAGCTGCGATGTTTAAATCAAACGGCAGCCACTGCGAGTCTCAGCTGAAGATGTCAGGGCAACAGGGTGGAACAGTGAGTAGGAAGAGCACCTGTATTTAATCCTCCCAAGACGCCTGATCCTGAGATCTCCTTTATTAAGAATCCCGAAAAACAAAGAATTCTCCTTTCGGGACATATTAAGTATGTCCCCCTCTATCATGTTTTTATTGACAGTTGTTCCCTCTCTCCTCAGCTATGCAGTGATAGCTTACGGCTGTGCAGAGTGTCCCAAGCTGAGCTGTGGCCGTGAGGGATGTGACACGGAGTTCTGCTACCACTGTCGGCAGCTGTGGCACCCCAACCAGACGTGTGATCAGGCCCGGCGACAGCGAGCCCGCCACACCTCAGGCGGCCACGATGCCTCCACGCTGTACGTCTTCAATGAAGAACCTGGAGGAGGTGAGACTAGCAACTGTGCTGTTTTTTTTTTTTGCCTTTGTTTACTCTGTTATCATGGATGAATGTATATTGTGGACACACCCCTCACATATTGACTCTGTTGCTGAAGATGCAGAGGAGATCAAAGCGTGCCCTCGCTGCGGTGCCTACATCATGAAGACCAACGATGGCAGCTGTAACCGTATGAACTGCACTGTGTGTGCCTGTCAGTTCTGCTGGCTGTGTATGCAGGAGATTACCGACGTGCACTACCTCAGGTACTCACCAACACGTTAACACACCAAACCAAAAAGGTTTGTTTACCTCGAGGTCTGCCAATCGCACGATTAGTCGATTAAGAATGAATCAACACCAAATATTGTGACTGAGAAATCATCAATTTAAGTCATTTATCAAGCAAAAATGCAGAATACTTGTTTGTTTCAGATCATTAAATGTGAGGGTTTGCTGCGTCTGACTCATTGTAAATTTCATATATTTTGATTTGGGGCTGTATTTTTTTCAAACAAACTAACATCCGAAAAATAATCAACAAAATATTGATAATAAGAAATAATCATTAGTTGTGTGTGACCTACTGTACACAGAGAAAGTATGCACACAAAAAACACGCAATAGTCGCAGCATAAGGAGAGAAAATGCTCTGTGGCACAAGTAGCTTCAGCATATGTACGATATGGAAGAGTTTCACTAGAATGAGCATACCTGTGTTCATAAAACATACATTCCATTTGTATGTTTTTAAGCAATACCTAGTCTGAGATAAAAAAACGAACTGGGCCAGTCAGCAAGACCAGTACATTATGTCATTGTCTCAAGGCCGCGCTGCTTTAAATTCATCGGCTGAGCTTCCATTGATTTTTCCAGTGCTGGAAGGGAGTCACTGCTGACTTGTCATCAATTAATAAGCTCTATCTGCCTCCATATTTCCAATGCGGCAGAATATGTAGCTCAAGCTATGAGGCTAGCTAGGAGCTGATTAGCTCAATTTGAAGAAGTGTGTCGATACGAATGGATTTTTCATCTATCATTTCCACGGTGTCAACAACGCATATGTTTTGATGGAATGTCTCAGATGAGAAAGAGAGTTTTTGTGTTTTGTCTGCATGAGCGTCATTGTGTCTTAACACCCTTCTTCTTTTCTCTCCCCTCATCCTTGGCTGCCTGTCACACTTCACATTATAGTGAACACCCTGAAGAAGGGCAAAGCTTTTAGCATCTCACAACAAATCGACCGGTTTAGAGCAACAACTCAAATACCTTCCCATAATCCCCCCCCCCCCCCCCCCCCCTCAGGCTTTTAGAACCCCAAAGTGACATTTGCTGTTGCGATACAGACGCATGCTTTCAGAAATAACATAGCCTTAAAGTGCTATTTGTGTTGCTCATATCGTCACTGCTGCTCCGACAACTTAATTGCTACTTGATTAAGACCAAACGGCGTTATTCAGTGTTGCACTGCTCTCCTTGGCAGTTAGAATTACACCAAAGGCAGATACTACATTAAAGAAGCACTTTAAGGCAACACTTATTACACCCAACGTCATATTAAGTGATCAAAAGATAAGTGAGTGTGTGTGATAGTAGCTGCAAATGACTGTAATTGATTGGAAGAGGACAAAGCTAGAATGAGAAATGCAGATGAGGTCATTCAGTTTGGGTAATGATGTATAACGACAGCAATGAGGCAGACATTTAATATTGTCAGTACTTATTTATTTCACCTGCTTTTAAAAATGAAGACTCATTCAACATCGTTAGGTTGGTGTCAGAGTTGCGAGGGCTGCGTTAAGGGTTAGGATCATTATGGGTTATTAAAATGGCTATATGTTTTTTTATTTGTATCATTTATTTTCAGAACTGCGTGCATTATGATGTATATGTTTTGAACTCCTATCTGAACTCCCCTGTTGTGTTTCCCGTGTGCCTCAGTCCCTCAGGATGTACATTCTGGGGGAAGAAGCCGTGGTCTCAAACCCGCAAGGTTCTGTGGCAGGTGGGCATGTTGCTCGGAGCACCGGTGGTCATCTCCCTTATAGCGGGCATCGCCATCCCAGTCATCATTGTGGGCATACCAATCTACATGGGCCGCAAGGTACAAAACAACCAGTAAATCCTGTGTCACGTCAAATCACTTTTGAATGCATGTGCGTACTTTTTGAGATCCTGGTTGAGTTTGTGCATGTGTCAATAAGGACAGCAGACAGTCCAGAATGTGCAAACTGCTCCCATATGGCTGACTAGTATGTTTATTAAAGTGAAATTAATTATTCTGAATCAACCAAAATCTTCCATCAGATACAGTAGTATTTAATTATTATGTTAATTTTGCATGGAATCAACTTATTCATGGAATCAAGTGAATTGGAAATGAATGGCACACCCACATGCAACTCAAAGTGTGTACTTAATATTCATTAATCGCGTCTGTCTTTGTGTTGGAGCTCTGTGATAGCGTGTGCGTGTCAATGAGGCTGGTTTCCTTTCCCCTCATGCATGCTGGGTCGCATGTTTTAGTGGACATGAATAAGTGACGTGAATAAGCGGTGGCAGAGAAGGAGAACAGCAAGAATCAAATTCAATTTCCATCATCTAATTTGTGTTCTATGTATTGCCTTCTAGGTCCATGGTCGCTGTAAGAAAAACAATATCTCAGGAAGTAAGCACTACTTGACTGTGGCAAGTGGGGTGATGATGTCAGTGTTTGTGTCGCCGGTCATAGCGGCTATCACTGTGGGTAAGGAACAAAACGACAACATGGCCACCTTCTGTACTGCACACAGAGAAGAGTGATTCAAGTGTAAAATGGAAAAATAGGAGATCAAATTACCACCATGTCCTGAGACAGAGCAGTCTAGGTTCAGACACCAAAGAGGCAGCATATGTTAATCATCTTTTTTATTTGAATAATAAAGCTGTAGTTCAAATGAAAATGTCTAATGTCGGAGGGCAGTATTCATGTGGATCAAAGAGCCATTAAAGCAGAGATGATTAATGTGGGTTTGACCAGCACACTGGCTTCTAGCTGTGGAGTGTCTCGGATAATCCCTTCCATAATAATGAGTGAGGAGTCTAGGATTAACGAGAGAGAGAAACGCCACATCTTTCCACACTCAACACACCATTTCAAAAATATGCATTTTATCATGCATATTTTCAGGTTTATACTTCAAACCCTTCAAAAAAAACACATTTTTCTCGTACTGTTGCCTGTGTCTGTATGTCCCCCTCCCGAAAGTCTTGCAAGAAAAGCATGGCGCTCCTTTCCAAAGGTAGCTGTAGGTAGAAATACTTAGATTGGGGCGGTATATTCTAATTAGCCTGCATGTGACATAGGAAGGGGAGCCAAATCTGTTTTTCTATGGAAGCCCATTCCTGCCAGCAAAAAAAAAAAAAAAAATAAGATCACCAAAAAAAAGAAATAATAATTCACAAAAAAAAAAAAAAAAATGTATTCACAAAAAAAAAAGAAGAAAAAATGTATTCACAAAAAAAAATAAAAATAAAAAAATGTATTTACAAAAAAAAAAAATATATATATATATATTTTTTTTTAATTTTTTTTTTTTTACTTTTTCTCTGTCAGCAAAAAAGAAAAAAAAGAAGATGTTTCCAGTTGCTGTTTATTGGTCGCCACCTCAGCCACATTGGTTTCATTCTTTATACTCCAGAGCTGCTTCTTGCTTAAAATTCTATTCAAGGGTGCGTTTGCTCAGTACAATCCATGTGAAACATCATCTGTATTTCATGTGTTGTAAAGCCACGTTGTAAAGAAGTCTTCAATGTACTCACAATCCATTCATATGTCATAGCTGCTTCTATGACTGTTGTGTTAAAGTATCTCATAATTTCGACTTTCTATAGCAACTGGAAAAATCTGGTCAGTGTTATGGTTACAGATGGATGCACCAACATTTTTTTTTTTTTTTTTGCTGGTGGAAAAAAAGTAAAATAAAAAAAAAAAAAATTATTAGAATTATTATTATTTATTTTGTGGGTGTATTTTTTTTTTTTTTTTTTTTTGTGAATTACATTTTTATTTATTTTTTAAGTTACTATAATTTTTTTTTTTTTTTAGTGATCTTATTTTATTTTTATTTATTTTTTTCGCTTGCGGGAATCGGCTTCCATAGCTGGCAGCCCACAAATTACTGTCTTATTTCACAGTTTTTGGGTTGTTAGGCACTCCAGATACCCAAATGTACGTGCACAAACACTAAAACAGTGTACAAATAATCATGAGATGAACATGCATCCAGGCTTGATCTAACACAAACCTTTACAGCCATATAAATACCCACACGCTAAGTTTCTGTATGCAAACATACCACTTGATTTCATTAACGTACTCGTGCAGTGCAAAGTAGCGTTTTGATGACCCGGGCCACGTGCTGCTGGAGATAACATTCATGGCTGTGACAGAAATCCTCAAGGCTTCAGCAGCTTCTCAGCTTCCCTCTCCGGTGTCCCGACCATCACTGAACCACACACTGATGGGCCCTCCCTTGGCGCGCCACACACACACACACACACACGCACTCAAACAAATTTAGCTGCACTCTACTTTTCACCTTCACCTCCCACCACCTGTGTAGCTCTACTTCTATTTGCATCCCTGTCTCGACGCTCCCTTGGTCTCATTTCATTTTCTCTCTCACAGCACTACAATTGTTGTTTTGTTTTTCATATTTTACTCAAAGCTTCCCTGTCTTGTTGTTTCTCTCTTTTTAACTCAAACAGACACACACACACACATCCCCTCTGTCTGTGGGCTTTTTGGTTGGCAGGCTCATCCTCTTGCCCTGGTTTCACCCTGTTGCTGAGTCAATAGCGCCCCGGTGTTCCCGCTGTGTTAATGATGTCCCTTTGTTTGGACCGCTTTGTGTTATCAAATTCCTATCTCAATCACAGGTTGCATAATCACACAGCGGAGGGAGTTGTGTGACTTGTTGAAAGTACTTTTGTGAAGGTTTTGAAGGAGAGTGGGGATACATCTAACTTGTGATATTCTTATTTTGACTTATTATGAAGGCCGATGATCTATCGCGACAAACACAACATTAAGAAGACGACTAATAACCAAATATGAAAAGGGCTTTTTAGATGCAGTCATTTCTTACAATATACCGGTTGCTGTTTTGCTTCTAACTCTTACCTTTCTAGTGTCCAATGCAGGGCCACTCTCGTCCGCTTCTCATTATGATAAATGCATATTCAACTTACAGTATACTATATGCAATTAAAGGTTTAAACATATTAACAACTTAAATTGTCCAGGAGTGAGCCCGGACAACATAACAGCATCTCATAGAACACAAAACATACAGGTTTTAAAACATATAACACTGACTTACAATGAATTAAATAAAATATGATGAGAATAATCAAGATTCACAAATCACAGAAGATCAAAGCCATGAAATGAGATTAATAAATAACAGCAATAAATATACAAAAACATTTAGATATGCAGTAGATTAAAATAAAAACATAAAATGCATGATCGGCTTGCACGATTGTGTGCTGTGCACAGAGAAGCAGGAGGGGATCCCTCTTGTGTTTATTTGGGGTATTGCAGAAATAGTATGATGATAAAACCGTCCACCAATTTAACATGTCGTAAAATGTTAAACCCATTAACATAAATGCATTTATCAGTCACAGGGAGTACTATTATATCAGATGTGTCTTCTGTGGAAGCCAAGTCTGTCATTTACTCGAGTTACATCTTGGTTTCGGCTAAGAGACTAAAACGTAAAAGCAGAAAGACTGCAATACTGAATGTGGAGGATTTATTGGGTGTGGAGGGTCTACCAAAAGATAGTGTCCTGTTGCATTATGGGAAGTCTAGAATCCAGTATCTTTGGAGCCTGATCTATACCAGGGGCTAAAAGCCTGGACATTCTTACCTCTGCTGCTTTTGGTTTTGACCATTTTCTCTCGCAAGTCCCTCCCCCCCTCCTACTTTATTGAAGTGCAGTACTAAATTGCAATGGTACTCTTTCTTTGGCACAAACTCAAGACCAATCATAATGAGGAATGTATTATGAATTGTTTTCTTATGCTTTTCTGATTTCCTGCAGGTGTGGGTGTGCCGCTAATGCTGACTTATGTCTACGGGGTCGTCCCCATGTCGCTCTGTCGGAACGGTTGGTGTCGACCGCAGAGTGAGCCCCCTGAAACACACAAAATCCAACTGGAGGACTTAGCCAGCTGTGAGTACAGAATTTTAAAGGAATAGTTTGACAATTTGGGAAACGCGCTCATTCGCTTTCTTCCCAAGAGTTAGATGATTAGCTGTTTCCAGTCTTGATGCTAAGCTAAGGGAACCATCTCCTGGCTAGCTTCATATAATAAACAAAACACAAAAGTTAATAAGTGTATATCCTAAATTATAGAGCTATTCCTTTCATAACTTTGTAATCAACCTGAGTTAAGGACTCTTGACATCAGTACTAAGTGCATTGTATTTTTTGCTCCAACGCGCGACCTGATCTGATGAAGTTTCAACTTCTCTTATAGATCTTCTATTCTCTCATGTAGTCAGTGACCACTGGACAGGTCAGAATAAAGCAACACCCAGCGACACCAGCGTCCAGGAAGTCCGAGTCAGTGTACAGGAAGTGGGCGTCCTCCCTAGTACAAGCACCACGTCCCCGGAGCTAAATAGCTATGATGAATTGGATGAAGCCACACAACACCACGGATACACCCAGCAGAACAGCCAATCAGACTGCCAGGTGGTTATTGTGCCTGACAGCAAGCGTGATGACACACAAGCGCTTCCTCTGAGGTAAATGTTGCCTCTGTCTCTCCACTTCTCTGTTTCTACTCTACTTTGTGTTTAGTGCTATTTAGCAGATGTTAGCATTCTAACACCCTAAAACTAAGATGGTGAACTAGGTAAACAGTATACCTGTTAAGTATGTTAGCGTTATTTTTGAGCATGTTTGCATTTAGCGTAAAGCCCAACATAAGTACAGCCTTACAGAGCTGCTGGCATGGCTGTAGACTCTTAGTCTTGTTCTTTAATTGTTTTTTGGAAACATATGATGCCTATGTTTAAACATATAATCCTGCTGTTGATCTATCGTGTGACTTCAGCAGATTTTCACAATCAAGGCATTCTTTGCATAGACTTCCGTTTTTGATTTTGATGGCCTGGCAGCTTCGTATGGATTTATTTGTCTTTCTACTGTCACCACAGGGAAGGAACCAATATTGAGGTCCGTGTGGAAATTGAGACCCATCCCAGAGGCGCCCGCCAGTCCAGCCTAAGTAGCATCCTGTCTAGCCGAAGCTTGTCAGTGGAGTCCCTGGGACACTCGCAGTCCCAGTCCCGAGACTACCTGTGTGCCTCAGAACTGGAAGGAAGACGAGAGGGAGAAGGAGGAGAGGAGCAGGAGGGAAGAGAGAAACCAGGAGGGGATGAAGGGACAATTTTCCCAGTCTTTGAAATAGACGGTGTATGAAGTCCTCCAATGCAGGCTTTGTAACTTGGTTGGAGATTTTACAGAAATATAGAAATCCATGAGCTGACATGTCACTGGATTGACCTGAAAATCGTTGGCCAAGGCCACCTCCTGCTTCAAAGACAGGCCCTCCCACCAGTTGCCTTCTAGCTCCAGCCTCTAAGGAAGACGCGGGTTGAGAGAGCGCAAATGAAAACGTGTGCGAGTGTGTGTGTGTGTATGAGACAAATAGCATGAGACTATGACATAAGTATTGGAGGGGGATAGACTGTAAAGCAGACAGGATAGCATCCATCATTGCATCTAAAGCAGAAGTGGCTGAGAGCATGTTTTTTTTTTTCAATGTTGTCCTTTCTGAAAGAGACTACCTTACACCCCATCTGTCATAAATCTATTTCATGAGACTCTCTCTTCGTCTGGCTGTACTTCTACACTTCTTTTAGTGACCTCACCTCCCTCCTCCCGCTCCCTTTACAAATAAAGAGACACCCACAAGCATGATTTGTTTTATGGGGGATTAAGAATCTATACAACTGTTGTGTCAGCAAGTAAATATCACATGCTTCCCAGGCCACGTTGCAGGACAGTAGGGGTGATTTTTATTTTCTACCTTAGAGAATACCGCCAGCATTTTAAGATGCATTGGTCACACCTAAATTGGACAACTCTAAATTGCCGAAGCATGCTGCACTGTTACTCTTTTTGGTGAACCAGTTGAACATGACATCTGAAAACTGTTGAAGCCTGTAACTGTTGCTCTCCATTGGAGTGAAAAGGTGCTCTGTGACGATTCTATTGACTGGATGGCTTTTAAACACCATTCATTTTAACTATTGATCTCAAATCCACAGTCTTCCAGGGAAGCAGACAGGAGGCAATGTCACTTTTGCATCATTTTAGTGCAGCTTTTAGCCTTTAAGAGGCTATTTCCTTTTAGACTGCAGTCTTTTTCTAAAGAGTCTTAAATTTAAAAGTAGCTGCATGATTCTACTACTCGCTGTGTATCCAGGATTACACACACACACACACACACACACACACACACACACACACACAGACAGACGTCCACACGCACAGCAGTCTGTAAATGCAGTAGTGTGCGCGGCTGAGAGCATTAAATATAAACTAAAGACCCTCTCAAATGATCACAGAGCACCAAAATTACAACAGCAGCATGCTACCTCAGGCTAAACTCTTAACAACCCCCACTAGATGACTTACATGACTATAAATGCTCTGCTTCGCTTCCTGAGTGTGAAATACTTGTGAGAGATTAACTCGGACATGAAATGATAACCTGTGCTGGGTTGTGGAGAGAAATTAAATAAAGATTTCACCATGAAGGACAAACACACACAATGCATATTTTGTGTCACAAATTGATTTTTCTTCAGTGGAAGTTCAAGTGAAGAGTTCCCCGTTTCCTAACGAGTTTTACAGTAAAGGTAGAGACAGGAAACTTCAGAGTAATGGAAATGTCATACAAAGGAAATAGAACTGGGGATGTTGCAGATTATGTTAATCATTTTACCCAATGGTTCATAATCTGTTTGGCATGTGACCTCGAAAATATCTTCTTGTGAACCTGTTTAACCGACTCCAAGTCTGGTTCAACAATCTGTACGCCTCTGTGCCGACAGCCCTGGCCAGCGGCATCATGTTTACGGCTTGTCTGTCCGTCCATCCGACAAATCTTGGCAATTTCACACAAATGTCTAGTAGGATAACATGATGGATTTTCGGCAGACATGGATGTAAGCTGCAATTTAACTGGCCGTAACACTAGATTTACTTTGTGCTATTTGAATATTTTTCTGAAGTAAAATGATCCAATAATTCTCAAGGAAAAAAAACTAAGATTCTCGGAAAATCTAAAAAGATGAATATAACTGTGCGGCTGAATATTACTCTACTGGTAATCATCTTGAGACTCAGATTCATCTGGCGACCCTTTGTAGGTGTCCTGATCCTCCGTTTTGGAACCATTGTCTTAGGTTACCAGGATGCCCATAATTATTTATTTATAAAACTGATTATTCAAGAATCAATTTATAGTTTATTTTGTTAAAACAATAACCTACAGCTACTAGTAGTGCTACTGGTAACCCCAAATATGACCATGCTAAAGATCGCTGTAATAACTGGTTGTACCCAAAAGAGGGCGCCAACATACAAACAAATATTCAAGCATTCCCCTAAAAAGAAGCCTAGTTTTATAGTTGTTAGTTTATCATTTGTACCAACATATATTGTGTTATTTAAACATTGTTTTTAGCAATTAACATATATGTGACCAAGCCTGAAAAAAAAGCGAATAAAGGGATCACGAATGAATCCTATATATTGAGTTCTGTAATGAATTAAAACAATACCGGCGTATTGTTTCTTAATAATACACAACCCTTCTTTCAGAACACATCTAGGCAACAGTGTTTCCATCACAGGTCAATAAACCACAGACAGTCCTTCGAGGAAAAACAAAGTGCAATAGTAAGCTCATTAGCCATGAACTCATTAGTTTGAGTCCGTCACACTGCAACAATACCGCGAGGATATCTCCCTAAAGGACGCTCCTTTAAACTGGAGCACCTTGGACCGAGCTTACTGGGACACGCCCTTCACTTTAGAGACGGTGCAGTAGGTGCATGTGCTTGCCCTCAGCTGGTTGCCAGTCTCTGCGAGGGGGGGAAGAAACCGAGAGCGATTCAGGGTGGGAACTTATATCAGTCGTCTCTCTCTCTTTCTCTCTCTCTCTCTTTGCCTGTTTCCTCTCTTTTGGCGCATCCTCTCGGTCGAGCCCAGCCTGCTGTATATCTACCTCCCTGGGACACTGGGGGATCCACCTGCCGCCGGAGATCAGACACACACCTCGGGATGGATGCACTGAAATCCGCCGGCAGAGCGATTATCAAGAGCCCCGGAGTTCCGCGGCACACATGGGGAACTTCAAAGCACGAAAGTGAGTCGGGCAACGTGTGCGTTGTAATGTGTTGGATCCGGATACAATGTTGTAAAGATCTGGGCGACGTAGCAAAGGAAGCAGGACAATGTGTGCCTCTGGCTGTAGTGATGGACTGTTGTGTGTCCGTACCCGGAGAGCTTGTGTTTGTCTTGTTGCCAATTGTAGCTGTACTGAGGTGTAGAAAGCTGTTCAATTACGCGCTGTTAGACTATTGTGTAGTTCAGTCTCAGTTGTAATTGCTTTAGTTCCTTCTGGCTCGTCCCACTGCCAACTGTCCTGTACCAGAAATAACCAGGGTAACTATAGCAGACATTCAAACGAGCCAATTCGAACTGATTCCGGAAATTGGATGAATAACCGAGTAAGTTGATCCCATGTTCGATCCACAAAAACAAAAGTTTTTATGTTTGATCAATCGTTCTGTTTAATCAAGCTAAAAATGCCTAATATTTTCTGCTTCCAGCTTCTCAGATGTGAGTGTTTATATATATATATATATATATATATATATATATATATATATATATATATAATTTAATATTATTGGGGTTTGGACTTTTGGTTGGACAAAACAAGACATTTGAAAGCATCAAAGTCGTTTTTCTCTCTTTGTTTCACATTTCATAGAGAATACAATAAATAAATCACAAATCAGTGGATAATTGAAATGATCCTTTGTTGCAGCACTGAAATTGAATACAATAAATAGAAATAATCTGGCAATTTGTACCTAATCCTACATCAACAGATAAATACTGAGTTATAGACTCGGTAGTGAATACATTTAAAGAATGTAATTGGAGAGTCTACAGTCATTTATTAGTTTGGTTGTTACTGTCTTTATCTCCCAAACACAAAACAATGAGGCAGTTCAGTGTGCCAACAGATCCTCTACATGTAGTAAAACAATAGTTATTTTCCAGATGATTCAGAAAGTGTTGGTGTGAAAGGTTGCGCCCCAGTCGCTACAGTGTGAAGTACAGGAGGTTAGTAGTGCTGAGTGAAGGGTCAGAGCAACAAAACCTCCTCACACCATTGGTGACGGGCTGCAGCAGCCTGCAGCTCTGCTGTCTCCCCGATGTGTGAAGTGTTGTCTTGACTGCTCCCTCCCTGCAGCTACAACGCCTGTGAGCTTCTCGCTGCCATAAATGCTAGCATGCTGTTGCTGTTTCATTTTTTTCTTTTCTTTTTTTGTTGCCTTATCGTGGATTCAAGCGTTGTGAATAATCGGCAGCCCATGCCCAGCTTTAATTAAATGTGGCTGATTAATTTCACATCCAGGAAGATGTGCTTGGTATCTTCACTCTCTATGTTCTACATCAATTATTGAATATTGAGTGTTAAGAGTAAATCCTTGGGATTTAAAAGTTTTCTCATTGGATTAGGGCTATAATAATGATGGTTAAGATGTTGGCTGCCTGATGGCTGTTGGACTAAAACTTATGATCTTGGTTTTGTGCAAACATTGATGGATGGAAATTGTTATTATCTCCCTCAACACCGCCATATTCTTCATCATGACCGTGGTGACTTTACGGTGACAGAAGCTGACAAACAAACCATCAACATGTGATACCGAAAGACATTGTCGGTGTCACATTATTAGGAGGGGCCTCTGCGTTGTGCTTTTCTTCTCTTAATGTTGTTTTCGTCAGAAAAGACCGACTGATGTTGTCTGAGCAGAATCCAGCTGTGTTTCAGCGCCTGATGACGGAAGCAGTTTGTGTCTTCAGAGCCACCGGAGGAATCAGGCTGGAAAAAAATGTAAACACTCACAAACGGTACAGACAGACAGGGTGACTGACTGCTGATGTCCAGCAGCTACTCAGTGGGATGTTTGGAGAGAGGACAGCGTCTGTATGCCAGCATGTGGCGATGCGTCAAAGCCGCCTGTCGGAATGCAAATGAGGCAACGTTGCAGCTGCTTGGCTCATCCAACGCAAATTAGGTGTGATCAAAGTTGGGGGGGGGGGGGGGGAAGAGATGAATTATTTGTGTCCTGTCTATGGATGAGAGGACCGGTCACCTTAGTTAAATAACCACATCTAATGAAAATATACAGTTAATCTGTGGGAAATTCTGACTGTAACTGTGTCTTATTAGGTTGTTTCATAGAGAAATTATGTAGAGACTTTCATATGATAGATTTTAACTTCCATCATGGACTTTTGAGTTTCAGTTGAAAGTTCACGTGGTCAAGGGTTAGTATTTAAATGACACTGTAGTGCGAAGGTGAGTTGAGACAGAAGCATATGATTGGATGATGATGACTTGGGTATTGTATTTTTACCAAGTAACACATCCAATACAGCACAAGACTGAATTATATGCAGTGAGGTTAACTTGAAGGCTGCAGCAGCAAGCTGGAAATGTATAGAAACTAAATGCATGTGTTGTTTGCCAGTATAATGCATCCATCACTTAACTATCAGCCCTTATGCACAAAAAGAGTTGATCAACTGGAAAACACTGCAGATGTGCCAATTGTATGTTGTTGAGCAGGTTCTTCTTAAGTCAAATGAGTCTTATAAAAACGATTAGTTTCCCTTTTTTGTGGAGCAAAAGAGGCTCCAGCCACAGTAATAATCAGATCAGCACTCCCTCCCTACATTTCTGATTTTCATTCTGTGAATATGCAGCTTCACATACATCATGTGACCAAATGGATATTAAAGTCCCAACTGAACATATTGTTATTGCTTTGGTACTTTGTGAAAAGCGAAGAGGAGGTGAGGAGACGATCGTCTGTCACGCACACAACGGCCTTTATTTAAGGCTTGAACGGGAAAATAAACTTCTGAAATGCAACGCTGATGAAGCCTGGGATTAAACTTTTCTTCCTTCAGTGTCGCAGCTTTCTCTCGTGCAGTAGGTGACAAACATTATGCAAGCATTGTCTCTCTTTGTGAGGGTCCTGCAAGCCTGTATACATCTCTAAGGATAATTTACATAACGGCCACATATGTCGATGATCTGTTAATATATTAAGTTACACTCGTAAAGAGACACCCTTTTCACAAGTAAAGAAACAGGCTGAATAGCTAAATCTTCACTCTACCTCGCTGACATTATAAGATCTATTTATGGAGATGCATGAAGCCGGTCTTCAGTTCTTTAGCCAACAGAAAACCGACACGCACCCGCACTTCCCCATCGCCGCTCGTGGCCGTCGTCCGTTGTCATCTGTTGAGGTCACAGCCACTGGCAGGAGGGAAGAGGACGCAGCATGTGCCTGGAGTACAAGCCTTCCCTTTGGATCACATCATGTAAAAGCGGAGCAGACCTTTCTGTATCTCAGGATACACACAGACACACACATTTGCCCTTGGCACCAAGGATGTGCGTGCTGTACAGTCTGCATCAGTTTAAAATGGTGTAGCTGTGGGACAGACTGAGTTGAATCCAGTAAAGCTGCATCCTTCGGTCTAGGATTGTTTCTTTTAGTGGTGTGAATATCAAAGCGTGCTTCTGCTGCACAGCTGTGTTCTCAATATCAAAGAAAGAAAAACAAGCTTCTTTTAGTTCTTGAATACATATTTCAAGTGTGTTTTATTGCGGTGAGGAAAATGTCAGAATGTGCACTTTGTATTGTATTTAGTGGACTCAACTTCGGCTGGTTGGAAACTCTGGCAGCGACTACAGCCTGCAGTTCCAATAAAGCTGACAGGGGCTCGACTGAATGACATGCAGGAGTCAGCGGTGTCAGTTAGCACTGACCCTCGAGGAGCAATTATCTCTCAATGGCTCGTTAAGGCTCGGTAACCGGTGAGTCAGGGACACATCAGCGAAGAGGAGAACGAGCAGAAGCAACGGGAGGGAACGGTGGGAATATACAGGATAATGATAGAGGGAATGTCAGCAATACATTGGGAATGAGCGGGATGAATGTTGGGGTTAGTGTGTAGCAAATGACAGCTGATGCCTCAACTTTTAATGTGATTTAACAAAAAAAAGAAAGAAAAAGATGTTGATAATTGGGGGCTGATGGAGCATTTGGATTGGTGTTATGATGCAGAGTTAAAGAGTCATCAATGCTTCTTTAAATACCGTATAGTCTTTCTGGAAACTAATTTAAAAAGAGATTTGACCTAAATCACAGAAAGCATGTTTTCCCACCTCCCCCAGTGGACGGCAAAAGCGGATGGCTTAGTTTTTATCCGCCCATTATCTGTTTTTCTCTGAGATATACATTTTCTCAGTTTTCCACTGCCACCACAATTCAATAGAGGGGGATGCAATTTAGTTTGTGTTGCTAATAGAGCTGCGACTAACAGTTATTGTCATTATTGATTTACCTACCAATTATTATTTGGTATTATTTTTGCTTTAAAAATGACTAAACCGTCTAATCAATCACTGTACTAATTGTTTCAGCTCTTCTTGCCTTAACCACTGAAAATCAAAAAGATCTTTGTCCTCGTTTCCACTGAATAACACTAAAAGTTTGCTGTGAAAAAGTTTACAGTGGAACTAATTTGCATAATCTTTGCATCGCCTGAATGCTCTGCTTTCAGTGGCTAGGTCATGGATTTATTTAACATCATGTCTGCAGGAAAGGTTGAATTTGCATACAGTACATGACCTTTTACAGTAATGCCCTGTTTACAGTTACACACACAAAATGTACCAAGAGCAGACAAATAAGAATAAGAAAAGAAAAGCAAGATTTAAGTTACAAAGAGTATACCGGTTTCTTCTCTTCATTTTTATAATAACATCAACCACATTGAAGACAAACGACTCAAAACTAAGGAAATAGTCCAGCATTTCCAGTTTAAAGGAGAAACACTCAGTTATTGCATCTTGCAGTCTCCAGGATCTATGTAGCTTATAAACATTCAGTCATTTATACGACCAGTTAAAGTCAATATGTGCTCTTAGCTGAGTCTCGGTGTATCAGATGACGATTTAACGAAGCAGATTTCCCACCTATACGCTGCATAATTCATGCTCGCACACTCATCAGTCTCACCAGTCGCAGACTGAGGATAGATAAGATGATGAAGGCCTGCTAATGGGTTTTCATGGAACGGGCTTTGAAATAAGAAATCAATTAAACAGGATTTAAGATTGAAGATTTAAGTTATTTAAACTCATTGTGTATTCCTCAAGGTCCTTAGAATTTATGGCTCAAAAAGCTCACAGTTATCATGAGATGATCAGAATTTGGTCTTAAATAGATTTAACAAACATTTTCCCTTCAAAAAGTACTTCATAGCCATCTCTCTTTTTTGCATATGAAGTTTGGCGAAATTACTCAGGCAACGTGATGTTAAAATGCAGTTTTATTTAGTTGTATGAATAATAGTGGCGGCGATTTTGTGTGAGTGCGTGACCTTGTTGACTCTCTCCACTTTGCTCAGAAGAGAACTGCATGAGCTAAATCCCCCCCCCCCCCCCCCCCCAACAGTGTGATTAGTTGGATTATTGTCAAAAGCACTGCTACCTCAGTGACAGCTCTGCACACACTTTCTCTGCTTCCTGCTCTTGCTGTTGTTGTTTTTTCCACACTTGGTTTTTAATTTTTGTGGAACTTTATGCACATTTTCAGTGAGTCTTTCTTCATTATTTCCTATCTTGTGTCTCTGACATTATAGAAAATCATTGTCATGCTCTCACCCTTCACTTTTTAGGATGGTAATGTGCGTGTCTTCCTACCCACTGTGGTCCAGACTGAAATATCTCAACAACCATCAGATGTATTGTTGAAACATTTAGTTTAAACATTCCCGTTCCCTCTCAGGATGACTTGTAATAACTTTACTGAGACCCTGACGTGTTATCTAACGTCATCATTTCATTTTGTTTGTTCGCCGTACTTTGTATTTAGTGCTAAATGGCAAATATTATCATGGTAACACGCTGAACTAAGATGATGAACATGGTAAACGTTTTACCTGCGAAACATCAGCATGTTAGCGTTGCCATTTCGAGCATGTTAGCATGCTGACGTTAGCATTCAGCTAAAAACACTGCGGTTCCTAAGCACGACCTCACAGGGCTGCTAGCTGCTAGCAGTGACCGGGAAGACAAGAGGCTACCTCTTGTCTTCCCGGACACTGGACTACTGTACATTTCTCTTACTATAGCTAATATTTTGTGTGAATTTATTATCTCTTTAACACAAGCTAAATGTGTTGTTTCCATCGTTATGAATCTAATTCAGACTACGAAGGGGATTTTGGGTTGATACAGCATTAAATGGATTTTATCACATTAAACATGCTTTGGAACAAGTCAAGTGAAGCTCTGGTTTGTTTGGGCAGGTGAGAACAAGGCTGTTTAACCTGACGCTGGGTTGAAGGGTGCTTCACCGCACTTGATGCTCCTCCCGTCACTCTTGTCTCCTCATGTTTTAATCCTGCAGTCGCTTTGGGTGTTTTGAAATTGAATAATGTCTCATTCTTTTCCTGTCCTGTCTGGGTTTAATCAAAGCTTAGTGGGAGAGTCCTTCTGAGCTTTATTCCACAAGTATCATGTCTATATTAATGCCTTAAATCCCCAATGTGCCGAAGAGAGTCACCTTAATTTGGAATAAGGATGTATGAAGGATCTAACAAGATGTGCGTGTGTTTGTGCGGCTGTGACTATATTATCAGGGGGTTTGGTTAAATCTTTTAAATCCTATTTTTCATGTAGTTGGAAATGTCACTGCAAATGTTACCTTTTCCTACCTAGCCCCATTTTTAGGCTTCTGCTCGAAAATACTATACCCATACTCAAAGGGGCCTTACTCTCTAACTACATGGTCTATTTGAATAATTTCAATGGAGTAATAACACTAAGAAGGGGTTGCTCGTATGAATTGTGTAAATATTGTGTATATGTTACTGGTTAAGAGGAAAGGAAGATGGCACACAGCTCAAATTGAAAAGTGTCAAGTTCGCCTGAAGACAAAGCACTTTTTGACATCATTTCTTTGAAATAATGGCAGCTGACACTTCTAACACCTCTCCCAAATCATAGCACAACATGTCAGCAGTGCACTCTCTGCAAAGTTTGACTTTGATAAAGTGAAGCAGAACAAAATTAGAGGTTTTAGTACAGAGAGTTTAGGTGAGGTTTCCAAAATGTGCATTTGGGCACCATGTGTGCCATGTGTGCCATTTGAATTTTCTCATGTACCAAACTACATATTTCACTTGTATATTACTAATGGTGTTCAATACATCCTAATACAGCAGTTTTGGGCTTTTTTTTTTTTTTTTTATTATTTTATTTTGAAAATTCAACCAGACATAAAAAAACGATAATGTGATTTGTGTTGCTGGTGTCTGTTTGCTCATATCTCAGTGATAGTATGACTTAGAGAGATGTTACAGATATGTCCCTCATCTGTGTGCTGTTGGCATGTTTACTGCAATCTCGGTTTCTTTGTTAGCATCGAGCTTCGATTGCTAGGTCCGGATATGTGGGTGTGCACACTCCTGGCGAAATATGAATATGGTACTGTAGTAATTATAATAGGCTTTGAGTGAGTTGTGTTTGGAGCATGTACAAATGGCATCAATAGTCTTTTAACCGAGGTTCTGAAGTTTCACGTGGTATGCAACATCATTTTTATTTTTTATTTTTTATTTTTTTTAAATTATTTTTATCAAACCATATAGGAGCTTCCCTTAAGGGACCCTTAAGGGACCCTCTCGGTAGGAAAAGGTTAAAATGTGTCTCTCAGAACAACAACTGCCATATTGATTTTGTTGCATCTTAGTTGAAATTGAGTTATTGGAGGATCGTTTTCGGCCTAACACTCATGTATACTGAATCCACCTTTTCATGAGGGGTATTTTTTTTTAAGCTACGAGTATATTTTCTTCACTGTTGCACTCCACAAATATTGATTTTGAAAGCCTCGGCCTCACGTTATTAAAAACTGCTCCACATCATATTCTTTATTGATTTTCTTTGCGAGACCCTTGAGAGTTGCGTTATGGCAAGTGTATAACATTATGTCAAAGCCCCCAGTGTATATATATTATGTGCTGTAAGTGGTTATGTTTGGTAACTCAGCTGTTTTTCGTTTAAAGTCTTCTAGGTTATCTAAGCCCACGTTTTTTCACTTAACCAGTTGTAACATTGACAGCTGAGGGCATCCTTCACTCCGACAGTCTAAACACAGATTAAGTACATATCTGACTCCTCCTTGTTTCACCTCCACAAACACCAACACCTGTAATCAAACCACAGTTTTAGTATCCTGTATGCAGCTCATCATTATTCTGCTCTGTGCAGTCTCTCTGGAGTGTTTTTAGCACCAACAAGGTTCCCCGAGAGACCCTATCTTGGGAGAACTGCTGCAACAACACACACACACATGCACCATCCAGCTACTTGTAAAGTCCTAACACCCGAGTCCTCTTTCTGTTTGATTTCCGTGGCAGCTGTCTGTGAAGTGGGAAATGCTGTCACTCCGGTGTAAGATGTTTTCTATTGTCATTCTGTCGGGGTGTGTGTGTGTGTGTGTGTGTGTGTGTGTGTGTGTGTGTGTGTGTGTGTGTGTGTGTGTGTGTGTGTGTGTGTGTGTGTGTGTGTGTGTGTGTGTGTGTGTGTGTGTGTGTGTGTGTGTGTGTGTGTGTGTGTGTGTGTGTGTGTGTGTGTGTGTGTGTGTGTGTGTGTGTGTGTGTGTGTGTGTGTGTGTGTGTGTGTGTGTGTGTGTGTGTGTGTGTGTGTGTGTGTGTGTGTGTGTGTGTGTGTGTGCGCGCGCGAGCGCGAGCGTGTGTATCTGTGTGTGAGAATGTGAGTGCATTTCAGCTGAACCTGCTTCTCCACTGGAGAGCTAAATCCCATCTCCGTGTTCTATTCCTCTGAAAAATTCAAACTCCCTTCACCGTTTCTGACACATCATGTGGCTAGCTGAGCTCAGCACCAAGAGCCGAGGTACCCACTCCTAAATATAACTCCGTACCGTCAAAGTGAAAATGGGAAACTTTTGTATTGCGGTGTAGAAACATAGTGTGCGTGCTATTAGGGTTAAAACAAAGCACAAAAAGCCCAGCAGAAGATATCTTGATGTACTGAAAGATTTATATACAAAAAATATACAAATACAATATGTATACATGAGTTTGACTGGGCCATATCCAAACGGTACGGCACAGCTCAAACACTCTCATTGATTACCCCTTTATCACCCTTGATACTCCAGGAGGTATCTGGCTGTGTCAGACCAGCATCCATCACTCAGCTGGAAGGGTCTGAAGTGATCTACCGCATGAGAGGGGATTCCTGTGGGAAGCCCTCGTCTGTGAAAGAGGGCACAGATGAACTGTCTCGAATGAGATTAGCAGCTCTTGAAGGTGACTTGTTTTGCTTTGCTGTGATAAAGGATGGGAAAGCTAATGATTGCACTGGCAAAGTGGTGTTTTCCTAGGACTCGGCTTGAGATCTGGACTGGGAGACCTTGGGATTTATATTTCGTTCTTTTACAAGTCGCAGCCCTACCCTTGAATAGAAAACAAAATATTAAAAAGAAAGCTATTGTTCCATGAAAGGATTTCTGTCGAGGGAGCTATTTATAGTTGATGAAGATGTTGAAATGGGAGCCAGCAGACTCCAGGGGGAAAAGATCTGTATCGGCAAAGAGAGAATCATGCCCTGTTTGAATTGCTAATGAAAACAATCCTTCTACGGTTCTGAGCAATTATGCTTTATGAATAAATAGCCGCGAGGAAAGATTTCCTTCAGTATCTGCATCGTTAGTGTGGTTACGTTATTTTGGCATGCTTTTTACTCTTTCTCTCGTAAATTTGTACTGTACTGAACTATACCTCATAGTTTAGGTCGATTGGGCCCTTTTTTCTTTTCATACATGACAATTTATTTTTGATTTTGGTGGTTCAGTGTCTAAAATTCACATTTCTACCTATAGAAACAGCTTTGTACTAACTGGATGAAATATGCATACAGGTCATTGGGTAGAAAAATTGCCCTTGGTTGTTCATACCTAGACCGCTTTAAACTTGACAACATAAACATTACAAATGGGCCCCTTTGTATTTCCTGTTGCAGTGTTTATTATTACAGCTGCTGACAGGAAGTAACTACGTAACTCAGACCAAAGCGGTTGCCCTAGAAACAGAATGGCATTAAAAAGGTCTATATTGAAATCTCAAAAGTATTCATTTAACAGAGAGCAGCAGTCTACATGTTAGACATAGACAAACAATAAAAGCTCAATAAAATATGATCCAAGGTACTTTCAATGGACATTTACTGTGCGCGTCACCTCCCTATGTAGCGCCCTTTTGTCAATGATAAACTAAAACTGTCAGGAGATTGTAAACAGTCTGTGTAACGAACAATCTCTCCTCTGGCAGTGTTGTGTTTGATTAATTGGCTCATGGTGACGCAGACAAGTGAGCATTTAAATGGCTTTACACAAGCTTTTCTGAATAAAGCCCTTATTTAACAGAATGGGCCAGCAAGCCTCGAAGAAAACGTAGGGCCAGGTATAGGGGTGAGGGTGGTTAGGATTAGGTAGTGGATGGAGGTATGTGAGAGTAAAATACAGATGAAGGGGTGTGGTCGGGTTGAGTCAAGCGAAGGAGAGTGGTTGAGATTAGGGTACTGGTGGGGGAGGGGTTAACCAAAGGGGCAGGCCAGGGAATTGTGAGCCATGGAGCCCCTAGGGAGAACCCCCCCCCCCTCCCCCGGTCCCAGAGACACGGGTCACCAGGTGGAGGAGTGACCCCCACTCGCTAAAAAAAAATGGTTAAAAGTATAAAGACATACAATAAATGTAGATAGAGGATTGTGGTCATAGTTAACAGAAACCAATGTGGTGCAATGTGTGCACAACAAGAATTTGCTTGACAGGAAAACATAAACTGCTTTCATATTCAGATACATTTTATTATTCCACACAGGGAAATTCATTTGGTCCAGTGCTCCAGACATGAGGACAAATATAACCCATTTCACCATGTTCAGAATAAACAATGAAGTCAAAGAAAATAAATAATTCAATCCACTTCAAATATGATATAAAAGTGAAAGTGACCTGTTGATTACGGGGCATTTTACACAGTCTGATACAGGTTTGAGGAATAAAAGGGTTCTTGTATCAATTATTTTAGAAGTCTGTCTCTCTGGGTGGGTACTATCCTTCTGAGGACAAAACATGTTTGATTGAGTAAAGAAGACACGTTTGTTTCATCCTGTCTAATCAATGATATGCAGATCCTGTGGAGGACAGTTCCTGATCGGGGGGTTGAAGCCTTTAGAAAGACATTAAAGACATGATAGGAAAGTCTTTCATCAAGTTGTGATTGTGTTTTTATCATTTTTAATAACTTACTTATCACATCGTGTCTTTCATGCTTCCAGGCACACTTAACAGTTTAATGCTGATTCTCTTTCATGTAAAAACGACACAGCTCCATTTATTTTACCTCCATTTTTTGCTGTAGTTTAAGAAAAAGCATTGTCATTTGTGCTAAATTTTAAGCTACAGCTAGCAGCCAGTTAGCTGAAGTTAGCAAAGTCTAGAAGCAGGGGGAAACAGCGTTAGGCTAGCTCTGTCCAGACCCTATGAAATCACAACATGTCGTTTTCACACTTTGGACAGATTCAACAAACGACATGTAACATGTAATTTAGTGAGATTTGGAAGTGGTAGACTTTGTTACCTTTTGTAAGAGCCAAGCTAGCTGTTTTTGTTTTGAGTCTTTCTCAGCTAAGCTAGCTGCGTCTGTCCTGAACAACTCCCACTTTGCAGTAGCTCTGTTTGTTCAGCCATGCATATACTGGATAACTCATATCATTATTATTAACAACAGATAGGGTGTTTGGAGTGAAGCAAATTAATGAGGGGTTTTGGGGAAAAAGGGGATTATGTTGAAAGATCCACAACAGCACGGATTTATTCAAGGACCTCTGGGGCAATTATTTGATTCATGAACCTGAATTATTTTAGTGATATTTCCTGTCGGTGAAAATTAAATAAAAGCTTGATGATAGAAGCTTCATGACTTCACTGTGTGTGTTTACAAGTATACACAAACCAAATAAAATCTCTTTAAAGTCTTCAAGGATTGGAATCATCCATTTTATTGGTTTTGCTTACATTCGTCTTCGTCGGACAGCTTTTGTATGGCTGTACTGGAGTTAGTGCTCATAAAGGAACAAGGCACCAAAATATTTTCTCTCTCCTGAAAAGCAATGTGGTCATATGATTTCCACCTGTTTCCTACTAGTGATGTGGAAGAGTACACCATTGAGTAAAGTAGACAGTTTTTTGATCATATTTGCTGTCCACTGTTTCTGAGTTGCAAAGCGAGGAGTATGAAGATGTGACTTTTAAAACTGTGAGCGTTTCACAAACTGTGGGTAGGAGCAATTTTCCCCTTCTGAAGCATTATAATGGTAGCGATAACAACTGATAATGGCCAATTAATGGCCTGATACCATTCAAATTGGGTGGGATTCTTCACTATTGTATGCCATTTTATAGAGGTAAATTGAAGGGAGCCAAAGTTGAGGCGTTAAGATTTTGAAATCGCTTGGCATGAGGTTTTGTATTTGTGCCCATTGGATGTGTAATATTACATTTCAGAGTTGGGAGTTTGATGTACTGCTCCAGTTTGAAGCGCAAAGTAATTCCTCCTCATCTGAGCACTTTAAATGTGGTTTTTACACTTCCTTTGATGCCTAGCCAAAGTGTTCAGTAATGTAATGTGCAGGTACCACCTCCATGCTGCTGCTGCTGGGCTGTTAGTGATAGAATCAGGCTGTTTGATCCCGTGACTCCATCTTTGTTGTTGACAATGTTTGATGAGTGGCTTGCACTGTAGCTTTGCTTGATAATCTGAAATATTAATACATATTCCCAAGCCCCAATTATTAGATAGTCTCTTATATGTGAAGAGGGGGATTTTTTTTATGTGTGGTTTTCAATTAGAGCCAGAGGAAGTGAAGAATGAGATGCAGTAGGTGAGAGAGGTGAGTGGAGGGATAGAATTAAAAAAAAAAAAATGGTGAGAAGAGCGAGAGTTTGAAAGGAAGGACTAAGCTTTACTTGGTTCCCCCTCAAGGCAGAATCAGGAAACCAGTTACACCCCCCTCCCACACACAGACACACACACTCACACACACACCCTCTCAGCCCACCATCTTCCCTGAATGTGCGGCCTATTTTCCCTGTCAAGGTGGTGTCCTAGATTCAAAGTTCTATCGGATGAGTAAAACAGTAAGGCAAAGAGATTATATTATAAGGATGTGGAGGATGGGGGTGTCACTTGGGTCTAGAAAGCAAGCTGAATGTTTCTTTTCTCACATATTGGTGTTGTACTTATTCCATTGGATTCAAACCAAGATGCTGTGAGGAAAAATGGCCTACTTACTGACCTGTATGGAAATTGAAAACGGGGGAATGCTTTTGTTATTTTGACCCTGGAGCACACACTTATTCCAACAGTTTTTGCTCTTAACTCTGATTAACGCAGTGCCCGTTCAGGGGCGCGGATGTGTAGAGAGCGTGGTCGTAGTCGGAGTGGGCTGATTGCTTGGCTCCCGGAAGTGCTGCTTGCAGCGCTGTCGAGAACTGCTCATTGCTTGTTGACTCCAGTGAAGTGAAGAAGAGTTTGGTTGTAACGTAATTAAATCCAGCATCCAGCAGCAAAAGTGAGCTGCAGTCAATGAACCGCGGTTTGCACGCTGGAAACGACATGCTCGACTCTTGGTCCGCAGTGACCTGAAGCCCCCCCTCCCCGCGTCCACTGCGGAATAGAGCACTGTTCACTTGTTTATACAAAGGTTATTAATATTGAACGTGTCGCTTGTCTAAACTCGACACCGCACGTCCCGCCAAGTGTGAAGTGGATCGGATGGACGGTTCTTGAGATATGCAAAGGACATACCCACAGACAGAGATTCCTTATAGTTAAATGATGGTATCTTCAGGAAAGTGTGTGTGCGTGTGTGTGTGTGTGTGTGTGTGTGCCCCCCCCACCATGCCAGTGCATTTGCCCTTGCTAAGTCGTGCCAGTGCGCGTATCTGTTTGTGTTTTTAATTACCCGTCAGTGTGTTCATCCAGAGCAGAATTCACAAATTAAATTACTGAGCGTGGAGCTCAAGGAGACAGCTGGTGATCACTGCATGTAGCTGAAGGTGTGCAGAGCAGCACGGTACCTATTATTATACTACAGCAGTCGGATCAGTTACTATGAAATGGCTATGCTTGTCAGTTGTTCGTTCAACAGTGCTGAATATTTTACAGTGTTCAACGTCTCCGGGTAATGGTATTATAACTTGTGTTATAACTATAATGTGAATACACTCGAGGCCCAGTGCAGCAAAATGTCCTCAAATCGCTCTGTGCCTTTTTATTGTAATGCATCGATTCCTTTTCGCGCGTGTCCCGAATGTGAGGCTTTTGTGTGAACATAATAGATTCAGTGCACTTGCTGCAACAGCCCGGGTGTGAAAGTGTTGCCAGGCATCAGTTTAATAAAGATGCAAACGTCATCCGTGCACCACCGTGGCCTCAGCCCTCCCTAATCGTGTTTTGTGCTCCTTTTAAATTAGATAATCTAGACACACACTCTCACACTAACACACACTCACACAGATGACAAATGAAGCATATAGAAAAATAAAAGTTCAAATTGCCCATGTGCAAGACCCCCTCCCAGTATTTTCCTCAACATGTTAGAATCCAATTAGCCTCCCTCTGCTTGCGCCTGTCACTCTTATCAGCCGTCCCTCTGTAGACTCACACAGGATTTATTAAAAATTGAAGCACTCCTCTTTTAGGAGGATGATATATTGGAAACCCTGCAGCATCAACATGAAGCCCTTTCAATAATTCATGTGTGTAGCCTGCTGAAGACGCAACATGGACTGTAGCACTTCAGCATTGTAGTGATGGGACATTTTAAAAAGATGCAACCATGCAATACAATGTGTTGACCAAGAGTTGCTGTATCACAGCTTGGGCTGACCCAAACTGGACTGAAGGATCATAGTCATTTTTTTAAATGATGGGTCTCCGATCTCTCAAAGAACTAAACAAAACCTTCTAATTTCTCGGTGATAACCACTTTTGTTGGCAGCTGATTTTATCAGCTGCAGCTAGCTGGCGCTAGCGCTAACTCCAGGAGTTGATTGCAAACAGCGTCACCAACTGACTTTTGGATGTTTCCAGTTGACTTGTTTTAAAACAATTGCAATGTAAAAGGGTCTTAAATAATGCATGTAAATACAAAATACTGCATTATGATGAGGAACTAACAATGAGTTGGACTGCTATTGTTAATCCAAACTAGCATCTTGGCTCCCACACGGCGGATGTTCCAACTAGGAATATACTAACCCTTGTACTGTTTAATCCATATACAAAAACATGGTGTATTTATGTAATTTTACGATTCAACCACATTTTGTAGACAGAAAAGTGTCTAATCATGTGGTGGAAGATTGAAATTTCAACAATTCATAAGATAACAATCAAAATTGAATATCAATTTTGCTAAATATTCCGTCCTTTTGTAAAATAATGTGCTCTTCCGCTGTTGGTGTCGAATTCCTTTGATTTTTGGATGAGTAACCAACGACCCTCAAGTTTCCCCCGACACGTGTCTTGCGCTCTCATTGGCTGCAGCTCTCCGACAGGTCAGATATTTAGCCTGCTGCGAGACTCTCGTCCTTGGAACAGCGAGCGCCGAGGCAAATGCCAATTTGCTTCTGACCTGGGGCTTTTGTCCGGACGCTCCAAAAACTATCATCAAATTCCACGATATTCCGTGTTTCCCAGCGGACTCTATCTCAATCATCACTTTACACGATTCTGTCTGTGTTTTCCGCATTGCGGAAATCACAGGGCTGTAACTGAAACCCGCTGTGTTCAGTAACTGACCCTGACCCCTGAGCTCCTGTGTAGAGGGGAAAGACAAAGGATGAATTCCCCCATCATGGATCCATAGCACATTAAAGAACCATTCATAAATGGTGTGAAACGTCAGGCTCAGAACCATGAATTGCTAAAAGTGTTAAGAGTCACAACTTCTATTAGACAAAATAAGAGATTTTTAATCGTCGCACGCCTCTCATCCCGAACACGTCGAAAGCAACCAACCGTGCTGCCCACCATCAAAGCAATAGCATTTAATAACATGAAATGCGCTCTCTGGTTTTGAAGCAGCCCCCATAGTATGATTGAAGATTAGTTAATAATTCAGAGCTGTTGGAAGCGTTGTTAGGGGATGGTGTTCTCTGCTGCTCGCCTTCACAGCTGCATGGGGCCTGCCAGTGACAGATGGCTGAGCCCATTTGGAGAATTTGGTGCCAGTAAAGCCCAGTAGAGTGTTAGAACAGCCATTGTGTCTGTGTCTCCTTATCTTTCTTTCTTTCTCTCTCTTTTTAAATTTCCCAATCGTTTCAGTGGTGTGTTTGAGCAGAAATAACCTCTGGCCAGGGGAAACGTAGGTTCTATATGACTATCTATCAGATGGTTATGCATGCGTTTTGTGGTTGTCTTTATCGCGGCGACATTGCTGTGAAATGTGGATCGTGTTTCACTTATCGCCCCATTAAGTTGATCACAGAATGCGGTCGGTTTCATAGTTTTGTAAGCTATCCGTCTCCTGATGCTCCACTGTGGGGCGTCCAGGTGTCTTTGGGAGATATTTCAGGCTCTCTGCATGGGCACGGTCCCCCTCCCTGCCTAGAGGGCAGCTTTGTTGCTACCTGTTGGAAGTCACAGCAACAGCAAGACGTTGCAGCCACTCTGTTTACCAGAGCGCATGCTGACACCGGGTTTGTTGGGGCTCTGCAGCATTTCTTCTCTGAGAAGAGAATGATAACAGATAGTGTGGAATGCCAGGATCACTTCTGGATGGATTCATAGACGACGAAGTAAACCATAAGCCACGTGTTTATACTCTCAGTAGAGTTGGACTATTATTGTATTCTTATCTTCCAGTAGCACACATTTTCTACTTCTACAAGTTTAGAAAAAAACATATTGCAGAGCGCCGACATTCCAGGCACTGCAAAAAAACAAACATTTTTGAAATGATTATGTCACACAATCATTTTTGCAAAAGTCTGTATATCCACACACCACTGTCTGCTAACCTTCATGCTGTCTGTGCTGATT
Organism: Leptoclinus maculatus; assembly: GCA_032191485.1. Taxonomy (NCBI): domain Eukaryota; kingdom Metazoa; phylum Chordata; class Actinopteri; order Perciformes; family Stichaeidae; genus Leptoclinus; species Leptoclinus maculatus. The sequence continues at coordinate 28,712,080 of JAVDOI010000003.1, read as the reverse complement.
GTTGTAAACAGTCTGCTCAACAAACAATGCAATGTAGACACTGAAACGTATTCTGACAGATTTTTAAATGCAGTTTGTTTCAAAGTGATCTTTCCTAACGTTTGAATTTAATCCCATTTATTCATATAATCATTTGACAAAGTGGATTATGTAACATGTTCATCTATCATTAGCATCCATCCACAACTATTTGAGCTGATAATTGTATATTATCGATATTATATTGAGTAAAGCACATTTCACTATAACATTATTTTAAGTATATAACCTTGTTTAGCCAGATCGGGGCATTTTGCTGATTTCCTTTTGTGTTTTTGTCCAAACAGAGCTGCCAGAGAACTGGACGGACACCAAGGAGACTCTGCTGGAGGGGATGGTGTTCAATGTGAAGTACCTGGGTATGACTCTGGTGGTCCAGCCCAAAGGAGAGGAGATGGCCTCAGCTGCCATTCGCAGAATTGTTGCCACGGTGAGTCACTGGTCTCCTTCTGACTCATACGACCTTATAATGGAAGTTATGTCAACGCTTGCATGCAAATCTTGCACAACATGCTTCGATTTCATTGTAAACACAGATTACAGGACACATGATGGAGCTGATTGTGATATTTTGAAAACGGGAGTTGCATATCAATTTGTAGGCAAGGTCAGAATAGCAACGAGAAATTTCAAGAGTGACATTGTGAAGATTTCAATTACGCAGATGCTTTTTATAGAAATTCTCTTGGGGATTTGTGAAATTACGGCCTCAAACTGCAGGGCATAATATTTCATCGACTACTTGTCAAATGCAGATTTTTATGGACGTTATTCTGATGATGCAGGACAATATTTTGTCAGGATGGTCATGTATAATAAATTGGTAAATTGTTGCACCGTATCTACAGTATAATACAACTTGGGGTAGCACTACAACAGTAGTCACTCCCACCTCAGCAAATGTATTATCATGGCAAAAAACATCATTGTGGACACTCTCATGATCATCCAATTCAGTGTTGCCTTTCAAGTTAGAATGTTGGACAAACAGTCCATTCAAGAGAAAAAGCACAAATTAAAAGTAAGTAAAATATTGAATTGATCAGCAGAATGACTTTTAAACCGAGCAATCGGTGTCATTCACCTTTTTAACTTCCTGTAATTCTCTTGGCGTGGAGTTATAGTAGAGTTTATATCAAGGTCAGCAACATAGCTGCTAATCCAGGATTATCAGCGGTTGAAATGATGTTTACTTAACACTGAGCCACATGGGGGATTTCTGAGCACGGTTTTCGACATCAATTCAGAATCCTGTCCGTTTTCACAACCGTGAACAAACTTGCATTTTAACCGGTGAGTTTGTAGACATGCAACAACTAATTGGATGTTTTGGTGAGCACAAACTTGCATACATCTTATTCCCTCTTCCCATCTTTCTTCCACGCTCGCACACGTGCACACCTTCACTGAGCGCCGCCAACAATAAGAATGCCTAATCTGCCGGAAGGCTTTCTCTACAGAAAGAAAAGCCTGGCGCAGGCAACCTAATCATAACCCCCCCCCCCCCCCCCCAACTTCTCAATTAGAGACTGAACCTAATGGCAGGATTAAGATTCAATTGATTTTTTTACCAGGACAGGAAAAGTAACTCGGTTGTCTCTGTCTGTTCCCTTGGAAACCAATCAACCTAAATGGGATTACTGAATACATTTGTGACTTTTCCATTTGCTACATGCTTCATTCAGGCCCGATAAGACAAGACAGAGGCTGAACTTGGCATATCTCAAACTGACAGATTGGTTGTTTTTTTTTGCCTTGTGGCACGACATACGAACATGACCGAAGAAAAACGTGGTTGTTAGCACTTCCTACATGAAGGAGCTGCCTCAGTCTCTCTCTATTATAAGTTTCCCATATTTTAATTGCTGTGGTTTTAAGCAGAATGTGCTGTTCCTCGTCACCATCTCCAGGGCATTTCGGCTCCCCACAGCAAGCCACGGCACCGATCCTGCTGTCCTTCAGAAGTCCTCGTTTCTGTTTCAAGCAAAGATCCCACTTCTTTTCATCCTCAGCTCCTCTTCCCTGTTGGCCTTTATTTCACCTTCTGCAGAAATGAAAGCGTTCCCAATGCAGGCTGAATGTCGAAATGTGCAGCACAACGATGCAATCATTTCTTTCTTCTTCCCCTTCTGTGTTCCTTCACGGTCGCTCTACTGATTCTTAAACCTGATACCATTTGGATGTGAAACTAAACGGCTCTCATTTGCTTGCTAATTGCATGCTAAGGAGGTCATTGTCATTGTCGAAAAGGCGCTCTCGCAAGACCGCAAGCTCAGCACTATGGCCGTATTTTCTGAAACACCAGATGGAGCAGAGCGGCAGGGGGAGTGAGGGGGGCTGCCAGCCCGACCTCGAGTTGCAGCCTTCATTCTGGGCTACACATTGCAGCTTTCCTCCCCCCAAGCTCCGTCACCTTTTTTTATAAATCCCCCACATTTCTGGGGCAACTCATGCAGGCCGCCTAGTTTTGCTCGGCAGCCACTGTAGCATTTGAGGGTATTTTTTTTTGGTGTTTTATCAGAAGTGAGATCATCTTAAATTTATTTCAGAGTGGCAGGGTAGCTCTTTGGCAAGATGTTCTCTTATTTGATGTAAATGTGCTTTTATATTTCATGTTCACAGGCCAGGGCCAGTGCTAAGAAGTTTCGAAAAGTAACGTTGACGGTCTCACCGAAGGGCATCATCATGACAGACACGGAGACTACAGACCTCATGGAAAATGTCTCCATATACAGGTAAATAAAAACAAATACTGTGTTCAAATGGATTTCAAAGAGAAACCTGTTATAAGTGTGTGCTTTTACATGTTACAAGTGGCAGTGAGCTCATTTAGGACTATTACTTTCATGCAAATAAAAAAAAAAATTGGAGAATCCGATGCACTGCATGCAGAAGTGTCACTCAAAGAGAAAACGCCTGACTTCATAAGGATGTGCGTGTAGTATGACATGATGCATAATCACTTAACAATGGTTTATTAGATGGATGGTTCATAAACTAAAGTATTGCTATTCCGTATTGAATTTTGGGCCATCATCTAAGCATAACGATGCTGATGATCCCTCAACTTGAGTCCTAAACCCAAAGAAGTGGCTTCATCTGATACATGAAGAAACTGATATCTTCTATCTAGGTCACTTTGCTCTCTGCCCATCGCTTGGACTCCTTTCGCAGGATTAAACCAAGCAGTGTTCTGCTCCCAGCCAGTTGTGAATCTCATGTTTGATCAATTCACTGGGAAACCAATAATGGGAGGGCAGGTGGGGGTCGCCTGGGGGACGTCTGATACTGTCTCTCTGGGTCAATGAAAGCTAACCTCTTTCAGTCTACTAAATCAGTGAAGTGTGTGTGTGTGTGTGTGTGTGTGTGTGTGTGTGTGTGTGTGTGTGTGTGTGTGTGTGTGTGTGTGTGTGTGTGTGTGTGTGTGTGTGTGTGTGTGTGTGTGTGTGTGTGTGTGTGTGTGTGTGTGTGTGTGTGTGTGTGTGTGTGTGTGTGTGTGTGTGTGTGTGTGTGTGTGTGTGTGTGTGTGTGTGTGTGTGTGTGTGTGTGTGTGTGTGTGTGTGTGTGTGTGTGTGTGTGTGATTTGCGTGATTTGCTGGCTGGCTTCCCCTCTCTGGATAGCATCCTGTATTATAGACAGGTCCTTGTCATTGAGGATTACAGTCTAAATATCATATGGCTGGATTGTGGTTACAGAACAGGCGGTGATAAAGACAGGGTGTGTGTGTGTGTGTGTGTGTGTGTGTGTGTGTGTGTGTGTGTGTGTGTGTCTGCATCCGTTCCTGATCCACCTTATCAGCGGCAGCAGACCACAGGCCAGGGGAATCAGCCTCGTCTTTGATCTCCTCCTCTTCCCTCCTTATCACCCCCTCCTCTCCTCCCCCCCCCCCTTTAATTTTCTTAATGTCTCGAAAGAAATCTCTCTTTTCTGCACATATTAACATAAACAGAGCTCTGAACGCAAGGAATACCCCACCACTAATTGGCCACTTTGAAACTCGCGCTTGCCAGTCTTTGCCGATCCTCCCGAGAGGAGATAGAGGAGAGAAGGGCCACATGCAGCGCTCGGGTTGACTGAGGATTGATTTATCCCCTTTATGAGACCCCACCCCCCACCTCCTTACAGCCCCGTTCCCCCTCTTCCCCCTCCTTTCTTATGTCTCATTTTAGTTGCACATAATCCACTTATTGGCCAAGACAGCAAGTCAAGGGTGAAAGAAAGTGTAGATGTAAGGGCATGGATCAAATGTGTGTTATTGTGCATAACAAGTAAGGAAGAAAAGCGGCATATACATCATGTCCATAGATGGACATTTGAGTATACGCCTCACACAGCGAGTGTGTATGTAAATGTGTGAGTTTTTAGAGTTAATTGTGTGTTCACACTTATTGGATTCACACTTCCCCCTCAGGCGAAGCTTAGTGAGGAATAGAAAACCGACAGGAAGGCATCGTGCCATCGCATTGGAAACAAGATCCCCGCAGCCATGACCCACCCACCCATCCACCCACACGCATACCCGCGCCCACACAAAACACACGCACACAGACACGCACTGACACAAACAATGAATATCATCCCGTATCAGTGGCCTTTTAAGTTTTTTACAGACTGATATTGAATTCAGCAGCCTTGACAGTCACTCACTTCCTGGCAGCCCATTCTACAGTGCATCTAATTTCCAGTATCAGCCACTCGGATTATATTATCACGAGCGTAATCTTCTAACATGATCAAGTCTGCCTTATAGTGCTGCTGCAGGTCTGACCGCTGGCAGGGATTATGTCAAGGACTAAACCACACAGGAGGTTTGATGATGTTCTACAGCAGTAAAGCTGTTTTGTTTTTTTGACAGTATGAAAGTACCACGGTATTCTTTTCTTTACCAAATATATCAAAATATATGATATGGCGATATTTTACAGAGGCCACTGGAGCTTTTTTCCGACAACAATCAATAAAGTTTAAAATTAAGTTCAGCTGTAACAAGTAAAACACACTATTATTTTTTGCACAAATTTAACAAACATGATATAAGTTAATATCTGAGCTTAGTGTGTTTCTTTATATAACTTTGGAGAGAGCCAGGCTAGCTGTTCCCCCTGCTTCCATTCTTTATTCTAAGCTAACCTTCTCCTGGACCTAGCTCCATAGTTAATGCATAGTGGTGTCTTTTTTCTCATCTACCTCTTGTTTGGGATATTCTTTTAAGTCAGAACACTTTGGATCATAAATACAGAAGAAATCTCTCATTTCTGAATACAAGTCATTTATGTGAAACTATTATTTTTCGTGACTGAAAACTGAAACAATCTTGTTATCTTATTTGTCTGTGGTATTACAACAAACAGACGGTATAACTTCCATCTCCCAATGAGCAGAACGCTGTGAGGTGTTCAGCCTCCATCTGCACTGGTGTTACTGATTCATATTCTGACAGCAGCTCACAGAGATCGACCAGCATATCAATCGGCAAAACCATACAGGTCAGAAACGAAGAGCTGAAAGCATAACTAACACACGCTGTTCTGACATACCATCAGATCTGTCAGATCCCCTGAACAACGTTCTATCTTTTCTCTACTATCCATGAATTGCCATTTTCTTTTAGTTTAATTTTTTCCACATTTTACAAAAAGTGTTGATGCCCACCTTTCCCTACAGCAAAAGCACAACGCTGTGTTTCATTAATGCACTTATGTCCGGTTAAAAAGTTGAACAAAAGTAGTCCATTGTTGTGTTAAATGGCGTATATACCTGCTTTACTCGGTGTGCGTAGAGAATCCGCGGCTTTGATGTTTGACGTTCCATTCACGCTTTGTACTGTAAATATGAAAAATATTTCCATTGATATTCCCTCTCTGCCTCACAAACACCGGTGCTCGACACAGTGAGGAGATCAAAGGCTTGCGGTCCACAGAGCCCCTTTGGAGATACGATGCAGACTGACAGCTCAGCTTCTGTTGTTCCAGCTTGTAGTGAACATTCTGTGGCGCTGTCAATTATTTTCCTTCCTGTTGTTGTTTCAAGCTGAAGGCTCGATCCGTTGTGTGGCACATTGGTGGCAGTAATTAAAAGTTGTTGTGTTTTTTTTGTTGTTTTATAATGAGTAAAATGTGCGTGCACAAGGTTTTTTTAAGAGACCTTTTGTTTCATCACACTGCATAGAAGTGACTGTACATGAAACAAGCTTGTGTGTATTCACTCCAATGAGATTTCTATGTTTTCAGCTTCATTATAATATATCATCCACGTGGCCAATGACATGAACATTTTTCTTTGTTTGCCCAATACCGCATGATAAATTCAATAGTTGCTATTGATGCTCTCTACCGCAGTGTACGATAAGAGAGAGGAGTGATGAGTTCCAGGCATTGGCTGTGTTTGCAGGCTATCTTCAGGCTTCCGTCCTCATATAAAGAACCTTTATTTCAACTTTGTGAGGCATGCACAGGGTGGCCTTTAAAGTTGAACTTGGATGTAGTTATAAAAAGATAATACAATCAATCGCAGGCCCTTTCCCCCCCCCACAATATTTTCTTCTGTTTTATATTGTCTGTAACGCTGCTTTACCACGACCACGCGTCCTGATTTCACAGCAATAGGTTTTATAGGTTTTGATAATGCTGCTGCTGTAGTGCTGCTGACAAAGCATCAGAACGCACCATTGTGTAGTATATAATTCATTACTTTGTGATGAATAATGTACTCCGTTATTCGTATTATTGAACAACAAATTGAAATTCAGAGAGTGCGCGTGCAGCGCGATGCAAATCTGTGGAGGCTCAAACGATAAAAGCCCCCCCCAGGTCAGGTTACGCCAAATATTCTAGGCAGGAAGTAGATAATGTCTCAATAAGATGATGATTAGAGTTTTATATTGAGCAGTTTGGAAAACCAAAACTGAAATAGGTCAATCCTTTCAACTTTCCACCCCCCCCCGCTCAATTAAGGCCCAAATATAAGTTCGAGGACGGAGGAGATGGGGAAATACTGAGCTGGGTGTCATGGGCATTGCAATGTGGGTCACGCATCAGTGGAGCAAGAAAGCAAACAATCTGAGAGGGAGATCAGAGCGCTGGTGATTTCAAGCTTGTTGTTTGACCGAATAAATTAACTTTATTTTTAGTGCTCCTCTTGAAGCGGTGCAGCTGATAACTGCGGATCCCTTTTGTTTACAAGTTACTTGTAATGACGGCGGATTGTATAGAAACCGACACCATACCGAGGATGATGACATGCGTTGAGTGACCCCGAGTGTCTAAAATCTAATTGAGAATGTATGAATTGTGTTCTATTCGGGCCTGTAGAGTTCTAGTCCTGCATTATGCGAGTGAGAGCATCCAATCTGGTTCTTGTGCACTTTATGATGTAGGTTTTGTATTTCACTATGGTGACAAAGGTCAAGTCCATCACTCACTGTGGCTCATTTTACATGTCTATCCAAAGCAACAAACATGACACACTCTGCTGGTTGAGCTAACAAACCCCAGATAGACACGGGGAGTGGCTCCAGATCGATACGGCTTCTAATAGCCGGCATAAAATCCGACAAAAACAAATCCATCGGTTTTGTGTCTGTCGCTTCAGTAGACCTTTACGAGCTGTTGTGGGGGGGGGGGGGGGGAGCCAAATGGCTTGGTGGACTTTGTCTAGATTGGTTTTAGATTACCATTGAAAATAACTGTCTGTCACTGGATTTGCAGGCAATTGGATTTCTTGAAAACCAGATAGAGATTCAGTGTGACTGTTGGGAATGAGGTCTCAAGCACAATGTAGAACAGAGATAGTTTTGTAATCCAGGACTTTACTGACAGTAGAAATTCAGATATTTAATACATAAAGAGATTATTTCAGAAATTAACGGTTTCAAATTGACACATTTTCATCAGATTGTCGGCAGTTTCACATGGTTGATGTTCTCAAGAGACAAATAAGACCAAACTGTGAGGAATAGCATATGCAAGTTACCTGAATACAGTGAATTCAACAAACACTCTTTAAGATGGCTTGCAGGCGTAAAGCCCCAAACACAAAACATGTTCAGGTTGTCACTGCAGCTTTATTAGCATTAACCATCTGTTCCTTGCATGGAAACTTTGAATCCACAAAGCAATATTGTATCAGCTTTTAGGTCGATTTTTTTTTTTGTGCATAAAACACTTAATGTGTTTCACAATTAATGTAAAAATCTCTCACGGATGTCACTGCTGCTCATTTGTCTCCTGCTCTACCATTCCCAGCTGTGGGACTTAATCAGCATAATATTCAAAACCAGCACTCTCATCCTGTTAGGATTGGTTTGCTTATGAATATGGAAAAGGTTGAGAGAGAGAAAAAGCAAAGTTGTGGCCTAAATTGACATGTATGTATGTATGACCTGTAGCTTAGCTGGATCCCCTTTCACACAGACGTGCTGCTCCTTTGGCTGCCTGAGTGTGTGAGGTCAAAAGGTTAAAACCTGCCAATACACGTTATTCATTCATTCATTCATCTCATCAATTGGTTCCTATCTGGTGCAATTGCTAATTTATCATCCTAAATGCACTCGTGTCAGGAGAATTGATGGCGTTCGTAAATGGGAGCAATGATTTTTATTTAAATGTTCTTGTCTCTTCTCCTTCAGAATCTCGTACTGCACAGCAGATAAAACTCAGGATAAGGTCTTCGCATACGTCTCTCAGAGTCAGTCCAATGAGACCCTGGAGTGCCATGCGTTTCTCTGCCAAAAGAAGAAGATCGTAAGTGTGCATCACTTGTGATTTTGTTGCGTGTACCTGTGTTTGTCTGGATTTAGCTTGATGTACAGTAAGGAATGCATGCTCTTGGACTTTAGCAGTTTATTTGAGGACTATATGTAATTCACCTGGGGAAGCGAGTGGCGTAGATGTGTAGATGGTGTATGGCTCCATCTTGTGGCAGGACACGACATTTGTCTCATTTTTTTATTTGAATTATCACAGTGGATGGTTAAATATTCGGACTAAAGATGTCAAAGCATTTTCTTGAGCACCAAATTGAATCACAGCTTTTCCATTATGTTTTATATTGTCACGATGAATGTTTCATCATAAATGTGTTGTTCTTCCCCTGTTCTTCTGTCTTCAGGCTCAGGCTGTGACATTAACGGTGGCCCAGGCCTTTAAAGTAGCCCTCGATCTGTGGGAGATTGCTCAGGAAGGTAAGTTCACTGAACAGGAAGAAGGCCACACTGAGACAGTTCAATGAAAGATTTTTCATTTTGAGCTTATGAGTAAGGAAAGGCCCTACTCCATCCAATCTGTGACTAATCTAACTAAGAATCCTTTTGGTTTTTGTTCTACACTGTAAAATATGTCAGTAAATACCCCTCTTTTGAATTGTGAAGCTTTTACATGTTTTAAAAAAAAGGTGGTTGCTAAGAAGTGTCTCAATGAGACTACAAAACGTCATCACGCCGACTAGTCCGCTCTTCACAGCCTCGTTGTGTAAACTCGCGCTCATGCCGTAGTTTGTTTTTAGGCTGCCGTAGCTTTTTGCCCATTTGTATTCATGCTTCAAAAAAGTGGCGTTCATTTGTGATCATGAGATTATTATCAGCTTTATCAAAATGCGTGAGTATCATAAATTTGTGTGCGCAATCCTATTAACTTTAACTTTAACTTCTGGGTTCGTCTACGAAAATACGTCATTGCTGCTGCACTCTTCTGACCTCCACAATCCCCACTGAGCTATTTGAATGTCACACTACTGCACTTCTCGCATGTAAAATTGCCGCTACACTTTAATTGCAATCAACCAAAAGTTCAAATACCAACACATTTCAAACATCCCATCGTTTTCTTAAGGGTTTAGTTTTGACAAACGTTCTGTTTTCAGACAAAAAAGCCAGGACCTGCTGTTCTTGTGCAGCAAGCAAAGGGCAGACGCAGACAACAGACACTCAGTGTGTTCCTGCAGGTAAGTTCATTTGATGTTGTCCTCATCCACAGTGCATTCCTGCACATTCCTGCACATCTTGCACACAAGAAACACTTGGCTCTGACCAGATTGCTAGCGCTAACAGCTAATTATCCACACTGAGCTAACTGGGAGCTGTGCTTCTTGTAGTGATGGAGTTGCATCACTACAACTGCCCTGGAATAATTCAGGTGTTGTATTTCTAGGAAGATGAGGATAAAGATTGTGTTATTTCAACCTACTGTATAAGCCTGCTGAGAGATACAACTGCCTGTCACTGACAAGATTACTATGACTTGAGTAGTTTAGTAAAAATCACAACTGTAATATAGTGCAGTCACTAAAACGAGACAGTAAGTAGATGCAGATTTAGAGTGAGTATAGAACAAATTCCTGCAGACTTCAGGCTTTCCATAATCCTCACAAACCGTTTCCAGTGAACATGATTAAGTAAATGCTTCTGTAGACACTGGCATAATGACTTTAAAATGATCTTTCTAGTGCAACGAGCCTTGTAATTTTGTAGTGAGCCCTCTCACACACACACATTTAACCTCTTACTCTCAAAGTCTATACTGCATGCATATAACAGCTTGGTTTTTCCTAAATTTACGCCACTCATTTAGTCATTTGGGGGACTGGAGATTTTTAATTACGATCCAATAGTCGTGACATTTATAGGTCGAAATGTTTTCCACTGCTCCAGGGGGTCACAAGGGTCTGCTAAATGAGACGACATCATCCATTCAGTTTGTTGTTAGATAAGGGCTGGCTTTCCCAGCTGCTTTCAATTAAAATTGGCTCTACTTCCACCAGTAGTGGCCTGAGGACAGGGAGAAAGTGGCTTTTGGAGTAACTCGGCACAGAGAGTCGTCTGAAAGTTTTAGAGGGTAATTAAATTCTGCCTGTTGCAGAGAGAGAGCTGCGAGTGCCACAGGCAGGAGTTGATGTTTCACTTCGATGCTGCAGACTGGGAGATTTAAAGAGACAGAAAATACTGACAACTCCCTCCTTCTCGCTTCTCTGTCGTGTGTCTGTATGTGTCCCGTCCTTTTCCGTTTTCCTGTCTCACCTACCTGTGTCCCTGTCAACCACCTCCCTCAGATCCAGAGGCACGCAAGCCTGTTGGGTTGGAGGAGAAGCTCCGGAGGCCCTTCTTCTCCGCTTTACTCAGCTCGCCTCGCAGCAACCCCACTCGAAGGCGACCAATCAAACACGACTCTTGGGTAGGTCACACCATCTGCCTCCAAACTGCTGATTGGGCCAAAAATAATGGTTAAAGTGGTTTATATGCTAAGGTGACAGATAGGGATGCACCTATTCAACTTCTTCTCTCCTGATACCGAATTCCTGATACCTGAAACTCTGGGGAAAAAGACACTAGTATAGGATCGGTACCCTAAGTTTAACTATGTACACCTCACTCCATAGTATAAGGATCCTTGTTATGCACGCTAACATGAGGCCATCAATGTTTTCACATAAGCTTAATTTGGTCAATTCTTGTGTCATTACCAGTCCGGTGTATCGGATTGCTGTGTCTCTAGTATTACCGTCATTTCCTTTCTCCTTGGATTAAAACCATTGACTGTTTAAAACCTGCTTGTCTGTAAATAAATCAATACAAGACTATCTAAAAATATCTAAAACTGTTTATCACGTTAGATATTTTAAATGGTCCTTGTGTTGGCTTGTAGTATGAATTCCAAAGTAAGGGGTTATGGGGAGCAGTGTGTCCATTGGCAAACAAAATATTGACAAATAAACTTCTACATATCATGATTATTTTCCTTGCCTTCTGAATTCAATTTCGAGATCAAAAATCTAAGCAAACACTGTTGTAGAGTCAGCTGACTTGAAGAGATGACAGAGGCCGCTGCAAAGTGTTGTCAACAATTTTGCCCCCTTTATTGTGTTTTGTGGGGGAGATGTCTAACATTATAAACTATTTCTGACACTGATGTCTGTATAATTGGAGCAGTTACATGTAGTTGTTGTAAAACCATCAGTCACCATCCTGGTGTTCACTTACAGATTCTTAACACTAGGTGGCACTATATTCATAAGAATATCTCACCTACAGGCTGATCTTCTAAATCCATCGGTGTTCATTGTTGCATATTTTCCCTTTTATGGGATTTCTCTCTCATCGGTAGAACTTATTCTTTAATTGAGTCAGATTTCATCTTTACTCCTCTCTTACTGTTGTGTTGTTTATAATCCTCCATGTTTGCTTTACATCGGGTTCATTTGTTTATTATTTTCAGTGTAAATTTTACAGAATATTTATTTCATGATATTTATTAGTATCTCATAAATTAAAACAATGCAAGGTGATATAAATTGTCTGGATCACTTGCTTCCCAATCGTTGTGCAGAGAATGTAGAGCAAAAAAGTATCCTTATCCATATGTTTCCAGACTTATATTATATTAGTCATGCAATATTGCCATTCAGTCAGTGATTGGAACAAAAACCTGCGTTGTGCAGTATTTGATCATAAATTAATGTATGTATCACATGGAGCCACAGGAGCAGCAGGATTGTTATTTAAAGTAATTTACGTGTGTACTGATTCATGTTGTTCGTGTCCCAACAGGACGTGGAGGATGGCCTCGATGATGCGTTCTCAAGGTAACCGTTGCATACGACTACTGCTGAACACTGGGGATTTCTTCTTTTATTTAGGAAAGGAGATGGGATTGTTCAAAATACTTAAATGTTTCCCCCTTGAAAACCACATTTATGAAACCGATTTTATGTTGATTCCAGTTCTAAACAGAAACGCAGTAGATCACCATTTGAATGCTGTCAAGCAATGTTGACAGTATCACTGAGAGTGATGGTCAGCTGTCAGTCATTTGACAGATTGACTGACACAAATATTTATTGAAATTCACAGACACAGACAGGCATAATGCAATAGTCTCCTTTTCTTATGTAATTTAAAAGATGACATTACACCCATGGCAATGAGCTGATAGGATGCACACAATAATTGTGTGGTAACTTCATTTGGTGTCCTAAAACGTATTAGTTCGAGTCATCATTGACTGGTGAGGTGTTGACAAATGATGACAGCTTTTAGAGTTTAGTGACGGTAGAGCTGTTATACTACATGTTCATCTGCAGGTTTCTATAGTGGTTCCAGTTATATTTATAGTTATAAGTGTACTAAAGTAGCTTATCACAGGCCATGGTTAAGTTATGTTTGAGACCCAGAATGTGGCCACAAAAAACTGATAAAATAAATATCTTGTCAAACAATTTACTACTGGCTAAATCTTTTTTTAATATAATTTGAAGCCAGACAACTATATTAAAACATTGGAATAGGAGACTAATAATGACCTCATCGGCTTTCCTCCTGTGCCGATTGATTGCGGAATGTGCTGTGGTGGCAAAGACGTTACCAGCGGAAGCACTGAAGCGCATATTCATTTTGAAAGTGCCATGACAGATTGTGTCATTTCATCACTCTGTCGGTCGGTCAGTGACAGACTTTCACATTAATAGGGCCGGTTCCTGCTTTGCTGCAGTCCAGGCGAAAAAAAAACAGACGGTTGTTTTCGTCCTCTTTGACAGTTTTGGCAGCGCCTTTCCCCTGGTCACTATGCTGATTACGATACAGTGCCACTACATCGGCGTAATGCTGCTGCCTTCACAAAAGACGTAGATCCACCAAGTGCGACGCTTTGTTAGAAAATAGTGTTTTCAATGAAGACACCATCAGGCAGAGTTTTGTGGAGAGCTCGAGGCGGGACGAAATGTGACGGAGGCCGCTTGCATCCTAATTCTCTATGCAGGAAAAAAAACCTGTGTTACCATCAGAAAAGTCAAAACTTAACATAGATAATGACTTTAGTTACTGTTGATAACTACAGTCTGCAGAAAGACTACACAGGTAAAACTTGATTTGCATAAAAAAAATCCTGCTTCTGAGACATAAAAAGACACAAAACATGATCTATATTAACACTTACAACATCATGCACTTGCTCCCTCTGACATACTCTTTGATAATGTGCCTCCATGCACAACCAACTGTTCGGCCAAACAGTCCAGTGAGTGCCGGGAGCTCTCTGCGTGGCTTTTCATTTCCTCCTATTACCAGCCGATATGTGTGTGTGTGTGTGTCCTGCAGTGCTGTTTTGTTCATCCATAAAGAGAGAAGAGCAGCTTGGTGGTGCTTTCACACAATAAAGAGGCCACAACTCATTAAGTCGTGTTGCCTGTGGCCAATATATGTTTGTTGTGTTGGAGCATGCAACGCTTTGGTCCAAGCTAATGGGTAAATGAGAAGCAGAGATTATTTAGTGTGGCCGGGTGTGAAGGGAAGTCATTCCTGAGGCTGTCCTGAGCAGGGACGAGGAAATGCTGACCTCAAGTGTGGAAGGAGGAAGGTGTGACACTTCGATTTAGATTTGACATCCTACAGGAAATCCTTCAGGATTGTGGGAATGATGGAGCTGACCTCCCCTGCAAGAGGTCAGCAAGGATGTCAGGCTCTGCTGTGGCGCTGCACGAATGGTGGATAAAGATCTGCCCTGATCTGTGGAAGACTCTGGATCACCTTCAGTTGTCATGGCTGTCACACCTCCTCAGTGTGACGTGTGACTCTGGGACACTTTTAAATACTGCTCCAGCCAATGGCCAAACATTAGATGTTGCTCTGGTTACAAAGAAGCATGCCAACGTTTTACACACTAAAAGATTCAAGACATCTTGTTATTTATTCCCACAGCCGTGAACGGTTTGGTTCTCAAATATGCACTTTCCTTTTTTCTGAGCTTTGTGTAGCTTTTAACATAAAACCTTCCAATAGTAAAATTAAAGAGGCGTCATTTTATTTATCTATTTAGGTTTCGTTTTTGTAAGCTATCTCTCCTGTACAGCAAACCCGTACCATCAGGCCTCTTCAGCTAATGTCCTGCTTAGCCTCTTTAAGAAAGATAGCATTGGGGGCCAGTTGGTGGTTCACTTTATTTGTATGTAGCAGCACATCCTCCAGGGGTCACTAGCAATGCTAAATAGTCTTCTAACTTGTTAAACCACTTCCACCACTTTTAATTGACTGTATAAGCACAGGTCAGGGTTGGGGACTGTGAAGAAAAATCTAATTGTAAGAATAGTAGATAGTTATTCAACTGTTGACATGAACTTCCGTTGGGTTTATTTAATAATTTAATTTCTATTTAAGATGTCTTCATTCATCGGCGACCTTTGAGTTAACCCTAATTTTGCGGCTTTGGAATGAGTCGATTGAATCATTAAATCTCATCTAAATGTGATGAGTTATTACAATTGTATGCTTCTTGACTGTTTCTTTATTTCACAAGAGACATTCTGAGTGTTCTAACTTATTTAAACCTCTCCTATGTAGTCACGATTTCCTCTTTTCTTCCATCTGGCATGCAGCAACATGGAAGTAGAGGAGATGGACACCGGTAAGTGACGCGACTCGCGTGCTATTTGCATGCTTGATGTTGCATGTTGCATGAGGCCTTGCATTTAGAATACTACTCATTTTCCAGACTGTCCAGAAATAAGCAAATCGTCTAAATAAGTGGTCGTCTTTGGTGGAACCTTTTGTGATGAGCTGACATGCCTCAAGGACCCCCTCCATGAGGGAAACCTCTGGCATCTGCACATTTGTGAACTATTGATGAGCTATTTTTTGTCATTCAAGTCATTCCACATCCTATCCTTTCTTCTCTCTCCGTTTTTTAAGCTTAGCATATCCTGTGAACCCCTTGGATGAATACATATTTCCTGCCTTTGACCTCTGTAGCAATATTACCTTTCTCTCTTCCTGTCTCCGTCAGACTGGCCGAGTCCTGCTCCGAACCCGTCTCTAACAATGCAGCTCTGAGTTCCCGGCGAGGTCTCCTGCGAGAATCTGTTGTCTATTTGCAACAATGACTTTGAGTAACACACGCCGAAATAGCTGCCCCAACTTAGAGCGCCACAGGAAAAAAAGAAGGGAATCAAAACACAAAAAACGGCAAACGTCACTTGAGCCGACAGCAAAAACGCATCACGCTTCCCGGTGCACAACCCGAATCAGTGAGGCTCTGCGTGATTTTCTGTGGCTGCTGCGGAGAAGACAGAATGGATGCCCTGATGATATAAACTGCCATGCCTGCCAGTCAACACTCCACTCAGTGTAAACAGCCATCTTTCGCCGTATTCCTATACTCTCACCAACTGCCAGACGACAGGCCGTGCACACAAATGTACAGCACAGCACTGCAAGACGTGCACGAAATACATGTTTCTACTCAAAGAAGTTCCACAGAAGAGTCTCCTTCTTTTAAATCTGAACTTGTAAAAAAACACTTTCACTTCCACTTCGATAAGTCGAATTCAGATGAAGATATTCTCAGCATCACGTAGTTTTAGAGATGTGTGTGTGTGTACATAAAAAGGCTGTCGCCTCTTTCTGGAAACGTGAAAGCTCTGATCTCGTCGTTTGCTTAACAAAAGTAACGGCTGCCGGTCTCAGCCGTCACTGGAAGAAGTCCAGTGTTCAGAGAGATCATCGGCAAAAGCCGGTACACATCTTCAGTCAAGATTGTCTTGTTGTGCTGATTCAAGCAGTTCTTTGAATAGTGAAACGGCATGTGATAAAGTCATGACATATGGGCAAACTATACCCATATGTCATCTTTTTTATTGTTTGGAACATAAATGTGTCTCAAAGAATGTAACATATACAGAATGTGGTACAGTGTGTATATATATTGCATTACCATCAAATCAAACAGTTTAGGTTTTTTTTTGGCTGAAAGGACTTCTGCTTGCTTTGTGTATTGGAGACTTTAAACCTTTAAAGACTTTATCTCGGCCTTCTTCAGCAGATTGATTTGCTCAGTTGTCATGAAGATGGTCATATCGATTGGGGGGGGGGGCATCAAATAATATAAATAATAGAGGAATAAAAGAGACAACAATTACCATGTCAACAGAGCAACTTTTTCTGCGGACGAAGGCTGTGAGATGTTGCTAAAAAAGGTCAAGAAATGAACCTTCAAGCTTAGTTGTGCTCCATAGTGTTGAGACGCTGCAGTGTATTCAGTAAACTAGAGCTTAGGGTCAATAGCAATGCACTTGACAAACGACTAAAGTTTGGCATTTAAAGGGGCGCCCCAGTGATTTAGTATTGCACTTCCATAATATTGGGTGATTTAAAAGAGACCGATTTATATTAACGATGTTTAAAATTTGGGCAGCAGAGGCAGAGATGTCGTCACCTGTTCTCCTCCGTTGTGTGGGCCAATCTCCAAAAACATATTCCATAATGCAGTTCGGTAGCGTCTTTCATTATAAACACCCACATATGCCAAGCTTCACGCTCCCAGTTTTGTAAAACAGGCCGTGAGTTAAAATGAAGATAATCCTGATGACATCACTATGACATCATCAGCGTTATTTACACAATACAACTGTTTTCACAGTTGTCGAATAGTACCAATCATAACCAACCAACTAAACTTGGTGTGTAAAATCAATGGAGTGCCCCTTTAAGGTAAACGCATCTTAATCTGTTTTTAAAAATGTTGAATCCACCAAAACAATAACTGATCAGAATTGATATTCCATTGTATTCCCATGTGCTTGCTTGCTTTATGTTAACGTCAATCGATTGTTTGCAGTGTAAAGAAAACACAGCACAACAGCAGACAGGCTGACATTCCTGTAAACATGTATTTCAACACCGTCTATATGAATATGGCTTATGTAACCAAAATACAATGACTATTTTACATTCTGCCGTCTCCTCAGTCAGTCAGCTGCCACTGTACATAAAGATGATGTTACTGTTAAAGAATAGCGATGATGTAAGGTTAAGAGGACAAGTGTATGGCAAGGCCAAATTATTAGAGTAAAGCAACATATTTCCTTACTCTGTATTTTTTCAATGTCAAAGCTGTGTAAGTTGTGTATGCATATGGTATCATTATAAAAGAAGTAGGATGAATACAGTCAGGGCTTCACAAAGGTTGTTTTTAATAATTATCACTCTTTGTTGAGATGTGTATATGCCTGTATGTTTTGCATTAGGTTAGACAATTTGTACAAAATATAATCATACGTGGTTTTTATCACTGCAGGAATTGCTTTATTTTTTCAATATAGCCATCAGTAACCCATGTACAGTATTCAATTATTCAAAACCCTGCTCTCAATTGAGTAATCACCTGTTACATCGATCGACACAGTTCACATTTTCCTCTCTTAACCGCAGTCTGTGCCACAAAACGCGTCCTTCGTCTCAAATCCTATTATATATGAATTATTGCTCAGCGAATTATTTTTAGATGACTGTCGGGAGGATATTATATTTTGCCCCAGTCTGTCTGAAGTGGTCCTTCTCTCTGTATTCATGGCATCATGACTGAGGCGGAGGTAGCGGGGGGGGGCTCAGTGTCGTTGTCATGACACCCGCTGCAGAATAATTGGATGGCTTTATCAGGTTACGCTGTGAAGCTTAATTGCATTGTTTCATTCCTGACTGGCTGAAATAGCGTCTCCATTGCATCTTTGAAAGTACGCTCTTTGCCGTTTTGGGTGTCGTAAAAAAGCCTCCAGCTCGTCTATGGAAGATCTATCGAGCCGTGTTTGCATTTTAGTATCGACTGTTCAGCAGAGTGCACCGGCAAAAAAACGCAACGTCTTCATTTTTGCCTTACCTTTCTCATCTTTCCTCGCGTATAGAAATTATTTTTGCTAATTTTCTCACGTTTTTTCCGCTCCATCATTGACTGATTCCTGTGTGGATGCTTCGGTATCTGCTGATTCAGTGCTATTGAGTGGAGATGGGCTGTTTGTTGTCCAGGAGCTCTCGGGCTCAATAATGGTTTTCAATAACGACAGCCAACAAACAGAGTTTTGAAGGAGAAAAGCTGGAGTTGCTTCTGCACAGCTTCACCACAAGCTGCATTATCATACAGTGCAGAGACGTATAAGGGTCCCTGTTAGATATTACACTTGGATGTAGTCTTCACCCAGACTTTGCCCTTTTTAAATAGATTTTCAAGGAAAGAAATCAGTGTGAGCCCTCTGGGTTATTATGTAGAATTGATCAATCACCGTATACATTGTATCATGGCGTGAATCGATCTGCTGGACCGAAGAGTTTTCTTTCGTGTCGCCAGTATTCTGAGCACAGCACACTTGACACACAGCAAATCTTGAATGGATGTGGTTCTTTGGCTCAGCCGAGAATTGTCCATGCGGGAGAAGGGGGGTGAACAGACCCACCTGCTCCTGGAGCTATTACATGCCAATCTGAGTATGAAGTGCGCTGAATACAAATCAGACCGTGAAGGTTTGGGGGCCAGAAAACATTTGAGGCTTTCAGAAATTTCAGATCAGCTATTCTTGCCCAAATCAACCACTGATGTGTTTACAGTATCGGTTTACTTTTCAAAGGAGGTGCTTATTTTCTATCTATGCAATTAGTGGGTTTTCAACAGTGTTGTGTTAATATAATAACAGCAATTTGTCTATAAACCACAAGCAGTTGTCCTAAACTGTTTTAGAAAAAAAAAAAAGTGTACAGAATTTGGAAACTGTTATGGTTTGTTACATATGCATAATAAAATACTTTGTACAAATATTTAATTGCACTCAACTGATTTGAAGAAACCAGTGTTTTGATAAAAAGCTTCTTCTCTCATTCACAGTATAGTTGCGGAGATACTTTGGCCTTCAGCAATGCCAGACAATATGATTGCGAAGTGTAGCAAATCAATTTGATTCCATAATTACTCTATAATTCGATCAATAATGAGTTTCAACTACTCGGCTTGAAAAAGAACCAACTAAACCATCACAGCTCACTGTGCAGACGAGCACTCGCGATCATTGATCTATCCAGAACGTTTTAGTTCAAACATAGTTTGAATCCATACCGTTTTCCTCTCAAACACGTCACAGCTTCACTGCGGTCGATCCGAAGCAAGGACAGCCTCTTGTTTGGCCGTCTGACTGACACAATCGCATCGACGTGTCTTCATTCTGCCCACCGCTCATGGTTGAAAACTCAAATAATGCATACCAGGTGCAAAGCGACAATATCTCTCCTCTTCTCTCTCTCAATCAGAAAAGAAAGAATGTGCTTTGATTCCTAACACAGTTAATTAAATATCAGGTACAACTATTTGTACACCGCCAAAAAAAGTACTTTAAAGTACTATATAGACAAAAAACCTGACGCAACGAAGCTTGTTGTATTTGTTCACGAGTAAAATGCATTTTAACAAATAATTTCCCAATGGTATTAAGAATGAACATGAATAAATATTTATGTTCACCTGAAACACAGAAAAGTTGTCAAGGGTTCAGATCACAGACTGTATATAAGAAGTGGACAAAGTCATCGTGACATCTTGAAGCCTCGAGATCGGCGATTTGGCCGTCACCATCTTGGCTTTTTGCAACCAGTGAATGAAAATGTACCATATTTGGACTGCGGAGGAGTAGCGTAGAGACACCTTGTATGGCTCTGGTAGTGGCAGCAACCTGTCAATCACAGTAAGCGCTCCCTAAAGCATACCCAGGTTTATGCTCTATTTTACTTTACATAAAACCAAAATGTATGAAATGAACATCATGCTGTATTGAAGAAGACTAGTGATTCAGATCATAAATTCATGTGTACAGTGTTTACTGAGGTAATAAATCAAGTGAGAAGTAGGGTAATTTCTCATAGACTTCTATACAATCGGACTTCTTTTTGCAACTAGAGGAGTCGCCCCCTGCTGGCCAGTAGAGATACTGCGTTTGAGACACGTGCATTGGCTTCACTCGTCGGAACCGTAGAGTGCCGCCTGGTTCAGATTCGGGCTTTTAATCCTCTCATATTTTGCAGGTGTAAAACCTCAATCAAATCAAATTTGTGTGTGCGTGTTCTGTGAGACGATGGTGATCTTAAGAGTGTTTGTTTAGTCTGATGAATGTTTGCAGAGGAATGCAAAGATGATTTTAATTTTTAAAGACATGGAGGCTGCATCATGGCATGCCATCAATCTCGTTGTCAGACTATGCTGCACCAACAGAGGGGTTTGAAAAGTATCAGTCTGTAATCTGTATCTGGAAGATCCCTTGTGGTAAATACAAATGTACTAATCAAATAACCATTCATATATATTTTTACAAGTACATTATTTATTTCACATGTATCCCCCTGTCCACTCGTATCAGTCCGGTGACTGTGGTTGTAGCCTCTGCAGGACTCTGCCCTTAACAGTTTGACTGTACAGAAGACCCGATGTGATCACCCCGTCTTGTGTTTGAACAAAGGCTCTGTGGAGAGAAGAAGCAGGCCTGTCTTCAGGAGGGAGATCAGCCTGCAGTGAGCACCAAAGAAAAGCTGTAGAAAAAGGGCACTTTGATATTTTCAGGGAACTCGCAGGAGACTGAGAAGCTGCTTGGTGTTACTTCATGCGCCGCATTGAGAACCACGGCATCGTTGCTGCTTGTTTGCTGCGTGTGTTCGCTGTGGCATTCTTACATTTGTGTGGTGACAACAATTCACAATTTTAGGTTTTTGATATTCGGCTTTGTTGTGATCAGTACACAGGGATGACTGGAGATGGTGAGTTAATGACGAGCCCATCTACTTCCCTCCTTTTCAACTATATATATATATATATATTGCTGTAATGATGAAGAATAATGGATAGGATGTCTACATGTTTTCATCTCTTAGTGAGATAACCGCTTGATGACTGCCGTCTGCACAATACATTTACCCAAGAAATCTTTTAGTTGCTATGTAATAAATATAGAGGGAAGTGAACATATTAGTTTCACATGTCCACAATGAACGAACAGTAGGAGTATACTGAAGCCTTTGGTAGTGTGGCCAACGTCAGTCCGACACACATGGATACCCATTGAGTCACAGAACAGCATCACTGAGAGCATCAAGGGAACTTTTTCGACTGGGAGAGCCGACTCTTGAATTGAAGGAGCTGTAACAAAACATGAGCTGATCTCTTCAAAATCGCTGCTTGTTATCCCTCACATCAGCACAAACCCCAGCCGTATCCTGTGGCTTTCTCTCCGGTCTCAAGCCCATGACTTAGAGAACAGCGTTGCTTGATTTAAGATGAATCCAAACAAAGGAAGCTCTTTTATTTATGCTATACTTAATACCATCCAATATTAAACATTAACTGTGTTGTCTTAAAGTTCTTTCAGGTAAAATAAAAACAACTTTGTGTTTGAAATCCTGCCCCCGTCAGGATTTAATGTCTCACTCCCCTGCACTAAAGTGATGATAAATTGAACTAACATATTCTTACCAAATGCATTTCCACCACTTTGAAGTATTACCTGCGTTAAAACACTTTTTGTGACTTGGCCAGCATTTTTCTCCATGAAGTGCAGTTTTCTACTGTACTGCGAGTCTCGGGCCAGCATTTAATGCACCAAATGCATCTGTGTGACGGTTGGTGAGCAGTTTCTGTGTGAAAGTGCTTTTTTTTTTGTGCGCAGTGGAAATGAGTTATGCACAGGAACTCCATTACATTAGCTGCAACTTCGTGATGGGACGTTCTAAAGAGGGTTTATTTTACACTTCAAGAAATACAATTGTCAGGAAATGTGCAAGATCTGATGTTGAACGCTGGATGATAAAAGAGAACGCGCCGTTCTAAAAGCAGGCAGAATAGAAGGAAACATGACCAGCTTCACAGGACTGCAATCGTGTTTATTTCTCCATTTTTGGCATCTAACTTGGAATGCACATCAAATGCTATTCTACAGGCAAAGGACCTGCATGCAACTTCAGTAAATGAATGATTTATGTACAGACATGTTTTTTTTTTTTTATGAAATATGAAAAAATACAATGTTATCCAGAAAATGGTACTTTAATATTATTAGAAATAATTAAGACATGGTGTTGTGGCGGATCTTAAAAATGAACACGTGTGTTTGCTTTCTCTCCTTATTAACAATCTGCCCACAGGAGTCCTATAATATACATTTGTGATCAGGTAATATATTAACACTATTTGTCAAAGAAAAAGGCTTTGTTTATTTTCGAGCTGAGTTGCCTATAACGGGTGAACGTGGTGTCTAATTGCACATGCCAATATCAAAAATACACTGTGAATTTAAAGTCATGAAGACCGGCCTCCCAGAGATGATTGCGTGTTTTGTATTGCAATAACATACCAAGCACCTGGCAAAGTCTTCAATGTTAACTGCACCGTGGGTTAACATTCGTTTATGTACTATCAACCTGCAGGAATAGGTTTCTGTTAGCTACTGTACTGTAGTGTGTGCGTGCGTGTGTAGATGTGTGTGTGTTGGGTCATGTGGATGGGTGTGTACCCCTGTACTTTAGAGTTTTCCTACAAATGCTATCTACATGCATGTATGTCTTTTGCAAAGACAGCCTCAGCCAACCTTACTCACTGACGATGACCCACAGAAACAACACATGTTTTCCTCATCAGTGAGAAAGGTGGTAAATGCACTGATGGTAGAAGAGAGAGAGGAATTCCTTCTTCTCAAACTTCGATGATGTTGATAGACGGCACAGAAGGATGAAACTGCAACAGACAAGGTAGATAAAAGTCATAATTAGTAATTTATCTTTCTCCTTTACAATAAAGACATACTTTGATGATAGAGGACAAATACACTGTTACAGTTACAGTAACCTATATCTGGCAGAGGAGCCATAAACCCAGCTAGTATTATTTAAATGCAGGAAGACTCCTGATAATCTACATTCCACTTTAACCGCCGCAAGACTTTGGCATAATAAAAGTAAAAAGGTTTATTTATTGTTGCATTTCACACCATTGTTGAGTAATATATAACAGATTTATGTCGCTATGAATGGAATTAGAAATATACAGGTATTTTGAATAAAAAGGAAAATATGAAGTCATTTTATTTCAACCCGTGAAAACAGTAACCATTTCTTGTCCTTGGTTTGATATCAGATTTGTTTTTACTTCAAAGGAAAACGTCTTTCTTAGTTAAACATACACAAGAATTCTCCACATGCAAATTGCATTTTCTAATTAAATGTCAATTCATGTCTTGCATTTCAATCAAGGGAACAGCTGGCTGCTTGCTGTTAATCTATTTAATGTGAGAATGTGTAGACGAGCACAGGAGCACAGGAGAGAAGGTTCCAGTCGGGTCGTCGTAAGCCAACTGAAGTATATGTGGACCTGCTACATACACCATCACAGGGCGATATTGTAGTTATTGATCAAGCACCATCTCCCAATAAATCCACCATTAATCATGGCATATTGGAGCTCTTTGTGTTCAGCCTGTAGAGTAGAACTAGATGTACCTGCATCCTAAAAAAACTACACTAAGTGGGCCCTTAACAGCAATGAGAGTTGGCTGAGCACAATTAGCAGATTACATTGTTATTCACTGGAGGAAATAGTTTCTGCAGGGAGGTGCTTCACAAACAAAACAGAACATTTTGACATGTCTCAGTAAAAAACACAAAACAAGTAAATGATAAGAATGATGATGGCTGAATTCCATTCAGCTGCTTTCAGTTTCAGGGTCGGAGGCGTTTGTGTTTGCTGGCTCGCTGTCACTCAGAGAGTGCGTACATATACAGCTGCTTGAAAGAGCCTTTACGTGGGCGTGTATTCAGAGGAGTCGCGCTCACCTGGCTCCTCAGCAGCCCTCCACTGTGGTGCTCCGGCGTGCTCCTCTCTGACAGCGGCTTGGCCTTCTCCTTACTGTTGCTGGTGGAGTCGTTATCCTTGATGATGTCATACTGCCGGCAGAACAGGGCGATAACGGCTGCGAGGAGGTGAGGGATGGGCACATGTGCAACACACACACACACACACACACACACACACACACACACACACACACACACACAAATGATGATAGGGATTCAGTGGTGGGGCGGCAACTGTCACTCACAGACATGTCACCACTTCTTCTAACTAAGCACGTTGAAAGGCCATGTTGATGATGGCATTCTGCTCCCAAGGGGAGCGTGATGGCCGGGCCTTTATCTGAAGGCTTGGAAGGCAGTAATTCTCTATGGAGTTTGCTTTGCTACCATATGCAATCTGCCCTGATGCAGTTCTGCCTCCAGTTTACTGCGTGCTCACAATTAACTTCCTTGCTTCACCGAGGTTATGAATTTCTATGAGAAGGCTATCATTAAATATTGAAAAACGGATCTGGGGGTTGTGGTAATGAAAACTAGGGAGCTGTGAGGAATAAAAGTCATTCATTGAATTAAATTATTATTCAGGCACGCGTATTCATGTAAGCGCTCTGCAATATTGCAGCTACATGTCATTGTGAGACATTCATGGCAGATATCTCCACTGGTTTGTTTGGCGGTTAAATTACTGCAGCGTTTGTGTAATTTGTGAAGTTTACATTACAGTTTATTGTAATGTTTTAATGTGACACTTTCCTCAAACGTCGGCTGATTTTTTTTACAAGGTTCACAACATTTTAAGCACTTTTAGAAACCAACAGAACATTGCTACACAGACACACTATACAATACAGCAGAGGAGATTGCATTGGGTTGAAGCAATTTGCTTACTACTTTATCATTTCATTCACTTTCTTCAGACCCAGACCAGTGAAAGGTAATGAAATAAAAGATAAAATGACACGGATAGGACAAATAAATCAAATAAGAACAAATCTTTTGTAGATTGTGAACGTTTGGAGGTGCTTGATGCCTCATCATTTGCAGGGAATAAGCTCACTTTAAACTGGACTGGCTGCAAATGTGCCACATGAGGTGTTTTTATTCTTCCGCTCCCACTCTTCACAGCCTCCATGTTACTTTGGTTACTCTCATTAGTATTATTTAACATCTCACTCTGGGTGCTCGGGGGTGGGGAAACCCCGCTGCTGGCAGCCTGTCGGATATGCCACTTCTCATTGTACCTCAACACTTCATTAATCAGCACACTTCCTCAAAGGAGTAGAAACTCATGCATGGATGGAGAGCTTGGTTACAGAGAATGCTCAGGAAAGCGTGATGTTGTTTTGACTGTATCGCTGTTGCAAAAAAAAAAAAAAAGCCTCAAAGGGATGGGACATGCAGATACATTTTCCGTTTTTTGGACTTTAACTTCCACTTAATAGGGATCCTATAGGTCCTGATCTGGATGTCCATTCATTAGCGTCTTATTGATTGGTGTGTCAATGTATTTAATATGTAACTACAAGATAATCTAGAGTGTGAAAGCTGATTATACTGTATATTAAAGTAGTGATTTACTAAATTGAATGGCACCATTAAATGTTAAGAAGTGTAATTAGCTAGTACAGTAAGACCGTAGCAAGTGGCTAGTCAGCAATTCACAGGTCATATATTCGCACGCTCATGTTAGTTCAGTCAGAAAGTTTGGGAAACGTACTTGTTTATGAAGACCTTAAAACATACATGTTTTTACCCGTCTTTCCCTTTGATTTCTTTCTCTTAAGACGGAATCCTTATTAACCAAACTCAGTCTGCAAACCTACCTGCCCACATGACCAAGACCACCACAATGATGATCATCTCCCCTGTTTGTAGATGACGGGACTTGTCCAGACCCTGCATAGTGGGGTCATCTATGAGAGAGCACAGACAGGACAGGTACAGTCGACACAGACTCCTAAATACTACTGAGAACATTTGGTCCGAACCTTTTTTACATGGAAGGGACAACATATGAAATAGATCGATATGCAGTCCAGTTGAACAAAATCACAACACCCTGACATACTATCAGTAGAAACTGAACATTGACCTTTACAAAAGTAGTATTAGTTACAGAGCTCTTTACTGGATTTCCTAATAATGTAAGATCTCAAACCCTCATTCTGTCGCTAATGACTGGCAGGTGGACACTTCCTTTATCTCTCATGACTGTTATGCCATTTAACAACAAATGTCAGAAAATGTGGCGAGCATTACAAATCAGTCCTGTAGCATTAATCCTCCTTTAAGTGGATTGACTATGGGCCTATTTCCACTCTCCAAACCATCTCTTAAAATCTTTTCTGTATGGAACTCTTCCAGAGCACCACTCTTCACAATTGCCTCTTTTAGTGAATCAAGTTGTCAAGAAACTGGCCCCCGAATGCCAGACTCTCCGCTCTCTTCACATGATGGCTATTATAGATTGGGGGCAATGCTGCCACGTGTTTTTTTTTTAAGTCTTGGTAGTTGTGTGTCTGGGAATGTGAGTGGAGACAGGGGACGAAGTACATCACCGTGGAAAATAGCTTCAAATTACAGAAAAGTCCTCGATATTTATATGTATTAGCAAAACAACGTACATCGGGCAAGCAGCGCAAGCCTCTCACAACTTTCCACATCTTCTTTTCTGAATCATTTCACTTGACAAACGTTTATCTTTAGGTCAGGACGGAAGACTGATTGTGCCTTCCCATTGTACAGTGATCTGTAGAGCTGAAGTCAGACATGTGCATTACACTTCGATGCCCGGTCAGGATTGAGGTCAGCGCAAAGTATGGCTGGTGCCTCCTGTGAGTTGCATTATATCGTATATCTCTTCTATCTGTCTGACCCTAACCAACTGAAAAATAAAGTAGTTCTGCATGCTTGAAAAAAAAAGAGTATGCATAGAGAAACTACTGGTAGGAGGCTGCTTCAGTAAGGAATTTACCCTTCGGGGCTTCTGTATTCTGCAACGCTCTCCAACTGTTTACTGTTTACCATTTTCTAGTTGCTCTAATGGCCCTACTTCATGTTGATAAAAAAGTGCGTGTGTTGCATGCTGATATGCAGTATTTCATACCACGGAGTGAGTGAATAGAATTTCCCGATTGACCTGAATAACATGTCCTGCTGCTGTATCATACATATTTCATGTTGTGGCACCACACTCGGATATGCCGTGTGATTCTCTCTGCTGTAGCGGAGGATGAGCAGATTGTGGTGCCGTCGGTGCACCAAAGAGTATGTTTTGGGCTAATTAGTTGACCTTCCTTCTGTTCCCCCCCAAATCCCACAGTGTTGTTTGTGGCTGTGAACTGTGTCGCAAAAACCCTGTCGCAACACAGCAGGGGTGCTGTACTGGTGTCACAAAGATGCGATATATGGGATTTCCTCTTGCATTATGTCTCCTACAAACTAAGCAATTTAAAAAAATGTGATTTAGACCACAGGTGAAAACAGTGCTGTTCTAATTTATATGTATATAAAACATGAACAACAGATGGGAAAACTGTGAGTATCAGTCAAAGTCAAAAGAATATTTAGCTGGAAGCCAGCCGCGTGCAGCGTACCTTTGTCTCAGTGCTGTTAATGGGAGAGGTGTAGCTTCTGACTCAGCAAAGACAGTTTGGCATCTCTTTGAAGTATCACACAGTAATTGTGTCTAAGGGGACCACCTACCTCGTTAGATTTGACTGCTCAAGGCATCCGTCCTTTGACGGTATTTATTTTTGTCTCCTGTGTGACAGCTCAGTGACAGCAGGTAGCATTAGTACCGCCTTCGTGTCTTTCATTTGGGAATCATTTATATAACGTATCTGGATATTGTTTTTGTATGCACTCATGGCATCAAATGCTAATGAATACAGCTTCCCCCCCTTTAATGACAGGTCTCCGTCTGTAAGCAAAAGAGAATCACTTTCACTATAATGAATCGTACATTGTAAGTCGCTTATATTTGAGTCCTTCAAAATATGTTTAGTTCGCAAATGTAATACGAAGTCATTGCTTAAATTAGTGGAATACTAATAAACTGCTGACATACAACAAAGATTAATCTTAAACCCTGCTCCTGTGACAGCAGCACAACATTACCTCACTTTTGAAGGGCAGGCAAAGCACACAAATATATACTCTGATTAAGAGCTTTCCGCTGAACTAATGGAATTGAAGTAGACATTGGACGTATTGATCCAAAAGAAAAAAAATCACAGTAGCTTATTTAAATTCAAATTCCCCAGCAACATGTGGCGTATGTCAGGAAATACTTCATATGAAATAGATTGGTTCTGAATCTAGTTCAGGCCGTACATTCAGTGTCATAGTATGCACCCAATATGTAATCACAATGTCAAAGAGAATTGCATTGAGGAAAAAAAATAGAAGCATTATTGATTCATGGGTATCATCGCTCTAGCTTGTAGGAATGCCTGGAACATCCCGCAAATCAATTTAGTTTCAATCGGAGGCACTTGGCTGTGACAAAGGATCTCTGAAATGCCTCTGTGATGCTGCAGCCAACTAGATTAAAAAGGCCTTTTAAGGAATAATGCTCAACAGGAAGATCCTGAACAAAAAATTCCAAATTAGGTTTTATGATGAATACATATGCTGCTATTTTAGGATGAAACTTTGTAAACAGTGCAAAAGCTTGTCAAGAAACACATTTATTTTCATAAAACAACGGACATTCCTTTTCAGGGGTTGTGAGTCGATATCGAGGCTAAAAGAGGTGTCTCAAAGCAGTATGTAGGAGAATTTAATTTGTGTACTTGATGCAGTTCAAGTTGTGTTGCTGATGTTGTTGTGATCTACTTACTGCCTGTTACTTCTTTATGTTCTGTCACTGATTGCACCAGTGGGGTCATTTTAAATCATTCATTTAGGTTACTTTCGCAGACAACATCAGAGTCAAAATATACGACGACACGGTGTCAAACATTGAAAGAGAAGTTGAGTACTAAACTTTGACGAGAGTCACGTAAAGAAAATGGGATTGGCCTTTGAAAACAGCAGTGCTGGCCTTAGATTTATGGAAAGCTGACACTGATTGTTTCTACTCTTACAAACACAAACTCCTACGAATGCTGCTCATCCACTGAGTGGGCTGTGTTTTTGACCCACTTGGATGACTCGTTCAAATCCTCATTCATGTTGCACATTGAGTCTTTTCCAAGTGTCTTACCAATTGCCATAAATCCAAAGACTTATGCAACATTGATCAGGATTCGACCAATGTTGATGGTTAGTTAGGTGGTATTACTTTATTTCATGTAAAGCAACGGTAAAAGAGTGTAATGTCAGTGTCTGTATTAGCTGGATGGACGGTGTACAGGCTCTTGTCTTGAACTTGAGCTTAAATTAGTTTAAGCTCAAGACAGGCGTTGTGAGAGGAGGCTTCAGGTTACCTGCTCTAGCCTTTGCTGTACCTCGTTTTCAATGTCAGCGTGCTTAAAAGCATTCAACAGCCAGAAGAGGCTTCAGAGCGACAGCAGGAATGCATCTGTAATTGGCTCTCGGGGGGGAAGAGGCCTACGGCTGTACCTTGCACTGTAGAATTAAAAGCAAAGCATTGCCTTACATAACACAGCGAGATGCAACAGTGTGAAAAGATTGCTGCAGTGACCAGTTTGTGACCTTATCAATCATACTGCATTTTGGCAAACTTCATAGCATCTAGTTGAATTGAAGAGAGACTGTAAATAAAAAAAACAAAAAAATCAGCTAACAAACTACAACAATATCTGACAGTTAAATTACAATTTAGTTAATATTTACAAATCCCATAAAGACACCAAAACACACAATTAATTTATCCTACTAAGAAGTATTGTCAGTGTATCTGAAGCCTGATGTGGATTTGGGTAAGAGGCAGCTTACCTTGATTGGAGCTGTTGGAGGGGAAGAGGTCTGTCTTCTTGAGGGTGCGAAAATGGACCTTCTTGCTGGCTTGGCTTTCCCCATAGAGGCCAATTGACTGGACCTGTATGATGTAGTCTGTCTCCTCCTCCAGGTCCCAAAGGACACAAGAGCGGCTGGTAGTGTTGACTTCCCGGATGAATCTCTGCATGTGTCCTTCCTGCCTCTGGGGGTTTGGTAGAGGGATACAATAATCAAAACATTGGTCAACGGGGTGATTGCCCTACAAGGTGTCCCTATGGAAGACACTCTCCTCTGTAAAGAGTTTTGTAGTATGAATTTCATCTTCATAGCATCATACAAAACAGCTAAAAACAATCATGTAGCCTTACCTATTTTTGGCGCCGGGATAATGTGAGACGGACGTGACCAACCAGAAAATATTCAAGGTGTTGGAGAACGTCATGCTGGGTACTTTATCATATTAACAGTTGGCAATTTTGTCCCACCATATGGAGTCTTGACTGTGGAGTCAATATTTTGATTAATTTACACTGCAAGTGCCTTGAATCACAAGCTTTCAGAGTCTCAGACTTTGTCTTTGACCTTTCAGAATGTTATTAGCGCATTAAAGACCCAAAGCTGTGAGAATTATCCCTCCTGCTTTGCTTGCATGCAGAGCTCTCCTCTTGGTGAGCTCTCCATATCTCTCCTATCTGCACTTGAAGTGGCTTTGGGCCAGATGTCTGTGTTTTATGGCTCTGCTTGACTGAAAGATCTGATAAAACAACTTATTCTCTATAAACATTGAATAATGTAATTCTTAAAGCGCCACACCAAACGTGTTGCGATTCAGCTGCATATCATGACGAACAGCCGTTGAGGTGTCGTAAATCGTCCATCAGTCTCACTGACTTAATAGCAGCAGAGTTAAATGGCTGCATGATGTTTTGAGTTGCATAAAGCATAAACACGATTCCGGCACCATATGCCATTTAGCCATTCAGGATTAGCATTCATTGGTTGAAATCTTTTTAGCCTAAAATAATGCTGTTTGGCAGCTTCACATAGTCCCGCTGCACCCCTTGTTTTCTCTTGACAATTTGTTTTATTCTGACTCCAGCCTTGAAGGCAAGATTTAGTCAGCCTTTTTTCATGCTAAGCAAAGCTTTAAGGGGTTCCTAAGAATATGCTGACAAAGACACATCTTTATTCACCCGGGAACTTGTGCATACAGTACGTACTCAGTATGTTGGACAAACGCATGATACGAGGCATTTGCTGAGCACATAAAAAACACCTCTATGGACTTCAGTCAGTGGATATATTATCTTTTCATTGCCCGAAAAATCTGTTTTCAGTCGTTCACACCCGTGTTCCACAGGCCATTACAGCCGTGTGACACGGTAGAAAATGGATTCCAGGTGCACGTCCTCATACTGGCTTCATGGTGCGCCAACAGAATTTCAACAGGACATGACGAAGGCTCAATGCTAAACCACAAATGGCAAAAGCCAAAAATAAAACAAATGCACTATTCTGTAACACTTTCAATGATTCCCATGTCTATAATACATTATACATACACTTATAATGCATTTTAATTTGCATAAAGCACTGTATAATTACAGTTATAAGCACTCATAAATATTCATAATGCTTTACAACAATAATATTATACGGTCATGTATCATAAAACGTCATAATTGTTGGTCACTCACTGACTTTATTTTTGCAAGGCTCATTGTGTATTATAACTGTCATAGTTGTAATACATTATATTATTTCCATAATGCATGAAGTCAAAATGTATTGTACAATATGTTGCGTGTTATAGCATAGGTTTAATGATATTTTTTTCCTACACATAAAGAAAACTGAGCATATGAGTAAGTTATAATCACATTATAATGCATTATAACAGTGATTATAATGCATTATAAAAAGATTGGAAAGACAATGGGAATTAAAATATACAATGATCCTTCCAGAAACACAGTAATTATGAAGTATTTTGAGACTTGACCTTATAAGTCATGACAAAATGCTTCATAATGTGTTAATATTATTGCTATTAATGTTCATAACTTGTTATACAGTGCTATAAGACGATTATAATGCATTATATACATGGGTGTCATAGACAGTGTTATCCAGTTGTCCTGATAACCTATCCACAGTCTCCCGGATTTTCATCAGAAGTTCAGGACTTACCTGTTGCGAGATTGAGAAACCAATTATTATATCTCCCTCTGGAACTTCCCAGGAAACGGTTGCCGAGTCGGCCCGCAGGTGCATGACGGACACATTGACGGGAGCCGGCGGCCGATCTGAAGGAACGGAAACAGAAATAGAGGGGTCTGTTAATCCACCCACTAGATATTCAATTATCCAAGCCATACGTGTCCACACCTGCACCTGGAAAGTCTCAAGCATTGTGTTGGCACTCTGAGCTCACCACAGGTGTCTCTTTTTAATTAAAAGTGAAGTCTTAAAACCTATGTGGTCGTGTTTATAGATGAATTAGGAAACAGGAAATACAGCAGCACTCTGGGAAACCAGGCTGGTTGTGTCATCTTCCAGTAAACTGAAGGGTCTCATGCGTTCAAGGCTACGTGGAGATTAATTTCACTCAAGTACATTCCTGTTATTCCAGAAACCACTGTCAATGTTTTCTGATCCACAGTCCTCAGACAAATAAACCACCTCAGCTGCTATGTGCAGTAGTGTTACTGTTATTACTTTCCTAACCGTTGCTAAACTAGCTAGCGCTCACATTTAAACAAACAGACATTCATACTGTCATAAACAACTGTTTTTTTCAGGCAGCCTTTCATGAAATAAAAAAATATTAGAACTCGATGGAAAAAGGCCAATATAACATGTATTTTTAAGGAAAGACCAGCCACTGATAACAACACATTACTGTATCAACTTCTCTGACCAAACTATTGTATTACAAATGAGAATATGAAAAGTAACAACTCAGTTAAGTAATCTAATTACTACGTGTTTAAATAGATCGCATGCTCGCATGTCATTGTGAACCAGCAGAATTAGTAAAAAAATCCCATATGTAACAATAGATATGTACATCAGATATGTATACATTTTTCATCTTTTTTCCTCATCCCCTCTTAACAGCCTTGTCTGTCAACCTGACAACACAGTTAACCACACTGTCTATTTCACATCCACCTCCCTCGGACAGAGTTATCTTTCTTCACCCTGTCACTTTGCAGCCATCTATCATGATTTGGATGCTGGTGGAAGCGTCGATTGCAAAGTGGGACAAAAGCCCGAGAAGCAAAGTGTGGGGGGGGGAGAGAAACAGAGTGTGACAGATCTAATAGAGGGCACAGTACAGCTTCAGTCTCCAAGCAATCGCTCGGGTGCGATGGGATTGGCCGGGTAGATGGGGACCTAGAGGCCATCCCCAGGGCATTTGTCATTAGCGCGGGTGTAATGGACTTTATGTGTTGTTGCAGAAAGTAACTGACGGTCAAGTGTGTGCAAATATCTTGAGCTATTATGTGAAAAATAATGACAAAAATAATAGTTTCCAATGTGGACGGCATCAGAGAACACCACATACTTAAATGCTTTTCCTAATGAGATGCAACTACAGTATCACAGCTGCTCATCAGCGGTAAGATATTTAGTCACAGCTTTCTCTTGCGGTTCACTACAAAGGAAGTGTTAGTTGACAATGGTCCAGTCAATATGTAACCGCTTTCATCAGCCCATATAGCATGAGCGCAATAAAGATGAAAGATGAAATGATGAAATTGGGAGCCATTTCAAATGATAAGCCGTTTTCTAGCTCTAGGTCCCTCTCACATCCCTCTCCTCTTATCTCCCAATGTCTCCCTTTTTATCTCTCCCTCTCCCTCTCTTACTCTTCGTGCACTTGTGTCTGTTTTTATCTCAGAGACAATCAATGATGGCCTCTGTGTTCGGTGCAAAAGGTGACATTGAGGCAGATCTCAAGACCCTCTGGTCAGACGAGGCTATCGGTCTCCCTGCCTCGGCCCTTGTGGCACTATGAACCACAGGGGGGGGGGGGTCGAGGTCAAACACAGGCATGAAGCTCAGTTCCTGGTGCTCCTGGCACGCTCAGAGATTGGTTTGTGGAGGGGAGTGAACGAGATGAGCTAAAGGCCAGAGTATAGCTTAGCCTGTGGTACGGAGGACAAGAGGAAATTAATGTTCCAACTAGTAGAGAGAAGAGGGCTGGGCTGGTGGTAACACTGGTATCAAGAGGTCACATCTGTCTCATTTTGTCAATTTAATGAGAATAGTATTTATGGAAGCAGGTACTAATGTGTTAGGATAGAAGTACAGAAGGTTAAGAGGTAGGGGAAGACAAGGGGGTATGTTGTCCTTGATCTTTGGAGAGCTATAGGAATGAGTCGTACATATATTTACAATAATGGCTCCCGTGTCCTTGTTTCTAAATGACTTCATATTTTGTGTCATGAAAATGTAGACAAAATATGTAATTGAATAATTGAATCTATTATTAGTAAATTTACATCACAACATCTTCATATCTCATTTCAAAATGCCCACAATGGACGGCATCAAGCCACACTGAGGCTTTTTATTTTTGCAACTGCATCATATACAATACACACTTTACCAAAAATATAAATAATAAAGTCTGACTACTTGACGGGTAAACAACGTGAAGTTTAGATTGCCGTCGGCACACATTTCAGAATCAGGTGTACCATTTATCTAAAATGGGACACATTCATTTCTCCTGAAGCCTGTTGTCCTTTAGGTAATGGGGGGTTACAGACAACCACGCATGGGCAAAAAGAAAAGCAGCCAGTAACCATGATGCATTGCGTGCAGCTCATTTACTGGTGATGGAGGAAGTGACGGTTCTGTTTGAGCAGGCCATGAATCATCACTAATATATAAGTGCCTCCTTCATATATGATGTTGTTGCCATTGCAGGCAGTTGAGCAGGACAAGTATATTTTCAACTGGGTGAGGTGACGTTTTGCACTGTGGAACATTAAGATGTATACAAGATGAAGTCAACGAAAACTAACATTGTTGTAGTCATTCATTTTATATTTTAGAAGTCTCCAAAATGAAAAGAGCAGAAAACAGGTGACTTGATTTTCTAATGTAAATGTTTTTATTGATGTGAAGTTCAATAGTCCGATCCTCTTCCCCATGTTCCCCTCTAGCTTGTTTGATGTTCCCTTCTGCAGCGATAAGTGTCATTGTGGGTACTTCAATGTTTGTTATCGTCCACGTATCCTGAGCAATAGGTTACAGCAGCCGTGGCGTGTGTGTCTGTGCAAACAAAATGGTAAGACCCTCTTGGGATGTGGGCGCACTCGCCAGGATGAATCGTAGCTTATAGCCAAAGCCCAGCGCATTAGCTGCTCCGCATCTAACCAGAGCGACACAGCGACAAAGCACAATTGCTCAATATATCCTGATTTATAATACACGTGATTAGTTTATTGGTTGTTTATACTGTATATTCACAGGATAAGAAAAGAGATTGTTTTTGATTTATCCCAATAAGACAACCCGTGCAGGTTTTGATCAAACGCCACCTTGGATAACCATGACGCATTGATTTAACAGAAAGAAAATTAGATGCGAGTAGAAAATTGGAAAATCACCTGCCTGATTTACCAGGAACGAAATTTGACAGATGACGTGTCATCCCCTTGATTCCGCCTGAAGAAAAGCATTAAGGTGGAAATGCATGGCCAATGCCCAAAGCAATAAATCTGCCTTTTTGTGTTTGCTTTTTGCGTCTGATGAGGGTTATTAAATTATAGCACTCATGAGCAAATACATATTTGCACCTAGGGAGGATCAGTTTAACTTTCTGTTTCAATGCCCTTAAATCTCTTCACTATTTGTGAAGAGATGCAGTTTCTGGATGCTAAGCATTTCTTTTAGAAAGTGTGATAGCACAGCCAGCGACCTATTCTGGCTCCAGTTCGTATCAGAAATCTTCTGCAGATTGAATCCAGTTCTTTCTTTTGAATGATTTTCCAAACGGCTCATGAACTCAAAACAACTAATTTACTGTTAGAAGCTGCTACTTCTTCATTGACAAACAATGCCAATGACATAAATTAGTGCTCAGCTCATTATTCTGCAATAAATGTTAAATGTTCCAATTGATTGATTGCACAATAAACTCCCAAATGTGCATAATTCATAGTGCTTCAAACACTTTTAAAAACAGAAAACACTGGTTTACCAAGGTTGTGGACTGTAGTATTGATCATACTTCACTCTCAATTACCTCTAAGCTGGTGACAGTTTGAAGGGCTGCTTGTTATTTAATCATTTTCTAAAATGTATAATGCCATAGTCCCTTGAGGGATAATATATTCACTGACATCTTATAAATGAAGGCAATAAGTCATAACAGGTGCCGTGAATTTTGATGTGTTGCCCAGTGAATCTTCAAACGTCTTCATCTGGATGTGTTTCAAACCCTGTCGTGGAAAGTCTAAATGTTATCTTCTGCACAGCAGGAGGTTGTCGCACAGCTGCTCGCAGGCCCAAGTGTTGCGAATCGCCTGGTAGCAGAGCTCTTAAGCAATGTCGTGCTGGTTTTATCACAGCCGGAGCTCTGTCTGCCTCCATATTACCCTTCAAGACCATTTTCTTCTTGTTTAATCTCCAAACTCCTTTCCCTTCTGAGATCCTGCCTTTCTTTCACATTTGTATTCATGTGGCAGCAGTGGCTTAATGTGATCTGTGATTAAATATATTACTCTACTTAACTACTATCTATCTCGCGCAGCAACAACAGTATGAAGTAGCTATGTAGATGGATAAAGATAAAAGGACTAAGGCCCATGCCTTTTCTTCCATTTTAGAGCCTTACTGTCCCTCCCTTTAGGTCAGAGGTCACTAATAGGCGGACCACGGTCCGGATCCGGACCCAGATGATGTACTATTCTTAATTCATCCAGCTCAATTTGAAAGCTGACAGTAAATATTGTTGAGATATTATTTAATTGAACTTTCTTTATTTGATTTGACAGTTTTTGACTACATATATACATTAATACAACTGTTGGCTACTTAAATATATATGGGCAAAAAATCATAGCGCAAGTTAGACATTACTGAGATAAATCCTCTCTAAATGGACCTTGTTTCATTTTGATTGAATACCCCTGCTTTAGGTACACGCTGTCTTCTCTCTCTCACTGACTCAGAGGCTGTGAGACGGCAGCGGGACCAGATGGTGCCAGTTTAAGGTGAAAGTAATCACTGCCCCCCCCCCCCCCCCCCACACACACACACACACACACACACACTGGAGTCTGTATGTTTTGTTTGTGTGTAAAGTGTCTGCCATCTGACAGCAGATACAATAATGACAACATGAGTGAACATTGGCCCTCACTATGATGGATTCCGCTCTACTGCAGAACGTCTATTTGTCAAGAATGTGTCACAAGGTTTATGAAGAGCAGATTGCCAATTTGAAGAATGATATGAGCCTGGCCGTCCAAATAAATCCAATAAATTCTAATTTTACGTGTGCCGTGTGCCTGAAGCTCTGGTTGTTGGGATTTATTTTCAAGCAGGCTTGAGTGTAAATATTGTTATACCCACAATCAAGTATTTCTTGTCAGGTTTGAAAAAAATACTTGTGTGGGCTTCCGCTGTTTTTCTTGGGCAGATCGCATCATACTAGAATTTTTCTCAATGACATCTACATATTGGAAGGTAAATTCTGACTTAAATACATGATCTAGAGCGAATGTCATGTTGAAAAGCATTCTTAATGGATGAATGAAACGCTTTCAGAACAAATCCTCCACCATTACGTTTTAGTATCAGTTTCAAAATATTTACGCAAATTCCACTTATTGAATTAGCAAAGAGAGACTTGACTAAAATGTTGCTTTTCCTGCTTCGTTGAAATGTTTATGGACAACCTCACTATGAACCAAAGAAGCTAACAATTAATTTAGAGCTGCATCTGAATGTCACTGTGAATAGTCTCATAGCATGCGTGAAGCTGGCAGTAATGAATACAACATTTATTTTCATTTACATTGAAGATCACTGCAACAGCCACATTTATATTTACGAGTGTCATGTTTATTATTTTAATTAAGTCTCTTTTCCTGCTCTAGACAGCCCCCATGCAGAACTCCGCTGAGATCAGAGATGCTTTTGTGTTTCACAAGCGCAGGACATGTCAAAAAAGCTCTGGATATTTGTATCAGGCACACACCCACAGATACAGTGAAGTGCCAATCTGATTTTCACAAGGCGCTATCACATGTAAGACTCAGTTCCCTTGAGAGGCAGGGGGGGAGGGGGTGATAGAGGTAGACAGGTTGATAAAAAGACAGAGATACTGATGAACACATGCAGAGGCAGATATTTCTGCTACAGAAATAGGAAAGATGCATTCACATTAAGACTGAAGCTGAGCACGCAAAGGAAATAATGCAAAAATTATTATGGGAGTGTTGTACACTGTTGTAAATGAGACCAGTTGAATCAATCTCTCTCATGTTTGATCTCACTGAAGACAGTGTTTGTTCTGCAACTAGTTTTTCGATTATTATTATTAAAGAAATGTAAATATCCCATATATTTCGGTCACCTATTTGAGCTTTTATATATTTTCACATTATTCAGTAGTGCCATGATTTAATAATTACATTTTCTTTCATTATTCAAACAAGATTGAGAGCAAGTGCTTCTTAAGGGAGCATACACAATGAGAAAAGACTCGATGTGACTGTAGTGCAGATTCTCTTTTTTGGAAATGAATGGCAGTTTTCTTGCTGTAAACGTGCTTACATTGTTTTTTTTTATTAGATGCATAAGTAGGGCAAACTACCAAGGTTATTCTAGCAGTTATTGTATATATGAATCTAAATGTCTTGTTTTTTTGTAAACGATTCAAAGAAAGTAAAGGTATAACAGTTCATCCTGAACATCAACATAAATGCAATTGTATACAGGTGTTAATAGGTAGGTGAGTAGACCTGAGCAAAGAAAACGGTTGTTTAATGGTTATGAATGAGAGGTGGAATTAAGTGCATCGCCAGATGCAGATCCAACAAAAGCCTCGTTCGACTATCAAACAGTAAACAGCTTTGTAATACTTTGAGCATGGCTAATGGCGCATTTTACAAAGTGAACAATAATCGATTAGACTCCTCGGCTACAGAGGCTCATACTCACTTGCTGCTACCAAGAACATGTCGCTGCCAAAAAGCAACAGGACCACGGAGTTGACCAAAACAAGCAGGCGAGCCATGTCTCAGTGGGTATCGTTGCTCTTCTTTAGATTATAACGCAGATCTCCGGTGCTTG
Organism: Leptoclinus maculatus; assembly: GCA_032191485.1. Lineage (NCBI taxonomy): Eukaryota > Metazoa > Chordata > Actinopteri > Perciformes > Stichaeidae > Leptoclinus > Leptoclinus maculatus. The sequence continues at coordinate 28,672,187 of JAVDOI010000003.1, read as the reverse complement.
AACTAAATCGCAGCAGTTCATCTTTACAACATGTTGATGAATGAATGAACGGTTCCTGGCTGAATCGGGCTGGCAGCTGGTCAGTAAATAGATAACCAGTGAAAGTACGCGACAAATGATGTCTTCACAAACATTTTGTCGAGCCTAAGCGGATTCTTCATTTAGTTTTTTTTTTTTTTTTTTTTTTTTTAAATCCACAAGTCCTTCGTCCTCGTGTCCAAGTTAAATGTGATGTCTGAAACTGTGGACGTCCATCATCCCCCGGGTGCGTGGAGAGCGCAGGTGTGAACAGGTCGTCGATAAAATGACGCTCACAGGCTCGTCGGTCCCCTCGCAGACTGAGGGGACGCCGCGGGGCGATTCAGCACCATGGACAGCGGCTAAGTTTGTTAGACTGCCCTCTCGTGCTCCGCAGCTCAGTGTTTACGGCTGTTTATTCACGCGCGCGGGGTTGGTAATTCCTGCAGTCCTTTTCCGGTAAAGTAGCCCGTCAGACCCGCAGGTTTCTAACACTTTGCGTTTCGCCTCAAGTGCACGCGCAGCATTCCATGATTAATGTTCCACGTGTCAGCAGCAGCGGCAGTATATACACGCCTACCCGGAACACAGCTGCTATGATATTCCACTAGCGATACCAGAAGCTAATACGTATCGCAACAAGGTGATGTGATGGTATTAAGAGAGTGTTGTCACGTTGTGTGGAAGGACAGGGACATTTGAGGGACATTCCCCGAGACAGAGTGTTTTCCAGAAAAGACCATTACAAATAAAATAGTGGTATTGTAGTATTGCTCTACTTCATTTAACTTGTGGTGGGAAATGTAATGAGCATGAAGTGTTTTATATTCAGCCCATGTTCCGCCTGTGTTCTGTATACAACCCCAGCAGCAGCAGCAGGTCGCTGTGCTTCTCACCCACCATACATTGCGCAACCCCCCCTCCTGAGACACACACCATGTTATCAAGGAGATGAATCATGTTGATTAGCTGAGAGCATTGCCTCATGGGACAAGCGTTTCACATCAGAGTGCTTGTCTATGGGGACTCTGACAGCACATGCAGGCTACTTGCACTCTTTATTAATGACACAATGAAGAAGTCATCAAATGTGTTGGAGACTTGTGGGAGAAATAGGAATCAGAAGATGAGTGGATGTGTGAATCCCATCATGCAAATATGATTTTATGACTGTAATAAAAAGAAGCAAATTAACTCAGAAGACAGAAGTGTGTTGCCCCTTTCTTTGCCCGTTAACTCAAAACCTTTTAGTGGTCAAGAAAAGATTGTTTCCCCCTCTTTGTGGTGATGGTTTCCATGTGCTCACCAGTCCTGTGTGAGGTTGAGCAGACACATTCTTGCTTTTGTTAAAGCGTTAAAGCCAGATATTAGCTATTGGAATTACCATGACAGCTGTCTATTTGTTGCTGACAATTCTTTGACATTAAACTCAAAATGAGACACTGGAACGTGGGAGTTTTTTGAGTTGTGTTATTTTCCCCAAGATGTCAAGACGTCAGCTTACGATAGAGGTTAAATTGTGAGAATGAGGCTACATTAAAAAACTCTTCTGTTTCTTTTCACCTTGTGTATTAAGCAAGATTCATCCTCCTTCCAGTTATTTATTGAGTTCCTCTGTAATACAAAATCCATTGAATTTTCTCGATGTAAATGTTCATCTTACAGTTTAGAGGTTTTCAGTTAATTACAAAATAACCGGCTGTTCAAAAATGGACTTACTTTCTTGTAATACTTTAATCAGTCAAGCGAATCCAAGGAAAAGTATTAGAGGATGTAAATGTGTCATACGTTACTAACTTGATGGAATACAACCTCTTTTATCAAGTCAAAAAACAACTCCATCACTAAAGAGCATCTACTATATCACTGGAAACAGGCAACAGACAACAGATTCATTGTTTCACATGAATTGACACATTGAGGAGCACCAAGAGCAGGAATGCAGGGAGCATCTTTCTGCTTCATATTTCTCTTGATCAAAATAAATCTTTAAGAAAACTTTCTCTGCAGCTGCATCAGAGTCCACCGTGATCCAAAGGCAGTCAGAAGAAAGAGCTGCTAGTCTATAATTAAGTGAATTAGAGGTTTACACAGGTACCTCTTAATATTTTAAGTATAATTATTTAATAATGGATCAAAGTGGTAGATGATCATTGGGAATGATTTATAGCAGCAATGAAGGGACCGAGAGAATGTTGGAACTATAACAAAAGCTTCAATCACACTGGAAAGTGTGCTTTATTAAGGAATTTAATGAACGGCTTACAATGGAGCCAAAACGATCTATACAAGCAGCACTCAGGCTTATGGCTTTTTAGTTTTGCACCGCAGCACTCAACGCGTCCTGCACTTCAATTCTGCTTCATTGTAATTTTGGGGTTGAGTTGTTTGTTTTCGTCATAATTGCCTGACTGCACCAGTAGCCCCTGTTACTCAGCTGTTTACTGCGTCAAGGGAGAGCATTCCTTCATGTTGTGTGTAATTCGGGTGAAACACAGAGTTCTGCTAATTGAATTCAGTGCTCTGTGCAAAAACACACAATTCTCCACGATTGGTGGATTTTCACTCTCTGTGGGGGAGCACCATTTGTGACTGATTATGTGTGTGATACCGTTACACTCCTGGAAACACATACACCATGCAGGTTTTAGAATACTGAAACAGATATTTTTAATAGATTTTGTGTTTTTCTGTATTGTAAAAGAATTAAGAAATGATGGACACTTTGTCCTGCAAGCAAGGGACGGAAATGATGACGTCTCAGTTGCACCAAATTGTATGCTTGAGCTGTTTCATTTATCAGAATTGATGTGACATCTTTCCATTCAGAGTCAGATGTTGACTGCTTTTGCCTGTACATTTTGTGTTTTACAGAATGCATAGAGCAAGGCCAGCAGTTTGTCCATGTGAATCGTGTTGCTCTCAAGTACTTTAAAGTAGACATGGTGGAGTTTTATCATGGTAGCAGTTTGCCATCACCTCGGCATCAGAGGCATTTATTGTACTATATAAGTGGGGGTGTAAGGTGTTGTTATTTACCACTGTTGATTATAGAAATAATTTTAATATAGATTATGTGTGTGTGAAAACATGTTAAAGACACAAAACGTCACATTAAGGAATGTGTCACCTTCCCATTACTGGAGTGTCAGATTAATCTCAAACACTGGAACATGACAATGATTTCATGCAGGTGGTGTCTTAAAGAGCTTGTCTTTAATGAATAAATGATGCACGTAAACGTGAAGGAGACCTTTTTAAAAGAGAGAGAGGGGTCACCTTCAAACCTCTTCTGGGGTTTTGAACCCCGTTCATCCCTGCTCCCCTGCTTTACGTCACATTTTTCTCAGAATTCCTTAGTCATCCTTTCATTTAAAAAAACGTTCTAACAAGAGGAAAGATAAATATAACAAAATGAACTTCATCTGGCAGGAGGAGAGACCCAAAATGTGAATTGCTTGGTGTTCAGTGCCCAGTAAAATAACTTGATGAGTAATGACAATGCAGATAGATGGCAGGGATTTAATAAGACTTAGACTGTTTGTAGTTAATTTTGTCCATTCTCCTGATGACTCTTAGGTACTTACAGAATACGATTTGAATCATTATGCTGGATAGTAAATGCTAAATGGACTTCTCTCGTCTTCCGACCACTCAAAGCACCCATTCACACCCACTGATACACTGATGGCAGGGGCTACTATGCAAGGTGCCGCCCATCAGGACTCTATCTAACCATTCATATACATTCATACACTGCGGGAGCAATTTGGGGTTAAGTGTCTTGCACAAGAACACATCAACATGGACTAGCGGAGCCGAGAATCAAATCGCCGGTCCTCTGATTGAAGGCTGACCTTGCTCCATCACCGAGTCCACTCCAAAAGGTTTTCTGGCTCGAGGATGAATAAATTAAGTGTTGGTCACCATTAAGTACAATGGCATGAGAGGATAAAAGCATAGTGTATGCTTTGAAGGCTCTACATACGATATGCAGGACATTAATATAGCAGCATACAAATATTTGCAATGTAAATATATGGTGGAGTAATGTCTAGCTGACCAGAGAATGAAGTCGCTCTCCCTCTGTGTGTGTAATCTGAGCATCTCTGTGCTTAGTTTCCATAGCCGGGCGTGCCTTTTAGTGCCTTTTAGTGCCTTTTAGTGCCTTTTAGTGCCTTTTAGTGCATGTTTCTGGATGTGCCCCACTGCCTAGCTCAAGACAGTAGCGGTAGAGACAGCCAGTCAAGGTCAAAGCTACATACATGACAGTGGTGACAGCAGGGATCTTTAAAATGGGCAGGAGCGCAGTGCTGCATACTGATCAGGGATGATGAGCTGTCTTGTTAGTGAGCTTACTATGGACTCGTATGTCCATGACACAAGGTACCAGATGTTATGCAAGTCCACAGCTGTGTGAAATGTAGCTGAGTGTTTGGTCCAGGGAAAGGTTTATGTGGTTGTATAGAGTTGATTTAGCTGAGAGAATACCATAATTCATTTATTGGTCTGATACTTCATATTCTCTTAAAACTAATCAAATCATACTGTCCTAAAAGGTTTAACAGTGGAGACAGGAACGTCCAAGAGACTATTAAATGGGTACATTTCAGTCCACATAGTGTAGGCCAGCAGTATCCTTCAGTACTTTTTACTGCAACAGTGCACATATAATTAAATTTCCCTGTAGTTACCGGTGCCCTTGGTTCATCATTGAGCACAACCACGGTGGTCAATTACCAGATACATTTGAGGGGGTGGTGGGGTTCCCGCTACCTCATGGCTTTAAGGCTTCCAACAGTAAATTAATTGACATAGACTCGTATATCAGAGGAAATATCAATCTAGCAGATGGTTTCCTAAATCTTTCCCAATCAGCCTGACAAAAAGTAAGCAGGCCTCCATAAATTACAGAGTGTGTGCTTTAGTTTTGGCCTCACCAAAGTAAATTCCATTAGAACGAATGGCTTCCACAAGACTTCATATTGTCCCCCCCCCCCTTCATCGTTTATTTTTAGCATTGAGCGCTCACTACTGACTAGCGTTAGAGAGAGCAAAGTGTTCTGCTCCAAAGAGCTATTTTCGTGTTTGTAGCTATAGTCCTGACAGATGAGGTGTACAAATAAGATTTCATTGTTTGTCAGTTAAGGAAACAAAACTTTATATTTGGTGCAAATGAGCCCATAAAGTTGGGTATTTTGTGCACAGTGAGTTACAACAGTAATCGGTCAGAGAACAGGTTATTTAATTGTGTATACACAAGACTTTAAGTAGTAAATGAAATCTGTGAATTGTATGAAACTTAAAAGTTTTGTACATGAGTTTACAAGCCCTAGTTCCCCTCTCAGAATCCATCTCTTTTTGTCATCTTACAAATGCTCATTTTGCAAATTGTTTCGAATGCATCTTCTGTCATCATTTCAAGAGCCATTGCATCTATTGGACCAGACACTCTTGATTGATGAACTCCATTAATCTAATGACATCAAAGCCCAGGAGAGAAAACATGTTTATGAGGAGCATAAACCCAATTGAAAACAGCCATTGAAAACAGCAACATTATCGGAAGATGAAAGCACATCTCTTTTCATCTGTGGCGATGTGCTCGTCTTCATCCCAGAGGACAGCGCCGGGTTACCCTCAGCGGATGCTAATGACGTGTTGCCTCCTGCAGAGATCACTCATCAATCTGTGTGTGAGCCGCCGTTTCCCGTTATTATTCCTCTCAGGCAGCAGTGATGAACAGAAGGAGGGGAGAGGGTGATTAGGCCTCCCAACCTTTACCCCACATGTCTTGTCATCTTGTTTTAACATCATGGCTCCTTTCAAGGTGAGGCTGCTTATCAATCCCACGGCAGCGTGAGACGTGATTAATGGTAGTTCCCTCGGTTCATCAGCTGACAGACAGATGTTGTAATGATCTGCGCCTGTTGGGTGGCTTTTTAAAAACTGTGAAGAAATAGTCGCTGCGTCCCGTAACATCTACAGTAAATCATGTCAGTCAAATCATTTGCTCGGCTTAAACGTCTTCCAGCGCCAAAAAAACACGTGTTACGTGCAAAGAAAGCCAGACAGACAAATAAAGACTTAATGAATACAGGTAGCTGTGATAGGATCCGTGTGTGCACTACACAGTGTGGCCCAGTAGTTAGAAACCAGAGCTGTAATGAATCAGACCGCTATGCAGGATAGGATATGTGAGGTTGTACACAGTTGAACACCTTTAGCACACAGCGGACGGTTTGATGGTACCAAAATATGATTTCTGAGGAATGTGTGACCTTAGCTGTGACCAAGAAATGTGTAAATATAGCTAGTTTGAGGATGTGCAGTATGTTTTTAGGATGCATTTCCCTGCTGTATGTTGCATCCTCAGTAGTCAATGAAAACACTGCATTTCAGGAAAATAGTTTTCATTTTTTCGACTGAGGGGCTTGGTTGCATGTCATTCCATCTCTCTCTCTCTCTCTCTCCTCATTTCCTGTCATAGACAGAACTTGACCAGTATTCTGCTGCCTTCATACGTCTTCAGTGGCACAACAATCTCTTTGCAGTTCACAGCAGAGTACACCATGTTCAACTGTGTGACACTGACCTCTGCAGCATGACAGGAGTATAGTAATGACTTTCATTTTCTGCATTTCAAATTTCAGACTTTCTTTTACTAATGTGTATGCATTTATATTTGTTTTATTTATTAAGAAAATAAAAGTAACCACGTAACTATGAGGAATTGTACATTTCCATAATTAATGAAGGTAAACATCCAAGACACTGCAGGTGCTAAACAGCCTTCTTCCATTCATAAGAAATATTGATATTAAATAGACTGCCAATGCGGCAGCTATAATATGCTTGCATGCAGTTATTGTAATTTATGCCTCTGATTTAGAGCTCTCCTATTGTTGTATCGGTTGGAAACTCTCCAAAGTTTATGTATCATTTTTAAAAGCCTTTGCAATCGCTGCTACAGACTGTTTTGATGATTCATCAGGAAAGCTGCTGGCCAGTGTTGCATAAATATGAAGTCACTCCATAATGACAATTAGTAGAAGTAATAATATTTCTAGACTTATGGCAGATAACACTTACCGTGATGATGGTGCATCTTGTGTGTACGTTTGATTAATAAAGAGTTGGTGAATTATTTTTTTTTCGTCTTATTTGCAGTAGATATTAGATTAGATTCAAAAAATTAATAAAAGTCTGTTTCTCAACCACCAAAGAACAAACGGATGTGTGTACACACAAAAATGTGAAGACCTCAACCAATGTGTCATGTGAGGGTGTTCTAGCTGTGTGGCATTTAAGGAATGCTGACTCACACTTCCTGTTTCCTGTCCACTCAGGAAGTGGCAGGGTTTTACTCCTGGCTGCTGCGGCCATTCCACTTATGTCTTATCTTCAAGATACCGTCCGGGGCCCCAAACGGATGGTTTAGCTAGAGGATCAAAACCACTGTAATTTAGAGTCTCTTGCTTTTAAAAGCTTCCCTGAGGCAACACTCGTCTCTCACACAAACCTGTCGTAAAGTTAGTGTTATATCTTTGAGTTGCTATCACTCATCACTTGCATTTTCCTCCATTCACTATTTTTTTTAACACAAGTTAAACTAAAATTAACATCCCAGACTTTCATTTTGTTTGCAGAAGTGATTATTCAGTGTGATTATTGTGTCTGTATGGGGCACCCTGTGCATGCAAAGCCTCACTCAGAGTGCCGTCTTCTTTTATAATGTGACACTGCCTTTAAACATGTCCCTCCTTGTAAAGCTTTCATGTTAATGCGTACTTAAGTGCATGATAGAGTATTTCAGTAAAAAGTTATTGTAACCTCTAAAACTTTGATTTAAAGTGCATGTGGAACATGTTTTAAAGCACTTTAATTAAACCAAGTGGCATGAAGTACAATAACAAACCAAAGTTCTAAGTAATGTAAATATTTTTATTTGAAGAACATGTATGCAATTATACATTAAAAAGCCTCCTTCTTTTGTATGTACCTGCTGCATGACTGAAGGAATTTAAAAAAGTGCAAAGTATTGTGCATGTAATCTCAGGCTGCTTGTTTGTGTACCAAGCAAATGTTTCATCTGTGACTTTACCTCTGCCGACTTGACTTCCTCGGGTCCAAAAGCCGTTTTTACATCATGCATGTACTGAAATTGTGTTTCCATATTCCGTACCATCGTCAGAACGGAATCCTTTCTGACTTTAAAATGTTTCAAATGTTCTTAGCTGCTCTAGATAGAGGAAGCTATGAATAGCTTTTACATTCACTCAAAGGGAAGGCTTAAAATATGTGTCCATTTAAAATGTTTTAAAAACCCACACTGTATCACTTTTGGTTGGTCCTCATCCGCTATCCATTCAAGTCCCACATCTCTGTTTAGAACATGTTGCTGTCTTCTGATTATCAACAGGAAACCTTTTATTTAATCACGGCTGCATCTCATATTGTCCCTCCGTGGCGATAAAGAAGTCGTTGAGAGTGTTCTGCAGAAATTCAAAAGTCGGCCGCTCCTCAGGCCTCTCCCTCCAGCACGTATGCATAATGTCATAGAGTTCCTTGGGGCAGCCGCCCGGACACGGCATCCTGTACAACTTGTCCAGGCTCCTGATCACCTCTGGGTTGGTCATTCCTGATTAAGACAAATAATATTTAGAATATCATATAAGAATATCATCATTTTTTTTTTTTTTTATCATATTGTGCAATTTCCTTAGTTGCAAAGTAACAATGCAGCATTTGCATTTCTAAACAACATAATAAAATGTCATTTGAGCTTAAGTACATTTTTTTAACAAACATTTCTCGTACCTGGGTAGGGTATTCTTCCATAAGTGACTATCTCTGTGAGCAGGATGCCAAAGGACCACACGTCCGATTTAATGGTGAATGTGCCAAAATTGATGGCCTCTGGAGCCGTCCATTTGATGGGAAATTTGGCACCTAGTTGCCAGAAAGAGGGTAAAAAAAAGTAGAAGAAATTGTTTTAATGAACTGTAGAGAATAGGTGTGTGTGTGTGTGTGTGTGTGTGTGTGTGTGTGTGTGTGTGTCTGAATGTGCGTTTATACCTCTTAATGTGGTGTAATATGACAACATGTACCCTGACACAATCTTTAACTTCTCTGCTTTTCTGGCAATGATTGCCAGAATTCAAGGGATTACCAAAAAAAAATTCATTCCCAACATCATTATGTATACAAATTCTTTCTCAAATAAATTTCTGAAATATTTACTGTAATCACAATATACAGTACATTGCTATCAAGGTATAAAATGTCATATACTATGATGGAAGAGTTTATCCATATCGTCCACAGCTGTGTACACTTTAGCATAGGACAGATGTTTGCATGAGAATCAGAGCACGTTGTCAGAATAACAGCAGAGATAATGTGCATGATACTCAAATGATGCGTTCAGGACCACAGCCACCATTGAGGACACCGAGGTCTTCGATATTTTTATTCTGTGAATTGTTTTAGCAACTTGGGGAGGGTTAATACTCCACAGTAAAAGGTTACACATGTTTGGTGTTTGGGCTTGTTGGGCCTTATTTTAGGCAGTCTAGAAAAAACATAGAAAGACGTTACAGTATTTCACGTCTATGCCACATGCTAGCTCTTCCATCTTGTTTCTTTACATTCGAGAGGGTTGCCCTTTCAGCATTTAAATCTATTTTCTTTTGAGTCCCTTTGGACAAAACCATCTGCCAAATTATTGTTGTGTAATGTAATGTATACCTTCATGTTCCGGGATAGGGCTAACTTTACAAAAATGTACAATTTAATCAGAAACTCTATAAATACTCTTGGCTTCGGCACCGGATGCATTCATAGTTAAAGGAAACACTGCACATACTGCACCTTCTTGAGCTGTGTATTCCGACTCAATGATCCTGGCCAGGCCAAAGTCTGCTACCTTGCAGTGCAGGGAGTCGCTGACCAGAATGTTGGCTGCACGCACGTCTCGGTGGATGTAGTTCTTCTTTTCGATGTACGCCATGCCTTCAGCTATCTGTCGTATAGAGAGGAAGAGAGAAATATTGGAATTATCAGATCAAATGCAAAGTCAGGAAAGGAAGCTGTAGGTCATTCATTTGTCCAAAGGAATAACACAATTTCAAACATATCTGCTTTACAGCACACTGAACCCATAGAATAAATGGAGATTCATTACACACACTGCATGTGTCGGTTTCCTTTTATCAGTGTGTACGGTGTTGTGCAGCAACAGCACGTGTGTCTATGTGTGTGTGAATAGTTGTTTGCATGTATTTGAATGGCGGCAAAGAGGGTTTAACAGGATGTGCCAATTCTCAGGAAGTCAAAAGGCCTTTTTTTTTTTGGAGGGGCAAAAGAGTTCTGAGGGAGTTCACTGTAAATGGAAAAATAGCATGATTTCCTGTCCGGATGTTAATAATTGACGTAGCGTGAGGCTTTCAAGCAAGACAAGCTTAACGCTCCACCACAGAAACCACACAGCTACTGCTGACAGTTTCCACGTGTATTCACACCATAGCTGGTGTCAGAGCACCATACTATAACACATTCAAAAGAGAAGCTAGTGTGTATAAATAGCCCTTGAGGTCAGCAAGAAGGATGGTGATTTTGTTTTTGTCAGAGAATAAAAAAATCTGTGAATTAAATACTAATATGTTGTTAAACAACAGCAGCAGCAAACAAAGTTGCTGTATTTATAAAATTAAAAACTAAATTAAAAAGCATTGAAAACGCTTTCTTTCATTGTATCATTGAGAGGTGTGGGTTGTGAAAAGGCCACATACAAGAAACAATTCTGCACATTCAAAGTGATCATATTGTTCCTCACCTGCGCTGACATGTCTATCAGCTTATTTATCTTTAGCTTTTGTCCTTCGCCTGATTTCAGAAAGTCCAGAAGACATCCTGCAAATGAGAAAAGGAGAAGGATAACTTTATCACCACGAATCATGAATTAAAGACAGCATTTTTAAAGGCGTATTGTTGTTTTGTAGAAACTCACAACTCAAAATAGGTAACAAAGAAAGCGTCTGGAGGCAACCATATGTGTGAGATGCTGCTGCAATTTGAGTGTTACATACGTAAGTGATGAGGTTACGATCATTGCTTTTGTATACAATGATGCAAACACCAGCCGAATACAGTTCAATACAACGACCCTGCAATACATGTTATATGTGTGAAGCATTTTGATGTTAAATTTTGATTGATAGAGTTTTCAGGTAATTTTTTATGTCTATAGTTTTTTGTCTCCACAACAAACCTTACTGCATAATAATAATCCATATAATTAATTAAGTCTCATACACAGTCTAATAAATTGAATATTATAAACTTCACACTTGTACAAGTGTTGATTTTATTGTGGTGACTCCATGTACGTGTTTTGTTCACAGGAGAAGTCTTAAACAAAGACTAACAAATTTAAAGTAAATGTGTTAAGTACATTTTTTTAATTGCAATGGAGCTCGACAATTAATCAATTTAAATAAGTGGCCTATCGACAGTACTGCAAATATTATGATTTTTACATTTCTTTTTCAAGCAAAATGACAAATGTTTTCTCTGGTCCCAGCTTCTCTAATGTGAGAATTCTTCTACTTTTTCTTATACGATCTTCATCCTCATCATCACAATCATCAAATATTTGTAGCACAATTCCTCACCCTTCATTGAAGAGACCTAATCATAAAAAACTCTTTGTCTTACCATTGATCATGTACTCAGTGACAATAAGAATGGGCTCTATGGTGACCACAGCGTGGAGGCGCACCAGTCGTTCATGCTGCAGCTGCTTCATCAGGTTGGCCTCCTGCAGGAAGGCCTCGGGCTCCATCGTTCCCTCCTTCAAGGTCTTAATAGCAACCTTCTGGGTATTCTTATAATAACCTGCAGTAGAAATGAAAACAGGGCACTTAACTCACTGTTGTCTACCGTCGTGGGTTCTAAAAAGTTGCCAACGACGAGATGAACTGTTGGCTTTCTCTCACCCATCCACACTTCTCCAAACTGCCCGGCCCCCAGTTTCTTCACCATTTTCAGGGTGTCTCTGGGAATCTCCCATTCGTCGTGTGCCCACGGCTGCTCGGGTGCCTTAACCTTACAAGGAGCATACAGCCGCTGACACAAACCGTCTGCCGTACCTGCACCCAAACAAGAAACATGCGGATGTAATAAGCAATATTTTTTTCTACTTTCTTCGCTGCTAAATTTAGTTACCGATGAGCTCTTAAATAATCTAGAAAGCTTGTATGTGTGTACTCCTTTCTCATAAATTGCCGTGCATTGGCAGCCAATCTAGAGATTTGACCTTCTTGTCTTGTGGTTTAGTCGCGGTGGAAAGAGCATCACTTCTCTCACACAGGAAATGCACAACACACCACAGGGGTCTAACTTCCCCCTTCAATTCAAAGTCAATGCATACCTCTTGTATTTCTCAGCAGTGAACCGAACCTGAATGCAAATCAACACATGACGTTTTATCGTTGCTAATTAGCTAACATTTTGAAACCTATACGTACACAGATCTGCTTCTTTTTAAATGATGCAGGCTTTGAGCAAAGTCTTTTACTCACGAATGTAGTATTTGACCAGTTCCTGTAGGGATGGGAACGAGTTGGAGTGAGAGATGTAGTATCCACCTTTGTCCAAACAGCGGATCTTGTAGTGTTTTACCACATCTCCTTGTTCTGTCTCATAATCTCTGACTGACAGTGAGAAGGAACCTAAGCGGGGAAACAAATAAGTCGTACAGTTGCAGGTTGTTTTGAAATTGGACATATTCACGTGTTTTTTTTAAATTTGCCACTGAAGGTCTGATTTGTGGTCACAAGAAAAGAGACTGATGGCAGTCACCTTTACAGGTCTCACTCTCTCGAACTAGGAAGGCACCCGGTTTATTTCCAGGGGCTAACAGCAGTCGTTCAGTCTCTCTTCTACTCAGGTCCCTGAAAAACCATCTGCAGAAGAGATAACAATTAATGTAACTAATTAAAAACCTATACAAATGTCTGATTTTGATAGTATGTATGAAACTGACTCTTACTTTTCCACCTCCATTGTATCTGCTCTGGCAACATAATTACGTGGTATTAAGCCCTCCTCTCCAGTCTCCAACGATTTCGCCACCCACCATTCTCCGTTCCTACAAACGTTGCACATCATTTACGTTTCTTCAGGTTAGGAGCACTAAGTGATCTGTTTCACTGCTGCTGGGTACACACTGCATTCTAGGGGCTACAGGTCGAGGCCACTTACTCTTGCAAAACCTTAAGTTTGTCTCCCTTTTTGAAAGGTAGATCACTGTTGTTGGTCGCTGTGAAGTCATGTTGTGCCACAAACACTTCATCTGAAGACAAGTAAAGCAAAGTTATTTCAGAGGAAGTGATCTGGGGGAAACAACAACTTGATCACACCTGTTGGTCGGCAGGTGCGTTAGGAGAATACCTATGGTAAACAATATAGAATATATTCACTTGCATTCCAATGTTTCGGTTGATAGACCTTCATTATGTTGCTTATGTTATTATTAAATATCTTTGAATGCAGTACATTTACTCTTCTTATTGTGAATTTGAGCTATTTTTTGCTTTTTTTTTGTGTAATACTTTTGACAGATAAGTTAATAGTGTAAGCATAGAGCGGAAGCATCAGTACAGCATCGTTTTTACGTTGCATGTCGTGAAAACAAAGTTTACAATCTCATCTTTGCCCCAGAAGAGGAACAGAGGAAACACAACCGAGATTTCAATCTCTAAATGTAGCCGCCTCGGACTCGAGTAATGTCTCTCTGCTCAGTTGACTGCATAAACGCAGGCCTGATATTATTTTGGTTGAAAGTTTGTTGTATGCTTTGCGTTCAGTGATTACCGTTATACGAAGAGGTGTTTCCACTTCGTGCCTGAAGAACAGAAAAAAATATAATATATTTTAGTATTCAAAATGTGCAGTAAGTCAATGAAAAACACTGCCAAATAAATCAAGGTAATTAAGATAGATTCATGACAACTCACAGTAAATTACTACACTACTTACTGTGTGATTCGACGAGTTGGAGCCCTCAAAGTTGTGTTTTTCTTTGTAGAACGTGTCATCGTTTACTGGTTTCTGGCCACTGCAAGCGCAGCCCATCCTGCATTTATGAAGGCAATCTTCTTCAGTTACACTGCATACTACTAACTATATTTACTCAATGTAATAGAACAATACAATGCAGCGTAATGATCAAGTACCACCGGTTGCTGCTAGGAGCCTCCAGGTAGTTTCAGCATGTTCATTTCTGTGCTCTTACCTGATAAAGCAGATGAGCCTTATTGGAACTGTTTTCCCTCTCCTCTTCTCCCACTGCCGGGCTCGCTGCGTGAGTTCATGCCCTGCGCTGAGTTTTACACAAATGCGTTCATAGGAGGAAGTGGAAAACATGTTTTCATCTGATATAATTTGCATTTACAGTTTATGACACAGCCATATGAACATGTCACAGTTCAAAATAGAGAAATATCTGGTGACAGGGCCATGCAGAAGTTCACTGTGAACTATTTGCATCAATGTGAAAGCATCATGTTGTTCATTCGTGGTGCACTTATAACTGCTCGTTCTGAATCTATTTGAAGAAAATTGACGATCATCAAAAAAAGGTTGTGCTTCACTTGAACCAAACAGTTAGAAGAATAGTCGTAAGAGCCAATTGAAGCCTGTTTCAGCGGTTCTATTGTGATTATCATGTGACTTCATAGCCTACCAGTAAAACTCTATTAGTGTTCAACCTTTCAAGTATTATTATTTTCTTCCATTTAAAACATTATAACAGTTGATTAATTCACTGTTTTTAATTCTAAATTCGACACTTTTTGATACGATTGTTCAGTGCCTGCACTATTGTTAGCATTCTGTTGTGTGAGATGAACGTACGAGCAGATAAATACCTTGAACTTGTCCCCTGGCTGGTGTCTTCAAAAGTACTCCAGATGCAAAATGTCTGCAATTTCCTGATTGAAAACCAACTGCATGTCAGTGTGTCACTCTCACTTACTCGCCTCTGTCTGTAAGTCTCTCTCTCTTTTGCTCTCTCTCTCTCTCTCTCTATACTTTATTTTCTTTCTGTTTCTCTCTCTTTCTTTCTCTCTCTCTCTCGGTGAAGACCAGGGCCTCCCCTGGGGGAATACATTGAGTTTACTGTAAATAGATAGCAGTTTGTCCATTTATTTTTGTCCCACAATTCCCTCCCTTGCATCTGCAGCAGATCATCTAACAAAACAATACAAAGATGACCTCGATAAACTTCAATTAATTCACGTTGATCAAACCTTACATTTTTTAATGAATGAAGTTGATGAATGCAGCACAACCAAGGTCAAATCACGAAGAGAAGGAAGTTTACAGTTGTATATCAAAAAGTGTAAAATCTAACACTGATGTATTTTTTTAATTTACATATTGACACATGAAATATGTCTCTAGTGGTTTAATCCACTGCATTGTTTATTTCTTAATTCTTAGCAAACAATATTACATGTTTACGGTACTTTTGTAAAGCAGTACACATTCTTGCCACAAGATGGATGTGGTGAACTGGTATTGAAACCCTCTAATTGAGGAACAATGTCGGAATATCTGCTTCCAAATAGATATATATATATTAATTTTTTTACCTTTAGGTGTTGCTTGTTACTATTTTCTGTTAGTTACTCTGTTACTCAAATGCATGTGAAAATACAAGACAATTTATTGTTAAATAACACATGTTTATGGGTTTGTGTGTGCATGAACTCAACAGCAGCAGAGGCAGAAAGCACGAAGAAGAGTGTGCATGTAACCAGAGAATGATCTAACATGAGACAGACTAAATACATGAGCAATAAACAATTCATAAACACTAAATTAGAAGAGTGAAATGTCTTCAAAGTCTATGTCCTGATTCCGCTGAGGTTTACCATACTTTGTTTGCTTGTTGATGTTCCCCAATGTTGACCCTAGAGGGCGCAAGATAGTCTTGTTTTAAACCCTGACTCTACTAAAGTAGGTCCATTTCAAGACACCAGCTTTCCCCCTCATGCCATTTCTATTAAAAGATAACCTCATCATTGACCTCCTATGTAGGAATGATTTAACAGAGTGTTGAACTTTGGGGATTTCTGTTGTAATGCTTGTATATCTGTATCTGGTGCAGAGGAAGGTGTGCGGATGTGAATACGGATGCAAAGTCAGTGACATTGGGGGAAAGAAATCGCAAACTGATGTGCGGTCAATCTATCAAAGTATAACAATGCTTTGGGTTTTCACACCATACAGCACTGTTAACCAGGTCTTTCCTATTCTCACCACACAATGCACTGAAGAGGGAATTCACCCCTCTTCTTCAGGGATGGAAACAATAAACACAAAACAATATGTCCTTGAGTTATCCAGCAGTAATTATGACCCTTTTGTTTCTGCTTTGCATGCTAAATGACTATTAAATACTATTAAGGAGGAATCAAAGAGCCTTGCGAGGAAGATATCATTCAAAGTATGTTGTGACCTATAAGTGCGGGGAACAATAAATCTTACAGCACCGGAAGTGTTTGTTTCCTATGGGGGGCTTTATACAACACGCAACGTGGGGATATTACTCTCTGGGCAACACTTCACAGGTTTTTGTTTGGACCACCTGTGCTGTGTGTGGGGACTGTGCTGTGCTGTAGTTCTCCGAAGGAACTCGCTTCACTGCGCATACACACACACAGGCTGCAGGTGCATGGCAAGTGTTATTGAGTGCGTCCTGGTTACTAACTTCTTCTGGTTTTCCATCAGCCCTTGTTTTCTTCCCAGGGCTTGGCGGATGCTTGTGTACAGCCCTGTTGGGGTCCCCAGACATTGCATCCTGCCTGCAGAAGGGTCATAAGTGGCCCCCGCAGGATAACCTGAACAACGGTGGGAAAGAAAGGGAGCGTTGGTCTCTCCTTTAGTAGCGCGGCCCTGGCCAAAAGCATAAATGCTGCCAATGAGCGTTTCAATTCCCGTCATCAATGTGAGTGTGCACTGCATGCGTCTGAAAATGTCTCTCCATGCAGATGTGTGTGATAGTGTGCGGTCAAACTGGACATTCGTGATATAAAATTAAACATATTTACTAGAATATTAACAGTAAGTGCTCAGTCAGTGTTTATCAAGCTTTGATTTCTTCACACGTGCACAAACACACACACACACACACACAAACACAAAGACACACTTATTTCGATTTTGATCCCCCTCTACATCACAAGAGGCCCCTCTTTGACTTCCTGTCTGTGTGGGAACCATTTCTGTCCTCTGTCACACATGCAGTGAGAGAAGGTCTCGCTCCTGCATTTGCCTTAAAAAGACAAAGTGATTGTCAATAAACACGGAACAATTGAACTGCCTTTATGCATTCACCAGGCACTTCTGCTGTTCCTCTGGGATGTTCATGAGTTTTGGGAGAGCTTCACTTTTCCTGATTCTTTTCCTCTGTTAGTCAGCAGACATCAAGCACACTGCATATTTAAAGGGATTTTAGTACATATAATCAGCTACATTTAGTTATTGTTTTATGAGTTGTTCTTATAATTGTTAACTTCCATATGTACAGTAAAATGACCCATTGCCATGATATTGTATGTAGCATGAACTCAATGTTCCCCGGTACCTGTCACACTCTAAAAGACACGTCTGCAGTTGGGTTTGCGGTACTGCAGTTGGGAGCAAGTCTGTGCAGCTGTTCCAGAGGCAAGTTGCTCTGAGGTAAACATGGCTGCGGGAAAGCCCCTTATTATTGTGCTCCGGATGACGTTCCTCACTCTTCCAGTGTGTACCGTGGAAATAGCTCTGTGCCAGCAAGCAGGTGCTTCCTCAAAAAAAAATAAACTCTGCTTTTCCGAAAGATTTGAAGATTGGTTTCATCTCATCAAGTCAAACATTAATGCAGCATTGATATACGAAAGAGGTCATGATACATATTGAAGCGAGGAATAGTATCGTTGTATTTCATTTAGAAACTGATGTTTCTTTTTTCATTATTTACATTTTAACACAGGATTACTGTTACTGTCACACTTCCTCATTGAGGAACAATTTCACATTGTTGACACGTTAGTAGCTGGTA
This sequence comes from Leptoclinus maculatus, assembly GCA_032191485.1. Classification (NCBI taxonomy): domain Eukaryota; kingdom Metazoa; phylum Chordata; class Actinopteri; order Perciformes; family Stichaeidae; genus Leptoclinus; species Leptoclinus maculatus. The sequence continues at coordinate 28,654,057 of JAVDOI010000003.1, read as the reverse complement.
GTCATTAAGGCTGGCAAAAAAAAAAAAGATGTTGTCATGCCCCTGACTGTGGTGTTATGCAGTCAATCAGAGTGACACCAATTATGTATGTCACATGACCACAAGAGACTGCTAATGGGAACTCTGAGAGAGGCACATCCATCAGCTCTGTGTAATGGCGCTCACAGCAGAAGGAGTGTGAATGGAGTCTCAAAAGACAGCCTCACACACTCATTCACCATACCTTTCCACGGCATTTGATTATACTTGTGTTAAATATATATTACGTTTTCAAGTATCTTATAGTACCCAAAAGAACCCGTACCCACAAAGTTAGTTCCTTACTGATTGTCAGTAATATAGGGTGCAGAAAGTCCCTCTGGATGACGCTGTTGATCAGCAATGGTAGCGTGCATCAACAATTTTGATGTGGTTTTAATTCTGGAAATCACTCACCATAATTCAATATGATCTTTCAAAATATTAAAACACTGACACGTTGTACTAAGTGACTCTGTATGTAAACTTTGAATTGTGTCATACAAACGACGAACAAAAATGACTTTAAAGGATTTTTTTTATGTCTGAGACAATAAGTACAGTACATTCAAGGTAATAACCTCTGTAACACAAATAATAGCATATTGTCTTACTGATAAACACTGTTGAATGGTCTAACATACAGAACAATAGGAGGGCCTGTCATGATGCATAAAACCCTGCCATGACTTTTGCTACTTTCCAGATGTACCTGTTCATTTGCTAAAGAAGTCAATTTAAAGCTATAACACAGTTACTTGATGTTAATCATCCAGTTTTGCTCTTTAAAGCCAGCAACAAAATACTGCCGTGAACAGTACTGTATCTGCACAATAGTAAGTATTACATTCAAAATAAATATTATCAGCATTTTCTGGCTTTCCAAAAATCAAAAATATTAACTAGAAAAATATATAACTTTAAATCTTAACTTTAGAATCAAAAATCTTTAAATAATACTTTTGGTTAGATGAAATACATTCAGAGACTTACTTAATCCCGCAAATAAATGTTTAGCAGCAAAAATTGAGGAAATATACTGCAGTAATTTGAAGAAAAACTACAGTATAGTATGTGCTTAAGACCCATTTAGTTTTGCATTAAAACTATACAAATATCTTACATATATAGTGTAATATATACATTCAAGTGTTAATGATTCCTTTTTCATACAACTGCATGATCAGTACTTGTTGTGCATGTGTTCAGTCGCAGCATTAGACATGCTGGAACAAAGTGCTTTATTCTTTAGTGCTTGTTTAACAAGAAAAACCAGAAGATACAATTAGAATAATCTAGAACAATCATTTTAGCTTTCTTCACTTTACAGTTCTTGTTAGGTCTTCTCTGGACTTAATGACTTAAAATGAAAAGAATGACCTCAGACTGCTCAGTGCGTGTATATTATTTGCTGTCTACTTGTTATGTACTACTGTAGACTCCTAGTTGTACTCCTGCATCTCACTCTCTATCACTTCCCCTGAGCCTTTGCAGAGTCACAGTCAACTTATGATGAAATATAAGTTTTTGACTCGAGGCTTCTTGCGTCTTCTTAGCTGTTTATTTCAGTCTCAGAATCCTCAACATCAGCATAGGCACCATCCTCAGATCCTGCATTCACTTTGATCACGGTATGAAGTGGGATTAATGTCATTTTCTCAGCTTCTCCTGTATCCGCCTCTTGATTATCCGTTTTGTTTGGAACCAAATCTTGTTCTCCACGATCACTTTCTTCCTCCGGTTCGTCTGAATCTTCCTCTGCCTCATCTTCTCCATCAGCTGAAACTCCCTGGTTTCCTCTCCAGTCTTCATTGGCTGCCTCAGTTTCCTCCTCCTCTTTGTCGGAGGCTCCGACATCTTCATCATTATCACGGCTTCCATTGGTGATGTTAATGCATTCACATAGTGTTACATTTGTTCCTTGTTCCTCATTATGTTCATCTACATCTTCCACTGGTATGTTTTCGCCACAGTTTTCCTCCGCATCCTCATCTGGCCTTAGCTCCACCACATCATCGGGCCCTTCTGTTTCATCATTTGTCTCAGTAATGGCATCTTCTTGATGGTCTTCAGTCATGTCACTTTCTTCTTCTCCTTCTGTAAGTTGCTGTCTGTTATCTTCTGCAGATTCATCTTCACTGTTATCTTCCCTTGCTGTTTGGGCTTCCCCAACCTCCTCTCCTGCAGATGCACCTCCACTTTCATTTCCAGCACATTCCTCCCCATCACTTCCCGCCTCTTCCGATTCTTCTCCAGTTGTTTCACCTTCGTCTAGTTCCTCGTTGTCGTTGTCATTGTCGTCCTCTTTACCTTTTTCTTCTTCTTGAACAAAATCTGACACTGTGTCATGGAGCTCTTCAGCTGATGCCACTTCAGCATGTTCTGCCTCACTTAGAGTCTCATTTTCATTTCTAGGCTCTTCAGCCTCTTTTGCATTTTCATCTTCTCCTACACTGTCATCTACAGTCTCACGCTTGGTTTCTGAATGTTCCTCTCTTGATTCATTGTCATTTTCTTCTCCTGCAGTCTCATTGGCATCTGTTGTTGTGTTATTTACTGATTCATTTTCATCTGTGGCTGACTCATCGCTCTCTTCCTCTGACTCATTTTCAGTCACAGCTTTGGAGCTTTCTTCTATTGCAGATTCAGCTTCATTAGCTTCCTTTTCCACAAGTTCTGTGGTTTCTTCCATCTCCTCTTCATTTGGTTCATTCTCAGCTTCACTGATTTCCTCTTCACCGACATCTTCTTTTTCCGTGGCTGTGACTACTTCAGCAGTCTCCTCCTTGTTGTCACCCTCATCTGTGGTAGCACCCTCTTTTTCCATTGCAACCTCATCTTCATCTTCAGATGCTTCTTTTGACAACCCATCAGCAGAACCTTCTTCAGCAACAGTTTCTTGCACATCTTCAATTGTCCCTGCTTCCACAGCCTCTTCGTCGTCAGATCCATGTTCACTTGTGACATTAACATCTTGTTCTACAGCACTTTCATCTCCAGTTTTATCAGTGCCTGCACTTTCATCTTCATCGTTTGCGGCAGGTTCATCCTCGTCAGGTTCATCTTCAGTTGTGACTGCCACATGAGAGTCTTCTGCAGTATTTTCGTCTTCTGCAAGCTCTATCTTTGACTCTTCTTCCACATCTTCCTCATTGTCAGATTCATTTTCAGTTGTGGCTTCCCCAGCAGTCTCTTCTGCTGTAATTTCATCTTCAGCAATCTCTTCCTTTGATTCATCTTCACTTGTGATCTCTTTTTCTACAGCCATCTCATCTTCAGTTTCTGCTTCTTCAGCTGGCTCTTTTGACGATTCATCAGTTGTGTCATCGTTCTCATCTTCAGACTCATCTGCACTCGTGGCAGTAATATCCTCGTCATCATTGTCATCATCAACTGCCCCTTCTTCCACAGCCTTATCTTTGTCAGATTCATGTTCACCTGGCATTGCCATAGTGGTCTCTTCTGCATTTTCTTCTTCAGCTGTGGCGGCTTCAGCAGCCTCTTCCTTAAATTCATCCTCACTCGTAACAGCAATCTTCTCTTCTACAACAAGCTCATCTTCAGTCGTTGGTTCTTCAGCAGGTTCCTTTGACAATTCATCAGTTTCCTTAGATGCTTCATTATCAGCTGTGGCCGTGGTACTGTTCTCATCTGCAGACTCATCAGCAGTGGTGGCCAGAATCTCTTCTTCCCCAGCTTCTTCATTGTCAGACTCATTTTCAGATGCTACCACAGCAGTTTCTTCTGCTGTCATCTCATCTTCAGTTTCTGCTTCTTCAGCCGGTTCTTTTGACAATTCATCAGCTGTCGCTACGTCATTGTTCTCATCCCCAGCAATCTCCTCATCATCATCGACTGTCCCTTCTTCCACAGCCTCATCTTTGTCAGACTCATGTTCACTTACATTTTCATCTTCAGCAGTCTCTTCCTTAAATTCGTCCTCACTTGTAACAGCAGTCTCCTTTTCTACAACAAGCTCATCTTCAGTTGTTGCTATTTCAGCTGGTTCTTTTGACGATTCATCAGTTGTGGCATCGTCCTCAGCTTCAGACTCATCTGCACTTGTGGCAGGAATCTCTTCATCATCATCAACCATCTCTGCTTCCACAGCCTCATCGTTGTCCGATTCTTTTTCAGTTGTGGCTGCCACATCATCCTCTTCTGCATTTGTATCTTCAGCAGTGTCTTCCTTTGACTCGTCCGCGGCAATCTCTCGTTCTACATCAGTCTCATTCTCAATTTCTGCTTCTTCCTTTGACAATTCCCCAGCTGAGGATGTTGCATCATCCTCATCTGCAGACTCATCTGCACTCGTGGCAGCAATCTCCTCGTCATCATCGACTGTCCCTTCTTCCACAGCCTCATCTTTGTCAGATTCAAGTTCACTTGTGACTGCCATAGTGGTCTCTTCGTCATTTTCATCTTCAGCTGTGGCGGCTTCAGCAGCCTCTTCCTTAAGTTCGTCCTCACTTGTAACAGCAGTCTCCTTTTCTACAAGCTCATCTTCAGTTGTTGCTATTTCAGCTGGTTCTTTTGACAATTCATAAGTTGTGGCATCGTTCTCATCTTCAGTCTCATCTGCACTTGTGGCAGGAATCTCTTCATCATGATCAACTGCTTCCACAGCCTCATCTTTGTCAGATTCTTTTTCAGTTGTGGCTGCCACATCATCCTCTTCTGCATTTGTATCTTCAGCAGTGTCTTCCTTTGACTCGTCTGTGGCAATCTCTCGTTCTACATCAGTCTCATTCTCAATTTCTGCTTCTTCCTTTGACAATTCCCCAGCTGAGGATATTGCATCATCCTCATCTGCAGACTCATCTGCACTCGTGGCAGCAATCTCCTCGTCATCATCGACTGTCCCTTCTTCCACAGCCTCATCTTTGTCAGATTCAAGTTCACTTGTGACTGCCATAGTGGTCTCTTCAGCATTTTCATCTTCAGCTGTGGCGGCTTCAGCAGCCTCTTCCTTAAGTTCGTCCTCACTTGTAACAGCAGTCTCCTTTTCTACAACAAGCTCATCTTCAGTTGTTGCTATTTCAGCTGGTTCTTTTGACAATTCATCAGTTGTGGCATCGTTCTCATCTTCAGTCTCATCTGCACTTGTGGCAGGAATCTCTTCATCATGATCAACTGCTTCCACAGCCTCATCGTTGTCAGATTCTTTTTCAGTTGTGGCTGCCACATCATCCTCTTCTGCATTTTTATCTTCAGCAGTGTCTTCCTTTGACTCGTCTGCGGCAATCTCTCGTTCTACATCAGTCTCATTCTCAATTTCTGCTTCTTCCTTTGACAATTCCCCAGCTGAGGATATTGCATCATCCTCATCTGCAGACTCATCTGCACTCGTGGCAGCAATCTCCTCGTCATCATCAACTGTCCCTTCTTCCACAGCCTCATCTTTGTCAGATTCATGTTCACTTGTGACTGCCATAGTGGTCTCTTCGGCATTTTCATCTTCAGCTGTGGCGGCTTCAGCAGCCTCTTCCTTAAGTTCGTCCTCACTTGTAACAGCAGTCTCCTTTTCTACAACAAGCTCATCTTCAGTTGTTGCTATTTCAGCTGGTTCTTTTGACGATTCATCAGTTGTGGCATCGTTCTCATCTTCAGACTTATCTGCACTTGTGGCAGCAATCTCCTCGTCATCATCAACTGTCCCTTCTTCCACAGCCTCATCTTTGTCAGATTCATGTTCACCTGGCACTGCCATAGTGGTCTCTTCGGCATTTTCATCTTCAGCTGTGGCGGCTTCAGCAGCCTCTTCCTTAAGTTCGTCCTCACTTGTAACAGCAATCTTCTCTTCTACAACAAGCTCATCTTCAGTTGTTGCTATTTCACCTGGTTCTTTTGACAATTCATAAGTTGTGGCATCGTTCTCATCTTCATTCTCATCTGCACTTGTGGCAGGAATCTCTTCATCATAATCAACTGCTTCCACAGCCTCATCTTTGTCAGATTCATTTTCAGTTGTGGCTGCCACATCATCCTCTTCTGCATTGTTATCTTCAGCAGTGTCTTCCTTTGACTCGTCTGCGGCAATCTCTCGTTCTACATCAGTCTCATTCTCAATTTCTGCTTCTTCCTTTGACAATTCCCCAGCTGAGGATATTGCATCATCCTCATCTGCAGACTCATCTGCACTCGTGGCAGCAATCTCCTCGTCATCATCGACTGTCCCTTCTTCCACAGCCTCATCTTTGTCAGACTCATGTTCACTTGTGACTGCCATAGTGGTCTCTTCTGCATTTTCATCTTCAGTTGCGGCGGCTTCAGCAGCCTCTTCCTTAAGTTCGTCCTCACTTGTAACAGCAGTCTCCTTTTCTACAACAAGCTCATCTTCAGTCGTTGGTTCTTCAGCTGGTTCTTTTGACAATTCACAAGTTGTGGCATCGTTCTCATCTGCACTTGTGGCAGGAATCTCTTCATCATGATCAACTGCTTCCACAGCCTCATCTTTGTCAGATTCATTTTCAGTTGTTGCCACATCATCCTCTTCTGCATTTTTATCTTCAGCAGTGGTGGCTTTATCAGTCTCTTCCTTCGACTCGTCTGCAGCAATCTCTCGTTTTACATCAGTCTCATCCTCAGTTTTTGCTTCTTCCTTTGATAATTCTTTGACTGCTTCTTCTGCTTCATTGTTTTCAGACTCATCTTCTTGACCTGCATCTTGACACAAATCGTCTGCTGCAACTGCAAACTCATCTTTAGTATCATGGTGTACCTCATCTCCTTTCACTTCTCTTACAGCTCTGACAATAATGTTTTCTACAAATGTTTCTGCCATTTTTGTTTTAGTATCATTTTCAGAGTGAGATGTACAGGTGATTGCAGGTGTATTGCCAAGATCACCATTCTTCATCACCAGAATCCTCCTCAGGTCAAAGTCCATAATGACAGGTGCAACATTCATAACTTCTGCAGGAAGTGGTGGCCTAGATGTCATTTTTTTCTCAATGCATGTTTCACATGGACAATATTCATCTTCGTTCTCACTGCGCTGGTCACTGTAAGATGTGCCTGTCGCTGAATCATCACTTTTTTCTGCTTGGGGATCAATTGATTGATTGAGTATATTCTTCAGCCTCCGTCTTCTCCCATCCGTTTGTGTGGTTGAAGCTTCTTTAGGGGGTCTTGGTACGCCTGCTTGATCTTGAATTTTCCTCAGTTCCCTGTTTATACTTTTTTGAATTCTTTTTTGAACCTCGGTTTTAAGCTCACTTATCATCAGGTCAAGCTGCACATTATTATCCAAGTTCCATCTGACTTTGAACTCTCTCATTGCATCAATATAGTGTGCCATGAACTGCTTTTCTATTTTAGTTAATAAGGTTAAGACCCAAACAGGATCGGGATTTTGAGAAATCCTTTTGCCGTCGTTTCCTGAACTCTTGTTTGAGGAGGGTGGTGTTTCAGATAGTTCTCTTGGACTATCATTGTTTCTAATTGTTTCATCTGATGCTGGATCATCTTCCTTTTGTTTTTCCTCATGCAATCCTTCTACATCTTGCTCAGGTGTCCACTGAGCTTTTGCTTCTGCTTCATCTTCACAGACTTCTTGTACTTTCCCTATCTTATCTGTTATTGTATGTGGTTGAGACACATTGACATTCACACCGTCACTACTGTTCCCGGAGCCCGTAGAGCCACTGTTGACATCCACACCAGAAGATGAGGTATGAATGAATTCATCGTCCACAGAATGGTGATCACTGTTCTTTAACATTTTCTGTTCGTTTTCTGGAGTATCACAAAGCCAAAGAGATTTAAGAATTTTCATTAGCTCTTGGTATCTTTCATTCTTTTCGTTTGCATTTTCAGGAGTATGGTCTATTAACTGCAACTTCACAAGGCAATCCAGAAGACCTCTAGCTGAAGTGCTTAGTTTACGTCCACACACAGGAGAAATTTCTGGCAAACTGTTACATCTGTCGAGCTTTGGATTTAAAAGTACTTTCATCACCTGTACGGAGGAGTTGAATATTTTTGAGGCATCATCTCTCTGAGTACAGATATTACCCACATTTGGTGCCTCTGGGCTTGTTTGGCTGTCATCATTCGGGACACTGTTCATCATAACGCCTTCATTTGTGTTTTCTGTATTCGCAGCTGCAGAGTTATTGTTTTCGTTATCGTCCATTCTGTTAATTTCCTCTGTTGTGTGGCCATTGTTTTCCTCCATGTCATACATATACGAATCACCGTCTGCTGGTATTGAATTCAGCCAATCACTCACTACCTCAGTAGGAGATGCATTTGGAAGGCTAGATGGGACCAGCTCCAAGTCATCAGCATTTGACTTGCGTGTCTTAGAGTTACAACTCCTTTTATCAACTGTATCTTGTTTCTCTTCCTCATGCAAACTAGATGGGGGCTTACTCTTGTCTTCAGGATTCACATCTTCCCCTGCAGTTATTGGAGAAACACCGGTCCTCTTCTTAGCAGGAACATGAACAGACTCCTCCTTATTTTCCACACATTCAGCTGTTAAAATATCAGTTGCTTTGGATTTTCGAGATTTCACAGAGAGATTTGACTTGACAGATAAATTACTTTTTGGCCGCCTTTCACTTTTCTTTTCTTGAAGCTCAGATGCCGTTGACTTATTTGAACGTGCTGAAACCTTAGACTTTGATGACATGGCTGTAGGTGCTCTGTCTTCACTTTCCTCAACTGTCAGAGCAGCGATTTTAGATGTGCCTAACATTTCAGAATAAGTGGATTTTGAAGACACAGGCCTAAGTGTTCTCTCTTCCTTTTCAGGATTTCTTTCATCAGCAGGAACATCAGATACTTTTGATTTCCTTGATCTCACTGACGTATTTGACTTTGCTGACATGGCACTTGGAGTTCTCTCAGATTTATCTTGAGCATTTCCTTCATGAGAAGTATCCGAACATTCTAGAGTAGGAACTTCAAAAGCTATCAGTTTATTCGATTTTTTGGACTTTGCTGATTTACTTGACATTTTACTGTGTGGTCTTACTTCAGTTTCTTCAGTCATTTCATTATGACTAATTGTAGATATGTTGGACTTTGTGGTTCTCATAGACACATTTGACACTGACGAAACACTTGGAGTCCCCTCTGTTTCATCTACCTCTTCAGCATTTGTCTGTTGCGAAACGTTTGATTTCCTTGACCTCAGGGACAGATCTGACTTTGATGATTTAATTGACATGGGACTTTCTGCTCTCTTTTCAGCTTCATTTACACCTTGGTCTTCACCGTTTACATTTTGAAGACCATGAGAAGCTTTTGATTTTGTAGATGTTGATGTTACATTTGTCTTCCCTGATTTGACAGACATTGAGCTCATTGCTCTCGCCTCAGTATCTTCTTCAGTGCTGTCATCAGCAATTTCAGCACCATCTTCAGCAGCTTTTGATTTCTTTGATACTGCTGAAGCATTTGAATTTCTTGATTTTGCTGATTTAATAGAGATACTGCTCGGTGCTCGCTCTATAGTCTCCCCGTGATTGTCTTCCCCTTCGGTATTTGAGGCTTTTGACCTCCTAGACTTTGCAGAGATATTTGTCCGTGTTGATTTGGCAGAACTGGCTGATTTAGCTGACATGGTGCTTTGTGGTCTTTGTAAAGTCTCCTTGTCATTTGACATGTTTTCTTCTGAAGGAACATCAAAGACTTTTGACTTACTTGATTTTACAGACATTGTTGACTGTGTGGTCTTGGCTGACATTGCACTCTGCGTTCTCTCTTGAGCTTCCTCTTCACCATTCCCTTCATCAGAAAATCCAGTAGTTTTGACAGAACAAACTTCAGAAGCATTAGATTTCGTAGATTTTGCAGAGGCATGTGATTTAGCTGATTTAGCTGACAAGGCGCTAGGGGCTCTCTCTGTAGTTTTCAAGTGTTCGACCACATCATCAGTAGTAACACCAGAGGCATGTGACTTCATAGATCGTTTAGAAACAGTAGACTGAACTGATCTGACTGAAATGCAGCTTGGTGCTCTTTCTTCATTTTGCTCTTTGTCATTCTCTTCATGAGAGCTTGCAAAGCTTTCTTCAGCTGGAACATCAGAAGGGATGTCAGAAGCTTTTGATTTCTTAGATACTGCTGAAACATTTGACTTTGCTGACTTTGCTGATCTGACTGATATATTGCTTGGAGCTCTCTCTGCATGTTCCTCATGATCAGATATATTTTCCTCAGCTGGACCATCCAGTCCTTTTGACTCAGTTGATATTGCAGAAGTAGTTGACTTTGCAGTTTTTGTTGACATGGCACTCTGTGCTCTCTTTGGAGCTTCCTCTTCATCATCTCCTTCTTTAGGACTGTCAGTAGCTTTTACAGACTGAACTTCAGAAGCTTTTGATTTTGTAGATTTTGCAGAAACATGTGACTGGACTGATTTGACTGACATGCTGCTTGCTGCTCTTTCTTCAGTTTGCTCTTTGTCATTTTCTTCATCAGGGCTCTCAGAGCTTTCTTCAGCTGGAACATGAGCGGAACATTTAGATCTTGTAGAAATGCGTGATTGAACAGACTGTGCTGACATTGAGCTCAGTGCTCTTCCTTCACTCTCCCCTTCAACAACTCTATCCTCAGGGTTGTCAACACCGTCTTCCAAGGGAACTTCAGAAACTTTTGATCTTCTTGATGTTGTAGAAACATTTGACTTTGCTGATTTTGCTGATCTGACTGATATATTGCTTGGAGCTCTCTCTGCATGTTCCTCATGATCAGATATATTTTCCTCAGCTGGACCATCCAGTCCTTTTGACTCAGTTGATATTGCAGAAATAATTGACTTTGCAGTTTTTGTTGACATGGCACTCTGTGCTCTTTCTTGAGCTTCCTCTTTATCATCTTCTTCATCAGTAATGGCATCAGTTTTGACAGACTGAACTTTAGACGCTTTTGATTTTGTAGATTTTGTAGAAACTTGTGACTTTGCTGATTTAGCTGACAAAGCACTTGGTGCTCTCTCTGCAGACTTTATAGATATTTCAGAAACGTGTGACTGGACTGATTTGGCTGACATGCTGCTTGCTGCTCTTTCTTCAGTTTGCTCTTCAGAGCCTTCTTCAGCTGGAACACAAGCAGAACATGTTGACCTATTTGATCTTGCAGAAATGCTTGATTGAACAGACTGTGATGACATTGAGCTCAGTGGTCTTCCTTCACTCTCTCCTTCAACAACTATATCCTCAGGATTGTCAAACCCATTTTCCAAGGGAACTTCAGAAACTTTTGATCTTCTTGATGTTGTAGAAACATTTGACTTTGCTGACTTTGCTGATCTGACTGATATATTGCTTGGAGCTCTCTCTGCATGTTCCTCATGATCAGATATATTTTCCTCAGCTGGACCATCCAGTTCTTTTGACTCAGTTGATATTGCAGAAACAGTTGACTTTGCAGTTTTTGTTGACATGGCACTCTGCGCTCTCTCTTGAGCTTCCTCTTTAGCATCTTCTTCATCAGTAATGGCATCAGTTTTGACACACTGAACTTCAGAAGCTTTTGATTTTGTAGATTTTGTAGAAACATGTGACTTTGCTGATTTAGCTGACAAAGCACTTGATGCTCTCTCTGCAGACTTTATAGATATTTCAGAAACGTGTGACTGGACTGATTTGGCTGACATGCTGCTTGCTGCTCTTTCTTCACTTTGCTCTTTGTCATTTTCTTCATCAGGGCTCTCAGAGCTTTCTTCAGCTGGAACATAAGAGGAACATTTAGACCTATTTGATCTTGTAGAAATGCTTGATTCAACAGACTGTGCTGACATTGAGCTCAGTGCTCTTCCTTCACTCTCCCCTTCAACGACTCTATCCTCAGGATTGTCAAACCCATTTTCCAAGGGAACTTCAGAAACATTTGATCTTCTTGATGTTGTAGAAACATTTGACTTTGCTGATTTTGCGGATCTGACTGATATATTGCTTGGAGCTCTCTCTGCATGTTCCTCATGATCAGATATATTTTCCTCAGCTGGACCATCCAGTCCTTTTGACTCAGTTGATATTGCAGAAACAGTTGACTTTGCAGTTTTTGTTGACATGGCACTCTGTGCTCTCTCTTTATCATCTTCTTCATCAGTAATGGCATCAGTTTTGACAGACTGAACCTCAGAAGCTTTTGATTTTGTAGAAACATGTGACTTTGCTGATCTAGCTGACAAAGCACTTGATGCTCTCTTCACAGACTTTATAGATATTTCAGAAACATGTGACTGGACTGATTTGACTGACATGCTGCTTGCTGCTCTTTCTTCAGTTTGCTCTTTGTCATTTTCTTCATCAGGGCTCTCAGAGCTTTCTTCAGCTGGAACACGAGCAGAACATTTTGACCTGTTTGATCTCACAGAAATGCTTGACTCAACTGACTGTACTGACATTGCGGTCTCTGATCTCCCTTCAGTCTCCTCTTCAACAAGACTTTCTTCTGGAGCAGCACCACAGTTTTCAGACGGAACTGCAGAACCTCCTGATTTTTTAGACATTGCTGAAGAATTTGACCGTGCAGATTTAGCAGATGTAGTTGACAAAATGCTTGGAGCTCTTTCTGACGTATTAGATTTGGCAGAAATATTCGACTGTGTTGATTTAGCTGATTTAGCTGACATTGCACTCGGTGCTCTTTCTGCAATTTCCTCATCATTGTTGTTTTCCTCAGACCTATCTTTAAATTCTTTTGACTCACTGGATATTGCAGATGATTTGGACTTGACTGATTTTTCTGACAAAGCACTGGATGCTCTCGCTTCAGCTTCATCATCTTCAGTTAGCTGTCCATCAATTCCATTTTCATGATTGTCATCACTTTCTTTATTAGGAACTTCAGATGATTCAGATGTTTTTGATTTGGTTGACGTGACACTCGGCACTCTCTCTTGATCTTCTCCAGCCTCTTCAGCTCCCTCCTCTTCCTCAAAACTAGCGTTAGCCTTTTTTGACGTCCTTTGCTCAGTTACCTCCTCATCTTGTTCTTTATCTAGAAGAGAAGAGACGCTTGATCCTTTCGATTTAATAGAAGCTTTGGATTTTGATGACATTGAACTAAATGCTCGTTCTTCATCAACATCCGCCTCTGATTTATGTTGTTCAGCTGCCACTTCTGACTTCATTGATTTTTCAGTTTTACAGGATTTTCCAGACATGCTGCTTAATGGTCTTTCTTGGGTTTCTTTGTCATCGTGTGCTTGTATTTCTTCAGCTGTGACTTCTAAAACATCGCATTTTGTAGAGGCATTTGAATGAACTGACATGGCACTTTTCTCCTCTAAGTCTTCAGACTCCGTATTCTGTATTTCTTCACATTCATTTGATCTGCCAGAGGTATTTGATTTGACAGACATGGCACTTGGTTGATCTCTTTGTATCTCACCTTCCTCATCAGATTGGGCATTGACTTGTCGTTTTGAGTCATCTTCCAGATCTTTAGACACTCCGCAATTACAAGTGTAGGATTTCGTGGATTTTCTTGACTTGCTTGAGTGCCCTGAAGCATTGGATGTTCTATCCGTAGAGCTCAGGGATGAATGTTGAATTGATGATGCTGTATCTAACACTGCACTTCCAGTGGTCTCTTCCCTTTCAGGTTTACTAGTCTGAGAAGATGCTCTTGAAGCACTCAGTGGGATATCCTCCTCATAATCCTCCTCGTTGTCTGGCAAAACCTCAGAGGAAGCACTAGAAGCAGATTCTGTTTGTTCTTTTTGCTCTGGTATTTGAGCAGTATTGACATTGACCTGATCATTTGGGGAACTGTCAACACACACCTCACAATTGTCCGGTGTGAAGGATTGCACCATGCACTTTGGGGAGCAAGTACCACTCCTGATGGTGCAGTACTCTACAATTTCAGCTGCCTCAACAGTCTGCTCCACACAAGTTTCTCTCTGCACTACTTGTTCTATATGCTCTTTTGTGTGCTCTTCGCTAGTTTGCCTTTCAACCACTGTCTTTCTAGAGACCATCGTATGTGAGGATGCACTTGAGCTGGAAGTTCGAATGCAGCGAGTTGCCCCTTGTGTCCCTGGGACGTTTTTCCAGATGTCGTAATCCTGACAGTCACTGCAGCAGTGAGGACAGTGAGGCTCCTCTGTACGTCTTTGATAGCGCCTTGTGATATAAGCCTCATCTTGCTCACCAGCAGAGATGTTTTCAGATTCTGAATAGCTGACCTGTGCAAAACGGGGGTTATTGTGTCTTTGTAGGAACTCACAGGTCCCGCCTGATGTCTTTCTTACTTCTGTCGACCAATGTATTGTTTCGTCATTTGGAAGCCGGAAGCGCACTTTCATTTCCATAGACAAACTGCCATCTTTATTAACACGAACCCGTTTCTCTATCTCATCATCTCTCACACCATCACCAGTATGCGAGCAGGAGTCCACATTATCCGGAGAGTCGGTTCCATCTGGCAATGACTTGTCAGATGGCACTGACTGCCTGGTAGATCTGTCAGTTTCCGGTTGTTGATTGGTGGCACTTTTCTTAGTTGGAAGTCCTTGGTTTACAATCAAGACACAAAAAAGACAACACAAAAACAAATAGATGACATTGTGTTAAACAATAGTACTGTATATTTCAGATACTTCACCAGTGAAACACAGCTTAGTAATTCCTTGAAAAACATAATTCAGAACTGATGTCTGTGACAATTAACTATTTCTCCTACCGCCATGTTCTTCATTGCAGCCGCTGGAGTCTGACTTCACACTTGAAAGTTTGTCATCAGATGTTTTGTGAAAATTCTCCACAATGGACTGGTGAGAAGGCTCACGTCCCACGCAGACAAGCACACTGGGGCACTGCAGAAGACTCTGAACATTGTCAATCTGAAACAGAAGAACAGGAAGTTTGAGTTGAGAGTGAGCCATGTTTACTGAATGAAGTTTATAGCAAAAATTTAAAATACTGATAAACAGAAAGATTACAAGCATGTTTGATTTAAAACAGTTGGAATTAAATGCCGTAGGCGAGCCATGATTTGAAGTAGATTTACTAAAAATATAGGACTGTAGCAAGCAGAAAAATATCTAGAGGGAAACATTTTAGAAGTTATGATGATACTATTATAATTGGGTGTATGCATTTCCCCTTTTTGTGCAACTGAGTTCTCTGAATCCTTGCAGAGAAGGCTGTGAGTCAAGCTGTAAAGACAGGATAAATATGCTAATCCGGGATGATCTCAGGGAAACGTCACAATGACGGGGCATTATAGCTTCCGTTGTCATTTGTAAGAGCCACAAGTAATGCTCAACAGTATTTCAAGCTTGCTGGGTGTGAGAAAATAGTAGACAAAATGATATAGACAAGCAGAACAGGGGTCTGTGCTTTGCAATTTATGAACGCAACATCATTACTTTGATTTACTTTGCTTTAGGAGACGTCTTCCTCCTAAAATGTACAATGCAAAAGAAACACTAAGTCTCTCTTTATGCCCGCTGGTATTGCAAGGTGATGCTAATCATCTTCATCATGACAGTGGGGTGAATTAAAATATGAGTCTCTTGTCTCACAAGTGATTAGCCTGAATGGCTGAATGCTAATCTAGGGGGTGAGTGTGTACTGACCTGTTTTCCTGAGCATCTCCATGCAAAGGCCTAATAAAAGTAGCTACTGGATTTTGTTTCCATACTGATAAACAGATATTGTCCCTTAGGATTACACCTTTTTTTGCTAATTGTTAGTCACACATTACTAATGAAACACTTTCAAACCACACTGGTTTGTCTAAAAAATGTACTTTCACCGAGATTAAAAAGGACTTCTTCATTGTATTCCACATCTTAAAATAACAAGGAAACAAATATAATACTATATTAAATCAGTATCATTTATTTTGTATATTTATATTTATCGTGTGGTGAAGTAGCAAATAGATTGTATAAAATACCGCATTCCTATTTGATTTTTGTTACTTATGTAAGTGTGCTTTTGCGTTTTCATGACACACAACATTGAATACCGCTGCTTCTGTTCACTACTAGCTATGTAATTTCGAGAAACACAGACTATAATATTGAGAGTTTTGTTGATTTTATTTTGCTAGTAAGCAGTCAGTTTTGATGAAAGTGCATTTTTGAATTTCAAATCCAATATCGGTGAAGGCAGATGAATGGCTTCATCCGTGGTCACACAAAGCCCAGGTGAAGATAATTAATTGCCGCTGTGGAAGACACATTTCTGAGACACCTCTGGTATGAAAGTAGGGGAGTAGAGTTTCAACGTTGACCTGTTTTTCCTCCCTCTCTCAAAAATAGCTCTGATGTGACCAAGATTAATGAGGTTTGGAGAGATACCCACAATCTGATGAATGTATGTGTGAGGGAATATCCTCGTTTCATTCTCTCATGCACACACTCAAAATATTTATCCCACTAGACTTAGATTATAACAAACTACTAAATCCAAAGCAACTCAAACTGATATTGTAGTATATCTGTTGTGTAAATGTCAACAAATTGCACATTATCTAGTTACAGCGGTATTCCTCCGAGTGAAATTATCATACTGGTAAAAGAAACTGAACGTCCATAACCGCTTCCTATTCAGCTGACATTGGCCTGGACAGGTCGCCAGACTATCGCAGGGCTGACGCATGAGACAGGCAACCATTCACATTCACATCTACACTGCAATTTAGAGTCATCACTTAACCTAAGCTGCTTTAGGTTGCCTGTCTTTGGACTGTGGGAGGAAGCCGGAGAACCCGGGGGGAACCCTCGCTAAAACGGGGAGCACGTGTAAACTCCTCACAGAAGGGATCAAACCCAGGGCCCTCTTGCTGTGAGGCGACGGTGCTAGCCTCTACATCACCATGCAGTCCCAGAAACTGAACAGTTAAATACAAATAAAATCCGTTGTTGGATGTTTCCATACAATTCAGTGGCACTTTAGTGCACGAGGTAGACTTTCCTATTTCAAAAATGATTTTGCACAGTATGGAATAGATGGCAAACAATTTCAAAGTAAGTATAAATAAAAAATAAAGAGGGAGCACCTTTTTGAAGGTTTTAACTACCCAATGTCATTATTTATTTCCATGGCAAAAGATGCAATAGTCTGATATATGTGTTTGAAAAAAAAATTCAAGGCCAATAATTAAATATGTTTACTTTTTATATGATGTGGAGTGTTTATTGTAAAAAAAAAACACCCAGGATATTAAAATGCAGTTAAGTGATATGTTGTTTTTTATTGAATGTGTGTTTGTAATAGTTTGTAATAGTTTACAAATCTCTCAGCTGGGATTTAGTAGGGAATCAGTCCGGTCACTAGAGGCCTCTCTTTCACTCTGATTTTCAATCTCAGGCATCAATAACAGCAATGTGTAGCAGTACTTTAAACAAACATATTTCTGGGAGTACTTTTTTAGAGCCAAACCCAACTCATGGTTAATTTCAAAATCGGCCATCCTTTTCAATTCAGTAAAACACAATTTAGTATCAAACACAGTAACTTCCTAAAATCTAATACAACCCCTGTACTCCCAAACTCTGTAGGTTATGTGAGAGAATGTCAAGTTAAAAAGAACTCACAAACTAAACATGTCTTTGTTGACCTTACCTTGCGGCCCTCCAGAGTGCACAACTTCCTGATATGGTACTGCATGAGCTCCGAAACTTCCTCTAAGAAAAGCCCAAAACTTCGCAGACTCCTGCGGTGCAAGACGATGGTCTTCCTGGATGAGGGGTCGCTGTTCTTCACCAGCACCACCCTCTTATTGTACCGGTGATGATGGATGTGGCCTGAATGTGCCACAGGGTGCTCCTCAGGCCTGGTCGGTCCCCTGAGAACATACTGGTGGTGACATGGGGCATGAGCGTGACACAAAGGTGTGACCTGAGTTTGTATCGCTTCCTGGGCCTGGGTATGTCTATAATGAGAGCAAAAGCAGCATTCCTCAAGAGGTTCATGGTGGGCCACCATGCCATGGTGGTGGATCCTGGGGAGTCGGCTGGTGCAATGCTTGAAGGGGAGAGAAGACGTGTGTGAGCCTTCACCGCCTATAGCATTGAAGCACTGGAAGCTGCGTTTGTGGGAGGACATTTTGGTTGGTAGTCTCCCTGCTCTGGCTTGAAGGGTGGTCTCAGCCGAGCAGAAGAAGACGGCAGGTTGTCAGGGGGTGGTCATGTTTCTCCTGCAGCAGGGGAAGGTGTTGCACCACACATCTGTGTGGCTCCCACTCATCCCAGGCTGAAAGACAAATTAAAACAAAAGGTTAAAAAAAACTGACCGAAAAAGGAAAATTTGACCTTTGACCCTTTCTCCTGTGTGCACTTTCAGTGAACTTGCACACCCATTTTAGCTTTTCTAACCCAGTAAGGCTCCTCAGTACTTAAGTCTAAATTAGTACCCATGCGTGTTTGACGGGCTGACATAAGACTCGTCTAAAAAAGAAAAGAAAATCCTTACAGATACCTTTAAGGCTGTAGGTGTAATCAGCACAATATTATTTGACGTGTATCTTGTATCTAGAGGTACTAAGTCAAAGGCAACTTGATTTAATGCTTAAGAAAGTATTTTTAACCATTAAACTTGTGGACAATTATTTTGTTGGCATAAGGTCACAGACTAACTTATAGACTTCATTTACTTTTTATACTTAATAGATACTTTTTTTATGTACACCATGCTCTTATATTTGACACAAAACAGTCAAATATATCCAGAGTAAGTATAGATGTATTCACAGTTGAGCAGCTGTTGAAATCACTCACAATTGTAAATATCTACAAAATTTTAAATGGGGATACACACGACAGGGTTGTTACATACTGTATGTACAGACTGCTAAGAAGATCAAAGAGTAAATGAAGACAGGGATAATGAGCATAAGGGATAATGAGCATGCAGCCGCAAATAAATCCTCCAATTGACTTTAAATAACAAGCTTAAGGGCCTGCTAGCAGTGAAAGTGGACATTACCTCGGTGATCGTCACTGTCGCTGAAGAAAATACATCCTCAGCCAGCTTTTCCTGCAATCAATAACACAAGGATTACCTATAAAAAGCAGCAATATCTGCACTAAGCACAATGCATTTTGACTGTGACAATACTAGGAGGTAAAGATAATTCATTGTTGCCTGATGGAAAGGCATGCAAGCCCACTATGAAATGCAAAATAAAAACGAGTCAAATGCTGTGGCTATAAAATAGGCTAAGCTTGACTGACACATATAAAGAACAGGTTTGGCTGTTGTTGTCCTTGCTTTTTTGTATTAGCAATGGTGTGGACAAGTGAAGCAGCAAGTGTTTACTCCAGTTGAACATTTTGGAAGAGAATAGAAGAGTAATTGATTGCTGTAAATACATGTTCATGAGCTCAGTAACAAGCCAAATTACAAAAACACATGGCTAATAATACACATTATTCTTTTGAGATGCAGGATGCTAACATTACAGGTGCCACAGGATGG
Organism: Leptoclinus maculatus; assembly: GCA_032191485.1. Taxonomy (NCBI): domain Eukaryota; kingdom Metazoa; phylum Chordata; class Actinopteri; order Perciformes; family Stichaeidae; genus Leptoclinus; species Leptoclinus maculatus. The sequence goes on along the minus strand of JAVDOI010000003.1, from coordinate 28,634,642 downwards.
TTTGTGATCATAATAGAAAAGGTACAGGGACATTTTACACTTGTATGTAAAGATAACTAACCATACTGTAAGGCAGTACTGTCTACTACAGATTGCATAATGTAGTTACTAAAAAAACGTGCCGAAATTTTTTTTTTAAACTAACTGCTACTCAGCGGATTACAGATGCAAAAAGTGTTTTTCTTTTTTTTTTTTTATTCACCATGACCAGGAAACATATGTGGCCTTGGTTCCCTAGAATAATGCTATTTGTCCCCAAGGTGTCGTGTTTGCCAACCGAGGCAACTAAAAAAGTTCAAACAGGGAAATTAAAAATCACATCCTGCATCCAGTTTAACATGGATTATTGCATCCTTTCTTTGTGCGAATCACACAAAACAACTTCTCCCCAACATGACTTCACGTAACTATCGGAGCTTAATTTCCAGTGTTCTATTAGTTATTAGTGCACATTTCTGTTGCCAATGCAAATAACATTTAATGTACACAAGATAATATGGTCCAGCCAAAATGTACAAGACTAAGTATGTATACTCACATCAGCCAGAAACATGAAAGAACCAAAGTGAAAATAAGTAGTCCCAAAGCCACAGCATTTACAATGCTAACTCCCAACGAAACAGCAGAAGTATTGCAAGCAGAGAAGCGAGAAAGTTCAAAAAGCCTCCGTCCAGAAGCGGGCCTACCTGCTAATCACGTACATGGGAAGCTAAGGATAGAATGAAAAGCCCTGCTAATCACTCTGAGATTGGACTGAAATCTGCTGAGGCTTTGGACACATGACTTAGACTTCACCATTGCATAAAGGGAATTAAACACACTTTTAGAAAGCAGTTGAAGGCTCAGTGACGTTCTATGACTCGGCATAAAGTTGCTTCTTTTCTCTGCCACCTTTAGTTCCTTCAGTCATCATGATATGGCTGCAGTTCCTGCTGGGTTTCGTCTCCATAGAATAAATATGTTTGTATGTTGTATCAGAGTAAGAGAGAACATATGCAAAATATAAAAAATAAATATTTGTATATACCAAGTGTCCTTGTTATAGTGGAAGATTATTGTTATAACAACGAGAAATATGTTTGTATGTCAATATCTTTAGACATCTTTAGACTCCTGGTGGTGTGCTAGAGGACCTTCTTCCAGTTGATTGTGAACCCCAACTTGGTTAGGTGCAAGACCAATTGGACCATGTGGAACATAACCCATTATCTGGACTTGTCCATGATGATGAGGTCGTTGAGATAAAAGAAGACCCTCATGCCACGGTGCGCAATGGCACTGTGATACTAATGAGAGAGTGACTGCCCCCGGCTAACGTCATCATAGCCTGTTTGGCAAAGTCTCTTCATACACTTTGTTGTGAAATGCACACAAGGCTCAAAGTCACAAGGCCAAACACATGTAATCATACATGTTTCACCTGCATTTGTAAGCTGTTCTAGAAGCTGTACTTTCCTCATCTAAATATCACTCGGGGTCAGCTCGCTTTTTACAAGGACAAAGGAACTGCCACAGAAAACATGAAGGGTTACCCTTATCAGAGGCTCACAGAAGGCATGCTGATCCCTCCCTATAATGCCGGGAGTTTCAAGAAGTGCTTCATCACAGGAGCACCCACTCCCACAAAGCCTACACAAGCACACGCACAGTGGGGGCATGCCATCTGTCTTCAGTCTTAAAGGAGCTTGATGTGTCATGGTGGGGTGGAGTTGACTCGAGCGGGGCAGATTTATTGTGTCCTGACTCATGGGAAGAAAGTAGCAGAAAGACCCCTCTGCTGAGTCATGTAAGTAAACGCCGAGAACGTGGTTTTGTTCTCTGTGGGCTTTCCTGTGTAAAGAAGGCACCGCCCCTCACTCCTTCGAGTGAAGTGAAAGAGGTCAGCATCAGTTTGAGTCAGCTGAATGAATGAGTCATCATGGAGAGAAGATATATCGTTTGAATTCTGAAATACTTTTCTGATACAAGTGTGTTCAGTCTTCTGTGATCAATCAATCAAACTGCTCCATCCAACACCTGCCTGTCGGAGCAGAATTTCCCAGAATTTGTAGTCTTGCATCAGATTGAATTAAATAATATTAGCAAGCATTTCAGTCTGCAAGTCAGCTGTCTAGCCCCACCATGGCAATGCAGTTTGGATCACAGTCACAGCAGGGCGCCCTGAATCTCATCATCCGCCAAGCTCACACGCGAGCACTGATTCTCAGGCTTAGCACTCCCCCCTCCTGGCTGCAGCTAAAATATCAGGGCTAATTAGTGTGCGACCTGCTGTGCAGCAGTACTCCTGCAATGTTAGTCACAGACCTACTAAAGCTCCACACCCAGGAAGTTGAAGCCTTGATAAATGAATGGCCCCAGTTAATGGCTAAGATTTAAACCCAAGTTCAAGGTTGAATATAAAATGTGATCAATACTCTCACTTAAAAGGTACATGACGGTCTCAAATACTGACATTGTTATGTAATTGGATTAATTTAGGCCCAAAAAAAAGAAAAATACCAAAAACAATAATTCGTAACTTTGATTGTTAGAGCATAAATAGAGAGGATAATAATATAATAATAAAATATTAATAATACAGTTCCAGGATTTAAAGAAGTGTGTTTATCTGATGCCAAATGTTGTGTGTTTTTCCATGTTCAATGCATGTGCCTATCTTTAGTGTGATTTAAAAATATTATTTAGAAACAAACATGCTACTTGCCAATATGAAAGCTGTCCATTAATCTGTTGTTTGGCTACACCCTGAATAGATCATCTGCCCCCACATGTTAAATAAGACGATGAATACATTCAAACAAAATAGGAACAAATTAATTTATTCAGTCTAAAGTTTAATATGCAATTAAGAAGCTGTGCCAGTCTCATGGTGCCCAGACAGACTTTACTCCTGTTACTCTTTAACCTTTACTACCTGTCACAGAGTAAGGTTGCAGTGAGGTCACAGTGAGGATTACAGGCTGGGAATGTAAGAGTAGCAGCCTTGATGAACTTTTAAACGCAACAAAGCATTTACACTATCCTGCAGTAGCAGACCCAAGCTCTGGACAAATCCTATTATACTTAAAGAGAACTCATGGGAAATACTATTTAAAATGTCTGGTTGTATTTATGCATTTGCTGTTTTGTTTTATTATTTCTAAACTGCACATATCTGTATATTTGGGGTTTAGCCAGACAGATGTAACAGATTTAGAGCTTCAACGATTAGTTTACTAAATGATTAGTCAATCAACATAAAAGTAATCATCCAACTATTTTCATAATTAATTCATTATTAAAGAAAATGTTTCATGCAAAAATGGCAAAAAATATGTATCTCAAATAAGGAGATTTCCTGCTTTTCTCCATTTTATCATATTTAACTCAATATCTTTTGGATTTTGGACTGACAAGATTTCTAAAGACATTACCTTGGACTTTAAGAAACATTTTATAGACCCAACGATTTATCAATTAATATAGAAAATAATCGCCAGATGTATTGATAAAGAAAACAATCATATTATATGCAGCCCTAAGCAGATTTGCATGTTTTTCACAATTTTGCTTTATGCTCCATTATGTGTAATACCACCACCATAACTCAAAAAGCAACAATATGTTAGTGTGCACTGTAATACTTAGTGTGTGTACCCGTGTGTGCACGACTGCCATGTCTTCCTTAATGCATCTATAAGCCAGTCAAACGCTTGCCTTAATTATCTTTACTATAAAAGTAATAACCATCAATGTGTGTAAACCTATTCAGCAAAAAAAGTCTGTCAGAAGTGGGATTTGAACCCACGCCTCCAGGGGAGACTGCGACCTGAACGCAGCGCCTTAGACCGCTCGGCCATCCTGACGGTGCCGAAGAAGGTCGCTTATTATCATATATAATCTAAACACGAAGATTGTAGAGTACAATGTTATAAAAGACGAAGACGGATACACAAATTATACATATGTAAAAATATATAAATACAATATAAGATTTTATGAATTATACTAGCTTAAAAACTAGCATGGATGTAGCTAAAAAAAAGCTAAAATCTAATGTCAGCATGTGTCTCAAATCCCGGGATTCCAGTGCAATGATAGGAAACCTACAGTTCTGGAATAAAATATGGGACAGGAAATGTCTGCCTCGGGAGAAAGTCAGCAACACAGCACCCACCTCAGCTCAGTGGTGAGCTCATGCAGAAGGGCTGTTGGCTGCAGCGTCTCTCATGACCACTAGATGCTAACTCGCAGAAAACCACATCAATTCAACGGAAGAATCCTCTTTATCAAGCCTATGGCCAGGTTGTCAAGTTGTTGTGCAACATTTTTTGTCCCCATGTATTACTTTGTTTCTCGCATTTTCTTTAAAATGTTTATTACAAATGGCTTAAATTATAGATCTTCTTTAAACTGTACTTCATCACATAAACACAGAAAACTGCACATTAAAATACTTTTATATATTTTACTGAACTTTTAATTGGTACACATGCTCAATTTGAACAAGGCAGATTAATCAACTTCTAAAAGAACTTAAAGCCATTAAAATATGAACTACTCAAAATATACTGTAATTAATGTATAGACAATGTTAAACTCTCTATGATTATATTTATATATTAGGAAGAAGCAGTTTTTGTGTTTTTTTGTTTTTACCATATTCATCATTTAGCCTACCCTGAAACAATTTTAGTTAGAAAGAAAAAAAATTGGGAACATTTTCAGGAAGTGACATATTTTTTGGAGGGAACTTAAATGACTAGGGTGAGCATAAACTTTCTCTCGTGTCTTTGCATGTTTCATGATGTTAATCTGCTGGTCACACTCTAAAAGAACCATTCCGTTTGGCTAAATTCTGAAGAAAATTGGTCCACCATGTTCGGTCTATAGACCAATATAAACCAATCCACCCAAAAAGGATTATTATTTAAGTTCATAAGATTGACCAATATGTTCTTTCTCAAAGGATCGGTCCTGGGTTCAGCGGCCCTTCTGTGTGGAGTTTGCATATTCTCCCTGTGTCTCCCTGTGTTCTCCGGCTCACTCTCAGCCCAAAGACAGGCAGCTTAGGTTAATTGATGACTCTAAATTGCCCGTAGATGTGAATGTGAGCGTGAATGGTTGTCTTTCTCTATGTGCCCTGGCGACTTGTCCAGGGTGTACCCTGCCCCCGCCCAATGTTAGCCAATCAAGTAATTGAGCCATTTAAAATGTTGCTTGAAAAACAACATTGCCGGACATATTCTGCAGGAAAAAACAAGATAAATGTATCTTGTTTAGTGATTTTAGACTTCTCTCAATCTCATTTTACCTTTATCTTAAGTTTTCTTTATCTATCTGATGTTGGTTATGATTACACAGAGCTAGAGACAATTAAGAGAATAATTTCATCTCAATAAGTTATGGTTCAAACACATTTTTCGCTTAATTGATGGCGGTTGTAGGATAGTTTAATAGCGTATAGTCTACATATTTTGTCCTAATGTTTGATTTATATGTCTGAGAGGCACTCTTGCTTCTAGAATTATTATCCTACTACTAAGCAGAAATTGGTCAGTTTATAGATGGCATAAGTTAGCCTATAAGGTCATGAGCTATTGTAATTAATGGGTTTTTATAGATTCTTAGTTCCAAACACCTAGGGGGAAACTGCCTCGTGAAAGTGCAAGCTGTGTAAGCACAATTAACCAAAGTACAGGTCAAAACTTGCAGTTAGTACATTGTGCTTAAAAAGAGCTGTGATTTTGAAAAAGACTACGTACTTGAAGAGTCCAGGGAGCCTACACATGAAATTAGTGGAGCTTATATGTTTGACTCAGTCTTGTGTAATATGGTAGCTTCTGTGTTGGAAAATGAAGAGCACTGTAAGTTGAGACCGATGGTTTGTGAGTTCAGGCTTGTGGATACGTGCACTGTAGCTGCTTTATTTGCTTATCAGAGATTTCAGCTATCAATGCTCTTAAGTTGCCCGCCATCTGTAATAAACATAGACCTATCCAGCTCATATCCTGTTTTGAACCTGTCAACATGGTACTTTAGTTAAAGTGTCTGAACTCTGGGGACCACTGAGTCATTTCCATGTATCTCATTTTTGATGTTGAGTCTTTAAGGGAACAGGGCTGAGCACCCAGCAGGAAGGGATTCCTCCGAGCTCAGACATCAACAACATCCCGAATATTAGACCCGCAACGTAAAGGTCAGAGGAATGGGAGTGAGCGTGGAAATGATGCCAGAGTGACCCATTGCCAAGGTCATACAGGAGCGCTCTTACCCAGACATTCTGGTTGTAAACAGCGCACATCAAGGCAGCGGAAATGCTGTGTGTCATGACTGACGCACTTTATCTCTGAATAAGCAGCTATAATGGGGTTTGTTGTTCCTGTAGCCTATGTAGGAACTTGCATCACTGATCAGTCATCTTACATCACACTTACACAGTTTTCAGGTCCCTGGGTGATGGAGCATTAATAACTCCAGAGATGTGGGCACGATGTCGTTGTGTATATAGCACTTTTTTTTTCTGTGCCAATGAATACTAATAAATATTAATTGGGGCTAACAATTTTATGCAGTGAGGTTATCAGTGAGGCCGCATTAAAGTAGCAGGGGCCCCGAGGCTTTGATCTTTTCAAGGCTTTTTCAACCCCCCTCCCCTCCTACCTTCACACCTCAACTATTGCCCCACCCAACCTGCACAAACATCAGCCATGCTTAATTTGCATAAAATAATGCATTGATTATTTCGGCACCAAATACTTGGCATTAAGGTTAATCATCATAAGCCTTGTTTGTGCTTGTTGTTTATTACCCTCGTTAAAAAGAATACAACAAAAGTTGATAGCAAAAAGAGGTATCAGATGTCATAGGTATGTTGGTATTATATCATGGCTATGAGCCAATCAGATTGCTTAATTTGAGTTACCCGTTTTATAATAATATTCATTCATTTAACATTCATATTTATTTTCCACCACCGTTCATAATAAAGCATCATATTCAAATAAGTCATATAAATTGAATAGTAAAAAATAGATCTGCCTCCAAAATGTGGTGCAGCAGAATTAGTAGAACTGATGGGAATACTCAAAAGTAAACAAATGTATTTTCTTGTCAGTTTGGAAAATCCCATCTTTTATTTTGAAAAATACAACCAGAAGTCGTAACGTTACATGTTGATGTCAACATTCTCCAGTATGGCTGACTGACTGAAAAAATGTAGTTTTGTCTTACAAAGCTAAGGGATAAAAGGCAGGAACTATTTCTTAAAAACATAATCTGTGCAGTTCTTGTGATAAATTCAACATTTCTTGTCATTTAATTCAAGGAAGAGGCTTTAAATTCTCAAGGAATACAAACCGGAAGTAGCGTTGTTGTTGCTGGCAAAACAAAAGTAGCTTGATGCTAACTGCAAACATACTAACTTAGCTAGCTACATATTATGCTCAAAATGTTCTCGTGTTGACGGTGACAAAGCAAATACTACACGCAGGCACACAACGTTCAACAGACAAGCTTACTTGTAGGTTAAAAACGCCGGCCGGCTTTTGCAAACGCCGGCCAGCTTCTGCAAACGCCGGCCGGCTTCTGCAAATCGTTTTTAGCTATTGTTCCAATAAAATTTCTCCCATCAAAGTCACTTTCCTATAGTATTTAGACATGTAAACGTCCATATATATTCATGAAATTTGACACGTAGATTCTTTGATATGTATGAATTAATATTATTTACACTTGGATGGCGATCGCCGAAGAAAGTGCGTCACGACGGAATCGTTCGAGATAGGCCAATAGCGGCTAGCGCCGTCCGAGGCAGGCCATCATTACGTTACGTTGATTTGACTATGCATTGTCCGTTAATGACCAGCGTCCCGTCATGCACGGATTCATGTATCTGCACCGTAGCTGTTCAACTGTAGAAGGCCCAGGCATACAATGCCACTGCCTGCTAATGATGCCTACACACACAAGCATAGTTAAATAACTCATAATGCCTCTTCTTGCTCAGTGGTACAGTGCACGGAATTCAGGCAATGAGTCGTAAAGTCTATATTAAGACATATGGGTGGAGTACAATCATCTGCTGTTGTGTATAAAATAAATGGAGCTGTACAGTAGCAGCCACTGACTTTTTCAATATATCTTTTTTGACATACTATACTATGACTCTTATGGGACTTTTTTAAACAAAGCCTACCATGACTCTTTTTTAACATGCTCTTCATTGAGTTTTTTATGACTTTTTGAAAAACATATTATACTATGATTTTTTTATGACATACTACACTGTTTTTTATGATTTTGTTAATCATACATTTAACATAATATTAGGATAATACAGTTATTTATAGCATTTCAACTGAACACATTTGCTTCCCATTGTCAAAAAACATTTCAAGTATTATCTATTTTGATTTCATGAATGATATATATGTTAAAATATTTATAATTTAAGCACACTCAGAATGTCTCTCAAGCTGTCACCAGTCACCCTGGTTTGCTTTGTCTATCCTCCACAGTAGCTGTTAAAAGGGGCTCTCTCACAACGCTGAACTTATAACATCACTCATCTAACTCATTAGTGCGTCTGCTTTTCAGGATGCACGCTGAGTAAACTCTGTTGGTGCAGGATCCAGAGCCATGATGGCAGTGTGTGGGCCCACTAAAATAGAAATGATGGAGAGTTACTTAAGACACGTAGCCCTTGTGATCAAAGACATGCAGCCCTTGTCCTGTTAAAGAGCAATGTCCAAATGCACTTCATGTGAATGTATAAAGCAAAAACAGCAACATCTCATAAGATGCACAATTTTAAGCTTTCCTAACTTTGCAGTAATTAGCCATATCCTAACACCACGCTAAGTATTATAACTATGTCAATCAAAACAATCAATCAAAAATAGGTAATGCCTCTTCCAGTTATTTCCACAATATGGGAACACACGCAGAACAGATAAGGATGTTCTATCTCTTAAATGGAACAACCACATTGCAATTAGGAAGCACAATAGGAACATACTCCTCCACATTGAGGTGAAGAGTTACATCACCCCTGGGAGAATCTGCGGCAGTCAAAAACAAGCCAGATAGCGCTGCAGCATACACCAGTGCAAGCCATGATGTTAAAGAGAGAAAGAGGGAGCAATGCGTGCCAGGAGGTAAAAATAGGACATGAACTGAAATGTTGCTTGTTTTAAAAAAGAATACATCTGTGCTTGTAAGTTTTTATATCCCTTGACTTTCCAGTGCTGTTTCTAATTTGAGTAAAACATTCTTTTACACAAACACAAATCTCTTATTAAAGTGGGGAGTTTGCTGAAATGCATATAGTTTTGGAGGACATTTCTAAATCCTTTTTCCGTGCATTCTGCAGTACTGCACAAGCTTTACCGCCTGTACCGATTTGGTAATCAGTCCGTGCTTATGGGTAAATGGAAATCTAGCCTTCTCCTTCCCTGGGTTGGCAGCCATGTGCTGGCCTCCCTCTGTGCTTTTGCTGGTAGCCTGTATCTGCTTAGAACAGGTGCCGGATCCCGTTCAGCTGCAGCATTCACAGCACAGGTACGGGTGGGAGGCCCTTGGCTGCTCGTACAGTCCCCCAAGTTTTCCAGGGGTCCCCATCTGTGTCCCCGCACATCCTCTGCCACATGGCACCTGTCCCTCGACGGGTCTGGTCCATTCTTCGTCCGGCGACGTACACGCCTGCCTGCCACCCCACACTCTGCCTGTTGTTGAGCCACAATGAGATGAAGAATAGCTGCACCCATAATCCCTTGCTGTGAGATGTGTGTGTGTGTGTGTGTGTGTGTGTGTTTTTTCCTCCTCCTTCCAGATTTAGGGCCAAGTACAAATTGTAAACAGGTTATTACGCTGCTGAAACACACTCCAACTGGAAATGCACTCCGACAACATTTAGTGTTTACTGATGTAAGTGTGTCTTTATCCATCGCACAGAAAATTTTAATTTGGTGTAAAGTTCACTGCATTTGCTGTGATGAGGATGTTGTAATGGGAATGTTGTTTTCTATTTGCAAGGCTTAACAGGAAAGAGATGATTATCCCCCCCAGAATCACCCGGAATGATAACGTTGCTTCATCTAATTGCAAATAAATACTTACAATATGTGCAATTGCATATATTAGGTTTTATAACTTTAGAGTAAGCCAACTGCCGTCATGCAGCGACAGTACAAGAACTCAAACACATGCTGATATAGTATCTATAGTAAGGTTTAAAGGGCATCTTAGTCTCAAGCATTGATATACCTTAGTCACGTAGTCCAAATCAAATCCAAATTCCCTCTTGACCTACAGTTAATGCACCAATTACCGCCACATATGGTCGACCTCCAAATGCGACGTGATTGGACGCTCCCTCACCGGCTACACAATAGATGCTGGACCAACCAGACAGTCAGCCTCCTCCTTGCCTCCGGAGGACATGATATTTAAAGTGATCACTGCGCACCTCGGCCCCAGCAGATGGATAATACTTTACACAGCTGTGCAAGCTCTGCGCCCCATCCATACGCACAGAGCCTTACGTTGTTACCTTGACAGTTGGTGTTGAGATAGGCCGCCGAGTTGTTTGTTTGCCCAGGGAAGTGACATGACGGCAGAGGAGGAAATAGGAAACATAACAGACTACCTGACAGACTCATTCCACGGGCCTGACCTGAGATTGGAACTGAGCCAGTCAGCAATCAGAGAGAAATAACAAGAGGAGGCGTTTTGTTTGTTCAGCCTATATCCTTATATTTGCAAATATTGTAAATCTTGTGATCCTGCAAATGTGTGAAAGATTCAATTAGTCAAATTAAATAGATCATGCGCTCCCTTCTCACAGAAGAAGGGGCTTTAAAGATACTTCCTGCAAGTGCCTGTATGTATAAGGAGAAAAGTGTACGCAGTTCACAACAATGTCTTGCCTGTGTTTGTTGACACTTAATTTTCTATTTCCTTTCTCGTTGATTTATTGCAGCTAAAACAGCAGCAGTGGCTGTCTCAGGTTTTCAGCAGAAGCCTCTGAAGAAAGGTTATGATGACGATGTGTCAACTTCTAGGGAGAAAAGGATTGAGGATGACAAGTTGAGTGTTTTGCCCTCACTTTCCGAAACATAAAAGTCACAGGATCCACACATCTCTGTAAAAACTCCCAGAGAGCGCTTCTGGGCATTCATACACACACGTACAAATATATATATATATATTATGGTGGCCAGTGAACATTTTTAAAATGTAAGTGTTCTGAAAATTGCCCTGCTACACACTAGCTGAATAAACTGTTAAAAAAACAGCATTGGATTATCTGAATAATGCATTTTCACCAAAAATGAAAACAGGGCTGTATTTGTATTATTTACCTAACGCTCTGTTGTGGCCTTAACATTTCTCTGAGTCATTTGGACGTGAAACACTATTAAAATATAAAAAACGTTTTCAAGTTCTGTCTTCCTGTGTGCACAAGTCTGAGTCTAATGTGATGATGCTTTGTTTGACGCTCGAGTCTTTGTCCTTGTTCCTGTTACAGTGTCCTACCCTGAGGTGGTGGATGTGATTGTTGAGACATTGCAGGGGCGTCTTTACCAAGGGAGTCTGCAGCAGCACCGTGAGCTGACCCTGACAACTCTGGGGCTGATGGCGCAACCAAAGACTACTTCTCGCCCCGTATGCCTGGGGCACCACCCCGTCCAGCTCCCACGTCCAAAATAAAGTCGCACTCAAATGGACCCTCCTCAGAGTTTTGAACCCCTGTAGGCACAAAGGGTAATGATCTAACCCCCAAGAAATGAACACGACATCAGCCAGATGCAAACACTGGTGTTTGATGAATGTTGTCATTCTGCTCAGTTTAAACACAAGGCGTGTCAAAAGCACACACTCATGGTTGAATAGGGGACCGAAGAAAGGTCATTTTAGGTACATATGTACCTCAGTGTTGTTTTCTGGTTATAGAGTAAGAAACCTGCTCATTGCTGTATGTATGTGTGTGGTGTGTCTATGGTCACGGTACGACATGCCAGATTGACAAAGCCTCTCATGAAAAATGGTGGGTAAGTAAAGACGGGTTAGTAAGATGCTAATCAGCACGGCAGTGTTTCCTCCCGCTTGCGGAACAGTGGGTTCCCTTCCCTTTCTCTGGCTCTTTAATGCAGGGCCCAGCCAGGCCCAAACATCCTGACGGAGAGAAGCTTTTCCCTTATCAGTCAGGAAACACCGCTCCTCCGCCACATCCTCTTTACAAGAAGCACGACTCAACCATTCCCAAAAAAATGCAGGAAGACCAGCCAGACTCCAGGATTTGTCAAAAGCCCCCTGAATTCCTTTTATCGAAAAAGAAAAATTCAAGAGAACAGAGAGGGTGAGAGTGGAGAGGAGAGGGGGGTAAAAAAAAAAAAAAGAGAGAGAAAAATGAGGAGGGTGTAAAACAGTCAACGAAGCCCTGGGATTTATTATTTTATTTATTCTGCACAGATTACAAAAGGTCTGCATCAGCAAGATAGAACACGGGTGAGGGGGTGGGGGTGGAAGTGGGGTCCGGAGTGCCGAAGAATGGCACCCAGAATAAGACTCCAGGAAAACAAAGGACGGTTGAGATGGAGGCGGGTGGCGACGGCTGTGCCTGTTTTACACTAATCCTCTGTAGCGGGATGAAATGAAAGCGAGAGGAGACGGATGGAGAAGGATGATGTGATGGAGGGTGGAAAAAGCAAGGGGGGGGGGGGGGGGGGAGTGGGTGTCAGAACGGGCCACTTGCAGTACAACAGCAAGACAGAGCACAAGATAGAAGGATACGTGGCGTGACACGGAATTCAAAGACGGCCAAATAGCAAACATAATGTCCCCCTCATGTGTGTTTAAAAATCTATAACATGACTATTTTTCTTTCTTTTATTGTTTTATTTCAGGAATCTGATTGTATTCCTTAAGTTTTATATATATATATATGAGTGGAAATGTGTTTCATCTGCCATTACATAATTCCTTTCAAGTGTATCAGTTATTACCAATACATATTTATTTTGTTGTGGTATGTTTTCTGTGGGAACATCATCCAAGTAAGCAACTGCGTTATATAAAAATGTAACTTTATTTTAAATTATTGTCTTTCACAAACTTAAATCAGCATACATTTATAGTTACCATTATTATTTTTCATGGTAGAGGTTATGATTATATATTATTAAGTACTTGAGAAGAAGTATAAACCCCCTTTTTTCTTCATTATACACCGTTTTGTTAAATTGCATAAGAAATGTCCAACTAAAACCTCGTTCAATTACAACTACTGAGGTAAGACTCCCAAACAAATAAGAGAGAGAGAGAGAACATATAGTACAAACATTCGAATGGAAAGCGTTGATAATAGCATTACAGTTAGCGTTTATGCGAAACATCAAAGGACTTAAATTAGCTTCTAAAGAGCATCTGTACATGCCGCAGTGGCAACAGTAACTGGTGACATTTACAAGTGGACAACATGTCTTTACGATTGTTCTTCTGTCATGACAACTGGAGGTGGCATACTATAGTATTTTGTGTCTGCATCCCTGAGGTGTCCATCTCCCTTTCTTCATATTCCTCCAATTGCTCTTTGTTCTTTCCTCGGCTCCAGACAATCATTTTGCTCAGTCATCAGTTCAGGTTCAAATCATGGTGGGATGATTTTGCTCATATATTCTAATATGAGATTTGAATTTACAGATCAAAGCACAGACATTTTTCCCTTACTGGCACCCAGTGGTGCAACATCCTCCCAATGTCTTCACCCATTTTAAACCCCCCGTAGAGTCTCTGACCAGCAACATGTATAATGGGTGCTTACGAGATGCCGTAGTTGTTGTAGTAGGCCGCCGTTGCGTCCGCAAGCACCGAAATGAGGCTGGTTTCTGTGGTGCTGCTGGGACATGGAGGGGCAGTAGCCGCAGACGCAACCTGGACGTGTCCTGTAACAGTCATGCTGCTGCCCTGCTCAGGGTGGAACCCGGTCCCAGTGGAGTTCAGGTACTGGTCAAACTCGTCTCGGTCCACCTCACTCAGAAGCTCTGCCTGGCTCATCTGGTCTAGAGTCTCCAGGTGACCCTGTGTCTCTGGTGGGGGGGACAGCTGACCCAGGTGGCCCTGGTGGAGCCCGTGGTGAATCTGGGAGAAAGATGAGGTACTGTAGTAAGACATCGGAGGGCCAGGGATCAGTCCGCCACCAGTTTGGGACATGTGAGAGATGTGACCTATGTGTGTGCCCCCACAATGGATTTGGGTCTGAGCGTAGTCAGTGTGGTAAGGGGGCGGGCTGCCCATGTGTGTCTGATTCTGGTGGTGCTCATCTGGGCAGGAGGAAGAGCAGGAGGAGTTACCAGATGTTGAATAATAAGAGTGGGGTACATGCTCGTGGTCCATGGCATCTAAGGGGGACATCTCAGGGGGAGTGGGCAGGCCGTAGGGGTAGATGTCGAAGCTGCTGTTTGAACCGGCTGGGTCTCTGAAGCTTCTGACGCTGGGCAGAGAAGGGCTGGGGCTGGAGAACCCGCTCCTGATACCATTAGGGCTGCCCTCGTCTTTGTCGAGGGGGCGACAGAGGGCTCGATGGTCGGGCAGGACGTTCTGATCAGGGGCCAGCCCGCTCAGCAGGAAGCCAGGGTCCACTCGCTTGCAGATGCGTTTCAGCTGTTTCTTCCGGCGAGGCCGATACTTATAGTTGGGGTAGTCCTGCATGTGCTGCACCCGAAGCCTCTCTGCTTCCTCCACATAGGGCCTCTTATCGGGGGGAGTCAGGGCCTTCCATGACTTGCCTGCAAGAAGAATTTTGTTAAAATGTAAATACAAATCTTGAATAAGTTTCAATAGATTAGCTCGCCATTTATTTTTGCACCATTTTTTTATTTCATATTTAAAGTCTCTTATACCAACACTAAATTAAAATCACTCACACATTAACAATCTTCTACAACATCCTAACATTTTAGGATTAAACTCTTTTCTCGGGTATAGGATTCTAAATTCCCTGTGATAATGGTGGGATTAAAACACAATTAAATCAAAGCTTAAATAGCACTATACAACAGACATCACAAACATATTAATATAAGTATTCCTTTACTGTAAAACAAGAACTCATAATTATCATATATTTCTCAAGTGTGTGATTTTTTTTTCTCTAGAAATAAAAAAAAAACATTTGTATTCAAACTTTTCACACAACCTCAATATTCAGCTTCCCTATAAGTTCTTAATCGTTTTAAAGGACTTTGCTTCAGGTTAAGAATGCCTTATTTAACATAACCATAAGTGCCAATTTTACCTTTACTAATGACAGCATATTTTACATGTGTTGCTGTTTTGGAATTGGCTTTAAGATGATTTCAGATGTGCGAGAGTGCCAGATTTTGAGTTTAACATTAAACACTAATCCAAGTGGCCTAAATCCAACGCAAAATCATACATTTCTTTCCTTTTCTATGTCCATGGTCCTAACAAATTAATTCGATTTTACAGAGACATTACCTTTTAAACTCAGAGGGGTTTGGCGGCGCGCTTCATACTATAATAGCTGGGAAGTTACGTGATTATTTTACTCGATCTAAATTATGACCAACTGCGAATAAACACGTCGACTTGTTGTCTTTTCTTCCTAAACACCTTGAATAGTTTTTTTAATTTAATTTACATATCTTTTTGGTGTTGGAAACAACTTTAAAACTTTTGTAAAACAGCCGAGGCCTGGGGGGAATTATAAGTGTGTGGATGTTTAAAAAAAAGCCCAGTAATATTATTTACAATAATACAATAATAATGATAATAATTCCTAGCTCAACAAAACACTTTAATCAATAAAACTTCAAATAACTTCATCTCACCCAACATTTTGCTGAGCTCGGCATTGTGCAGGTCTGGATTTTGAACCGCCAGCCGTTTGCGCTCATCTTTGGCCCACACCATGAACGCGTTCATGGGACGTCTGATCCGCGGCTCCGGCGCCTTGTCCACGGGGGTCCTGTGCGGGCCATGTCCGTCGGGCACGTCCCCGTCTCCCGGAGGACACTCGAAGGACTCTGGCCACGACGAGTACGCGCTGATGAGGGCTGCCATGTGCGCGCTTTCTCCTCTCCAAACTTAAGATGCGCTTCTCACGCTGTCGCGCTGACAAGTTGACTTCTCTGTGTAGATACACTGGCGGCTGATTAAAAAGCTAAAAACCTACTAGAACTGTTTTTTTTTAATTCAGCAGTGTCTCTCACACTAACTAGATCACTAGAGCTACAGGCTACAGTCAGATGTCAGTAAAAGTTTTAGGCGAAACCACAGATATGCTCAAGCAGCGTCTCCTCCTCGTGAATTATGATTCAGTCTTTCCTGGTGGATGGGGAGCGCGCTTTATATTTGAGGAGCAGGTTCCAGGAGAAGCCCCGGAGGACTCTCGGCTCCTCCTTGATTGCAAGTTGAGCCCCGTGAAAGAGAGAAAGAGAGAGAGAGAGAGAGAGAGAGAGAGAGAGAGAGAGAGAGAGAGAGAGAGAGAGAGAGAGAGAGAGAGAGACGAATTTCAACACCACTAACTACCTCACTGGCCTCACAACAAAACATCACTTTCCACTGACAGATAACGAACAAACTAAACTCATAATACTCGTTAACTGTCACTGTGCAGGTCATGATTATGGGTTGAATTCACATGGGACCAACGTCGGTCATTTTATTTGCAGTCATTATAGATAAAAAACGATTTTTTTTTTTTACATGTAAATGCATGCTAATGTTATGACAGAGGGATTTTGCAACATCAGGTTGTTTTTTTCCCCTCGTCAACAAGGAAATTCACACTTGTCAAACTTATCTAACCTGTTCGGCAGTAGGCCTACACTCAAACATTAAACTGAGCTGAAGTGGCGTTTTTAGATTCCCACTGAACTTCTAAGCAGGCCAGAGCTTCATGGTCCGTCATTTAAAAATGAAAGAAAAACTTTTCTCATGTTTTCATAATGAGCTGCACTCAACCTCATGCTTCTAGCTTTCTACATATATTCTTCCACATAATTCCTGTTGAACAATCTAAATGCAGAAGCCTTTAAACATCCCTCAGAGGAGGAAAGGGTCCTCTTTTTTTACAGTTCGGGTGCAGATCCAGGTGGAACCTCTAAACACATCTGTGGGGGACAAAAGAGATAAAACCACTGAACACACCACAAACAAATCAGTTTCCTTCTGTGGCCAGAGGCGGGTGCATATCAAATCCTTGAGTTCCTGTTGACAGGATACTCTTGGGCTGCAGCCATGGAGTAGTTCACACTCTCACAAACAAGGACACGCACACACACACACACACACGCACACACACACTGCCTGAGCACAGCTACTGTTGATCATAGGTCAGATGGTGTCTTGGTTTGTAGTATTTATGGGGGAGGGAGTAACCCGACAGATACTGTGGTTTTAACTCTTCTCTAACTTCCTTCCTCCAGACTTAATCCAGAGGCAACATGCATCTTAAATTCTAATACACATCTTTTTGGTTGGTCATGCCTCCTCAATCATCAAACTGAAGTGTCAGCTCTAGTTTTTTGTATAACTTGCCGCCCCATCTCTCACTCACACACACACACACACACACATCCCCCACAGGAACAGGATACGGCACCTGAAGCCACAGATAGTGTGTAGAGCAGGCACATCAGTGATGTATAGGGCCGGGCCGGTCTGACGAGGGCCACGTGAAGTGAAGTCAGTGTGCTGCTAAAAGACATTTCAAAACAAGTGTGTGAGCTGATGGGGACCCAGGAGTGAGCGCCAGCGCATGTACAGTACAGACAGACGGCAGACTGGCAATGGGAGGGACCAAAGTTTCACATCTCATTTGCATATTTGGGGTTTCTGAAATGACTAACGGCTCTAAGTGTTAACCGCTGTGTGGGTGGAAGCTGTATCAGCCTGCTGCTGTTCACTCTTTCAGTGTAAAAGACATGTGGCTACCGGAGACTTGAGGAAGGGGTTTGTCTCCATGTATGTGGGCTCTATATACAAAGTTCACTATGGTAACACATTCAAATCAGTTAAAAGGCTAAACCGTTTATTAGATATTTCTCTGCGTCAGATATATCCTGCTTTTACACATTCGATGTATACGTTTAGTGTAATTTTCTAAATAAGAATGAGCATCATTATATGCTAATATGTCAGTAAATGTTGGTATATTCATACTGTGCCTGATAAGGTGTGTCATGAGTACAGCATATGAAGACACAGAGGAAAAGAACACCCGAGATGCTCACAGTAATAGTCAGGTTGTCTTTACATCCCAGGATGACAAAATTACCAAATGTCAAATGTACATTATTGTAATTTACAAAAGCCGAAATAGTGACGAGGAATGCTGTTGTTGCACGCAAGACTGGACAGCCTTAGTTTCCGTCTTCCTCCTCTGACTTATACCACCCACTCATTGCTGAACAAGACTGGCCTGTTCATAGTTCATCTGTCAAGTCAAAGAAAAGATTTCGTAACCTCATAAATCATATTTGGAAGTGGAAAAGGTGAAAGGCCATCTGTGTTTGGAGATTTAATCACTGTTCTCAGATTTCCTTTACAGCTGATCAGCTCATACAAGGCACTGCTCCACTGAAGTCAAACTATTTCTCCTCACCACTGTCTTCTTAATAAATTCACCTACATTTCACTCCACCTGTGAAGGGGGAAAAACAAACACGGATGTATTGATATTTGGATTTATTTATTTAAAAAAACAAAACAAGTGATTTGCGTCAGAAAAAGAGTTTCCCGATCTTTAGCAAAACATCCTCAAATTTCATCCGTGTACATATTTGTCAATTCATATCACATCAAGGGGACTAATGTCTGTGGGCTTCCGTTTTTACAAAATTGACCAGAGAATGTCTCCGGTCACTTTCGATGAATAATATTCATTGTCTGAAGAACTGGAATTAGATGGTGAAAACTAATTGCTGGCAAGAAAAGAAAATCGACAGTGAATGCTAAATAAATAGCAATGCCGATGCATACGAGATGGTAAGGCAAACGATGTTTGTTTTTTTGACAATACATTTTAATGAGCAGATCAATGCAGCTCATGTCTGTCCGTTAAATATGAAGCTACAGCTGGATAGCTTAGCTCGGCATTAAGACTGGAAACGGGGAAACCGCTGGCCTGGCTCCGTCTAAAAGTAACAAGGAAGTCATTAAGTGTATTTCCCAAAATGTTTCACTTTTCCTGGAAGTGTAGGCATTTCACCATCGGACACATTAATGTGTATCCAAGTGGACGACAGTACACGTCTGTGGTTTTACTGGGCAGCTTCAAGTGTTCTTTTAATAGGTTGTAAGATTGTATCTGTACAGGACATTTGACTTGCTCGGGAAAAGACAATTACTCAGCACACGTGTCCCCATGATGTTTATAACAGGACAAGTAGCAAGTCCCCCTAAAGGACTGGTGGCATTGGAGGATAATTCTATCAATTCCATCCTAGTCTTGATGTTTCTTTTTCTTGTCCTTTTTGGATTTCTTTTCTACCAGCTCCTCCTCTTTAGCTACATCGTCCAGTTCCTCTCCGTGTTTCTTCTTCTTTTTGGGAACCTCAGATTCTACAGTTTGATCCTCCGTTGGCCCGTGACCATTTAGTAGCTCAGTTTCCTTATGGTGTTTTTTAAGCTTCTTCTTCTTCTTGGAAGGAGGCATCTCCTCACAGTTTTGCTCAACACCAGCGGTGGAGCTACAGTTCTCATTCGTAGCTCCTTCGCTTTCTACCACTTTCCTCTTCTTCTTCTTTTTACTGGAACACTCCTGCTGTTTGTCCTCATTGTCCTCTATTATGATGATAGGAGCGGCAGTACTGTGCTCTTCTACCACTTCCAGGTCACCCGCTGACATTTTGCTCTTCTTCTTCTTCTTCTTCTTCTTCTTCTTGGGCTCTTCCGAGTCGTCGTTGCTGATGAGGATGGGACTGGGTTCATCAGGTGGACCGGATGTCTCGTTGGTTTCCATTGAGGGTGCCGTACTCTGCGCCTGTCCACGATCCTTCTTCAACTGAGCCATTCGCTGTGCAAAATACTCCTGTATAGTGAGAGTACTTTTCACAGTATTGGTCATGGACTCCGTATCCAGGTCAATGGCAGCAAGAGTCTCCTCCGGCTTACCCCGAGAATCACTGCTGTTGCTCTCCTAGACCAAAAACACACACGAGAAAGACAGTCAGGATTGAATGCAACATTTAGAGAATCTACACAGAAACACACACACAATGGTGGACCAAGGAGCTTAAGTGATCGTCAGTCATCATGCATAGATTAAACAGGCAGATTTTATGTGAAAGAGCTCAAAATAGGATGTTGAGGTAACAATAGGTGTTAAAGGATCATCTTAAAATAAGCATCACTGGACCTAATTGTCACACGTGACATTCATCATCATCATCTTCTTACAACACAATGTAGCTTCACACATCCAGCTGTGTGTCCTCTTGCACAGTCCCTTAACAGCCATCTCTCTCTCTGACTAAAAACAATACTTATTTAAAAAAAATAAACCAGAAGTGTTGACAGTGTACATTGTGAGACTAGAGAACTGCTTCAACATCAAATAAAATGCATTCCACTTAAGGAAATCATTACACATGGTTTAGAAATATTTGAACCCTTTGCCAAAAAACACTGACAGCGGTTGTTAAAAAGGAGGAAAGAGCAAGAAGTCATTCATTTGTTTTGGTTAAACCGTCTACACTCTGGTCACGGACTCGTCTGTCCAGCCTTTAGGCTACATTATTAAAACAGGGACCACTTTTCAGCCGAGCGGTACAACACAGTCTACATTCTAACTCTACAGCAGGAACAATTTGTCACTTCACCCCTGCGACCCATTTGTCTTCATTTTCCTAATGGCCTACTCAATGCATAATGATTTGTCCAGAAGAATACAGGAGCTCCTCCTGAGAGTCGCACTAAACAATGCTGCCGCTCTGTGTATTGCCTCGGAGTTTGTGAAGTGGACGGCATTTTTCAAACGCTACAGATTAGAGATGAATTGAAAACAGCGTTTTTTTTTATGTCGAGTCACCTCGTGGGTTTGGCCTTTAAGCTTTTACATTCAGATTACACTACGTTGACCCTCGACACTGATCGAGACGGACAAGCTAACCGATGGGCTGGTAAAACAATGTGGATGTAAATACCAACAGGTCTTGTGGGACCTAAATAAACTGAAATGCGGAGTGACGTTTCTACTTATGCACTGGGCTTCCTCGTATACTGTAAATGTATTTGTTTTTTTAGGATTATCAAAAGAGCCAAACTACGGGACTTCAGTGAAACCAGACAAGCCATTTGTCTTAACCCACTACTAGGCTCTTCTAGGCGTTCCAATACTTTTTTAAGGCTATAAATGATGCATGTAACATCGTGATGTGACAAAGTATACCATACTTGAGTATCTCTTGAGTTATTCTGTATTCCATCTCAATACAATGGCCTCACAGTCGTGAACGTATGATTGAGGCTAAATGACAACGCAGGTGTTCAAAGTTTTCCGCCACCTCAGACGTAGACCAGAAAGAACCCCAACTTCTAACAAGGGAGGGATGGGGGGGGGGGGGGGGATAAGGCCCTTCAGGTGAGGGTGCCATTACACAAAACTTTCCAACTTCCCAGAGAAAATCTATACTCCCTGTTACTGCACAATGGCATCCTCTCTGCTTGGGAGAGACGAGATGTGGCTTAGAGCTGACAGCGCCAAACAACATGTAACTGGGATTAGGGGAGATGGCTGGGGGCCACTTTAGAACTGCCTGTGAAATTACTCTCGAGAGGGAGAGGGTGAATGAGCGAGAGAGGGGGAAAAAAAAAAAAAGGGGGGAAGAGTGACAGAGAAGCGCCTTCATCAGGGCAAGTAGCAGGAACTTGGTCCTATGTCCTCTCTGCCTGGGGATCTCCATTAGACCCTGATCCGACAGGACACACATACGTACAGCAGGGATATAAACCAGGTACAGTCAGCATTACTGGCAGCCCTGGAGATTGTTGTTGGGGAGTGCCGAGGGCAACATGTTACCAAGAAACAACTCGGCAGTAATGTTTGAGATCTTCTTTCCCTATTTCCAGGTATGCGATATTTTCTCTAGGCTGTTATTGTCATTCACCATTTCTGTGTGAGTGCCATACTATAATATACTATAGAGCAGGCATGAGACAAAACCCTCAGACCAGAATAAATGTTTCCTCATAAAAGCTCCAAGATAAAACAAACACAGTACAACACAATAGTCACAAAATACAGCAATCACAAAAAGCCATTTTATGAACTTATGATATAATACCAACATGTAAGCACAGCAGTATCACCACTTTGCGCCGCAAAAATCAATGTTATCAGACCGTTTCGTTTGGTGAGGGTTGAGAGGCTCAAAACTATTTATCTATCGTTCAACAGCTGCAACAGTAGTGAGATAGTAGGCTACGGTGGAGCCTATGAAGTAAAGCACAACACGCATGCAGCACGCTCTCATGCGCACCCCGAATGGCAGCCACACAGAGAACGGGCGGTAATGAGACAAAAATTATTATTATTATTATTTTGGCTAAAAATCCTAAACACAAAAATGGAGAAACACAAATTTTGAAGAGCAAAGTTTACTTCCAATGGGATTTGTTCAAGAAGGGACACGAGCATATATAATTTATGAGTTTACATAATTGCTGGAACTAGAGAAGAATGATTGAAAAGGTAGTCCCAGGCTATAACACAGCGGGGTTGGAGAACACACCTATATGCAGTCGTGTCTACTCCTCCTCTTCCTCCTCCTCCTCCTCCTCCTGCCGGACCCAGAACCCCAGGAAAAGGATGCGCTCAGTGCACTGTGTGCAGTTCTGAGATAAGGCTCCTTCGGCAGAGGAGCGGTCTGGCTGGCTATCGGGCCCTTCCTGCTCCACTCTCTCCCCTGGCGGGGGCTGGGGCTGGGCAGGGAACACAGGGAGGGCCCGTGGAGGGTCCCAGAGAAAAGGAGAGGGTGGGAAGACATTCACCAGGCCGCCTCCTTCAAGACACTCCAGTTCTATCTGTCCCTGCTAATGTAGCCGACGGAGCGCCAGTGGTAAGATGTGTGCCAAGGTACCAAGATACTGAGGCCAACATATTCAGGAGCACAGTCAATCAAGCCAGCAGAGGGATGGTAGAAAAAAAAGGTTCACTAGAGTGCATGTGAAACTTTTTTTGGACTCAACGAGATCGGCAAACAACTTTAAATGACTTTACACCAGATCTGAAACATTTATGTAGCAAGTAAAGCTATTTTATGTCTAGAATTCCAGAACAAATACTTTTAGGGATGTTCTGATCCCCTGATCCCAATCCAAGGCCTTTAAAACTCCTTCCGCTACATTGTTCAGCTTGAGAGGGCACAATTAAGTACTAGAATACATGAAGGTAGTCCTAACTAAATCACTTTTCTGTGAGAGCTGAACGGCTCTACATTTAGAAAATATTGCCCTTTAGGTATTTCCTCATCTGTAGATAGATAGAGCGCTGGTGTGGACCTGTTAGGACAGGATGGTTTCCAACTCATGATTGACTTAATGGTCAGTTGCAGCACTAATTTCCAGGCATTGCCAATTTAGCAATTAACAATCGCCTCCAATTGTTTTCATGAACGAAAGTTCTGTAAAATTGTGTGGCAAAGCACAACATTGGTATTTTTGGCCGCTCTGTTTCCCTGCTGCACAATAAAACTAGTGAATGTGGTTGCTTAAAAGTATTAGTATGAGGTTTAAAAATATTAGAGAAATCATGAAAAATGGTGAATGGTTATATAAAGTACATTGTCGATCAGTCAGAAAAAATAATCTAATGCAATAGTGTAAAAACTGAAGAAGGTGCAAAGGTTGAGAAGTTCACTCGTATTAGATTTACTAAAAGTTATTAAAAAAACGTAATATGTCTTACTAACTAGCTTTCCTTCTGGCTCACATCTTAATTAGCATTTGACAAAGCTGCAGTCGCCTATTTATTTTCTTAAAAACTGCCCGTTTGCATTACTTGCCGTTTTTTTTTTTTTTTTCTCCAATATTTTCTAGCCAATATTGGTTGGGACTGTAATTGCACGAGTGTGCCCTCATTGTCCTGCCACAATAATAAATTTGGCGATACTCAAGGTCTATGGATCAGGCCCTGATTAGCCAGCTGTCTCTCCCTGATGAGCACACAAGTTCAGCAGCCCATCCTTCATGGGCCCGATGTGGGCGGACAGAAAAACAGGTGGCTGCCGTATCCTCCGGTAAATAAGCGAAACCCTTCGGTTGACATCAATACTTTTTTTTAAATAATGTCACTGCCCCCAATGTGATCCTAATATTTTACTTCCTTTGCTGAAGAAAATACAATTCTCACAAAGTAACAAAGTTAAAAACTATAAAACGATGTAGAGTAAGTACATTAAACGCCACACACGGAAGCTTCCACATAAGCTCTACTTTTGCTAAAGGCATACTTTCTGTGTGTAGTTCAGACAAAACGCACAAAAAAAATAAATGGGGTTTGAAAAATGCGAGAACGTTTATCATAAGTAACAAATGAAGACAACATTATGCATGCAGCATGACTGCCCTGTGCTTGTTCAACATTGCAAACGCTTGCCGACAATGCCGCCCTCAAGTGCATCGGGAACCCCCACCCCAACCCCAGAGAGGGAAGATGCAGTGATTATTTCCCCCAGCTGTGATTTATTAGATTAAAGAGTCAGTGATTAAATGGTAGTCGGCGGCTGTAAACAGCCGAGAGGGCTGGAAATCTTTGGGCGGTTAGCTTCACCAGGCGGTAATTACCCCGGCCCCATGTATTCTAGCTTAGGCCCGTAACTAAGAGACGGACGCCCTCTTTTTCTTTTTTGTCCTGCGCTAATCTGTAAGTGTCAGCGAGCTGGCATGCCAGGAGGGAGCAGTCCACAGAACTGCCAGGGAGGTAGGTGGTAAATGTGTGTATTTGCAGCAGGGGGGGGAGGTGGGGGTCGCTTGGCGGGTCTTGATATTTTCGGCGGTAGAAGCAAAAGGGCCCGTCAACAAACACGCTAAAGAAAGGGAAAGCTTTTTTTTCTTGAAGCAATTAGATGTTATCTGAGAATGAATTAGAGCTCTTCAGTTTCACAATGAAGCGTTCACCCGGCGTGAGTGCACTGGCCCATTCAAACCGCGCCAACCACAATGCGACAACACACGTTTACACCGGCAACCCCTTTCAACAGATGTATTATGGAGGTTGATGGACAACTGAGCCAAAGAGAAAATCTCTGCTTTGGTGCCGTATTTCTATTCATACTGTTGATTACTCAATGCAGCGGAACTCGGCAAATAAGTAAAGTAAAATAAAGCATAAAGTGAATAAAGAACAGTTAATGTATAGCAAAAAATATACTGTTAGTGTTGACCAAGAATATAAGTTAATATAACAGCTTGGTACAAATGTAGAGATTTAAACCAACAGAAATGGAAGAAACACTCGTCAAGCTGCTTACTTGCATAAAGTCAAGATGCAATAATACTGATGTCTTCGTCTTAAATGATAGCAACTAAAGATATGTTAATGGCACAATTGTATGCCTTATCTACAACAACCAGCCCCGTTATTAATAATGTTGACCTCACTTCGCCGTTCACAGGCCAAAGCAGTAACCTGTGAAACCCGCGAAACCCGAGTTGAAGACAATTTTTTTTTTTCAGTGAAGACATTTTGCCTCTGCGCTGTCAGCAGAGTTTCACTGCTCGACTCCGCCCATCGGCTCTTTGGCTCCTTGCCGACACATCTGCCAAACGCTCGAGCCCCCAAACCGCGCCGCCGCCGCCCCTGCCCCATATTCCTTAAGATGGTGGTATCGGGGGAGCCCCCGCTGACGTGCGATCCTTCATGCGGACGACGCGTAGGCAGGAAAAACTTGCAACAGGTGCCACCCGATGAGGCCTGATCCTCGGCCCTTTGTGCCTGAACAGGAGTGGGAGTGGGAGAGGCCGCAAAGGTCATGCTGACCCAAGAGCAGGGTGAGCCATACCGAATGTCTGACTGGAGGGTTCAGACGTCAAAACAAGCCTCGTACCAGATTATGCTCAACCATTCTTCTTCCCTGACATTTTTTAAGGAGTACTGAACTAACAAACTGATCGGTTTACATCACCGTAAAATTACGGAAATTTATATTGTTTTTTTAACTGCACTTATTAAGAACGAAGCGTAAACTGAAAATAAAATGTTGCCGATCGCATTAAGCTACAGTCAAATTATTTTACAAATTATGCTGAAGATTTCTCACAAAATCAATATCTGGAAGACTAAATATAAAACCTGAAATACTGATCTAATTTCATTTTCTCTAACATTTATTTCAATGAAAAAGTTAAAATGTCATCATAGCTTTTTACAGTCATATACTTTTCCTTTTTTTTAAAAGTAAGAAAAAAAAATAATAAAACAAAGGAATTTTATCTTTATCAACCCCCCCCCCCCCCCCAGGAAAAGGAAACGTAGAAGCAAATGTAGGTAGAGAAATAAAACTACGGCTAGTTTCCACTTTCATCTGAGCTGGCGGCTTTAAAAAATGACTAACTTTTGTTGATATATGAATCGGCGGGGAGTCTATTTATCAGCAGGCCCTCTGCGGTCGCCCGCTTGGGTCCCTCAAGTCACAAGCCGCGTCGCTCCCCTTTGACTGATTAATTAGCCAATCAGAGGACATTTTTCACTGGGCGGCAGAATGGTTTATTTCAGCTAATGCCGGGCTTTCGAGCTGAGGCCCGTTGGAGCCTCGTCGGCTCTTTCGGCCTGCCTGAGTGGTCGGGCAGAGGGGCAAGGGAGATAAATCAAGCCGGGCTGGCCCTCCATGTGGCTCCCCTAACTAAACCCCCTGAGGAGGGCACGGTGGTGGAGAAGGTGGAGGAAAGAGAAGGGGGGGGGGGGGGGGGGGGGGGGACGCAGGACGGCCAGGGGCACTGCACGTCGGCCGATAAGCACGGGGAGCACAGGGCTGCCAAAGTGCCTTCATTTAGAAGTGGCCGGGGCTTTTTTGATATCTCGGCAGAGAGAGCCTGTCGTTTGTCATGCTGTGAGTAATTGTGTTGAGGGGCACAAGAGGAGGCAGGAGATGGAGGGGGCTTGCAAGCGTGGGACGGGTGATGGATAACAGAGAGCCATGTAGATGGACAGGTGCTCCACCACAGCGTGATAACCCTCACTGGTTAGGGAGTGTAAATAATGGTTTTAAGCATACATTTTCAAGTGGCTGCACCGTACGGTGGAATGAGGTTGTGGGTGAAATGGTGGTCATCCATTTGTCCTGTAGCCAACAATCCCATTTGTCGGTAATATCTATATTCAATTATATGTTTATAACTAATGTAATAGTTAGTTGTGGACTGTATTATATTAAAAACAAAACTGAATAAGCATCATAAAAGTAGATTTTATGGCAGAACAGTTGGATTGCATCAGCTTGTACAGGTGTACCTAATAAAGTGGTGTATGTTTAGTGTGCTTTTAATACTTGTAGCTTTGTCAAATGCTCTAATAACGAAATGTGTTTCTATCATTGATTAGTGTATTATTCAACGCTGACATCAACATGCTTGCTTAGGAATTTTCAATTATTCTTGGATCAGATATTACTATTATCTCTCTCAATAAATGTTTTTTAAGCCTATTGAGGAGTTCACACGGCTACAATGGTTCAATTTAAATCCTCATGCATCCAAGTGCATCCATAGTTGTTTAAAGAATATCAAAAAGCTCTCCAAAAACTGTAAAAGACATTCTTATATGAAATACATTAAAGTGGGAAATGTCACAAATGTGAAAGTTGTCTTCAAAATTTAAAAGGAGGTAATTTTAACCTGACATACAGCTCTACTGTCTACACTTAAAAGACAGTGGCTCAGGTGAAACACAATAGTGAAGGAAACTTAGTGGCTGATTGTATCGGACCAATTCATATAAGAGGCTTAATAATCTGTCCCATGTGCTCATTTGGTCTTTTCAACACATCCAATCCGGCCTTTGATGAACAGAGGCATGTGGGACAGCCGAGTGTGTGTGTGTGTGTGTGTGCGCGTCTGTCTGTCTGCATTTCAGGGAGCGTTGTGAGCAGCGATAAGAGGCAAGCAGGAAGCACATCACTGCGGAGGAAGGAAAACCCCAGCAGTGTGGGACTGGTGGAAGGGAGGCTGGGAGAGAGAGAGACAGCCGTGGGTGGTGGGTGAGGAGCCGGGAGATTCATGAGCGGGAAGGAGAAGCCGACCCAGATCTGGTCGGGTCTCCTGGCCTCACCTTGTCAGGATGCAGATATGTGATAATGCGACTGGCGCAAACCCCTGCCAATCCATTTCACCACTAAATCAGCGCCCTTAATGTTGATATAGTCACTACTTAAGAATACAACTCTTAAGGGTACGGAGATTATTGCATGCGTGTGTACTGTGGAGCGTACTTTGTGCTGTAACGGTAACGGCGGGTACTGTAAGCACAGATCAGGGTGCACTGGGGGTCACTGGCAGTGTCGCGGACACTCGCAGGAGATTCTGGACAATGCCTACAGCTCGATTGGTCCATCAGCCTCTTTACCTCTTCCCAGCAACCTCAGACGTTGCTGGGCTTCAACAGTAGGCCTCATGGGATGCCATTGTAATTGTGTTCAGTGTTTTCGATATGGTCAATGGTGTCCCTCCTGGCTGAATAATAACAACCCATAACCAAACGATTAGGGGGGAAATGGTGGTGTATATTGCTTGCATTTCCAATGTTAATCAGCAAAGGGAGCAGCAGCCATTGTGATGTTATGGCTCGGCACCTGCGCGGGAATAGAAAAGGTTTTTTCTCGTGCAATTTATGGATTTTAAGATGCCAATTTCTTCAAGCCAACTGCTTGAGATAAACAGAGGAAGCCAGCAAGAGGCTTTTCTGTGTCTCTGCGTACAAAAGCTACATTTGTCTTTGTCCTGCTGGCTCTGTACGGAGTCAGCAGAACTTGTGACGCAAACAAATACCAGTTTTATAAAATGAATGATTTATTAAATCATAACAAATGCATAGAAGTTCTGCTTGCGTCAATTCTCATGTCTTTGTAATAATAATCGTGTATTTTCATGCAAAGTCCCGTCTGTTTGCACTCAAACCCTCTAATATGTGAAAGAGGATTTACAAATCTTATTGGGACTATATTGCGATTTTATGCCAATACTTATGTGCTTAATTGTCAGTATATAGATAAATAAATTCAACTGTGCCTTCGGTACACAAGTTCCATGAGCAGATACTTATATTTAATTTCTAATAACTCAAGCTCTGTTTTTTATTCCAAGGCAGCTAAATAAAGACCACAACAAATGGAAGAGACTAAACAAGGTAATTCATAAGTAAGCCAAAGGAACTTACTGAGCATGAAATGTAACTTGCATCTGTCTGAGCCTGTAAGCTACGTTTCAAAAAGCTTGAGCGCCAGCAAAACGCCAACTGGCACGGTGACGTTTGAAGTGACCAACCGCCAACGCCAAAAGCAAAAAGAGAACTTTTTTTGCAAGCGTCATCATTTCAGATTTCCGCACACCTCATCCCAATTTTTTGATTTGCCTTTAATAATGCCCTCTGGCATTAGAGCTACCTGATGTGAACGCTCCAAGACAGACGTATAGAGAAGAGAGGGATTGCAGGAGAGAGGAGTAGGGGGTAAGAGAGCAAATCCCTTAACTGGATTTAGGTCCTCTTGCCGCCATCAGTGGCCTGTTGGCGGTGTTAAAGCTGCACGATGTGACATGGCTAATCTAGGGCCACAGGCTGTTCAGGAGGCGGGGCCCTGTAGAAGCACATGGATCACATGACACTGCAGCGATGATTGAGGCATCAGCACCAGTGGTCACCCTTAATTAGCAAGACAGAGGCAAAGAAGCTCGAGCTACCTGGCTGGATGTATGCCATCTCCTCCCCCAGTTCACACCAGACATTGACTGGGTGGAGGAAGACCACAGGGCGCTCAGTTTACAAAATGACTGTTTCACTGCAAAAAGAGTCATTTGTACCTTTAAAAATCGTTATTATTGTCATATTACAGCCATTAGTCATGACCATATTTTCTATTTTGGATATAATTACTACACAAAAAAAACAACAAGTGTGTCTGATCACAAACTGACTGAAAGACGAAAATATTTAAACTTTTAAATAATATTTTTTCATATTGTGAACATGCTTCAACTATATGCATTACACTCGATTGTTTTATGTTGTTTATAGTGTGTTTCTGCATGAGCATATTAAGTGTTTTTTGTAGGTCGTTTTATTTACAGAAATAAAACCAATTAGAATTTATTTTATAATTGATTTGCCTTTGTTTGCACGTTTATCGTTAATTAAAATAAAACACTGACAAAAAAGACATTGTTGATGGAAATAAGGAAAATGACTGCCCAAATTAAACTTTAAGGCAAGTGAAAATGTTTGATCTAATTGTGGATGATGTTACTTATGTTGATGCCTTTTACCTGCTCTCGTTGATTGGCAGGTCTCTTCCCAAAGATGCAGTTAAGGTCTGTTTCACTGCGGGAGGACAGGTCTTTTCCTAAATAGGAAAAAAAACATATTTCAGAATCATACAGCAACTTAAAAATATGTTTGAACCCGTTTTTGGACTCTCTTATTAAGGCATATAGAAAAAAAGACTAATTTAAACAACAGGATAAAAAGTCACACAACCTGCCAATGCACAAAACTAAACTAAAAAAATATTACTGGCATAAACTAGTGGGTCTCTACTTTTGCAAATACACCAAAAGGTGATCCTAAACAATCATATTTTCTCACATACACCCAAAAAACAAATGAATAAATCTAAAACGAAGAGATCTAAAGGGCAACGGTTTTACCGAGGCAACCTGTAATGGTTGCAGATGAAAGAATGAGTATGTGTGTGTCTGTGTATGTGTGTTGGGGGTAGACGGTGGGGGGGGGGGGTGGTATCTTGAGCAAAGAAAGGAGAGGTTTGCGTGGTTTACTTCTGCTCCAGGGATAAAACGGCAAAGAAAAATAAACCAACGACAAGGTCTGCCACGCCTCCGGATTCCCATTTTCAAGCCAGGCCTCAAAGACTCCTGGAGCACACAGTCGCCTGTCTCAAGCCCAGGTCCTGTTCGTACAGCTGCATCCTCTTCCTTCAGTGGGGCTCTGATAACATTTGGTTATTTATTGCTTTTGAACCTCTATCTCCCCTACTCTTGGCTTTGAAAGTCACTGCACATGCAGGTCTAAGAAGTAAAACCAAGAAAGTATTTTCAAAACTAAAATAAATGAGGGGGGGGGGGGGGGGGGGGGGCGGCTGTGGTGTTTGTCATCTAGTGAACTCGGGTCAAATGTAAAATTATGCCCAACCCGACCTTTCTGCTGTTTGGATGAGGAAGTACCTGTCAAAATGCTCAGGCTTTCAGGTGAAAGTGCAAATAACAATGTTCTGACAAAAAGGAGCTGAAACGTTCAGACGGTGGCTGAAAGCCATGACGCAGGATGAAGCATGTGTGCAATGGAAAGTGTTGGTGAATACATGCTGGTTTCCAAGGGTACAGTTGAAACGGCAACAACCGTCAGTACAGATAACTAGCCAAACCAGACCAGCAGATCACTGCGGCTCTACAAAGAAACGCACAAATTTGACAAATACGGTACAAAAAAAAAAGGCCCTCATCTCCTCAGCTCGGTGTTATGCTGTAGTTTATTTGGTCCGTCACGAACTCATAATGGCTGAAATGCAAACATTTGCTTTGTTAAAAAGCCCCAAGACTGCGATAAAGCCAACCACACAGAGCAACGGATGGAGAGCTGTACTTAAATTCTGCATCAACCCCCCTTGCTAGCCGTGACAGATGATAGATGGAGGTAGCAATTAAAACTGGGTTACTGGTTTATGCTGCGGGTCCCGGACCTAAGCAGCGGAGATTTTGGTGCCTTTCCCCGCAAAACAAAGGCCATCAATCGTCAGCGCTGGCAGTGAGGGAACCAGCCTGAACAGGATATCAATAAAAAAAAAAAAAAAAGCAGGAGAGAGTAAGGAGGAGGCCAGCGCTGCTACGGAGAGGGAGATGTTAGGAAGCTGCTTCTGAAGCCACAACTTTATTCTTCATAATAAAATGAACCGATCAACTAATAAATGACTAGACAAGACTAGTATTAAAGAAGCTACAGGCTAATAGTTTTTATGACTGGACATAAAATCCGGTTCTTAAATGGTAAGATTCCATGCGTGACTTTTTCCACTTCTCACGTAACAAGCTTAGCAACATTAAATCTATAACCAAGCCTTCACTTGGTTACAGCTTCACGGGGAGGGGAGCCGGCATCAGGGCAGTCATGGAGGCATGCAAACAGGCGTGGCTGGTTATATGTTGCCAGGTAACTTTTTGGTTTCCCATGCTGATCCAGAGTACAAGTTAGACACAATAAGGCAATACTAACAGCAGATGAATAGAAAGAAATATAAAAATCAATTCATAAAATACTTCCTGTAGCAGTCTAATATAACTGTGAGAGAACCATAAATATTACATTTATATTACTACATAAAGACATCCATTTAAATAAAAAGACTGGTGACAGTTTATGCCTGTAAACACTTAAAAGCAGGCGGAACTCAACTCTCAGGTTCCCAATCAAGTTATGAATCGTTCATGGACAAACAAGTAATGCCAGCGTCCCTTCTGTTGCATGACAACAGAAACAAGTTAAAGTGGTGTTAAGTTGTCATCGACGTGTCTAATGCCTACAGAGCAACACACTGGCCTGAGATTAGATTGCAGTGAAAACATTCCCACCTGCATTTCCCCTGAACTGCCTCCTGTTCTGCTTTCTGAAAGTCTGAGAAAATACAGATACTAAAGAGAGTGGATCTCAAATGTCTTAATGTAACAAACATTAGCAGTGTCTTTGGTCCTCCCGCCCCCCCCCCCCCAACAACAGACAAATGTGGCTTTCAAAATGTTAAAATGTTTGTTTTTTTCAGTGCTTTTCATGGGTCATTGAGGCTGTTTTAGGGTGGACGAGAGGTGGATATAGATGCGAGGATACAGAGGTCCAAATAGAAGTGTAGCAATTCAATAAGCTCAGTTTGGTGGGATTCACAGCACAGTGTTAAAATGTTGTCATAAAGATATGACAATTTTTTTTATGCAAAAGCTTTTAGTGCAAAATGCAAATACCATCATGCCCATCGTTCCGTGATGATCTGCCCTCATTAAGAAAAACTTTAAAACACAAACACATCAGTTGGTTGGATGCAGACTCGCAATACTGGACACCTACTAAGGCAAAGGTGGCTGAGCACGAGTCAGACGCGTCTCACATTGAGCACAAATGAACTGTTAGAACGAGTTGTATGACTATTGTATGTATAGAGAGTTAAGGCAGAAAAGAGAGCATCCGGAGGAAAATCATCACACCATTAATATCGGTGCTTCATGTCTTAAGTGGACCCAATCCACCAGGGACCAGGTCTTTTTCTGGCCCCTGCCAAATTAAGAGCACAAAAACAGGGTGAGAGGGTCTGGGGAAGAGACGGAGGCCGCGTCTTATCTGGCCGGGTCATCTAATGGGTCACGCAGCCTCTGGGAGGTGTTGTTTTTGGGGGGGCCAGTAAATGGACATGCCAGATGCCCCAAACAGGAAACAGGAAGTTGCCATTGAATGACGTAAAATATAAAAAGCTCTTCCAGGTGAGGCAAAAGTTGAGATTTTGTTTTCCCATGTATGCCGACCTGATGAGCTAGGCCTACATCTGAACCCAATAACAAAAACGATTATAGAGTAATTACTTTAACACATGTTGATATTTGATGAGCTTTGCACTACTTTCCTGCCAAAGCACTTGTAGAATTACTGCAACAAAAATAACCTACATTAATATCAGCTTAGTATTGCAAAGTTTGCAAGTTCAACATCAAAACCTCATTACTAATGAATACCGTAATCACTCAACTATGCCCCATGCTTAAGCAGAAGCAGCTCAGCAGTAAACTATGAGTTAGTGGTTATTCATTTCAGTCTCCAGTGGTCCTGAACACCAAATTCCTCCTCGTGCCTATCAGTGCACTGGCCTTGACCAGCCGATTTTGGCTTCCTGGGTTGTAAAGGAGTAATGAAAGTAGAAGGAAGAGTTATTAATAACCTCCCCTAGCACTGACCGGGCCAAGTGACCCAGCACAGCCTGACAGGGATCTGATCGGCATCTGTGGTCTGAGCCAAGTGCACACGGCTCAACGAATGGTTAACGAGGCTTTCTGTCCGTCTGGGTGGATTGTATGGAAAGTGGAAAACAAAAAAGGTAGCCCTGAAACTATTTGATCTAAAACACAAACACATTTTCAGGGCAGATTTTTTTACTCTGTGATGAACACTTGATCCAGTTTGGCCCAGTTTGTTTCCTGATACATAATCAAGGTAATGACTGTTGAGAATAAGAAAAGAAACAGCATCCTCTTGGTCTATTTGTATCCCTCTGATCTCTGTCTGCTGCCAAAAGATAAACTCACCTTTAGTGAACTTCATGTAATGGACCCTCTTTTTGGAGGTCTTGGACTTCTCTTCTAAGCTGAAGCCTTTGTGTTCCTCTGGTGGTGGACGTTCTATAGATAGTGAAAAAAAATACAAGAATAATTATACAATTTTAAGCATTCAGCACCATTGCATTTCTTTACCACCTCATAAAACAGTAAAGTGCTTTGTCTCCTAGAACAGTGATAATGAAGATGTTCATTGTATGACAAGCAGGTATCGAAATGTTTTCTCTCCTAAATGTTGCAGTGCAGCACCCTCTACTGTCCAATAGACGGAACACACTCACTCAAATAGCTGCACTTTGGTGTAGTCGTGTAGTTTGAAACAGAGCCACAGCGGGAATGTATATACATCATGTGTCAACTCTAGATAATGTAGTACCAGTGGGAGTCATAGGTGACACATATTAAGTGCATGGCCTATTTCTAGATTACTATCCACAAATTACAGAGACAAATAAATCTAAATCATAAATACACATGAAATTACAATATCTTTGGCCAGATATGATCTACAATAGTAACTTACATTAGGGACGCACTGATGTGACTTTTTTCAGTCCTGATACCCAAACAGACAGACTGGCTTTGGGTATCGGCCGATAAAGATCCGATGGCATTGTTTAATTAATAAGCTGTATGCCTCACTGTGTGGAGGAGACTGGGACCATTCTTTTATGTGTAAGGCAACATCATGGTTTTAAACAGTGCTTTCTTAACTTTGTTAAACAAAATGTAACAAATAAATATAGATACAAACGTGAGCTTTGATGTGGCAAGGGGCACAAACCCATAAGGACCTTGTTTTTGTCTTAATACTAAAATAGTTTAACACACTTTCTTTAATGTAACGGGTATAATTGGTTTGAGAAGAACAAGTGACACTGTTTTGTTAGTAACATCCCATGAAGTTGACCACCACAAATACATTCTCAACCTGTTTGTTAACACATTTTACATCTTAACACTGCCGATCGTACATACCAGCGCTGCTGTTTTGTCCATGGCAGTTGTTCAGCTGAGCAAGAAGCTCGTTGAAATCATCTTGGGGTGAGATCCAGTTATCCTGTGAAAACAACAGATCTCAACACAACAGAATTCGGCTTGACAATAACATATCCTTACAGCTTTTAAGACAATTTCAAAAGTCCTAAGAGATCTAAATATGGACCTTCTACACTCAGTTGCCAGTTTGCAGAATCCTCCCTTTATGAAAATGGTGAAAAACTAACAGAGCAACAAAAAGATTTCATTTAATTATTGCGTCTAAAAGTGTTAAATATGCTCACCTCAGAGCTGGCAACGGTTCCAATACCATAGTAGTCGTTTTTAACTTTAACTTTGATATGGTCAGTGGCGCCTTGCTCACTTCGGCCCAGGCCCTTAACGAGAAAAGAGAGGACATAACATGTGTCATCAACTGATCCATTCATTGTCAAATGTCTTAAGAGATCACCACAGTTGATCCAACAAGAAACATCCATCTCACCTTGCCCTTGGACCAGCCCATTCGCTCCATCAGCTTCTGGCCGAATTTGGAATCATCTTTACCCCAGGCGCAGTTCCTCGGGTCCACAGACCACTTCTGCTTCTTCCGGGCTGGAAAAGAGAGCAGCATCATTACATAACAGCCATCCAACAAAACATTACATGAACGAGCAGCACGAGCAAAGGAGACGCTGACTACCGTTAGACCTTGTGCACACGCGCAAACCGTGTTACTGTGTAGATTCAAGAGAGGACAAATAATGCGTTTAAACGCGCTGTATAGTCGGTTTCTGTTAACACAGATACATCAGACGTAGCCCTATCCCGGTGCAGCTGTGATACTGCCCTGTGCTTTATATTAAATACACAGCTCACATATTTAAAAACCTTTTAGTAGTCTGATCTTACAAAAGGCATGCGTCATATAGAGGTGACATATGCATGTAAATTAACGATTAATTTAACACAATGGTTGACAACTGTCAGGGAAGAAGCAAGGCTGGACTAAAGTCCAACGAACGACCATGCTATGACAGAACAACCTGCCATCGCTTACTTCGTTTAATAGAAAGAAAGCACACAGATTAATACAACACAGTTAAGCTAAACTGAGCTAATGACAAGTTACTGCAGAAACAGATGGAGAAACACGTGTTAGTTTAGACTGATGTAGCAATGCTAATGCTAATGTTAGCTACTCGAATAGTTTGACAAGTACGAAATACAGAAAACTTTCAGAACAAAGCCTCTCAACAGTGGGTAGCAGTGGTTTTAAGCGAACACAAAACACAAAAATACATAGTTATTTTTGAAGAAAAGGGGAAATATCCGTCAAAAGTCTAACAAAAATCTACGTACGCCCAGCAAGCATGGACATCTTGGGGTCCTTAAACAGCTAGAGGGAAGTCGCGTAGGGTTTCCAGAAAATGCCTGAAGAGAATACAGGATCACGCTGGTTGTTTGCGTAAACATATCCCGATAAGATATTTAATATGTGTGGTATTCCATACGGATGAAAGAATATTAATTCGTCGTTTATTATAACAATATATAATATAATATATTAGTATCACTGCAAGTGGTTATCTTCGCCAACAGAGAGCGCCACAGCCACAAACCCACAGCATATAAACATATTACGTGTACTGGGTCACTCAGGTTCAATGAACTCAAACTACAGTCCAATAATATAATATTCAGTTTATCATATTTAAAAATAGAATGTTCGTATTTACCTTTATTGTAACAATTGTATGTGTATATAACAAATAGGCCTACCACAACATATAAAATATATATTTAAAAATGCAAACTACTAATATTTCATGACTTAATATCTTCCAATATATATGTAGGCATATTTGTGATCAGCCTATATCAGCTGATATCAGCCCAAAAATGTAGTCCCCAAGTTCCAACCAAAATGATTTGCCCAACTCAAACAAGCATTGCTTAATGTGCTCTTGCAGACAATGTCATACTGTTTGTACTGATGCATGTGTACTCAGCCTCATCTGTACAAGATCACATTTCAAAAGTGTTTGGGCATAGAGCTGCTTCTCGTAGGCCTACTGACAGAAATATCACAACAAATGTTCATTCAATTCAGTTTATTTTGTATAGCCCAATTTTCTAGGAAGTTACTGGGTGGTTGAGTCGATCTCACTTACAGCTGCTGTTTGGGTGTTAAAGTATGGAGCCGGGGGGGCTTGCAGCTTCAGTTCATTAACTGATTACAATTGAATACTGTATAAGTGAGTGTCCTTGAGCTACTTATTGGTTATACAAGCTTTCTAGGGAAATGTTTAAGCCTTATCAAAAGGAACAACTTCAGTCTTGATATGGTGTTGACAGTACATGTCTTGTGTGCCTAAGGACACTAAGCGTGTATTTATTTATGCAAAACAATTTCCAGGGAGAGGTTTATTTTGAAAACGGCTGACTTGGTTCACCTTCAGGAGTGGTAAGCCTGAGAAAGGAGGCAATGTTTAAAAAATGTATGTCAGTAAGGAAACGTTTTTTCCCCATAGTCCCCATGTGAGGTGAAAAATGTATTTCCTTTAAAAAGTGATTAATGAGTGAGAAAGTTGTATGTGCGATACCTTCAGGGAAACATTGGGATCAGACTAAACAAGTGTAAAAACTAAACATTAATGTGTCTCAGTGTTAGTAGTTCAGATTTATTCTTAGAAACCAAGCTCTGTAACACATGTGTCCTCTCCCGAGGTGCATGAGATGTTATTAGATGAGATTATTTTTATCGCGGCATTGCATTACAGCAAAAACTGTATAATATTGCACCACACTTAATAAGCATGTTCACTGGACATATCCACTATTACTTTTTATTTCTTTAATCTAAATCTAAGTCCAATCAACACATTTCAAAATAAAACAATAAATAAAAAATGTATTTAATATGTTGAATCCATTTTCTTGAGTTTATTTGCTTAGATGTTGGATCTTAATCCTAATTCTTTTGGTTTTTAAATTGAGATGTAATGGCTCCAAACATAGCTTAATAAATATCTCCATGGAAACTAAACTCCGTAAAATAATTATGGTTAGCATAAAGTTAAAACATGCAGAATATAAGGTCAGATAATGACAATCATATATGCCACAGCATCTTGTCCTAATTGCACATCTTTACCTGTTAAAGTGAACACGATCATCACATCTGCTGTTACAGAGTCGGACATTAGTTTGAGACTGTAATGGTGAAGGCCGAGTAGAGTGAAGCTCTAATCTGACCCCGAATCTGTAGTTAAAGTTACCTCAAGCATGGGATTAAGGCGAGGTTGTGTAACTGTGTCATGAGCCTGAAAGGGATCAGTGACAGCTAAGATTGTCAACCTGAATGTGTGCTATAGAGATGCTGACAATAGGAATCATGATACTGTGCAGTATCACCTGATACCTTTCCACTCCCTGTTTTTCCTTCTTCTTTTTTCAGCTAACCTTGAAAGAGTTCTTTGTATGTTACAGCCATTATGTCCGGATTTCAAATGATTTCAGAAATGCTTTATATATGCACTCCCAGTGTTTAAGTCAGATCGGGTCCAAAATGTCATTCAAAGTGTATGTATAGCGCATGGATGATTGAATCATAGAGCTCACAAATGTGGGCATGATCTCAAAAAGTCAAAATGGATTTTCTGACCATCAGCCCTGAACCAGACTACTGGAGCAGAGAAAATGCCATTTAAATGGGTTGCAAAACCGAAAAAAACCTAAGAAAGAAATGTGGAAATATATATTTGTGCTACTTGATGAGGTAGCGTCTGTCTGTTACAGAGAAACATGGTCTCAGATAAGAAATAAAGAAGCCACAACAACACTGCAGTGTTTTGACTGCAGCTGACTGAACGCCTGTAACTGTAAGGCAGTGATATCTACAGTATGTCTTTACATTTCCCTTGAGGCTTAAGGGAGGAAGGCGGTGGTGGGGTCTTGGGCTCTATCACCATGGCAACAGGTCTCCATGTAGAATAACAGCTGTGGCACAGAGTGTTATGGCGCTTCTGGCCCACTGCCCAGCAGCTCCCTCCCCCGGCCTTCTTTATGTCTCGTCCTTCACTTTCTCCCCGGGTCCGACGTAAGCTGCTGCACACTGTGTGAATCTTATTACACGATGACGAACAAAACACTGGGGGCCCAGGGGACCGAGGAAGCCTCCTGATTGGCCGGCAGAAGGCGGGCCTGCAAGCGTGTGTGCACACCCAGGGAGACTGTCTTACATAAGAGACAAGGTTCCCATTACTAGAGAGAGAACAAGAAGTAGAGAGTGAAGGACCCCCGTCACAAGCCTTCTTTGTTTGTGTTTCAAAACACCTTCTTCCACAACCCTCCAATTGAACTCGTCGTCTGCGAGGCGCACATGTTCAGTCACATTCACGGGCATGCAAAACAACATTTGTATGCAGGTTTGTGTTGCCTTCAGAAACATGCCCATGCATTACATTTGTTTGCATATGTGCTGTAAATTCTATAAGCTGTATGTCGACTTTCCAGTCCTGCATAATTTCCCTTTTGGCCTTTCTCAGTTCTTTGAGACCATCTCAAACTGGCAGCTAATTGTCAGTGTAAAGACACTCTGTTCCCTATGGCACGGAAACTTTATTTGAGATGTAGGTTACATTGGAGCCACTGCAAATCCTGTTTAAATAGACTATTGAGATGACTATCATCACATGAATTATCATCACAGGCACAGTTTGGCTCCCTGTTCTCTGTCTTGTGAACTGAAAAACCCTTTTATGATTAACAAAAAACTACAAAAAAACAAAAAAATGCTGCCATTTTGAAAACAAGGACACATTTTTGTAGGCATGCCAGTAATGATTAAGGTACTTTAAAGTCCATTTCCACAAGGTGTTAACATTGCTATGTCTTCCCACGTTATACAAGCTGCAACATCTTAGGACAACAAAGATAACATTATTTGCAGAACTTCTGCTGAATGCGAGTGTGAAATCATTCCTACTTATAAGGATGTGTGATAAAGCCTGCATACACTTTCTGAAGGTTTGGTGAGATTTGTGATGAGTAAATTGTAATTTTTCATTCCAAACCAGAGAGTGCACCTGCAGTTTTATTGACACACACATCCGCAGAGAAGAGGTGCCAATTAGTGCCGAGAGCTTGTTTAGCGTTTGGTTGAATTGAAAGCCTGCGAGCTCTTCAGTCTGAGTGGTTCATGATTAAGACCAAATAGAAAATGCACCTTAACATTTAATTCAGTTTGAAATTCAAATCGCTCATTGCACTCAGGCAGTCTGTCTCCCTCTGCGCTCTTTTGCCTCTGCAGCACAACTGCTAAAGAAACAAGGTCACCCGGAACAGCTCCAATTACTGACACAGAGAAATTGAAGAAAGGCTATCAAGTGTATAGTGAAGGACATTGCTGTCCTCAGGGTTACAGTTCATGGTCCCATGCCGTGAAGAAAATACAGCTGCAGTTTATTGCATTTATTGATGTGCTGAGGAGGACACTTTTCTCATCTGGGTTTTTTGTTTGGTTGGCGTAAAACGTTATCTTGACTGCTGGATGTGTTTTCTCAAATTTACACAACTGCACATTCCAACTCTTGGATTCTTTCTTCAAGTCGTATGATGC
The DNA here is from genome assembly GCA_032191485.1 of Leptoclinus maculatus. NCBI lineage: Eukaryota > Metazoa > Chordata > Actinopteri > Perciformes > Stichaeidae > Leptoclinus > Leptoclinus maculatus. Next base: position 28,593,502 of record JAVDOI010000003.1, on the reverse strand, counting down.
TCTGATGCTTTCAATCACTTTGGGTTTGGACCAAAAGAATGTTATTTATAGATCATAATTACAGGTCTTACTTGCCAAAAGCTCAAACCTTCGCACCGTCAACTGCAGCATCTCTCTGCATATTTTTTCATGTGTGCAATCAGACAAGACTGGTTTCAACCTGTTCAAAAACATTTTGTACTCGTGGTATGTTCTCCACCACCCAGAGGGCTGGAACTGAGGCAACGTTGCCTGCGGCAAATCTTTTGATCTTGATGAACTTGTAGTGGAGTGACTTGTAGGAGTGAACAACAGATACAGGTAGAGGTGAGTGGAAATCGGTTTTATTGTCAAAGCTTGTTGTGCGATTGAAAGAACAGTCAGATTTCACATAGAAACCAATTACAGCATTCCTCAAACAAAATGTTGACACACAGAAACGACCAAATGTGGCCAAACGTAAATGTCGCATACAGCGTCACATTTCCCTTTTGTGTCAAAATAACCCAGCGAAGTTGAAAAAGTGGACAGGAACACTTAGAAACAAGTGTTAAGAAATGCTTTCACTCGATGGAGCTCCCACACATTTAACACCAATAGACAGAATAAATAATCGTACGTGGAATAAACAGAAGAACAATTGTTACGAATTTTTGCTCCACACTGCTCGAAATACAGATGCACTTAATCAAAAATCGCCGCCCGCAGGTGATTGGACTGATTCACTTGTCTGTAACTGTAAGATATGAATCTGTCTAAAGTGCATCAAAGGACACAACTTGTGTATTTGTACACCTCTCAATACACAATTACTTGATTTTAGCCCCAGGAGCTTTAGGCCCAGAATACCTGAATTTTGACAACACTTTGAAATTTAGCCCGAAAACTAAACCTTGATCGCTTTGCAAAGAACAACTGGTGGAAATGTTAACAAATTCACAAGGCAAAATTCTGAAACTTCCACTGACAAACTGCTCTTCGCCACAAATCTCCAAGCAGAAAAACAAGGAAAAAAGAGCACAGCAGGAGTAGATAAGACAGGAGCGGGGACGATAGTCTAGCCCGCACTAACCGTTACATTCTGAAGACACGGTAGCCTTGTGCCAGGCATGCAGAGCCCTTCTGATTTTACAGAGAGAAGCGAGAGAACGATTATGTACAGGCCAAGTTTCTCTATTCTCTTTGGTGAGTCTTTACATTATGTACAAAGAATACTCAAGACGGATATTGTGAGCCCTCAGTTAGCACGAGCCATGCGCGACTCTGCGCCAAAGGAGTTGAGCATCGTCTGGACAAGCTCTGGCAGATCGTAATCGTGCTTCCAGCCCCAGTCCTTCCGTGCGTTGGAATCGTCGAAGTTCATTGGCCAACTGTCAGCTGGAAAGAAACAGATAAGAAAGACTTACTTAATAAAAAACGTGCTGGTTTTGATTTACAGCCTGCATCAGTTTCTGCTTAAAGTCAGCCTCTTTACCTTAAAGTCAGCCTATTAAACTTTTTGAAACAAGAAACACAATATAACGCACCGTGACTCAGCTAAATACACTCAGAGGTTTTGCTGCTACAGCCGTACTTGGTCTGGTATGACCAGTAGTTTACGGTAGCTAATGTTGGCTAACTTTGAATAGATACTGCTGTGTAAATGAGGTTAGTTTGTTGACTTCGTACTCTACATTTCAGCACGTCAGTGATAACAAATGGTGATACATTTAAAGCAGTTGGCTCAAGAGCGTCTCAAGAAATGAAGGTATCAATTGTCTTGTATCGAGCACTTGTGGCCACATCTTTCAGTGTGCAACAAAAGGAGACATACCGATGGCCTGCCGTACGTGGTCAACGTCATACGTGACCTCCAGCTCGGGCATCTGCTTCTGGAGCTCCTGGGCCAGTTCCTCGGGGGTGAAGCTCATGGCGTTGATGTTGTAGGTCCTCATTCTCAGCGTGTCAGCCGGCGCCTCCATTACCTCCAGCGTGGCACGCAAGCAGTCGTCAATGTACATCATGGGCAGCCGCGTGCTGTCTTTCAAGTTGCACTCAAACTTGCTGGTCTTGATTGCATCGTGGAAAATCTGGACGGCATAGTCTGATCAGAGACAGAAATAAAAACAAAAAAACATTGCGATTATTTAAATTCTGCTGAACCTTAGTGTAACAAAAGAAAAAAGTGCAACAGTCAAACACTTATGAAACAGATGTTAGGTGTGAAGGGCGTGAAAATATGAAGATAAACCGGGCGCCCTAAAAATACAAGCTTCAACAACTCTCTGGAATAAGTCAGTTACATAACAAACATGTGACATGACGGGAGCGGTACAGGAATAGACATTAAAGTTGAAACCTTATCTCAACCTCATCTCTCTCACCTGTTGTGCCGCCCCCTGGCATGGAGTCAGCAGAGATGATTCCTGGGTAACGGAGACAGCGGAAGTCCAGGCCGTAACGGTGGTGGTAGTACTGCCAAAAAAAAGAGAGGAATCCTTTATTGATAACATAATGAAACAATATGCTACAATAAATGTAACAATTTGCATGTGGGAAGAGAGGAATAACGCCAGTATATCACAGAGGAGCGTATGGTTTATGTGGCATCTTGTTTTGGTGATGACAAAAAGAAAGAAAGAAATCTGAGATCTAACCTCTCCCATCAGCTCAGCGTGAACTTTGGAGACACCATAGATGGTGCGAGGTCTCTGCACACAGAGATCTGGTGTAGGGTTGCGGGGAGAGGTGGGACCAAAGGCACCGATGGTGCTAGGGACAAACAGACGCAAGCCGTGCTCCGCTGCAATGTCCAAGATGTTGTGAAGCCCTGAGGGAACACACAAAGAAGCATCCCGTTAGGACATCACGCTTCACCTACGTGTAAAGGGAACGATCTTTTACTCTAATTACTGTCACCTTTAGACCCAATAAGATGAAATTAGCAAGTTCTTACCGGTGATGTTTACGGAGCGCGCCAGGGCTACGTTGGCCTCTCCAACAGCACTGAGGAGGGCGCTGTAGTGAACCAGCCAAGTGATGCGGTTGTTCACCACTATTTCCCGCAGGTTCTTGTAGTCCAAGATGTCCGAGTAGATGAAGGGGCCTGACGGGGATAACGGTGATTGAAGTATTTATAAATCAGCGGTTCAACTCTTATTGTATAAAGTATTTATTTAGAAGTTATTGTATCATTGTTGAGCAAACGTATATATATATATGCTGCTTGTGTTTCAGGGCCAATGCCAGCTGGTAATAGATCTGTCCTTCCCCTTTCTTGGAAACATTTCTCAAACAGCTCTTAAGGTGTTGATGAATATTTCCTTCCCGTTACATGTATTCCAGTTCAATGTTGTTTACAGCTCGAAGCTGTTAAATCCATTCCTTCTTCAAAAGCTCATTGCTGGACATTAGCAGATACAACGTCACCGTGCGTCACATATTGATTTAGGGATATTTATCAACGTACAAACAGGAAACAGGTGACTTCCTCTTACGCATGGATGAAAGAAAATCAATACGAACTGGACAGGCTTGGTTTGTTCTGTTATTTGGCAATAAAGCTATGACACATTTGTAACACATTAACAACCTTCATTTCCAAATCCTTGAATGTTTAAAGGGTTGCGGAATTAGTCATAGCTACACTCAACAAAGGAACACAACTTTGTGCATTTTGATGTGATGAAAGACTTTCTAGACACTAAAGAAATATAATTGCATGTTTTATGACATCTAGGTCTCGTCTCTTGAGGGTGAATGCACTAGAATGGATGTAATGTAATCAGATACACCCTCCTGCCATCTGGCCTGTCTTGAAATGAAAACGTTCCTGAATCGGATTAATTTCAGACGACGGATTCTAATACAGCACAGTATACGAGTCGACTCACCGCTGTGGAAAACGCTGCTTGGAGGTTTCCTGATGTCGGACAGAATGACGTTGTTCTTTCCAAACCTCTTTCTGTGAAGCAAGAAGTCATTGTTATATAACTTGAAAACAGATCAGAAATTGTTCTCACATTGATGCAATGTGAGAACAGTTGGCCATTTGCCAGCTGTCAGCCAGCGATGTGTGGTTTTTGGCAAACAAACGAATTAGAAATCTTACCTCAACAGTTTGGCGAGCCCCACCCCGAGCTGTCCCAGGCCACCTGCATAACATGGAGAGAGAAACACTAGGTGTCATCACACCGCACAAATCACCAGCAGCTAATAATCATCAGTGCTGGTCTCCATGGAGACTGAAGTAACGAAGAAGGAGAGTGGGCAATAAGAAAAAGAAGGTCAGAGCACTACACGCCCACACTTTTAATCTTCATCCTTTTCTACGTTCATTTCCAAACTTGTTAAAAAAATCCTGGTGGTCTTCAATCTCTATGATAGAAAAAATTGCAACTGGACCTCTTGTCTAAAAGGACTGCGCTCTACAATGTTTGACAGGTGTCGTAAAATACCCCAAAAAAAAAAAACGTACCTGTAATCAGCACCTTGGGGTGGTCTGTTTCTGAGAAGGACACGGAGTGGAAGCTGGCATCAGAAGTCACCTGCCGAGGGGAGAAGCTGATGTTGCGTACAGCCACTGTTAGGGGCTGACAACCGCACCCCGGGGTGCTGAGCAGGGCCTGCTTGACCACCTTGCTGAGAGTTCTGATGACAGGCATGCTGGTATCTGCGGTGGAAAAAAAAGGGAGTTCACACTTTAGGGTGAAATCTGTCAAATTCCACAGGCATGAGTGAAAATCTGTGTGTCAGGAAAATTCTCTTTATTTTCCCACAAAATCTATTAAAGCCACATATTTTGTATTTTGTTTATATGTTTGACTGCCATCACCTGGTGACCTCTTTAAGTACATTTTTTGGTCAAAGCATGATGTTCTGTGTGAAGAAATTTGGGCTACTCTCCAGACCTCAGGCGCCAAGAGACAGACAGCCAGAGGACTGGAGGACAAAAACTGGCACTGAGGGAGGTGAATTCATTTACTTTCTTTCAATTGCATCTGCGGCAAAAACGGCAAGAATTGAAAAGCGACGACGAAAAACGACCGGAGACTCGAGAAAATATGCCAGCAGGGAAGACACGTAGGCTTCAGTTGAATGCAAATGACAGGCTATTGTTTCCACAGACGCGCAAAGGAGCACTCGAGTGCACAGCAACCCCAAACACTTTAATCGAGTGCACAGACTGTGTACACGTATGCATCACTCTAGACATATATATTCCATCATGCATTTAACTTTTTAAGAGTATCAGGTAACTTTCAGAAAAGATGGAAAAAATGAGTCAGCACATTGAAAGCAGCTTCCAAAAGTGTAGCCTTCTATCATTTAAAGAAAGTTAACACCGCAGGCGGTTTAATCCAACGACACGCAGCCTTTTCTTCATCACTGAGTCGCCTCCACTTTTGCACAACACATCATTTCAGAAGTGGACTTACCGAGAGCGCCGCGAGTTTCCCCCAAAAAGGAAGAAAAAGATGAACTTGAGCGTATTTATATGGCCCTGCCTTCAACGAGAGCCAATCAGGGAGAGAGGGCGCACAGTAGCAAAGGAAAACAGTGCCAAGATTTGGTAATATTTGTTGTAACGATTTAGGAAACTTGAGGAATCTTGTGTCACACAATAATTCTCATTTGGAGTAAAATGCCATCATGTAATATGTACAAGCGTATTCTTATTATAAGGGAGGTCATAAATTAAGCATTAACAGTCAAACTGAATGTTTCAGACTATTTTGCGCAAAAACATAATCGCCCTTGTTGCAACCCTCTTAATAGCATGTGTAATTGACTGGTGTGCCAACAAGGCTTTGACGTGCATGTAAGCAGTTGTGTAAGGGGGGCTCAGAGCTGGTCCCTTCTGGCACCTGATGCGGCCTGTCTAAGCACTTAGTTCCTCATGAGAGGGTTGCTGATCTCCTTTTCCACGTGGACTATGGTGGTGACGAGCATCCTAGCGATTTGACGCATTTTTTTTTTTTTTTTATAAATGAGTAAGAGCAACCACTATTTGAGATACAACGTATCTTTAAAACGGGGATATGTGAGACGCATTCAGAACATCCTGACAAATGAAACCAGGCCAGCGCGCCGGAGTGAAGCTGTCTCCCGCCACACGTCCTCAATACAGTCTGGTATACCTGATATCATTAAAAATGAATATTTGCTTTGGCCAAAACACACACTACAATTTGTCAACAGCATAATAATAAAGGCAGCACGTGATCGCGGTATGGACAAATATAATACACGAGTTTACATATTGATAAATCAGATTAAGATTCTTTAATAGGCATTTAAGTATCTATATCTAAGCGGACTAATAAAGGAAACGGAGCAGTTTACTCACCGGTTAATCTTCGGGACTAAACAGTAGAAAACTCGTGTCTGACTTGCTTTGAGAATTAGATGCAGTTTCCTCCTTTGGGCTACAGCGCTCTCAAGCGATTCCTGTGTGATCTCCGGCTGGTGTTGCATCAGCTTCGCTTTCGGGCTATATATCAGCGGCAATCTGGTTTCACTGGAAGCCGGCTTTCTTCGGATTGGTGGAGAGTCGGAGGTGCGGTCCTCCCTCACAGACCACGCCCACTGAGCCACAGACACCCAGCGCCTCGCTGCTCAAGTCCTCAGACGCCTGGATGCCGGTCCTATTCCTGCGTCCGGTCACTACTGCCGCTCAAACCTGAGGCCACGAGTACCCGGGGGATACGTTTTTAGGCGTGATGTGATATGCTTACATCTGTTCTACTCTTTTTTTTCTTTTCTGTTTATTTGTAAATGATGTGTATGTACGTGGAGAGCAACGAAAAACCGGAGTCAAATTCCTTGTATGCGTACATGGTCAATAAAGCTGATTCTGATAGGCTACTGGGTACTAATCAGTGATGGAGCCTTTGATGATATAAAAAAAATCACCCGTAGGCCATATTTTATATTGTATTGTATTGTATTGTATTATATTATACAATATGCTGATTCAGCTGCCTATGGGCTACTTGTTCTATTGAATATTTAAATAGCCTGCTTTGTCAGACAAACCCCAAACCCCAAATATATACCACTACTACAGCTGTTACTACGACTACTATATATTACGATAAAATATATAATTGTATTTATTTATTTGTTTATTTGTATCGTATCAACTGTCTCACTGGGCTTTTATTGCCTTGCTTTTGCTGCTTAGTCTGTCAAACTTTGTAAACTCTGTTTTTAAAGGTCCTAATAAAGTTATTATTATACTACTACTACATTGCTATATGAATCTCAAATGCAGAAATGAGAGAAGTGATTTCTCAAATGAACTTCCAATGAAGCAGTAGTTGGCGGATATATATAGCAACCTGTCAAAATGTTTTGCTTTCCAGCAAACTTATGAGCACATCTCTGACAAACACACAATTTATAGTGGTGCTTTTGTTCCACTATACGGGAACAGATTTGTCGATTAACTCAACTAATGGACAATATCGTCTGTTAGTCGACTCCTCTTTGGTCGAGGACAACCCTAAATAGGAGGCTAAGAAAACCAGCAAATATTCACAATAAGCTGAATGCAGACAATGTATTGCATTTTGCTTAAAAAAATCGATTTTTAAAACTGCAGCCGATTATTTTTCTGTGGCTTGATTTATCAATTAATTGACAAATATTACACTCAATACAGTACAGGATATACTTTTTGTCAATATGTGTTTAAAATGTGAGTAAAACCATGTTAACCCAACAGGGTTTGGTGTTTGTAGAAATCTTAGACGAAGCCACAAGAATATGAATTATATTTCTTCAAGTATCCAGAGATGGCGTAGAACTTTGAGGTGCTAAAAGCACCCAGATCCAAAAGAAGGTAACTGTGGGTTTGAACATTTGGCTGCACAGTCAGAGTCTATGATGACTGACGCATCGATGAGTCTGTGGGTCTCTTTAAACAAACTTTAAAGTAATTCATTTACTTTTTATCTGCTGTAAAAAATCATACGCTGTGATACATGTGCATGGTCTCCTCTATAGAGCTGCAGTGAGTCTACTATGTGGCAAAATCTCAACATAGTGCAACAGAAGCCTCCTCAAGAGCAGGCGTTGGTGGGATGAGTACATTAACTCAAGTGCAGATTTGAGGTGCTTGTACTTTACTCACGTGTACTACTTCACTAGTATTTCCATCTTATGCAACGTTATACTTCTTATCCAATCTCAAAGGTAAATATTGTACTTTTTACTTCACTACATTTGTCTGACAGCTTTGTTTACTTTTCAGATTACAGATGTCCTTTATGGGTTGTTGAAATGCTCCTATTTCTTAATTATTACTCTCTTGAAATAGCTGTAAAATGCATCGTCACAAACCTGAAAACATGGCTGCTTTTGTTCTCACAGGACAGCGACGCTACAAACGTATGATGTTAGAGAATATGATGCACTGCTGTAGATTAAACTACCCGACAATATACAAAGGAGTTACAATTAGCACAAGCGTAAACAACTACAGCAGTTAAATGCAACATACACATTAATGCAGCGGTAAAATTAATCCAAACATAAAATATAATAGAAGAACACTGTCAGGGACCATTGAGTACTTTTACTTTTGACACGTTTAGTACATTTAGCTGATGATACTTACATACTTTCACCTGAATAAGATTCTGAATGCCTGTAGTGGAGTATTTTAGACAGTGTGGAATTTCTACTTTTACTTAAGTAAAGGATCCTAGTATAACAAGAACGACCTCACATGTCTATACTGCAGATATAAAAGGCCTGTACAAATACTGACACACAAGTCAAAATGTAGCAGAAGCAAAACAAGGGGAAAAAACGGATGCATCCTTGGGATTAAACAAAGATTAGCAAACTAAATAGTTTGTAAAAGCACACCAAATCATTGTGGCAGCACTGCAGGGTTTTGTAACATTACAGGAAAAAAAGGGAGTGCCTCCCTGATTTGAATGAAACTAAATGAATGTATGTTTCTCAAGAGAAAGATATGATGTGTGCACACACAGTCCGTTTGACTTTGAGGAGTGTTTGCGGTAGATAGAGGAGGGCTGAAGAGGTTCCTCTGATTGGAGCGAGCAATGGGTGGGCCTAAAATCTGCGCTGGCTGGCATGTGAGTGGTGGAAGGGGTGCACACCCCCGCACCTGTCATCACCTATAGGAAAACAAGTCAATCTGGAAACTGACACACTTTTGCTGAAAAACAAAAACAGGTTAATCTAAAAATCACAGACATATCTTGACATATTAAGTCCTCCACTCTTCATTCCCATGAGAAATGAGAGGAAACTGATGACTGTGACTGTGACTGTGAGCGTCTAACCCCAGCTGAGGACATCTGGGCGGCAAAAGACAAAAAAGGATTACCACTCGACCTGTAAGGGAGGGCAGACACAGTCCTCCATTGTTCAAAGAGGCTGTCAAGGCTTCCAGTCGTGACTGACTCAAGGCCACAATGGAGAGAAATGGTGGCTGCACAGTAAACACCGGCTGCCTCCATGAAGCACCTGATCCCTGGCTATTTATTCCCCAGTCACCCGATCAGATGATCATTTCGTCACAGCGTTAGCAACATATTTAGCGAGGTGTGTGGCTCGCTGTTTACTAATTCTTCGACATAACGGGACGGTATGGTATGGGACGGGACGGGATGGGACGGGACGGTATTCTGTCCCCTGCCATTAGACAATATTTTATCAGCAAAGTTAATCAAATAATGTAAAACAGTTTGCTGCGAGAACAAAATAATCATTCAATAATTACAAAATCAAACATCTTTTGTGCTGTAGTTTTTAATGGCTTGAAACTTTAAAAAAAACATTTCATCTATTGAACAATAATATCATTTTACAGAAACATTGATAAAAAGTAACTAAAAGTACATTTTGCGTTATGATTTTTGCAGTAAGGCATTGCACAAACACCGTAGAGATCATTTTAAGGGATAACATTAAGCGTAATGCAAGCACAGCAAATTTGCACAGTTGTAAATCTAACCGTTACCTTGATACAATGCATTGTTCCATTCATGCACACACGCGCACACACACAAAGCAACGGTAGGTACGGTGTAGTTTGTTTTGGCAAAAGGAAAACATGTATATAGTGCAGCTATAAACAACTTTCCCTTTATAAAGCATTTTAATGTAGTGGCTGGAATCAGTTCAGTATAGTGTTCATCAAATCATTATTGGAGCAAAACAGATTAAATGTATCACGATGACATCGACACAAGTAAACAAAATGCAATTTCTTACTGGCAAAACATACAAAACTGGCCAAGAATGACCACCGTGGATTTAATTTAACCCCCAAAAACTGCCATTTATGTTGTATTTAAAGTGCAGCATACAGCTTTCTTAATAGTATTATGCAAATAGAAGCTATCTTTGCCCATTGACAGCATTGAAAGATGATCTTAATGTCACTAATGCCCGCAGACTTTAAGTTGATCTGCTTCTTTAATGAGTGCAATTAAAGGTTTGGAAGAAACAACAGTGTTTTAATGTGACCGTCCTGGTCATGGACGACACAGTATGAAAGAGAATAATCACTTTGGATGCGAGACATTGACACTGAAGTGCAATACTGTTCGTGTCATTTGTAGTCTAACAGCTTGAGTTCATGTTTGTTGATATATTGACATGTTTTAACGTTTTAATATGAAGTCATATTGTCTAATATGGCGACAGCTGGTAAGTACCGACAACAAAAAGTACGCTACAAGAATTCTAATCATACTTTCTGATGCTGTACATGCCTTTCACACAAAGTGCATCAGTCTTGGATCTTAAACTAGAAAACAGCAGATATGCATTTCGTTTAATAACGTGCTTGAACACAACTATTACATAACTTTAATTACCAAAATATAAATTGGCCTTGAAAGCAATATCTCACATAAATATAATGTTTTTACTTCATAAGCAGACAAACCTCCACGTGATCATCAATCATATGACCAACATGGCCAATGTTACTGTGGGATCGAGAACCTCTTTTGTCTTTCTGGATCACACAACATATGTGACTACAGTTTTTATGATGCTTAATAAGATTGGAAAAACATAAACAGGTAAGGTAACATTTTATGCCGTGGAATGTCAAGTAATGATCAGATAAAACATACGAGATATCTTGTTTACGATCCCTATCACACAAAGCCTCCCCTCCCATCGCACAGCTACCACCTACGCTCATTACATCATCGCACACGCTGCCTTATATCACCATATATGTTGCCATAGTTACTCTTCTTCAGCGGCCTATACATTCAGCAGGATGAATCAGATCAATGCCCCAAAAATAGGGAGGGATTGAGAAATCAGAGAAGGTCCCTGAATGTCAGCGAGCGGGGGGGGGGGTTCGATGAGGCTGCTGTGCAAGAGCAATTTAAGGAACTGCACAGTTTTGTTTTCACACACACAGTAAGAGACAATTATATTCATTATCATTTATTCTGACGATTGTTTGTAAACATTTTGAAATGTTTTTTTTTTTGTTATGAATCAGGGCCCTTCAGCCCATTCAGTCACATAAACTGTGTGAACCATAACTGCATGAACGAGCGGTTGATTTTGAAGGTATTGTGGGTTTAGTGCCTTTTCATTTCTTTTTTTTTTTCTCTGTGAGGGAAACCAAAATGTTTCATCGTCAATCGTATACAAAAAAAAGCTAAATTAAAACAGTTTGAATTATACATTCTCAGGTATCTGAGAAGAACATAACCAAAGCCAAAAAAACTGGGACATTGATCCCGTTAATGTACTTCGTTATATTTTCACCTCTTTCATCCATCTGGCTTCCTTTCACATCTCTCAATCTCTCTCAATCTCTCTCAATCTCTTTCTCTCTCTCTCTCTCTCAATCTCTCTCTCTCTATGGCGTCTGCAGCAGAGGATCTTCAGTTTCCAGCTGGGCCAGCTGCCTGCGCAGGCTGTTCACTTTGTTTTGAAGCTCCTTGTTGTATTCAATTATATGTACCATTTCCTCGTAGGCCTCGTCCAAACACTTGGAGGAGCGGTTCCAACGGAGGAACACTCCTGTAATAGAAGAGAGAGCAGAGCACTGTGAGTACTATAGAAAGAACAAAACCTGTGACAAGGAAGCGGTTTATCTTTTTCCTTTCATGCTCTAACAAATACGAGTCTACAGACAACCACCCTGCTGTGACCTCAATGCTAAAGTGATCACAATGCTAACAAGCGGATTTGAGCAGGTAGAACATCTACCATGGTCACCGTCATAGTTTAGCATGTTGGCACTGAGAGTGATAAACACACATGAACTGACTGTAAGTCCCTCCTTTCCTTCACTGGTCTCTATGGGGGTGAGTGAGGTACTGTGGTAGAGGAACCTGTGGGAGTGCAATTCTGGAAACACAAGTATGACGACACAGATCTGCTCGTTACTGGAATGTTCAACACAGTGGAGAAGTCAAATGAGTACAAATTAAAGCGACTGAGCCACGTGACAATACAGTAAAGCAACCGTTGAGTTACTTCACTCATTGGTGGGGACTCGACTATTTTCTCATGATGTTATGAATCTATATTTCGAAAAAGATATTCGTTGTTTTGCATTTGGAAACAGTAAATTAACGGGAAAGTTATTGTAAATTAATGTTGGAATTAATAAATCTATAAATACAACTTTGAGTTGTTTAGTTTTTGATTCGAGGGGAGAATGTGCGAGTTCATGAAACAGATACACGGACAGGATTTAAGCATTTTTGTTTCTGGATTATGAGGTCATAACGAGGCAATAGACGACTGCAGTTTAGCTCAACATGGACAACACTTGCTCGGCATTTTTTTTTATAGTAAAAACTCAAACTTCATTCCAAATCCAAACGAACCACACAGCAATTTTCCGTTTGAAGCACAGCAAGTGTGCCCTCAGAAGTAGTGGGTAACTGTTGTTCTATAGAGCTGCGATGCAGACCACCCGCCCCCGTCGGTGTTAACAGGAGGAGCTACAGGGGTCTTTTAAGTTGGCCCCGGGAGCGTTCTCTATGAAAGGGTTGCATAAGCAGGATGTCTGTTGCATTTCACGTGCTTCAGTAGTTCATATAGAATGAGGGAGTGGCTCTGAGGCTTTAGGCAGGAAGGGGGCCCCTCAAACAGGTCCGCCTGAACCCAATGACCCCCTTCGTGTGTCTAGATTCCCTCCCCCTACCTTTCTTTGTGAATGGCGTTTGCTTTGGGCTGTTTGGAGACTCAGCAATTTCACGCATAGGCTCCGCTTTTTTTTCTTCTTTTTTTTTTAAAACTGGACCCACAATTATTTGTTACATTTAAAGAAGTAACGTCTAGTCCCAGAATTTGTGAAATGTTGGAAAATGTATTTGAGGTGGCATCTTATTAATTCCATTGAATACTCGATCCTTAATGACTATAAATCATATCAGTCTCCCGTTGTTACGTGGAGGTTACGTTTCATCAAGGGCACAGAGAGAGATAAGAGCGGCACGCATTCACTTCACCCACGCAGACTTCCTTCAGCATCATGGAACCATCACTGTATCACCGCTTGTTCATTTTGTTTACCACCATCTGATGCCTTCAAACTGAACATCAAGTTAACAAGGAGGCAGTTATCAAGTCATTCTAATTGGCATTTTGTGGTGCAATACAAGCCTTAAATGGATAAATGAACTATATGAGATTGCTACAGACGAGTAGAAAAGTGTGTCACAGGACTAAGATTAGCTCGCACATGACTGCTAATGGCTAGCTGGTAGTAAACCGTCACTGTCCAACGTCACTGCGCTCGGATGTCACTGCCTATGCAACCTATATTAAGACAAACGAGCAGGCCAAACACATCCTCCAGATGCCTGAGAAGCCAAATGGTGAAATCAATGGCGCCCCTTTCTGGTGGGATTACAGAATGTGTCAGAGCAGAAACGTAATAAGGGATGAGATGAACAATTTCCTATGACAGCAGTTTCCCCCCCCCCCCATTGTTCCTCTTTGTGGAAGTCTGATTCACTTTCAGTTTATGGCCTAACTTGAGAGACAATGTTACCAAACATAAAAAACACACACAGCTCCCATTCATTGTTCTGACCCCGGCATCCCATTCACTATTCTCCAACTCTCTCTATAAGCCCAACACACGTATGAAACCATTGCTCCAACTTGCATGCTTACCAATTAAGCATTACTCAACCGTCGGGAGGAAAGTAACCCTACGTGAAGTCATCCACCCTGCATGTGTCATCATGTGCAGTGATTTGGGTGTGTTCACAGCGGTTCCACAGCATAACCGAGAGCAGCATATAAACATAACTTAGCCCTTTCAGATGGAAATGTTGTATTTCAGGGAGCTCAGATAAATAGCCTAGTAGTTAATTCTCTGAAAAATAGGAGGATGTTTAAATAATTGACTAAAACACTAAATTGGTCAGCTGTTTTCCAGGACGTGTGTAACAATTGTTTCAGGCGTTAGTGAAGGGTTTCAACTGTTAACTAAGACAGACTTGGTTTCAGGCCTAGCCCGAGCTTATTAAACAAACGGCGTGAGTCAAACCCACAATGTCACGGAAAGTACAACGTGTCCCACGCTGGGAGTGCACAGCATGCAGTCTCACGGGTTTAAACAAGAAGGTCAGCATTGCTATCAATGGTGTAGCCTAGTGCCGGACGGTATACCGGTTCAACCGGTATACTGTCCAGCACTAGGTGTAGCCTACTCTCAAATTTACATCAACAAAACTTAAACTGTGTAAACAGCTACTAGTTTCAGCCCTTAACCTTTGTGGGTGTTTTCTAGTGGTGTAACGGATCACGGATCGATCCGTGATCGGTTCGGATCACCCCTCCCGGTTCGGATCACCCCTCCCGGTTCGGATCACTTGTGAACCGCGGATCAATTGGAACTTGAGAAGCCCCCGGCGTCATTTAAGTCGCAAGTTTGGGAGCATTTTGTCTTCCCTGTAACTTATAATGACGGATGAGGGTGGTGGACAAAACCGTTACGGTATGTAGGCGTTGACGACGGCAATACATCGGGCATGTCCACACATATGAAGCTCCACCATCCTGGTCTTTCAGCGACGGGGGCCAAGCCACAACAACAGCGTATCATCGCGGCATTTAAGAAACCGTTTGTGGCAGAATCAGACCGGGCTAAAGCTATTACAGCATCTATTGGGGTCTGTATTGCTGCAGACATGAGGCCATTCTCCGTTGTGGAAAACAAAGGATTTCAAAATCTGGTTAAAGTGCTCCAGGGCAACGGAGGAGTGAAGATTCATAGTCCGGTGCTGCAGACACGCCCCCTCTGTGAGAGTCACACAGACACACACCTGGGGCAGGTGCTGACAGAAGTATCAGAGTGGAAGCTAGACACGCCCAGTAGCAATATCCCAGTCACCACAGAAAGGTCTACCCTCTCCCCAGACAATGTAGATATTCTCATCTTTTTAAAAACAAATGTAAAGTTGTAGACCATTTCACAGTAATGGTAAACATTATTGTGTATTTCAATGACATAACCTGACAGACCCACGTTGTTGCCGAGCAGTTCAGTTCAGTTGAAACAGTGGAAGCTAGCTCACTGGCTGTTTCTTTCTTTCAATATTGATCAAAGGACGAGGGCATCAACATCCCTCATGTTGCACTTAAACTTAACAGAATTGAGTATTCTTGAATGTTTTACTTTTATTTGTTATTTATTTCATTTAGTTTCAAATTGGACATCTTCAATATTTTAGTTTTCATGTAAGACTATAGCCCAAAGTTCTTTGCTTCAAGTGTTCTTGAAGTTCTTTAATTAATAAATGGAAAGCAAAGTTATATATTGACTCCTCCCCTTTTCTTTGCTGATCCGAAAAATTATCCGAACCGTGACTCAAAGAACCGTGATCCGAACCGAACCGTGAGGTTTGTGATCCGCTGCACCCCTAGTGGTTTCCCTTCTAGGTCTGCTCATCTATCACATATCTGATATCGTGGGATGAGGGTTTTAAATTGTCAGTAAAAAAGACAAATTGAGTTTGCTTTTGTTTCGCGCGCTTTTTCAACAAACCCAATGTGGTTGCTTTATGGAATTACATTCAGTGTTGACAAACACTGTTGTTTATTGCGGGGCATTACTGATGTATTGGACGGACACTACCTTCTCTCTGAAAAGGTATATAATAGATATAGAATCTCAGTCACTGCATGTGTTTTGTGTTTACCTTCCCACAGCAGCAGACTCTGAGGGGCCACAGAGGGCCAGATCACAAGACTGTTGGCCTCGTAGAGTGGGTTGGTCAGACGCTCCAGTTCTTGGGGCCGGTTGACCCACGACCAAAGGGACACAGTCTTCTCAGGCAGAGACAGTTTGGTTCTATGAAAGGGGTGAGAGAGTGTTAACCAACGGTTAACCAATAGGAACAGTGGTTGCTTGTATAACAATGACACACCCCCTGGAGTAACAAATTACTTTTTTAACATCCTTACATCAATGTCATGAATGGGACATTACCACACTGATGTTTCATAAACACTGTATATATACGCTGGTAGAAGAAAGACTTCCGACTCACCTCTCAGCTGTACTGTTGCCCAGGAAGGTGCCGAACTGAGACGCATAGGCGTGTTCAAAGACCAGCACCAGGAAGCTCTCGCTGAATTCAAAGGAACATGGAAACTGGCGAAGGATCTGCCACACACAGTCCAAGAAGAGGAGGAAGACCGGAGCCTCTTGGCGAGGCTTGCTGTTGGAGAAGGCCGACATGGCGCAGCGCTGGCGGAACGGGTGACCCGCCTGAGACAAGATGGTCAAAGAGGTGAGCGAAGAAGAACGCAAAGACCATGTCCATCTCGATATCAAAATGCCTATTGGACCCGATTATACTGCATGGAAAGGTGCATTTCATTTCCAGGCTTTAAAAAGGAAATATATAATATGATATATGATCAAAAAGGTCGGATAACTTTACCTGAAGCCACTCTCGCTCCACCAGGCCCTGGAAGCCTCTGATGGTCCTGCAGGCCGGATCAAGGATGATCTGAGCCAACGAGGTCACCTGCAGGGTGGAGTCTGTCCCCTCGGTGCCGTGAACGAGGACCGACGCTCCCTCCCTGAGACGAACACACGTGATTACAGTTTGTCATCGCCACCTGCTACTCTGCTGTGCACAGATTAAATACTCAACACTGGGATTTTCGAACTTCAGTGTGTTTAGAGCAGATAAACGTACTGGCCCAGGATTAGGATTACAAGCAAATCAATCGTTCCCTGACCTGTCGATACACTGGGCCGCCAGGCAGGCCGTGGTGAGGATCTCCTTGACATGAGTCTGCCAGTTGGAAGCCTCCAGCTTGCTTAACCAGCGGTCCATGCTGTGGGACTGGTCGTTACACGCCTCTACCAGCTTTATCAGGCTCTCCTGGAGGATGTTAGACCTGGAAATGATTCATATATAGAGTGTAAATATCAGACACATGAATGCTGAAAAACACATAGTATCAGAGCCTTGTAGAACTCAAAGATTATTACTTTATGGATTCGCTCACCTTTCGATTGCCTTGTGAATCCTCCTCCATTGGGGGTAGTTCGCCTCAGACTCAAACCCTCCACCTCGAGCTTTGGCCTGCTGGGCAACATTGATGGTGCGCGTGTCGATGACGTAGCCACGTTTGCCCGGTCGCAGCGTGGCATTGATCAGCTTCTCGTCTTCCTTGCACCGTCGCCCATTGGTGCCAGTCAGAGGCTGGCCTGCTCGCATCATCACCTGAAAGTGGAGGTGATTTGAGGTGATTTTCTAAAATCAAGCACTCCGTACAAATACGACTAAACCATGCCTGTAGAGAGACAGTTCCCGGGTGCTCACCATGCCGTTCTTCTTGTGGTAGTAGCTAAGTACTGGAAAACGGCCGCCGTGACGGAAGGTAGCTGCTTTCCTCAGAATGTCGTCGTCAACATCTTTGGGCACTGCCACTAGAGGGGGGTATGAGGAACATACACTGAAGTCCTTGTTGACTTCACTCAGTCTCCACTCATCCGTCTGATAAAAGAGATGGTGAAGGGGTTAAAAGAAAGGTGTTACGCATGTGCAACAGAGGGCTGAGAGAATGTTAAGTACTTATCCTGTCCATACCATGGACTCCAAATCTTTAAAGGCCTCCTCTGGGAGAAATGAATTCCAGCCGTCTTCTATGACTTCAAACATGGGCCGGTAGAAGAAAGGGTACATCAGGGAGAGTATGTCAAGCGTGGACAGAGCCTAGAGAGGGAAAAAAGAAGATGTATTAGTTCATGTAGACTCTCATTTGACATTTAAAATAGGACAATCTTTCAGGTAGTAGAAGTGAACATTATGCGCAGTTTTACCTCAACAGAACTGGCAATGTTAAGACACTCCTCCATGCCAGGAATGTCGAGCTGGATCACCCTCAGGTCTTTACATTTGACTATGATGCTTCCCAGAGAACCCGCAAATCTGAAAGGGAAGTAGAAGAAAGGTAAGCTTGAAAAAATTGTCAGAAAAGTTACAGAATGAGCTTGTGTGAAACACTGTGGGATTGCCTTTCCGCGTGTTCTTCTCGTGTTGGCTTTCCTTTCTGGCTTTTTTGAGTTTCCCCACACTAAAACACATACATGTTAACTATTAGGAATACTCCTGCCTGGATTTGGCCAAGGCACAAGCCTCAGAGCTAGAGTTGGGACTGTGCATTCAAGTGCAATCATTCGTTTTTTAGTAATTATTTGATAGCCAACATTAAATCCTCAATGCCGTTTACAGCTCTAGCCTTCTCAACCACATAACATGTAGAAAACACTGCAGTGACAGACTTCCTGTCACAGTTTCAGATCCTCTCTCCACTGTAAAAGTAAAGCGCACTGCTCAGATCTGGTGCATGCAGTCAGAGTTGAATTGAAGAGACAGGTGTAACCGCAGTCAAATACAACTCTCACTGTGTTTCCTCCCTTGTTTACTCAAACATATTTCACCAAATCCACATCCTGCTGATCTGCCTCCGTTTCCACAATGGGTTTTTAATAAAGAAGTAAATACATTGTGCAACATCCCCTTTTCACGTGACGTTAACCTCTTTTTAACATAGCTGACGACATTGTGAGAGTGACGTTCCCTGAAAAACAATGAAGGGAAAAGGTGTAAAATCCTCACATCACCTTTTCTCTATAGAGTCAATGTTTGAGTGAAGCAGCCACAGTTCCTCAGTGTTGTCCTGTCTGGAGGAGAGAATCAGGTGATGCCCAGTCAAACACAGGGTCCCCTCCACAGTGGGCATGAAAGGCCGATGTAGGACAACCCCATCCACCCTGGGGGTCTTTATCAACTCTGCAAACTCCATGACCTGAGCTGAAGACATGACAGCAAAGACATACAGGGGAAATACATTGTATTTAAGCATATGGACAACGCTACTGATGAGCTAACCTTACTACTGCTTCAACATAATAACTCACGTCCGGCTGTGCTGCTTTTAAAGAAATATATCGAGCGAATCGATGTCAATAAGCCAATAAACGCTGCAACAATCTGTCAGCTAACCTGAGCTAAAGTTACATTTGACTCAGGAAATGAAGTGGCTAACGTTGGCTAGCTAGCTAACCGTGACAGACCGTATGAATTGTCCGTACATTTTTATACTTACGTCAAAATGTAAACATCGTACTGTAAATGTACAGGGCAAAATAAACGTTTTTAATTGACGCTGAAATGAGTTGTCGTAGCATTACCTGATTATCTTTTCTTTTTAATGTTGGGCGAGACTGGTACGTCCACATAAACAAGCCGACTGGAAACAACTGACCCGAGAGAATTTGCATCAGGACACTTTGCATAGCACATTCCCAAATTCTTCTGTCAAAAATACTTTTCCAATGATTTAGATTATTATCGTTATAGTGTGTGTTAATAACGTCAACTCCAGACTCAATTGGCCCAACATAAGTAAGAGATGAAATATAAATGTATGTAAAAATGTGGGTTCATCTCATTCATCCAGCCAGTATGTCAAGTCAAAAATGAAATTACCTTGGAATGTATATGGAATTTATTTTTAAGGTTAATCCATATATCGTCTATTATTCCCCTGCTAAATGAAACACCTCACAGTATCAAAAACGGACACTAGGTGGTGACATTGAAAGATTTTTGTTGTTAACGGACTGATCTGCATTGGCCCATAATTCAATAACACCTGCCTGAAAGGTACATTCTGCATGATCACAAGAAATGAATTATGATTATATGTTAAGATGTGTGTGAGTGTGTGTGTGTGTGTGACACAGAGAGACTAGAGCCTCATTCAGACGTATGTGTGAGTGTGTGTGATTATTCTCGCATAATTTGCTTGATTTTAGCCATGATTTCATCTTGAATTAAAAAAATGATAAGGCTCTCTCTTATATAACTTGGTACTGAGCTCCAAAAGTGTGTTAAACTCAGTAGATCTGTGCTGTATCACACACAGTCACCTCTGTTGGTCGTCCTGGTGGTCCTCCCGTTATCTGAGCGCAGTGATATGAACTCTTTCAATGGAGCAGGAGACAGATCAGGGGGCTAGTGAATCATGTAGGATCCTAACAGCTAGACGATGTGCTCCATCAACTAGACTCCTCTATTGCCAAGATAGTAAACTGGACTTTTTCGGCATCAAACTCAAGTATGGATTATTGTGGATTAATAGAAAGCTTTTCACACATAGAAAAAATTATATAAATGATTTAAAATACAATTAGAGCCTAGATTTGAAGATCACAAGGGAGCCGGCTTAGCTAACAGCAGCTAGGAGTTTAGGAAAAAGCTGTTGCCTGAGGATTTTCATCTTTAGTTGTTGGGAAAGCGAGGAGGCCTGCCTGCTGAGATCTCAAAGCACACGCCAACCTCGAATGCGAGACTCCCTAAAGAGGTGAACACTATTGGCGAGAGAAGAAGAAGAAGAAGAAGAAGAAGAAGAAGAAGAGCAGATGGGCCTGTTTGTTTCATGCACATCTTTGTCAGAGCAGTGTGGGTTTATGTGCGCGTGTGTGATGTATTGTGAATCAGCACAATATTTGCTTCAGTTGCAGCCTGTCTGGGCTTCACAATAGATGGTTTGCTCTGAGCCTTTCCAGCCGTCAACACGCGTGTACAGACGCCAGGGATTAATTGAATGTGAAACCCGACGTTGCTTTACAAACCAAATAACTGCCCTTCCTCTGAGGAAAAGATGCTTTACTGTAGCTTTTTTTTTTTTTTTTAAAGAAGATGAAAAATAGCTTTCAAAGCAAATATTCAGTTCACAGCTCTACGCAGGATACAAAAGAAACCTCTGTTTTATTTAACAGGATGCTTTGACAAATGCGTTGGTGCAGAAGGAGATGATTTACTTTAATATTTTGTTATAAGAAATTTAAATGATAAAAATGTTAACTTTTTTTTTTTAATCTCAGCAGCTAAATGTTTAAAGAGTTAAAACAAAATGCTTTTTTTCTCACTGTGCCTCCGAGGACGTCAGGGAGAAATATTAATAAACATGTCAAACACAAAACTACATGTTCCATTAAAAGTACATTGGATGAGTAACTACAACCAGTAGCTGTCAAACTGTGATTAAGTATTTATCTCCGAGTCTCCAAATGTGAATATTCACTCGCGTCACGCAGATCAGATTTTGACATTTCTTAAAGCGCTCTGAGCATTTTAGAACACCATCCAGCAAATTTGAAGGATTGACAGTTTGTGCCCACACACCTACACCATTACTCACCCAAGCTTTTCATTCACATTCTTCTATTTAAAGTCTCATCCAACCTTCTGTTCTGAATGGTTTGCTTGGTGTTTGTTCTGCTATGTGTTGTTATTTTGGGTATGTCAAGTGAATCATCTTCTTTTTTTTTTGTAAATTCAACTAATTGCTTGGCCAGGTTTGTTCAGTCATGTCTGTCACATGAAAGACTTTACTGCCACAGTAATCACCTCACACCCCAAAGGGGAAAGAAAAAAGTGTTGAGAGCTCCTGAAGGATTCATCACTAATTAGATGTTTTGCATTGGCACATGTAGCACATGCCACAAAGGTGCTCCTGTAAATCTTCTTAGCATGAGCAATATGCTTCTCATATGTGCTTTTATCACATTTGTTATGTTTTGAGAGCTTTTTTTTCTTTTTGAAAAGCACCCCTGGTTTATAATCCCTTTTGTGCAGAAGAACAGACATCACTTTTAGATGCACTGTCACTGTCAATTTGGGCACCCTGATGAGATTTGACATGAGCGCCAACCTGATGAATATTATTTAGCACAGCATCGCTGCCCCTCTTTTAAATGCCTCTACAGTTTAGGAATGCAGAAAATCTGCCTCTTTTCAAACCTCAAGTTATCTCAAGTCGGTTTCTCATCTGCCTTCCATGTAACCATCATAATCCACCAACATGTAACTTAGCTTATACAATTAAATAACATTGGTTGTTTTATACTTTACATTATTTTGTGCTTGTGGGAGGTCTATATAGCAAAGTGACCTAAACACTTTGGCAAGCCTCAGCAGCAGGAACACTCACACAAAGATTTGTCATCGGCTTCTCTTTGCTTGTATTGATTACACGGTCACACCTCTGAAGTACAAAACATAAAATAGCCTTGCCCACAATGCATCATTGATTTGCTCCACCTGAGCACTTCGCTCACAGGATGCAGGATTTACATTAGAAGTACAGCTGGGTAGAAAGTATTAATATTCCCTCTGCAGGATCCCTGTGTGGAAATCTCACACACACACACACACACACACACACACACACACACACACACACACACACACACACACACACACACACACACGCTATCTGATTTATTCATCTCTTCCTCGAGAGGCCTCTGAGTTTTTTCTTTCTACTCCTGCCTTGTATTCTTTTAAAGTCTGCTTTTATATTCACCCACTCCATCTGCCTCACACACACACTCATGTTAGGCCTGTGGTTTGTTTTTGTTTAAAATGACTAATGCCTGTTTGTTGCCCTCTGAGGCGGTTTGTGACAAATTGGTTAATGTGAATTTTAAATAGATGTTATTTGATTTGATTTTTTTGATTTTTTATTATTGCTGCAAGACATTTGCTGCATTAAACTGCTTGCCGTCTCCTGTGGATATTAAAGCTGAGCGTGCATCTGGTGTGCATGCTCAAAAGGCATTGTGTAGGCCTGAAGGACCTGAGGAAGAAGAGAAAATGAAGGCTACTCAGATGAAACGGGATACCGTACTCTCTTGTGTTTATTCACACAAGTGTATTCACATTGAAGAATAATAACTAAAAAGACAAAAAAAGATTGTAACTGTCATTTAAATTACACAAAGAGTGTTCTTGGTGTAGTGTAAGGTAGGGGTTCTCAACATTTTGTAACTTAAGGCCCCCTGTTGATAAACTTCCAAGGGCCATCTTCCCAAATAAATTCAGAAAAAAACACATCATGACATAACCTGATAATGTGTCGTGATTAGTGTGGTGATATTCAAATATAACTGTTCATTGAAGTTATGCTTTGTTTGAATTACTATGTTTGTTATTAATGTGAATCATTGATATACAAAAACTAGCTTTGTAGATTACCAAAAACTACATATTGGTTAATATACTGACTATTTGGTAGTGGTTGAGAAGAGCTGTTGTAAGGTATATCATAATGGGAGAAAACGTATGGGTGTTTTGGTGTGAAACCAGAGAAGACCTGGTCCGATGAACCCAATCAGAAATAATTATGTGAGTTAATGTGGCTTCGGGCTCCATCTCACTGGTCCAATGGAATCTCTTGTCCTGGCGGTACAGAGAGAGAGAAAAGCTTGCAAACTAGTCATGCTTCTCCTCTCTGTAATGTGTTGACATTTTGCTCCTATGTGATTTGTCATTAGTCACAAAACCAGCAGAGGCGAACATGATGATAATATTAAGGTCTCCCGCCGCTCAAAAATGTGTTTTGTTTGTTGGATGTTTGAGTTTCACTGTGAAGAATGAATGTTTGACACCAGAAGGCTGTTTTGACATTCATCGAATTATACTTTTTGGTGGAAAAAAATATATAAGGCACAAAATCAGTTTTCAAGACTCAGCAGAGTCGTAATTAGTTAATTCTGAGATTTTGGGCTATTTTGCTTCCATAACATATCTTCTTTCAGATTAGTGGAAAGAAAGCATCCAAAATCACATTTAGGTGTTTATTTTACTACCTTGTCTATTTGTTTAATGAGGTTTTTCTCATACTCTCCACTTCAGTAGCACATACACAAACCTTCCAGTATCATTCCTATCCATATTCTGAAGGTTTATACAGAGGATTTTGTTCATATATAATCCATAGCCAGATTTATACAACATTTAATTGACTGCAAACATGGAGAAAATAGATATTTTTTATCGCTGTTGGCAGTATTTTCTTATTTATGGAGAGATCAAATCTTTCACACTCTTATTTTGTATTTTTCGCGATTTCATGCGAGCTGAGAATGATTTGGATGGATTACTAAACGGGCTTACCGGCACAGGCCAAGGGGACCAAAGTGTCAGGGTCCTCCCTGGCCTGCACTTACAAGATGTCACTCAAAGAGAAACGAACCAACCAGGAAGAGACTCACAATGACCACAAAGAAAGATAAACTATAGGTTTTAAGTTGAATGCATGCATTTGCAGATGAGGGTCCTCAGAGAGAGAGAGAGGGAGAGAGGTGGAGGGTTCAGCACTATTTCAGCACTGGACAGCTCCCGTTCAGATCAGGCGTCCGGACAGGCGGGCGGATCAGATCAGCAGGGGGTGAAGCGGACATGAGCCAATCAGTCTCACATTGGACGTGACCCTGCATGGCAGCTCAGTGTAATCACCAGTGGCGGCTGGTCCATAGAGGGCGCTAGGGCGCCGCCCCCCCTAGAGCTACAAAAAATAAAAATAAAAATAAAAATAAAAATAAAAATAAAAATAAAAATAAAAATAAAATTTAAAATAAAAATAAACTATACAAATTGTCAATATTTGTGTTTTTGAAACATGGAATCACCCAGTAATATGTGTAAAATATGATATCTGCGGTAAATATATGCTTTTCCTGCTTGTCCTCTCTGCCTGTCTGCTCTTCCTCTCTGTGTGTGCACGTCTCAGCTGGCTGGGGCGCTGGAAAAACTGCCCCAAAGAGGCGGGTCTATAAAGCAGTTTAGCCAATGCTGAGTAAAGATATAAATGAGTGACATACAATTCAGCCAATCAGCGTCCTCAAATAGATTCAGCTTGGGGCAGTTTTTTTCCTGCCCCAAGCTGCGCGTTCTCGTCAGGAGAAGTCTCTACAGGAGAGCGCCAGTGTGAGCACTACTCCTCCAAGACCCGTTTGAGAGGAGAACTGAGAGGAGAAACTACTGAAAGAGCTGATCCCAGATCAGCCTGACCTCACAATCAGACAGCAGACTAGCAGGAAAGAGAAGCAGTACATGAAGCTTCTCTACTAGCTGTACACCAGACAGGTTTGACTAGCTGGATGACGTCATGATAATAACTTATTTATCTTTTTAAAACAACGGGGACAGAATATGACATATATATTATTATATTATACAGAATATTATATGATATATATATTATTATATTATACAGAATATTATATGATATATATATATATATATTATTATATTATACAGAATATTATTATATGTTATATATATTATATTATACTGAATTCCCTGTGAGGGTGACTAAAATAAGATGTCCTGACGTGTTTGTCAAAGTGTTATTTACTGCTTTTTTTCGTGTTGGAATAAATGTTAAATATTTAACTGCAAAGTAGTAATGCGCGTTTGATACCTTAATTTGTTTGCATTAAATCATTCTGGGATGTTTGGTGAAATTGATTGGATGTGGCACAGCCCTACCAAGAACATTTTCCACCAGCCGCCACTGGTAATCACAGTGTTGTTGAGCCTGCAGAGGAGTCACCGGCGCTTTGCATGCTACCGGAGGGGAAAGCGTCACTTTTCAGTGAATGCTTAACGCCTTGACTGCAGCTGAAAAACAAACGCTGCAGAAAGTGTTTTAGCAACCATTTTTAGAGATCTGTAGAGTCACCTATAGATAAATTACGTCTTTTGCCCGGAGGACATGGTGTGTAGAAGCTGCCTATAGCACTAGTGTGCTTTTAGTATAACTTCCAACGTCAACTTCCAATTGTTCATTCATGCAGAAATGTCTATTGTCTTTAGTAAATATATCTATAATATGATTTCACAAATATACTGAAAACATCTTAGTGTCTGGAGGTATAATAAAAAGCACATGGTCACTATAAACTCTTCATAGAGCAATAAACTCATTGTGGGGTGCTTTCTTTTTAGTCAGTAGGAGAGCTTTTGTTTTTGTTCCTCCTTCGTCCTACAAAAAGTGACCCCACACAGTGTCCCTGTGACTGATTAAAATGTTCAAACGACTTAAAGACTTCCTATGGTGGTGATGAGGCATGTTGCATTACATCATGCAGTCCTCTCCTGCATATGTTGGGGCTTCAAACGAGACACTAGATGGCAACCACGCTGAGAGGGAGAGACGGTGTGTGTGTGTGTGTGTGTGTGTCTGTGTGTGAGAGAGAGAGAGAGAGAGAGAGAGAGAGAGAGAGAGAGAGAGAGAGAGAGAGAGAGAAAAAGAGAGGAGGGGAGAGGTGGGGGATGAATAACGTCGGGGTGGGACAGTGGAGGGACGGTCTGCTCATGGCACTCAGCTTGCAGCTGGAGGAGAGCTGCATAGAGGGGAAACAATTGCGCAGCAGGGAAAGAGATTGATACGTAGGTAAACATTGGTCGACTACAGTTGGATGCATGAGTCCCAAATTAAATAGTTTGAACTTGTAGATTAGATTACTGTTATCAGGAGGACATAGATCTGCAGTAGAGGGAAAGCAAGGCAAAATGCGCTGCGTCCGTGGCGCCACTGGTGCGCTATCCGAGGACAGAGTGAGCGATGGCGACGCACTGACACCCCGCTTTTAGATGGCTCCAACATTTGGGGTGCAAAACAGGTGTCAGGGAAGTGTCGTCACGAACCCCGGAAGCCGGAGGAGGTGGGAACATCACAGGGAAAGATGGCAGCGAAATCCGATGGTCGCGGGGTCGTTACCGGTTTCGCCCAGCTGCACAACCTGGACGAGGTGGTGGGGACGGGGGAGGACGACAATCGGAACAGCAGCTCATTCCACATCTGCCACTGCTGCAACACCTCGTCGTGCTACTGGGGCTGCCGGAGTGCCTGCCTGCATTACCTCCGGGGGAAGGGGAAAGGGAGAGATGCGGCGCGGCCACCGCAGGAGGAGCGCCTCTGGCTGGACTGCCTGTGGATCATCCTGGCACTGCTTGTCTTTTTCTGGGACGTGGGGACCGACTTGTGGCTGGCCGTCGACTATTACCACAAGCAGGACTTCCTGTGGTCAGGCCTGACCCTGTTCTTCGTGCTGGTGCCCTCGGTTCTGGTCCAGATCCTGAGCTTCAGGTGGTTTGTGCAGGATTACACTGGGGGCGGACTGGGCTCGGTGGAGGGGCTGAGTAGTCGTAGAACAGCCAGTCTGCAAAGAGACAGGTGCTGCCGCCTCTCTGTCTGGGTCTGGCAGACCATCATACACATCTTTCAGTTGGGACAAGTGTGGAGGTAAGACAAACTTCAAGTTCTGCCTTTAAAAGAATCAGTTGAAAGCTCAAAAGCACGGTGTTTCCAGCTCCTCTCACTTTCTCCAGTCACTCAGTCTTCTAACCTCCTCTTGACTGTCACCTGGTATAACCCGTTGTTGTGGACATGACTGGGGTGAAAATCAGCACCGTGGTGATGCCATTACGCTCACCTCACAGTCTCCGCTATGTGGTGTCACACATGCCTGCCTCTGCATTTTCAATACATTCAATACATTTAAAGCATTTTTTGCAACAATCCCCATGCCAAATATGTCCACACCGAACTGCTCCAGCTGCCCAGAAATTGCGGAAAAATGTGATTATTTCATCACAGTGCGTCATTGCGCTTGTGTGGGGAGGGAAGAGGACTATTTGTTCAAAGACGGACAGGTAGTAGCCAAAGGCTTATATGTGTACGTGTGCGCGTGCGCGTGTGCGTGTCTGTGTGCGCGTCTGAGTGTGTCAGGCACGGTCGCCTCAATTCACCCGCTCTCCCTCCCCGCATAAAATACTCAAACTCTGCATAGAGGCCAGACGAGCATCTGTTTTCACGGCTCACAAAACTACATCTTCCCCCCACAGACATGATGTCATCGATTCCTCTGCGACGCTCGACATCGTTGGTCCCCAAATCCGCTTTTTGGCCATACAAATTGATGCGTCGGGGGACCGCGGGGATACTCAAGGTGTACGTGTCTGTGCGTAATCTGTGACATGTAGCTACAGGCGTAGTAAAATGTGACACTGGTGCGCCCAGCTTATTTACACCATTTGGGCTGTTCAGCCGGAGCTTCTGAGCAACGAGTTGTTTTGGTGCAGACAGACGCAGTGGCTGGCATTTAATGGGGGGAAAAAAAGTAACGCATGACGGCTGCTGTGAGAGGACTGCCAGCGGCTGAAAAAAATATGTAAAACAGCACACTGTGAGACTCAGAGGAAAGGGTCACATCATGTTCAGTCGACGTTTGCTGTGTTTATATTTTGCATCACACACTGAGACTGACCACTGATTCTGTTATTTCTGTCTGACAGCTGATCGAATAGATTTTCTATGCCATGATTGCAGTTTTAGTCCAACGCATGAGAACATTAAGTGCCACAGGCTAAATTACTCACATGCGTAGACTAAGAGTAAAATCTGAACTGAAACTCACTGACCTTTTTTTTTTTAGCAAAAACATGCCATTTCCTTATTGGAAACATTTTTCATCCAGTCTTACCATATCCCCCTTCATGATTTAGTCTAAATATAAGACTGACTTCCTTTCCATGATGGCTGGAAAGAGTATCTCACTCCACTCTTATGTTCAAGTTAAATTTAGTGCATGCCTGTGCATCCCCTGTTAAAATGGGTTTTCCCAGAATGACGCTCTGCATTCAGACTCATTTTGAGCTGCACCTGAAGGCTATTATATTGATTAGCTGCAGTCCTATTGGCTCAAGTTTATTTACTCTACTGTGGTGCAATTGATTATTTTTGCTCATATCTGTAGTGGGAAGAAGATATGAAGAGTGCTGGGAACTGTTGCACATAGTCATTAGCTGTGTTCGTGGTTATAGTGGTTGATATGAATGTAAATTGAGAGCATCTAAGATGACATCTTTCTGTGGTGTCACTGGACAGGATGTAGCAACGTCCAGTGGGAAAACAAGATTACATTTCAGTCACATAATCTAACTATCACATTAGATTTTTGGTCATGTCTCACACCCTTCTTGTATGCATAATGTACTTTATGTCCACCATTTTGCAGTTGAATCCGTGCTGCCATAACCGTTGGCACATAACCGTACAACGGTAAATTGTCGTTTTTACACTTCGGTTTTTGTATGAATTAAAAAAACAGGAAATAAGACAGCAAAATGTCCCTGCCAGGTTCTTGTCCACTTTTATAGAGGAGCAATAGAAAGTATCCTGACTGGAAACATTACAAAAAGGCTCTGCAGTGGGTTATTCAAACTGTCCAAAACATCATTGGTACCCAATCTTCCAATCTTGAAACCTTAAATAGTGAGCTTTGGAGTTGCTGGCAGGTGCTACCTTGCTACCTTTGAACAGACCTAGGATACCGGTTTCCTCCTTTGTTTAAAAAAAGAAAAGAAACTAGTGCATTGAAACTCGCTTATAAGGAACTCAAGTAAACATAATGTGTTGGTGTGTATGTTGTGACAGCGCAAAGCCTGGGGCGAAGGATCATTGTCAGGCCACTGTCTCCCTTCGGACTTGATCCGCCTGGTTGCTGGTTCGGGGTTGAGGGTCAAAAGCTGCTCTTGTCAGCTTACTGAGAGTTCACAACCTAAGACCCGCAGGACTAACACTTGATATGGAGATTGTTAGCCACTGTGAGAGGCCAAACTGCCAATAGGTATAGCATAATGTTATCAAGCTACATTGTATTATGGAGAGTGAATATATACATTTAACAGCACTGTGCTTTGCTTATTTTAGGTTTTAGTGCCATCATATGGTGCAATTCATTGTCTTGAATTTGCCATATTGAGAATGTTGTCATCATGTGGGCAATAAAGTATCCTTTTCCATGACAGGATTTCAAAGCAACTGCCATTCTTCAGCACTCTTAACAGGATGCGACAGTATCAGTTTGTGAAATGTTTTGCCTTCATTAATATAAGAACACAACTGCTGACAGGAGTCAAAAACACTTCCTCATCATGTCTCATTACTCAATCCTGTTTCCATTTCTGCATTCAATTTGCTGCCTTCCCTCCGTGCACCTGAGGACCGAGCCGATGACAGAATCATCCTTGCTTGTTTTGCAGTTGTCTCCTTGTTAATTGCTGACAGAACGAGGAGGATCCCTCTCCCATCTGTAATCCCACTCTGTCACAGGCTCTCCACAGCTCTGTCATGTCGTACTCCCTGTGAATCAGCGGCGCTGCTTACGGTGTCTCCCTAAGTTTTATAGATTCCGCTCACATGTGCTCAGGCACACAGCGGATCACACATACACAGAGGTCTCTCGGTGGTACGATGGACAGCTTAATCAGTGTAAACCCAAATTAGCATCGGACTGAAAAAGAAGTGCATCCATCTTTGCCCCCCGAAGGAAATCCATGCGGAAAGTTTTGAAAGCTCTTTGTTGTTGGGAAATCCCGGCAGACGTTTTGCGGTTTGTTGTCTTCGCTTTTAATTTGTTACAGTTAGGGGTGACTATATTATATAATAGGGAATTTTCTGTAGCTTCTCATTATACGATATTATATTTCTCAGAATAGAAAAGGGCTATGTGCCAACCTCTAAATAAATCAGTAAAAACATGTTTTAACATGGTTACAGATAACCCTGATCGTCTTTAGCTTGAGAACATTTTGAAAAGAAAGCGAGCATTTCAAACTAGGTGTGGATGAAGTGGACATTTTGGAGGCAGGGAGGTCTAATGAAGACTAATGGCAATGTACTATGGGAATGCATCACGGGAAATGCTGGATCCAGCAGTTTTGGATCTTGACCAATACTAGAAACTAAAGGTCGGGAAATCTCAGCCTCTGCTGATTTGATTTGAACATGCTTTTTAAAAGTTGCCTTTTGTGAGTCTCCCAACTTTATGGAAGTCTCCCAACTTTAAATTACTTGAGTGCCCATTGTCACATCCATGTCTATTTCAATTTGAAACCCTGTCGCCTCATTTCAGCCTCAACATCTAGAAACATTTAGATATATTTCAGTTAGCTAGCAGTTTAACTTGGAGAGTCGGTAAGCATCTCTTGATGAAAGGATAGGTAGGTAGTTGGGTTATTATATATGTTAATTCCTGTAGTTTTTCATGGTGTTACATTGTGTCCATGATAGAGTATGTGGGTTGTGTTATTGTTTGTTTGAAAGTGTAGAAATACATAATAACTTCAAAAATGCAATGCACTTTGGACTATACCATTGATAATCTTCCATATGTGTAGGAAATCCCCAGTTCTGAAACAGCCAACTAAGTGGGACACCCCCCCACCCCCACCCCACACACCCCCCACTGTGCAATTGTACAGTTTGTTTTAACACCACAACTATGATGCTTGGATTACGCTTTTATCCAGAACAAGAGTGGGCTCACCACCGAGCGACACGAGGAAATTGCCTCATGGTTGACATCTGCCTCTGTTTCCTAGCCTGGTAAATATTAATACAGACTGGGAAGGAGTAGACAAAAGCCTCTCTTGGCTGGCTGGGCAGCTTGTAGTTGCCAAAAAGGCTTGTACACGCGGCGAGGCAAGACATTGAGATGATACAATGCAACCAGCTGCCCTGTCAAGGAAAACAACTGCTGACAGGGTGAAAGAGGGAAAAGATAAAGGCTTGGATAAATTTGCGACGATTCATACAACTACTTTTTGCGGGCATAAAATGGCAAAAGATGAGAACATCCAGTTACCTCTACAGTCAAAACACTGGAGTATTTTTGGAGAGAATGAAATAACTGATAGACGGGGTCTTACTGGGCTGCTCATTCAATTTGCTGGCAGAGTAAATAAGTCTGTGAATCTCCCTTAAAAAATCCAATTGTTTCTCATTGTTATAAAGGCATATGTGGAAATGTGAGTGGCTTGATGTTTGCACACTGTCTTTTTTTTTTGGGGAACACATAAAAAATACTTGGAATACTAGTCCTTCGAATGCATTTTATTCTTCAGAGAAGAAAAAGATAACAAGAGCACACAGGCAGAGACAGAAAACACTTATCTTTATTAAGCTGCATGCCTGACTCGTTTGTGTGTTATTTACAGACAGCACATTAAACTTCCATTGCAGCTCTGGAACATAGCGTAATGCTACTCATTTTCTCATTAGCACTGATAACAGGGGACAAACCTTTAAAGCCAGCGCTCCAAGAAAACCCCCAATTAAGTCACGGAGGAGCCTATCAAAATGCAGGAGAAGCCGGCTTTCTTGGGAACGTTTCACAGCTGGGGGTAAAGAGACAGAAAGCCATAAATGACACAGAAATATGTGCTTCCGTTTTTCAAATAGCGGGGGGGAAAGAGACAGGGATCTGAAAAAGGGACTCAATTGCTGTTTTGGTTCAGTCATCAGGATTTGAGTTCAAGCTGAGCTATTGAATTAGAGAGTATTGCTGGAAAATGTTTGATTCAGCATGCTGTATTTGTTTGAATACTCTCAATAAACAGGCAAGAACATCATAACTGTACGTTGTTGGTGACCTTACGTGTTGGTGAAACCCTAAAGATATGAGTAGCTAACATGTTAGCTGATTGCAAATCCCATTTCCACAAGCAGTGATGCCGGCTGTTACTGCAGAGAGCTCTTAAGTCCAGTGCAGGGAGAATGATTTTGGATAAAGACCCTGTAGGATGATGCTTGATTCAACCGCCTCAGGCCTGCCTCCTGAGCGAAACAATATTTTGTAGTAGAAGCCTAAAGGCCTCAAAGTTACATCCTTGCCGCCTCTGAACACTAGTCAACAGACAGAGACAGGTTGGCACTCATGAAGGCATATTAAGGCACACGGGCAGATGGGTTACCAGACAGAGATTTGTATGCAGGTCACAAAGATATGTGTACGCGCACATACACAAACGACACCTCAGGGGAGTTGAGAGTAGCTCTTTTTTTATATACCTCCTTATTTGCAGTGCAACACCGCGACCTCTCGCTTGCTCACGGACAAACACAAACACACGCACCTTGGCAGAATAAGAAATTTCCATTGTCCTGTTTCTTTAGGCACTCAGATCAGAGAGAAGGGGGGGGGGGGGGGGGTGCAGCCTGTGGATGAATGAACTCCTCCCATCCGGCCCTGGCTCCCCTCCTTTGATGAAAAATCATCCCCGCACACTTTCCCTCAGAGCGCACACATTAAAACTATTAAAAAGTCATCAGTGAGCCTCACCCAGTGACATGTTTGCTCATTATGATAAAACATGTGCACTGTCGTTTGTTTTGACACAAAACACCATCTTGATGCCAGAGATTGTGTATTAATCCACGGCTGACAGTTGTCCTCAAAAATCACACTTTTTACTCCTGTTTGAGTGATGCTTGCTTAAAACTACAGTGCCTAGCTGTTTTACAAAATGACTTAACATCTTTTAAAAATGTGTGTTTTTTTAAGATTTCCGTCTACAGAAGGAACCAATAGGCTTGGGGCTGAGTTCACATCGTAGGGAAGTCAGAAAGCGTTGACAGACAGATTATAACTTGGTTGGTTTTGGTCTTTTCATTTAAATCCTTTAAATCTGACTCATATGTTCCAGATTCAGAGTATTTATTTCAATTTGCTTCTGTGTATGTTAACATGTTTACACTCTTCGTGTAGCTTGCCTGCTTATGGAACTTGGCTCACAGCGATGTAGGGTTTATTGACTTTGGAGTCTGTTATTTGTTCACTGTGCCTCGTTCCGTTTGGCAATTATGTTGGCTGCATCGGTTAAATTCCCAATCCTCCCTACAGCTGTCTTTTATTTCCATTCTCCTCTAAACAAAAATCAAAATCTGCCCTGTTGCAACTTTTCCTATGAGCTTGCACAGAAACACTCACAGCAAACACATTGTGCACGTTGTGTGATATATGTTTTTTTTCACATTCCTCTACTGCATATTCTGCTCAGAGAAAATCATTATACCTGGGCTCAGAGGATATCCAGTGCGAGTTTAAATGCTCGCACACAAAGGTTATTTTTCAACTGGAAACCCCAGCCTAATAGCTGTGTTCTTAATATATATTTATCTTTCCCTTTCTCCTGAAATAGGTGAGGCCTACACTCCCAAATGTACCATTTGAGATCATCATGTGTTCTCCCCGTACACTCTCTTTATCCATTAGTGCTCTTCGTCAGCTCGAACCACCGCATTACCATCTGTCCTCCCTGCGAAGTTAACATGTGTTTTTATTTGTATCCCTCCCTATCACTTACATCTATTAATGCATGTTCTTAGGCTCCTCATAAAGCCTTTTATCCTCCTCCATCCATCCTGGAGAAGACACCACACTGTGTGTTCCTCTGTGCTGTCTTTTCCTCTCCTTATTTGCTGTAGTTGGAGGGATCGGGCTTTCTGCACCGTGAGCTCAAATGCTGTGTCCCTTATCACTAGTTTAAGTCATCATGCCTCCCTCCCCTCCGTCTTTCTCTTTATGTCTTTGCCTCTCTCCCTGTGTTGCCTTCACATAAAGCTGCACTTGACCTCCATTTCTGTCAAGGAAACTGGAGCATCTGGCTCCTGCCCCATTACAACTCAACACCTCCTCCTTCCCTTCCTTTTTTCGGCCATACCACCCATCTTTCACTCCCTACAGAGCCCATTTTTTTTAGATCAGCCACATTCCATCGTCCTTTTTTTAGCGCTTCACTTCGGCTCCCCCCTTACTGACAAAACGTCTAATTTCTGCGGGAAACTGTTACACCTCAGTTCACTTACCTCTTACACTTCATTTGGATTTGCAGCTTTTCTCAACGTTGCACACAATAGAATCAAATCACTCCTTTAGGCGACCGTGGCTCACTGGGTTAAGAGGGTTGTCTGGTAACCGCCAGGTCGAAGGTTCAATCCTTGACTGGGATGTGTCGAAGTGTCCCTGAGCAAGACACTGTACCCCTAGCTCCCCGGGCGCCCTGTCATTGGCAGCCCACTGCTCCCTATATACAGGGATGGGTCAAATGCAGAGAAAAATTTCCCCCATAAAGGGATAAATATAGTGTAATAAAAAATAAATATAAATAAATTATGAAAGGGTTGCTAGTGCTGCAGAACCCACTGAGAATCAGCCGGTGCCGTGCAGCTGTCAGCCACTTTTCAGCTCAAGTCAAAACAAGGTTGGTTCACACGCAACTGTGGGAAGCTGCACTCAGCCTCAGCAGATCACGAAAGCTGGTTGAACGTAGCCTGCACCAGCGTAAAGCGGAAGAAAACATGTGGCAGGTGGAGAAAGTCAGACATTTAGAAAGTGAAAAAGACCCCGATGTATTTCCTCATGAGTTGGAGCTCAAAACAAAGATACTACTAAAGATATTAAACATTTTCTTTGGGAAGATATGACATAAAACAAAGAAACAATCAAATGAAAGGCAAATGTAAATGCAATTTAAGATGCACTTAAACATACAATGAGTAGGTAGTCAGAAAAAGGCCTCCAATGGGATGCCCTTGATGCTCTGTTACTGCTGGAGTTTACAATTGTTTGCCCACCGGGTAGCAGTAAGAACATGGCCTGATAAAGTATGGCTCTTTGCTGTGAGTTTGTCTTACAAAAAGTTACTTTATTACTGCTTTAAAGGAAACTAGTAAGTTACAGTGTGGACCACCAAGAAAAAGAGGAGTGGTGCTTGAGGTAAAGCCATTTGTGTGCAATAACACACATTTGAATGCAATCCATCAAATGGTGTCTGAGGTTTGCGTGTGGGAAGCCGGTGAGGGATTGCGCACTTGTCTTGTCAGTGTTGTGTCTGTAATTTGTTAGTATGTGGGACCATTACTTGTTAGATCGATCGTGTTTTAGCAATATATGAACAATCAGAACAACATACAGTATACAGTAGAAGTTCTCACTGTAATACAATATGTCAATTTGAGCTGAGCAGGGTCCAGTTACAGTGTTGCAGGAGTATTGTCTCATTCAGTCCGACAGCCTTTAAAACATAAAAAAGTTGTATGTATATATACTATTTTATTTTACCCGCAGATATCCAACATGTATACTTTTTTCCTCAAAATCCAGATTTGATGAGCATCTACACACAAAGAGACACTTCCCAGCCCTTTTTTTTTTATGTTGTCAGTGTTTTATTCATATCTGGACCGTGTCTTAGAAGCTGCATCAGCAGTGCTCAGAGAAGACCACCATTGTTTGAGTCTAATCATGGTCGACGCTCCGGGCGTCACTTTGATAAACAGACAATCTCTGCTTATAAATAATTGAACAGCCCCGTTAGTTCTCTCGCTCTCACAGTGTCACACTTGCAGGGTTTCACAGTTGTCTCTTTCCCAGTCTCGTATTTGCATGGTGATACCCTGCTTAGTGAGCTGTTACACTCGCTGAGAAATGAGAAATATGAAGATGTGCTGCACGCAAAGCCGAAAAAAAAAGAGCACACCCCTTTGACAAAATCAGTGCTGTGTTGTGCAGAGTGTGCGTGCTGCCTCGGCTCACTAAGCAGCGTGTCACCGTGCTAATATGAGAATGAGAAGAAATGATGGCAAAACAACGCAAAACACTGTGACAGTGAGATAAACGAGTCATATACACAGCTGGGGCTTTTATTCAGACATTTTATGAAATTTCAAACATAAACACAGTAAATTACAAGAGCACCAGAACAGTGTCAACAGATTATCAGCTAAAACACATTATGAGTCAGAGTATTTGTTATTAGTATTAGTTAGATTGGAGAGGTCATATTAGGAGCAGATAGATG
Source organism: Leptoclinus maculatus (assembly GCA_032191485.1). Taxonomy (NCBI): domain Eukaryota; kingdom Metazoa; phylum Chordata; class Actinopteri; order Perciformes; family Stichaeidae; genus Leptoclinus; species Leptoclinus maculatus. The sequence continues at coordinate 28,556,534 of JAVDOI010000003.1, read as the reverse complement.
GATTTTCCATCATGTTTTAGATTTATTATTTTCCATCTTTCTATTTGGTGGTTTGTGGGTGACAACATTTAGGCAGTCGGTCGGTCCAATGCATACTGTACTTGTGAGTGTTTGAATGAAACGATGATGTATTGCTATATGGCTGAAAATTGAGTATTCATTCTTTAAAAAAATATCCCATCTGATTTCAAAGTGTGCAATATAATTTGACATGAAAATATCTGTTTTAGAAACGTATTTTACATGCAGAAAGTAATTTTCTATATATTTCTAATATTATTGTCTTACGTGCAGAGAGTTTGATGAGAAGATTGAGAACACTTTCTATGTCTGTCCGTTTAATATAAAGCTACAGTAGAGCCAGAAGACGGTTAGCTTAGCATAAAGGCTGACCAAAATGTGTTCCCGCCCATTATATTTGGGTTTTTGAACAGATTAAACAAACAAGATATAACATGTTGATTTGTGAACTTAAAAGATTCTAATATGCAGTTTTTTAACCTTTGGACATAATCAGGCTGTTTCCCCTAGTTTTTAGGCTTTATGCTAAGCTAAGCTAATCACCTTCTGGCTCCAGCTTCATTGATCGATCTTCTTATCTTACTCTCGTAATAATAATAATGTTAGGGACCTCATAATATTTAGGACAGCCCATAGTCAGGCCTTCTGCTCAGCAGTCCGTCACTGTCCTTCCTGTGTCTTTCCTGTCTTCCTAATGAAGTGGCTTTCTTCTTTCATCAGGTGCAGGTTCAGAGCTAAATTGGGTTCTCGAAAGAGACCTTAGAGCATCACAGTAGAGAGGTCATCAGCTCAGGAGTCCAACAATGATCAGTTGTCACATATCACCACCTCTTCAGGCCTGACAGGCCATGGATCCACACCAACTGCGCTTCAGAAGTTGAAACCCAGACCTGTTTTCTTTGCCTCCTGATTCTTTTTTCTGACTCTTGTACCTCTTCGTGTCCCTCTGTCTCTGTTTATTTTTGTTTTTGCTCTTTCCCTACCTATCTCCAGATTCTCCTCCCTCTTTGCCTCCATCACTCTTCTTCTTCTCTCATCTCTTGTCTTGTTTCCACTGCATCCTCCCCCCCCGGTCTGTTTGCCGTTCAGACTGAATTACATACATAACAGCCTGTATGCTTTGGGCCCTGCAGGGTATTTAAATACACTGTGGTCAGTGTGGTTGTGTGCTCAGGCAAAAGCAACAAGAGCTCACTAATGTCACTCTTCTGTCACTAACCCTTATAAACATACACACAAACAAGAGAAAAGTGTCACTTCAGCCACCTGCCTCTCACTCATTCTTTATAGCAAATGTGTGTATGCATGGATGTATGCAAATGAGGGAGTGTGAGTGCAAACGCATGCATAGGAGGTGTGAATGTTCCTGTGCCGTATGCTGCGATGAGTGTTGAGAAGCACTTGACTCATCTAGTATGGCATAGTGTAAAACATCTGATGCCTGGGCTCTGCAGAGACTCATGGTGTAACATTGTTAATCAGATTATTACAGATTCAGATCCTCGTTAGTGGAAGCTATTTTGGAAGACAAAACGTATAAATGCAGAAAAGAAAAGGAGACAGGGAAGACAGCACAGAGTATTACCCACAAAATAAAAGGTATGAAATAAAGAGAAAGCCAAATGAAAGCAATCAGTTTCACAACCTTTTTGTGAAAGGTTGTTCCAGAGCCGAGGAGCAACAACAGCAAAATCACAATCTCCTGTAGTTTTCAGTCTTGACAGAAGAGCACAACAACTCCTGTAAGTATAGAGGAGCTTGACCATGTTGTGCTAAGAGTTTGCTAATAGTGAAATTATAAAATCATTCCTAAAACTGATAGGAAGCCGATGGAGAGAAGCCAAAACTGGAGCAATGTTCTGCAGCAGCCAGAGCCAAGATAGAGAGGATTTACGGAGCAGGCAAGGTGAACAAGGCGTCCCGTTATAAAAGCATGGATGACTTTTTCCAAATCTTTAGGATGAAGCATCTGAAACTTTGCAATGTTATGTGGTCGGAAAAAAGCGCAGGACTGAACCAGATATTTCAATGGCTTTTGTGACATTTTGTGCATGTGGGTATATTAGATTTAAATCATTGTGCATGCATCTGTTTTCTTATATACACACACACACACACACACACACACACACACACACACACACACACACACACACACACACACACACACACACACACACACACACACACACACACACACACACACACACATATCCAGTTACCAATTTCCTCAGTGATCATATGATAAACTGTATATACACATATACAAAACAACCATATGGATTTCTGGAATGCAAGGCACATTGATATACCATATAGGGTGTGGATGCACATTGTTCTACTTTATACTTAATCTGCAGTAGTTTCAGAATGAAATGGAGTCAGTGAGATATTTTCAGCCACCGTGTCTGAGTGGATTAGTCCAGTATTCCTTTAAGGCACATAACAGTTTAAAAACTGCTATTGCATCTCCCTTGCCACCATATGGTTTACAGGTTTGGAAGAAACAACAAAACGCAGCCCATAAATATCTCTTTCAGAGCTCGAGCTGTTGATTTTCTTTACTTAACACGTTCAGCAATTAAGACTATTTGCTATGATGCATTTATTTGTCAGACTGCTCATACTTGGACAAGGACGCACACACAAAACGACCTCACAAACAAGTCTTTTTTTTCTCTCTCTGTCTCTTTGTCTCACTCACAAATGCAGCACTTTTGATTAGCTATACAGCTATTTACACTCCTCAATGAGAACTGACAGGCAAACACATCTCCTCGCACACCGTCTTTATAACGGTGCCATTTTCGACCTTAATATTTGACGACAACCCCTCTTTCTATGTCTTCCTCCCCTCACATTTTTGCAATAAATGGATTTGTGCTCTGTGGAGTTTTATGTAGAATGTGCCAAGATTAGCGGGAGGTTTAATATGGAGCCTTTTGAAATAAGCTTAACATTTGGGTAAGGCGAAAAAAAAGAGAAGAAAAGACAGTACGGGGATTCTTTTCTTCTGTACTGACGAGAGAAGTCTTTGGGAATTACAAAATCAAGCAGAACTGTCACATGTTTCGGTGTCTGTCTATTGATTTATTTGGGACTTTTTTTAATATTGTGTTTTCCGTGCAGGACTTTGAGGCTTATAGCCAAACCATTTATGTCCAACAGAGAGAAGGTTGTTTATTTATTTTTTCGTCCTCTCTGGCATTTTTCCCTCACTGCCACAAGAGATTCCAGACTGGTCTTTGTCTTTTGTTGGCATGGCCGAGCTCTCCTCTCTCTCATCTCCCCACTGGGAACAAATCTCTGCTCTTTGAAGACAAGTGAATGTAACAAAACAGAGAGCAATACGCAGCACTGTCATGCACCACAGGCTCACAGCAGACATACACTCTGCTTAGTAATGGGATAAACTCCTATGTTCAGTGTGCACCTGGAGTATTCAAACCCCAAATGAGACCTTAAGGCAGATTCTCATGAAGACTATAGTTCAGAGGATCATCTACTGCACATACTGCACCTACTGGAACCTAAGAGGCCGCTCTTACTATAACCTCTCTACACTTCAGCACCAATGCATTTGATCTAATTTGTCAGCATAGCTACTGAAGGTGAACATCTTTATTTTCTAGAGTATATTTCAGAAATTTCATTAAGTACTAATGTCTTTATTTAAGGCTTGAATCTTGGTTTTAATTAGAGCTAGACAAATAAATTGTTTTCAGCCACGATCATTTTTATCAATATTTTAAGTGAATTTTATTGGAACAATAGCTAAAAACGATTTGCAGAAGCCGGCCGGCGTTTGCAAAAGCCGGCCGGCGTTACATATATAATATGTAGCTAGCTAAGTTAGTATGTTTGCAGTTAGCGTCAAGCTACTTTTGTTTCGCCAGCAACAACAACGCTACTTCCGGTTTGTATTCCTTGAGAATTTAAAGCCTCTTCCTTGAATTAAATGACAAGAAATGTTGAATTTATCACAAGAACTGCACAGATTATGTTTTTAAGAAATAGTTCCTGCCTTTTATCCCCTAGCTTTGTCAGACAAAACTAAATTTTTTCAGTCAGTCAGCCATACTGGAGAATGTTGACATCAACATGTAACGTTACGACTTCTGGTTGTATTTTTCAAAATAAAAGACGGGATTTTCCAAACTGACAAGAAAATACATTTGTTTACTTTTGAGTATTCCCATCAGTTCTACTAATTCTGCTGCACCACATTTTGGAGGCAGATCTATTTTTCTCTATTCAATTTATATGACTTATTTGAATATGATGCTTTATTATGAACGGTGGTGGAAAATAAATATGTAGCCCATGTTTACTCACGCATTTTTAAGTACCTGTACTTTATTATTTACATTTTGAGGGTTAGGAAAGCCTACAACAGTACGTGTATAAGCACGGGTTCTTAAAATGACCTCCACCACAGAGAGCTGCAACTGTAAAAAGCTGGTTTACAGTTAAATGGCAATTCATCTCTAAAAAAATATAAATTTATAGTAGTCTATATCTTGCTCATAAAACGTCTGAATGCAGGACTTGTAATAGGCTATTTTTACACTGTGGTAGTGCTGCTTATAGCTAACTATCTGACCACTTCTTCCACCACTATGAACTACACTACCCAGCAGCTTATAGCGTTAACTCCAACATCCCCCCAAATACAGAGGACATGACGTCTGCTACGTCCTGTATGTAAACAAAAGCAAAACGTTTAGCTGTAGTTTACATCTGATTCAAAGACATACAGTTGGAAGATCCTCCTTGTGAAGAAAAATCTTTATGTTAATCATTAATGATCATGATTCATTAATATTATTATGCTGTACTTCATTTAGAATATAAATCTTTGTAAATTTTTAACGACACTGAATGAGTCTTTCCTGTCATCTGGAGCGAGGACAGCAATCATTAATTCTGATTTGTGCAGAAGAAGCTCTTGCTTATAGAGAACAAACTAGTCTGTGGTCATGTATTTCTTGAATATTTGCAGGATGACTTATAGAACACATAAAATAAATGTTTGGGTTGAACATCTCAAATGGGCATTTTCAGCATGAGGCTCACTTACAGAGGCTATCGTCACATTTTAAAAGTGTAATTTAAACCATTGCAACTATATCATTAAATATACATTACATTACTACATTACATATGTAGTATCATTACATGATACTCCCACTGAATTATAATGAGTCTTATGAATTATGCCCATTATCCTCCCACCCTCTGCGTAGTTGCACATACAGTACCTGTTACATTACTGTAAAAAAACAATCCAAATGCTGTAAAATCTTTTTAACACTTCAGCTGACTGTGTATGTGTCTGTGTGTGTCCAGGCAGGCTTGTGTCTCTGTGTATTCCCCTCCTGTTGATAATGATTTGATGTGTCAGGTTTCATTTACACCTGTCATTGGCAGAGACACTGTGAAATTAATTGAGCTAACACATTCATTTTTTTAAGGTTTGTCAAAGTTAGTCATTAACATGCCTCACATCAAAGCTTGTGGCTTTTATTTTTCTAAATCAGTGTGTAATGGGGAGGAAATACCAGAGCAGAACAAAAATATCTGTGTTACATGTGTGTGTGTGTGTGTGTGTGTGTGTGTGTGTGTGTGTGTGTGTGTGTGTGTGTGTGTGTGTGTGTGTGTGTGTGTGATTGAAGGAGGGAAAGACAAAGACGTAAACAAGGACGAAGAGATCATAGGAAAGTGCTGCAGTGGAAGTTGATTATGAGGTTTTTTGAGACTCTAAATTAATTTGGTCGACAGTGAGAATTATTAAATAGATGATCTGACATTACACTAATAATGCAATTAATTATTTGCAGCTGAACTCCCTGTACAGTTTTAATTAGCTCTTTGCAAAGCATCTGCCAATCAGAATTATAACAAAAGAAATCATAGTGGTGTTGGTGGAGAGCATATATGTAAATACAGCTGTTCAGATAAAGTCTCGGGATTTTTTGACATTTTGGGGGATTTATGGGAAAACTGTGGAGACTTTGGGATGTTTTACAGCCTATAGTGTTTTGTGACATACTCTGAATCCATGTTTGTGCATTACCTTAAACATTACAGTTGTTAATGCATCCTCCAAAGTGCCTTCGAAGTTTGTGGTACTTGCAGACTCAAGCAGGTTGAGGCTGGAGTGAATTGTCCCTGTCTTCTCGAAAGTGTTAAACGGCTCCTCTGAATTTTTGAAAAAAGGGACCCGTTTTGACATTTGACAGCACTAAAAATACCCTAAACGTCATTCTTTTAGCCTGAAATTTACCCAAAATACACAACAGGTGCTACACGTTTTTGTACACTGAGGCTGTTTCGGGTCAAATTTGACCCGTATCTATTGAGATGGATTTTAGACCAGTGTGGGTCAAATCAAGGAAAATGGTGGTTTTAGGGAATCTTGAAACTGTGAAACTGTACAGGCCATGTTTGTGTGTATTTTTTATGGGACAGTGGTGACAGAGTTCAAGGTGGACCTCGACACTGTCACGAGAACTGTCTGTGTTCCAACAACATTTGCTCAGGTTCCCGCAGAGACAGACACCTGCTGGTCTTTGAAGTGGCATGGGGGAGCCTCGAAACAGTGAAATAGTAAAACAGCACAGAAGTGATCATATATGATCAAAGGGAACAGAAGTCATCCACAGGTCAGAGGGTGCCCAAGATCTGCACCTGCACCTGCAATATTATCAAATAATCTACAAAGTAACACATTTGAATCAATTTGGGTTGGGAGGGTGGTGGGGGGGGGGGGGGGGTCATAACATTATAAAGGTACCTGAGCTGCCATTTCAGTGACTGACATCATGGCAGCAAGATTTAGTGTGCAACAGGCCTTTGATCTGTTCTTCAGAGATGAGGAGGTTGATAGTGATTTGGAGGATGTGTCAGAGCAGGAAGACAACGTGGAAGAAAGCTCTGATTACTGACTGAATATTGACTAGTTTATAATACGCATTTGTAACATTATGTAATGTTTTGTGTTCTAAGTGTTCTATGTTGAATTAATATTGATAATTATGATTTCTTACGATATAGCAGTGAGGACAGCGTTTGATGGATGCAATGATTAAACATGGTTATATTATTAATTCCAACAGTTCCAGAATGTTCACGCCATTTTCAAATTCAATACAATATATTTAAATCATGGCTTTTATGATTTTATGTCTTATGTAAAACAGGACATGATAATGTGTAATAGTAGAGGTTTTTGTCCAAAAACGAATGTTGTAAAACTTAAAAAATACACTCTCCCTGCTCTCTGAAGGATTATTCATACATGTATTGATGAGACATAGGCTATTTAGACATTCTAAATAGATCTGTTGTTTAAAATTTGGTATAGACACTTACTATGAGGGAATTCTTGGTCTGGGTCAAAATTGACCCGAACCATACTGTGAAGGTATCAAATATAAACAGTATGTAAGGTTAAAGGGTTATTAAGAAATTAATTTATTTGAGAAAGGGTGCACATTAAGACAAAAAACATGATGTGAGGATTCGTTGGCAGCCCCATCGTTTTACAGGAATTGAAGCTGGTGATGGTGACAGAGTGAACAACAAGCCTAGCTGAAAAACCACAGTGGATGTGATTCCCGATGAGCTCGCTGGAAGGACTCATTGCCCCAGCTGATTCTGATGAAAACTGGAGGTGGAGGCGGATTGCATCAATCGATCACTGAAATGACAGCTGACAGAAGAGAGCTTGGCAAAATCTGATTGGTTTCGGTGAAAATTGCAAATCCCCTCAGTCAGCTGATTGAGTTGGAAGCGGGAAAGTTTCATTTCCTCCAGTTCCCACATATTCTCACAATTGATGAGTTAACTGTCTTAATACTTATCTGTAGCTATATGTCTAGCTAAATTAGTCACAGTTTTCTCCTCTCCATTTTTGGAATACATGCTGCACATACTGTCGTCAGAGAGCTGTGTGTATCGAGAACTGTTAATGAGGTAATGTCCTGTTGCAAACTGTGACCTAGATTTATAGTGGAGGCCAGCATTGACCAGTCAGACCAAGGCTGCTGTACAGTGGCAGCGCTCCTGCTTTCATCTGAAGCACGCTCAGCTCCAGCCATGCGTAGATAAAGCAAAACCCCTCCCTATGTGTCCTCTCTCTCTCTCTTGTGTTTTTCAATATATTTCAATAGAAAGAAATCACAGAACAGTATTTATTGAGGTTAGAAGTTGACAATTAGACTCAATGATAGGTATCCTTATTAAAAAAAGTAGGCCAATGGATCAACAGTAATTTCAAAATAAAAGATATCAGAATATGACTGGCAGGTGATGTATTGATGATGAAGACTATGACGAGATTACGCAGCACACATATCTTGGTGAATATGCACCTCTTTTTTACAATGCACTGTGGCAGGGGCACCCATGTGCACCCTGTTGTGTCCAGTGAGGTAGAACACATTGTCTGCTCAGAGCAATCCACCTGTCTGACCTGCTGACCGTGATGCTACAGTGTGCAGCCTTGTCACAGCATGACCTCGGTGACTCACGGTAGTCTGAGCAGTCTGCCTCTGCAACCCACTCTGCTCCCGCTCGCCCACTGACATAAGTTTTGTCTCACTGTGCTTGCTTCACATTTTTACCGCTTTCTCTCCTCCGGGGCCCCTATTTTGTTTTTCCTCTCTCACTTTTCCTCTCATACAGTTGTCTCTCTCTCTCTCTCTCTCTCTCTCTCTCTCTCTCTCTCTCTCTCTCTCTCTCTCTCTCTCTCTCTCTCTCTGTCTCTCTACCATTCCTCTGCTTCTTTCCCCAGACCTACCCCGGTGTGCCACGGCGGGCAGCAGGCGCTGACAGTTGTATTAACAGTCGATTGCGAGGTCACTTTCGCTCAGCCCCACTGAGACTCAACAACACTGTCTGAGCCACATACAAAGAGAGAGGAACATGAGGGGGTAGTAAATGGAAAAATATTGAAAAACAGAGATAGTAGACGGATAGATAGTAGACACACATAAATATATATAAATATATATTCGGCTGTGTAAAATTAGATTGAATAATCTAATCCTTTAGACATCAGGCTCAGATGGTTTTCATGACACGAACAGTGAACTCCACCTACATATGTTTATGTTTATTTGCTGTAGTCCTTTCAGCTTGAATAAGGGAAGTGTGAGACTGAGTGCCGGCGCATGTGGGTGTAAAATCTAATGTAGAGAGCCCCGCCATCTCTTGATTGACATTTAATCTCCATGGCAACGAGTGGGCTGAGAGTGACTGCTCCCCTGAGAGGTTTTAGTCGCCAGGTTGCAAGAAAGAAGGAGACTGAGGACTTCCTAACTGAGCTTCACCACTGTTGCTTTTCGAGTCTACTCTGCACCAAAACTGAACCCCTTACGCACTCTAAACCCACCCTTATGCAGATGTTCACCCCCCCCCCCGACCAGATGTTGCCCGCTATTCAAATGCAGCAGCGAGTCATGATTAACTGTGAGATGACCCGGGCTGTCGCGAGCATTTTGGGTGCTAAGCTCCGTCGCTGTTCTTTCCTCTCTCAGCTTCCAGCTGCATTGGGTTAATTACAAGGTTCTGTGGTAGATCTCTGGTTCAGAGGAACAACACGAGGACGGCGACACTCCCTGTCCTCCAGATGGTGTTTGTCCTGGCGTTGTGATCTGTACAGTGTTGACTCATCCCACCGTCTCCCATTGCCTGAACCTCTCTTTCCCCCCCCCACCCCCCTCCCTTATCACTGTGTCTCAATTCCTCTTTCTCTTGTCTCCTTGAAAGCTTTGCATAAAGTGTGGAATCAGTGTGAACTGTTGAGCAAACAGCGATACGAGCAGTCGCTCTCACGTTTGTGGATGGAATCCTGAGTGAGAAAGGCGGAGGGGGAGGGAGGACGAGGGATTCCCTAAGAATCTGAACCGTAATACAGTGTTTGTTTTCTATTTCTGCTGTGTGCAGACCAGCATCTCTCACAAACACTATCCCACTTCAGTTGCATCTCTTCTGCGGGTATCAGAAGGGTTTTCAAAAACAGTCACATCTAGTTACCATAGCATCCACTTGTGAGTACAACAACCCCCCCCCCCCCTGCTGAGGTCCAAGTGCGGGGGCGCTTCGAGCAGATGGTGATATTCCAACTGGCCACCCAGCAGGGGTCCACTCAACTTATTGGAGAGTCTGGGTGGGCGGATTCTTGGGTCACTGTCTTGCACAAGATGTTTTGTCTGAGCCTGCTTATTCTGCAGGGTGATGAGAGGCAAGAGCCTCCCACAGAGAGCTGCTCTGCCCTCTGCTTGAGGGGGCATAGCTGCTCTGGACAATAACGATGTGTCGTTTTTTATGGACTCATGAAGTCAAAACTCCTTCATTTTGCTTCTTCATAGCCCTTCAAGCTTCTTAACATTATTCAAATGAATCAATCTATGTCAGAAAATTCACCCCGGTAGTTAATAAACATGCACAAGTTGTGGCGAAGGGTCACGAATTGGCATTGCTGTAGTTCTAAGGGAAACCATGAAGTTTGAAAAGCACTAGCTTAACGGATGAACAGGAAGACATTTTAGGGACTGATGTTTCTTAATTGAAACTAGCAAGAATAACAAGATTAACATCTTGTTTTGGTGTTACAGTTCAGGGGAAAGAATCCACTAATTCTCATTAAGACACCTCTATCTTCATCTGACGACATAGATAACAGATTAATTATTTGGCCTCTATAGATGTCATCAAATCCTAAAGTCCATTTGTAAATTCTTAAATCACTGAATTGTGAAAAAGTGAGAAAGATGGCAGTGACAGCATAATTCATAAAGAGTCATAATGTTAGCCGAGTTTGATGTAATTTGTGACATTTTAAGTGGAGACGGTGGCCTCTCAATGATGTGCCTCCTCTGGATTAATGCACAGAGGATGACCAGCTGTATTAATGACCTATACATCCCAGCAGCTCAGTCTTATTTTAGTTTTATTTCCTGGAGTACACTGCAACCAAAGCTTATCTTGTGCCGGGGCTCCACCCACCATTTCATGGCCTCCCTTTATCTTTTCGCCTGTCAGGTATCGTTGTGGTTACAGGCAGCTCCTCTGAGGATTGGGTAAAGGAGCTGCGTGTAAGGCCCGAGGCGGTGCCGTTCTCCGACTGAGCTAGTTCTCCGCTTCTCCCCGGAAATTACAGTTCCTCTCTCAGTCACTAACTCACACGCAACCTGGTGGAGACAGAGGAAATTGACAAGAGACAGAGGGATCTGGGGTTAGAGGAATGATGGTGGGCTTAAGACTGAAGCTCTGGTACTACTACATGTTTTATTTGAGAGTAAATCCAGCTAGCCCAGTTTAGCTAAATCATTGTGAAATTGCATTGCTTATTATTACACCGATGGAGTCCTTTCCATCCAATTGTTGTTGAGATATTTCATATGCCTATTTAGCCAATGTTAGCATGCTGACAGTCAAAAACTAAAATGGTGAACATGGTAAACAATACACCTGCTAAACATTAGCTTATTAGCATTGTCATTGTAAGCATATTAGCATGGTGATATTAGCATTTATGTGAAGCACAACAAGGACAGTACAGCCTCACCAAGATGCTAACGTTGCTGTAGACTCTTAGTCTTCTGATAATCCCACTGACCACTTAAGTTTATTGTTAACGCTCCATTTCATCACTACATTCACCAATAAAGAGGTTACAAACACAAATTAAACAGGCAATAAGGTGTCTTTTAAAGTGAAACACTTTTACTGAATCAGTGAAGCTGAGACACACATTGGGGGGAAACCTGAAATTGTGTCTATTAATATTATTCACAATAACAAGAGGCTGTGCTGTGCTGCTGACCTCAGATCTCCATCACATTGCTGTTACGTGCACTGTAACTTCAATGTTACACTTCCTCAGCGTTAGAATATTTTGATAGATGTGTTAATTTGAAGTGTTTAACTTCTCTAAAAAGGTTATTGATACAAATTAAGAATAACAAACATAAATCAAGCAGAAGCTTCTTGGCTAAACTACACTTGGGTGCGCACCTACAAACACACTGCGGCTTTCAGCACACTAATATGTTATCTGACTGCCAAAGTAAGGAGGGATATTTGCCAATGCATCACATTATTGGAAAAAAAAAAGGCCTCAGATGTGTGCCATCGTTGCTCCATTTAACATGAATTTACTAAAGGCGGGACGTGCCTTTACCAGACCCTTGGTATGTTTGAAGCACTAATTATTGTCTGCACTGAAAAGTGCATGAAAGCTATATACAAAGCAGTTTGTCATTGCACTGGCAAGGTTTTTTCAGTGTCTTTCATAATAAAAGCCATGACATAATTGGGAAAAAGAACTGAGTGGAAAGCAAAGAAATTAACTGTAAAAACACAGACGGGGTGGGTCACAAAGAGAGGAGCCATGAAAGAGACTTTCTAAAGTGTCTCTGCCCATGCACTATGCATAGAGGTTTTGATCTCAGTCTCCAAGCCTCACGAATGCCTACTGATCTTGCTGTCTAGTTTTTACTTTTAAATCTTGCCATCACATCTTTTTACAATGTCTACACAGCTTGACTTGACCCGCTTAAAGTTATTCCTGTCTTGTTTGTAGTATGAGGTATTTATTTATTGATTGGCTCCATTTCTGGCCTGGAATTGCACTTAGATAGTGAGGACTTCATAGGGGCAAATCTCGTATTGCAAGGTTAGATAATATAGCCAGGCTGGTTAAGGATGTGCCAATGCTTTTCTCATGAGTTGATCTTAACAAAGATTTTAATAGCTTGACCTACTCAGAGGGAAAGTGCCAGACCTCCCAGACTTGAATTTGATACCAATACCACCAATAATGTTGCTTAAAAGACAATATAGAAACCAGTTCTTCAACTTATCCTCCAAGACGTTTCTCATTCTTGTTTGTACCTTGGATCTAAAAGGGTGGTACGCCGGTGGTCCACGGTCTAACTCTGGGTCAGTGCACAGCCTCACAAGGTGAACAACTGCCATTAAAGCCTCCACTAATGACTTATTGACCGAGCGCCACTGAGCATGCTCCATCCAGGGTGCTTCAAAGGTAGAGCTGGCAGGGCTGTGATGTGTTGTTGGATGGGACAAGACTGTTTGAAGTCAACTCTGCCTTGTCTTGCACTCAGGCACAGGCAGTATACAGTAAAAATAGGAGAAGCCAAGGAAACACAAGAAAAATCTTCGAGCTGAATGTTCTGTCATATAGCTGATGTACAGGGAGAATTCTCCTTTGAAAAAGCTCTATATTTTGGGCTGCATATATATTTTACCTTTGACTGCACTGTACGTGTCGCATTACTCTGTGCACAGTCCTGTTTCTGTATGTTTACTGAAACATTTGTGTGTGTCTTTTTTTTAAAACTTGGTGCCATTTACATTAGAGCACTGTGTGTGTGTGTGTGTGTGTGTGTGTGTGTGTGTGTGTGTGTGTGTGTGTGTGTGTGTGTGTGTGTGTGTGTGTGTGTGTGTGTGTTTGTGTGTGTGTGTGTGCCGTGTGCTTTATAGTGCTACATATATCCCAGCCTGCTTTAGGAACGCAACCCGACCGTGACATATTGAGCCTTTCCGAAGACATTTCTCTCTCTTGTGTGTTGCCTTTGATGGAAGTGTGTCACAGACTTGAGATGCAGCCGTTTGATGTGTTCTGATGTGAATTGGGGAGGTGACCTGGGTGCAAACACAAATAAGCATGCACACACACACACACAGACTAGCTAATTACCCACCCCCAGATGTTTAGTTTTGGGCTGCGTTGCAACCCTGGCACAGTGGGAATCCATATAACGAGAGACACCAACAAGGAAATAAGGTTACAAGAAGTAACTTATTTATTAACTGGGCTCCTCTTAACCCCCCGTTCCTTCTCGTGTCTGAGCATTGTGAACAGTTCAGAACACTAGCTGGCCTCATGTTTGCTGTGTGGTAATTTGATTAAACATGGTGTGGAAATATGCAACATATCCCGGGTAGCAACCACATATGGGCCATTTGGACTTTGGTAGTCAGCTGGTAGCCAAGCAGCTGATGAATGAGTCGGTAGTTGTGAAACACAAATGAATCAGCTGATGACTGAACTAATGCGTTGGTCCATGTGTGACCGAGACCATGCCGTCCTTGCCGGGAAAAATGACAGCATTGGTAGTTTTGGCCTCATCAGAGTAAAAGACATGTGAAATGTTGCGGCTTCAAAATTCTTTGTAATGTCTATTGACATCCGCATCAATCACGATCCATCATGCTGTATGGGCCCATCACCTGCAAGGCAATTGTAGAAGTCCTGTGATATCAGTCATATTGCCTACTGACTTTGAAAATGGGCTTTTCGGGTGCAGAATCTGTAGTATGTGTTATAAATTATTAATCGCTTCATTTTTGCAAAACAAAATCCTTATGAATTAATTAGAGCATACTTCTTTCAACGCCTGACACATACAAACAGTTATCTGGGACGTAACAGATGGCTGTGTTGCGATATCAAATGATGACACCCAATTGTATGTAGATCATACTTACGCATATCAAACAACACAGTGTGTGAATGTTGATTTACTCTATATGTGTCTGGTGGATTTAAAGTGTATTGTCTTCTTGATAGGAAGAACATCTTTTAATACGGTCATGCTAATAATGCAATGGCTTCAAAACTTCACGGTCAACCAGTTTTGACTGTAAATGTTTTAAGCGCAGTGAGCTAAGAGAGGTGCAACGAGAGAGGAGTTTTGTAGGATTGTCACCCTGCACGGCCTCCTTGGTCGAACAGAGGTACCAACACACTGTAGCTCTTTCTGTTGAGCTGTCCACTTTAGATATAGATTGACATTCCCTTGTCAGAGACGGGCGCCTAAGCCCACAGATAGGGAGACAAAGACGTCAGTGTGTCCTCTATCGCTTCTCCATCTCTGTAACTGTCTGTCTGTCTATTTCAAGTTTCATGTGCTTCCAGGGCACGGTTATTGACAGATTGTTTTTCCCCACAAAGTGCTGAGTTTTCAAGAGACTGTCGCTTCCCATTTGCTATTTAATATTTCAGCGTGAGGCGTTTCCGGGTGTTGTTGATACAGGCTCTGCTACAGGGATTGGGGCTTTGGTGACTTGCATGAAAAGCAATTTGTATGCTGTATAGAGGCTGATGTGAAAAAGTTTGAATGAAAACTACGTTTCTGATGATAGTTGGGACACAAGGACTTCTTTTTAAATCAAGTATTGCATCTTTATATCAACGACTGAGGCCAATCTAATTCATGTCCCAGGTCTATTTGACTACTGATTGACTGCTGGCAATGTGTAGAAACATTGGAAATTATTTGATTGATTTCATTGATTTTTTGAAGTAGACGTATGCATGAACCTTATTTCTAGTCGATAACTGACGCAAGCACATTTTATCAGTGCTAACTAGCTAGCTAATTAAACTAATATTAGCTCCATGAGTTGAAAACTGTCTGACTTTTTATTGTTTATAACTAACTAATTGTAAAATGATAACCCTGTATAAAGGGTCTTGAATATGCACTTGAAGGCTGCATACAAGATATTGCTCTAAAATTGAGGCTAAAGCTGCATGTCCCAGTCAAAAAGATCTATCTACAAGACAGCGTTGTTCTTACTGTACTGCACGGTAGAGCCAGTTAATCCTTGCATTACAAGGAAAATGCAGCGTTCAAATAAATGAAGTTTCTTATCAATTCCACCTTGATCCTTTTCATCTGCAGATCAATTCTACCTAATAATTTACGGCTCTCACTGTGTCTTGCTATAGCATGACATTGCTTCCAACAGGAGCATATGGGATTTAGATTTCCCTCCTTGATGTTAGAGCACGAGTAGGGTTTTGCCTCCCTTCCCCGAGAGAGCGCTGGAGTAATAGCAGCTGCTCAGTCCTGATTAGAGCCACCGTCCTTCCAGAGCCAGGCCCACACATCTCTGTCCTACTTTCTCTTGCTCTCCTCCTCCTCCTCCTCCTCCTCCTGATCTTCCTCTCTCTTCCTCACTAGCTCCCCACCCGCTCCAAAAGTCATGCTCCAAGCTGCTGCTTAAAAGAATCACAAAATCACACTGCATTTGATATCTTTTCCCCCTTGTGGATCCTTGCGTCTTTTATCAAAACCCCTGTTGGTTGTCCACCCACACATAACTTATCCTACGGGAAGATCTGCATTATTTTCATCCACACAGACATATACATCCACATGTGCACAGGCTCACTTAAGGTTAATCTTAGGAAAGAAATTTGTCTAGATTTGTTTTCCGAAACACCTACACACCCATAGACAGGCACACACAGCAGCTATGAGTCATAGCAAATGCTGGAACCCTGGCGAGGTATCTCTGAGTTGGAGGATCCCTATCCTGCAATAAACAACCAATATATGTTAAAGCTTCGCTGAGTGTTATACTTTTTAGGGTTTGCTTTTTTTTTGTGTCACCAGGTTGTGGCTCCCCCGCAAAGTAAAAGACCAATTTGGAAGAGTTTGCTCAGATGTGCTGCGATTGTATGACCTTCCACATGTCACTGGGGTAGTTGCAAGCTGTACATTTTGTCTGCATGTGGGGTGTATTTATGAATTAAAGGTCTTCCACATCTTAACCAAAGTGATACAATATTGGAAAACACACCTCAGTAATTTGGTTCAGTTAATTACAGCAGTTACACAGCCCAGACAGTCTTTAGGTACAATTCATGTTTTTCTTTCATTAAAAAAATGAAAGATAAAAATGCACTATATTCCATGACTCATTTCACACTTGGGAAAGATTTTAATAAACACAGTGTGGGAGTCCCAAGACAACAATGGTTTGGCAGGGTGGCACATCCACAGTGATGGTACATGAATAAAATGTATAATTTGAGCAGAAAATAAAAGGCAGAGAAAGCCCGATGAAGAAAACTAAAATAGTAACAAACAAAGAAGAAACAGAGGAGGACGAAAGAAAGCAAGGAGAGGGAGGAGTGAGAGTAGCTTCCTGTCCCTCTCCCCTGGGCTGAGTACGAGCAGATTGTTCAGCCTGAGGTTGGTGCTCAGGGGTTTTGTGAATGAAATGGACGCCTTGGCACTCTGCCCGTACATTACGCAGCTAGATTTTCTCCTGTCTTCCTTCCCATCCCTTCTCCGCTGCCCTCTCTCCCCTCTATTCATCAGGAGACTTCCCAGACTGCAACATGTTGGAGTCCAGTTACCATCACTTAGCAACTCCCAGGAGTCCCCAGCTCTCTCTCTCTCTCTCTCTCTCTCTCTCTCTCTCTCTCTCTCTCTCTCTCGCTCTCTCTCTCTTTCTCTCTCTCTTGCACACTCTCTTTCTTGCACGCTCTCTTTCTTGCACGCTCTCTCTCTTGCACGCTCTCTCTCTTGCATGCTCTCTCTCTCTCTCTCTCTCTCTTGCTTGCACGCTCTCTCTCTCTCTCTCTCTCTCTCTCTCTCTCACGCTCTCTCTGTCTCTTTGTCTCAATTAAATTCAAATAAGCTTTAAATGAATGGTAAGATAGTGTTGTATGTTTGTCTGTATGTTTTGTTTAGTCATGTGTTTGTACATTTTGAAACTAAAGTTTAATAGCAAAGACAAGATTAAGTAAAGGCAACTTCAACTGTAACATTGTGGAGGAGGTTATGCAAAGTTGTAATTGTTTATATATACTTTAGGATATCAGTTACTTCATAGTGTAAATCAAAATGCATTTTGTGAGGTGATGCTGATATGCAGTATATAAACATGGTGTCATTTTCTTCTCCAGGTATCACTGCACACACACACACACACACACACACACACACACACACACACACACACACACACACACACACACACACACACACACACACACTCATCCTTTGGACTCTCATCCAAACAACCACAGATCGTCTCTTCTTCCTTCCTATCGAACTACCTAAACATGGCTCCAATCAGGTTTACAAGTGCACTTATTCTTTCAGGTAGGAAGGTTTGCATGATATGAGTGAAACTGTAACATATTAGCTGAACAAACTGTGTTTAAAGCTTTCCACTGAACTTGACTGCAGTCAGAAAACAAGGTGACTCATGCAGCAACGTATCCTCATCAACGGCTCGTATGATATCTTACGAAAAAGTTACTAATTTCTTAGCTCATTTTAGGGAAAGTTTTTTGTTTGACCCATCCACCAAGTTGTAGGTTTTTGTGATCTTTATACTTCCATTATGTGGACTACATAAGAAATTGATTTTGTGGGATATTTATGAATTACAACACTGGATGAGAACAGCTTGCATGCAATGGTGTGTGTAGAGGCGGCAAGGGGTGGTCCTTGTCCTCCTGCAAAAGTGATTAGGTGCCACCCTGAAATCGTTAGTTATGATTGGCTAATAGCCATTTTTAGGATGTTCATCTCACGACTAGAAAGTATGAAGCACCTGTTAAAATTGACAAAGATAGTCACAGCACCCATCTTTAAATTGATCCTAACCTAAGAATTTATTGGAAGTGATGAAGCTATAGGAGGCAGTTAGCTTAGCTTAGCATAAAGACTCATATATATACATATATATATATATTGATGTTTTGACAATTGAATCTTGATTTGTGGCCAATTCAGCCATAGGTCACAGTCCAGCATGTTTTATAATACAAAAGTACATTTGTACCTGTCAGACGGCGTATTTCTTTTACATACACCACTATCTTTAAACCATTCTATAAAAACACTACCATCCCTCTTGTCATGTTGTCAATACATCATACATATTACACATCACAGCCCGATCCTTTCTAAGGCACAGACAAGGAGATATAGCTGCTATCATACACCGTTCTTTTATCGATACGACAAGTATTACTGCATGAGGGATGTTTGCGTCTGCTCAAACAGCCAATCATTTACCCCTCGCACTGATAAAGTTCCCTAAGAGGGGGCAGAGGCCTAGATCGGGTGTCCGGAGGGGGGCTTAGCCCTGTCAGCATCCGATCTTTCCTGCATAGATTCATGGAAGAAAGGAAGGATTCCCAGGATACCGCTATCGATCTGTCCCCATCCCCCCACATCTCTTTTTTTCCCTTCTATCCTCCATCTAACCAGCCCCCAGCCAAGACAGGTAGAGCAGACCCAGGAGTTCTCATCCTTGCTGAGCGTGTACGTGTTATTCGGCGTGTGCTTGTATGTTTGTGTGTGTGTGTGTTTTAAAGAGCTGGAAAGGCTGACACCATGAATCCAGGCTGCTGTCTCAGAGGATTTATATCATATTGTGTTAGCCAGTGTTTGGGTGATGAGAGGAAGCTGTTTATGGGGCTGAAATGCTGGAGAATTTCCTCCACCACAGCTTTGTGTGTGTATGTGTGTGTTCCTCTAGGAAACTATGATGACTCTTAATTTTTTTCCTCATTGTCAGTAACTGTATCTCTCTCAGTCTGCTCTGCAGCCCTGCTGCACCAGTGCGTGTCTGTGACCTTAAAGTACCCCGCATAGCTAAAGTGTCTCTGGATTAGTTGTTATGGTGGCCACTTAATGTGCTTTCTCCCTCTCTGTCTGTCTCTATCTCCCCTCTCCTGTGCCTGCCAGCCTGACATTTTGATATGTCACAGCAGGTTTTGCACAGCGGGCCTGTCAGTGACTAGCAGTTGGGGGCTCACACATATGCTTTCTGTCATTGGATCCCCTCAGGTTAGCATGGGATTCGGGGCTTTCCCATAGTAACACCGTCTGATGATGTGATGACTATTTGAAATTGTGAATGTGTTTGTATGCATGTGTGTCGATGTCATTTTTTTTTACTTCAGACATATGTGTGCAAGTGTTTTTTGGTATATATGTTTTATGTGTAATGCATCAGTCGTGTGTGTGTGTGTGAGAGTGCGTGTTTTACCTGTCTTGTGGGGACATCAATCTGATTACACAGTCACATTGTGGGGACTCTCCTTCCTTTTGGGGACATAATGCACGTCCCCATATTGTAAATCATTACATTTTAGGGAGAATACTTGGATTAAAGTCAGGGTAAAGGATTAGGCTGGTAGCGGTTATGGTTAGGGGTAGTCTGTCCCTGTGTGTTTTACTAAGTGTGTGCGTGTGTGTGTGTGTGTGTGTGTGTGTGTGTGTGTGTGTGTGTGTGTGTGTGTGTGTGTGTGTGTGTGCGTGTGTGTGCGTGTGTCCCTAAAAGCCTCAATAGTCACAGCACTATCACTTATGATGGATGGGGGGGACACATACTGCATGTCAATAATGAACGAGCTCGCTTTACTCTCATGCATTCACACCTTCTTCTTAGAGGAGAAGCGCTCCTATCTTTCAAATTAGCACAATATGTGACAAATCTTCCTCTCCAGTCAGTGCGCAGTGTGAAAATAGGGCAGTTTTGAGGCTGCTGCGTGTGGGAGCTTTCCGCATTTTCCCGAGGGTATATTCCCTAAAGAGGAAGATTAATATATCAATGGATGACTTGATCATAGTCAAACAAATGTGCTGGTGTGTGTGTGTGTGTGTGTGTTTGTGAGTGAGAGCATGTGCGCAGTACCAGGGAGCCGCCTCCTTTATTTGCATGTCTGGAGCGAACATCTATCATCATCATCAAGGCGCTACAAAACAGTGAGGCAGACAGGCGCCGCCGACGCTCTCGGGAGAGAGACTGAACACACTTTCAAACCTTTACTGCAGCGTTATCAAACGTTTCCTAAATGCCTTCACCTCGGGGGAAACGCACACGCATGCACAGATGCAAACAGACAGATTCTGTTTCATGTCATTTTTGACTGTGCTTTCCCATCATCCACCTTGTCACACAGAAACTCCATCATAAAGACTTAATATGAGAACACCTAAGGAAACATCAAGCGCTAAATAAAAAGAATGATTCTACAGACAGAATCCTCCTCATTAAAACCTTATTTTTCTTCATCGACAGCATTTTTATTTATTTATATTTTTAATGCTGATGGCCAGAGTGGCTCAATCCATTTTTCGGGAGCCAGAGGGGATTACTTTGCTGTATTAGAGATGAGAGGGGAGCGCTGGAATGGTACGGCCTGATAGATAGAGGAGCGAGAGACGGTGTGTGAGCGGAATAGTAAAAAGAGCCCCCGAGACGATGGGGGGGGGGCATGGTGGGAGGAAGGGAGCGGGAGTGAAGGAGGGAGGAGTGTGGTGGAGTGGAGGCACAGAGCCAGAAAATTGCATTGCGTGCTCGGTGATTAGTTTACCTCCTGGGTCTCATTCTCCCTCACTCCCCTCCTCTCACTCTCCTCTCACTCCCCAGGTTCCCTTCTACCTCTAGTAGCGTTTCCTTGTGTCTTTGTCTTGCCACTTTCTCTGCCTTTCGCGTCTCTCCACTTCCTCTGTCACTACATCACACTGTCACTTCTCTCTATTCTCTCCTTCTCTCTCCTACTCTCCTCCACTTTCTTGGCGGTTATCTCCACTGCCTCTCCTCTCTATCTCTGTCTCCCCACCCCCCCCCCTCCACACCACCACCACCACCCTCTTTTCCTCCTTGTGTGCTGACTTGGCTCTCGCCTTCCATTCTTGTGTTGTCTGCGGGGCTTGAAAAATGCATATTGCCACCTAACCTGCCAAGCAAGCCCATCAAACCTTGAAAAAACCCACACACATACATTAATGTTATGTATTTTTGGTTATGTGATAGTGACGGTAAGAACTGACAGGCACAAAGTAGATTCACACTGAGAACTTTCAATCAGTCTGTAAGTCAGGGATGCATTTTAACACCATAAGCCAGCCCTGCTAATTATTGTCTTAAGAGCAATAAACATGAGCGTCAAGTGTCTCGCACAGTACAACAGAAGTGCTGACACTGAATGGAAGCCAGCCTGCACACGGCTCTTTTTGGTTTGGTGCTCTTTGAAAAGCAAGTGGGTCAAGCCTTTTCTTCATAATCCGTACATAATCTGGCCCTTCCTCTAGTTGAAGAGCATGCCACAAAAACAGTACAGGAGGGGTGGGACGAGGGAGGGTGATAGACAGACAGCAAGGAACTGGAAGGAAGAAAGAGGGATTTCACTTCAGGCTGTCGGGGGTTTTCTCTCCAAAGAAAGCAATTTAAGGAAGCAGAAGGCCACAGAGTAACAAATTGCTGTGCTGTAATAACCATTTAGCCCAATATTTAAGATCATTTTGTCAATTTTTTGGAGTGGCAGGGGAAGTCAGAGCAGAATGTTTTTGTGTGTGTGTGTATGTGCGCCTCAGGTAAGAACTCCACAGTGCATTTGTTATGAGGAGCTGTGAAATCAGCTGTAACGTGCTGTGTGTTTGAGAAGGTAATTCAGAAATATCACTGCAGCTGACAAGCTAACCTTTGAAACACAAACAACAAATCAAAATGCTTTTGCCTGCCATGTTCTAGAAAAACTCAAATAAAAAAGAAATGAACATGAGAGTGCATATCCCAGCATGCAGTGGGTGAGAAGCAGCTGAAATTGTTAATTTCACATCAAACATTTCATTTTCTCTACGTGTTTTAGTGCTGAAACAATTAGTTGTTTTGAGAATCAATGTATCAATTCATTTTTCAAGCAATATGCCAGACAGTCCAGAATTCCAGCTTCTCAATTGTGATGATTTGCCGCTTTACTTTACTGATATTAAACTGAATATATTTAGATTTTGGACTGATTGTCAGACAAAACAAGACATGTGAAGACATCACCCAGGGCTTTAGGAAACAGTAAATCTGCGGTTTGGAAGAATCTTGCAGTGCTAGACTTTTTGTTCTGTCAATGAAAATAGATTCAAACCCACAAAACCTGGTGACTGGTCGATGAGACATACATGACTACTACTGGAGTAACCATAGAAGGCCCAAAACCAACAAACACTGTTACTGGATGGAGTTATACATTTTAAAAAACAATGCTGTCAACATTGCTGTTTTGAGTGCAAGAATGTTTTTGGGAAATGTTACAAGCCAGAGTTCAGGCTAAGTGCCTCCAGGTTTGGTGTAGTCAGAGGCACATTATGTCATTTTAATTCTAACTTTTGAATCAAATCGATCATTTAATTCAGCTTGCCCTTCATTTGATTACCAGCTGGATAAAGTGCAGCCCCATCGCTGTTGATAGCTGGTACTGCCCAGCTGAAGTGATCAATAGCATTCTCTGAAAGGCAAGACGACATCCCTTCTCTTTAGCACTGATACAGAATCTGCACCTCCTTATCCGCATCAGGCTT
The DNA here is from genome assembly GCA_032191485.1 of Leptoclinus maculatus. NCBI lineage: Eukaryota > Metazoa > Chordata > Actinopteri > Perciformes > Stichaeidae > Leptoclinus > Leptoclinus maculatus. The sequence continues at coordinate 28,533,360 of JAVDOI010000003.1, read as the reverse complement.
GAGTCCATTATCGGAGAGTGACCCCAACTTATCTTTGATCAGCCTGAATCTCTGTCTGTCGTCCATCTGAAGGCGGAGCGGCCTTGATCATGTGCCTTGAGTGTACTTCTCCCCCTCTTGCTCCCGTTATTGTCCACTCCTTTCTCTTACCCTTTCTTCTCCTCCTCCTTCATCCACTATCATCTTATATCCTTTCCTCCTGTTTATTCTTTTACCCTCTTCTCTCTGCTTTCCACTCGTCTTAGTGGTGTCACGTGATCACGGTGCAATGAGTTGGGGTACCTGAGGACTGTAGCTAATGGTGACAAATGACTGGTGTGCAGAGAGGAAAAGAGAATAGCAGACGAGAGGAGAGCGACTATAGGGTCAGTGTGCTCTGTGCACAGATAGAGAACGCTTTTTGACACAGAGAAAAAGATCAAAACATCTACAGCCAGTAGACCGTTAGCTTAGCTTAGCATTAAGAGCACAGCAAGCCTGGAGTATTGTTGTCACAGTTAAGTTTCCAGGTAACCAGTGGAAACTCCAGGAAGTCACACAATAGTCTGTAAATCAACAATGTGTTGTCTATCTAACTTTTAACTTCACCATCTCTAGTGATGCGGTGTTATTGAACTGAAAATATTAGGAACACTGGGCATCAGACAAAAGAGATGCACACCTTTGGCACGTGATAAAATTGTAGTACTCCTTGTCATGTTTTTTATTATGCATGTCATTTCTTATACAACTCAATAAAGTATCATGAAAAAGTAAATCATGACAGTGTGACAGCGAGCCAACATGCACAATACCAGGACCCAAAATGTAATTCAGCTGTCATTAATTGTATGGTCTACACGCCTTTCCTACTGTGACATGCCGAAATGTTTTCTGGGAAAAAGGTCCATTATTCCTCGATGATTTCCAATGAAGAAATACAGTAAATGAATAAATAAATCACTCCTTCTAACAGACCACATGGAATGATGTATATGTTTGATGTGTTATAATTACAGTAATAATATTTAGTCAACACGTCAGAGGTGGTTAACCAGTACACACTCCGAGAACTGACAGGGTGGAGCAGACTTGACGCAGCATCGCTCATCTCGGCTTGCCGCTTCCCATCGCTTTCAGCTTGCATCATGTCAGCGCGATCTCCGTTCAACATTCCAGCAGCTCTCGGTGTAGCGATTGCCCAAAGGCACTGGTCACAGATCGCTGTGTGTTTGTATGTGAGTGTATCTGACTCGCCTGCGGGATCTCAGATCTCAACTCAGTCAGCCTTTTCAGCCAGGGCGCTTCACCGCCATAAGGAGGATAGAGACATATCTGATGCAGGATCAGTGGTACACGGTTAAAGGGGGAAGCCCAAATGAGCCACAAAGTGTTCCTGGAAGGTGCAGAAATCCCTCGTCTTGACGTACATAAACGTTAGCATTTTTTGAAAGCCCTTATGTTATATTTGTATTTTCTTACATTTGCGAATTATAAAATCACAACAGTGACATCCCTGTCTTTCTTTCATGGCAACTACTTTTCATTCACTGTAAATGTGAGACAACCTGCTGAACTATCCTTGAGCAAGAATCCCTATAAGTTTTTCTGTAGGTGAACTGCTGACCTCACAACGGCTGAGTGAAAAGATGACTTTCTCCTTAAAAAATCAGCATCACTAGAAATATTACTACCATATAGACAGCCCTCTGTCCATTACGTACTTTCATAGCAAGCCACAACAATGTTTGCTTCACACACATGCCGTTTATAAAGGCTGCATAAGAGCATATAAGAGGGCAATGTTGTGTGTGTGAGTATGATTGCTAATTTCCCCTTAAATGTATGGGAACTTAAACTTAGAGCAGCTTTTCACCTCTAAAGACCTGGCAGCCTGCTTCCTTTGAAGCATGCTGACTCCTTCAGGCAGGCAGAGGGCTGTGCAGAGAGAGAAGAACTGAGAAATAAATTGATCGTTATCATCATCAGCCAGAGACACACTAGAATCCTATAAGGTTATACGGGCAGACTTTAAAAGCAATGTGCATCCACTAGATTAGAAATGATAAAGGTAACTCAGGTAGGACCAAAAGGCTTGAGACATCTGACCTCAGCTTCCAGATCAATATGCAGTTGGGGTTGATTATTGAAACAATTTTCCCTACACAATGTAAAAAAAAGGTTGCATTCATGATGGGATTGCCGATGTAGGCAATAATGTATGTAGGGAAACAGAATGGTTATGTATAGGCAGCATCTACAGCCACACACACACACACACACACACACACACACACGCACACACGCACACACGCACACACACCCTCCACCGCTTTCCTCAGAAAAAACAGTATCGAAGAAGAAGAAAATAAATTCAGCACACAGAAATTGAATTCTGTCTTGGAAGCGAGGCGTGGTGTTCGAGTCATGAAAAAGAGGGATAGACACAGAGAAGCCAAGACACCGAGCAAGAGGAGAGATATTTAAATCTCATTGAGAGTCGATGTGCGGCCCCTCGGTGGGACTCAGGGTGTGACTCATTGCAGCTGGCGTTGCCTCCACCTTAATCACACACACATACACACTTTTCATAACCCTCAGGCCTTGCGTATGTTGTGTGTCCCCCGTGCTTAGCGCTCTGCCGGATTCCACCTGTTAACAGACGATGCGCAAGCTCTGCTTCATGCTGCTGTATAATGTTACTTGTGATCTTCTTATGAATCAGCTTATGCCAAGATATGAATGCAGTCTGAGCTGCTGAGCCTTCCTACGAGCATGACTTAGAAGACAGATGCTGTTAAACTTGGCTAGGTGTGTGTATGATCCTTCTAACCACCCACGCAAGGGATTAGTGTAATGGTGGTTGGATAACTCATCGGTCAATGACTTTGGAGGAGAGGGAGGGACAACATGCCAAGTCGTCACCCACATGCTGTGTGTTTGTGTTTCCACTTGTCCCTCACGGTGGCTCCACCTTGGATCTCGAAATGTCATTCACACCTGCAGTTTCATATCTTACAGCAAGTCAATTTCAAATGTAGGCAAATCTGGGGGAAGGGGGGGGGGGGGGTGTTAATGGCTGCCTGTGTCTCGACAGCAGTGGCAGACAGCTGATCTTGGACCCCGGCACCGCGTCGAGCTGTTAGGCCATGCGTACGCTGCTTAACGAGCCATGAGCAATTTCCATGATCTCGCCACAAATAATTCATGAGGAGCCCTGTAGAGGAGCTATGGAGCTGAAAGGGAGGGGGATAAGATCTTACGGATAAGATTGAAAATGCTCCCGAGGTCGGATAAGTTTGAAAACTCCGGGGTTGCGTTTTCGTGTGGACAGCCGAAACCGGATACGATTAGAAACGATGACGCCCACACCCGCATTCGCTACTTGATTGGTTCTTAGCAGTCATGACGTCTCCTTCCCTGATTCGTCACATGTCTATCACGTGACCCTTACCCGGAAGCTCACGAACGACAACATTGACTACCGATCGACTACCAGGTTAATTTAACATGGACAACTGATTACAGGCGATGCTGACCGTGTTGTCTTTACTAACAGCTGTTGTGCTGTTAAAGTCTGCATTATTACGGAGGAAGCAGCTGTTATTTGAGCGATCAGCGAGCGGCGTGACCAGCGGAGATATCAGACCTATGGAGTGGACGTCTGAAGTCAAGGTTAGCAGTAAATGCTATTCAGTAGGACAGATAGTTAAGCCACCAGCAGAGCTACGAGTGAGAACAGACAACAACACTGAGGAAACGAGTGAGAGACGTGTGTTGACCACTTTTATGGACCCATAATCTAGCAAACTGTTACGTGTAAGTGTTGATTTTAAAGTAAATTTGATATGTGAGAGAGAGAGAGAGAGAGAGAGAGAGAGAGAGAGAGAGAGAGAGAGAGAGATAGAACCCTCGAGATAGACCTGCAGCGCTGTAACTAACTTCTAAAACTTTCCACGAACTGTGTCTGTTTGAGTTCATAGAGGAAGATTTTAGAGAAGATCTTAAGTATCAAACACGACCTTTCATTATTAAAGACTACTTTATTACTCTGTCGTATTTTTTTTAACTAAGCAACCAATCTACTTCCTGTTTACATCGACACCCACGCGCATGCCCAGTGTACGTGAAGAGTCACGTGATATTCGTGTTAGTATGGACGGAGATCATTTTGAAAACGATGCTGAAAGGCCGTGTGGACGGAGATCGTTTTTGTTTGAAAACGGAGTAGTATGGATGTAGCCTAAGTGATGCCAGGGTGGGAGGCAGGAGGAAGAAGGCAGAGAGGGATCCATCTGACAAATGTGTCTGCAATAGAAAGGAAATCCCCCATTACCTATCACACTGACAAGTATGCTTGCAAGTGTGTGTGTGTGTGTGTGTGTGTGTGTGTGTGTGTGTGTGTGTGTGTGCTTATTTTTAGACAGCCATTTGTGTTACTACAACTGAAAAAAGGCACAGTGGGAGTGTTAACAGTGTGCATCACAATAGCGGGATGTGTGTGAGATTGTTGCGAAGGCATGCGCTATGTGTGTGTGTGTGTGTGTGTGTGTGTGTGTGTGTGTGTGTGTGTGTGTGTGTGTGTGTGTGTGTGTTGGAGCCGTGATGGAGTGAGTTCAGATTTTTCTGACACCCAAAATGTTCAACTGTACAAGAATTTTTGTTTAGCTTTTTTTGCTGAAACCAAGGGAAGCTGAACTAATAAAGTGTACTATCAGAGAGTAAAGGGGTGGATGTGAATGTGTACAGTCAGAACCCGGTTACATTTTTGTGGTTGAATATCAGAGCTGAAGTGTGAATTATTGCACATATGTTGGAAATGAACGATATAGTGTTAAACAAAATCCAAGTGAGCACCACTACTGATCCTAAGCTAGTGAACATCAGACCATATATCCACAGCTTGTTATATATCGATCAAGGCGATTCAATTGGAAACTCTAGGAATGGCAATGTCAGTTTGTTAGTGAAATAGTTAAGAAACTATTGATGCATTGCTATGAAATACGGTACAGACACCCATGTCGCGAAGAGGATTGACTATGGTGATTCCCTGACTTTTCATTTAGCGCCACATTTCGGTCGAAATTTTCACTTATCCTGTGAAATATCTCAACATCTCTCGGATGGATTGGTGCAAAATTCTGGAATTTTACTTTAGTGCCACTGTGACGTTCACATTGGTGGATTTCAGTTAACTGTCTTACTATTAGATCGACTTCAATAAAGTACAGGATGAATACAGGATGCTTTTTAAGCTATTTTAATCTATACATGTCAACATTTTCATTTGTATAATAATGTCTTTACACCTGCTAAACATAAGCATGTTAGCATGCTGCCTTAGCCTTTAGCTCAAAGCACTGCTGTGGCTCCTCACAGAGATGCTAACATGGCTGTATAGTCTTGTTTTTTCAAAGTGAGACAGCTACGGAGACCGAGAAGATTACTGTTTCTGACGGAGGCACTACAGACCAGTGACGCGTATCGGTGGAACACACAGACTAATGGAAATTGGGAGATGGAGACAAAGGACCTGTGTATAGGTCTCTGTGGCATGTCATTAGTGAGGGAGAGGGGTTGACTTGCTCCATCTGACATTTACCAGTCCAACTGAAAATGTCACGGAATGCCAGCCTTTACATCTGGATATAATGGTGCCTCTTACAGCCCAGAGCTATTGATCCCAAAAAAACCTTCTGTCTATTTTGCCCCCTCTCTTGTTCCCCCTGCCCACTGTCCCGAGAAAAAAACACCATCCCTGTGCTCCTAAACTCCATCACCCAGACCTTTCAAGTCTCCACACTAATGTTGTGGCTACAGTTGCTGTGTGTGGAAGTTTTTGTTAATTTCTCCAGTTTCCTTCCCACCTCGAGGGTCTTTTCAGGTTAGTTAATTGACCGACTGACTGACTGACTGGCTGGCTGAGTGGACCACGTAGAGGTTTGCCAACTTTGTCAGGAAAAGAAAAGGGACGCAGAGGGAGCTTTGTTGTGGGCCGGAAAGAAAAAGACCAATTTAGTTTCCTCGTGTGTGTGCTCAGACTCGTCTTATTTACCGTTAAATGTTGCATTCATCTTTTTTGTGTGATCTCTAACCAAAACATGCTGCTTTTCTTGGCCATGAAATGACTATTTAGTGAACAAAATAAAAGTCCTATCGAAGACTCTTCAAAAATAACAATCTCGATTCAATTACCTCGAGATCAGCAATAATGTGTCATATCAAAATCAAAATCAAGATTTTTTTTGTGATCCGAGGAAACTAACAATTCCCTCTCAGGCCTTCCACGTGTACCAGATGTATTTCATATTGCCGTTATCACATTTCCCTAAAGGTCTAGTGAGTGAGTGGATGTTGGGAGAATAGGAAGTGGTTAAATCTTGCCAAAACAATAACCAAAAGCAATCAGACCCTACTAGACGATGCATTTTTTACAGAGCACTGCTCTCAACCTCATTTCAAATTAAACAGTAATCTCTTCTCCAATAGCTAATGTAGAAGCTAATTATGTTGAAAACCACTCATAGGCATTTTCTGTCTTTGTTTGCTATGCTGCAGTGCATTTGTGTCTCACTTTTAGGAACTGTATTTAGATCCATGGCCTCTCAATTTGTTTTGGGGAGTGTTTCTGTCTAGTCTATTTCTGTCCTTGCTACACTATTGTCCTCGGTTGACTGCCTTCACATCAAGTGCTGGATTTATTTGGCCACTCTGCCAGCTCAGGCAGATAGGCCCCGCAGCTATACCACCCAATACGCAACGGCTGAATCCACTGTTAAGATAACTATATACCACTATAATTGTCATACTTGTTTCGGAGATTTTCTCTCTGGGTTAACATGTTTGAAGGGCCGTAGTTGTTTACAGATTGGAGAGGATAAAACCCTGCCAGACTGCAGTTTTCCTCCTTTTTGTTGGGATGAATTGATGTTTTTTTTTTTGTTACCGTGCATTGTAAAGCTTGCGGTGTGATGTTCCTGTTCAAAGCTTCAGTCCGCTCAATGTTTTCCTCATATTCACTCATCGTCTTTTTCCACGCACGTTAATTGGCGGTTGTTACATTCCAAATCCATACTCCATAGAAGATTACCATCTTAATTAGCTATATCACAGCCTTTGGGCATATTACATTTTTGCCCAGCAGTACACTATGCCATGAAAGCAGTGGTACAGCTTTGATGGCAACGGGAGCTTGATTCAATTAGCTGCCACTCCTCAGCTGCATTACTGTACCTACCGTCTCCCCGGCATCACCACAGTCACTTCATTATTATGAAACCCCATAGGTCATGGAAATAGCAGGTCCAGCTGACAATATGAGTCATGTGGTGAACTTAAGTTAATGATCATTGCCATGCTTGTATAGGCACCTTATAACAGGTTCAATAACCACCTTCAGAAGCCAAAGAGATGCTTGTAAAATGTTTTAAATGTTGTCATTGCTGCTTTACGCAAGGCAGTCATGCTGTGGACTAAAGCTGCTGAGATATGCAAGTAGTTACTTGGTGCTTCGGGAAGCTCTAGTTGGATGTAGAATGTATAGGCAGGAGGAGAGTTTTCTCCTCTTATTATTTTTTTCAGTCACACATCGGTGTTCTTGTCTTTTAGTTTTAACACGACATCCTCCTGCAAGGTGATTGTGTTCACAAGTTTATGTGGTTATCAAAATCCACACGTTTTTTTGCACATATCCTTTACGTGTTCATTTCATTTAAGTCAATTTTATTCACCAGTAACAATCTAGACTCCTCATGAATGCAGATTGCTATGGTTGAATGTGCATTAAGTAAGTGTAGCTAGAGTATGTATGTAGAGTATGCCCTCTAGTGTTGTCCAAACTCAACCGTGTGCAGGTGTTCTGAACTGTGTATTATGCATTTCTTTGGGTAGCAGAGACGTAATACTTATTTTAACGTGAGTGTCCTTGTACCTTTGTATCAATACGGTGAAATATTCGTTATTGCATTGTCTAACGGTTTGTCCTTCCTCCCTCTGTAGGTACATCCGCACCATGTACCTCGGTATACAAAGTCACCGGCAGAAGGAGAACCAGCGGCGTTTTTACTGGGCTATGATGTACGAGTATGCCGATGTCAACATGCTGCGACTGCTAGAGACCTTCTTAGAAAGTGCCCCTCAGCTGGTGCTGCAGCTCTGCATCATGATCCAGAGCAACAAGGCTGAGTGGCTGCAGTGTAAGGGCTTCCCTAAGGCTCTGGAGTCGAATTTTGTTTCAGTGTAGTCTCTCATATCCTTTATTTATAATTGTTTGCATTATGTCATACAGTGATTGCTGCATGAAGCCAAGAATCTTCCGCATTTTACACCTGACAATCCATTTTCCGTGAAGTTCCCATATCACGTTATTTACAGTGTACCTTTGTATCCAGTCTCCAACATTCATCACTCTCTTGTTATCGAAACCTCTTTTACAATTCTAGTTTCCTCGTGCAAGCTCCCCAAGGAAGGCAGTTCAATCATAACAAGTGATACCTTCCCTGTCTGTGTGTCTAAAGAAATGGCATCAATACATTTACTAAGAAGCCACATGCTGCTGTTCTGCAGATAATCCTCTATAATTTTTCATGCAGCAGGTTACTGCTCTGACATATCTGCTGTCTCTACTATTATTATATTATTATTGGTGCTCTAAATGGAGAGCATGTTGACTGAATGACCTATGATGATCTTGGTAATAATGTGGCATTCTAAAATGTGATGGATTGCTTCGGCTGAAATAAAATGTACTGTATACAGTAAGTGGAATGGCAGCCAAGTCAAGATAAAACTATAAGTATTTGGGCGATGCTTTAAAAGGAAGCTGGATTTTTCTTGCAATTTCTGATGTTTTTAGAACCATCTCACAGCATTTGTCAGTATCAGTCTTGCCATTCTTGGTCTTTCTCTTCTTTTACTCTTTCTCTCTCTGTCTGTATTCCCAGGTGTTTCTGCCATTTCCTCCCTTCTGTCCCTGGCCTGGGTGCTAGCCTCTTACCACAAACTCCTGCGTGATTCACGTGACGACAAGAAGAGCATGAGTTACAGAGGCGCCCTGGTGCATCTGTTCTGGCGCCTCTTTACCATCTCCTCACGGGTGCTCTCCCTCGCTCTATTTGCCTCGGTTTTCCACATCTACTTTGGCATTTTTGTGGTGCTCCATTGGTGTGCCATGGCTTTCTGGGTCATCCATGGCGGCACAGACTTCTGCATGTCCAAGTGGGAGGAGGTACTGTTCAACATGGTGGTGGGCGTGGTCTATGTCTTCTGTTGGTTCAATGTACGTGCGGGCCGGACACGGTACAGAATGGTGGCCTATTACACAGTAGTACTGTTAGAGAATGCCATCCTTAGTCTCCTTTGGTATGCGTACCGTGACCCAGTCACCACTGACGCCTATGCCTCTTTTGCCCTCTGTGGTGTCTTCCTGTGCTTTGCTTCAGGTGTGGCCTGTATGGTTCTCTATTACGGGGTTCTTCACCCTATGGGACCCCGGTTGAGGGTGCTGGCCAGCTCCTGCTGTGCTGAGCTTCTGTGGGGCCTTCCATTACCCCCCGAGGCCGAGCCCATGGCTCCCACACCGGGGCCCCGTGGCTCTCAGGCCACCCCCACACGGGGTATGGCAGGGGAACACGAGGATTCAGACGAAACACCCACGGACACCTGCCTTCCGGTTTTCCAGGTGAGGTCCACAGAGCCCGTGGATGCAGCTGGCAGGCCCATCCAGCCTGAGGGTCCTCTCATCAAGATAGACATGCCCAGAAAACGCTACCCAGCCTGGGATGCACACTTTGTGGATCGGCGCCTGCGCAGGACCATAAATGTGCTGCAGTACATTAGCCCTAATGCGGTGGGCATCAGGTATAGGGACGGTCCGCTTCTTTATGAACTCCTGCAGTATGAATCCTCCCTCTGAAAGCTTCTTCTCCCACAGCTCTGTTGCCTCCTCTTACACACTACGATGCACATGCGTTCCTTTCTTTCACTCTGCTCTTCCTCCTCTCCAGATATTGTCTCTTTCCGTTTGACACTCGGCTCTCTCCTTCTCCCCCTTCTAATCATTCAATTTTCCTGCAGGAGATGTGTGTTTGTCAACCCGAAAATCTGTCAAGACAGTCTTAAACACACAGTCATGATTTATTTTTGGAAATAACATCCAGTCCAGAGAGAAAATTATGAACCTACAGTATCTCATGCGATATAAACAGAAGTATCATATGAATCCCTCTACATTGATAAGAGGAGGGTTCTGTATGAGTGTGTAGATAACATATGAATGTTCCATTATGAAATGTGTTTAATGCATTATACTGTATTGGTGATTCAATCTGTGAATACTTGTGAAGGGCATATTGTATGTCCCTGTGACATGGGACTGGCGCAAAGCCTGATGGGAATGATGGAGGAGAGTCTCAGAGGGGACAGGTCTTTGCACATCCCAACATTTACTGCCATTCTTAATGTTAATTATTGAAATGTATGATAATGTTTACCAAGTCCTTAGCCTGCAAGCACTGACAATTCGTATCATGACCCTGTAAATTACAGAAAGGACACAATCAAAGATGTTTCGAAGAGAAGCACTTCAAAATGGAGTTTCCCCTCTGTGAGCTTATGTGGCTCAAGTGTATCCTGGCTGTTCTATTTTTGTTCAAAATTCTACATCGTAATCGCATCATGTATGGAGGAAAAAAGAAGCACATTGACCTTCAATCAGTTCCACCCACACATTCAATTTTTACAGTTCAGACTGCCCTCCAGTGGAGGCAAGCTGTAACAGCCTTACTTAGTCATCTTTGCCCGAACAGCACAAAGTTTTAAGATTACCACCTGAGATGAGAAAAAAAAAAAACACAATGAAAGGAATGTAGAATGTAGTTGAAATGAGCACAACATTTTCTAAATTGGTGGGTAGAAAATAATAAAAAACATTCCAAAGACTTTTTTTTTTTTTAAAGATTGTAAGTCTAGTAAGGTGTAGAAGGGTACAAATGTGTTTTAACACACATTTTGGTTTGAAGTGCAAAGACGGCCTTCAAGGAATCCTCCACCATTCCCTTCTGAATCCTAGAAAGTAATCCCTTATACAACCTCCCTATTTTGATTTATTATCAACAAATGTTTTAGGTTGATCAATGTATGCGTATTGGGTGCAAAGACGTGTAATAAGTTCTTGAAAAAAAAATATGACAAATCTGAGATGATATTTCTATGCTATTATACTTCAGTACGTATTTGTGTCCACATTTATAGTCATTGACATAACTATATTTTGCCAGAACACACACTTTTTTTACATAACAAAAAAAATGTTGTGCAGTGTTAAAAGGTATACTCCTCACAGAGCAACTGTTCTGGCACCTGCTAAGCGCAGTTGAAACAAAAGCCAAATTGCATCTTACAGTACTGTCTTTCCAATCTATCTGCCCCCTTGAACCAGTAGAATGAGTCCCTGCAAAACGTGTGCCATCCATCGGCCTGCCGTGCAGCAGTTATACACTGATATACATCTCTCAGCTGAACCTGCGTGAGCTCTCCGCTACAGATACCCACAGGACGAGCGTTGTATTCACTCAAGACAAAAATGAAATAAAATCTAAAGAAAACATGCCTTCTAAGTCAAAGGAACTTGACGAAAATTACCAGAGGGCTACTGAACAAGTCATGAGAAAAAAACAAAAAACGAATGCATTTCATACTCAAATTTTATCTATTTACTCAATGATCCATCCGTATATATAATGTGTGGTTTTTAACATTGCAGTGTTGGGCATGACTTTGGTATAAGGCATTAGTCAAAAAATGCACCCAACAAGGGATGCCCAAGAGCCCGACACGAAACAGAGATTCCTTTCTCCTGGCTCACTGGCTGTCTGCTTAGCTGTGGCCACATGTGCCTGCTAACATCGTACTGTAAGAAGCGGATGCCATGTAAGTCCAGGCCAAAGGTGAGAGGGGTTTTTTGCCAGGGTTGGAAAAGAACATCAGGGCAGTTTGTGATAAAGGGCCTGACTGGTGTATGATTCCTTGTATGCTTGTGTGAAAAAGATCGGTGTTTACCTCTCTCTAGCGCGTGCTGTGATAACTACGGTATGTATTAGGGGATCTGAGTGTGCTTGCATGGTGTACGCATGCTTGTCTTGTGTGTGTTTCCTCAGCCCTTTACCACAGTTCTGTTCTCTCGCCGATTGTTCGGCTCCATCCCTGGTTGCTGCTCCGCCCTCTTCCCCATCTCTTCGGTGCTGGGCCTTGGCGCACTCCTGTGAAACACTCTCGCACTCTCTGGTAACTGAACAACGGGGTTGAGTGAGGGTGAACAACTGGAGATCCTGACATGAGAACGTGCAATGAGGTACACTGCCATAACCGAGAGCTTCAACATCCAGGGTCTGCCACCCTTCAGCTTAAAAGTGATGTTCAGCCCTGAGTAATTGAGAACTGTTTGGTCAGCTAAAGTGGAGCAAACATCCAACACACCATATGTATAGAATATAGATATACATGAGTATGCAAACAACCAACTTGTTCATTGTTTACCATAGTAGCCAGAGTAGTTCCTCTCTGTTGTAGTGAATAAACAGCCATGTTAGTAGTTAGTCAATTAATGAATAGTAAGTATTGTTAAACTAAAAAAAAAAAACTAAGCAAAACAGCCAATACAAGGGTTCCTCAGGACCAACAAACAAGACCACTGAACCAACTGACTCAGGGGTGTCTCAATGCAGTTCTCATCCGCAGGCATGTCCTCAAGGGTCTCCATTTTTTCCTTAACATATTGTATCCTGGACCCCTCCTCGGCTGGGATTGTACCACTAAATTATGGTTTGCATATTTTTTTGTTTTCTTAGAATGATTGATCAATGATTGCTCATTCTTATTATTGGGGGAGGGGCGTTTTTTGTGGTAGTTGGCTGCCTGGCAAATGGTGCATCCTTTCTAAACTCTGCTGACCTTTTCCAGAAGTGGACACATGTCCAAATCAGGTGCAAATACACTGTGATTCATTCATTCATTTGCGTGTGTGTGTGTGTGTGTGTGTGTGTGTGTGTGCGTGTGTGTGTGTGTGTGTGTGTGTGTGTGGAACGACTGTAAAAATATAGTATCATAAACAAGATTACGTACAACTGGGCTGCATTTCATAGAGGTGCTTAATGTCGTAAAGCGCAGAGTATTTATGCTTGCTTAGCTGTGTCAGAATATTAGTAATGATGGTTAATTAAGTCTGCAAAGAGTCTATATGCACAGGTCATTTTTATGAAACACACAGTATATTTTACGAATTTCTACAGAACAATCATAGTTTTGCCACTTTCTGTATCGAGTAAAAAAGATTTGCTATATTAATGGTAAATAAGTGGGTTTTAGTATTTTTCTTGTTTTCTTTAAATTACACACGGGTTTCAAGAGCTAAACTACACACAAGTGGAAGTGGAAGCCGTTACAATACAGGGCAGCATTAAGGCGACCATAAACACGGTCACAAAGAAGTAGGTTACCTGCCCAACTCCACACACAGCAAGAGCATTTCAACAGCAAGCTTGTTCTTCTCAGTCCTTGTTGTGCCTTGTTACTTTGGGTGCTACAATCCAGCCATGGCAGCCAGGTTCACAAACAACAATGCCGATGTCTTTCTTTACTTGTTTTATGTGCCAGCACACTCACCGAGACGATGACAAAACCAAACAATATTCTCTTCCGTCTCGTCTCCTGATCAAGCCAAGTTCTCGATTCTGTCAGCTCACGCCGCGGTCGACGACGCCATTTAGTCTCACCATTTCATCCAAGTTGTCATCCACAGGACTCCACTGTTTCCTAGTTACAGTGTTACGACTAAACGTCACAGTGTGACAGAACCAAGTGGTGGGTATGGGGTGAAAGCCAGTTATTGGTTCTGTCAAAGATATAGGAGAAAAAGTAAGGCAATACTGAACATCTTCCTGTACTCGAACGTAGGATTCCTCATCTTTATTACGTTTCAGCAAGCTGAACCACAACAGCCCCAGGTGATTCAGCAAGTTACAATTCGCAGTTTGGACTGAGCTCAAAAGCGTTAGTATTGAACTGTTTGATGGATAGTCTTAACAGATGCCAGCCACGATACCGAGCGATTTGGTCAATGATTGTTTTGTACTTTTGTCTATGCCTTTACATCTTCTTCTGTCTTGCAATGATGAATGATTTGTAGTGCCAAGACGTAAACTTTCTGTGTCGTTTGTCCTGTGTGAAAAAATACATCCTCTAGCCAAAACAATAAAGCCTGCAGTTGGATCAAAACACGGAAGAAGTGAATGATGACAAAATGTGCAAAAAAAGAGAAGAAGAAATCATTTTCTTGCAATGGAGTGATGAAACAGGCCCGGTCACTGATTCTCTTTTGAATAACCTCATTTCCTGGTTTTCCCACCGCCTCCCAGCATGCCTTTAGAAGTCATTGTGAGGTGACCCTCAACATTTAAGCATGTAAGTGCTCTCGACTGCACAACAAACCCTCTGATTTCTGCATTAATGTGTAGCAGCAGGTCATTGTAGTGTTTGACTTTGTTTGAGTCTGTACCTTTGTGTCATGGCCATCTGTTTGACCGCTGGAGCAGTAAGTTCAGATGATAAAACGGTGCATTTACTTCTTTCATTTCTGTTGCTGACCTGGTGCTGAATAAATACATTTAAAAGGTGCTACCACTGTGGACTGTGGTCCACTTTTTAGCTTTCTGATAGCATAGCCTTCCGGGTGACTGAGAGGACCTGCGCCCCACACACTTGCAGTCTCAAAATGTTTAAGAGCTAGCACCTCAAATCCACACAGTTTACAGCAGAACTCAACTCTCAATGGTGCCATTTTGATTTTCCAACCTGCACAAAAAAAACCAACAGAGATTCTCTGTTCATATTATGTTTAATATACTGGTTTCAGCATACAGTATGTTTTTTGTTTTACTATGATTCAGTGTGCACTAGAATTTCTTTCTTTCTTTTCTCTGAGAGAATTAAATTAGCCGATGATAAAATGCATCTTTTTGGCAAACGCACAGGAGCACAAATGTACTTCTGCTACTGGAATTTGGGTAAAAAAAAAAGGATATATATATATATATATATATATATAAAACGTGATTGCTGTGTTGTAAATTCCTGTCATCTATATGTCCTTAATCTGTGTGTATCTATTTTTGTTGTTATTGTAGAATTGGCTGTAATATTTTGTTTAAAAATGGATTTAATATTCCAATGAAACGACTATGGTTGTCATATTAATTGCTGCTGATTTTTGAAATTGTTATCAAAGGTGTTGGGAAATATTGCTTTGTTTATATTCAAACAATTTCTAGATTGTGTTAGCTTGTTGGTGTATTTCACAAATCTATCAGGATAATCCCTAGACTATATGATTTATCCGGGGTATTCCAAAAGTTGGCACAATGTCAGTAGGCAAATTGGCTACAATCTGTAGCATCTATATGAAATTGTACTCATACAACCTATGTTGTGACTGAGAACATATAAGGAATGATTTCTTTGTTGTTGTTAAATATACAATGTAAGTAAATTGTTTCATTGAATCCCCGTTCTTTAAAAAAAGCAAAACTGATGTCCTATTTTTGGGAACAATATGAGTATTACTAATAACATATGGTGCTACGGTTCTTTTTGTATGTTTTTGTTTTTAGATGAAAAGAGAAATATTATGCTGAAAATGTAATGTTAAGCCTTACTGTAGATTCATATATCAGACTGTTCATCCCAGAAGAGAAAAATAAATATAGTATTTGAAAGTGCAATATATATATATATATATATCAGTGCTATGTATTCTCATGCACGTTTCACATTTCATCAAATGAAAGGCACGCAGTTGCAGTGTATGGCCTGCAAAGGTGTATGATGCGAGCCTATAGTGAATATGTTCAAATATAATGCTTTTACAGTAATAATGTTAGCTTGTGACGAGTTCATTTAGCTAATCAAAGGCCTGCACACTCACACAGGTGTTTTCATTTACTTTGATTATACGTCTGCAGATTTATGAGTGGAGTTATGCTGGGGATTACTGTATGTGATGACACAAAGCTGATGCACTAATACAAATGATAAAGGAGAGTGAAGAAACTGAGACACATGACAAATCAATGTGAGAAAAGGCTAATCAGGCACATAAGTGAAAACACCTGTGTGGTTTGACTAAGGCTGTGTAGGGACTTTCAACATGGCTGCACGAGATCAAATAATTTGGGCATTGCTTATATTTAACTTACAGGGCTGTTCTAGGGTCAGCAGATATTGAGGATGGGGGTCATCCTTTGACAGGCAAATTTTGCAATATGATTCACTTTAAAATATACAGTAGATAGAGGGGTTACACACATCTTTATACTGTGCAGAAAAACAAATAAGGCCCCACAAACTAAAAGACAAGGTTACTGAATAAGAAATCCTGATTCAATACATGTAGTTTATCGATTAAATTAAGAAGTCCTCTAATGAAGACCCTGAATACTTAATAAAAATAGACTGGCGCTATACCCTTCACCTGCTTTATGTAAATAGAGACGGATGCATAATTAAAAAGTCACTTGTCAGGGCGACAAACACATTTCGACTTATCTTAGCAGGAAAGCACATTTAATTTAGTTATAGTATACAAGAGGTATGGCTCACTGGGACACTTACTCAGAAAATAATCACCTATGCTTTTTCTGATGTTATAAGTAAAATGTCAGCTGTAAAAAAAAAAAAAACACATCAGGCCAATTGTTTATAAAGTTATTAAGTGATAAACAAAAAATTAGATTTAGGGTTTTCCTGACGAGAACTGAGGCAACATTTCAAACTCTTCAAAAAATTATAAGTTGCCATAAAGCTAGTTTCAACTTCAAAACAAATAGATAAAAGCATTTAATAAAAGCTAGTCTAGTCTCTTATGCATAAGTCAACCCTTGTCGGCATTTATAGCTAAACTTATTTGGTCTGAAGTGAGCCTCTGTCATTCAACACTGCCCGTAAAGTGACACTAAACTAGGCCTTAACCGCTTCGTCAAACAGCCTCTGGGGCGTTATCACCATATAAACAGTGGCAGCTGTTTTGGTTTGTGCAAAGCAAAGCATGCTGGACCACAGTTTAACGCCCAAAATGGCGGCACGATTGAAAAGTTTTGCCTGTTTTAACCGAGTTTGTCTTCTTTACAGACTATTTGTTTAGTTGTGTTAGCGGCACTGAAGCATACCGTTTTCACAGTGGTGGCACGTCGGGATTTGATCTAATGATTGTCCAATAAGGGAACAAATTAGGATGGCGTTTTGCTATGTGCTCAAATTCCGGCATCACTTTACCAATGCTAGGCTAAGCTACTCTGGGCTAACAAGCTAACTACTTTCAGATGAGTGGTGGTAAAAAGCTTCGGTAGCTCGCGTTAGTTATGTCTTGTCTCACCTGGATCTCCACGCTGGATATGAGGAAGCGGGTATTGCCATAGAAATGGAGGATGACGTGAAAAAAGTGAAAAAGGTAAGTCGAGCAATTGAACACAAGCTAACGTTACTTTTCACTGCAAGTTGACAAGCTAGCAGGCTAACTTTCTAGCAAGTCAGAACCCGGTTAGCTTAGCGGTTAGCTGGCTAAGTTACGAGAAATATCAAGTAAATATCAGCGACCAGGGGGCTCAGCAGTCACGTTAACACACTGACAGAGTTAACGAGTTTTTAATGAACCGGGAGAAATGTGTAATTTACATATAACGTTAGATACTAAAGAAGGGTAACGTTAAGTAAGGCGCAACAGATTGAACCCAAAAGATCGAGAAAAACGTTACACGTTACGATACAACGTTACGTTACTGTCTCGGCTCAGGATTACCATGATCTTCAGGATGATTTATGGTTCAAAGTTAGCTTATTATCAATTTCAACACTATATTCGCCTTGTTCGTACCGGTGTGTTAAACGTAAAGTACTCAAGGAAAGCGTCAGCCATCGTTGTATTAGTTTGTCTTCATGGTTTATCTGTGGTAGGATTTTAAACAACGTTTTGTGTCATGAGGGATCCGTGTTCATCATCAACTGTCAAAAGCAGCGGTTATTAGTGTCAGTCATGATGAAGGGAATCAGCACTCCTTGGTTGTACCAACCGTCCTGCTCTCTCTCTCTCACACACACACACACACACACACACACACACACACACACACACACACACACACACACAGCCTAATGATCCCGTTTGATAACAAGACAGATCTGTATGTTCAGACACACAGCTGACATTCCTTTAATCTTATGTGTCGGCACAGGAGGAAGCTGAAGGGCAGGACGTGACATCGACAAGCTCTCACAACCTGAGCAGCGAAGTGTCTTTAGGGTCAACAATCGTCATTGTGCTGCTCATTCCATCGTTGGTTGTTTTTTTTCATGACAAAAGGCACTAATGTTACTTCCCATCTAATTCCACCTCCTCTTCGATGTGAAGGGAAATCTGGACGGAAATGAAGTGATATCCTAGTGTGAAGAGAGGGTTTGTTGTGGCAAGGAAATGTTTTTGTCAGCAATGTTAACTCAATCTCTGCTCATAGTTTGATCAGGCAAACACTTAAAACTTCCACTCCGTAATACTTTATTACTAATGATCGGTGGTCTGCTTGTGGCCACAAAATAGAAGAAAATACATTTAATCACTTGCCTAGCAGCGTTGTAGCTTTCTTAAATAGTGGGGAAAAAAACATATTTTTAGCCTTTTTAACGTCAGTAATTCATGTTTTCAGCTTTATGAAACCGGCTATAGGTTCAGCACCTACTGGTGATCTTTACTTTCGGGCATCATTGACACCAAAGCATAATGCTCTGGTATGTGCCACTTGGTGGTGATAATGAGCAGCATTTGATGTGTTTTTGATAACATATTATACAGAATATTCAAGTGAAAGCTCAGGCCTCTTCATATAATATATTGTTACTTTCACTGTGCTAACTGATTTTATATGAACCTCTGTAAAGTTCATATCAAAGGTATCTGGAGAAGTTAAGGAATCTGTTATATTCAAACTCCCAAGTTTTCCTGCATTGTTCTGAAGAAGTAAGAAAGTCTGAAAGTTCACCTTCCCTTGTTGTCAGCCTGTCCATCACAGCACAAAGAAGATGCGCATCATCCTCACTTATGCATCTTTGTAAACAGACTTTCATCAAAAAAGGCACTTGTTCATCTCGAGGGAATTTGCTCTGGTCTCACATTTCACAAGGATACGCCATAAAATGTTAATGCACTTGTCTTCACGAGCTACGCACTGTTAAATAATGCACTGGTCGAAGGTCGTGCTGTTCTATGGAGTCTGTGATCAAATGTCAGGAACCAAAATATGGTTACAGTGAAGGAGTCGAACACACCTTCCTGACTCTTTTCTGCATTCATCGCTAGTGTGGGTGCGTTAAGAGGTTATCCGCCTTGGCTTGAAAACGGCATTTCAGATGTTTCATCTGTGGTTAGCATTATAGAATAGACACAGTCTTGTATGTCTGTGGTTTAGAGGTGATGCATATGTGGACCTTCAGCTGCAGAGATTGATGCAAGGCAGCAATCGTCCCATCACAATAAGATGTGACGATCTGGAGCAGAAGTGATTTATCACTCACCACACACGCCCACTTCGCATGTCGTCAACAGCTGTGGAGCAGTTTTCAAAACGACACGAGATGTCACGGTTTTTGTAAGCGGTTTCAATATTCAAAGCACGAACGTACGCGCGGTGTCATCACAGGAAGTTGTGGCGAGTCCCTTTCCTGTTCTTGTGCCCCGAGTACAAGAGACATAGAAACCTCCCTTCCTCTGCGAGGCGAGTCACACCCCTCACTGCGTTTGTGCGTCTGTCACAAGTGGGCAGCTGCCACTGTGTGTGTGTGTGTGTGTGTGTGAGCGGAGGCAACAGGTGACTAGCAGGAGCGTAGCGGCATCAGTGGCCACGCAGGCGGCGACTCTAGCGAGAGGGTTCATGGAGAACGAGGTAGGCTTTTTAAAAAAAGACTTTGAGCTAGAAACATGAAGCCGTGGACACAGTCGATGAAGGCGTTGGTTAAGCACACTTAACTGAGCTAGTGTTGACATTTTACCGGTTGATAAAAGCGGTAAAGTATTATATATTTGATGAGGTTTTAATGTATATTCAGGGACATTTTTAAGAAAAGATTTTTCTCTCTTGATTCGAATGTTACGATGTGATTGTACGTCATGTTGTACACTTGACTTCCACTGCAAGTCCCATCCAGTATTGCAAAATGCTGTCTCGATGTGCTCATGCTATTGTTGACATTTGAGCAACACATATTGGGTGACACGGAGGGCTGTACATCTGCTGTGTCTTACAGTCGGGGGAAGCAGGGTCAGCAAAAATTACAAGTACAGGTGCAACTACATCGTATGTTTTCAATGGATACGAGTAGTCCTGTAAATATGTGTAATATACGATTGCATAGAAACGGATAACGCCAAAGGGTTCTAATTTAGAGTGTTTGAAATGTTATGTACTCGCACAAATTGAGTCTCATTTCTTACCGCGTTTTGGAAGGCGGCGTTTACAATTTTCTGATGTCTCTCAACTCCGCCGTCTTTGTCTTTATTCGGCAGCCTGGTATCGTGTCTCCGTTCAAGCGAGTCTTCCTGAAAGGAGAGAAGGGGAGAGACAAGAAGGCCCAGGAGAAGGCCACCGAGCGCAGGGCACTCCACACCTTCTCACTCTCTCAGCCCGACCACCGCATTGACCCTGACATCCTGCTTAACGACTATATTGAGAAGGAAGTCAAAGTGAGTGTGACTAGCAGAGAGATACACAAAGTCCCTACCCATACGTAAAACAACTCTAAAGTGAAACATTGTGTTCTGTCTTGTCCAGTACTTGGGACAGCTGACATCCATTCCAGGATACTTGAACCCATCAAGTCGCACTGAAGTGTTGCAGCTCATTGACAATGCACGGGTAAGTTTCTTTAACATGGTCCCTCAGTAGGTTGTGCTCTCTTTTTCTTAGTTTTTCACATAACTGACATAATTAATTATATTCAATTAAATTCCTTATATATACATATAAGTTCTTATTCATGCAAAGAGAGAACACAGTTGATAAAAGCTTTAATGCTTCTGCTTATTCGTGGTGAACTGGAGTAATAAAGTTGTCAGATATTCACGTTTCTGTCATAACGGGTAGCATTACCCACAATGCATGCCTCTGTGTTTTGTCAGAAGTCCCATCAGTTGGCAGGCCAGCTGACGTCAGAGCAGGATGCAGTGGTGAGCTTGTCGGCGTACAACATAAAGCTTGTGTGGCGCGATGGAGAAGACATCATCCTGAGAGTGCCCATCCACGATATCGCTGCCGTCTCCTACATAAGGGACGACTCTCTGCACCTCGTGGTCATCAAAACGGGTAAAAAAACAAACATTTAAAGGTTCCGGTTAGTGTTGACATGTTAAAATAAAAGTGTAAAATGTGTTGAGTTGGCCACAATTTGAGTAATTTAATTTGACTTTGTACCATTTTTCAGCCCAGGAGTCGGGAGGTTCTCCTTGTCCCAGCTCGTGTCCTGACCTCAACAAGTCTCAGACCCTGAGCTCCTTATCGGAGAGCGGAGCTGTGCTCGTGGAAGTCTGCTGTTTGCTTGTGCTGGCTGTGGATAACAAGGTAACAAGAGTTTCTTTCTTAAGTTCGGTGGAACAATGCCTTTTGATCCAAGGTGCACACCAAATTAACTTACTGAGATCTCCTTAATGAGTTAAGATGTTGTCTCGTAGCCACCTGCTGTGCTGTTTCTTAAAGGTTCCCTCTGGAGCGTTTCTTTCGGGGGAAGAAGACGACTGCCAGCTCGTAACACTGACTGTAAACTCTTATTTGTTGTCTCTTAGGCAGCAGCGGAGGAGCTGTGTCTTCTGCTCAGCCAGGTCTTTCAGATCGTTTACACAGAATCAACCATCGACTTCTTGGACAGAGCCATTTTTGATGGAGCAACTACACCTACCAGACACCTTTCTCTTTACAGTGGTAAAGCACATACAGACTGGCTCTCTCGAGGAAAAACAAACTTATGTATTCTTTACTCTGTGGAGTTTTACCCTCTTCTCAAGCTACTGAATTCTCTGAACTTAGGTCAGATATGAACCCTTAAATTGGTACTTTTTTTTATTTTAATCTTTTCTTCAGATGATTCTTCAAGCAAAGCGGATGTTAAGGATGCCTTTGAAGAAGAAGCCGGCACATTGTAAGTCCACAGCTGAAGAGCCGTACCTCGATGATTCTATATTGGGCACAGTGATCCAGAAAGATTTTTGACACATTTCTGAAAGTGTTTTACTTCTGCTCGTCACTTACGAAGGATGCGTTCTTTCTCTCAGTCCGTTTCAGGCCTCTATGGAGGCAGAAGGAAACTCTCCGTCAGCATCGACCCCAGCGTCCCCTCAGACGAAGACCGCGAGCGAAGGAGAGCTCAGCACCACGGCTGCCGAGCTGCTGCAGGACTACATGACCACGGTATGATTTCTTCGTCACTTTGAGTATTTTTTCTTTTTTTTCTTTTCAAGCTGTATTCATTCTCGTTTTGACTTTCGCTATCTTTTTCTTCCCCCTTCTAGCTGCGGACAAAACTATCATCGCAGGAGATCCAGCAGTTTGCCACCTTGCTTCACGAATACCGCAACGGGGCCTCCATTCACGAGTTCTGCATTAACCTGCGACAACTCTACGGGGACAGCAGGAAGTTCCTTCTACTTGGTACGCCCACTGTGTTTAAGAAACAATGGTCTTGTCTCGTACGTGTAAATATGGGCTTGATGCCATGACCGTATGCGTTACAATGTGTGCCCCCCCCCCGCAGGCCTGCGTCCCTTCATACCAGAGAAGGACAGCCAGCACTTTGAGAACTTCCTCGAGACCATCGGCGTGAAGGACGGCCGCGGCATCATCACAGACAGCTTTGGCCGTTACCGGCGCACCGCCAGCTCCGCCTCCGATTCCACCACCAACGGCAACGGAGCGGCGGGAGGAAGCGCCGCCTCGGACGAGGGCCAAGAGGCCTCCGAGGGGGACGAATGGGACCGCATGATCACCGACATCAGCAATGACATCGAAGCTCTCGGCTGCAGTATGGACCAGGAGGGAGCGACGCCCTGACGCGATGAATAAAGGGAGCGGAGGACCCTTAATGGCAGCCACTCCTCGAATGAACAGTAGGCCACGAGCTGAGCAGATCAGATGAAGGGGGTCCTTAGCACTGACCTAAGATTTTGGTTAATTGTATTTTCCTCTAATTATCAAGAGGACGTTCCATTTTTCCCTACGCACTCAAGGAAAACCTCAACCTATTACCACAAAAACATGAAGTCAACAAATGCACTTATGCAGACCTGTTAGGTGACAAGCAGTCAGTTGGCTATTTTTGCAACTCAGAGGGATTCACAGCTTCTGATGTCTTTTTTTTTTTTTAAATATATTTCTTTGATTTTTGTACTCATTTATTGGCAGTATCTGCCACGGCTGTCAGCAATGTAGCGATTATCTCTTTTGAATACCCTCAGAGGCTCTGGAGGATCCACCAGAGTCCACGTTTTAGCAGGTTCAGACTGAGGCTGTACGTGTTTGTGCTCTCGTTATACTATAGGTCACTCGGCTTCATCCACCAGGAGAACTTTGCTTATTTTCATTTATTTCACATTCTGTTGAGAGTGTAACATTTAGCTATATTTTTTTTGTTTTTCCAATAAGATTTGTGTACCACTTTATTTTACACTATCCTTTGTTTACTCATTTATATATATATATATATTTTTGCCTTATTCAAACTGACCAAGGAAATGCTGTAAAAACAAAAATTCTCATTCAGTTAAAGCGACTGAATGGGGACTGTATTTGACAAAGCCATTTAGGCTGAAGTAAATCTGTTTTTGTTCTCATGCAGGTCATCTTGTCATGTCTTGTGACATTACATGTATCTGTCATTGTGCCTTTACACTGCAGTACTGCTGCCAACTGTCTGTCACACACAGACGGGTAATTATGAACTGTAACTACAGTTGTTTAGCAAATCATGGTTATTAAATAACGGCTACTTTACAATCTGTTTTTGTTGATTGTTATCCTTCACACCTGCGTTATGAGCGGTTTTAAATGACACTGGCCTCCTTGTTCGATTTGACTTTCGTACAGCGAAACTGTCACGTCACAAGGGGTGAAAGTTTAATCTGGTTATTATGCTCTCTGGCTGATCATTTGCTTGGATGCACTTAAGCTGCTGTGGAACTTCAGTCTGAGTTACATCAAAGCAATCATGCCAGATGTTGCCCCTCAAAGTTGGGGATTAGTTTTGTTGAGTGACGAGAAATTGGCAGGACAGTTTGAGTCGAGCACATTCCAGACTTTCACAGATCTACCGTTAGGAGTTTCCTCAGGAAGTTTTAAAAAGTACAGGACTTGAATGGTGTTGTCTCGTGTTTATTGTGAGACTGGAGCAGAGGTGCTGTATCGGAGCGCATGCACAGACAGGAACACTACACCTGGGGTTCAAATGGCCGCTTTGACTTGAGACACCGTCTGCCTCGAAACAAAAGGATGAGATCATCACGAAGCCGATGATCTCACCGAGAAAAGACGGATTCTTTCTCGTGACACAAGCGGACTGTTTGTGGTTAATTCACGGCGATTTGTTTTGGAGCAGAAGGAGAGTAAATGATTGTTTTTGACATGGTCTCGCTGTAATTGGGCCGTGTCTGCTTTCTCACAGCGCTTGGTGAACTCCTCATTGGCCTGTAAATTCTCCTCTTAATCCAGTTTTTAGAACAGGATGACTCCTCTCGGTGGCTCGTTTGCAACATGTAATTATTAAATAGATCAGTCGGTCTAATTAAGGCATTAAAAGATCCCATGCTGTTATAAAGACGTCGCCAATTATCTTTATGACTTCAGCCCCTGTAGTGCCTCCCATCACGTTGCATGATCGTGAGTCATGAAGAAGAGTCAGAGAGGCGTTAATTTACTTGTGTCACTGAGAAGATCATGATTGTCACGAATGAGAACTTGACATTTTAGCCATAAAAGCCAACTTCTGAGAAACACAGAGGCATGCATTGTGGGTAATGCTACCTGTTATGATAGAAATTTTGAATATCTGACAACTTTAATATTCCAGTTTACCACAAATAAGCATAAAATGTAGAAGTCTGACTTCACTGGATGGGCAAAATGGTTGTTTAAGACTGTGATCGACACACAAAGTCAACAACTAGCTGTAAATATCTGCCCCAAATTGGCCAATTTTAAACAAATTCAAAAAATATATAGATTCAAATATATACAAAAAAAGGCAACCCTTGATTCACATTCAAGGCCCACTAGCCAAATCTCACACAGAGTACGAAGCCTAATCCAAAATGAAAAGGAAACTGCGAGCAAGGAGCTTTCCCCAAATTAATATCCAACATAGAAAGCTCTGGTCTACCTGCTATTTTTAGCTTAAGAACATGTTTAATACGTGTCCAGGAGCTGGTCCAAGTGTTCCTCTGACCATATAAATCTTTCTTCCAACAGCCGACACAGTGGGAATCAGTGTCTCGACACTCCGGGGGTTTAATTGTGTGGTCAAACTTAAGCCTCTGTAAAATGTCTTGGTTTCTCCAACGAAAACAGTCTGATTCAGCTCTTATTTCCACATGTGCTGGTCTCAAAATGTCTCGTCCTCACAGCAAATCTTAGCTGTAATGGAATGCACCGAGACACTCCTACACAAAGGCTCGGCGTGAAGACGCCGTCTGGGATTCTCGCCATGTCTCACCCTGCGGTTCACCTTGGTGAGGCTGCTGCCAGTCAATCATGGCCGTGTCTGCAGCTCAGTCGTGGTGAGAACCGCATCTCTCCGGTGTTACATCTGTTATATTCCTGGAACAGGATGACGGCTACATTCCCAGTTGTGAACATCAGAAAAAACGGCTCTTGGCAGACAAAAGGTAGCAATAGACTGCATCATTCTTTAAGATACATTGTTTTTTCCCCCAAATCATCCTAAACCAAACTTTTTGCATCAGGACGCCGGCCTCTGATACAGTGTGTGGTATTCATGCTTCAGCAGCAGAGATGGCGTCTGATTTTTACGCCCGTCAAGTCATTTTGTCATGCAAATGAGATGGTTTAGGCATGAAATTATGAAAACGGCAGACTCCAGGGACAGCTGTTGGGCAGAACTGGAATCTAAACGAGCACAAGGCATATTCTCTGGAACAAACTTTCTTGGATTTAAAAGAAATTGTTGCACAATGTTTATTTCATTTTAATTAGGTAGCTTGAAAAAAAAAAAATAAAAATCCTGATAAAATAGAAGTGAAACCATCTTGGTCCATTTGGTAGCCTTTCTGTCAAAAGGAGTTGTGGCTTTCAGCAGTGAAGCCCACATAAAGCTGGAGCTCATGCATGAAAATCTCCACTTCAGGCCCTCCAGATGGAGAGGGACACAGGGTTACACCGACTGTCACATGCTCATGTCTCCCCCCCCCCCCAACCTGTGGGAGCCCCGGTCAACCCCAAATGTTTACACAAGGTCTAATGCAGCGTGCACAGATGACGGCTATTTGCAGAACAAAGGAATTCGGAACAATGACAGAGAATGAGAAAAATGAGAGGCTCGTGAAGAAATGGTGTGCGATACCCCATTTGTTCCATTTTCTAAAGCTTAAAGGAATAATTTGACATTTTGTGTAATCGCATCCACATCATCTCAAAACCAACCTCATCTTCTTAATTGCACATGACTCATCTGCTGTCTCTTTCCATGGTTCAGTGAGCCCTTTAATACAGTGTTCTGACGAAAGTCTTACAAGGAAACAGGTGAGATTTTTGTTCTGCCAATTAAAGAATGAAAAAGTAAAGCATATGTCTTCCATGTATTTTTTTTATTTATTTACAGTACATTTGTGTAATACTGGCACTAACAATGGCCCATTTAAGGTATTATATTTTACCAAACCAGCTATAAGGTATGTTCCATTCTATTATGGGCTCAGTAACACAAGATCAAGTTGACATACTAGTTGTTTTCTTGCCAGGTGGCATTGTGGCTCACTGTTCATGGGACACTACTGAGACAAAGGCTTGACAATAGTATTGTGTTGGTAAAAAATAAGCTTATTATATAATGTTGGAGCAGTCTGAGTTGTGTAGACACAGTATTAACCTTGTAATTTCAGTGGTTGTTATAAGAGGCAATCAACTTTATCGGTACCACTGTTGTGGAAAACAAATTGGATGCAGAGGCAGTGAGTTTAAAGCTGTGGTTTTGTTCAGATTGTATTAAATCTGGGCCACAAGGAGGGGCATCTCAAACCCTGAAACTCTTTTTCTTGTTGCATTGGGACTACACGTCACTTAACTTTCATATGCTCACATCTCAAATGCAAACCCCCACAAAGAAAATGAGTAAGGAGAGGTTGCCTCCAATGTTAGATCCCATCATAACAGAAAGCTCATAACATGATCCACATAGTCGTGTCATTTGGTACGAGCAGAAGTCGAGATCATTTCATGTTTAGCCATGAACTAAACCATGTTTTTATTTCAGACAGACAATGCCATCTCAAACAGCCACTTCCTGTCTGGAACTCAACAATTAGGGCATAAAAAGGGCAGAGCTCCGGCCAAGAGCTAAATACATCTTTTACTTTTAAGGAGCAGACTTTGGCAAATTACTGGAAACCATTGTGAGGTCACCAACTAGTCCATTATGGCAATAGCTACAAAGAATAACTCATTTTAATCCTATGCTACAAAAAAACACAACAATGTTTGCTAAATTGACCCAGCTACTCGCTAACTCAAATATGCACTGGGTGTAGTATAGTGTACAAGTTGTATCAATATTAAGGCTTCTTTTGAAAAGCACAACACATTTAGATTAAGGTGCAGTACGTGGAAAGAAAAATATTCTTTCCACACTGAAAACATCATACAGAGAGAATACCACAGAAACCACGAAAGCTCCAGCAAACAACCAAAGTATATGGAAATATACTGTATAGCAGGGGTCTTCAACTAAAATTCCAAAAGGTCCAGATTGAGAAAATCTCCTCGGGCAAAGGTCCGAAACATTACAATAATATCTAACTCGCGCTATTTAGTGCCATAAATATATATATTCAAGAAGCCTAGTAGTAGTAACAACGCCTCTGTGTAATCAACAACTGTCAAATCAAATAAAGAAAGTACACATCAATTATATTTTAACAATTAGTATTGTTGGTTTTCAAATGTAACTGGATGGATTATAAATAATACATAAATAAATGTTCTTCTCATTTCAAGTAAAATAAGAGCTGGATTAAAGAATAACTGACACAACAGAAAGCTTTTCAAAAATGTGCATCTTAAAATAAAGTAATTCATTTTAGAAAAATGAATTTCACTGAGTTGTCCTGCAGCTTTAAATTCAGTTCATTCAGGTGTGAAGTGATGTCAATCAAAAAAGCCACAATATTATATTTTTGTCATCTAAAAATAGAAATCAGTGTGCATGGACTTTATCTGTGGTTATTAAACCTCTTGTTTCAGCTCTATTCTCTCTGTTCACATCATTGTTGAACAGTGAATTCATGTGTTATGATTCTGATCATATTGGGCTCTTAGGTTTATTTTCTGTGTCTTCATTTCAGACTCAAAAGAGTTGTGCTTTGCCTCGTAGTGCGCTTCATTTGCCGCTTTTATCCACAGTTACGGTTTCTGAACATATGAGACATGCTGGGAAGAATTAACATATACGATTCTGTTCATTCTTGCTTATAAATTATATTCTCTCTTAACACGTTTCTCTTTTTGGAGAACGTCATGTGAGATAACTTCTCTGATTAGCGCAATATACCTGCTCTTCTTTCTATTTCCTCGTCTCTCCCCGTGTGTCACGGTGTGTGTAAATCTCACTAGAATCAGGAAACTTGAATACTCATATTTGATTGGCTGAGCTGCATCACGTGATGTGATTTACAACGCATTGGTCGGTGTGTTTCCTGCACCGCTGAACAAGTGCCGTAACGGCTGAATAAACTGCGCCGGTTAAAGTATAAACTCACTGTCTGATATGAATAATTCTGAATTATTTATCGGTTTTAGGTCCTGGGTCCGGATCCGGACCGCGGTCCGCCAGTTGGGGATCCCTGATTTATACCATGATCCTTGCACTACTGTTCAGTTTGGTTAGTTTACCTAGTTGTTCATTTGATACCATTCTAATTCATTGTATATGCTGTGCATTTTTATTCTATTTTATCTTATTTTTTATTCTATTTTCAATTCAATATCTGCTCTGCTATTTTATTGTACTGTATATATTGTGCATTTCCATACTTCATATTTTATTCTACTCTGTAACTTGCTGCTGCTACAAACAAATTTCCCCCTGGGGATAAATACAGTTTCTATCTATCTATCTAAACAGAATCACAAAGTTATAGCTATTTTATAATTTAATACTTTTTCTTAAATACACTACATGTATTTTAATTTCAAAAAATATTTGTCCCATTATCTTATTTTCTCATTGCACAGCTACTGTCTTCCTCAGTTGCTCTGCTTCCAGTGCAGCTTGTTTTAAGTAGAGCTTTTATCCAATCAGATTTCACCTCTGTGTCTCTCAGTAGAAGAGAGGCCCCAGGTGCTGCTTTGCCGCGAAGTCCAGGGTGTGCTGTGATTGGTCAGTGGGCGAGCAGGTGACTAAAGTGAAACTTGCCAGCAGAGCTTAGTTGGAGTAGTACGAGTTCAAATTGAAAGATATGGAAGAAATTATAACATTTGTAGGGTTTTGCTTGGTGTTGTTTATTTATTTTTTGACCTAGCTTTGTTTTTGAACACTCAACGACTCAAGACTATCGTGAAACGAAACTTAACAGCAGAGGCTTGCAGCTCAGCCAATCAAATGGCCAGCCTGACAAGTTTCCTGACTCTTCCACACACCATGACACAGGGGGCTGAGACGAGGAAAGACATTGCAGAGCAGTACATTTAACGTTTGGGTTGTGAAAATAAAATCATGAGATGGTCTCCTATAGAGACGGATCAGCCGCGGCTTGTTGTTATGGGAAAGAAATATTCCCTTTATATAATGAATTGGTGAATGAAGAAAAAGCAAAGCCGGCCGGCGAAAAAGCCGGCCGGCGAAAAAGCCGGCCGGCGAAAAAGCCGGCCGGCGAAAAAGCCGGCCGGCGAAAAAGCCGGCCGGCGAAAAAGCCGGCCGGCGAAAAAGCCGGCCGGCGAAAAAGCCGGCCGGCGAAAAAGCCGGCCGGCGAAAAAGCCGGCCGGCGAAAAAGCCGGCCGGCGAAAAAGCCGGCCGGCGAAAAAGCCGGCCGGCGAAAAAGCCGGCCGGCGAAAAAGCCGGCCGGCGAAAAAGCCGGCCGGCGAAAAAGCCGGCCGGCGAAAAAGCCGGAAATGGAAACGCCGGTTTTCATTCTGGTTCAACGCCGGTTTTCAGAAGTCTTCGGTTTTTATGAATAATATTTGAATGTGTGGTGGAATGCGTGGATCTGCTGCAGGTTTGCTAGATTGATTTGTCATGCTTTGTTGTCATATTAATATATGTGACTTTGTGGTTGTCATTGTGTTAATTAATGTTACGTTGATTTGACTATGCATTGTCCGTTAATGTATGTCCTTGGCATCAAAGAACAGGTAAATTGATCAGTTTAAGGTAGTTAACATTATCGAGACTATTTAAAGTTAGCAACGTTAGCTAGTTCGCTAAGATTGTTTACATATAATGCGACGCTGTCAATCTATAGCCAGTTTAGTATTAAATATATGTTTTGTCATAACGTTATTCTCGGTTAGGCTAACGTTACTGCTAAGCCTAGCTAATGCCATCATAACAAACGTTAATGTCCTTTTCTCTGGTCCTTATTCAGTTCGCCATGTCTAAAGGAGACAGAGAAGACTTCATTGTGAAGTTTGTGGAAAATAAAGCACAAAAAACTGAGTATGCTGCCAAGGCTTACGAGGTAAAGTCCATTATCAAATATTTTGCCACTGTGCTAATGTCTCTTCTTTTGTAATGGATGATGACCCTTTTCCTCATGTGTACACAGGCCATTTTGGAGCTGCAGTCTGACAAGTACTTGAAAACCATCGATGAAGATGCAGTTTTACAGATGGACCAGAAGGACAAGTCTCTGTTTGTGTTCAGCAGCTTCACCACCCCGGCCTTTCTGCACTGCAAAAAGGTCTAACTCAATATTTGATACATCGAAACCTGGATTTCATGGTTAATTGGTGAAGCCCCTGTCACTGAGAGTAATTATTCTCTTTCTCACTCTTTGTTATTTGACGCGTAGCTCGGCTGCCGAGTGGTGAGTCCACTTGGATGGCGATCGCCGAAGAAAGTGCGTCACGACGGAATCGTTTGAGATAGGCCAATAGCGGCTAGCGCCGTCCGAGGCAGGCCATCGTTACGTTACGTTGATTTGACTATGCATTGTCCGTAAGTTTGAGGATGAGATCACATACATCAGGCTTTTCCGGTTCCTCGAAGCAGGTTTAGCTCAATCACCATGGCAACACATCAATAAGCGTGAACCTGCTCCAGAGCAGGCTCATTGAAGGAAGCTGGATAAGTTTGCCACTCCCCCGGCAAAAATGTCATCTCCCTTCCTCATCCCATTGATGAAGGAGCGATATTAGTTAGATTAGCGTTTTATAGGGAGAGAGTTCTTCGAGATCGGTCCGTGTACGTTTTGATCGTCCGTTTTACCGTTCATTCGATGAAACGAAAATACGGAAATGTCCGTATTTTAACGGTAAAACAGATGACTAAAACGTACACGGACCGCGATCGCCAAGATCCCTTATCCCATCACGATGACTTCCTATAAGAGCGCTATCGATTCTGCCGACAAGGAATCATTTATTAACAAGACCTTCTCGAGTCATACATTGTGAACACCACACGAGCATTGACTGTCTCACAGACTGTATCATAGCCGTGAGCTTTTTTGCGAGTGGTACATTATTGTACAGTGTCGGCGATGCCGCTGCATGCCGTGCTGTTCGTAAAGTTTATTTGGTGCTTAAGAAACTTATGGATGTGTTCAATACATTACCATGGCACATATTGTATGGACTCACCATTCTAAATAATGTTTGTGTGCTTAGGTTTTACTTGCTCCCATGTCCTCTTGATGGCTGGTTAAACTACATGGGGCTTGAAAGCACTCATAATTATATGACAGTGTTATTAGTACACCATAGCATATCATTATTGTACTCGTGATAAGAATAGAGAGAATCACACAATTTCTTTTCACTGCTTCAATTGATTGAATTTCTGATTATGAATAATATACATACTGATCCGCCCATACACAGATTCACACACACATATTCAAACTCCTAGTTCTATATGGTAATCTACACATACTGCTGTATAGGGTAACTGGTGACAGTATAACTGATAAGGGTTAAAAAAAAAAGTGGACAGGAATACGCTTGAGATTGCTACACTGTAGTTTAAAAACGGCAAGTATTCTGTTTCAAGTCATGATGGCCTAAAGGTCTAAAATCTGCTGTGGTTTTCAGACAGAGGTTTCTGTATATAGCTGCCAAAGCCATGTATAGTCTAGAGGAAAACACATAGTATATATATACCTACTGCAGTCGTTCTAAATAATACACATTACCTAAATCTCTCTCTTTGATTATAGGGACTGCAAAAACAGACGTTACATCTAGGTTTATCCTTACAACATTGTGGTCAAGAGGATTTCACCACAATCTCACAAATGGCCAGGACTGCCATGTTGCACTGGAGCAAGGATAGTATTAGACAGGCTAGCTTTGTTTTTCTGCCTGAATGCCATAACTGCCACTAGCAGAGCGAGAAACGTCGGGAGTTAATGTTCATCTTGGTGACGCCGATGAGTCTCAGCGGGGCCGAAAGGCCGAGGCCTGGCGTGACCGGGCATTCGCACAGCAGGTCGGACAGCTCGTCCCGCTCCTCGAGGCCAAAGGTGGCGTCGTTGAGCATCCGGCGATGCATGTGGCACGTCTGCTCGATCTTCAGCTTGTTGATGTCGTTGCGGAGCCGCATGAGCTGCCTCGCCAGCTGCTGGTCCTGCAAGCGCATGTCAGTCTGACGGAGAAAGAGAGACAGAAAACAGCTCAAACAAATTGCTGATTAATTAATGACTTAATCCACTAGAATTTTTATGTTTATAATGTTTTAGTCAAGTCAAAATACCAAAAAATTACATTTAAGACATCTGACAACTTGATGGAAAAACTCCAAACACGAGGTGTGTGGCTTTACAGGAGGGTGGTAATTAGCCTTCGGACAGAGCCAGGCTAGCTGTTACCCCTTGCTACCAGGCTTTATGCTAAGCTAAGCTAATCATTGTCTGGCTGTAGCTGAATATTGACTGCACAGACATGGGAATGGGATTGAGCTTCTCATCTAACCCTCGGCAAGAATGTGAATGAGCGTACTTCCCAAAATGTCCGACTATTGCATATGTGTGATTCCAACAACAACGTACACGTAGTTCACACTGGAGGGCCATGCATTCAGGCCTTATTGTGTAACAAAATCTAAAAAGAAAACTCACAGTGGGACATACACAAACAAGTTTTTCTTTATAAGCTCTCTCTCAATTGTATCGCCATCGTGTCCTCCTGTCTTTGTGCAAACATCTCTGCAGAGATCATAATCGTCTCTCTCTCTCTCTCGTCCACTGTGTTTGTGCAAAACGTTCGTGGCCACATACTGTGCGAGTAGGATTCTGCCTCTGACTGTGCCTCTTCGCGTGCTCGGTCTATGAACCGCGGGTGAATGTGCAGCGTAATTGAGCGGAGTAAAAATGATTACACTTGCAGACACTGTGAGTAACAAATGTCGGATGCTATTGCCTGAGTCCCAATCAATCTCACTCACTAATGTGAATGGGATTCTTCTGCCCCACTAATTGGACATTGTGCCCATTGTTGGAGTCTAATTAGCTAAGTAGCAGGAAGTTATTTATATTCTATTCTCAAAATTATAATGCTCTTCAAATTAAAAATGTGAATGAAAGTGTGTATTTGAATCTCAAGTATTAAGTTAAGTGCCTAAACAAGATCTTTGAAATAGGGCCATCAACTAGCTGCCAAATTTATAGCAAACTGCTCCATATTCCAAAGAAAGATGATACATTTGTACAAATAATTTGAGCAATGTCTCACCAGTTCTCTCCTCAGCCAAGTGAGAGCTTCATCAATGTTCTCAAATCCTTTCAGAACACCTGACTTGCACTGAATCACATCAGACTTCACGACAGTCTCTGTGGGGCTGACTGCGTTCCCCTCAGGCTCCACTTGGATCGGGAATTTTCCACTTCTTGATTCTCCGAAGCTTTCCGCCTCAAGGCGGGCTTTCCACTCCAGGTAGGAAGGCCTCCTGGTTTCCAGTCTTAGTTTCTCTGTCAACGCCTTCAAGCTCATGAGATGGTCGTCTGTAGGCAAATCCACGTCTCCCCCACATTCTGCTCCCGCCGGGACTGTATTCTTCTCCACAATAATCTGAGGAGCCGAGGGAGTATCCATCACTAAGCTGCGAAATAAAAAAAGCTGTGTCAAAATAAAAATAGATAAAGATATCTGCTTTTCATTGGTGGCCTCTTTCGTTGTGACAAATGACCATTGTTGTATTTTACCGTCTTTGTCAGGAAAGTCAATCTTTAGAAGTTCCTTGTTTCTCCTTTGGTGCTTTGAAGGCCGAGCATCTTTAGATCTGCAGAGGAGAGAAGAAGCACGCTGTGAAACATTTGCTGACTCCACCACTAACCACATCCAACCGACAAAGAGACAAAACTAACGTGACATTTGACATGCAAGACTGCACCTCAACTGTGACAAGACAGGCTCGGTTATACGACTGGGCTAGACTATATATCTCAGACAGATTGATGAGCGTTCTACCTTCTGAAAAGCGATTTGTCTTCTAACATTTTAAATAATTCTCAGCACACTGCGGGAACATACATCCAGGATTTCTGTTTGACAGGAACAAATTGTTTCCCTAGCAACGACACAGGCACTGGATATGAATCAGCCATTTAACACCTCCTATCCTCAGGGCTTATTGCCTTCAACAACCTGTGACAGACAACTGGCACACGGCACAGCGGCTGACAGTCTTGCTCTTTTCCAGAAACCCTTCTATTGACAGCTATAAACCTATGCAACAAATACATGTTTCAAAAACTACAGATCCTGAACATTATGGGCATATTTAAGTACTCTTCATGAGTAGGGTCAGTTGCTGCACCCTTTTTTTTTTTTACATAAACACACAATCCAACAATTTGCATTTTGACTCTCAGGCAGCAATTAACCGCATTCTACAGTTATGTTAGAGGCTCTGCGAGGCTGTATTTCAGGCACAGCAGTGCTTTTGACTGAATGCTAACATCAACATGCTAACAATGACTATGCTAAACATGGTCACCATCTTAGTTTATTTTGTTAGCATGCTAACATTTGCTATTTAGCACTGAAAACAAAGTACAGCTGAGGCTGCTGGGAAACATTTTCACACTTTTCATCTAAAATTATTTAGATATTTGACGGCAGTCCATCCAATAGTTAACATATTTTAGTCTGGACCAAAGTGGTGGACCTCCAGACTAACACCGCCATCCATAAAGGCCATCCACCATCGCTAAAAAATATATATAACATAATATTTTTAAAGGAACCTGGATTTCTATCATACATCCACACACAATTACATCTAGCTACACCACAAAATATGGCATCAAAATATCTCAGTATATTTTTTTCTGACCAGTTTAGAAACACTGGAGTGATTCTGGAGGCCCACAGGAAAGACTAACTCAGGAAATAAAGCCACAAACGAAATCTTAAATGTGGCCTCTTAAAGGATATAGCAAACACACACTCATAACAGTGGCAGCAGAAGCAGACTTTCTGCCCAGTGTCCTCCTTTCTACAAAGTCTCCAAGCACTCAGTAAGTGGTTTGTGCTCAGTTATTCCATAATGGTCACAGCAGACCAGCAGTGAAGTCATTGCCCTTGTATCTAATGATAGGCTTGTAAAATAGACCTCTGACTGTGAAGAGTATAGCTGCTATAATGTATGAAAGCCCGAGAATGGATATTCTCCTTATTCTGGAATCTGTGTGTGTCTCTGGAGACCACAATGTTACAGGAGACCAATAGAGGAGGAGGAAAATAAACCCATGCCACATGCATTTTTAGGACTTTGTTAGGACCCTGTATGTACAGTAAGGAATTTATTCAAATTGTGAAAAGAAACTGCCGAGCCAAGAGGTTTATAAAGAGGGGAGAAACGTGTGTGTAAGCACAATAGCTTATATATTGAGCTGTGATCACAATTATAAAGACATAAAGGGTTTAGCAAAAAACCCAAACCAGCCTCTTGTTGGCATGCTTCATCATTTAAGAGGGACTTTTGGGGAACACAGCCACTTTTGAATAGTCCAGCAGAAAAATATGTGTCTTAAGGAAGCCAAAATATACATCCTGAATATCAAACGGAGTCTTGCGCATATACAAACAAGGACAAATCTTTGTGGAAAAAAACATTTATCGCCATTATCCAAATGTCTCAACTGGCAACCAACCCACCCAGCACATACATTCCTCTGGTTTTGAGGCGGCAGAATATGATGGCTCAGCAACATGCAGTTGCAGCGTTACCACACCAATAAAATTTATTTTGTGCTGTTGTTACGGGATGCCAAAACCTGGTCAGGCTGAAGAACTTCAGGAGTCTGGCTCTCTTATCGGGCACATGTCTGCTTCACAAAGGGCAGAGCAACTAATCAGGCTTTAGTGTGCATCTCCATATAAAGGTGTTTACAATCTGTGCTGGTATACAGTACAGTACATGAGAACGTGAGCATTATCCATATGATCAACAGGATTACAGCAGGTGACTCAAAGTCAATTTAAATAAGAGATTAATAAACTTTTTTTTAAAGTTATGGATACTGTGTTCTTTGTTACCATCACGCATGATTCCTTCTGCCATTATTACAATCACAATAACCTGAAGTTAAACAGCTCTTATTACTATAATGCAACCTGAAACTTCGCATGTCTGCATAGCATCATGGAATGGCATTTCTTTCTCTTTATTAAATTGTTATGGGCAAAAAAACATCAACATTGACTACAGTATGTAAAAAAACTGCTTTCTCTAGAGTCCTGACTTAACATTAACTTGAATATTTCATTCCTACCCGAGCCCATCAAGGAGTGATGTCGAAATACAAAGTTGTGGTCAACTTGACTAATTATTCTCATTTTGTTCATGCAAGTCAGGTTTTTTTTTTCCGTAAAAAGGCAACATGTAGCAACTTGTCATTGTTTTCCTCAGTATATAGCCTTGCATCATTTCTGTAAACAAATTATACAATGCTATGGCTACAGTATAATACCAAGTAATTTACTCGTCCGCAGTATTTTTCACGTGAACACTCATTTTAACCTCGTTTTGCTGTTGTGACACCGTGCTGCAGGGTGAGACACCACCGGCATCCTCTTAAAACACTGTAATTCTAACTGCGTGTGGCTCGTTTACCTTGTAAGAATCCTCCTGCTGCGGTCCAACTTGCAGTTTAAGCAGCGACATCAGCGAAGACCATCTCGAGCCCTCTCTCTCTCTCTCTCTCATCCCTAGCAGCTCCACGGTCCACTTGTTTTTGAGCAGAGAGCTGCCGGAGGGAGGGGTGGGAGGGTTGCGTCAGGTTCTGGTGTCTTGGAGACGTCCTAGGAATCCCTATCAGACTTCCCGCCACATTAACACTGTACTGTGTTATTTTCTGTGTTCTGTTCCGTGTCCTGCGTTCTGTGTATGTTCTGTGTTCCGCGTTTCGTGTTCTGCGTATGTTGTGTGTTCCGTTCCGCAAGTGCGCCACAGTTCTGATGACAGGACAACAGCTTCACTCTTACTTTCATTTATTTTAATTCAATGAAATACGACAACAAATACAGCTTTTGTAACAATGCAATAAGTACAAAATGTGAAAAAAGTCGATACATCAATACAGACCGATTAACATCAAAGTTGTCATTTGTTACACGCAAGTTACTAGAACACATGTTGCCAGAATAAATACAAAGAGCTCTTCAAAAACGCGTCAAAATGTACATGTGTGATATTATTCCTTTCTATTGAGTATCAATTGTACAGCTTATACCAATGCAGTGCGTGCACCACATTAAGAGTTGTAATGTACGTCTATAAGAACCTAAATAAATAAAGAGCATTTCTTCTGTCCACAGCAGTATAGCTTGTCGCTTCTACTACAGCAACAGGTGCGTTGTATTAGTGCTGATTGCTTGCAGGAGCGTAGCGCTGCCATCACTTAAGCAATATCAGGGCAGGGGACAAGGGCCCCCAACTGGAAAAATATATACATTTACATTTACGTTTTACAATATCTTCAAGTCAAGTAAATCAAATAGAAACTTTTTTTTCTCTCTATAACACAATATTCAATTGATTGATTTAATATGACACACAACTGTCATTGAGCTTATATTAATCATTTGATTATAGGAAATGAAAAATGTTCTATGGGGTCAATGCCATCTTTCTTTTAATGGGAGATTTTATCAGTATTAATATAAAATTGGTAGGATTGTAAAAAAATAGCATTTCATATAATGATATCGTATAGTCAGACATCGAGGAGGCAGTCTAAACGTGATTGTCATATTGCTTACTGGTAAACTCTTATGGCATGGACTCTTAACATAACTCAATGACTGCACAAACACTCAAATGTGTCCAAATAAAGATACACAGGGAAATGTAGGATGCCACAGCAACCCAAAACTATTACCATAGAATATGGCAAAGCGCTAACATGTGAAACACAAAGAAAGGTGATTTGCACCCCCAGTCTGTGTCATTGTGACTCTACTGCCTGTGTTTTGGTTTGTGTTTGTTTAAAGAACAATTATTCTAGCTGCAGGGATTCTGTATGCTGTAAACCAGTAAAAGCCATCGTCTCCACAGCAAGTACAAGTGCAACTAGCAATAAAATAGAACAAAGGGTCAACAATCTTATATTAGCAATTTCAGCAACATTGTGACAGCTATCTGTCTACACACGTGCACCTGAATGCTTGAAGATCACTTCAAATCACACATTTTCTACATGAAACATAAACAAGTTAAATGACTTATATGGTATTTTAGAAATGTAATTTATTTCTCTGCTCGGTTCTGTTGATAGTGTTGACATTTGTATTGGGAAATCAAAATGTTCAGACTTTAATTTACTGACCCTGTTCATCACTCAATCTCTTTTATTTCATAAAGTAAGTTCCTCTATGTCATCATCGAATGAGGCGATGGCACGAATTGTAGGCCTGCTCTCTGTGACGTGCAGGGTGTTCAGGGAGGATGCTGGAGGAGTGGAAGACCCCGAGTTGAAGCTGAGCAGTCCTTCCCGTCTTGATCGCACTCCATTGGTAGTCGGAGGACTGTTGAGCACCTCCATTTTATTGGAGGTGCTCCCACTGTCACCCGCGGGTGTTGCCGGGGCACCAAATAGCTGCTGCATGAGGCTGGACTTCCTCTCCTTCCCCGCTCCTCTTTCTGTCTCCTTCTCTGTCTCCACCCCTCTGAGACTAAACACACCTATTGCTTCCAATGCAGAGTCCCTGTCCTCTTTGGGCGGAGGCGGAGGGAAGCCGGAGGAGCCGCGAGAGGCTGAATGTCCGAAAGAAGGCGCGTAGCTTCCGAATGCCAAGTCGTCCCCGGAGATTTGGGGCCGCGGCGCTCTCTTCCCCGTCCCTGTTGTGGCAGCTCCACCATGCGTGCCTGATCTTCTCCTTCCGCCTTCCCCGCTCATACTGGCCGACTCCTCTGATTCTGCGAGGTTAAAAATGGAAGAGGTGTGGTTCCTCTGCTCAGGAAGACGAGGAGAAGAATGGTTACTGGGAGCCTTATTGAACTCAGAAGGACTAGACTCAGCAAACATGGTGTCCTGGCCTCCGTGTTCCTGGCGGTCTATTTCACGCATCTTAGCCAGCAGCTGTTCTTTTTTGCGACGTGCTTCCTCTGCTGCTTGCTGATTGGACAGAGTCCCCTGGTTCCACCTCTCCACCTCTTCCTGGACATGGCCGCGCTTCCTGTTGTCCTCTTCCTCCTGGTTTAACAGGGAACTTCCTGTCGTCCTCCTACTGTCGTCTTGCTCTTTTCTTTTCTCCCAGCCTGTGGACATAAAACAAATACATTAGCGCATT
The DNA here is from genome assembly GCA_032191485.1 of Leptoclinus maculatus. Classification (NCBI taxonomy): domain Eukaryota; kingdom Metazoa; phylum Chordata; class Actinopteri; order Perciformes; family Stichaeidae; genus Leptoclinus; species Leptoclinus maculatus. Next base: position 28,493,125 of record JAVDOI010000003.1, on the reverse strand, counting down.
ACTGCTTTCTTGTACTTGTTGTACACACACCGTTTAATGATCTTACCATCTCCTGGTGTCTTTGCCTTCTCATCGAGCACATTGAGCTCCTGGTGGAGTTGCCGCCTCTCCTCTTTCTCCTGCTCTTTCTTCACCATCTCCTTCTGCTTGTCCCCTTCTCTTTCTCCGTCTCTCCTCTTCTGCTGTTCCAACTTTTGATGTCTGTCTTCCGTCTCTGCCCGTCTGTCCCCTCTGTCAAACTCCTGCGGACGTAAATTGATAAGGGAGAGACATAAGTGGGGAATGACGGACAAATAACAGCGACAGGGGAAGAAGAGCGGACGTTTGGGGTGAAGTGAAAGTGGAGTGACTCTACCTTGAGAGATATGTATTCATCAGGTGCCTGTTCACTGCACTCATTGGCATCAGAGATGGCGGGGGGAGGTGTAGGGAAATCCGGACTAGACGTTCTGTCTTTGGTCTGAACGGCCTTGGTGCTGCTCCTGCTCGGGACTATGTGTGCAGATTATATATTAGATTTCATTTTTGCTATCCCAATTTCTTTTTCCCAATAAACCAACAGTCAGGCCTTACCTTTCCGCTTTGCGCCACTGTCGACATCTTTTCTCATCGCAGGCTTCATCATGCGATTGGCATAAATGTTCTTAGCATCTAGTTCTCTCTCCTTCTCCTGATAACGAAAGGACACAACAAAGTGAACATTTCATACAATGCTGCTTTTCATACACAGTCATAAAGACAGTTTGTCTCAGTTGGTATTCTGAGGTGTATTTTTCTATACATGGACCTTGAGTTTATTGTTCAGTCGTTCCAGCTCCTCCTGCAGAGTCCTGATCTCCTCCTGGGCACTGATTGTCTTCTTCCTCTCTGCAGCCAGCTGCCTCTGGTAACTGCTGTTGCTCAGCTCCATGCTACGCTCCAGCTCCTTCAAACACACACACAGGTAAACAAATACACTTTCCAGCTACCGCGTGACAAAAAGGAACAAAATGATCTCGAGATAAAAAGTCCAAAGGTATAGATTTAGCCGTAAATGATTTATGTTTTATTTAATATATGCAAGTGATTGTTTATCTAGCTTTAGTATAAATAAATGTACCTTAATCTTGTGTTCTGCCTCTTGGGCCCGTGTCTTCTCCTCATCTAGCCTGCGGCTCAGCTCGTCTCTGGCTCCTAGATCTCGCTGGTCGACCAGCTTCTTCAGCCGCACGATCGTCGCCTGACTCCTTTGCAGCTGCTCCTCGCTGTCCTTCATCCGGCGCTCGGCTGCCCGCTCCCGCTCCTGAGCGCGCCGGAGCCGCTCGCGCAGCACGTGGGTCTCGTTGGTGTGGCGCGACAGTAGCTGGGATATCTCGCTTTCTGTGTCGTCATAGCGCTGCAGGGCTTTCTCTTGACGCACCTGAAGCTGCAAGCACGCAAAAGAGACAATATTACATTTTTTTAGGATGCCACAGGAGTTCAAGATAATGGTGAAGAACTTTACGGTACACGGTTATGTGATTGGTTTTTCTGCAAAGATGTGTGTTGAATGTCTTTCTATCAGTATTGGCCACTAAAATCTGATGTTTAATTAGGATTTTCTACCTTTCTTAGGCCTCATATATCGAACCCAAACTTAACTAGAAGGGTGGATCTACCTGTCTGAGAACTCGATTTTCCTTCTGCAGCTCCTCGGTGCGCTGTTGCAGCTCAGCAAGGGAGTTACGCAATTCATTGATTTTTAGCAGGCGGGCTGAAAGCATCCTCTTGGTCACCAGGTCCAGGTCTTTCGGGGGCGTGGACTCCTTGCTTCGTGAACGCACTCCCCTGCGATGCTGCTGGGTCAGGGGCTGGCCACCTGGACGCTGTGGGCGTGACACACCCCGGCGCCCCACGCCACCTGCATGGTAGAGAAACACACAACATGTAGAACATATTAAACGGTAGAGGCTTAAGACAAAAATCTGTATCAAACTATGTGTGTGTTATGGAACTTCATTACGAAACAATTAAAGTAAAAATGCCTTCATGTCTCATGAAAGAGGATTTTTGTCCTGCAGAAAACCACCATGTGAAAAAGTCTGCCTCACACTGCCACCACCTGGACAGTAAATACAATGTCCTTGCTTTATATACCTGTCTTGTAGAAGGGGCTGTTGGAAATCCTCTTTGCCCGCACCCCTCTTTGAGGGGTGAGGGATGGAGTCCGGGACTGCGAGTATGGTGAGATCGAGCGGCCCGAAGGAGACTCGTTCTCATAGTCCTCCGAGTAAAACGACCCGGTGCTTCTCCGTCCCTCTCCATCTGATATCTGGTCCCGATCTGGGTCCGAAGGCCAGGTTCTGGTTTTCGATCTGCTCTCAACACAGACGTCTTTTTCACCCTCACCCCGGATCTTGTCCCGGGAGATCTTTTTGTGTTTTTGGAAGGACGATGCTCGGGAATCTTTCTTTGCGCTCCGGAGTGACTGGCGACTTTGATCAACATCCCGGTTGTCTTCATACGGATCAGTTACGTTTTCAGATTCCATGATGTCACTTTGAGAAGAAATGCTGTGTTGAATTTGAAGACAAAAAGTCGGAAAGAAATGTATCAAATTTACAGTAAAAGTCCCCTGATCTCAACATTTGTATTGAGCTACCAGATGAAAATTCTCAAAGCCAACTGGTTTCTCTGAGGTTTTCCGTACTGTGTGTCTTGGTCACTAAGCGACAACACACATGAGGTGGAAATTTCCATGAGGCTGAATGATGTATGATATCACTACTCTACACCAGTGCTGCTACATACCAATTAGTAGCCTGCCCCCATCTGCCCTGGTGACTTATTAAACAGACAGTGTATTATTTCTGACTGCAATAAGATGCATGCGCACACACCTGATCAAAGAACACAGAAAAAGAAGAGGAAAAAAAAGTGTTCAGGTGTTCTCACCTGATATTTGAATTATGTAGTAGCGTTGCATGTTATATTCATGTTGTACACATACAGTACATATATTATGTATTCTTGTACAGTTTGCCATATACATATACTGTATCAAATGTAGAATTCTGACTTTGTGTAACTGTATCTATTATAGTGTTGATCTCTTATGTTGCCAGTCTAAAGAATAAGTACTTTAGTTTTTCTACATTATGCAAATCATTTGTCAACAACACTACACGCAGCAGCATCACCATAAATATAATGGGGCTTAATTGTCTGTGAAGCACAACAGAATGGCCCCTTCACCTGAATATAATTAGGGAAACAGTCTTTTGCTTTGTTGAATAAACAGACTACAAACTTGCATTTAACATTAAAAATGTCTCACATGAGATGTTTTTTTCTCCTCTCTAATCATTAGAAGAAAAATATATACACTGATATATATGACACACAGTAATGACGACTGTTATTTCAAACAGATTTACTTCACAATTCCAATGGCATTTTTTGTCAAATGTGTCAAAAGTGATTTCATTATATGGAGTACCATTACCCTCGAATACGCCTGGATGTACAGTAGTATAAAGATCAGAGTATCTTTACACTCACCACATAGGTTACATTATCCCCATTATCTCTGTTGGCACCATCGTCCACATCTTCTGCTTTATCGTATGTCTTACGGTCTCCTGGTAACGCAATAAACGATAAAACGTATGCAGTCAAGTCACAAGCTCTCCACTGGAAACAAATATACAATCAGAAGCGTGTTCTCAAATACTTACTATAGCGATACTACTAGCGTCCCCCTCTCCGTGACTCTGACAGATTGGATTAAAGTAGACCGTCTGCTGTTGACAGTCGCATTGTCGTGACACTGCCTGCCACTTAAAAGCTACAATGTGGCTAACTAGTAAGTTATGTGAGGCCAACCACACAGCTCGGTGGGCTCTATATTCACATGCAACATTATCAAATATACATGAATAAAAGAGACGAGTAGGTGAGGTTTAAAACAGTATGTCAGCGCACTGGCGTTAGTTAAAGTGGACGGACTTGTTGACAATAGCTTATTATGCTAGCATAGCAACAAAACCAAACAAACTAGCTTCCCTCAACAGGTGGGATGTGTTTTAATGTTACTGCTCTGTATCTGCTGGCACCAACCTGTCCGCTGTGCGCGTTTAGCATTTTAAATCGTCCTGCCTTTCTCTGGTTTACGTTTAAAGTCTGTCGCAATTAACTCGGTAGGCTAATGTTAGCGACATAACGACTCAACTAGCTGCTAGCACGCTAACGCTAGCATGAAGTTAAGCTAACTTAGCTATACCGTTAGCTAAAAGAAGGCATATACGTTCGCCTTTTAGGAAACAGTCATGTCTATCTTTTTAAAAATGCGCTGCCCTGTTATTATTCACAGTAAAACAGGAAGAATGAGTAATCCTGACTGTCAGAAGCGGTCAGATACGATTATTTTGTGGTTCACGACAAGCCTGGTGGTTTGCTCCAGTCATACCGCTGACGCCGTACCATGGCAACCACAGCACTCCGTGCAGTACCCCTTTAATACCAGGGTGGCGCTGTAGTGCACGCTGTGATATAAATATAGCTATCTGTTCATTCTAGCATTGTGTTAATTTAGGAGAACGTTGGAATAACATATTTACCAACGCATATTATGTGCTTATTCCTTGTGTTATAAAACACTGCCATCTGGCCATCTGATAGGACATGGTTTCTTACTCTTGTTGTGTAATGCATATTTAAATTGTGTTTTTAGGATGTGTGCATACACAATGTCTCAGCAGCATTTGCTTGGCGGTTGAGATATATGTCATGCCATATATGCTACCTAACTATGACACCGACGTCGAAAAAGGTATTCACAGCTGCTGTTAATATGTCTTCATACTGTGCGATGTATATTGTGCCGGTGTGTTAAAAACTAATTATCTGTGCATATACAAAGTCTGTCAGTTATTTTATTGGCTGCAATATGTATTGTAAGATAAAAGCACATGAGAGGGAAAGTGCAGCTCGATCTGGATCCACATCACAAACTGACAGAGCATACTTAAATTCACCCAATTTGATTGAAATTTGATATGCTGCTAAGTGACAAACGGTGGTGTCAAGTTGCCAGGTTTAACCACAGTCAAGGAGAAGTAAAAAACATGTTTTACTTTCGAAAGAAACGTGATTTGGTTGAATAATGTTGCATTGTGCATGTTTAGGGGAAAACAAATCTGGGTTATTCACTTAAAAGCACATGCAGACTTTGAATGATGTCATTTAGACCTCATATTTGGTCCATACTATACAAATTGAATAATATTATTATGGATGGGCTGTGCAATATTGTGTACAATCATTTTTGTTCTTGTCTACGGGAACTGTTTCTTATTTTATTTTGAAAACTATGACCGGAAGTGTAGTGTTTTCTGTGATGTCTGCGTTGCATCTGTGCAGTGAGAGTCCTTGAGCGCCTCAGCTGCAGACGCGCATGCTGTGTTATTTATCATGGCTCAGTTTAAATACTGGAGACGCGTGTCTTCTCCCTTCTAAAACACAGTCGGTAGTTGAACTTCATTTTTTGTGTGTGGCAATAATCACTGCCTGTTGCCACCCACTAGTTTGTTTGTCGACTCGTAGTATTTGGGATTAAAATGGTCATCAAGGTTTACATCGCCTCCTCAACCGGCTCGGTCGCGGTGAGTGTTTTGCAAATGTGTTTTCACGCCTGTTGACAGTTGTATATGAGGTATGCAGGCGTATTAAAAAGGCATGTGGACATCTTTCTGCTCGCCGAAGAGTGTTGGAGATATTGCCAATATATAGCCGACTGTGAGTGTGCCTGTGTGTGACTTAAGTATGTTCACAATCAGTGAGAGTAATCAGCATCATTCAGACAGGAAGAAAGATTGTTCACTAACTAATACGCACATTTTTAATTGCCAGTGTTGATTTATTTTGTGTTCTGGGAAATGCATACGTCAATTCAGCCTGTTGCATTTTTGTTAGATGCATTTTCAACACATAGTTTATATTTTTCATTTGACATTAGGCCTTCATATAGAAGCTTAATGAATAGCAACATATTGTAAAACGTCTCCCTCCAGAACAAAGTACGTGTTTAGTGTGCAAACAATAACCTGACCTACATTAACTATGACCTATAAAATGACAGATCCAGTGTCTATTGTTCGTAATTTTGTTAGATTCATTTGTTAGTATTTACAGCAGATTTGTGTTGCGTGACAGGAGATCCACCAATAATGATCACATGGGTATTTCACTTTGAAGACATCATCAGGAGATGCAGCTCTGGAACAAACCTCCTGTCCTTTTGTTGGAGTAACCTCCACTCTTATTTGTGTTGTGAGATGTTTACTTTCCACTTTGTTCCCCTCCTGAGTGATTCTAGGGTGGGGTTCCTACAACTGAGCAGCAGTAATATGCCGAAGAGCTTACTGGAAATACACTAGACGGATTTATGACAGTATACTTAATTAAAAGGCCATCTAATGTGGATATTGTCCGGAAACGATAATTTGAGTAGTCGATCAACAGATAATTCCAGCTTCTCGGATGTGAGCTTTTTTTTAAAATCATTGTATATTCTATATGATTTGGTTTTGGACTGATAGTCAGACAAGAAAGTTAAATGTTTCACTTTTGAGCTATGAAAAATAGCTTTTTGCAACTCTTTTCTAACATCTAATAGACTTGGCAATTAATGGGTTAATCAAAAAAAATATATACTGTACAGATTAGTCAATAATGGAAGTAATCGTTAGTTCCAGCCCTAGTGCTGTAGTGTCTATTGGGAAACAACAGGCGCATGCCGTTGAGAAGGCCCAGCTGATATTGAGTACCGGCAGAAAATCATCAAACAACACTCCTCTGTGAATGCCTCAAGTCCTAGGTAATGGGGGAAATGAGTAATATGTTTACTTTATCATGCTCCATCTCTAGAAGAGGGCAGCGAAATTAGTAAGCGCTTAGTTATTTTTAACTCTATGACACGTACATTCAAAACACACAGACTCTCTCACGTACACGAAGAACAGTCATGCACGCCAGAATAGGTCGACCATTTGTCTCAGTTATGCGAGTGTTGAGCTCATGTGAATGTGATTAACTGTGAATGCTTTTAAATTGAGTTACATGTCATTGAATTAAGAGAGAAGGTGAGACTGATTTTGAGTGAAATAGATGTGTGTGTGTGTGTGTGTGTGTGTGTGTGTGTGAGATTGAAAAACAAAGAGAGAGATAGTGTGAGATAGAGATGCAGGAATACGTGTGCAGAATCAAGGGAAGAGTAATAATCAAAACGCTACATAAAATGAGCATTTCGCAGCTTAGCAACAGCAGATTAGTGGGGCGGAAATCATCACCACAGAGTGAATGAAGTGTAAATTAGGTTACCCCCCCCCCCCCCTCCTCTGTGAACATGTATCAGGTTCAGTCTCATCAGTTTTTTTTGTTGTTCTAATTCCTAATGCCCCAGTAATTATCATGAATGTAGTTTTTAATAATTGCAAATACTACCATGTGTCCTCACATTATCTGACCAAATGATCTGCTTAGAAAGCATTGCAATCCCTCCTCTTGACAAATAATGTGCAAAGTTGAAAATAGTTTTTAGTGGTAATGTTTAGTTTTCAGATTCTTTTTGTTTTTCTTTGTTCCTCAGGTGAAATGTATGGTTTTTTTTTTCTATCCAAAATCCTCTCTTTTGACCGTGTCCCTCTCTGTCCGTGACTGATGGATTAGTCTGGACCTCCAGTTAATCCCTACATTTCAGAAAGTGCTCTCAAACAATGCATGCATACTCGTAGACTGTAATATGAGTGTTTGTTCAGGAGTGTAATTTGTGTATTTGTCTGTAATCCTACAGGCATACCAAAATCTGAACTCATCCATCCCCTGACACACACTCTCACTCACCCTCACAGGGGGGGGGGGGCTCTTTCATTATTTAGTCTGCCCGCTTTTCAGCTCAGGGGAAGCTCGTATCATTTGTGTGTCTATGTTGCATCACATAGACACACACCAGTCGTTCTCTATGGAGTCCTGACCTTTGACCAGAGCAAACGGACACATTTTTCTCTTTAAAGACAGTCAGTAAACATCCAACTCATTTGCTCTCTTGCGAGAGTCCAGATAACCCTGTTTTATGGCCACACAAAGGAAATCACCATTAGAGAGAAGACACAACAGATTACCTTGTTTGGGTGTTTGTGTCTGTAACAGACGGTCCAGAACAATCTCTTACTGTCTTTAAGGTAAAACAATAGCCCCATTGTGGCCCTGAGCATCACTAAAATGTTGGACAGACATGACGTGTACACACACACACACACACACACAAGCACATATCATTAAGTCATTATCTAATTAATTTTATGCATCACAGACAGAATTCCTAGAAACATGTTTCCAGAGTACTCGATAATACATCATCATTTAGCCACAAAATATAAGGCCTTGTCTATATTTGTCCACACTGTCTCATCCCCAAAATGTTTTGAATAATCAGCCCTTTTGTCATGTTAATGAATGCTCAAGCATATATACTGTATTGACTGAATTTTGCATCACAGCGGTGGACCGCATGAGATGATAAAACTGTAGACAAAACAGAATGAATGAACAAAGTGGGTGTTGTTACAAGTGGGAAACATTAACGGATGATTAGAGTGAATGTGGAATGATTTCGGTGCTCTAACAAAACTTAGAATAGTTGGAATTTAGAAATAACACAAGCTAGATGTGAATGAAAGAGATCAATTGAAAAAAAGGCAAAGTACTGTTGAATTTAAGTCAAATTAGTCAGTCTTGCATCTAAGCTAATTGAGCAAATTCCGATCATCCTTCCCATCATATAACTCCAAGACGTATCTAATGTAATGTAAGACATGTGGACTGTGGCTCTGTGTTTACGACTTTCAATTCCGTGGGAGTTTTCTGTCATCTAAAATTATCCTGGTATTTCTTTTTTTCTCTCAGGATGTCATGCGCTTTCATTCCCTTGCAGAGCGTCCCAGAACACGTACAGGGATAATACCACAGGGATCTGTGTTGTATCCGTCCCATGGAACACAAATGGGAAAAGTTCATTGCATAGTCTTCAGGATGGGGTTCCCTCTTTAGTGAACGCTTAGTCGTGTGCCTGGGAAGTACACAAAGTACACTCAGCTGCAGAAACGATATATTCATCAATAGATGATTATGTTTATTTCTCTGAAATCTAGTACTGTTTTGATGTGCCCTAAGGCATATGATGCTGTATAGGAAAATGATGTCAGCTCTCCGACTTTAAACATAATCTCATCCGCTAATCAATAATCCTTCTTAATGTCCCCATTACCAAAGGAGTCGCTATGCAGTGAATACTTATACAGTACACTCCACGTGTGTGTTCCCTGGTTCGATGGGTGTCATTTTACCGTTTGTCAATTAGTGTTTTAAACACCCAACTGCTTGGCCAAGAGCAATATAAAGAGAGAGTGAAAGGCCATACACATACAGTGACCAGCTGTACTTTATGCACATGATGGCAATATGACATTATGCATACGTGGTTGTACATTTGTCACCACCTCTCCCTAACCAACCGTCCTTCACTCCACCCTCTTTCTTTCTTTTATCCATTTTTGACCTGTTCCAGGTAAAAAAGCATCAGCAGGCAGTGGTGAGTTTCTTGGAGGCCAATCGGATCAGCTTCCAGGAAGTAGACGTCACCATGCTGGAGGAGCAGAGGCTCTGGATGTACCGAAACATCCCCAGAGACAAGCAGCCGGAGAAAGGCAACCCACTGCTTCCACAGATATTCAACGAGGATCGCTACTGTGGGGTACGATGGATGTTTGTCTCTAATTTTGGAACGCATTCTGGCTTCCAGTAATTTTGCACATTTGATCTTTAAAGGTAGCCCTAACATGTGAACATGGGATTCGCATGATGCACATACTGATGGAATGTGAGATACAGTCTGTGGATCCGCTTATCAAAACATTGAGGTACAGGGACACTAGTGGTGAAAATCTACAGACGGTACCATTAAATCGGTCAAAATCACATTTGATCGGACACATTTATGACACTTAGTGCAAATAACTCATGCAGAAAATTGCTGCATTTTATAGGAAGAAAAAAAGAGGGATTTTGAAAAAAAAAAATTGACATATATTTAGCATATAACAAAATATTACAGAACACTAACCACAGGAATACAGGGTTAGAATGTATTTGAATGATTGTTAATGCTCAAGATGGTTATGCACAACAGGTCACATCAGTCTAAGTCGGTACAAAGTTGAGCTACCTATGCTGGTGAATGAGTTCGATCCGTCAGTGCTTGCCAGTTTATGTCCTCCACTGTGATCGTGCACGCCACTCTGTAATCCTGCTGTAATCCAGTTTCATGGGTGGGGCAGATTATCTGCTCGGCCTGCCGTCACTCTCACTGGCCAAGGTAATCCAACATTACTCTGCAATGTCATGGCAACTGAATCATATTAAAAGCAGAAGAGGAGGAACTATTTGACTGGGATGTTTACAACCATCTTTCAAACATAGAGATTATGTAACATTCTCATGTTTTTGTCTTCCCCCTCAGGACTATGAAGACTTCTTCCAGTCAAAGGAGGACAACACTGTGTTCTCATTCCTTGGGCTCAGTTCCCAACCCTCGGTGAAAGTAAGGGAGGGTATGCACTAAAACACACTGTTGCCTCTGTGGTATAAATCATACAGCCAACAAGATTTGCTGTCAGGTCTCAGTTTTCGCCACAGTGCTGGATCAGCAGCTGTAGTTTCTGCAAGCTGCCTCTGAAATGTCTGATTTATAACTTATTAGCATTTCATGCACATCAGCTTTTATTTTTTCGGTAGGAAAAAGAAGTCCGTTTAAAAGCATCAAATCCCATACATCTCGATTCAGTTGCCTTATCTCTTCCTCAATCTGTTGTACAAATATCAAGATGTATCTGCTGTGTCTCCCAAAGATCCTCTTAGAATTTAGATAATCGTAGTTCCCACATCAACCAGTGGAAAAAGTTAATCTCTGTGCTTAGATGATCGGGAAAACTAATACAATGCACAGCAGAGTATCTCTCATCTGCATAGTGGATTTGGACTGAAGAATTGAAAATTACAGGGACCATTCAATGATCCTCTTACCAAACATCAAAGGACCTTATCCTGAAAAGAGATCTGATAACGCGTAAACCAGCAGGATATTGCAGATACATTCAGTGTGGTCATGTTGCATGTCTAGCAGAAATGTCTCGCTATATAGCATGTGTGCATAATGTATGAATGCAGATGACAATTGTTCAATCTCTCTTCCCCTTCTCCCCCAATAGGATTCTGAGTCATAGCCTATAGGTCAAACCGCTGGTACATGATGTCCTGGGAACCTTAAAATATGAAGATTGAAAACCGCATCGCTTCCTGTGTTGCATCACCTCTTCTCACGTGTTCCTCCTGCTCCAGCATCTTGCCAAACATCAGACCCCACGGATTTCCCCCTGTGTGACCTCTCCTGACTCGTTAAACACTCCAATCACTTTAGTGTCCAAGAAGTGTCTGATTCTCAAGATGGACTTAATCACAGAAGAAGGGGATTGACTTCATGATGGATGCATTTTTGTTTCCTTTTCAGGTTTATTACTCTGTGACAGCAAACACCGAGAATAGCATCAATTCTGTGCACATTAGATGTAGCAGCTTTTGCATCGGTAGACCAGTTGCTTTAGGTCAGTGAATGGGGAAAGAACTCGCACACAAGTCTCCTGAATACACACCTATGACCTTTATTGTGTGTGTGTATATGCCTTAGTATGTGTGTGTGAGTGTGTGTGTCTGTTTCAATCAGTAGCTGTTAATGAATGTTGTGTTAAGTAAGAGCAACCTGAAATAACTCTGTGTGTGTGTGCGTGTGTGTGTGTGTGTGTACGTGTGTACGTGTGTGTGTGTGTGGGAGTGAGGATGCTTTCCCAAAGGTGACAGTGACAATGTTTACCACAAAGCAGATGACACCAAATGCTATGAATCCTAAATCATATGAGGGTTGGACATGATACCTAATATCATTGCCAGCCTTCGTGTTAAGTATGTAGTCACTGTCATCAAAACAAACCTTGTACTTGTATCATTCCACTGCCAAACTACTTTGATTAAAGGACTGGATGGCAGTTATTATGTTTTTATATCTTATAGTCTATAAATCCAATAAAATCATCAAAACCAACAATGTGTTAGTCTCTTACGTTCTGACTTCCATAACCTGTCTGTGGCACTCAGCCCATAAGTCTTTTTAAATAGGTTTCAATTATATAGTTTCATGTTTTAAAAGGCCAATTAGTTCCCTATAACGGCAGGGCATTGTAGTTTTTAGCAAATGTTACTCAAACAGGAGTAAATAGCGCATTTGTAGGGACTATTTTAAGCTGTGGAATATTACACATGTGGTGCTCTAATGAGTATTTACAGCAGCAGGACGGTGTTTGTGGGATTGACTCAAAATAAACTACAGTGCCCAGGTTTCAAATAATGAAGGAAGATGACAGTTGGATCAATTAATTGTTGGTTTTGGTCTTTTCATGGGATTTGTTGACAGCATGAAAAACAGTGCCAGCTTTATCCTCTAATCCAGGCCGCTGTAGACAAAGCATGGTTACAATCACGTGAGTCATAGGGGTGCACTTCCCAGATTACTACTCCGAAGTCCTATCAGACAGAGGACAGGAGATAAGAAATTATAGCTTATTGCTTAGAGATAATCAAGTTACAAAGCTCTGCACAGACAGACCTCAACTCGGCTTCCCCCGCTGTCTCCCCTTCTCCGTATATATTTCCTAGTGGCTGAGTAAACAGATGCTGAAATGTGAGCACACTGCCCTCCTGAAATGAACATAGGTTGACACATCATGGCCAACCTGCCGACACGTCCTCCAATCTGTATTCTCCGTCCCAAACACCAACACTAAGCATGTCTCTCGTCCTTATTAAATTATCATGGGTGGGTGGTTAACTAATTCCTTTATGTTTACACATGAAGGCCACGCACAAACAGATGTACCCTCACGAGCCATTCTTCCCTAAATGTTGTGCCATCATGTGAAAGGATGTCATTTTTACTTATTTGAAATAATGTAGGGGGCATCAATGTACTAACGACATTCCTATTTGGCTGAGTTGTGTCCTTGTGTTGTGAAATAATGCGTTATGACTTTGTCGTGATTTTTCTGTGACCGGATACTAACAAGCCTTTTGAACCGACTAAATGTACTGAATGTAATGTAAGGTATGTTTCACCTCTCTCCGTGACTCTGTCGTGCTTTATTGCAGCATTTTTCTGTTTGCAACAGGGTTGTAAGAGTTACACTCAACGCCACTTAAAAGCATGCAATTTCTTCATATGATCTTGTCATACTACAGCAAAGAACATTAGCACTACACACAAAAGTGGAAGGCCTATTTGTCAATCTTAATCCCTTTTGTAGAGGTGGTGAGGAGTTGTTTTATGTGATGCAGAAATCCTAAATTGGCAGCTGATTTGAGTTGTTTATCTGGTGTCATACATACAGAGTCAGAATAAACTGGATTATGTGCAGGGATTGTGACTGGATGAGGAAAGTGGACTGAACGACAGACTCCAGAGACAGGTGAAGGTGGAAACATTTAAGGTAGCAAAGACAACCAAGCAGAGAATATGTGTGAGGAGGTCCCTGTACATACAGGGGCGAGCTAATGGGGATAGCTCATGAGGAAGGAGGTTGAGAAACTGAACTCAAATCTTAAATAAAATCCACTGTGCCTTTCTAGTGACTAATTAATAAAAACACTAAACACCCGTATCTCTCTGAATATAGCAAAGTTTTGCGTTAAAGCTTCTTAACACACTTCTAAAATGTTCCTTGCTTTTCAAGGCCGGAATACCAAAAGATGTAGCAGCTGTAAAGTTCACCTGTTTCTCCTTTGCGCTGTTGTAATTTAATCATCCTGCTTGTGACATGATCACCCTGTCAGTGAGGTTTTCATTGGAGTAGAACGGAGTCATCGTTAATGTCATTAGTAAAAACCTGTAGCTTTTCTTACTATGACAAGTCAAATATTTGTTGTAAAAAAAGCCTGTTTGGCTTACAATAACACAACTCAAAATTCTCATCAACGAACAGCTCAATATCCCTCCACATTTCTATGAGAACCTTTCTCTTCTCCTTTAGAACATAAAACATACTTGATTGTGTATTGTGCATACATTTACTAGTTAAGATGTGAATGAGCATGTACGGGATGTACTTGAAATAAAGTGACAAAACTACAGCATCAAGAGGGTGTTTGAGGTCATATTGTGAAATGGTGACAGGATGCAAATTCACTATGCGTGCAAACTGATGGCTAAACACAGCAACCCAAAATGCTGAATAGACAAGTCAGTTATGTAACATCACGTACAGCCTCATGAAATTGGACAGTAAGAACAAAATGTCAGGAAAACTAACTGAAGCTTAAACCACATAAAAAAATACATTCATTGGCACAAATTAACAAAACAGATAATAGATGTATTCTACTTGCTGTGAATGTCATTTATTACATTGTGTTAGTTTGACAGAGACAGTGCTTACTGATCAATAGAAAAATATATAAATGAGCCAGAGTTAGCCCAAAAAGTTGCTGCTCTCTCTCTCCAGATGTTAAAAAGACATCTTAATAATAATAATAAAAATAATAACACATTTTATTTATATAGCGCTTTTCATAATACTCAAAGACACTTAACATTAAAATCATCATATATAAAAGCTATAAACTAAAAACACACAAAAATGGTCACACATTAAAAGCAGTTTTGAAAAGGTGGGTTTTGATTTGGGATTTGAATATAGAAAGGTCAGTGCAGTCTCGGATGTGTTTGGGGAGGGAGTTCCAGAGGGAGGGGGCAGATATGGAGAAGGCTCAGTAGAACAATTTACATGTGTTGCAGAATTAATGTACATAACATATATGCAAAATAGTATAGTACACATCACCAATAAAAAACACACAGTATAACACATGGTACTTAGCTAAAAATAAAAAACAGCAGTAGTTAATTGGTGAAAGTGCCATTTTCTTTCCTACTGAAATATGAACGCATTCCTTGATATTATTAATTTTGTATTATTTTGTTTTAATTATAATATTTTTCTTTTGGGGCACTTTGAGAATGGTTGGGGTTCTTCTGGCAACATAAATTGTGGCTCCAAATGTGCAGTGGTGATATTCTGGTTTCTCCACACGATATACATTTAAAATGAAGACACAATAGTGTTTTGAGGTCTCTAACAGGAACTGAACAAATACAACAATGACTGAGGCTCAGAATTTCACAAGGGGAAGTGTTCAGCATTCCCAGTCCCAATGAGTCATGTTGTCTATAAGATGTGGTTCTGTCCCGCAGAGCGCTTGTGAAGGAACAAACCTCAGTGAATTAAGTTCTGTTGGCTCCGACCATCATTTTTCTATTATTCAGATGAGCAGAAAAACGACATCAAACCATTTTGTAAGGTAAGAAAATTATTTGTGAAATATATTTCCTTTTAAAGCTCAAAGTTTGGTGCATGTAACCTAACAGAGGTTTTGGATACATAATGAGCATGTATTGATAATAAAGACCTGGATTGTTTTGCAACATAATCCATGTATTGCATTATATTATGAGTAAATAATTGCCAAAATATGAACCAGGACCGAACATATAACGGTTTGATGCATGATATACAGCAAATTCAAACATCAACAATGCCATTTTTGTTTTATGTTGCATGCAAATGCATTATTGAATCAAGGATCTGATGTTTCAGATATGATCAGCTTTTTATTTTGAATTGTGAGGTATTTTAAACAGCTTCCCACACTTGTTGGATTTAAAAGGTAAGAGGGCTACTAAATCACATTTGCAGATTTTGGAAAGAATTGGAATGCTTCCAAAAATCAACTGTAGCTTCTCTTATTCTGCCGAAGACAAATGAGACAGTGAAGGAACACTCTTTTTAACAATACCTTTTTTTTCTGTAACTCGACAGCATTTGATCTACTTTGAAGACACAATATGATCTTCATTACTGCTGAAAAACTACATTTTGTTTATTATTTATCAATAGGTAAGTTTCTGTTTTTTTTAAATTGACTTCTTCCTTTTGACTTTCTTTTCTTGACTTCTTAAATCAAATCACATGAGTACAGTTAACAGTTTGTTTGTACGAGAAATATACACTAAACAGAAGGTCTCATAGTAGAAAATTATCATTTTATGATTTAAACTTTTTTTTACATTTTTTTCAAATGTCCTTTCTTTGATAAATTTGACAAAGTTGATGTTGAACAATTATAAGGTGTGTATTTTTCTAACTTCATGCTACATTACAAGGAGCCTGTACTGATATGTAACGAATTTGATAAATCACAGCGTTGACATTACAGCGTTACAGCATTTATTGGACAATATTATTTTAAATATTCATGACAAATCTCTGGGCTGAGCATTTTCCTTTCTGCTTTAGGTCTGTTGGGTCTACCACTGCTTACAGGTCAGTAAGTTCTATTTATGTTTCATACCTGAAAACACATGCATTGATAAGATTTTTAGATTTCTACATGCCAATTTAATGAAAGGGGACTTTTCCTTATTGAGTTTATAATGACACAACCTACAACTACTGTGCTTTTTTTCATTTCTAGAATGTAACAAAATAAAACTGGTCGGGCCTTCACGTTGCTCTGGTAGACTGGAGGTCTACAACAGAGACGAATGGGGAACGGTGTGTGATAATCAATGGAGCATTACCAACGCTGACGTGGTTTGTCGAGAGTTAAACTGTGGGACAGTTCTTGAGGCCAAAAGAGGCGCCTCTTTTGGAGAGGGACAGGGCGTGATCTGGTTGGATGATGTGCAGTGTACTGGTAACGAGTCATCTGTCCTCAAGTGCCCACACAGCCCATTTGGGGAAAATAATTGTGGCCACGCTGAAGATGCTGGGGTTGTCTGTTCAGGTAAGACTGAGTTCATTCACTTATCTTTTGCTTTACTTGACCCACTTGCGTTGTATTCAAAGACCAGTAGGATACCACTCAATTAGGAACTTAATGAAATAGAACACTTTGTACCTTTGTTAAAGTAATAGTTGGACGTCTTTGGAAAATATGCTTGTTTGCTTTCTCACAAAGAGTTGAGAAGTTGGACAGGCCAGCTGTATCCCTCTGTTTCCAGTGTTTCTGCTATGCTAAGCTAAGCTCATCGGCAGCTGGCTGTAGCTTTATGTTTATCGAGTATCTCTGAGAGTGGTATCAATCTTCTGATCTAACTCAGCCAGTAAGTAGGTCAGTGAGTAAGTAAGTGTATTTTCCAAAATGTTACATTTTTGCTTTAACTATTAATTAAGTATTTACCTAAAATCACAGTTAGCTCATTTAATCAAGCATCACAAAACATTGCATTACAAGGCCCTTCCTCAATTTAGACAAGACCAGAAATGAGGAACTGTCACTTGGAATTGGGAAATAAAAGCTGTTGAGAAAAACAGCTAACGCAGCATTTATTTTAGCAACTGATCATATTATTGCATCAAAGACCTAACGACTTTATTGTCAGTTGACAATTTGCTGTCTACTTTAAGATGATTCCTATCTATGGCGGTAATGTTGTTGCAGCAGATCAAGGTCAGCACATGAATGACCGGCTGCTGCAAATGTAAAGTGCAAAGGGCAGGAGGTAGAGATGGGACATAAACCAAACAAAGCAACATGAGTGCTTAGCTTTGCTATGATAATGTTGAGGGATATTTTAAAGAATTTAATTATTGAAAGTGGTGGTCCTGCAATTTATTATTGCACAAAAAAAACGAAGCTGCAAATGCGGGGATGTCCTGACTTTCAGTCCCAGGTATGAGTCAAGCTCCAAAAATGCTGGATCCTACATTGCCCATAATGCACTTCCTCTTAATAAGGAACTCCTCATGTCAAGTTAACTGAACTTCATGTGTAAAATTGGTGGTGTCCTTTTGAAAATATTCTGAACCTGGGGTAGTCATTGCATGTTTTAACAATATGGAGAGTAATTTGCGCTATTCAACAGCTTTGTATTAAAACCGCCAAGCGTGATATTTATTTTAGTGCATCCTACTGTATAATACAAAGATTTAAACGCCCTTAATGAGCTTAAAACAAATTTTATTTTAACTGAGAGATTTCTGAATTTGTTGCTTTTGTTTTTGTACAGATTAAACAAACAAGTACACGAAGATTTGTGTTACCATCAGACAGATCTAGAATAGCTTTCCAGTCTTTATGCTATGCTAAGCTAAGCTAAACAAAGAGACTCCTGGCTTCATAATTAGCATGCAGAGTAGTTTGGGAGCAGTAATTTACTGCTGGATGGCTTCTAAAAAAACATGCCCTTGGCTTTTTTTTTTTTTTCAACTGACAGACAGTAAACCAATTCGCCTGATGAACGGGACTGGTCGGTGCTCTGGCCGACTGGAAATCTATCATGATGGACAGTGGGGAACGATTTGTGATTACAAATGGGGGATGCAGGATGCAACTGTTGCATGTCGACAGTTGAACTGTGGGACTGCTCTCTCGGTCAAGTACAAGTCCCATTTCGTCAGAGGTCACGGTCAGGTGTGGTTGAACGGTCTTGAGTGTACTGGTCTTGAGAAGTCCCTCGCCGACTGCCCACACAGAGGTTTTGGAGTACATGACTGTGACCACAATGAAGATGCCAGTGTAGTATGCTCAGGTAACTATTCTAATGAAATCCGGTTGGTGGGAATTCTGACGGCACCCCAATTTTCAATGTCAGAGCAATATAACAAGAAACATGGAAAATCATGACTTAAAATAAGAGCTGGAAATACTACAGTTATCTTTTCTTTTCTTTTCTTTTGATCTCTAATGAATACTAATGAAATGGAAATCCAAGAGACATTCCCTGTCACGATTAGGCTTTGCCTTCTGTGTCTTTGTCTAGCTCCACACCCTCCTCACTCATCTAATCAGTTTATTCAGTACACCTGTCAGTCACTCCCTCAGTCTAAATTCCCTTCACCTGCCTCGGATCATTAATCAAGCACTTCCCTCTCATCAGCACAACTCCCCTCACCTGTTCTCACCTCTATTTAAACCCCTGCCTAACACACTCACTGCCAGATCATTGCTTCATGCTTCATACCGCATGTCTACCCGCCCGTGTGTGCCTGTCCTGTCCTGTCCTGTCCTGTCCTGTCCTGTCCTGTCCTGTCCTGTCCTGTCCTGTCCTGTCCTGTCCTGTCCTGTCCTGTCCTGTCCTGTCCTGTCCTGTCCCTACTGGACTTACCCCCTCGTCTCTTGTCTGTTGCTTGGACTCCCCGTTGTGTTCTGGTACGTTTCCTGTTTGTTCAATAAATACCACCTTCACGATACTCTGCCTGGTCTGCGTTTGAGTCCTCCACCATGCCCCGTGACATTCCCATGTGGGCATTTGTGTGCAATGGTGATGCATGCACAGCTATTTATGGAAAATATTGATTGGTTTTTGCATGCATGTCTGCTATATATGTACCTGCTGTATCGGCAGTTAACCCCCTGCTGATATTTATTCAGGAATATTCTTCAACATTACTTTCAAATTTCTGCTAGAAAACTACTAAATTAGAAAATCCTCCTGCAGCCTGTCACAATCATCCTTTGCTGTTCCTCTTTTTTGTAGTTGTTCTTTGGTGCAATATCAGAGATTCAGAAGCAATTAAAGTTTGTTATCCTTAACACACATCCTATCATGCAAACGTATTGTATTTCATTGCTGAAATGTTAATATTTAACATTTTAACATTTTAAATATAATACTGCTTTCCAGAATCAGTCAGGCTGATCAATGGGACTGACCGCTGCTCTGGCAGAGTGGAGGTCTTCCATGACGGCCGATGGGGAAAAATGTGTAACAACTGGGGCAATGAAGAGGCTGCAGTGGTGTGCCAGGAGCTCAGTTGTGGATTACCAAAAGAATCCCAAGTAATCTTCCATTTTGGTGACAGCGGACTGAGAGGGTACACAAGTAGATGCTCTGGCAATGTGAGCTCCATCTCCCAATGCACACTTCAAGAATACACAGGGAGATGTGAAGGTGCTTCTCTTTCATGTGCAGGTAAGAAACAAAATACAGCAATATACTGTGCTGAAGCACCGTTCAATTAGAATAGCAAAGGACATGTGGTCATTAAAAACTAGATCGGTGCATTAAATCTTATTTACTTTTAAATATTTTGACCTGATGGTGGCAATAAGTAACTATAAAAACTACTTAACTGAGTACATTTGAAAGTCCAGTTAAAACCTAATATTTCATAATTTAACTTTAACTTGTGAGTACCTGTAACATGAGTGGTGATGTTCTCAGGTATTCAACCGCTAAGGCTTGTCAATGGCACTGACCGATGCTCTGGTAGAGTTGAGGTTCTGCATGATGAACAGTGGGGAACAGTGTGTGATGATGAGTGGGACATCAAAGATGCTCAGGTGGTGTGCAGAGCCATGGACTGTGGATCAGCTCAGACAGCCAAAGGCAGTGCCTTCTTTGGTGAAGGCCAAGGGAAAATCTGGCTGGATGATGTAGGCTGCTTCGGTAATGAGACGTCCCTTTTGCACTGTCAACATCCCACCCTCGGAAGAAATGACTGTGGCCATAGTGAAGATGCCGGTGCGGTGTGCACAGGTATCTTGGTTATTACTCTGTTATTAGCAGTTTTTTTTTAACTTTATTTCACACAGTGTTTTACTTGCAACTGTCTCCCCTAATGCCTCAAATTAATGTTTAGCTTAATATTGTCAGGAATTAAACAGTTATAAAACATTTATTTTTAGTACAGTATATCAACCAGTATATCAATTTCAATCCCCGGTATTACTTTCTGACGTGTCCAAACACCAACTAGTGGCTGATTCTATCCCCTTTGCTTTCCAGCTGACATTAGACTGATCAATGGGACTGACCAGTGCTCAGGCAGGGTGGAGTTCTACCATGGTGGACAATGGTCATCAGCAACTGATGTTAACTGGGGAATGAATGAAGCTGCAGTGGTGTGCAGACAGATGAACTGTGGAGATCCCTTCAAGTTCTCAGGATCATATGGCCAAGGCGGACAACTTAAATGGTATAGGATCAGTTGTAGCGGTACAGAGAGCTCTCTCACACAGTGCACACTGGTAGAATATGTCAGGACCAGCCAGGATCGCATTGAAGAGGCATCTGTCAAATGTTCAGGTGAGGCTTGAAGTTTAATTGAAATTTCCTCACTTATTGTGTAACGAGATATGAACTGCAATCATACAGAATAAAAAAAAAAATTGGCTAAACCTTTTTTGGACATGTGTGGAAACAGCATTTAACATTAAGCGTCATGCTGCATTCACATGGAATCAGGCAGACAGCAGACAGACAACACCTTCTGGATGGCACAGGAAACACAAATAAACAGTCCAACGGAATGGATTTAGACAACAGGTTTGAGGTGGAGCAAGTGAAACTTTGACAAAAGACAGCTTTTTCAAATAAGTGACACGTCGCACGGATTAGGTTTGTACATTTTTATTGCTTCATTGGGGAAAACTGAAACACTCATGCTCGCTCGCTCGCATGACACGCATAGTGACGTGTCGCTTGAACTCGCTCTATTTCGGCTCCAACCTGTTGACAAAATTAACAGTAACCGACAGTTAATCGATATCACTCTTTTACAAAGAATGTAATTATTTTATGAAATTATCAAGTAATTTCTTTTAGCTTTAATTAAAATGCAGCTTTCCTTTAAGAATATATTGCAAACTTAAAAAATGTTTGTTTAACCTAGCTCTCTAACACACTGATTATCACTAGGCTCTGAAAGGAGGGGGGGCTAGCTAGCCTAAACTACCTCACTTCAACGGGTCAAGACAATATGACAATATGACAACATGACAAATGACCAGACTATCAAAAATCAAAGCAATGAGTCCAGTAGCTAAACGACCAGCAACCTCATTACTCCATAGGTTACCTCGTGACATGACATGGAGTAACTAACGTAGTCAAAGAATAACATAAGAGGTGCTAAATTACAAATGGGACGAAGCATCGACTAACAATGTAATGTAGTTAATTTCAATTATGACCAAAAAAGTACACACATAGAAACATAGACCAAATTTGAACTGAACATTCATATAACTGTCATTTCAAGGTAATGTGAAGTTGTCCGATGGGCTCAATCGTTGTGTTGGAAGAGTGGAGTTCTTCGACAAAGGCCAGTGGGGGACCGTGTGTGGTGAATCCTGGGATGTGAAAGACGCAAATGTGGTGTGCAGACAGCTGGGCTGCGAGAGGACACATGAGATCACCACCATTGCCGAGTATGGCCATGACACAGGACACACCTGGATCAATCAAATTGAATGCACTGGACTGGAGTCAACACTGAGTCAGTGCCAACAAAGGCCATTTACAGACAAAACTTGCAACACCACCTCAATTGCTGGTGTCGTCTGCACGGGTAAGAAAAAACATATTTGTTGTTCAATTGCATCTCTCCTATTTCTTTGTATTTTATGTATTTCTTTCACTTTTTCACAAAACTTGTTCCTACATACTGTATTGCCGCTTTCAATCTCTCGTCCACATTGCTTGATGGAAAAATGAACAAGGTCCAGATTTGGCAACATTTTCTGGTCTTCCTCTGTAGATTAGAGAGTATGTTTAGTTTATTTTGGTTTAGTTGCTTTCATGTCACCTAAATATGTCCATGTTGATAAAGGTATACTTCACTAGTGTTCTTGTTTGAATATTATTCATCTGCCATTTCTTTGACTACATTCAAATTCATTTTAAATGTCTGATGCTGGATAAAAATGTTTTTACTTGACTTCATAGGAAGTCTGGAGGTCCGCTTGGCTAATGGTACGGATGAATGCTCTGGCAGAGTAGAGGTTCGTCATGGTGAACTGTGGCAAACGGTGTGTGACACCGACTGGACCATGAGTAAAGCTCAGGTGGTGTGTGACCAGCTGGAATGCGGAAATGTAGTGAACGCTCCCGGCGGTGCCCATTTTGGCCAAGGCATTGGATCAGTAGTCGTGTCTAGCAATTCATGTTTTGACAATGTGACATCTCTTCAGCAATGCTCACTCAAAGGTTTCAGAGGAGTCGGGTGTGGGCACGACCACGATGCTGGCGCTCTCTGTGCAGGTAAAGCCTTTTAAATTATCTGTTCAAATTGATCACACACAGTTAGACAAATAAGATACAAAATTCAGCGTTTGTTTCACAAATGTATTTTTTTTGCACGTACAGAGTAAAAACAGTGAGTTTAAAGTGATTATATGTACCTACAATCATGCCTTAAAGATGTCTGACATTTCAGGGAATACACTAATTTGCTTTGGTGTCAAAAATTAGATGAGAAGATTGATACAACTTTTACTTCTCCAAAGTAAATAAGTAGCTGGAGCAGGCAGCTGGTTGGCTTAGCTTAACATAAAGACAATTGAGAGAAAATTGTGTAACAGCCCTTTGTGAATTATAAATCTGATATTATGGCTAGCTGGTTCCCCGTTTCCAGTCTTGATGCTAAGCTAAGCTAACCAGCTGCCGGCTCTAGTTGAAATTATTGTAACTAACGTTCAGCACGAAAACTAATTACAATATATCCTAAAATGTCAAACTATAGCTTTAATGTTTCATTTGCATGACAAAGGTGACATATATTACATCAAGTCATATTCCCCATCATTATGTTTCTGTAAGTCAACCTTTTTTCCCGTCATGGTGTCAAAATTAGCTTTTGATATGATGGTGGGACAAGCGGTACCTTCAAAATACATTGCATTCACTTTGTGTGTTAGAATGAATGTGTATTAACACACAAATATGCAATTCAAGTCCACTTTTACACTTTTTTTTACATGCAGCACAGATTCGGTTGGTCGGCGGCTCAGATCAATGCTCTGGTAGAGTGGAGGTCTTCTATAGAGGCCAGTGGGGAACTGTGTGTGATGATGAATGGAACATGGGCAATGCCAATGTGGTATGTAGAGAGCTTGGCTGTGGTCATGCAGCCTCGGCTCCTGGAAGTGCTCACTTTGGCCGAGGCACTGGTCCAATATGGCTGGATAATGTGGAGTGTACAGGCGAAGAGTCCGCTCTCACACATTGTAGGCATCCCGGTTTTGGAGAAAATAACTGCGGGCATGATGAAGATGCTGGCGCTATCTGTTTAGGTAAGAGACCTGGCTCATTTTTAATCTGTGAGTGAAGTCATTACCTCTCAACTGGTATTAGATGAAGCTGCGTTGGCTGTTATGACAAAACCAACTACAACTTATCTGTTACAGGTTCTCTACAGAAGCCCCAAATCACTTTGAGCCCTGCTCCAGAGGTAAACTGGGGTGACAGAGTTGAGATCACCTGCACTGTAGTAACAGAAAACTTGGGTGGGACATTCGTCCTGAAAAGGAGCCAAGACTCATTTAAAATGGAAAGATACTCTGAGAACGAAGATGCTATCTTTGCCTTCCCCAAAGTGGACTTCAGCAAAACGGGCTCATACTTCTGTGAATATCAAAAGAAATTGCTCAATCAAGTGATCTATTATCCTCAAGGAAATACTGCAGATCTCTCTGTCACAGGTCAATACTTGTCTGCTTTGTTTGTCCAGTTGAACATGATTGTTGGAAGTTTGACTGCAATGATTGCAAAAATGTTTTATGATCTAAATGAGTTTGTAAAAATCTGTCTTCTACTCTGCAGTGAAACTGGAGAAGCCCAGTATCTCCCTGACATCTCCTTATGCAATGGTGATCTACAGCCCTGACAAAATATCTGTCACCCGAGGCAACAGCTTCTCCGTCACTTGCTCTGCTCATTCCAGATATCCTGGAGGTTTCTTCTATCTGACAGAGTCTAACTTGAACACCACTGAAGCGATAGCAGCATTTGGCCACACAATCTTCTACTTGGCATCCTTTGAATTCCCAGCGATAGATTACAAAAGCCAAGGAGAGTATTACTGTGTCTACGGTGTTAACATCTCCTCAAGGTCCTTCCGTTCTGTTCCCTCCAAGTCACTCCAAGTAACTGTAGTCGGTAAGATCCAAAGAGCCCATGAGAGTTTATTCGTCTTATTATAACTAGTTTCCCCATCACTAACTCTTCTACTTGATCTTTTAACCCCTACAGCAACATCCTCCTCAGTCGCCTTAGGAGTGGTTGTGGGTGTGCTTGTGGTGCTGCTACTTGTGCTGGTTATAGGTTACCTGGTCTGGAGAAGGAGAAGGTGGGGTGCTGGTAAGTTGCAGCTATACACACTTTCATATTACCAAATGCTCCCTTTGTGTTACTGTCATATAATGCTTCTAGATTGTTTAAAGCTGCACCAAGTAATATATTGATATTGATGTAAAACATTGAAATTATAATATGAAAGTTGCAGCTTGTAGTGACAAACCAACTGATAATTATCGCTCGACTGTGCAGTGCTCCCCACCTCAGAGCATTTTTCATCTTTCAGCACATTGATTTGGTTGTATGGCCTGGGACTCGCAGTTACAATGCGTCGTGTTGGGTTTACATCTTGTTTCCACTGACCCCCAAGAGGTTCAAGAATGAAAATAAAAGATAATATGTAAAGCCCCAGTCCCACCGAAAGCCGGATATACTACGGATGTCCCCGGATCACCCCGTATCACCCCGGATAAAAAGAGGTGCGATCCGGGGTGTTCCGGGGTGTCCACTAGCTCCCGTTTCATCCCGGATTAACACGGTTACGCTACGGTTCATCCCGGTCCTACTACGGTTCTTCCCGGATGCGCTACGATCAACGCCGCCCCCCTCTCCATTCCCGGATGACCACGGATCACCCCGGATGTTAGTTGTATGTCCGGCGAGCCGCTCGTCTTCCTGGATACGCCACGGATGGCCACGGTTTTACTACGGTTCATCACGGACCCCCCCGGATCGTCCCGGACTGACTACGGTTTCACTACTGTTCCACTCCCGGATGACCCTGGATCTGATCCGTAATGTATCCGGGGACATCCGTAGTATATCCGTCTTTCGGTGGGACTGGGGCTTTACCCACAAAGATTGATGACATGACCTGCCTAGCACCAATTGGCAGACGATTAATGTTAGCACCTGAATACTTGAATACAAATTAATGCTGATGTAGCTGGTCACTTTGGAGGGGGTTAATATGTCAATGTTATGTTTACAGCTTGTTGTGCTGCCCCCAAGTGGCCCAAAGGCAATCTGATATTGCATGTCTAAAGATGACATAGACCTAGTTGCTCTGCATTCCTCCAGTATTTGGTTCAGCTCAAAATTGTTTTTACTTTTCAGGTACCGTGGTTCAGTTTATTAACAGGTTTGGAGGAGCAATAAAGCCAGATATGGAAGACAGGAGCAATAGAGCATTTGATGGAAGGTACTAAAAAAACAACAACCTGTAGCTGATGTTATTTACAAAGATACACACCTTTTTATTTTATATCAAGCAACTTTAAAGACATCCTTGTGATTGCAACTGTCTCCCTCCTTATGCACACAGTTGCAGCCCAGAAGACAACAATGTTGATGACTCTGTTGAGAGGGTCCCTGAAGACCTGGCTGGGATAGTGTGTTATGAGCTTGAACCACTCGTTCTCTCGTGATGATCAAATGTACCAAGGAATCAATAACCTATGTCATGCGATTTCACTAAATTTAAAGAGTAACATAGCACCTGGCTGTTTTATGACTCTCTCTGGCTGCAAGTTTTAAGTCTGTTGCACCAGAAACACACCAAACAGTGATCGGTTCATCAACACACCCTGACGTACACTTCTACATCACTGCAGTAAAGAGAGAAGAGAACACTGAAAATGTAATTTTGAATAACATACATGACACTTGTTTAAACTGGCAACACTTATTTTCATACTTATTCCTGAAGTGATTTTTGTTTTTCTGCGAGATTCTGCCAATCATAAAGCTAAGGTCCACTGTACTGGGGGAAGATACTGATTACATTGTCTTTGTATTGCATGAAAAATGTCTTTATTTGTTGTCTGTGACCTGATCAATACATTTGTATTTCTTACAACACTTGCACCTTTTTATTTGGCAGAGTTTTGTATTGATTACACCCTGCAGATTAGGGAGCAAATGGAATTAAACTTGACCAAAACAGCAGCCAATATACAATATACACCATCAAATACAGAAAGGAATTCCTAACTTGTGTAAATCCTGCTCATTAAAAGAGTCACGTTTGATCTGTTCCTCATTAACTTGCCTTTGAACTTGTGGGACGATCATATTACTTGTGACATGATCAGTCAGTCAGGTTTCCTTTGGCCCAGATGAGTTGTACGGTAATTTCCCATCAGTGAATGATGCAAATCTTTGTCTAATGATTTACCCAGACATCAATATGTGCTCAACCTGCTGTCCAAACCTCAGTATCATCAGTTCTGTTATTAGAGAATACTGATTGAAGACAGAGGTCACTGTTTTAGTGTTATTCTATAGTCTTTGACACAAATTACCAAAACAGATATGGTATGGCCAACAGATAACAATAGCTATATTCTACTTGCTGTGAATGTCATTTATTACATTGTATTAGTCTGACAGGGACAGTATGCAGGTCTGCTGAGACCATCAGGTCCTTTAAATCAAGATTGAAGACTTTTCTTTTTGTTGCTGCCTTTAATTGAACCAGATTCAAGGATATTAATCAATTTCATGCATTTCTGCATTTTACTACTGTATTTTATTTCTTACAGTGCTTTTTAGTGTTTTAATGAATGTTCTTAATTGTTTTTAAATCTCCTTTTCTTTTTCCTTATGTTTTGATGCTTTTACTGGTTTTATGTGAAGCACTTTGAAATGCCTTGTTGAAATGTCCTATACAAATAAACTTGCCTTGCCTTGATCAATAGAAAAGAATATGTAAATGAGCCAGTTAGCCCAAAAAGTTGCTGCTGTCTCTCGCCAGATGTTAAAAAAAATCTTAAAAGTAGAAAAAAAAACTGTTCCAGAATGAATGTACATTACATAATAAATATACGCAAAATAGTACAGTACACATCACCAATAAATAATGCCACAGTATAACACATGGTACTTAGCTAAAAAACACACAAAAAAAACAGCAGTAAGGGAACGTCAGCTACTGTCCCTACTTTTGAATGGGCCTTCTTTGCGGAATGTCCCTTTTCAGCCACAAATACAATGTGGTGGCTGTTCGGAATACATTGCATTGGGAATTAAAGGAGTAGAAGTGTCATTTGGTCCAAAAGGGTACCGAAGCCAGAAATCCTGCGGGGGGTCATATTGTATAGGACGGCCAAATGGGTGGACTTGTGCCTTTCGGGTATAATTCATTGGAAAACATGGAAATGGGTGGGTTATATGCCAAAGGGGCTGATTTATGCTTTTTGAGTACAATTTTCACTGGAAAACATGGAAATGGATCAGCCTTTCGGGTATGATTCATTGGAAAACATGGAAATGGATCGGTTATTTTGCATGTTGTAGGAATGGAGGACAATTGGGTCAATGTCGGCCAACTGGGTTGGGATTATTGGACTCAATTGTCAGCCCATACATATGTAGTCGGAAAGACACTTTTTGAGTTTTAAGGGAACTGCCATTTCGCGGACAGAAAAGTATGCGAAATGGCTGTTCCCTTATAACTGCCATTTCGCGGACAGAAAAGTGTGCGAAATGGCAGTTTTTGAGTTATAGAGGAACTTTCCTTATAACTGGAAAAATGTCATTTTGACTACATTTGATTGGGCTCTCATTTAGGCCAAAAATCCCAACCCAAATGCCGCATTTGTTCTCATTTCTCCCATACAATATCTACAGTATGCTCTAGGCTAGAAACTTATGAGGGGGCATACCTGGGAACAGCCCACCAGGTGTGCAAAGTTTCAAGCAAATCGGACGAGTTTGACTTTTGAGCAAAATCGATGCCATTGCCTTACTTTGCCTGAGATTTCAAAGAATTGGAGTTGGTCCAATCCTTTTCATTTTCATACCAGTGGATCTACACTTTCAGATGATAATACAGTCCAAATTTCAGCTTCCTAGCCCAAAGGGTTATGGAGATCTTCCAGGTCAAATGTCAGTTTATTTACAACTCAAAAAGTGTAATTCCGACTACATTATTATGGAATCTCATGTGGCCCAATGATACTGACCAAATAGCAACATTTGTCCCAAAACATTGATTCCATACAATTAAACGTTGGTCCACGATATCTACGTTTCAAAGCGGTATATCCAACAGTTGAGAAGATATGGCAGTTTAAAATATCGATCCAGTATCCCGCCGAGCTGGCCCTGAATTGTCCCTAATCTTCCCACTACTCCCACCAAATGGCACTTCCTACCCAATTTGTCCCTTGAGGTTTGGGCCGAAGAGTGCCATTTGAGGGACAGCTTTTTTGGAAAATGGCATTTCCAGATGGCAGTGTTTGTCCCGAACGTCCCAGGGGTTTTCCCACCTGGTGGCCAAAAGCGGTAAAAGGCCAATCGTTAAAACTCTTCCAAAACTTTGGAAAATCACAAATCAGCGACCGACGGTCCGAACGCAGCGCCGCTTTCCCTCGTAAAACGTTGGCAAATCCCTAGCTGTCTCCCGATTTTTAGCAGGACTCCTTGTGCCCGGAAGGTTTAGCTGAAAATGTAACGGCATAATGTTAACGTAAGCCGAAAATCCGCCGGTGTGTTAAGGGCGGTAGTTAATGGGTGAAAGTATGCCATTTATTTCTACTGAAATATGAACGCATTCCTTGATATTACTAATTTTAGGTCTGGCTGTTCCAGATTGTCTTTTGGGGCACTTTGAGAATGGTTGGGGTTCTTCTGGCAACATAAATTGTGGCTCCAAAGGTGCAGTGGTGATATTCTGGTTTCTCCCCACGATATACATTTAAAAGGAAGACACAATAGTATTTTGAGGTCTATAACAGGAACTGAACAAATACAACAATGACTGAGGCTCAGAATTTCACAAGTGTTTACCATTCCCAGTCCCAATGAGTCATGTTGTCTATAAGATGTGGTTCTGTCCTGCCGAGCGCTTGTGAAGGAACAAACCTCAGTGAATTTAGTTCTGGTGGCTCAGACCATAATTATTCTGTTATTCAGATGAGCAGAAAAACTACATCAAACTATTTTGTAAGGTAATACAATTATTTATAAAATATGATATTTACTTTTAAAGCTCAAAGTTTTGTGCATGTAACCTAACAGAGGTTTTGGATACATAATGAGCATGTATTGATAATAAAGACCTGGATTGTTTTGCAACATAATCCATGTATTGCATTATATTATGAGTAAATAATGTCAAAATATTTACCAGGACTGAACATATAAAGGTTTGATGCATAATTTACAGCAAATTCAAACATCAACAATGCCATTTTTGTCTTATGTTGCATGCAAATGCATTATTAAATCAAGGATTTCAATTGAAATAAGAATTTCACTGCAAAGCAACAGCTTGTATTTATAATGAAGGTGAATGTGGAATGGATTTTTCATTCATATTTTCAGATGGAAGGTGAAAATTGCAATTACAATGAATTTAGAATTTTGTAAAAGTCCCTACAACAATATAAGATCTTGAACTATTCACAATATAGAATAATTTGTATTTTACATGTTTCATTAAGTGACATATGTACCAAGTCACATGTTTTTTCAAGTATTTTTTTAAATAGTAATGTAGATATTGTGTAAAACAAAACAATATCTCGTCCTCAAATGTCACCCACTGTCTTTAATGATTGATCAAAATGTCAACATGCTTCCAGTCTGCAGTCCAAGTCCAGGCAGCCACTTTTATTCATAACAATTACTGGATCTGTACGTGGTGTTTTTAATCAGATGTTTCAGATATGATCAGCTTTTTATTTTCAATTGTGAGCTCATTTAAATAGCTGCCCACACTTGTTGGATTTAAAAGGTAAGAGGGCTACTAAATCACATTTGCAGGTTTCGGAAGAATTGGAATGCTTCCAAAAATCAACTATAGCTTCTTTTATTCTGCCGAAGTCAAATGAGACAGTAAATTAACTCTTTTTAACAATACAATTTTTTTTCTGTACCTCGACAGCATTTTATCTACTTTGAAGACACAATATGATCTTCATTACTGCTGAAAAACGACATTTTGTTTATTATCTAACAATAGGTAAGTTTCTGTTTTTTTTTAATTGACTTCTTAAATCAAATCACATGAGTACAGTTAACAGTTTGTTTGCACGAGAAATATACACTAAACAGAAGTGAAGGTCTCATAGTAGAAAATTATCATTTTATGATTTAAACAGTTTTTTCTTTGTGTCTTTGATCAATTTAACAAAATTGATGTTGTAAAATTATAAAGTGTCTATTTTTCTAACTTCATGGTACATTACAAGGAGCCTGTACTGATATGTAACGAATTTGATAAATCACAGCGCTGACATTACCGCGTTACAGCATTTATTGGACAATATTATTTTAAATATTCATGACAAATCTCTGGGTTGAGCATTTTCCTTTCTGCTTTAGGTCTGTTGGGTCTACCACTGCTTACAGGTCAGTAAGTTCTATTTATGTTTCATACCTGAAAACACATGCATTGATGAGATTTTTAGATTTCTACACTCCAATTTAATGAAAGGGGACTTTTCCTTATTGAGTTTATAATGACACAACCTACAGCTACTGTGCTTTTTTTTCCATTTCTAGAATGTAACAAAATAAAACTGGTCGGGCCTTCACGTTGCTCTGGTAGACTGGAGGTCTACAACAGAGACGAATGGGGAACGGTGTGTGATAATCAATGGAGCATTACCAACGCTGACGTGGTTTGTCGAGAGTTAAACTGTGGGACAGTTCTTGAGGCCAAAAGAGGCGCCTCTTTTGGAGAGGGAAAGGGCGTGATCTGGTTGGATGATGTGAAGTGTACTGGTAGCGAGTCATCTGTCCTCAAGTGCCCACACAGCCCATTTGGGGAAAATAATTGTGGCCACGCTGAAGATGCTGGGGTTGTCTGTTCAGGTAAGACTGAGCATATGGCTGTAGCTTTATGTTTATCGAGTAAATATGAGAGTGGTATCAATCTTCTGATCTAACTCAGCCAGTAAGTAGGTTAGTGAGTGTAAGTAAGTACATTTCCCAAAATGTTACATTTTTGCTTCAAACATTAATTAAGTATTTACCTGAAATCACAGTTAGCTCATTTAATCAAGCATCACAAAACATTGCATTACAAGGTCCTTTCTCAATTTAGACAACACCAGGAATCAGGAACTGTCACTTGGAATTGGGAAATAAAAGCTGTTAAAAAAAAACAGCTAACGCAGCATTTATTTTAGCAAATGATCCAAAAATGCTGCATCCTACATTGCCCATAATGCACTTCCTCTTAAGAACTCCTCATGTCAAGTTAACTGAACTTGTGTAGTAGTTGTGTAGAATTGATGATAACCCTCTGAAAATATTCTGAACCTGGGGTAGTCATTGCATGTTTTAACAATATGGAGAGTAATTTGCGTTATTCAACAGTTTTGAATTAAAACCGTCAAGCGTGATATTTATTTTAGTGCATCCTACTTTATAATACAAAGATTTAAAGGCACTTAATGAGCTTAACACAAACATTTATTCTAACAGATTTCTGCATTTGTCGCTCTTGTTTTTGTACAGATTAAACAAACAAGAAAAACAAAGATTTTTGTTACCATCAGACAGATCTAGAATAGCTTTCCAGTCTTTATGCTATGCTAAGCTAAGCTAAACAAAGAGATTCCTGGCTTCATAATTAGCATGCAGAATAGTTTGGGAGCAGTAATTTACTGCTGGTTGCCTGGCAACTGCTCAGACCCAAGAAATAATACGACAGATAACATCCCGTAAAATAGTGAATGGTAGTTTTTACACTCTTTTTGTACACATATGAGAATTTGTTAATAGTGAACTTTAGTAGAGCTTGTGTGATTTTGTAAACATTGGACATTTGTTGATTTTATTTAAATTTCTATTCACACCACTTGTAGAACATGTGAGGGTGCTCAACGGAAGCAATCGGTGTATTGGCAGAGTGGAAGTCTACAACAATGGCAACTGGAAAAGAATGTGCAGCAGTGACTGGAGCAAGGAAGACGCTGATGTTGTATGCCGAGAGATAAACTGTGGCACTCCGGTCACTCAAGCTGAAGTACAATATTTTGGAGAGGCAAGTGGACTTGGTAGCATCAAATCCAACTGTTCTGGTAATGAGAGCTCCCTCTCTCAGTGCACACTTCAGGAAAGCAAGGAGAGCTGTGTTGATGCCATTGTTTTCTGTTCAAGTAAGTCCTCTCTCTGTTTAGACAAAATCAGTCATTTTGTGTTGAACTTTACGTAGTTAGATCTGCTGTTTTGGATGGCTTCTAAATAAACATGCACTTGGCTTTTTTTTCCGTTTCCAACTGATAGACAGTAAACCAATTCGGCTGATGAACGGGACTGGTCGGTGCTCTGGACGACTGGAAATCTATAATGATGGACAGTGGGGAACGATTTGTCATGACAGATTGGGGATGGAGGAAGCAACTGTTGCATGTCGAGAGTTGAACTGTGGGAGTGCTCTCTCGGTCAAGTACAAATCCCACTTCGGCAGAGGTCACGGTCAGGTGTGGTTGGACGATCTTGAGTGTACTGGTCATGAGAAGTCCATCGCCGACTGCCCACACAGAGGTTTTGGAGAACATGACTGTAGCCACGATGAAGATGCCAGTGTTGTATGCTCAGGTAACAAATACTATACTGTTACTTCAATTACAGTATTCTAATGAAATCCGGTTGGTGAGAATTCTGACGGCACCCCAATTTTCAATGTCAGAGCAATATAACAAGAAACATGGAAGATCATGACTTAAAGTAGGAGCTGGAAATACTACAGTTATCTCTTCTTTTTTTATCTCTAATGAATACTGAAAGGGAAATAGAAGAGACATTCCCATATGGTGTGGTGGAGAAAACTATTTAATTACTATTTAATAATAAAACTATTTAATAGTACCGAGTGAGTCTTATGATACTGAAATTAAGAAACATTGAGAAAAGAAGTTTGTCTTTAAAGTATTTATTCTCTGCGCAGAGAAGGTTCAATCGTCATACAGAATGCAATGCAGTCCGAAGGAGGAAGAACCCAGAGTGTTGGTTGTGTACGACTTATAAAGGCCTTGAGCAGATAGTGGGGTAGGAGGAGTTCATCACTTGGACATCTGGACAACAGTGATCAATCATTGGTCAACAATTGAATGGTTAACCACTGAATGGTCCACTGATTGCATCCCCATTCAGCCCCTTATCGAAGCTGACAACATCATTCCCCTGATTAAGACACAGACACAATATTACTCAACCTGAGAGGACCCTCACTGACCATGTCTGAGATTCAGTAACCTTACTAAAACAAAAAGGGCCAAAACACTAAGTGGTCAGACAATAAAAAACAGATAGATAAGTCATAGTGGACATTTGCCATCACAATCCCCCCTTTTGATCACATCATTGATCAATCATAAGTACAGTACACTAGTATCCATTTGGCAAGGTACACGTGCAGACACATAGGATTCATGCCAAATGCAAACAAAATGGGGATCACAATCTGGACCAACATCGCTCTAGGTTGTTGGTATTAGGGAAGGATGTTGTAGTAGTGGTTGAGTCTGTCGTCGGTGCAATCTGAGTAGCAATAGTTTAGTGACTTGTTTGGATCCAGGTCGCTCGTTCTGCCATTTTTACAGACGTGTGGGTCACTTAATGAGCTTAACACAAACATTTATTCTAACAGAAATTTCTGCATTTGTCGCTCTTGTTTATGTACAGATTAAACAAACAAGAACACAAAGATTTTTGTTACCATCAGACAGATCTAGAATAGCTTTCCAGTCTTTACGCTATGCTAAGCTAAGCTAAACAAAGAGATTCCTGGCTTCAAAATTAGCATCCAGAACAGTTTGGGAGCAGTCATTTACTGCTGGTTGCCTGGCAACTGCTCAGACCCAAGAAATAATACGACAGATAACATCCCGTAAAATAGTGAATGGTAGTTTTTACACTCTTTTTGTACACATATGAGTATTTGTTAATAGTGAACTTTAGTAGAGCTTGTGTGATTTTGTAAACATTGGACATTTGTTGATTTTATTTAAATTTCTATTTACATCACTTGCAGACTATGTGAGGGTGCTCAACGGAAGCAATCGGTGTAGTGGCAGAGTGGAAGTCTACAACAATGGCAACTGGAAAAGAATGTGCAGCAGTGACTGGAGCAAGGAAGACGCTGATGTTGTATGCCGAGAGATAAACTGTGGCACTCCGGTCACTCAGGCTGAAGTACAATATTTTGGAGAGGCAAGTGGACTTGGTAGCATCAAATCCAACTGTTCTGGTAATGAGAGCTCCCTCTCACAGTGCACACTTCAGGAAAGCAAGGAGAGCTGTGTTGATGCCATTGTTTTCTGTTCACGTAAGTCCTCTCTCTGTTTAGACAAAATCAGTATTTTTGTGTTGAACTTTACGTAGTTAGATCTGCTGTTTTGGATGGCTACTAAATAAACATGCACTTGGCTTTTTTTTCGTTTCCAACTGATAGACAGTAAACCAATTCGGCTGATGAACGGGACTGGTCGGTGCTCTGGACGACTGGAAATCTATCATGATGGACAGTGGGGAACGATTTGTCATGACAGATGGGGGATGGAGGAAGCAACTGTTGCATGTCGAGAGTTGAACTGTGGGAGTGCTCTCTCGGTCAAGTACAAGTCCCACTTCGGCAGAGGTCACGGTCAGGTGTGGTTGGACGATCTTGAGTGTACTGGTCATGAGAAGTCCCTCGCCGACTGCCCACACAGAGGTTTTGGAGTACATGACTGTGACCACGATGAAGATGCCAGTGTTGTATGCTCAGGTAACAAATACTATACTGTTACTTCAATTACAGAATTCTAATGAAATCTGGTTGGTGAGAATTCTGACGGCACCCCAATTTTCAATGTCAGAGCAATATAACAAGAAACATGGAAAATCATGACTTAAAATATAACCTGGAAATACTCCAGTTATCTTATCTTTTTTTTTTTTGATCTCTAATGAATACTGAAAGGGAAATACAAGAGACATTCCCATATGGTGTGGTGGATAAAATTATTTAATAGTACCGAGTGAGTCTTATGATACTGAAATTAAGAAACATTGAGAAAAGAAGTTGTCTTTAAAGTATTTATTCTCTGCGCAGAGAAGGTTCAATCGTCATACAGAATGCAATGCGGTCCAAAGGAGGAAGAACCCAGAGTGTTGGTTGTGTACGACTTATAAAGGCCTTGAGCAGATAGTGGGGTAGGAGGAGTTCATCACTTGGACATCTGGACAACAGTGACCAATCATTGGTCGAAAATTGAATGGTTAACCACTGAATGGTCCACTGATTGCATCCCCATTCAGCCCCTTATCTAAGCTGACAACATTATGCCCCTGATTAAGACACAGACACAATATTACTCAACCTGAGAGGACCCTCATTGACCATGTCTGAGATTCATTAACCTTACTAAAACAAAAAGGGCCAAAACACTAAGTGGTCAGACAATAAAAAACAGATAGATAAGTCATAGTGGACATTTGCCATCACAATCCCCCCTTTTGATCACATCATTGATCAATCATAAGTACAGTACACTAGTATCCATTTGGCAAGGTACACGTGCAGACACATAGGATTCATGCCAAATGCAAACAAAATGGGGATCACAATCTGGACCAACATCGCTCTAGGTTGTTGGTATTAGGGAAGGATGTTGTAGTGGTGGTTGAGTCGTCGGTGCAATCTGAGTAGCAATAGTTTAGTGACTTGTTTGGATCCAGGTCGCTCGTTCTGCCATCTTTACAGCCGTGTGGGTGCTGAGGAGAATATGGAGCAGTCCTTACCAACGCTTAGCTTGCCAGTGATTTCTCCTGAAGTCCTTTACCACAACGAAGTCTCCTAGTTGGAGGTAGTGAAGTGGTTTGGAGGCAGAAGCGGGTAAGGCAGGTGCTACCAGTTGTCACTGGTGTATTTACATGCCTCAGTGAGTGCAACCAGCTCTGCTGCCTGTGCTGAGAGGTGATGGGGAAGAGGGCCAGACACCAGGGTTGAACGTTCTTTGCCTGCCAATCAGTGATGGAGGGACATTTTTTTTGCAAAAAGAGACCCAGGTTTCTCCACTGGTCTTTTGCTGATTCTGGACAGGGAGATGTGTGGGTAGGAATCGTCAACCAGGAACACACGCTGTTGTGCAGGGGTCAATGTCACTGAAAACAGCACTTCTCTTTCGGGACCAAAAACAGAGCAGAACACTGGAGAGGATCATTCAGGCAGTGATAAAACATTTTTTCATAATCAGAGTCAGGGCCATGGGACACATGTGCGGTGCAATGTAAGTATTCTGGAGACATAAAGTTTGCATGCGCAGACACAATATCATGGACCATGTTTATCAGGTGTGTTGCATCGGGGAGAGGAATTCTCCACTTATACATACAGAGGGGTAGTTGGACAGTACTGTATCACTGACAAATTGTTTGTTGGATTGCTAACAACTTAAAGACCATCTGGTATAGATATCAGGCTAATGCCTAGGCTCAACATAAGATCTCTCCCTAGCAGATTTACAGGACAACATTGTGAGGACAAAAATGTATGGAGCCATGTCATCATGATGAGCAAATGTCATAGGGACAGTAACTGTTTAACTTGTGAGTACCTGTAACATGAGTGGTGCTGTTCTCAGGTATTCCACCGCTAAGGCTTGTCAATGGCATTGACCGATGCTCTGGTAGAGTTGAGGTTCTGCATGATGGGCAGTGGGGAACAGTGTGTGATGATGAGTGGGACATCAGAGATGCTCAGGTGGTGTGCAGAGCCATGGACTGTGGAACAACTCAGGCAGCCAAAGGCAGGGCCTTCTTTGGTCAAGGCAAAGGGAAAATCTGGCTGGATGATGTAGGCTGCTTCGGTAATGAGACGTCCCTTTTGCACTGTCGACATCCCACCCTCGGAAGACATAACTGTGGCCATGGTGAAGATGCCGGTGTGGTGTGCTCAGGTATCATCTTGGTTATTACTCTGTTATTAGCATGTTTTTTTACTTTATTTCACACAGTGTTATACTTACAACTGTCTCCCCTAATGCCTCAAATTAATGTTTAGCTTAATATTGTCAAGAATTAAACTCAGTTATTTCTACTACAGTATATCAATCAGAATATAAATTTGAATCCCCTTTGCGTTCCAGCTCACATGAGACTGATCAATGGGACTGACCAGTGCTCAGGCAGGGTGGAGTTCTACCATGGTGGACAATGGTCATCAGCAACTGATGTTAACTGGGGAATGAATGAAGCTGCAGTGGTGTGCAGACAGATGAACTGTGGAGATCCCGTCAAGTTCTCAGGATCATATGGCCAAGGCGGACAACTTAAATGGTATAGGATCAGTTGTAGCGGTAGAGAGAGCTCTCTCACACAGTGCACACTGGGAGAATATGTCAGGACCAGCCAGGATCGCATTGAAGAGGCATCTGTCAAATGTTCAGGTGAGGCTTGAAGTTGAATTGAAATTTGAAATCTCCTCACTTATTGTGTAAGGACATATGAACTGCAATCATACGGCATTTAAAAAAAAAAAGATTTGGCTAAACCTTTTTTTTGGACATATGTGTGGAAACAGCATTTAACATTAAGCGTCATGCTGCATTCACATGGAATCAGGCAGACAACAGACAGACAACACCTTCTGGATGGCACAGGAAACACAAATAAACAGTCCAACGGAATGGATTTAGACAACAGGTTTGAGGTGGAGCAAGTGCAAGTGAAACTTTGCCAAAAGAGAGCTGGTGTGACCGTTTTTTCAAAAAAGTGACACGTCACGGGCGTGGGTGGCTGTGGCTAAGTGGAGAGCAGGGCTGTCCTTCAATCAGAGGATTGGCGATTCAATCCCCGGCTCCGCTAGTCGCATGTCGATGTGTCCTTGAGCAAGACACTTAACCCCAAAATTGCTCCTGTAGCTGTGCCTACGGTGTATGTGATAGAGTCTGAATTGTAAGTCGCTTTGGATAAAAGCGTCTGCTAAATGACTGTAATGTAATGTCGCACGGATTAGGTTTGGAGATCTTTATTGTTTCATTCGGGAAAACTGAAACAATGTCATGCTCGCTCGCATGACACACATAGGGACGTGTTGCTTGCACTCACTCTATTACGGCTCCAACCTGTTGATAAAATGAATGCTGACAAAACTGACAGTTAATCGATATCACTTTTTTTTACAAAGAATGGAATTATTTGATGTAATTACTCAAGTAATGCTTGTAGCTGTAAAATGCAGCTTTCCTTTAATATTATATTGCAAACTTTAAAAAACGTGTGTGTTGTGTGAGCGAGCTACTTATCATCCGGTTGTAAATTCTGTTGCTGAGGACGGCAAAAAGTTAAAATATTTTAACTTTGAACGTCAATGCTGTCTAACGTTACCATCTACCTCATTCCATGTGAGTGCAGGATCAGGCCTGCCATGTAGCCTACGAACATTCATAGAGGACTTCTTTTTCCTCCCCTTTTCAACAAGCCTATATTGAAAGACATCTGTCCCTCCACAATGTTCAGCATTTGGGAGGACCCATCATGCTGTTCGGTTTGTACTTCATTTAGAAAGTTGAAGCTAGCAAGTTAGGCTAGTTAACCTAGTTCTCTAACACACTGATTATCACTGGGCTCTGAAAGGAGGGGGGGCTAGCTAGCCTAAACTACCTGACTTCAACGGGTCAAGACAATATGACAAATGACAAGACTGTCAAAGGTCAAAGCATTGAGTCCAGTAGTTAAAAAACCAGCAACCTCATTACTCCATAGGTTACCTCGTGACATGACATGGCGTAACTAACGTAGTCAAAGAATCACACAAGAGGTGCTGAAATTACAAATGGGAAGAAGCATCGACTAACAATGTAATGTAGTTCATTTCAATTATGACCAAAAAAGTACACACATAGAAACATAGACCAAATTTGAACTGAACATTCATATAACTGTCATTTCAAGGTAATGTGAAGTTGTCCGATGGGCTCAATCGTTGTGTTGGAAGAGTGGAGTTCTTCGACAAAGGCCAGTGGGGGACCGTGTGTGGTGAATCCTGGGATGTGGATGACGCAAATGTGGTGTGCAGACAGCTGGGCTGCGAGAGGACTCATAAGATCACCACCATTGCCGAGTATGGCAATGGCACAGGACACACCTGGATCAATCAAATTGAATGCAATGGACTGGAGTCAACACTGAGTCAGTGCCAACAAAGGCCATTTACAGGCAAAACTTGCAACACCGCCTCAATTGCTGGTGTCGTCTGCACAGGTAAGAAAAAACATATTTGTTGTTCAATTGTATCTCTCCTATTTCTTTGTATTATTTTATGTATGGTTTTTTCACTTAGTTTTGCAAAACTTGTTCCTACATACTGTATTGCCGCTTTCAATCTCTCGCCCACAAAAAAATGAACAAGGTCCAGATTAGGCAACATTTTCTGGTCTTCCTCTGCAGATTAGAGAGTATGTTTAGTTTATTTCCGTTTAGTTGCTTTCATGTCACCTAAATATGTCCATGTTGATAAAGGTATACTTCACTAGTGTTCTTATTTGAATATTATTCATCTGCCATTTCTTTGACTACATTCAAATTCATTTTAAATGTCTGATACTGTATAATAATTTTAGTTTACTTGACTGTATAGGAAGTCTGATGGTCCGCTTGGCTAATGGTACGGATGAATGCTCTGGCAGAGTAGAGGTTCGTCATGGCGAAGTGTGGCAAACGGTGTGTGACACCGACTGGACCATGAGTAAAGCTCAGGTGGTGTGTGACCAGCTGGAATGCGGAAATGTAGTGAACGCTCCCGGCGGTGCCCATTTTGGCCAAGGCATTGGATCAGTAGTCGAGGCTAGCAATTCATGTTTTGACAATGTGACATCTCTTCAGCAATGCTCACTCAAAGGTTTCAGAGGAGTCGGGTGTGGACACGACCACGATGCTGGCGCTCTCTGTGCAGGTAAAGCCTTTTAAATGATCCGTTCAAGATGATCACACACAGTTAGACAAATAAGATAAAAAATTCAGTGTTTGTTTAACAAATGTATTTTTTTTACACGTACAGAGTAAAAACAGTGTGTGAGTTTAAAGTGATTATATGTACCTACAATCATGCCTTAAAGATGTCTGACATTTCAGGGAATACACTAATTTGCTTTGGTGTCAAAAATTAGATGAGAAGATTGATACAACTTTTACTTCTCCAAGGTAAATAAGTAGCTGGAGCAGGCAGCTGGTTGGCTTAGCTTAACATAAAGACAATTGAAATAAAATTGTGTAACAGCCTTTTGTGAATTATAAATCTGATATTATGGCTATCTGGTTCCCCGTTTCCAGTCTTCATGCTAAGCTAAGCTAACCGGCTGCTGGCTTTAGTTAAATTTACTGTAACTAACGTTCAGCACGAAAGCTAATTACAATATATCCTAAAATGTCAAACTCTTGCTTTAATGTTTCATTTGCAAGACAATTGAATGGTTAACCACTGAATGGTCCACTGATTGCATCCCCATTCAGCCCCTTATCTAAGTAACTAGAAAAACGACTTAACTGAGTACATTTGAAAGTCCAGTTAAAGCCTATTATTTCATAATTTGACTTTAACTTGTGAGTACCTGTAACATGAGTGGTGCTGTTCTCAGGTATTCCACCGCTAAGGCTTGTCAATGGCATTGACCGATGCTCTGGTAGAGTTGAGGTTCTGCATTATGGGCAGTGGGGAACAGTGTGTGATCATGAGTGGGACATCAGAGATGCTCAGGTGGTGTGCAGAGCCATGGACTGTGGAACAGCTCAGACAACCAAAGGCAGGGCCTTCTTTGGTCAAGGCAAAGGGAACATCTGGCTGGCTAATCTAGGCTGCTTCGGTAATGAGACGTCCCTTTTGCACTGTCGACATTCCACCCTCGGAAAAAGTATCTGTGGCCATTATGAAGATGCCGGTGTGGTGTGCTCAGGTATCATCTTGGCTATTACTCTGATATTAGCATGTTTTTTTACTTTATTTCACACAGTGTTATACTTACAACTGTCTCCCCTAATGCCTCAAATTAATGTTTAGCTTAATATTGTCAAGAATTAAACTCAGTTATTTCTACTACAGTATTTCAATTAGAATATAAATTTGAATCCCCTTTGCGTTCCAGCTCACATGAGACTGATCAATGGGACTGACCAGTGCTCAGGCAGGGTGGAGTTCTACCATGGTGGACAATGGTCATCAGCAACTG
The DNA here is from genome assembly GCA_032191485.1 of Leptoclinus maculatus. Lineage (NCBI taxonomy): Eukaryota > Metazoa > Chordata > Actinopteri > Perciformes > Stichaeidae > Leptoclinus > Leptoclinus maculatus. The sequence continues at coordinate 28,450,765 of JAVDOI010000003.1, read as the reverse complement.
ATGTTAACTGGGGAATGAATGAAGCTGCAGTTGTGTGCAGACAGATGAACTGTGGAGATCCTGTCAAGTTCTCAGGATCATATGGCCAAGGCGGACAACTTAAATGGTATAGGATCAGTTGTAGCGGTAGAGAGAGCTCTCTCACACAGTGCACACTGGGAGAATATGTCAGGACCAGCCAGGATCGCATTGAAGAGGCATCTGTCAAATGTTCAGGTGAGGCTTGAAGTTGAATTGAAATTTGAAATCTCCTCACTTATTGTGTAAGGAGATATGAACTGCAATCATACGGCATTAAAAAAAAAAAAGATTTGGCTAAACCTTTTTTGGACATATGTGTGGAAACAGCATTTAACATTAAGCGTCATGCTGCATTCACATGGAATCAGGCAGACAGCAGACAGACAACACCTTCTGGATGGCACAGGAAACACAAATAAACAGTCCAACGGAATGGATTTAGACAACAGGTTTGAGGTGGAGCAAGTGCAAGTGAAACTTTGCCAAAAGAGAGCTGGTGTGACCGTTTTTTCAAAAAAAGACACGTCGCGGGCGTGGGCGGCTGTGGCTAAGTGGAGAGCAGAGCTGTCCTTCAATCAGAGGATTGGCGATTCAATCCCCGGCTCCGCTAGTCGCATGCCGATGTGTCCTTGAGCAAGACACTTAACCCCAAAATTGCTCCTGTAGCTGTGCCTACGGTGTATGTGATAGAATCTGAATTGTAAGTCGCTTTGGATAAAAGCGTCTGCTAAATGACTGTAATGTAATGTAATGTCGCACGGATTAGGTTTGGACATCTTTATTGTTTCATTGGGGAAAAATGAAACAATCTCATGCTCGCTCGCATGACACACATAGGGACGTGTTGCTTGCACTCACTCTATTTCGGCTCCAACCTGTTGACAAAATGAATGCTGACAAAACTGACAGTTAATCGATATCACTTTTTTTTACAAAGAACTGAATTATTTGATGTAATTACTCAAGTAATGCTTGTAGCTGTAAAATGCAGCTTTCCTTTAATATTATATTGCAAACTTTAAAAAACGTGTGTGTTGTGTGAGCGAGCTACTTATCATCCGGTTGTAAATTCTGTTGCAGAGGACGGCAAAAAATTAAAATATTTTAACTTTGAACGTCAATGATGTCTAGCGTTACCATCTACCTCATTCCATGTGAGTGCAGGATCAGGCCTGCCATGTAGCCTACGAACATTCATACAGGACTTCTTTTTCCTCCCCTTTTCAACAAGCCTATATTGAAAGACATCTGTCCCTCCACAATGTTCAGCATTTGGGAGGACCCATCATGCTGTTCGGTTTGTACTTCATTTAGAAAGTTGAAGCTAGCCAGTTAGGCTAGTTAACCTAGTTCTCTAACACACTGATTATCACTGGGCTCTGAAAGGAGGGGGGGCTAGCTAGCCTAAACTACCTGACTTCAACGGGTCAAGACAATATGACAAATGACAAGACTGTCAAAGGTCAAAGCATTGAGTCCAGTAGTTAAAAAACCAGCAACCTCATTACTCCATAGGTTACCTCGTGACATGACATGGCGTAACTAACTTAGTTAAAGAATCACACAAGAGGTACTGAAATTACAAATGGGACGAAGCATCGACTAACAATGTAATGTAGTTCATTTCAACTATGACCAAAAAAGTACACACATAGAAACATAGACCAAATTTGAACTGAACATTCATATAACTGTCATTTCAAGGTAATGTGAAGTTGTCCGATGGGCTCAATCGTTGTGTTGGAAGAGTGGAGTTCTTCGACAAAGGCCAGTGGGGGACCGTGTGTGGTGAATCCTGGGATGTGAAAGACGCAAATGTGGTGTGCAGTCAGCTGGGCTGCGAGAGGACTCATAAGATCACCACCATTGCCGAGTATGGCAATGGCACAGGACACACCTGGATCAATCAAATTGAATGCAGTGGACTGGAGTCAACACTGAGTCAGTGCCAACAAAGGCCATTTACAGACAAAACTTGCAACACCGCCTCAATTGCTGGTGTCGTCTGCACAGGTAAGAAAAAACATATTTGTTGTTCAATTGTATCTCTACTATTTCTTTGTATTATTTTATGTATGGTTTTTTCACTTAGTTTTGCAAAACTTGTTCCTACATACTGTATTGCCGCTTTCAATCTCTCGCCCACAAAAAAATGAACAAGGTCCAGATTAGGCAACATTTTCTGGTCTTCCTCTGCAGATTAGAGAGTATGTTTAGTTTATTTCCGTTTAGTTTCTTTCATGTCACCTAAATATGTCCATGTTGTTAAAGGTATACTTCACTAGTGTTCTTGTTTGAATATTATTCATCTGCCATTTCTTTGACTACATTCAAATTAATTTTAAATGTCTGATACTGTATAATAATTTTAGTTTACTTGACTTCATAGGAAGTCTGATGGTCCGCTTGGCTAATGGTAAGGATGAATGCTCTGGCAGAGTAGAGGTTCGTCATGGCGAAGTGTGGCAAACGGTGTGTGACACCGACTGGACCATGAGTAAAGCTCAGGTGGTGTGTGACCAGCTGGAATGCGGAAATGTAGTGAACGCTCCCGGCGGTGCCCATTTTGGCCAAGGCATTGGATCAGTAGTCGAGGCTAGCAATTCATGTTTTGACAATGTGACATCTCTTCAGCAATGCTCACTCAAAGGTTTCAGAGGAGTCGGGTGTGGACACGACCACGATGCTGGCGCTCTCTGTGCAGGTAAAGCCTTTTAAATGATCTGTTCAAGATGATCACACACAGTTAGACAAATAAGATAAAAAATTCAGCGTTTGTTTCACAAATGTATTTTTTTTACACGTACAGAGTAAAAACAGTGTGTGAGTTTAAAGTGATTATATGTACCTACAATCATGCCTTAAAGATGTCTGACATTTCAGGGAATACACTAATTTGCTTTGGTGTCAAAAATTAGATGAGAAGATTGATACAACTTTTACTTCTCCAAGGTAAATAAGTAGCTGGAGCCAGCAGCTGGTTGGCTTAGCTTAACATAAAGACAATTGAAAGAAAATTGTGTAACAGCCTTTTGTGAATTATAAATCTGATATTATGGCTAGCTGGTTCCCCGTTTCCAGTCTTCATGCTAAGCTAAGCTAACCGACTGCTGGCTTTAGTTAAATTTACTGTAACTAACGTTCAGCACGAAAGCTAATTACAATATATCCTAAAATGTCAAACTCTTGCTTTAATGTTTCATTTGCAAGACAATTGAATGGTTAACCACTGAATGGTCCACTGATTGCATCCCCATTCAGCCCCTTATCTAAGTAACTATAAAAACTACTTAACTGAGTACATTTGAAAGTCCAGTTAAAGCCTAATATTTCATAATTTGACTTTAACTTGTGAGTACCTGTAACATGAGTGGTGCTGTTCTCAGGTATTCCACCGCTAAGGCTTGTCAATGGCACTGACCGATGCTCTGGTAGAGTTGAGGTTCTGCATTATGGGCAGTGGGGAACAGTGTGTGATGATGAGTGGGACATCAGAGATGCTCAGGTGGTGTGCAGAGCCATGGACTGTGGAACAGCTCAGACAACCAAAGGCAGTGCCTTCTTTGGTCAAGGCAAAGGGAAAATCTGGCTGGATGATGTAGGCTGCTTCGGTAATGAGACGTCCCTTTTGCACTGTCGACAACACACCCTCGGAGAAAGTAACTGTGGCCATGGTGAAGATGCCGGTGTGGTGTGCTCAGGTATCATCTTGGTTATTACTCTGTTATTAGCATGTTTTTTTACTTTATTTCACACAGTGTTATACTTACAACTGTCTCCCCTAATGCCTCAAATTAATGTTTAGCTTAATATTGTCAAGAATTAAACTTAGTTATTTCTACTACAGTATTTCAATCAGAATATAAATTTGAATCCCCTTTGCGTTCCAGCTCACATGAGACTGATCAATGGGACTGACCAGTGCTCAGGCAGGGTGGAGTTCTACCATGGTGGACAATGGTCATCAGCAACTGATGTTAACTGGGGAATGAATGAAGCTGCAGTGGTGTGCAGACAGATGAACTGTGGAGATCCCGTCAAGTTCTCAGGATCATATGGCCAAGGCGGACAACTTAAATGGTATAGGATCAGTTGTAGCGGTAGAGAGAGCTCTCTCACACAGTGCACACTGGGAGAATATCTCAGGACCAGCCAGGATCGCATTGAAGAGGCATCTGTCAAATGTTCAGGTGAGGCTTGAAGTTGAATTGAAATTTGAAATCTCCTCACTTATTGTGTAAGGAGATATGAACTGCAATCATACGGCATTAAAAAAAAAAAAGATTTGGCTAAACCTTTTTTGGACATATGTGTGGAAACAGCATTTAACATTAAGCGTCATGCTGCATTCACATGGAATCAGGCAGACAGCAGACAGACAACACCTTCTGGATGGCACAGGAAACACAAATAAACAGTCAAACGGAATGGATTTAGACAACAGGTTTGAGGTGGAGCAAGTGCAAGTGAAACTTTGCCAAAAGAGAGCTGGTGTGACCGTTTTTTCAAAAAAGTGACACGTCGCGGGCGTGGGTGGCTGTGGCTAAGTGGAGAGCAGGGCTGTCCTTCAATCAGAGGATTGGCGATTCAATCCCCGGCTCCGCTAGTCGCATGTCGATGTGTCCTTGAGCAAGACACTTAACCCCAAAATTGCTCCTGTAGCTGTGCCTACGGTGTATGTGATAGAGTCTGAATTGTAAGTCGCTTTGGATAAAAGCGTCTGCTAAATGACTGTAATGTAATGTCGCACGGATTAGGTTTGGAGATCTTTATTGTTTCATTCGGGAAAACTGAAACAATCTCATGCTCGCTCGCATGACACACATAGGGACGTGTTGCTTGCACTCACTCTATTTCGGCTCCAACCTGTTGATAAAATGAATGCTGACAAAACTGACAGTTAATCGATATCACTTTTTTTTACAAAGAATGGAATTATTTGATGTAATTACTCAAGTAATGCTTGTAGCTGTAAAATGCAGCTTTCCTTTAATATTATATTGCAAACTTTAAAAAACGTGTGTGTTGTGTGAGCGAGCTACTTATCATCCGGTTGTAAATTCTGTTGCTGAGGACGGCAAAAAGTTAAAATATTTTAACTTTGAACGTCAATGCTGTCTAACGTTACCATCTACCTCATTCCATGTGAGTGCAGGATCAGGCCTGCCATGTAGCCTACGAACATTCATACAGGACTTCTTTTTCCTCCCCTTTTCAACAAGCCTATATTGAAAGACATCTGTCCCTCCACAATGTTCAGCATTTGGGAGGACCCATCATGCTGTTCGGTTTGTACTTCATTTAGAAAGTTGAAGCTAGCAAGTTAGGCTAGTTAACCTAGTTCTCTAACACACTGATTATCACTGGGCTCTGAAAGGAGGGGGGGCTAGCTAGCCTAAACTACCTGACTTCAACGGGTCAAGACAATATGACAAATGACAAGACTGTCAAAGGTCAAAGCATTGAGTCTAGTAGTTAAAAAAAACAGCAACCTCATTACTCCATAGGTTACCTCGTGACATGACATGGCGTAACTAACGTAGTCAAAGAATCACACAAGAGGTGCTGAAATTACAAATGGGAAGAAGCATCGACTAACAATGTAATGTAGTTCATTTCAAGTATGACCAAAAAAGTACACACATAGAAACATAGACCAAATTTGAACTGAACATTCATATAACTGTCATTTCAAGGTAATGTGAAGTTGTCCGATGGGCTCAATCATTGTGTTGGAAGAGTGGAGTTCTTCGACAAAGGCCAGTGGGGGACCGTGTGTGGTGAATCCTGGGATGTGGATGACGCAAATGTGGTGTGCAGACAGCTGGGCTGCGAGAGGACTCATAAGATCACCACCATTGCCGAGTATGGCCATGACACAGGACACAACTGGATCAATCAAATTGAATGCAATGGACTGGAGTCAACACTGAGTCAGTGCCAACAAAGGCCATTTACAGACAAAACTTGCAACACCGCCTCAATTGCTGGTGTCGTCTGCACAGGTAAGAAAAAACATATTTGTTGTTCAATTGTATCTCTCCTATTTCTTTGTATTATTTTATGTATGGTTTTTTCACTTAGTTTTGCAAAACTTGTTCCTACATACTGTATTGCCGCTTTCAATCTCTCGCCCACAAAAAAATGAACACGGTCCAGATTAGGCAACATTTTCTGGTCTTCCTCTGCAGATTAGAGAGTATGTTTAGTTTATTTCCATTTAGTTGCTTTCATGTCACCTAAATATGTCCATGTTGTAAAGGTATACTTCACTAGTGTTCTTATTTGAATATTATTCATCTGCCATTTCTTTGACTACATTCAAATTCATTTTAAATGTCTGATACTGTATAATAATTTTAGTTTACTTGACTTCATAGGAAGTCTGATGGTCCGCTTGGCTAATGGTACGGATGAATGCTCTGGCAGAGTAGAGGTTCGTCATGGCGAAGTGTGGCAAACGGTGTGTGACACCGACTGGACCATGAGTAAAGCTCAGGTGGTGTGTGACCAGCTGGAATGCGGAAATGTAGTGAACGCTCCCGGCAGTGCCCATTTTGGCCAAGGCATTGGATCAGTAGTCGAGGCTAGCAATTCATGTTTTGACAATGTGACATCTCTTCAGCAATGCTCACTCAAAGGTTTCAGAGGAGTCGGGTGTGGACACGACCACGATGCTGGCGCTCTCTGTGCAGGTAAAGCCTTTTAAATGATCCGTTCAAGATGATCACACACAGTTAGACAAATAAGATAAAAAATTCAGCGTTTGTTTAACGAATGTATTTTTTTTACACGTACAGAGTAAAAACAGTGTGTGAGTTTAAAGTGATTATATGTACCTACAATCATGCCTTAAAGATGTCTGACATTTCAGGGAATACACTAATTTGCTTTGGTGTCAAAAATTAGATGAGAAGATTGATACAACTTTTACTTCTCCAAGGTAAATAAGTAGCTGGAGCCAGCAGCTGGTTGGCTTAGCTTAACATAAAGACAATTGAAATAAAATTGTGTAACAGCCTTTTGTGAATTATAAATCTGATATTATGGCTAGCTGGTTCCCCGTTTCCAGTCTTCATGCTAAGCTAAGCTAACCGACTGCTGGCTTTAGTTAAATTTACTGTAACTAACGTTCAGCACGAAAGCTAATTACAATATATCCTAAAATGTCAAACTCTTGCTTTAATGTTTCATTTGCAAGACAATTGAATGGTTAACCACTGAATGGTCCACTGATTGCATCCCCATTCAGCCCCTTATCTAAGTAACTATAAAAACTACTTAACTGAGTACATTTGAAAGTCCAGTTAAAGCCTATTATTTCATAATTTGACTTTAACTTGTGAGTACCTGTAACATGAGTGGTGATGTTCTCAGGTATTCCACCGCTAAGGCTTGTCAATGGCATTGACCGATGCTCTGGTAGAGTTGAGGTTCTGCATTATGGGCAGTGGGGAACAGTGTGTGATCATGAGTGGGACATCAGAGATGCTCAGGTGGTGTGCAGAGCCATGGACTGTGGAACAGCTCAGACAACCAAAGGCAGGGCCTTCTTTGGTCAAGGCAAAGGGAACATCTGGCTGGCTAATCTAGGCTGCTTCGGTAATGAGAGGTCCCTTTTGCACTGTCGACATTCCACCCTTGGAAAAAGTATCTGTGGCCATTATGAAGATGCCGGTGTGGTGTGCTCAGGTATCATCTTGGCTATTACTCTGATATTAGCATGTTTTTTTTACTTTATTTCACACAGTGTTATACTTACAACTGTCTCCCCTAATGCCTCAAATTAATGTTTAGCTTAATATTGTCAAGAATTAAACTCAGTTATTTCTACTACAGTATTTCAATCAGAATATAAATTTGAATCCCCTTTGCGTTCCAGCTCACATGAGACTGATCAATGGGACTGACCAGTGCTCAGGCAGGGTGGAGTTCTACCATGGTGGACAATGGTCATCAGCAACTGATGTTAACTGGGGAATGAATGAAGCTGCAGTGGTGTGCAGACAGATGAACTGTGGAGATCCTGTCAAGTTCTCAGGATCATATGGCCAAGGCGGACAACTTAAATGGTATAGGATCAGTTGTAGCGGTAGAGAGAGCTCTCTCACACAGTGCACACTGGGAGAATATCTCAGGACCAGCCAGGATCGCATTGAAGAGGCATCTGTCAAATGTTCAGGTGAGGCTTGAAGTTGAATTGAAATTTGAAATCTCCTCACTTATTGTGTAAGGAGATATGAACTGCAATCATACGGCATTAAAAAAAAAAAAGATTTGGCTAAACCTTTTTTGGACATATGTGTGGAAACAGCATTTAACATTAAGCGTCATGCTGCATTCACATGGAATCAGGCAGACAGCAGACAGACAACACCTTCTGGATGGCACAGGAAACACAAATAAACAGTCCAACGGAATGGATTTAGACAACAGGTTTGAGGTGGAGCAAGTGCAAGTGAAACTTTGCCAAAAGAGAGCTGGTGTGACCGTTTTTTCAAAAAAGTGACACGTCGCGGGCGTGGGTGGCTGTGGCTAAGTGGAGAGCAGGGCTGTCCTTCAATCAGAGGATTGGCGATTCAATCCCCGGCTCCGCTAGTCGCATGTCGATGTGTCCTTGAGCAAGACACTTAACCCCAAAATTGCTCCTGTAGCTGTGCCTACGGTGTATGTGATAGAATCTGAATTGTAAGTCGCTTTGGATAAAAGCGTCTGCTAAATGACTGTAATGTAATGTAATGTCGCACGGATTAGGTTTGGACATCTTTATTGTTTCATTGGGGAAAAATGAAACAATCTCATGCTCGCTCGCATGACACACATAGGGACGTGTTGCTTGCACTCACTCTATTTCGGCTCCAACCTGTTGACAAAATGAATGCTGACAAAACTGACAGTTAATCGATATCACTTTTTCTTACAAAGAACTGAATTATTTGATGTAATTACTCAAGTAATGCTTGTAGCTGTAAAATGCAGCTTTCCTTTAATATTATATTGCAAACTTTAAAAAACGTGTGTGTTGTGTGAGCGAGCTACTTATCATCCGGTTGTAAATTCTGTTGCCGAGGACGGCAAAAAGTTAAAATATTTTAAATTTGAACGTCAATGCTGTCTAGCGTTACCATCTACCTCATTCCATGTGAGTGCAGGATCAGGCCTGCCATGTAGCCTACGAACGTTCATACAGGACTTCTTTTTCCTCCCCTTTTCAACAAGCCTATATTGAAAGACATCTGTCCCTCCACAATGTTCAGCATTTGGGAGGACCCATCATGCTGTTCGGTTTGTACTTCATTTAGAAAGTTGAAGCTAGCAAGTTAGGCTAGTTAACCTAGTTCTCTAACACACTGATTATCACTGGGCTCTGAAAGGAGGGGGGGCTAGCTAGCCTAAACTACCTCACTTCAACGGGTCAAGACAATATGACAAATGACAAGACTGTCAAAGGTCAAAGCATTGAGTCCAGTAGTTAAAAAACCAGCAACCTCATTACTCCATAGGTTACCTCGTGACATGACATGGCGTAACTAACGTAGTCAAAGAATCACACAAGAGGTGCTGAAATTACAAATGGGACGAAGCATCGACTAACAATGTAATGTAGTTCATTTCAAGTATGACCAAAAAAGTACACACATAGAAACATAGACCAAATTTGAACTGAACATTCATATAACTGTCATTTCAAGGTAATGTGAAGTTGTCCGATGGGCTCAATCGTTGTGTTGGAAGAGTGGATTTCTTCGACAAAGGCCAGTGGGGGACCGTGTGTGGTGAATCCTGGGATGTGAAAGACGCAAATGTGGTGTGCAGACAGCTGGGCTGCGAGAAGACTCATAAGATCACCACCATTGCCGAGTATGGCAATGGCACAGGACACACCTGGATCAATCAAATTGAATGCAATGGACTGGAGTCAACACTGAGTCAGTGCCAACAAAGGCCATTTACAGACAAAACTTGCAACACCGCCTCAATTGCTGGTGTCGTCTGCACAGGTAAGAAAAAACATATTTGTTGTTCAATTGTATCTCTCCTATTTCTTTGTATTATTTTATGTATGGTTTTTTCACTTAGTTTTGCAAAACTTGTTCCTACATACTGTATTGCCGCTTTCAATCTCTCGCCCACAAAAAAATGAACAAGGACCACATTAGGCAAAATGTTCTGGTCTTCCTCTGCAGATTAAAGAGTATGTTTAGTTTATTTCCGTTTAGTTGCTTTCATGTCACCTAAATATGTCCATGTTATTAAAGGTATACTTCACTAGTGTTCTTGTTTGAATATTATTCATCTGCCATTTCTTTGACTACATTCAAATTAATTTTAAATGTCTGATACTGTATAATCATTTTAGTTTACTTGACTTCATAGGAAGTCTGATGGTCCGCTTGGCTAATGGTAAGGATGAATGCTCTGGCAGAGTAGAGGTTCGTCATGGCGAAGTGTGGCAAACGGTGTGTGACACCGACTGGACCATGAGTAAAGCTCAGGTGGTGTGTGACCAGCTGGAATGCGGAAATGTAGTGAACGCTCCCGGCGGTGCCCATTTTGGCCAAGGCATTGGATCAGTAGTCGAGGCTAGCAATTCATGTTTTGACAATGTGACATCTCTTCAGCAATGCTCACTCAAAGGTTTCAGAGGAGTCGGGTGTGGACACGACCACGATGCTGGCGCTCTCTGTGCAGGTAAAGCCTTTTAAATGATCTGTTCAAGATGATCACACACAGTTAGACAAATAAGATACAAAATTCTGCGTTTGTTTAACAAATGTATTTTTTTTGCACATACAGAGTAAAAACAGTGTGTGAGTTTAAAGTGATTATATGTACCTACAATCATGCCTTAAAGATGTCTGACATTTCAGGGAATACACTAATTTGCTTTGGTGTCAAAAATTAGATGAGAAGATTGATACAACTTTTACTTCTCCAAGGTAAATAAGTAGCTGGAGCCAGCAGCTGGTTGGCTTAGCTTAACATAAAGACAATTGAAATAAAATTGTGTAACAGCCTTTTGTGAATTATAAATCTGATATTATGGCTAGCTGGTTCCCCGTTTCCAGTCTTCATGCTAAGCTAAGCTAACCGGCTGCTGGCTTTAGTTAAATTTACTGTAACTAACGTTCAGCACGAAAGCTAATTACAATATATCCTAAAATGTCAAACTCTTGCTTTAATGTTTCATATGCAAGACAATTGAATGGTTAACCACTGAATGGTCCACTGATTGCATCCCCATTCAGCCCCTTATCTAATTAACTAGAAAAACGACTTAACTGAGTACATTTGAAAGTCCAGTTAAAGCCTATTATTTCATAATTTGACTTTAACTTGTGAGTACCTGTAACATGAGTGGTGCTGTTCTCAGGTATTCCACCGCTAAGGCTTGTCAATGGCATTGACCGATGCTCTGGTAGAGTTGAGGTTCTGCATTATGGGCAGTGGGGAACAGTGTGTGATGATGGATGGGACATCAGAGATGCTCAGGTGGTGTGCAGAGCCATGGACTGTGGAACAGCTCAGGCAGCCAAAGGCAGTGCCTTCTTTGGTCAAGGCAAAGGGAACATCTGGCTGGCTAATCTAGGCTGCTTCGGTAATGAGACGTCCCTTTTGCACTGTCAACAACGCACCCTCGGAGAAAGTTACTGTGGCCATCATGAAGATGCCGGTGTGGTGTGCTCAGGTATCATCTTGGTTATTACTCTGTCATTAGCATGTTTTTTTACTTTATTTCACACAGTGTTATACTTACAACTGTCTCCCCTAATGCCTCAAATTAATGTTTAGCTTAATATTGTCAAGAATTAAACTCAGTTATTTCTACTACAGTATATCAATCAGAATATAAATTTGAATCCCCTTTGCGTTCCAGCTCACATGAGACTGATCAATGGGACTGACCAGTGCTCAGGCAGGGTGGAGTTCTATCATGGTGGACAATGGTCATCAGCAACTGATGTTAACTGGGGAATGAATGAAGCTGCAGTGGTGTGCAGACAGATGAACTGTGGAGATCCCGTCAAGTCCTCAGGATCATATGGCCAAGGCGGACAACTTAAATGGTATAGGATCAGTTGTAGCGGTACAGAGAGCTCTCTCACACAGTGCACACTGGGAGAATATGTCAGGACCAGCCAGGATCGCATTGAAGAGGCATCTGTCAAATGTTCAGGTGAGGCTTGAAGTTGAATTGAAATTTGAAATCTCCTCACTTATTGTTTAAGGAGATATGAACTGCAATCATACGGCATTTAAAAAAAAAAAGATTTGGCTAAACCTTTTTTGGACATATGTGTGGAAACAGCATTTAACATTAAGCGTCATGCTGCATTCACATGGAATCAGGCAGACAGCAGACAGACAACACCTTCTGGATGGCACAGGAAACACAAATAAACAGTCCAACGGAATGGATTAAGACAACAGGTTTGAGGTGGAACAAGTGCAAGTGAAACTTTGCCAAAAGAGAGCTGGTGTGACCGTTTTTTCAAAAAAGTGACACGTCGCGGGCGTGGGTGGCTGTGGCTAAGTGGAGAGCAGGGCTGTCCTTCAATCAGAGGATTGGCGATTCAATCCCCGGCTCCGCTAGTCGCATGTCGATGTGTCCTTGAGCAAGACACTTAACCCAAAAATTGCTCCTGTAGCTGTGCCTACGGTGTATGTGATAGAGTCTGAATTGTAAGTCGCTTTGGATAAAAGCGTCTGCTAAATGACTGTAATGTAATGTAATGTTGCACGGATTAGGTTTGGACATCTTTATTGTTTCATTGTGGAAAACTGAAACAATCTCATGCTCGCTCGCATTACACACATAGGGACGTGTTGCTTGCACTCACTCTATTTCGGCTCCAACCTGTTGACAAAATGAATGCTGACAAAACTGACAGTTAATCGATATCACTTTTTTTTTACAAAGAACTGAATTATTTGATGTAATTACTCAAGCAATGCTTGTAGCTGTAAAATGCAGCTTTCCTTTAATATTATATTGCAAACTTTAAAAAACGTGTGTGTTGTGTGAGCGAGCTACTTATCATCCGGTTGTAAATTCTGTTGCCGAGGACGGCAAAAAGTTAAAATATTTTAAATTTGAACGTTAATGCTGTCTAGCGTTACCATCTACCTCATTCCATGTGAGTGCAGGATCAGGCCTGCCATGTAGCATACGAACATTCATACAGGACTTCTTTTTCCTCCCCTTTTCAACAAGCCTATATTGAAAGACATCTGTCCCTCCACAATGTTCAGCATTTGGGAGGACCCATCATGCTGTTCGGATTGTACTTCATTTAGAAAGTTGAAGCTAGCAAGTTAGGCTACTTAACCTAGTTCTCTAACACACTGATTATCACTGGGCTCTGAAAGGAGGGGGGGCTAGCTAGCCTAAACTACCTCACTTCAACGGGTCAAGACAATATGACAAATGACAAGACTGTCAAAGGTCAAAGCATTGAGTCAAGTAGTTAAAAAACCAGCAACCTCATTACTCCATAGGTTACCTCGTGACATGACATGGCGTAACTAACGTAGTCAAAGAATCACACAAGAGGTGCTGAAATTACAAATGGGAAGAAGCATCGACTAACAATGTAATGTAGTTCATTTCAACTATGACCAAAAAAGTACACACATAGAAACATAGACCAAATTTGAACTGAACATTCATATAACTGTCATTTCAAGGTAATGTGAAGTTGTCCGATGGGCTCAATCGTTGTGTTGGAAGAGTGGAGTTCTTCGACAAAGGCCAGTGGGGGACCGTGTGTGGTGAATCCTGGGATGTGAAAGACGCAAATGTGGTGTGCAGACAGCTGGGCTGCGAGAGGACTCATAAGATCACCACCATTGCCGAGTATGGCAATGGCACAGGACACACCTGGATCAATCAAATTGAATGCAATGGACTGGAGTCAACTCTGAGTCAGTGCCAACAAAGGCCATTTACAGACAAAACTTGCAACACCGCCTCAATTGCTGGTGTCGTCTGCACGGGTAAGAAAAAACATATTTGTTGTTCAATTGTATCTCTCCTATTTCTTTGTATTATTTTATGTATGGTTTTTTCACTTAGTTTTGCAAAACTTGTTCCTACATACTGTATTGCCGCTTTCAATCTCTCGCCCACAAAAAAATGAACAAGGTCCAGATTAGGCAACATTTTCTGGTCTTCCTCTGCAGATTAGAGAGTATGTTTAGTTTATTTCCGTTTAGTTGCTTTCATGTCACCTAAATATGTCCATGTTGTAAAGGTATACTTCACTAGTGTTCTTATTTGAATATTATTCATCTGCCATTTCTTTGACTACATTCAAATTCCTTTTAAATGTCTGATACTGTATAATAATTTTAGTTTACTTGACTTCATAGGAAGTCTGATGGTCCGCTTGGCTAATGGTAAGGATGAATGCTCTGGCAGAGTAGAGGTTCGTCATGGCGAAGTGTGGCAAACGGTGTGTGACACCGACTGGACCATGAGTAAAGCTCAGGTGGTGTGTGACCAGCTGGAATGCGGAAATGTAGTGAACGCTCCCGGCGGTGCCCATTTTGGCCAAGGCATTGGATCAGTAGTCGAGGCTAGCAATTCATGTTTTGACAATGTGACATCTCTTCAGCAATGCTCACTCAAAGGTTTCAGAGGAGTCGGGTGTGGACACGACCACGATGCTGGCGCTCTCTGTGCAGGTAAAGCCTTTTAAATGATCTGTTCAAGATGATCACACACAGTTAGACAAATAAGATACAAAATTCTGCGTTTGTTTAACAAATGTATTTTTTTTGCACATACAGAGTAAAAACAGTGTGTGAGTTTAAAGTGATTATATGTACCTACAATCATGCCTTAAAGATGTCTGACATTTCAGGGAATACACTAATTTGCTTTGGTGTCAAAAATTAGATGAGAAGATTGATACAACTTTTACTTCTCCAAGGTAAATAAGTAGCTGGAGCCAGCAGCTGGTTGGCTTAGCTTAACATAAAGACAATTGAAATAAAATTGTGTAACAGCCTTTTGTGAATTATAAATCTGATATTATGGCTAGCTGGTTCCCCGTTTCCAGTCTTCATGCTAAGCTAAGCTAACCGGCTGCTGGCTTTAGTTAAATTTACTGTAACTAACGTTCAGCACGAAAGCTAATTACAATATATCCTAAAATGTCAAACTCTTGCTTTAATGTTTCATATGCAAGACAATTGAATGGTTAACCACTGAATGGTCCACTGATTGCATCCCCATTCAGCCCCTTATCTAATTAACTAGAAAAACGACTTAACTGAGTACATTTGAAAGTCCAGTTAAAGCCTATTATTTCATAATTTGACTTTAACTTGTGAGTACCTGTAACATGAGTGGTGCTGTTCTCAGGTATTCCACCGCTAAGGCTTGTCAATGGCATTGACCGATGCTCTGGTAGAGTTGAGGTTCTGCATTATGGGCAGTGGGGAACAGTGTGTGATGATGGATGGGACATCAGAGATGCTCAGGTGGTGTGCAGAGCCATGGACTGTGGAACAGCTCAGACAGCCAAAAGCTTGGCCTTCTTTGGTCAAGGCAAAGGGAACATCTGGCTGGCTAATCTAGGCTGCTTCGGTAATGAGACGTCCCTTTTGCACTGTCAACAACGCACCCTCGGAGAAAGTTACTGTGGCCATCATGAAGATGCCGGTGTGGTGTGCTCAGGTATCATCTTGGTTATTACTCTGTCATTAGCATGTTTTTTTACTTTATTTCACACAGTGTTATACTTACAACTGTCTCCCCTAATGCCTCAAATTAATGTTTAGCTTAATATTGTCAAGAATTAAACTCAGTTATTTCTACTACAGTATATCAATCAGAATATAAATTTGAATCCCCTTTGCGTTCCAGCTCACATGAGACTGATCAATGGGACTGACCAGTGCTCAGGCAGGGTGGAGTTCTACCATGGTGGACAATGGTCATCAGCAACTGATGTTAACTGGGGAATGAATGAAGCTGCAGTGGTGTGCAGACAGATGAACTGTGGAGATCCCGTCAAGTACTCAGGATCATATGGACAAGGCGGACAACTTAAATGGTATAGGATCAGTTGTAGCGGTAGAGAGAGCTCTCTCACACAGTGCACACTGGGAGAATATGTCAGGACCAGCCAGGATCGCATTGAAGAGGCATCTGTCAAATGTTCAGGTGAGGCTTGAAGTTGAATTGAAATTTGAAATCTCCTCACTTATTGTGTAAGGAGATATGAACTGCAATCATACGGCATTAAAAAAAAAAAAGATTTGGCTAAACCTTTTTTGGACATATGTGTGGAAACAGCATTTAACATTAAGCGTCATGCTGCATTCACATGGAATCAGGCAGACAGCAGACAGACAACACCTTCTGGATGGCACAGGAAACACAAATAAACAGTCCAACGGAATGGATTTAGACAACAGGTTTGAGGTGGAGCAAATGCAAGTGAAACTTTGCCAAAAGAGAGCTGGTGTGACCGTTTTTTCAAAAAAGTGACACGTCACGGGCGTGGGTGGCTGTGGCTAAGTGGAGAGCAGGGCTGTCCTTCAATCAGAGGATTGGCGATTCAATCCCCGGCTCCGCTAGTCGCATGTCGATGTGTCCTTGAGCAAGACACTTAACCCCAAAATTGCTCCTGTAGCTGTGCCTACGGTGTATGTGATAGAGTCTGAATTGTAAGTCGCTTTGGATAAAAGCGTCTGCTAAATGACTGTAATGTAATGTTGCACGGATTAGGTTTGGACATCTTTATTGTTTCATTGGGGAAAACTGAAACGATCTCATGCTCGCTCGCATGACACACATAGGGACGTGTTGCTTGCACTCACTCTATTTCGGCTCCAACCTGTTGACAAAATGAATGCTGACAAAACTGACAGTTAATCGATATCACTTTTTTTTACAAAGAACTGAATTATTTGATGTAATTACTCAAGTAATGCTTGTAGCTGTAAAATGCAGCTTTCCTTTAATATTATATTGCAAACTTAAAAAAATGATTGTGTTGTGTGAGCGAGCTACTTATCATCCGGTTGTAAATTCTGTTGCCGAGGACGGCAAAAAGTTAAAATATTTTAACTTTGAACGTCAATGCTGTCTAGCGTTACCATCTACCTCATTCCATGTGAGTGCAGGATCAGGCCTGCCATGTAGCATACGAACATTCATACAGGACTTCTTTTTCCTCCCCTTTTCAACAAGCCTATATTGAAAGACATCTGTCCCTCCACAATGTTCAGCATTTGGGAGGACCCATCATGCTGTTCGGATTGTACTTCATTTAGAAAGTTGAAGCTAGCAAGTTAGGCTACTTAACCTAGTTCTCTAACACACTGATTATCACTGGGCTCTGAAAGGAGGGGGGGCTAGCTAGCCTAAACTACCTCACTTCAACGGGTCAAGACAATATGACAAATGACAAGACTGTCAAAGGTCAAAGCATTGAGTCAAGTAGTTAAAAAACCAGCAACCTCATTACTCCATAGGTTACCTCGTGACATGACATGGCGTAACTAACGTAGTCAAAGAATCACACAAGAGGTGCTGAAATTACAAATGGGAAGAAGCATCGACTAACAATGTAATGTAGTTCATTTCAACTATGACCAAAAAAGTACACACATAGAAACATAGACCAAATTTGAACTGAACATTCATATAACTGTCATTTCAAGGTAATGTGAAGTTGTCCGATGGGCTCAATCGTTGTGTTGGAAGAGTGGAGTTCTTCGACAAAGGCCAGTGGGGGACCGTGTGTGGTGAATCCTGGGATGTGAAAGACGCAAATGTGGTGTGCAGACAGCTGGGCTGCGAGAGGACTCATAAGATCACCACCATTGCCGAGTATGGCAATGGCACAGGACACACCTGGATCAATCAAATTGAATGCAATGGACTGGAGTCAACTCTGAGTCAGTGCCAACAAAGGCCATTTACAGACAAAACTTGCAACACCGCCTCAATTGCTGGTGTCGTCTGCACGGGTAAGAAAAAACATATTTGTTGTTCAATTGTATCTCTCCTATTTCTTTGTATTATTTTATGTATGGTTTTTTCACTTAGTTTTGCAAAACTTGTTCCTACATACTGTATTGCCGCTTTCAATCTCTCGCCCACAAAAAAATGAACAAGGTCCAGATTAGGCAACATTTTCTGGTCTTCCTCTGCAGATTAGAGAGTATGTTTAGTTTATTTCCGTTTAGTTGCTTTCATGTCACCTAAATATGTCCATGTTGTAAAGGTATACTTCACTAGTGTTCTTATTTGAATATTATTCATCTGCCATTTCTTTGACTACATTCAAATTCCTTTTAAATGTCTGATACTGTATAATCATTTTAGTTTACTTGACTTCATAGGAAGTCTGATGGTCCGCTTGGCTAATGGTAAGGATGAATGCTCTGGCAGAGTAGAGGTTCGTCATGGCGAAGTGTGGCAAACGGTGTGTGACACCGACTGGACCATGAGTAAAGCTCAGGTGGTGTGTGACCAGCTGGAATGCGGAAATGTAGTGAACGCTCCTGGCGGTGCCCATTTTGGCCAAGGCATTGGATCAGTAGTCGAGGCTAGCAATTCATGTTTTGACAATGTGACATCTCTTCAGCAATGCTCACTCAAAGGTTTCAGAGGAGTCGGGTGTGGACACGACCACGATGCTGGCGCTCTCTGTGCAGGTAAAGCCTTTTAAATGATCTGTTCAAGATGATCACACACAGTTAGACAAATAAGATAAAAAATTCAGCGTTTGTTTCACAAATGTATTTTTTTTACACGTACAGAGTAAAAACAGTGTGTGAGTTTAAAGTTATTATATGTACCTACAATCATGCCTTAAAGATGTCTGACATTTCAGGGAATACACTAATTTGCTTTGGTGTCAAAAATTAGATGAGAAGATTGATACAACTTTTACTTCTCCAAGGTAAATAAGTAGCTGGAGCCAGCAGCTGGTTGGCTTAGCTTAACATAAAGACAATTGAAAGAAAATTGTGTAACAGCCTTTTGTGAATCATAAATCTGATATTATGGCTAGCTGGTTCCCCGTTTCCAGTCTTCATGCTAAGCTAAGGTAACCGGCTGCTGGCTTTAGTTAAATTTACTGTAACTAACGTTCAGCACGAAAGCTAATTACAATATATCCTAAAATGTCAAACTCTTGCTTTAATGTTTCATTTGCAAGACAATTGAATGGTTAACCACTGAATGGTCCACTGATTGCATCCCCATTCAGCCCCTTATCTAAGTAACTATAAAAACTACTTAACTGAGTACATTTGAAAGTCCAGTTAAAGCCTATTATTTCATGATTTGACTTTAACTTGTGAGTACCTGTAACATGAGTGGTGCTGTTCTCAGGTATTCCACCGCTAAGGCTTGTCAATGGCATTGACCGATGCTCTGGTAGAGTTGAGGTTCTGCATTATGGGCAGTGGGGAACAGTGTGTGATGATGGATGGGACATCAGAGATGCTCAGGTGGTGTGCAGAGCCATGGACTGTGGAACAACTCAGGCAGCCAAAGGCAGTGCCTTCTTTGGTCAAGGCAAAGGGAACATCTGGCTGGCTAATCTAGGCTGCTTCGGTAATGAGACGTCCCTTTTGCACTGTCGACATTCCACCCTCGGAGAAAGTAACTGTGGCCATTATGAAGATGCCGGTGTGGTGTGCTCAGGTATCATCTTGGTTATTACTCTGTTATTAGCATGTTTTTTTACTTTATTTCACACAGTGTTATACTTACAACTGTCTCCCCTAATGCCTCAAATTAATGTTTAGCTCAATATTGTCAAGAATTAAACTCAGTTATTTCTACTACAGTATTTCAATCAGAATATAAATTTGAATCCCCTTTGCGTTCCAGCTCACATGAGACTGATCAATGGGACTGACCAGTGCTCAGGCAGGGTGGAGTTCTACCATGGTGGACAATGGTCATCAGCAACTGATGTTAACTGGGGAATGAATGAAGCTGCAGTGGTGTGCAGACAGATGAACTGTGGAGATCCTGTCAAGTTCTCAGGATCATATGGCCAAGGCGGACAACTTAAATGGTATAGGATCAGTTGTAGCGGTACAGAGAGCTCTCTCACACAGTGCACACTGGGAGAATATGTCAGGACCAGCCAGGATCGCATTGAAGAGGCATCTGTCAAATGTTCAGGTGAGGCTTGAAGTTGAATTGAAATTTGAAATCTCCTCACTTATTGTGTAAGGAGATATGAACTGCAATCATACGGCATTAAAAAAAAAAAAGATTTGGCTAAACCTTTTTTGGACATATGTGTGGAAACAGCATTTAACATTAAGCGTCATGCTGCATTCACATGGAATCAGGCAGACAGCAGACAGACAACACCTTCTGGATGGCACAGGAAACACAAATAAACAGTCCAACGGAATGGATTTAGACAACAGGTTTGAGGTGGAGCAAATGCAAGTGAAACTTTGCCAAAAGAGAGCTGGTGTGACCGTTTTTTCAAAAAAGTGACACGTCACGGGCGTGGGTGGCTGTGGCTAAGTGGAGAGCAGGGCTGTCCTTCAATCAGAGGATTGGCGATTCAATCCCCGGCTCCGCTAGTCGCATGTCGATGTGTCCTTGAGCAAGACACTTAACCCCAAAATTGCTCCTGTAGCTGTGCCTACGGTGTATGTGATAGAGTCTGAATTGTAAGTCGCTTTGGATAAAAGCGTCTGCTAAATGACTGTAATGTAATGTAATGTCGCACGGATTAGGTTTGGACATCTTTATTGTTTCATTGGGGAAAAATGAAACAATCTCATGCTCGCTCGCATGACACACATAGGGACGTGTTGCTTCGGCTCAAACCTGTTGACAAAATGAATGCTGACAAAACTGACAGTTAATCGATATCACTTTTTCTTACAAAGAACTGAATTATTTGATGTAATTACTCAAGTAATGCTTGTAGCTGTAAAATGCAGCTTTCCTTTAATATTATATTGCAAACTTTAAAAAACGTGTGTGTTGTGTGATCGAGCTACTTATCATCCGGTTGTAAATTCTGTTGCCGAGGACGGCAAAAAGTTAAAATATTTTAAATTTGAACGTCAATGCTGTCTAGCGTTACCATCTACCTCATTCCATGTGAGTGCAGGATCAGGCCTGCCATGTAGCCTACGGACGTTCATACAGGACTTCTTTTTCCTCCCCTTTTCAACAAGCCTATATTGAAAGACATCTGTCCCTCCACAATGTTCAGCATTTGGGAGGACCCATCATGCTGTTCGGTTTGTACTTCATTTAGAAAGTTGAAGCTAGCAAGTTAGGCTAGTTAACCTAGTTCTCTAACACACTGATTATCACTGGGCTCTGAAAGGACGGGGGGCTAGCTAGCCTAAACTACCTCACTTCAACGGGTCAAGACAATATGACAAATAACAAGACTG
The DNA here is from genome assembly GCA_032191485.1 of Leptoclinus maculatus. Classification (NCBI taxonomy): domain Eukaryota; kingdom Metazoa; phylum Chordata; class Actinopteri; order Perciformes; family Stichaeidae; genus Leptoclinus; species Leptoclinus maculatus. The sequence continues at coordinate 28,429,333 of JAVDOI010000003.1, read as the reverse complement.
TCAAAGGTCAAAGTATTGAGTCCAGTAGTTAAAAAACCAGCAACCTCATTACTCCATAGGTTACCTCGTGACATGACATGGCGTAACTAACGTAGTCAAAGAATCACACAAGAGGTGCTGAAATTACAAATGGGACGAAGCATCGACTAACAATGTAATGTAATTAATTTCAACTATGACCAAAAAAGTACACACATAGAAACATAGACCAAATTTGAACTGAACATTCATATAACTGTCATTTCAAGGTAATGTGAAGTTGTCCGATGGGCTCAATCGTTGTGTTGGAAGAGTGGAGTTCTTCGACAAAGGCCAGTGGGGGACCGTGTGTGGTGAATCCTGGGATGTGAATGACGCAAATGTGGTGTGCAGACAGCTGGGCTGCGAGAGGACTCATAAGATCACCACCATTGCCGAGTATGGCAATGGCACAGGACACACCTGGATCAATCAAATTGAATGCAATGGACTGGAGTCAACACTGAGTCAGTGCCAACAAAGGCCATTTACATACAAGACTTGCAACACCGCCTCAATTGCTGGTGTCGTCTGCACAGGTAAGAAAAAACATATTTGTTGTTCAATTGTATCTCTCCTATTTCTTTGTATTATTTTATGTATGGTTTTTTCACTTAGTTTTCCAAAACTTGTTCCTACATACTGTATTGCCGCTTTCAATCTCTCGCCCACAAAAAAATGAACAAGGTCCAGATTAGGCAACATTTTCTGGTCTTCCTCTGCAGATTAGAGAGTATGTTTAGTTTATTTCCGTTTAGTTGCTTTCATGTCACCTAAATATGTCCATGTTGTTAAAGGTATACTTCACGAGTGTTCTTGTTTGAATATTATTCATCTGCCATTTCTTTGACTATATTCAAATTAATTTTAAACGTCTGATACTGTATAATAATTTTAGTTTACTTGACTTCATAGGAAGTCTGATGGTCCGCTTGGCTAATGGTACGGATGAATGCACTGGCAGAGTAGAGGTTCGTCATGGCGAAGTGTGGCAAACGGTGTGTGACACCGACTGGACCATGAGTAAAGCTCAGGTGGTGTGTGACCAGCTGGAATGCGGAAATGTAGTGAACGCTCCCGGCGGTGCCCATTTTGGCCAAGGCATTGGATCAGTAGTCGAGGCTAGCAATTCATGTTTTGACAATGTGACATCTCTTCAGCAATGCTCACTCAAAGGTTTCAGAGGAGTCGGGTGTGGACACGACCACGATGCTGGCGCTCTCTGTGCAGGTAAAGCCTTTTAAATGATCTGTTCAAGATAATCACACACAGTTAGACAAATAAGATAAAAAATTCAGCGTTTGTTCCACAAATGTATTTTTTTTACACATACAGAGTAAAAACAGTGTGTGAGTTTAAAGTGATTATATGTACCTACAATCATGCCTTAAAGATGTCTGACATTTCAGGGAATACACTAATTTGCTTTGGTGTCAAAAATTAGATGAGAAGATTGATACAACTTTTACTTCTCCAAGGTAAATAAGGAGCTGGAACCAGCAGCTGGTTGGCTTAGCTTAACATAAAGACAATTGAAATAAAATTGTGTAACAGCCTTTTGTGAATTATAAATCTGATATTATGGATAGCTGGTTCCCCGTTTCCAGTCTTCATGCTAAGCTAAGCTAACCGACTGCTGGCTTTAGTTAAATTTACTGTAACTAACGTTCAGCACGAAAGCTAATTACAATATATCCTAAAATGTCAAACTCTTGCTTTAATGTTTCATTTGCAAGACAATTGAATGGTTAACCACTGAATGGTCCACTGATTGCATCCCCATTCAGCCCCTTATCTAAGTAACTATAAAAACTACTTAACTGAGTACATTTGAAAGTCCAGTTAAAGCCTAATATTTCATAATTTGACTTTAACTTGTGAGTACCTGTAACATGAATGGTGCTGTTCTCAGGTATTCCACCGCTAAGGCTTGTCAATGGCATTGACCGATGCTCTGGTAGAGTTGAGGTTCTGCATGATGGGCAGTGGGGAACAGTGTGTGATGATGAGTGGGACATCAGAGATGCTCAGGTGGTGTGCAGAGCCATGGACTGTGGAACAGCTCAGACAACCAAAGGCAGTGCCTTCTTTGGTCAAGGCAAAGGGAAAATATGGCTGGCTAATCTAGGCTGCTTCGGTAATGAGACGTCCCTTTTGCACTGTCGACAACGCACCCTCGGACAAAGTTACTGTGGCCATTATAAAGATGCCGGTGTGGTGTGCTCAGGTATCATCTTGGTTATTACTCTGTTATTAGCATGTTTTTTTACTTTATTTCACACAGTGTTATACTTACAACTGTCTCCCCTAATGCCTCAAATTAATGTTTAGCTTAATATTGTCAAGAATTAAACTCAGTTATTTCTACTACAGTATTTCAATCAGAATATAAATTTGAATCCCCTTTGCGTTCCAGCTCACATGAGACTGATCAATGGGACTGACCAGTGCTCAGGCAGGGTGGAGTTCTACCATGGTGGACAATGGTCATCAGCAACTGATGTTAACTGGGGAATGAATGAAGCTGCAGTGGTGTGCAGACAGATGAACTGTGGAGATCCCGTCAAGTTCTCAGGATCATATGGCCAAGGCGGACAACTTAAATGGTATAGGATCAGTTGTAGCGGTACAGAGAGCTCTCTCACACAGTGCACACTGGGAGAATATGTCAGGACCAGCCAGGATCGCATTGAAGAGGCATCTGTCAAATGTTCAGGTGAGGCTTGAAGTTGAATTGAAATTTGAAATCTCCTCACTTATTGTGTAAGGAGATATGAACTGCAATCATACGGCATTTAAAAAAAAAAAGATTTGGCTAAACCTTTTTTGGACATATGTGTGGAAACAGCAATTAACATTAAGCGTCATGCTGCATTCACATGGAATCAGGCAGAAAGCAGACAGACAACACCTTCTGGATGGCACAGGAAACACAAATAAACAGTCCAACGGAATGGATTTAGACAACAGGTTTGAGGTGGAGCAAGTGCAAGTGAAACTTTGCCAAAAGAGAGCTGGTGTGACCATTTTTTCAAAAAAGTGACACGTCACGGGCGTGGGCGGCTGTGGCTAAGTGGAGAGCAGAGCTGTCCTTCAATCAGAGGATTGGCGATTCAATCCCCGGCTCCGCTAGTCGCATGTCGATGTGTCCTTGAGCAAGACATTTAACCCCAAAATTGCTCCTGTAGCTGTGCCTACGGTGTATGTGATAGAGTCTGAATTGTAAGTCGCTTTGGATAAAAGCGTCTGCTAAATGACTGTAATGTAATGTAATGTTGCACGGATTAGGTTTGGACATCTTTATTGTTTCATTGGGGAAAACTGAAACAATCTCATGCTCGCTCGCATTGCACACATAGGGACGTGTTGCTTGCACTCACTCTATTTCGGCTCCAACCTGTTGACAAAATGAATGCTGACAAAACTGACAGTTAATCGATATCACTTTTTTTTACAAAGAATGGAATTATTTGATGTAATTACTCAAGTAATGCTTGTAGCTGTAAAATGCAGCTTTCCTTTAATATTATATTGCAAACTTAAAAAAACGTGTGTGTTGTGTGAGCGAGCTACTTATCATCCGGTTGTAAATTCTGTTGCCGAGGACGGCAAAAAGTTAAAATATTTTAACTTTGAACGTCAATGATGTCTAGTGTTACCATCTACCTCATTCCATGTGAGTGCAGGATCAGGCCTGCCATGTAGCCTACGGACGTTCATACAGGACTTCTTTTTCCTCCCCTTTTCAACAAGCCTATATTGAAAGACATCTGTCCCTCCACAATGTTCAGCATTTGGGAGGACCCATCATGCTGTTCGGTTTGTACTTCATTTAGAAAGTTGAAGCTAGCAAGTTAGGCTAGTTAACCTAGTTCTCTAACACACTGATTATCACTGGGCTCTGAAAGGAGGGGGGGCTAGCTAGCCTAAACTACCTCACTTCAACGGGTCAAGACAATATGACAAATGACAAGACTGTCAAAGGTCAAAGCATTGAGTCCAGTAGTTAAAAAACCAGCAACCTCATTACTCCATAGGTTACCTCGTGACATGACATGGCGTAACTAACGTAGTCAAAGAATCACACAAGAGGTGCTGAAATTACAAATGGGACGAAGCATCGACTAACAATGTAATGTAGTTCATTTCAAGTATGACCAAAAAAGTACACACATAGAAACATAGACCAAATTTGAACTGAACATTCATATAACTGTCATTTCAAGGTAATGTGAAGTTGTCCGATGGGCTCAATCGTTGTGTTGGAAGAGTGGAGTTCTTCGACAAAGGCCAGTGGGGGACCGTGTGTGGTGAATCCTGGGATGTGAAAGACGCAAATGTGGTGTGCAGACAGCTGGGCTGCGAGAGGACTCATAAGATCACCACCATTGCCGAGTATGGCAATGGCACAGGACACACCTGGATCAATCAAATTGAATGCAATGGACTGGAGTCAACACTGAGTCAGTGCCAACAAAGGCCATTTACAGGCAAAACTTGCAACACCGCCTCAATTGCTGGTGTCGTCTGCACAGGTAAGAAAAAACATATTTGTTGTTCAATCTCTCCTATTTCTTTTTATTATTTTATGTATGGTTTTTTCACTTAGTTTTGCAAAACCTGTTCCTACATACTGTATTGCCGCTTTCAATCTCTCGCCCACAAAAAAATGAACAAGGTCCAGATTAGGCAACATTTTCTGGTCTTCCTCTGCAGATTAGAGAGTATGTTTAGTTTATTTCCGTTTAGTTGCTTTCATGTCACCTAAATATGTCCATGTTGTTAAAGGTATACTTCACTAGTGTTCTTGTTTGAATATTATTCATCTGCCATTTCTTTGACTACATTCAAATTCATTTTAAATGTCTGATACTGTATAATAATTTTAGTTTACTTGACTTCATAGGCAGTCTGATGGTCCGCTTGGCTAATGGTACGGATGAATGCTCTGGCAGAGTAGAGGTTCGTCATGGCGAAGTGTGGCAAACGGTGTGTGACACCGACTGGACCATGAGTAAAGCTCAGGTGGTGTGTGACCAGCTGGAATGCGGAAATGTAGTGAACGCTCCTGGCGGTGCCCATTTTGGCCAAGGCATTGGATCAGTAGTCGAGGCTAGCAATTCATGTTTTGACAATGTGACATCTCTTCAGCAATGCTCACTCAAAGGTTTCAAAGGAGTCGGGTGTGGACACGACCACGATGCTGGCGCTCTCTGTGCAGGTAAAGCCTTTTAAATGATCTGTTCAAGATGATCACACACAGTTAGACAAATAAGATAAAAAATTCAGCGTTTGTTTCACAAATGTATTTTTTTTACACGTACAGAGTAAAAACAGTGTGTGAGTTTAAAGTGATTATATGTACCTACAATCATGCCTTAAAGATGTCTGACATTTCAGGGAATACACTAATTTGCTTTGGTGTCAAAAATTAGATGAGAAGATTGATACAACTTTTACTTCTCCAAGGTAAATAAGTAGCTGGAGCCAGCAGCTGGTTGGCTTAGCTTAACATAAAGACAATTGAAAGAAAATTGTGTAACAGCCTTTTGTGAACTATAAATCTGATATTATGGCTAGCTGGTTCCCCGTTTCCAGTCTTCATGCTAAGCTAAGCTAACCGACTGCTGGCTTTAGTTAAATTTACTGTAACTAACGTTCAGCACGAAAGCTAATTACAATATATCCTAAAATGTCAAACTCTTGCTTTAATGTTTCATTTGCAAGACAATTGAATGGTTAACCACTGAATGGTCCACTGATTGCATCCCCATTCAGCCCCTTATCTAAGTAACTATAAAAACTACTTAACTGAGTACATTTGAAAGTCCAGTTAAAGCCTAATATTTCATGATTTGACTTTAACTTGTGAGTACCTGTAACATGAGTGGTGCTGTTCTCAGGTATTCCACCGCTAAGGCTTGTCAATGGCATTGACCGATGCTCTGGTAGAGTTGAGGTTCTGCATGATGGGCACTGGGGAACAGTGTGTGATGATGGATGGGACATCAGAGATGCTCAGGTGGTGTGCAGAGCCATGGACTGTGGAACAGCTCAGGCAGCCAAAGGCAGTGCCTTCTTTGGTCAAGGCAAAGGGAAAATCTGGCTGGCTAATCTAGGCTGCTTCGGTAATGAGACGTCCCTTTTGCACTGTCGACAACGCACCCTCGGACAAAGTTACTGTGGCCATTATGAAGATGCCGGTGTGGTGTGCTCAGGTATCATCTTGGTTATTACTCTGTTATTAGCATGTTTTTTTACTTCATTTCACACAGTGTTATACTAACAACTGTCTCCCCTAATGCCTCAAATTAATGTTTAGCTTAATATTGTCAAGAATTAAACTCAGTTATTTCTACTACAGTATATCAATCAGAATATAAATTTGAATCCCCTTTGCGTTCCAGCTCACATGAGACTGATCAATGGGACTGACCAGTGCTCAGGCAGGGTGGAGTTCTATCATGGTGGACAATGGTCATCAGCAACTGATGTTAACTGGGGAATGAATGAAGCTGCAGTGGTGTGCAGACAGATGAACTGTGGAGATCCCGTCAAGTCCTCAGGATCATATGGCCAAGGCGGACAACTTAAATGGTATAGGATCAGTTGTAGCGGTACAGAGAGCTCTCTCACACAGTGCACACTGGGAGAATATGTCAGGACCAGCCAGGATCGCATTGAAGAGGCATCTGTCAAATGTTCAGGTGAGGCTTGAAGTTGAATTGAAATTTGAAATCTCCTCACTTATTGTTTAAGGAGATATGAACTGCAATCATACGGCATTTAAAAAAAAAAAGATTTGGCTAAACCTTTTTTGGACATATGTGTGGAAACAGCATTTAACATTAAGCGTCATGCTGCATTCACATGGAATCAGGCAGACAGCAGACAGACAACACCTTCTGGATGGCACAGGAAACACAAATAAACAGTCCAACGGAATGGATTAAGACAACAGGTTTGAGGTGGAACAAGTGCAAGTGAAACTTTGCCAAAAGAGAGCTGGTGTGACCGTTTTTTCAAAAAAGTGACACGTCGCGGGCGTGGGTGGCTGTGGCTAAGTGGAGAGCAGGGCTGTCCTTCAATCAGAGGATTGGCGATTCAATCCCCGGCTCCGCTAGTCGCATGTCGATGTGTCCTTGAGCAAGACACTTAACCCAAAAATTGCTCCTGTAGCTGTGCCTACGGTGTATGTGATAGAGTCTGAATTGTAAGTCGCTTTGGATAAAAGCGTCTGCTAAATGACTGTAATGTAATGTAATGTTGCACGGATTAGGTTTGGACATCTTTATTGTTTCATTGGGGAAAACTGAAACAATCTCATGCTCGCTCGCATTACACACATAGGGACGTGTTGCTTGCACTCACTCTATTTCGGCTCCAACCTGTTGACAAAATGAATGCTGACAAAACTGACAGTTAATCGATATCACTTTTTTTTTACAAAGAACTGAATTATTTGATGTAATTACTCAAGTAATGCTTGTAGCTGTAAAATGCAGCTTTCCTTTAATATTATATTGCAAACTTAAAAAAATGATTGTGTTGTTAGAGCGAGCTACTTATCATCCGGTTGTAAATTCTGTTGCAGAGGACGGTAAAAAGTTAAAATATTTTAACTTTGAACGTCAATGATGTCTAGTGTTACCATCTACCTCATTCCATGTGAGTGCAGGATCAGGCCTGCCATGTAGCCTACGGACGTTCATACAGGACTTCTTTTTCCTCCCCTTTTCAACAAGCCTATATTGAAAGACATCTGTCCCTTCACAATGTTCAGCATTTGGGAGGACCCATCATGCTGTTCGGTTTGTACTTCATTTAGAAAGTTGAAGCTAGCAAGTTAGGCTAGTTAACCTAGTTCTCTAACACACTGATTATCACTGGGCTCTGAAAGGAGGGGGGGCTAGCTAGCCTAAACTACCTCACTTCAACGGGTCAAGACAATATGACAAATAACAAGACTGTCAAAGGTCAAAGCATTGAGTCCAGTAGTTAAAAAAACAGCAACCTCATTACTCCATAGGTTACCTCGTGACATGACATGGCGTAACTAACTTAGTCAAAGAATCACACAAGAGGTGCTGAAATTACAAATGGGAAGAAGCATCGACTAACAATGTAATGTAGTTCATTTCAACTATGACCAAAAAAGTACACACATAGAAACATAGACCAAATTTGAACTGAACATTCATATAACTGTCATTTCAAGGTAATGTGAAGTTGTCCGATGGGCTCAATCGTTGTGTTGGAAGAGTGGAGTTCTTCGACAAAGGCCAGTGGGGGACCGTGTGTAGTGAATCCTGGGATGTGAAAGACGCAAATGTGGTGTGCAGACAGCTGGGCTGCGGGAGGACTCATAAGATCACCACCATTGCCGAGTATGGCAATGGCACAGGACACACCTGGATCAATCAAATTGAATGCAATGGACTGGAGTCAACACTGAGTCAGTGCCAACAAAGGCCATTTACAGACAAAACTTGCAACACCGCCTCAATTGCTGGTGTCGTCTGCACAGGTAAGAAAAAAACATATTTGTTGTTCAATTGTATCTCTCCTATTTCTTTGTATTATTTTATGTATGGTTTTTTCACTTAGTTTTGCAAAACTTGTTTCTACATACTGTATTGCCGCTTTCAATCTCTCGCCCACAAAAAAATGAACAAGGTCCAGATTAGGCAACATTTGCTGGTCTTCCTCTGCAGATTAGAGAGTATGTTTAGATTATTTCCGTTTAGTTGCTTTCATGTCACCTAAATATGTCCATGTTGTTAAAGGTATACTTCACTAGTGTTCTTGTTTGAATATTATTCATCTGCCATTTCTTTGACTATATTCAAATTAATTTTAAATGTCTGATACTGTATAATAATTTTAGTTTACTTGACTTCATAGGAAGTCTGATGGTCCGCTTGGCTAATGGTACGGATGAATGCTCTGGCAGAGTAGAGGTTCGTCATGGCGAAGTGTGGCAAACGGTGTGTGACACCGACTGGACCATGAGTAAAGCTCAGGTGGTGTGTGACCAGCTGGAATGCGGAAATGTAGTGAACGCTCCCGGCGTTGCCCATTTTGGCCAAGGCTTTGGATCAGTAGTCGAGGCTAGCAATTCATGTTTTGACAATGTGACATCTCTTCAGCAATGCTCACTCAAAGGTTTCAGAGGAGTCGGGTGTGGACACGACCACGATGCTGGCGCTCTCTGTGCAGGTAAAGCCTTTTAAATGATCTGTTTAAATTGATCACACACAGTTAGACAAATGAGATAAAAAATTCAGCGTTTGTTCCACAAATGTAATTTTTTTTACACATACAGAGTAAAAACAGTGTGTGAGTTTAAAGTGATTATATGTACCTACAATCATGCCTTAAAGATGTCTGACATTTCAGGGAATACACTAATTTGCTTTGGTGTCAAAAATTAGATGAGAAGATTGATACAACTCTGACTTCTCCAAAGTAAATAAGTAGCTGGAACCAGCAGCTGGTTGGCTTATCTTAACATAAAGACAATTGAAAGAAAATTGTGTAACAGCCCTTTGTGAATTATGAATCTGATATTATGGCTAGCTGTTTCCCCTTTTCCAGTCTTCATGCTAAGCTAAGCTAACCGACTGCTGGCTTTAGTTAAATTTACTGTAACTAACGTTCAGCACGAAAGCTAATTACAATATATCCTAAAATGTCAAACTCTTGCTTTAATGTTTCATTTGCAAGACAATTGAATGGTTAACCACTGAATGTTCCACTGATTGCATCCCCATTCAGCCCCTTATCTAAGTAACTAGAAAAACGACTTAACTGAGTACATTTGAAAGTCCAGTTAAAGCCTAATATTTCATAATTTGACTTTAACTTGTGAGTACCTGTAACATGAGTGGTGCTGTTCTCAGGTATTCCACTGCTAAGGCTTGTCAATGGCATTGACCGATGCTCTGGTAGAGTTGAGGTTCTGCATTATGGGCAGTGGGGAACAGTGTGTGATCATGAGTGGGACATCAGAGATGCTCAGGTGGTGTGCAGAGCCATGGACTGTGGAACAGCTCAGACAACCAAAGGCAGTGCCTTCTTTGGTCAAGGCAAAGGGAACATCTGGCTGGCTAATCTAGGCTGCTTCGGTAATGAGACGTCCCTTTTGCACTGTCGACAACGCACCCTCGGAGAAAGTAACTGTAACCATTATGAAGATGCCGGTGTGGTGTGCTCAGGTATCATCTTGGCTATTACTCTGTTATTAGCATGTTTTTTTACTTTATTTCACACAGTGTTATACTTACAACTGTCTCCCCTAATGCCTCAAATTAATGTTTAGCTTAATATTGTCAAGAATTAAACTCAGTTATTTCTACTACAGTATATCAATCAGAATATAAATTTGAATCCCCTTTGCGTTCCAGCTCACATGAGACTGATCAATGGGACTGACCAGTGCTCAGGCAGGGTGCAGTTCTACCATGGTGGACAATGGTCATCAGCAACTGATGTTAACTGGGGAATGAATGAAGCTGCAGTGGTGTGCAGACAGATGAACTGTGGAGATCCCGTCAAGTTCTCAGGATCATATGGCCAAGGCGGACAACTTAAATGGTATAGGATCAGTTGTAGCGGTAGAGAGAGCTCTCTCACACAGTGCACACTGGGAGAATATGTCAGGACCAGCCAGGATCGCATTGAAGAGGCATCTGTCAAATGTTCAGGTGAGGCTTGAAGTTGAATTGAAATTTGAAATCTCCTCACTTATTGTGTAAGGAGATATGAACTGCAATCATACGGCATTTAAAAAAAAAAAGATTTGGCTAAACCTTTTTTGGACATATGTGTGGAAACAGCATTTAACATTAAGCGTCATGCTGCATTCACATGGAATCAGGCAGACAGCAGATAGACAACACCTTCTGGATGGCACAGGAAACACAAATAAACAGTCCAACGGAATGGATTTAGACAACAGGTTTGAGGTGGAGCAAGTGCAAGTGAAACTTTGCCAAAAGAGAGCTGGTGTGACCGTTTTTTCATACGGTGTTTTTTCATACGGTGTATGTGATAGAGTCTGAATTGTAAGTCGCTTTGGATAAAAGCGTCTGCTAAATGACTGTAATGTAATGTAATGTCGCACGGATTAGGTTTGGACATCTTCATTGTTTCATTGGGGAAAACTGAAACAATCTCATGCTCGCTCGCATTACACACATAGGGACGTGTTGCTTGCACTCACTCTATTTCGGCTCCAACCTGTTGACAAAATGAATGCTGACAAAACTGACAGTTAATCGATATCACTTTTTTTTACAAAGAACTGAATTATTTGATGTAATTACTCAAGTAATGCTTGTAGCTGTAAAATGCAGCTTTCCTTTAATATTATATTGCAAACTTAAAAAAACGTGTGTGTTGTGTGAGCGAGCTACTTATCATCCGGTTGTAAATTCTGTTGCCGAGGACGGCAAAAAGTTAAAATATTTTAACTTTGAACGTCAATGATGTCTAGTGTTACCATCTACCTCATTCCATGTGAGTGCAGGATCAGGCCTGCCATGTAGCCTACGGACGTTCATACAGGACTTCTTTTTCCTCCCCTTTTCAACAAGCCTATATTGAAAGACATCTGTCCCTTCACAATGTTCAGCATTTGGGAGGACCCATCATGCTGTTCGGTTTGTACTTCATTTAGAAAGTTGAAGCTAGCAAGTTAGGCTAGTTAACTTAGTTCTCTAACACACTGATTATCACTGGGCTCTGAAAGGAGGGGGGGCTAGCTAGCCTAAACTACCTCACTTCAACGGGTCAAGACAATATGACAAATGACAAGACTGTCAAAGGTCAAAGCATTGAGTCCAGTAGTTAAAAAACCAGCAACCTCATTACTCCATAGGTTACCTCGTGACATGACATGGCGTAACTAACTTAGTCAAAGAATCACACAAGAGGTGCTGAAATTACAAATGGGAAGAAGCATCGACTAACAATGTAATGTAGTTAATTTCAACTATGACCAAAAAAGAACACACATAGAAACATAGACCAAATTTGAACTGAACATTCATATAACTGTCATTTCAAGGTAATGTGAAGTTGTCCGATGGGCTCAATCGTTGTGTTGGAAGAGTGGAGTTCTTCGACAAAGGCCAGTGGGGGACCGTGTGTAGTGAATCCTGGGATGTGAAAGACGCAAATGTGGTGTGCAGACAGCTGGGCTGCGAGAGGACTCATAAGATCACCACCATTGCCGAGTATGGCAATGGCACAGGACACACCTGGATCAATCAAATTGAATGCAATGGACTGGAGTCAACACTGAGTCAGTGCCAACAAAGGCCATTTACAGACAAAACTTGCAACACCGCCTCAATTGCTGGTGTCGTCTGCACAGGTAACAAAAAACATATTTGTTGTTCAATTGTATCTCTCCTATTTCTTTGTATTATTTTATGTATGGTTTTTTCACTTAGTTTTGCAAAACCTGTTCCTACATACTGTATTGCCGCTTTCAATCTCTCGCCCACAAAAAAATGAACAAGGTCCAGATTAGGCAACATTTTCTGGTCTTCCTCTGCAGATTAGAGAGTATGTTTAGTTTATTTCCGTTTAGTTGCTTTCATGTCACCTAAATATGTCCATGTTGTTAAAGGTATACTTCACTAGTGTTCTTGTTTGAATATTATTCATCTGCCATTTCTTTGACTACATTCAAATTCATTTTAAATGTCTGATACTGTATAATCATTTTAGTTTACTTGACTTCATAGGAAGTCTGATGGTCCGCTTGGCTAATGGTACGGATGAATGCTCTGGCAGAGTAGAGGTTCGTCATGGCGAAGTGTGGCAAACGGTGTGTGACACCGACTGGACCATGAGTAAAGCTCAGGTGGTGTGTGACCAGCTGGAATGCGGAAATGTAGTGAACGCTCCCGGCGTTGCCCATTTTGGCCAAGGCTTTGGATCAGTAGTCGAGGCTAGCAATTCATGTTTTGACAATGTGACATCTCTTCAGCAATGCTCACTCAAAGGTTTCAGAGGAGTCGGGTGTGGACACGACCACGATGCTGGCGCTCTCTGTGCAGGTAAAGCCTTTTAAATGATCTGTTTAAATTGATCACACACAGTTAGACAAATGAGATAAAAAATTCAGCGTTTGTTCCACAAATGTAATTTTTTTTACACATACAGAGTAAAAACAGTGTGTGAGTTTAAAGTGATTATATGTACCTACAATCATGCCTTAAAGATGTCTGACATTTCAGGGAATACACTAATTTGCTTTGGTGTCAAAAATTAGATGAGAAGATTGATACAACTTTTACTTCTCCAAGGTAAATAAGGAGCTGGAACCAGCAGCTGGTTGGCTTAGCTTAACATAAAGACAATTGAAATAAAATTGTGTAACAGCCTTTTGTGAATTATAAATCTGATATTATGGATAGCTGGTTCCCCGTTTCCAGTCTTCATGCTAAGCTAAGCTAACCGACTGCTGGCTTTAGTTAAATTTACTGTAACTAACGTTCAGCACGAAAGCTAATTACAATATATCCTAAAATGTCAAACTCTTGCTTTAATGTTTCATTTGCAAGACAATTGAATGGTTAACCACTGAATGGTCCACTGATTGCATCCCCATTCAGCCCCTTATCTAAGTAACTATAAAAACTACTTAACTGAGTACATTTGAAAGTCCAGTTAAAGCCTAATATTTCATAATTTGACTTTAACTTGTGAGTACCTGTAACATGAATGGTGCTGTTCTCAGGTATTCCACCGCTAAGGCTTGTCAATGGCATTGACCGATGCTCTGGTAGAGTTGAGGTTCTGCATGATGGGCAGTGGGGAACAGTGTGTGATGATGAGTGGGACATCAGAGATGCTCAGGTGGTGTGCAGAGCCATGGACTGTGGAACAGCTCAGACAACCAAAGGCAGTGCCTTCTTTGGTCAAGGCAAAGGGAAAATATGGCTGGCTAATCTAGGCTGCTTCGGTAATGAGACGTCCCTTTTGCACTGTCGACAACGCACCCTCGGACAAAGTTACTGTGGCCATTATAAAGATGCCGGTGTGGTGTGCTCAGGTATCATCTTGGTTATTACTCTGTTATTAGCATGTTTTTTTACTTTATTTCACACAGTGTTATACTTACAACTGTCTCCCCTAATGCCTCAAATTAATGTTTAGCTTAATATTGTCAAGAATTAAACTCAGTTATTTCTACTACAGTATTTCAATCAGAATATAAATTTGAATCCCCTTTGCGTTCCAGCTCACATGAGACTGATCAATGGGACTGACCAGTGCTCAGGCAGGGTGGAGTTCTACCATGGTGGACAATGGTCATCAGCAACTGATGTTAACTGGGGAATGAATGAAGCTGCAGTGGTGTGCAGACAGATGAACTGTGGAGATCCCGTCAAGTTCTCAGGATCATATGGCCAAGGCGGACAACTTAAATGGTATAGGATCAGTTGTAGCGGTAGAGAGAGCTCTCTCACACAGTGCACACTGGGAGAATATGTCAGGACCAGCCAGGATCGCATTGAAGAGGCATCTGTCAAATGTTCAGGTGAGGCTTGAAGTTGAATTGAAATTTGAAATCTCCTCACTTATTGTGTAAGGAGATATGAACTGCAATCATACGGCATTTAAAAAAAAAAAGATTTGGCTAAACCTTTTTTGGACATATGTGTGGAAACAGCATTTAACATTAAGCGTCATGCTGCATTCACATGGAATCAGGCAGACAGCAGATAGACAACACCTTCTGGATGGCACAGGAAACACAAATAAACAGTCCAACGGAATGGATTTAGACAACAGGTTTGAGGTGGAGCAAGTGCAAGTGAAACTTTGCCAAAAGAGAGCTGGTGTGACCGTTTTTTCATACGGTGTTTTTTCATACGGTGTATGTGATAGAGTCTGAATTGTAAGTCGCTTTGGATAAAAGCGTCTGCTAAATGACTGTAATGTAATGTAATGTCGCACGGATTAGGTTTGGACATCTTCATTGTTTCATTGGGGAAAACTGAAACAATCTCATGCTCGCTCGCATTACACACATAGGGACGTGTTGCTTGCACTCACTCTATTTCGGCTCCAACCTGTTGACAAAATGAATGCTGACAAAACTGACAGTTAATCGATATCACTTTTTTTTACAAAGAACTGAATTATTTGATGTAATTACTCAAGTAATGCTTGTAGCTGTAAAATGCAGCTTTCCTTTAATATTATATTGCAAACTTAAAAAAACGTGTGTGTTGTGTGAGCGAGCTACTTATCATCCGGTTGTAAATTCTGTTGCCGAGGACGGCAAAAAGTTAAAATATTTTAACTTTGAACGTCAATGATGTCTAGTGTTACCATCTACCTCATTCCATGTGAGTGCAGGATCAGGCCTGCCATGTAGCCTACGGACGTTCATACAGGACTTCTTTTTCCTCCCCTTTTCAACAAGCCTATATTGAAAGACATCTGTCCCTTCACAATGTTCAGCATTTGGGAGGACCCATCATGCTGTTCGGTTTGTACTTCATTTAGAAAGTTGAAGCTAGCAAGTTAGGCTAGTTAACTTAGTTCTCTAACACACTGATTATCACTGGGCTCTGAAAGGAGGGGGGGCTAGCTAGCCTAAACTACCTCACTTCAACGGGTCAAGACAATATGACAAATGACAAGACTGTCAAAGGTCAAAGCATTGAGTCCAGTAGTTAAAAAACCAGCAACCTCATTACTCCATAGGTTACCTCGTGACATGACATGGCGTAACTAACTTAGTCAAAGAATCACACAAGAGGTGCTGAAATTACAAATGGGAAGAAGCATCGACTAACAATGTAATGTAGTTAATTTCAACTATGACCAAAAAAGAACACACATAGAAACATAGACCAAATTTGAACTGAACATTCATATAACTGTCATTTCAAGGTAATGTGAAGTTGTCCGATGGGCTCAATCGTTGTGTTGGAAGAGTGGAGTTCTTCGACAAAGGCCAGTGGGGGACCGTGTGTAGTGAATCCTGGGATGTGAAAGACGCAAATGTGGTGTGCAGACAGCTGGGCTGCGAGAGGACTCATAAGATCACCACCATTGCCGAGTATGGCAATGGCACAGGACACACCTGGATCAATCAAATTGAATGCAATGGACTGGAGTCAACACTGAGTCAGTGCCAACAAAGGCCATTTACAGACAAAACTTGCAACACCGCCTCAATTGCTGGTGTCGTCTGCACAGGTAACAAAAAACATATTTGTTGTTCAATTGTATCTCTCCTATTTCTTTGTATTATTTTATGTATGGTTTTTTCACTTAGTTTTGCAAAACCTGTTCCTACATACTGTATTGCCGCTTTCAATCTCTCGCCCACAAAAAAATGAACAAGGTCCAGATTAGGCAACATTTTCTGGTCTTCCTCTGCAGATTAGAGAGTATGTTTAGTTTATTTCCGTTTAGTTGCTTTCATGTCACCTAAATATGTCCATGTTGTTAAAGGTATACTTCACTAGTGTTCTTGTTTGAATATTATTCATCTGCCATTTCTTTGACTACATTCAAATTCATTTTAAATGTCTGATACTGTATAATCATTTTAGTTTACTTGACTTCATAGGAAGTCTGATGGTCCGCTTGGCTAATGGTACGGATGAATGCTCTGGCAGAGTAGAGGTTCGTCATGGCGAAGTGTGGCAAACGGTGTGTGACACCGACTGGACCATGAGTAAAGCTCAGGTGGTGTGTGACCAGCTGGAATGCGGAAATGTAGTGAACGCTCCCGGCGTTGCCCATTTTGGCCAAGGCTTTGGATCAGTAGTCGAGGCTAGCAATTCATGTTTTGACAATGTGACATCTCTTCAGCAATGCTCACTCAAAGGTTTCAGAGGAGTCGGGTGTGGACACGACCACGATGCTGGCGCTCTCTGTGCAGGTAAAGCCTTTTAAATGATCTGTTCAAGATGATCACACACAGTTAGACAAATAAGATAAAAAATTCAGCGTTTGTTCCACAAATTTATTTTTTTTACACATACAGAGTAAAAACAGTGAGTTTAAAGTGATTATATGTACCTACAATCATGCCTTAAAGATGTCTGACATTTCAGGGAATACACTCATTTGCTTTGGTGTCAAAAATTAGATGAGAAGATTGATACATTTTTTACTTCTCCAAGGTAAATAAGTAGCTGGAGCCAGCAGCTGGTTGGCTTAGAGACAATTGAAAGAAAATTGTGTAACAGCCTTTTGTGAATTATAAATCTGATATTATGGCTAGCTGGTTCCCCGTTTCCAGTCTTCATGCTAAGCTAAGCTAACCGGCTGCTGGCTCTAGTTAAATTTACTGTAACTAACGTTCAGCACGAAAGCTAATTACAATATACCCTAAAATGTCAAACTCTTGCTTTAATGTTTCATTTGCAAGACAAATGTGACATATATTACATCAAGTCATATTCCCCATCATTATGTTTCTGTAAGTCAACCTTTTTTCCCTTCATGCTGTCAAAATTAGCTTTTGATGTGATGTTGGGACAAGCGGCACTTTCAAAATACATTGCATTCACTTTGTGTGTTAGAATGAATGTGTATTAACACACAAATGTGCAATTCAAGTCCACTTTTACACTTTTTTTCATATGCAGCACAGATTCGGTTGGTCGGCGGCTCAGGTCAATGCTCCGGTAGAGTGGAGGTCCTCCTTAAAGGCCAGTGGGGAACTGTGTGTGACGATGAATGGGAAATGGGCAATGCAGATGTGGTATGCAGACAGCTTGGCTGTGGTCAAGCAGTTTCGGCTCCTGCAAGTGCCCACTTTGGCCGAGGCACTGGTCCAATATGGCTGGATGATGTGGAGTGTACAGGCGAAGAGTCCGCTCTCACACATTGTAGGCATCCCGGTTTTGGAGAAAATAACTGCGGGCATGATGAAGATGCTGGCGCTATCTGTTTAGGTAAGAGACCTGGCTCATTTTTAATCTGTGAGTGAAGTCATTACCTCTCAACTGGTATTAGATGAAGCTGCGTGGGCTGTTATGACAAAACCAACTTCAACTTATCCTCTGTTACAGGTTCTCTACAGAAGCCCCAAATCACTTTGAGTCCTGCTCCAGAGGTTAACCTGGGGTGACAAAGTTGAGATCACCTGCACTGTAGTAACAGAAAACTTGGGTGGGACATTCGTCCTGAAAAGGAGCCAAGACTCATTTAAAATGGAAAGATACTCTGAGAACGAAGCTGCAACCTTTACCTTCCCCACAGTGGACTTCAGCCAAACGGGCTCATACTTCTGTGAATATCAAAAGAAATTGCTCAATCAAGTGATCTATTATCCTCAAGGAAATACTGCAGATCTCTCTGTCACATTTCAATAATTGTCTGCTTTGTTTGTCCAGTTGAACATGATTGTTGGAAGTTTGACTGCAAAGATTGCAAACATGTTTTTTGATCTAAAAGAGTTTGTAAAAATCAGTTTAGTAACAGGTTTGGAGGAGCAATAAAGCCAGATATGGAAGACATGAGCAATAGAGCATTTGATGGAAGGTACTAAAAAAAAAAAACCTAGCTGATGTTATTTACAAAGATAACCACCTTTTTATTTTATATCAAGCAACTTTAAAGACATCCTTGTGATTGCAACTGTCACCCTCCTTATCTCCCTCCTCATGAAAACAGTTGATGACTCTGTTGAGAAGGTCCCTGAAGACCTGGCTGGGATAGTGTGTTATGAGCTTGAACCACTCGTTCTCTCGTGATGACCGAATGTACCAAGGAATCAATAAGCTATGTCATGCGATTTTACTAAATTTAAAGAGTAACATAGCACCTGGCAGGCTTTTATGACTCTCGTTGGCTGAAAGTTTTAAGTCTGTTGCACCAGAAACACACTAAACAGTGATCGGTTCATCAACACACCCTGACGTACACTTCTACATCACTGCAGTAAAGAGAGAAGAGAACACTGAAAATGTCATTTTGAATAACATACATGACACTTGTTTAAACTGGCAACACTTATTTTCATACTTATTCCTGAAGTGATTTTTGTTTTTCTGCGAGATTCTGCCAATCACAAAGCTAAGGTCCACTGTACTGTGGGAAGATACTGATTACATTGTCTTTGTATTGCATGAAAAATGTCTTTATTTGTTGTATGTGACCTGATCAATACATTTGTATTTCTTACAACACTTGCACCTTTTTATTTGGCAGAGTTTTCTATTGATTACACCCTGCAGGGAGCAAATGGAATTAAACTTGACCAAAACAGCAGCCAAGATACAATATCCACCATCAAATACAGAAAGGAATTCCTAACTTGTGTAAATCCTGCTCATTAAAAGAGTCACGCTTGATCTGTTCCTCATTAACTTGCCTTTGAACTTGTGGGACGATCATATTACTTGTGACATGAGCGCCCTGTCAGTCAGGTTTCCATTGGCCCTTTGGCCCAGATGAGTTGTACGGTAATTTCCCATCAGTGAATGATGCAAATCTTTGTGTCTAATGATTTACCCAGACATCAATATGTGCTCAACCTGCTGTCCAAACCTCAGTATCATCAGTTCTGTCATTAGAGAATACTGATTGAAGACAGAGGTCACTGTGTCACTATTTTAGAGTCTGTTATTCTATAGTCTTTGACACAAATTACCAAAACAGATATAGGTATAACCATGGCCAACAGATAACAATAGCTATATTATACTTGCTGTGAATGTCATTTATTACATTGTATTAGTCTGACAGGAACAGTATGCAGGTCTGCTGAGACCATCAGGTCCTTTAAATCAAGATTGAAGACTTTTCTGTTTGTTGCTGCCTTTAATTGAACCAGATTCAAGGATATTAATCAATTTCATGCATTTCTGCATTTTACTACTGTATTTTATTTCTATTTCTGCTTTTTAGTTTTTAATGTTTCAATGAATGTTCTTAATTGTTTTTAAATCTCCATTTCTTTTTCCTTATGTTTTGATGCTTTTAATGCTTTTATGTGAAGCACTTTGAAATGCCTTGTTGTTGAAATGTGCTATACAAATAAACTTGCCTTGCCTTGCCTTGATCAATAGAAAATAATATGTAAATGAGCCAGAGTTAGCCCAAAAAGTTGCTGCTGTCTCTCGCCAGATGTTAAAAAAACCATCTTAAAAGTAGAAAAAAACTGTTCCAGAATGAATGTACATTACATAAGAAATATACGCAAAATAGTACAGTACACATCACCAATAAATAATGCCACAGTATAACACATGGTACTCAGGTAAAAAACACACAAAGAAAAACAGCAGTAGTTAATGGGTGAAAGTATGCCATTTATTTCTACTGAAATATGAACGCATTCCTTGATATTACTAATTTTAGGTCTGGCTGTTCCAGATTGCCTTTTGGGGCACTTTGAGAATGGTTGGGGTTCTTCTGGCAACATAAATTGTGGCTCCAAAGGTGCAGTGGTGATAATCTGGTTTCTCCCCACGATATACATTTAAAAGGAAGACACAATAGTATTTTGAGGTCTATAATAGGAACTGAACAAATACAACAATGACTGAGGCTCAGAATATCACAAGTGTTTACCATTCCCATTCCCAATGAGTTGGTCTGTTGGCTCAGACCATAATTATTCTGTTATTCAGATGAGCAGAAAAACTACATCAAACTATTTTGTAAGGTAATACAATTATTTATAAAATATGATATTTCCTTTTAAAGCTCAAAGTTTGGTGCATGTAACCTAACAGAGGTTTTGGATACATAATGAGCATGTATTGATAATAAAGACCTGGATTGTTTTGCAACATAATCCATGTATTGCATTATATCATGAGTAAATAATGCCACAATATTTACCAGGGCTGAACATATAAAGGTTTGATGCATAATATACAGCAAATTCAAACATCAACAATGCCATTTTTGTCTTATGTTGCATGCAAATGCATTATTAAATCAAGGATTTCAATTGAAATAAGAATTTCACTGTAAAAGCAACAGCTTGTATTTATAATGAAGGTGAATGTGGAATGGATTTTTCATTCATTTTTTCAGATGGAAGGTGAAAAATGTAATTACAATAAATTTTGAATTTTGTAAAAGTCCCTACAACAATATAAGATCTTGAACTATTCACAATATAGAATAATTTGTATTTTACATAGTTCATTAAGTGACATATGTACCAAGTCACATGTTTTTTCAAGTCTTTTTTTAAATAGTAATGTAGATATTGTGTAAAACAAAACAATATCTCCTCCTCAAATGTCACCCACTGTCTTTAATGATTGATCAAAATGTCAACATGCTTCCAGTCTGCAGTCCAAGTCCAGGCAGCCACTTTTATTCATAACAATTACTGGATCTGTACATGGTGTTTTTAATCAGATGTTTCAGATATGATCAGCTTTTTATTTTGAATTGTGAGCTCATTTAAACAGCTGCCCACACTCGTCGGATTTAAAAGGTAAGAGGGCTACTAAATCACATTTGCAGATTTTGGAAAGAATTGGAATGCTTCCAAAAATCAACTGTAGCTTCTCTTATTCTGCCGAAGTCAAATGAGACAGTAAAAGAACACTCTTTTTAACAATACCTTTTTTTTCTGTACCTCGACAGCATTTGATCTACTTTGAAGACACAATATGATCTTCATTACTGCTGAAAAACTACATTTTGTTTGTTATTTATCAATAGGTAAGTTTCTGTTTTTTTTAAATTGACTTCTTCCTTTTGAATTTCTTTTCTTGACTTCTTAAATCAAATCACATGAGTACAGTTAACAGTTTGTTTGCACGAGAAATATACACTAAACAGAAGGTCTCGTAGTTGAAAATTATCGTTTTATGATTTGAACTGTTCTTTTTTTTGTCTTTGATCAATTTGACAAAGTTGATGTTGGACAATTATAAGGTGTGTATTTTTCTAGCTTCATGGTACATTACAAGGAGCCTGTCCTGATACGTAATGAATTTGATAAATCACAGCGCTGACATTACAGCGTTACAGCATTTATTGGACAATATTATTTTAAATATTCATGACAAATCTCTGGGCTGAGCATTTTCCTTTCTGCTTTAGGTCTATTGGGTCTACCACTGCTTACAGGTCAGTGAGTTCTATTTATGTTTCATACCTGAAAACACATGCTTTGATTTTTTGATTTCTACACTCCAATTTAATGAAAGGGGGCTTTTCCTTATTGAGTTTATAATGACACAACCTACAACTACTGTGCTTTTTTTCATTTCTAGAATGTAACAAAATAAAGCTGGTCGGGCCTTCACGTTGCTCTGGTAGACTGGAGGTCTACCACAGAGACCAATGGGGAACGGTGTGTGATGATCAATGGAGCATTACCAACGCTGACGTGGTTTGTCGAGAGTTAAACTGTGGGACAGTTCTTGAGGCCAAAAGACGCGCCGTTTTTGGAGAGGGACAGGGCGTGATCTGGTTGGATGATGTGCAGTGTACTGGTAGCGAGTCATCTGTCCTCAAGTGCCCACACAGACCATTTGGGGATAATAATTGTGGCCACGCTGAAGATGCTGGGGTTGTCTGTTCAGGTAAGACTGAGCATATGGCTGTAGCTTTATGTTTATCGAGTAAATATGAGAGTGGTATCAATCTTCTGATCTAACTCAGCAAGTAAGTAGGTTAGTGAGTGTAAGTAAGTACATTTCCCAAAATGTTACATTTTTTATTTGAATATTAATGAGGTATTTACCTGAAATCACAGTTAGCTCATTTAATCAAGCATCACAAAACATTGCATTACAAGGCCCTTTCTCAATTTAGACAACACCAGAAATGAGGAACTGTCACTTGGAATTGGGAAATAAAAGCTGTTGAGAAAAACAGCTAACGCAGCATTTATTTTAGCAACTGATCATATTATTGCATCAATGACCTAACGACTTTATTGTCAGTTGACAATTTGCTGTCTGCTTTAAGATGATTCCTATCTATGGCGGTAATGTTGTTGCAGCAGATCAAGGTCAGCACATGAATGACCGGCTGCTGCAAATGTAAAGTGCAAAGGGCAGGAGGTAGAGATGGGAGGTAAACCAAACAAAGCAACATGAGTGCTTAGCTTTGCTATGATAATGTTGAGGGATATTTTAAAGAATTTAAAATATTTAAAGTCGTGGTCCTGAAATTTAGTATTGCACTAAAAAAAAAGCATGGGGGAGGTCAAAAACGAAGCTGCAAATGCGGGGATGTCCTGACTTTCAGTCCCAGGTATGAGGCAAGCTCCAAAAATTCTGGATCCTACATTGCCCATAATGCACTTCCTCTTAATAAGGAACTCCTCATGTCAAGTTAACTGAACTTTATGTGTAGTATTGGTGCTGTCCCTCTGAAAATATTCTGAACCTGGGGTAGTCATCCAGACAATATGGAGAGTCATTTGCGCTATTCACAGTTTTATATTAAAAACGTCAAGCGTGATGTTTATTTTAGTGCATCCTACTGTATAATACAAAGATTTAAAGGCACTTAATGAGCTTAACACAAACATTTATTCTAACAGAGATTTCTGCATTTGTCACTCTTGTTTTTGTACAGATTAAACAAACAAGAACACAAAGATTTTTGTTACCATCAGACAGATCTAGAATAGCTTTCCAGTCTTTATGCTATGCTAAGCTACGCTAAACAAAGAGATTCCTGGCTTCATAATTAGCATGCAGAATAGTTTGGGAGCAGTAATTTACTGCTGGTTGCCTGGCAACTGCTCAGACCCAAGAAATAGTACAACAGATAACATCCCGTAAAATAGTGAATGGTACTTTTTACACTCTTTTTGTACACATATGGGTATATGTTAATAGTGAATTTTAGTAGAGCTTGTGTGATTTTGTAAACATTGGACATTTGTTGATTTTATTTAAATTTCTATTTACATCACTTGCAGACTATGTGAGGGTGCTCAACGGAAGCAATCGGTGTATTGGCAGAGTGGAAGTCTACAACAATGGCAACTGGAAAAGAATGTGCAGCAGTGACTGGAGCAAGGAAGACGCTGATGTGGTATGCCGAGAGATAAACTGTGGCACTCCGGTCACTCAGGCTGAAGTACAATATTTTGGAGAGGCAAGTGGACTTGGTAGCATCAAATCCAACTGTTCTGGTAATGAGAGCTCCCTCTCACAGTGCACACTTCAGGAAAGCAAGGAGAGCTGTGTTGATGCCATTGTTGTCTGTTCAAGTAAGTCCTCTCTCTGTTTAGACAAAATCAGTATTTTATGTGTTGAACTTTACGTAGTTAGATCTGCTGTTTTGGATGGCTACTAAATAAACATGCCCTTGGCTTTTTTTTCGTTTCCAACTGACAGACAGTAAACCAATTCGGCTGATGAACGGGACTGGTCGGTGCTCTGGACGACTGGAAATCTATCATGATGGACAGTGGGGAACGATTTGTGATGACAGATTGGGGATGGAGGAAGCAACTGTTGCATGTCGAGAGTTGAACTGTGGGAGTGCTCTCTCGGTCAAGTACAATTCCCACTTCGGCAGAGGTCACGGTCAGGTGTGGTTGGACGATCTTGAGTGTACTGGTCATGAGAAGTCCATTGCCGACTGCCCACACAGAGGTTTTGGAGAACATGACTGTGGCCACGATGAAGATGCCAGTGTTGTATGCTCAGGTAACAAATACTATACTGTTACTTCAATTACAGTATTCTAATGAAATTCGGTTGGTGAGAATTTTGACGGCACCCCAATTTTCAATGTCAGAGCAATATAACAAGAAACATGGAAAATCATGACTTAAAGTAGGAGCTGGAAATACTACAGTTATCTCTTCTTGTCTTTTTTTTATCTCTAATGAATACTGAAAGGGAAATCCAAGAGACATTCCCATATGGTGTGGTGGAGAAAACTATTTAATAGTACAGAGTGAGTCTTATGATACTGAAATTAAGAAACATTGAGAAAAGAAGTTTGTCTTTAAAGTATTTATTCTCTGCGCAGAGAAGGTTCAAACGTCATACAGAATGCAATGCGGTCCGAAGGAGGAAGAACCCAGAGTGTTGGTTGTGTACGACTTAAAAAGGCCTTGAGCAGATAGTGGGGTAGGAGGAGTTCATCACTTGGACATCTGGACAACAGTGACCAATCATTGGTCAACAATTGAATGGTTAACCACTGAATGGTCCACTGATTGCATCCCCATTCAGCCCCTTATCTAAGTTGACAACATCATTCCCCTGATTAAGACACAGACACAATATTACTCAACCTGAGAGGACCCTCACTGACCATGTCTGAGATTCATTAACCTTACTAAAACAAAAAGGGCCAAAACACTAAGTGGTCAGACAATAAAAAACAGATAGATAAGTCATAGTGGAAATTTGCCATCACAATCCCCCCTTTTGATCACATCATTGATCAATCATAAGTACAGTACACAGTACACGTGCAAAAACAGGATTCATGCCAAATGCAAACAAAATGGGGATCACAATCTGGACCAACATCGCTCTAGGTTGTTGCTATTAGGGAAAGATGTTGTAGTGGTGGTTGAGTCGTCGGTGCAATCTGAGTAGCAATAGTTTAGTGACTTGTTTGGATCCAGGTCGCTCGTTCTGCCATTTTTACAGCCGTGTCGGTGCTGAGGAGAATATGGAGCAGTCCTTACCAACGCTTAGCTTGCCAGTGATTTCTCCTGAAGTCCTTTACCACAACGAAGTCTCCTAGTTGGAGGGAGTGGAGTGGTTTGGAGGCAGAAGCAGCTAAGGCAGCAGCTACCAGTTGTCACTGGCGTATTTACATGCCTCAGTGAGTGCAACCAGCTCTGCTGCCTGTGCTGAGAGGTGATGGGGAAGAGGGCCAGACACCAGGGTTGAACAGTCTGTTGCCTGCCAATCAGTGATGGAGGGACATTTCTTTTTGCACAAAGAGACCCAGGTTTCTCCACTGGTCTTTTGCTGATTCTGGACAGGGAGATGTGTGGGTAGGAATCGTCAACCAGGAACACACGCTGTTGTGCAGGGGTCAATGTCACCGAAAACAGCACTTCTCTTTCGGGACCAAAAACAGAGCAGAACACTGGAGAGGATCATTCAGGCAGTACTAAAATATATTTTCATAATCAGAGTCAGGGCCATGGGACACATGAACAAATGTCATAGGGACAGTAACTCTTTAAGTCCCTACAGTTGATACGGGTTCAGTCATTTTCTCTAAATGCTGTATGTCATCCTGTAATAACTGTAACTGCTCTTGTGTGGATGTATATGTGTGGTTAGTGTGGTTAGTGAAAGCAAGCTGTTCTTTGTTGTGTATGCTGTGTGTTGCTCACTTCCCTTCTCTGGTGCTCCAGTAGGATGTCGCCCTTTCTCTCCGCATGCCCCCTTGGTCTTGGTTCAGTCAGACATCCAGCGTCCCTGTGGCACCTGGGACAGGTGTCATCTCTTTGTGGACAGTCGGCTGCCCAATGTCATTTTTTGCGGCAGATGTAGCACTCGTCTTTCTCCAGCAGAGGTCGTCCTTGGAAACCACGACCTCTTCCTCCTTGTCTTCTGCCTCTGCCACCACGTCTGTAGAAACTTAAACCCCCCTTGGTTCTGTTGTTGTTGTGGTTGGCCCATAGCCATGCTCTGGACAGCCTGGACCATGGTCAGTTGAGCCATGTGCATGCAGCTGCTCTCCTTTGGTCTCAGTTTTCTTCTTTTTGTCAGCAGCGTCTTGTTTTTCTGCATGATTGGCATGTCTGATGATTTCAGTGAGGGGGGCTTCTTCATAACCAAGACAACTTAATTTTACTCCTCCAGAGATGGGTGGCAACAGTCCATCCAGGAAGCACTGTTTGAGGTAGCACTTCCAGTTGCCTGCTGCATCTCCTCTGTTTGCAGGCTCCTGAAGGCCACTGTGCTCGTTGAAGACAACATGGAGTCTGGCGTAGTAGTCTGTTCTTGGTCCTCGTCCACTTCTGGTGTCATATGGGTGGTGGTAGGAACCTCTCACTGCACCTCCAATTGTCCCCAGGTACTCATGTGACTTATATGGGCTGCCTAGTTGGGACATGGCGTGTGTGACCTGCTGCATGAAGTTGGCGACGGAGGAGATCGTGCTCGTGAGGTCGCTGGCAGGAGTGCTGGTTGGAGATGGGTCGAAGTCAGGCTGTCTTGGTGTGGGCGGACCTTGCTGTGCTGCTGGACCGGGTGGTGGGGCCGCATATGGTGTAGGTGGGGGAGGGCATGCGTCAAGATCAGGATCCACCCTGTGCAGTGAGGGATAGAGAGAAGAAGATTTCTGAGAAGCTTTATCTGCTACTTTCTCATTTGTTTTATCTACTTTGGACATCACAATGGGCATTTGTGTGCAATGGTGATGCATGCACAGCTATTTAAGGAAAATATTGATTGGTTTTTCCATGCATGTCTGCTATATATGTACCTGCTGTAATGGCAGTTAACCCCCTGCTGATATTTATTGAGGAATTTTCTAAAACATTACTTTCACATTTCTACTACAAAACTACAAAATTAGAAAATCCTCCCGCAGTCTGTCGCAATCATCCTTTGCTGTTCCTCTTTTTTATAGTTGTTCTTTGGTGCAATATCACAGATTCAGAAGCAATTACAGTCTGTTATCCTTAACACAAATCCTATCATGCAAGCATATTGTATTTCATTGCTGAAATGGTAACATTTTAAATACAATACTGCTTTCCAGAATCAGTCAGACTGATCAATGGGACTGACCGCTGCTCTGGCAGAGTGGAGGTCTTCCATGACGGCCGATGGGGAAAAATGTGTAACAACTGGGTCAATGAAGAGGCTGCAGTGGTGTGTCAGGAGCTCAGTTGTGGATTACCAAAAGAATCCCAAGAAATCTTCCATTTTGGTGACAGCGGACTGAGAGGGTACACAAGTAGATGCTCTGGCAATGTGAGCTCCATCTCCCAATGCACACTTCAAGAATACACAGGGAGATGTGAAGGTGCTTCACTTTCATGTGCAGGTAAGAAACAAAATACAGCAATATACTGTGCTGAAGCACCGTTCAATTAGAATAGCAAAGAACATGTGGTCATTAAAAACTAGATCGGTGCATTAAATCATAATTATTTACTTGTGAATATTTTGACCTGATGGTGGCAATAAGTAACTATAAAAACTACTTAACTGATTACATTTGAAAGTCCAATTAAAGCCTAAAATTTCATAATTTGACTTTAACTTGTGAGTACCTGTAACATGAGTGGTGCTGTTCTCAGGTATTCCACTGCTAAGGCTTGTCAATGGCACTGACCGATGCTCTGGTAGAGTGGAGGTTGTGCATAATGAACAGTGGGGAACAGTGTGTGATGATGAGTGGGACATCAGAGATGCTCAGGTGGTGTGCAGAGCCATGGACTGTGGATCAGCTCAGACAACCAAAGGCAGGGCCTTCTTTGGTGAAGGCCAAGGGAAAATCTGGCTGGATGATCTAGGCTGCTTCGGTAATGAAACGTCCCTCATGCGCTGTAGACATCCCACCGTCGGAGAAAATAACTGTGGCCATAGTGAAGATGCCGGTGTGGTGTGCTCAGGTATCATCTTGGTTATTACTCTGTTATTATTATGTTTTTTACTTTATTTCACACAGTGTTATACTTACAACTGTCTCCCCTAATGCCTCAAATTAATGTTTAGCTTAATATTGTCAAGAATTAAACTCAGTTATTTCTACTACAGTATATCAATCAGAATATAAATTTGAATCCCCTTTGCGTTCCAGCTCACATGAGACTGATCAATGGGACTGACCAGTGCTCAGGCAGGGTGGAGTTCTACCATGGTGGACAATGGTCATCAGCAACTGATGTTAACTGGGGAATGAATGAAGCTGCAGTGGTGTGCAGACAGATGAACTGTGGAGATCCCATCAAGTTCTCAGGATCATATGGCCAAGGCGGACAACTTAAATGGTATAGGATCAGTTGTAGCGGTAGAGAGAGCTCTCTCACACAGTGCACACTGGGAGAATATGTCAGGACCAGCCAGGATCGCATTGAAGAGGCATCTGTCAAATGTTTAGGTGAGGCTTGAAGTTGAATTGAAATTTGAAATCTCCTCACTTATTGTGTAAGGAGATATGAACTGCAATCATACGGCATTTAAAAAAAAAACAGATTTGGCTAAACCTTTTTTGGACATATGTGTTGAAACAGCATTTAACATTAAGCGTCATGCTGCATTCACATGGAATCAGGCAGACAGCAGACAGACAACACCTTCTGGATGGCACAGGAAACACAAATAAACAGTCCAACGGAATGGATTTAGACAACAGGTTTGAGGTGGAGCAAGTGCAAGTGAAACTTTGCAAAAAGAGAGCTGGTGTTTTTTCAAAAAAGTGACACGTCGCAGGCGTGGGTGGCTGTGGCTAAGTGGAGAGCAGGGCTGTCCTTTAATCAGAGGATTGGCGTTTCAATCCCCGGCTCCGCTAGTCGCATGTCGATGTGTCCTTGAGCAAGACACTTAACCCCAAAATTGCTCCTGTAGCTGTGCCTACGGTGTATGTGATAGAATCTGAATTGTAAGTCGCTTTGGATAAAAGCGTCTGCTAAATGACTGTAATGTAATGTCGCACGGATTAGGTTTGGACATCTTCATTGTTTCATTGGGGAAAACTGAGACAATCTCATGCTCGCTCGCATGACACACAAAGGGACGTGTTGCTTGCACTCACTCTATTTCGGCTCCAACCTGTTGACAAAATGAATGCTGACAAAACTGACAGTTAATCGATATCACTTTTTTTTTAGAAAGAATGGAATTATTTTATGTAATTACTCAAATAATGCTTGTAGCTGTAAAATGCAGCTTTCCTTTAATATTATATTGCAAACTTAAAAAAATTATTGTGTTGTGTGAGCGAGCTACTTATCATCCGGTTGTAAATTCTGTTGCAGAGGACGGCAAAAAGTTAAAATATTTTAACTTTGAACGTCAATGCTGTCTAGCGTTACCATCTACCTCATTCCATGTGAGTGCAGGATCAGGCCTGCCATGTAGCCTACGGACGTTCATACAGGACTTCTTTTTCCTCCCCTTTTCAACAAGCCTATATTGAAAGACATCTGTCCCTCCACAATGTTCAGCATTTGGGAGGACCCATCATGCTGTTCGGTTTGTAATTCATTTAGAAAGTTGAAGCTAGCAAGTTAGGCTAGTTAACCTAGTTCTCTAACACACTGATTATCACTGGGCTCTGAAAGGAGGGGGGGCTAGCTCGCCTAAACTACCTCACTTCAACGGGTCAAGACAATATGACAAATGACAAGACTGTCAAAGGTCAAAGCATTGAGTCCAGTAGTTAAAAAACCAGCAACCTCATTACTCCATAGGTTACCTCGTGACATGACATGGCGTAACTAACGTAGTCAAAGAATCACACAAGAGGTGCTGAAATTACAAATGGGACGAAGCATCGACTAACAATGTAATGTAGTTCATTTCAAGTATGACCAAAAAAGTACACACATAGAAACATAGACCAAATTTGAACTGAACATTCATATAACTGTCATTTCAAGGTAATGTGAAGTTGTCCGATGGGCTCAATCGTTGTGTTGGAAGAGTGGAGTTCTTCGACAAAGGCCAGTGGGGGACCGTGTGTAGTGAATCCTGGGATGTGAAAGACGCAAATGTGGTGTGCAGACAGCTGGGCTGCGGGAGGACTCATAAGATCACCACCATTGCCGAGTATGGCCATGGCACAGGACACACCTGGATCAATCAAATTGAATGCAGTGGACTGGAGTCAACACTGAGTCAGTGCCAACAAAGGCCATTTACAGACAAAACTTGCAACACCGCCTCAATTGCTGGTGTCATCTGCACAGGTAAGAAAAAACATATTTGTTGTTCAATCTCTCCTATTTCTTTGTATTATTTTATGTATGGTTTTTTCACTTAGTTTTGCAAAACTTGTTCCTACATACTGTATTGCCGCTTTCAATCTCTCGCCCACAAAAAAATGAACAAGGTCCAGATTAGGCAACATTTTCTGGTCTTCCTCTGCAGATTAGAGAGTATGTTTAGTTTATTTCCGTTTAGTTGCTTTCATGTCACCTAAATATGTCCATGTTGTTAAAGGTATACTTCACTAGTGTTCTTGTTTGAATATTATTCATCTGCCATTTCTTTAACTACATTCAAATTCATTTTAAATGTCTGATACTGTATAATCATTTTAGTTTACTTGACTTTATAGGAAGTCTGGAGGTCCGCTTGGCTAATGGTACGGATGAATGCTCTGGCAGAGTAGAGGTTCGTCATGGCGAAGTGTGGCAAACGGTGTGTGACACCGACTGGACCATGAGTAAAGCTCAGGTGGTGTGTGACCAGCTGGAATGCGGAAATGTAGTGAACGCTCCCGGCGGTGCCCATTTTGGCCAAGGCATTGGATCAGTAGTCGAGGCTAGCAATTCATGTTTTGACAATGCCAGATCTCTTCAGCAATGCTCACTCAAAGGTTTCAGAGGAGTCGGGTGTGGACACGACCACGATGCTGGCGCTCTCTGTGCAGGTAAAGCCTTTTAAATGATCTGTTCAAGATGATCACTCACAGTTAGACAAATAAGATAAAAAATTCAGCGTTTGTTCCACAAATTTATTTTTTTACACGTACAGAGTAAAAACAGTGAGTTTAAAGTGATTATATGTACCTACAATCATGCCTTAAAGATGTCTGACATTTCAGGGAATACACTCATTTACTTTGGTGTCAAAAATTAGATGAGAAGATTGATACAACTTTTAATTCTCCAAGGTAAATAAGTAGCTGGAGCAGGCAGCTGGTTGGCTTAGCTTAACATAAAGACAATTGAAAGAAAATTGTGTAACAGCCCTTTGTGAATTATAAATCTGATATTATGGCTAGCTGGTTCCCCGTTTCCAGTCTTGATGCTAAGCTAAGCTAACTGGCTGCTGGCTTTAGTTAAATTAAAGTAACTAATGTTCAGCACGAAAGCTAATTACAATATATCCTAAAATGTCAAACTATTGCTTTAATGTTTCATTTGCAAGACAAAGGTGACATATATTACATCAAGTCATATTCCCCATCATTATGTTTCTGTAAGTCAACCTTTTTTCCCTTCATGCTGTTGAAATTAGCTTTTGATATGATGGTGGGACAAGCGGTACTTTCAAAATACATTGCATTCACTTTGTGTGTTAGAATGTTTGTGTATTAACACACAAATGTGCAATTCAAGTCCACTTTTACACTTTTTTTCATATGCAGCACAGATTCGGTTGGTCGGCGGCTCAGATCAATGCTCTGGTAGAGTCGAGGTCCTCCTTAAAGGCCAGTGGGGAACTGTGTGTGACGATAAATGGGAAATGGGCAATGCAGATGTGGTATGCAGACAGCTTGGCTGTGGTCATGCAGTTTCGGCTCCTGGAAGTGCCCACTTTGGCCGAGGCACTGGTCCAATATGGCTGGATGATGTGGAGTGTACAGGCAAAGAGTCCGCTCTCACACATTGTAGGCATCTCGGTTTTGGAGAAAATAACTGCGGGCATGGTGAAGATGCTGGCGCTATCTGTTTAGGTAAGAGACCTGGCTCATTTTTAATCTGTGAGTGAAGTCATTACCTCTCAACTGGTATTAGATGAAGCTGCGTGGGCTGTTATGACAAAACCAACTTCAATTTATCATCTGTTACAGGTACTCTACAGAAGCCCCAAATCACTTTGAGTCCTGCTCCAGAGGTAAACTGGGGTGACAGAGTTGAGATCACCTGCACTCTAGTAACAGAACACTTGGGTGGGACATTCGTCCTGAAAAGGAGCCAAGACTCATTTAAAATGGAAAGATACTCCGAGAACAAAACTGCAACCTTTACCTTCCCCACAGTGGACTTCAGCCAAACGGGCTCATACTTCTGTGAATATCAAAAGAAATTGCTCAATCAAGTGATCTATTATCCTCAAGGAAATACTGCAGATCTCTCTGTCACATTTCAATAATTGTCTGCTTTGTTTGTCCAGTTGAACATGATTGTTGGAAGTTTGACTGCAAAGATTGCAAACATGTTTTTTGATCTAAAAGAGTTCGTAAAAATCAGTTTAGTAACAGGTTTGGAGGAGCAATAAAGCCAGATATGGAAGACATGAGCAATAGAGCATTTGATGGAAGGTACTAAAAAAAAAAAACCTAGCTGATGTTATTTACAAAGATAACCACCTTTTTATTTTATATCAAGCAACTTTAAAGACATCCTTGTGATTGCAACTGTCACCCTCCTTATCTCCCTCCTCATGAAAACAGTTGATGACTCTGTTGAGAAGGTCCCTGAAGACCTGGCTGGGATAGTGTGTTATGAGCTTGAACCACTCGTTCTCTCGTGATGACCGAATGTACCAAGGAATCAATAAGCTATGTCATGCGATTTTACTAAATTTAAAGAGTAACATAGCACCTGGCAGGCTTTTATGACTCTCGTTGGCTGAACATTTTAAGTCTGTTGCACCAGAAACACACTAAACAGTGATCGGTTCATCAACACACCCTGACGTACCCTTCAACATCACTGCAGTAAAGAGAGAAGAGAACACTGAAAATGTCATTTTGAATAACATACATGACACTTGTTTAAACGGGCAACACTTATTTTCATACTTATTCCTGAAGTGATTTTAGTTTTTCTGCGAGATTCTGCCAATCATAAAGCTAAGGTCCACTGTACTGTGGGAAGATACTGATTACATTGTCTTTGTATTGCATGAAAAATGTCTTTATTTGTTGTATGTGACCTGATCAATACATTTGTATTTCTTACAACACTTGCACCTTTTTATTTGGCAGAGTTTTGTATTGATTACACCCTGCAGATTAGGGAGTAAATGGAATTAAACTTGACCAAAACAGCAGCCAAGATACAATATACACCATCAAATACAGAAAGGAATTCCTAACTTGTGTAAATCCTGCTCATTAAAAGAGTCACGTTTGATCTGTTCCTCATTAACTTGCCTTTGAACTTGTGGGACGATCATATTACTTGTGACATGTTCAGTCAGTCAGGTTTTCATTGGCCCCTTGCCCCAGATGAGTTGTACGGTAATTTCCCATCAGTGAATGATGCAAATCTTTGTGTCTAATGATTTACCCAGACATCAATATGTGCTCAACCTGCTGTCCAAACCTCAGTATCATCAGTTCTGTCATTAGAGAATACTGATTGAAGACAGAGGTCACTGTGTCACTATTTTAGAGTCTGTTATTCTATAGTCTTTGACACAAATTACCAAAACAGATATGGTATAACCATGGCCAACAGATAACAATAGCTATATTCTACTTGCTGTGAATGTCATTCATTACATTGTATTAGTCTGACAGGGACAGTATGCAGGTCTGCTGAGACCATCAGGTCCTTTAAATCAAGATTGAAGACTTTTCTGTTTGTTGCTGCCTTTAATTGAACCAGATTCAAGGATATTAATCAATTTCATGTATTTCTGCATTTTACTCCTGTATTTTATTTCTAATTCTGCTTTTTAGTGTTTAATGACTGTTTTTAATGTTTCAATGAATGTTCTTAATTGTTTTTAAATCTCCATTTCTTTTTCCTTATGTTTTGATGCTTTTAATGCTTTTATGTGAAGCACTTTGAAATGCCTTGTTGTTGAAATGTGCTATACAAATAAACTTGCCTTGCCTTGCCTTGATCAGTAGAAAAAAATATGTAAATGAGCCAGAGTTAGCCCAAAAAGTTGCTGCTGTCTCTCGCCAGATGTTAAAAAAAACGTCTTTAAAGTAGAATAAAACTGTTCCAGAATGAATGTACATTACATAAGAAATATACGCAAAATAGTACAGTACACATCACCAATAAATAATGCCACAGTATAACACATGGTAATCAGGTAAAAAACACACAAAAAAAAACAGCAGTAGTTAATGGGTGAAAGTATGCCATTTATTTCTACTGAAATATGAACGCATTCCTTGATATTACAAATTTTGGGTCTGGCTGTTCCAGATTGTCTTTTGGGGCACTTTGAGAATGGTTGGGGTTCTTCTGGCAACATAAATTGTGGCTCCAAAGGTGCAGTGGTGATATTCTGGTTTCTCCCCACGATATACATTTAAAAGGAAGACACAATAGTATTTTGAGGTCTATAACAGGAACTGAACAAATACAACAATGACTGAGGCTCAGAATTTCAACAAGTGTTTATCATTCCCAGTCCCAATGAGTCATGTTGTCTCTAAGATGTGGTTCTGTCCCGCCGAGCGCTTGTAAAGGAACAAACCTCAGTGAATTTAGTTCTGGTGGCTCAGACCATAATTATTCTGTTATTCAGATGAGCAGAAAAACTACATCAAACTATTTTGTAAGGTAAGAAAATTATTTATAAAATATGATATTTCCTTTATCAAAGAGCCATGTGTGTGGCTGTGGAGATGCAGCAAATGAGCTGGAAAGCCGCCTGTTTATTTAGGCTAGTTCATAGTACTTCAGTGAAATTGAAAAACGGGGAAAATGGCTGTGCTTTGTACAAATTCAACATAAAAGGACTGCTGTGAGTGATAACCAGAGGTGGGAGGGGACAGGTTTAGCATTAGGGGTCAGTGTTCACCACTTGCCATTCGTGCAAAACAACTCTCCTTTTGATTCACTTTTATTTTTCTGCAGCTGATCATTTGTTGGGTACATACATCAGTGTTACAATCATTCACAACTGCTCACCAGCGTTATTCTACATGTATTTTCCTGTTGAATATAATGTATTTTTTTAAATAATAATGTAGATATTGTGTAAAACAAAACAATATCTCCTCCTCAAATGTCACCCACTGTATTTAATGATTGATCAAAATGTCAACATGCTTCCAGTCTGCAGTCCAAGTCCAGGCAGCCCCTTTTATTCATAACAATTACTGGATCTGTACATGGTGTTTTTAATCTGATGTTTCAAATATGATCAGCTTTTTATTTTGAATTGTGAGCTCATTTAAACAGCTGCCCACACTCGTCGGATTTAAAAGGTAAGAGGGCTACTAAATCACATTTGCAGATTTTGGAAAGAATTGGAATGCTTCCAAAAATCAACTGTAGCTTCTCTTATTCTGCCGAAGACAAATGAGACAGTAAAAGAACACTCTTTTTAACAATACCTTTTTTTTTCTGTACCTCGACAGCATTTGATCTACTTTGAAGACACAATATGTTCTTCATTACTGCTGAAAAACTACATTTTGTTTATTATTTATCAATAGGTAAGTTTCTGTTTTTTTAAATTGACTTCTTCCTTTTGACTTTCTTTTCTTGACTTCTTAAATCAAATCACATGAGTACAGTTAACAGTTTGTTTGCACAAGAAATATACACTAAACAGAAGGTCTCATAGTTGAAAATTAGCATTTTATGATTTAAACTGTTTTTTTTATTTTTTTCAAATGTCCTTTCTTTGATAAATTTGACAAAGTTGATGTTGGACAATTATAAGGTGTGTATTTTTCTAACTTCATGGTACATTTCAAGGAGCCTGTACTGATACGTAACGAATTTGATAAATCACAGCGCTGACATTACAGCGTTACAGCATTTATTGGACAATATTATTTTAAATATTCATGACAAATCTCTGGGCTGAGCATTTTCCTTTCTGCTTTAGGTCTGTTGGGTCTACCACTGCTTACAGGTCAGTAAGTTCTATTTATGTTTCATACCTGAAAACACATGCTTTGATTTTTAGATTTCTACACTCCAATTTAATGAAAGGGGACTTTTCCTTATTGAGTTTATAATGACACAACCTACAGCTACTGTGCTTTTTTTCATTTATAGAATGTAACAAAATAAAGCTGGTCGGGCCTTCACGTTGCTCTGGTAGACTGGAGGTCTACAACAGAGACGAATGGGGAACGGTGTGTGATGATCAATGGAGCATTACCAACGCTGACGTGGTTTGTCGAGAGTTAAACTGTGGGACAGTTCTTGAGGCCAAAAGAGGCGCCTCTTTTGGAGAGGGAAAGGGCGTGATCTGGTTGGATGATGTGCAGTGTACTGGTAGCGAGTCATCTGTCCTCAAGTGCCCACACAGACCATTTGGGGATAATAATTGTGGCCACGCTGAAGATGCTGGGGTTGTCTGTTCAGGTAAGACTGAGCATATGGCTGTAGCTTTATGTTTATCGAGTAAATATGAGAGTGGTATCAATCTTCTGATCTAACTCAGCAAGTAAGTAGGTTAGTGAGTGTAAGTAAGTACATTTCCCAAAATGTTACATTTTTGCTTTAAACATTAATTAAGTATTTACCTGAAATCACAGTTAGCTCATTTAATCAAGCATCACAAAACATTGCATTACAAGGCCCTTCCTCAATTTAGACAAGACCAGAAATGAGGAACTGTCACTTGAAATTGGGAAATAAAAGCTGTTGAGAAAAACAGCTAACGCAGCATTTATTTTAGCAACTGATCATATTATTGCATCAAAGACCTAACGACTTTATTGTCAGTTGACAATTTGCTGTTTACTTTAAGATGATTCCTATCTATGGCGGTAATGTTGTTGCAGCAGATCAAGGTCAGCACATGAATGACCGGCTGCTGCAAATGTAAAGTGCAAAGGGCAGGAGGTAGAGATGGGAGGTAAACCAAACAAAGCAACATGAGTGCTTAGCTTTGCTATGATAATGTTGAGGGATGTTTTAAAGAATTGAAATATTTAAAGTCGTGGTCCTGAAATTTAGTATTGCACAAAAAAAAGGGGGGGTGGGTGGGGTCAAAAACGAAGCTGCAAATGCGAGGATGTCCTGACTTTCAGTCCCAGGTATGAATCAAGCTCCAAAAATTCTGGATCCTACATTGCCCATAATGCACTTCCTCTTAAGAACTCCTCATGTCAAGTTAACTGAACTTGATGTGTAGAATTGATGATGTCCCTCTGAAAATATTCTGAACCTGGGGTAGTCATTGTTTTAACAATATGGAGAGTCATATGCGCTATTGAACAGTTTTGTATTACAACCGTCAAGCATGATATTTATTTTAGTGCATCCTACTGTATAATACAAAGATTTAAAGGCACTTAATGAGCTTAACACAAACATTTATTCTAACAGAGATTTCTGCATTTGTCGCTCTTGTTTTTTTACAGATTAAACAAACAAGAACACAAAGATTTTTGTTACCATCAGACAGATCTAGAATAGCTTTCCAGTCTTTATGCTATGCTAAGCTACGCTAAACAAAGAGATTCCTGGCTTCATAATTAGCATGCAGAACAGTTTGGGAGCAGTAATTTACTGCTGGTTGCCTGGCAACTGCTCAGACCCAAGAAATAGTACAACAGATAACATCCCGTAAAATAGTGAATGGTACTTTTTACACTCTTTTTGTACACATATGGGTATATGTTAATAGTGAATTTTAGTAGAGCTTGTGTGATTTTGTAAACATTGGACATTTGTTGATTTTATTTAAATTTCTATTTACATCACTTGCAGACTATGTGAGGGTGCTCAACGGAAGCAATCGGTGTAGTGGCAGAGTGGAAGTCTACAACAATGGCAACTGGAAAAGAATGTGCAGCAGTGACTGGAGCAAGGAAGATGCTGATGTGGTATGCCGAGAGATGAACTGTGGCACTCCGGTCACTCAGGCTGAAGTACAATATTTTGGTGAGGCAAGTGGACTTGGTAGCATCAAATCCAACTGTTTTGGAAATGAGAGCTCCCTCTCACAGTGCACACTTCAGGAAAGCAAGGAGAGCTGTGTTGATGCCATTGTTGTCTGTTCAAGTAAGTCCTCTCTCTGTTTAGACGAAATCAGTATTTTTGTGTTGAACTTCACGAAGTTAGATCTGCTGTTTTGCATGGCTTCTAAATAAACATGCTCTTGGCTTTGTTTTCGTTTCCAACTGACAGACAGTAAACCAATTCGCCTGATGAACGGGACTGGTCGGTGCTCTGGCCGACTGGAAATCTATAATGATGGACAGTGGGGAACGATTTGTGATGACAGATGGGGGATGCAGGAAGCAACTGTTGCATGTCGAGAGTTGAACTGTGGGAGTGCTCTCTCGGTCAAGTACAAGTCCCACTTCGGCAGAGGTCACGGTCAGGTGTGGTTGGACGATCTTGAGTGTACTGGTCATGAGAAGTCCCTCGCCGACTGCCCACACAGAGGTTTTGGAGAACATGACTGTGACCACAATGAAGATG
This sequence comes from Leptoclinus maculatus, assembly GCA_032191485.1. NCBI lineage: Eukaryota > Metazoa > Chordata > Actinopteri > Perciformes > Stichaeidae > Leptoclinus > Leptoclinus maculatus. Next base: position 28,390,140 of record JAVDOI010000003.1, on the reverse strand, counting down.
CCAGTGTAGTATGCTCAGGTAACAAATACTATACTGTTACTTCAATTACAGTATTCTAATGAAATCCGGTTGGTGAGAATTCTGATGGCACCCCAATTTTCAATGTCAGAGCAATATAACAAGAAACATGGAAGATCATGACTTAAAGGCCCTGTCACACTATTGCGTATGAGAAAAACGTATGAGTTGCGTATGCAAATTCCCCACAAAAACTTTCATACGCACAAAAAACCCTTGAAAATACAGAATGTTTCGTATACTTACCGTATTGAACCTATGATAAGTGTATGAGTAGCGTATTGCCAGCGAATGGCCAGCGAATGGCCAGCATAAGACCAGCTTATCGGCAGCGTATTACCAGGGACGAACTGCGCATGCGCAGTGTACCGCTATCATGTGACAAAGTGCCGATAAGCATATTTCCCATAATGCCTGGATGTGGTGAATTGCCAAATCGATCAGATCATACTGGTGTTGGAGAAGAGCTACCTCCATCCTCTCTCGTTGTAGGTCCACGAAGAACTGAAGAAGAGCTCGAAATGGGAGTATGTATAGATACACTTTCTCAATACGCTAGCTGTACGGTACACCTTCATGCCAGGTATGGACAGCGAATGGCCAGCGTACTCCACCTATGAGTAACGTACCTCTGACGTTACTCTCGCGTATTCAGCGCATGCCGATCGTATGCTTAGCGTATAAACCATACGTCCGCACACGCACAACTTTTTTAAGCATGCTTAAAAAAACTTTTCTGCCTCGCCGTATGCCAGCGTATGCCAGCGTATGCCAGCGTATGCGACCGTATGCGACCGTGCTTGAAACGTATACAACCTATGCCTAACATACCCCTAGCGTCTGTCACCGTATACCGGCGTATGAGTGATATTTTTCATACGTCTGCATACGCTAGTACGATACGCAATAGTGTGACACCAGCTTAAAGTAGGAGCTGGAAATACTACAGTTATCTCTTCTTGTCTTTTTTTGATCTCTAATGAATACTGAAAGGGAAATCCAAGAAACATTCCCATATGGTGTGGTTGAAAAAACTATTTAATAGTACCGAGTGAGTCTTATGATACTGAAATTAAGAAACATTGAGAAAAGAAGTTTGTCTTTAAAGTATTTATTCTCTGCGCAGAGAAGGTTCAATCGTCATACAGAATGCAATGCGGTCCGAAGGAGGAAGAACCCAGAGTGTTGGTTGTGTACGACTTATAAAGGCCTTGAGCAGATAGTGGGGTAGGAGGAGTTCATCACTTGGACATCTGGACAACAGTGACCAATCATTGGTCAACAATTGAATGGTTAACCACTGAATGGTCCACTGATTGCATCCCCATTCAGCCCCTTATCTAAGCTGACAGCATCATGCCCCTGATTAACCCTCCTGTCGTGTTCGTTTCTCCCCCCTTACTTTAGTGTTCCCGGTCAAATTTGACCGGTCTGTTTTAACTGCTCTAACATTAACACAAAAAACATTAATCATCAACAAATTTTATTTAACACCCTTTTAAGCTGTAAACAATGTCTCAGACTAGTCGTTTAGATGAATAACTGCTGTGAATATACAAAGAATAGACACTGAAAATGTATCGCTAAATTAAATGAAACTGTTGTAAGGACATTGCTGACAGGAATATAGGCCTCCTGGACTCCGCATCCCACAGACTTTTTCTAGCCTCATTGTTTGACCGATATACTCATGCTAGAATCAACAGACCCATGTAGGCTTGGAGGTCAACCTGGTCCGTCAGTCTCATAATAGTCCGGATCGAAATCAGGATCAATGTTGCCTTCAATTTCTGAGACATCTTCCTCTATCTCCGGTTCAATCTCCTCTTCATCTGGTTAAAAAATTAGGTCCAGAGCCTCTCTGACAGAAAATCGCCTCATCAGTGGCCTACTCATTGTGCTCACAGAGTAAAATGAGAGCAAGGCACAATTAAAGGTTTATATAGGGGGAAAGTGAGAAGATATGAAACATTGTTTAGTCTGGAAGGTGTGGTTCACGTCGGGGGATGGGCACATGAGCACGGAATAGAGATGGGTTCTCATAACAAACACCTGATTTTTTTGTTTGAAGATTGAAATGTGTACAACTGTGTATATGGGGCTGTGAACAGGTGTTTACACAGGTGTGTGTGTGTGTGTGTGTGTGTGTGTATGGGAGGAGGGGTGGTTGTGGGTGTGTATGGGGCTGTTTTCCATCTGATGAATGGACATAATCTGGTGTTTCCCATTAATTTCCTATGGCGGTCACTTTTGACCGGGAACACCATGGGTGTTAAAAAGTTGGCTAAACCACTAAAAATTCAATGAAAGTGGTGATCAGCAATTTGATATGTTCAAATGCCTAGTGTGGAGGATATCATGAGGCCTTGAGGTAATCAGATGTAAAACACAATATTTATGATTGATTAAAGTTGTAAATCGGTCAGATTTGACCCGAACACGACAGGAGGGTTAAGACACACACACACAATATTACTCAACCTGAGAGGACCCTCACTGACCATATCTGAGATTCATTAACCTTACTAAAACAAAAAGGGCCAAAACACTAAGTGGTCAGACAATAAAAAACAGATAGATAAGTCATAGTGGAAATTTGCCATCACAATCCCCCCTTTTGATCATGTCATTGATCAATCATAAGTACAGTACACGGTACACGTGCAAACACAGGATTTATGCCAAATGCAAACAAAATGGGGATCACAATCTGGACCAACATCGCTCTAGGTTGTTGCTATTAGGGAAGGATGTTGTAGTGGTGGTTGAGTCGTCGGTGCAATCTGAGTAGCAATAGTTTAGTGACTTGTTTGGATCCAGGTCGCTCGTTCTGCCATCTTTACAGCCGTGTGGGTGCTGAGGAGAATATGGAGCAGTCCTTACCAACGCTTAGCTTGCCAGTGATTTCTCCTGAAGTCCTTTACCACAACAAAGTCTCCTGGTTGGAGGGAGTGGAGTGGTTTGGAGGCAGAAGCGGGTAAGGCAGCTGCTACCAGTTGTCACTGGCGTATTTACATGCCTCAGTGAGTGCAACCAGCTCTGCTGCCTGTGCTGAGAGGTGATGGGGAAGAGGGCCAGACACCAGGGTTGAACAGTCTGTTGCCTGCCAATCAGTGATGGAGGGACATTTATTTTTGCACAAAGAGACCCAGGTTTCTCCACTGGTCTTTTGCTGATTCTGGACAGAGAGATGTGTGGGTAGGAATCGTCAACCAGGAACACACGCTGTTGTGCAGGGGTCAATGTCACCGAAAACAGCACTTCTCTTTCGGGACCAAAAACAGAGCAGAACACTGGAGAGGATCATTCAGGCAGTGATAAAACATTTTTTTCATAATCAGAGTCAGGGCCATGGGACACATGAGCAAATGTCATAGGGACAGTAACTCTTTAAGTCCCTACAGTTGATACGGGTTCAGTCATTTTCTCAGTGCTGTATGGCATCCTGTAATAACTGTAACTGCTCCTGTGTGGATGTATATGTGTGGTTAGCGTGGTTAGTAAAAGCAAGCTGTTCTTCGTTGTGTATGCTGTGTGTTGCTCACTTCCCTTCTCTGGTGCTGCAGTAGGATGTCTCCCTTTCTCTCCGCATGCCCCCTTGATCTTGGTTCAGTCAGACATCCAGCGTCCCTGTGGCCCCTGGGACAGCTGTCATCTCTTTGTGGACAGTCGGCTGCCCAATGTCATTTTTTGCGGCAGATGTAGCACTCGTCTTTCTCCAGCGGAGGTCGTCCTTGGAAAAATAGTTGGGACATGGCGTGTGTGACCTGCTGCATGAAGTTGGCGACGGAGGAGATCGTGCTCGTGAGGTCGCTGGCAGGAGTGCTGGTTGGAGATGGGTCGAAGTCAGGCTGTCTTGGTGTGGGCGGACCTTGCTGTGCTGCTGGACCGGGTGGTGGGGCCGCATATGGTGTAGGTGGGGGAGGGCATGCGTCAAGATCAGGATACACCCTGTGCAGTGAGGGATAGAGAGAGGAAGATTTCTGAGAAGCTTTATCTGCTACTTTCTCATTTGTTTTATCTACTTTGGACATCACAATGGGCATTTGTGTGCAATGGTGATGCATGCACAGCTATTTAAGGAAAATATTGATTGGTTTTTCCATGCATGTCTGCTATATATGTACCTGCTGTAATGGCAGTTAACCCCCTGCTGATATTTATTGAGGAATTTTCTAAAACATTACTTTCACATTTCTACTACAAAACTACAAAATTAGAAAATCCTCCCGCAGCCTGTCGCAATCATCCTTTGCTGTTCCTCTTTTTTATAGTTGTTCTTTGGTGCAATATCACAGATTCAGAAGCAATTACAGTCTGTTATCCTTAACACAAATCCTATCATGCAAACATATTGTATTTCATTGCTGAAATGGTAACATTTTAAATACAATACTGCTTTCCAGAATCAGTCAGGCTGATCAATGGGACTGACCGCTGCTCTGGCAGAGTGGAGGTCTTCCATGACGGCCGATGGGGAAAAATGTGTAACAACTGGGTCAATGAAGAGGCTGCAGTGGTGTGCCAGGAGCTCAGTTGTGGATTACCAAAGAAATCCCAAGAAATCTTCCATTTTGGTGACAGCGGACTGAGAGGGTACACAAGTAGATGCTCTGGCAATGTGAGCTCCATCTCCCAATGCACACTTCAAGAATACACAGGGAGATGTGAAGGTGCTTCTCTTTCATGTGCAGGTAAGACACAAAATACAGCAATATACTGTGCTGAAGCACCGTTCAATTAGAATAGCAAAGGACATGTGGTCATTAAAAACAAGATCGGTGCATTAAATCTTATTTACTTTTAAATATTTTGACCTGATGGTGGCAATAAGTAACTATAAAAACTACTTAACTGAGTACGTTTGAAAGTCCAGTTAAAACCTAATATTTCATAATTTAACTTTAACTTGTGAGTACCTGTAACATGAGTGGAGATGTTCTCAGGTATTCCACCGCTAAGGCTTGTCAATGGCACTGACCGATGCTCTGGTAGAGTTGAGGTTCAGCATGATGGGCAGTGGGGAACAGTGTGTGATGATGAGTGGGACATCAGAGATGCTCAGGTGGTGTGCAGAGCCATGGACTGTGGAACAGCTCAGACAGCCAAAGGCAGTGCCTTCTTTGGTCAAGGCCATGGGGACATCTGGCTGGATGATGTAGGCTGCTTCGGTAATGAGACGTCCCTTTTGCACTGTCGACATCCCACCCTCGGAGAAAATAACTGTGGCCATGGTGAAGATGCCGGTGTGGTGTGCTCAGGTATCATCTTGGTTATTACTCTGTTATTAGCACATTTTTTTACTTTATTTCACACAGTGTTATACTTACAACTGTCTCCCCTAATGCCTCAAATTAATATTTAGCTTAATATTGTCAGGATTTAAACTGTTGTATAACAGTTATTTCTACTGCAGTATATCAACCAGAATATCAATTTGAATCCCAGGTATTGTTTTCAAACGTGTCCAAACACCAACTAGTGGCTGATTCTATCCCCTTTGCGTTCCAGCTCACATGAGACTGATCAATGGGACTGACCAGTGCTCAGGCAGGGTGGAGTTCTACCATGGTGGACAATGGTCATCAGCAACTGATGTTAACTGGGGAATGAATGAAGCTGCAGTGGTGTGCAGACAGATGAACTGTGGAGATCCCGTCAAGTACTCAGGATCATATGGCCAAGGCGGACAACTTAAATGGTATAGGATCAGTTGTAGCGGTAGAGAGAGCTCTCTCACACAGTGCACACTGGGAGAATATGTCAGGACCAGCCAGGATCGCATTGAAGAGGCATCTGTCAAATGTTCAGGTGAGGCTTGAAGTTGAATTGAAATTTGAATTCTCCTCATTTAACATTAAACGTCATACTGCATTCACATGGAATCAGGAACACAGCAGACAGACAACACCTTCTGGATGGCACAGGAAACACAAATAAACAGTCGGCAAAAAGTTTATTTTAACTTTGAACGTCAATGATGTCTAGCGTTACCATCTACCTCATTCCATGTGAGTGCAGGATTAGGCCTGCCATGTAGCCTACGGACGTTCATACAGGACTTCTTTTTCCTCCCCTCTTCAACAAGCCTATATTGAAAGATATCTGTCCTTCTACAATGTTCAGCATTTGGGAGGACCCATCATGCTGTTCAGTTTGTACTTCATTTGGAAAGTTGAAGCTAGCAAGTTAGGCTAGTTAACCTAGTTCTCTAACACACTGATTATCACTGGGCTCTGAAAGGAGGAGGGGTTAGCTAGCCTAAACTACCTCACTTAAATGGGTCAAGACAATATGACAAATGACAAGACTCTCAAAGGTCAAAGCATTGAGTCCAGTAGTTAAAAAACCAGCAACCTCATCACTCCATAGGTTACCTCGTGACATGACATGGAGTAACTAACGTAGTCAAAGAATCACACAAGAGGTGCTGAAATTACAAATGGGACGAAGCATCGACTAACAATGTAATGTAGTTCATTTCAACTATGACCAAAAAAGTACACACATAGAAACATAGACTAAATTTGAACTTAACATTCATATAACTGTCATTTCAAGGTAATGTGAAGTTGTCCAATGGGCTCAATCGTTGTGTTGGAAGAGTGGAGTTCTATGACAAAGGCCAGTGGGGGACCGTGTGTGGTGAATCCTGGGATGTGAATGACGCAAATGTGGTGTGCAGACAGCTGGGCTGCGGGAGGACTCATAAGATCACCACCATTGCTGAGTATGGCCATGGCACAGGACACACCTGGATCAATCAAATTGAATGCAATGGACTGGAGTCAACACTGAGTCAGTGCCAACAAAGGCCATTTACAGACAAAACTTGCAACACCACCTCAATTGCTGGTGTCGTCTGCACAGGTAAGAAAAAACATATTTGTTGTTCAATTGTATCTCTCCTATTTCTTTGTATTATTTTATGTATGGTTTTTTCACTTAGTTTTGCAAAACCTGTTCCTACATACTGTATTGCCGCTTTCAATCTCTCGCCCACAAAAAAATGAACACGGTCTAGATTAGGCAACATTTTCTGGTCTTCCTCTGCAGATTAGAGAGTATGTTTAGTTTATTTCGGTTTAGTTGCTTTCATGTCACCTAAATATGTCCATGTTGATAAAGGTATACTTCACTAGTCTTCATGTTTGATTATTATTTATCTGCCATTTCTTTGACTACATTCAAATTCATTTTAAATGTCTGATGCTGGATAATGAATTTAGTTTACTTGACTTTATAGGAAGTTTGGAGGTCCGCTTGGCTAATGGTAAGGATGAATGCTCTGGCAGAGTAGAGGTTCGTCATGGCGAAGTGTGGCAAACGGTGTGTGACACCGACTGGACCATGAGTAAAGCTCAGGTGGTGTGTGACCAGCTGGAATGCGGAAATGTAGTTAACGCTCCCGGCGGTGCCCATTTTGGCCAAGGCATTGGATCAGTAGTCGAGGCTAGCAATTCATGTTTTGACAATGTGACATCTCTTCAGCAATGCTCACTCAAAGGTTTCAGAGGAGTCGGGTGTGGGCACGACCACGATGCTGGCGCTCTCTGTGCAGGTAAAGCCTTTTAAATTATCTGTTCAAAATGATCACACACAGTTAGACAAATAAGATAAAAAATTCAGCGTTTGTTTCACAAATGTTTTTTTACCCATACAGAGTAAAAACAGTGTGTGAGTTTAAAGTGATTATATGTACCTACAATCATGCCTTAAAGACGTTTGACATTTCAGGGAATACACTAATTTGCTTTGTTGTAAAAAATTAGATGAGAAGATTGATACAACTTTTATTTCTCCAAGGTGTAGTGACCGTTGCTTCCCAATAAAAAGTCATTACGGTTGCTGAAATGTTTATTCTGACGCGTGCCATAAATAACGAAGTCCAGTTTCCAATATAGGCATTTTATTTCTCCTATGAACAGAGTTCAACCACTTTCTCTGTCGTTATCCATTTTCTCCATAAACCAATAAATCATAACATTTACATTCGTTAAATGTGCACGGTCAAAAACTGTTTGCTTCTGCTTATTAGCAACCACCTGTGTCCAATGACCCCACTGATTTTAATACCTGTCCCTGATTCACACCGGCACTACGCTCCCATGTGGTGGGAGGTTGTACAAATAACAAAACAACAAAATGTCTCTACACAAAGTAAATAAGTAGCTGGAGCTGGCAGCTGGTTGGCTTAGCTTAACATAAAGACGATTGAAAGAAAATTGTGTAACAGCCCTTTGTGAATTATAAATCTGATATTATGGCTAGCTGGTTCCCTCGTTTCCAGTCTTGATGCTAAGCTAAGCTAACCGGCTGCTGGCTCTAGTTCAATTTATTGTAACGAATGTTCAGCACGAAAGCTAATTTCAATATATCCTAAAATGTCAAACTATTGCTTTAATGTTTCATTTGCATGACAAAGGTGACATATATTACAATAAGTCATATTGATGGTTGGACAAGCGGTACTTTCAAAATACACTGCATTCACTTTGTGTGTTAGAATAAATGTGTATTAACACACAAATGTGCAATTCAAGTCCACTTTTACACTTTTTTTCATATGCAGCACAGATTCGGTTGGTCGGCGGCTCAGGTCAATGCTCTGGTAGAGTCGAGGTCCTCTATAAAGGCCAGTGGGGATCTGTGTGTGACGATGAATGGGAAATGGGCAATGCAGATGTGGTATGTAGACAGCTTGGCTGTGGTCATGCAGTTTCGGCTCCTGCAAGTGCCCACTTTGGCCGAGGCACTGGTCCAATATGGCTGGATAATGTGGAGTGTACAGGCGAAGAGTCCGCTCTCACACATTGTAGGCATCCCGGTTTTGGAGAAAATAACTGTGGCCATGGTGAAGATGCTGGCGCTATCTGTTTAGGTAAGAGACCTGGCTCATTTTTAATCTGTGAGTGAAGTCATTACCTCTTAACTGGTATTAGATGAAGCTGCGTGGGCTGTTATGACAAAACCAACTTCAACTTATCCTCTGTTACAGGTTCTCTACAGAAGCCCCAAATCACTTTGAGCCCTGCTCCAGAGGTAAACTGGGGTGACAGAGTTGAGATCACCTGCACTGTAGTAACAGAAAACTTGGGTGGGACATTCGTCCTGAAAAGGAGCCAAGACTCATTTAAAATGGAAAGATACTCTGAGAACGAAGCTGCAACCTTTGCCTTCCCAACAGTGGACTTCAGCCAAACGGGCTCATACTTCTGTGAATATCAAAAGAAATTGCCCAATCAAGTCATCTATTATCCTCAAGGAAATACTGCAGATCTCTCGGTCACAGGTCAATACTTGTCTGCTTTGTTTGTCCAGTTGAACATGATTGTGGGAAGTTTGACTGCAAAGATTGCAAACATGATTCATGATCTAAAAGAGTTTATAAAAATCTGTCTTCTACTCTGCAGTGAAACTGGAGAAGCCCAGTATCTCTCTGACATCTCCTCATGCAATGGTGATCTACAGCCCTGACAAAATATCCGTCACCGAAGGCAGCAGCTTCTCCGTCACTTGCTCTATTCATTCCAGATATCCTGGAGGTTTCTTCTATCTGACAGAGTCTAACTTGAACACCACTGAAGCGATAGCAGCATTTGGCCACTCAATCTTCTACTTGGCATACTTTGAATTCCCAGCGATAGATTTTAAAAGCCAAGGAGAGTATTACTGTGTCTACGGTGTTAACATCTCCTCAAGGTCCTTCTGTTCTGTTCCCTCCAAGTCACTCCAAGTAACTGTAGTCGGTAAGATCCAAAGAGACCATGAGAGTTTATTCGTCTTATTATAACTAGTTTTCCCATCACTAACTCTTCTACTTGATCTTTTAACCCCTACAGCAACATCCTCCTCAGTCGCCTTAGGAGTAGTTGTGGGTGTGCTTGTGGTGCTGCTACTTGTGCTGGTTATAGGTTATCTGGTCTGGAGAAGGAGAAGGTGGGGTGCTGGTAAGTTGCAGAAATACACACTTTCATATTACAAAATGCCCCCAATGCCCCCTTTGTCTTACTGTTATATAATGCGTCTAGATTGTTTAAAGCTGCACCAAGTAATATATTGATATTAACAATGTAAAACATTGAAATTGTAATATGAAAGTTTCAGCTTTAGTGACAAACCAACTGATGATTATCACTTGACTGTGCATCTGATAATGCAGGTCTAAAGATGACATAAACCTTGATGCTCTTGATTCCTCCAGTATTTAATTTAATTCAATTTGTTTTTTTTACTTTTCAGGTACCATGGTTCAGTTTAGTAGCAGATTTGGGGGAGCAATAAAGCCAGATACGGCAGACATCAGCAATGGAGCACTTGATGGAAGGTATTAAAAACAACGTAGCTGATACGCACCATTTTATTTTATATCAAGTAACATTTAAAGACATCCTTGTGATTGCAACTGTCCCCCTCCTTATCTCCTTCAGAGGCCAAAATACCCAAGTGAATGAGCATGCACACAGTCGCGGCCCGGAAGACAACGATGCTGATGTTGATGACTCCGTTGAGAGGGTCCCTGAAGACCTGGCTGGGAGAGTGTGTTATGAGCTTGAACCACTCGTTCTCTCGTGATGACCAAATGCCTCAAGGAATCAATAACCTATGTCATGCAGTTTCACTAAATTTAAAGAGTAACATAGCACCTGGCTGAAAGTCTGTTGCACCAGAAACACACTAAACAGTGATCGGTTCATCAACACACCCTGACGTACACTTCTACATCACTGCAGTAAAGAGAGAAGAGAACACTGAAAATGTCATTTTGAATAACATACATGACACTTGTTTAAACTGGCAACACTTATTTTCATACTTATTCCTGAAGTGATTTTTGTTTTTCTGTGAGATTCTGCCAATCACAAAGCTAAGGTCCACTGTACTGTGGGAAGATACTGATTACATTGTCTTTGTATTGCATGAAAATGTCTTTATTTGTTGTATGTGATCTGATCAATACATTTGCATTCCTTACAACACTTGCACCTTTTCATTTGGCAGAGTTTTGGAGTGATTACACCCTTCAGATTAGGGAGCAAATGGGATTAAAATTGACCAAAACAGCAGCCAAGATACAATATACACCATCAAATTCAGAAAGGAATTCCTAACTTGTGTAAATCCTTTACATCACAATCATCAGTCATTATCTTAACACAATATTCACAATGTCGAAGCAGCAAAAATTGAATTCAGCCATCATAAATTTGATCATTTACATCTCTGCTTTTCCTGTCTAAATATCCTCCATGAAAAAGGCCTGTGTAGTGGTATAAAAAGTACCTCTGAAATGTGGTGGAGTTGAAGTACAAAGTAACCCAAACTGGAAATACGTGAGTCAACAAGTATCTCTAAATGTGCTTATGTACAGTAATTGAGTACATGTAATTAGTTACTTCCACCACTGGTGGTAGTGCGCGTGTGTTTTTGCTTTCACAATTAGCACAGGCAGGCTCTACAACTGAAATGGCATGTCAAACAAGTGGGTGTGTCCATGCAGGCAGGTGAGTCGTGTCCAAACCTGCTCACCTTGTCTGCTGTTGCATCAAACCAGCTCCACATACCTGCATTCAGGACACTAGAACAGTCTGTCTTCCTGCGTTTTCTTTGTTGTTCTTGGTAAAATAGCAGATATGTCGGTCAAAGTGTATTTCGCCAGCGTGAGCAGTAACACAGAGGTACAGTATGCAATCTTACTTGCTTCATTCTTTTACTTGTTTTATTAAAATACAATTGCTTATTAGTAACATTTGACAAAAGGCATAAGGCATGTTGAATTCAGTATTTCATACTTCACATGTAAAGTTTGTTTCTGTAGACAAACTGCTCAATGTTGACCGTGTATATGTAACTGATGAAAGAAAGTCCTTTCCAGATAAAGAAACATCAGCAACACATCTTCAACGTCCTGGACAGCAAGAAGATCAAGTACGAAGCTGTGGACATTGCTCAGGATGCTAAATTCAAGGATTCAATGAGGGAGTTGGCAGGGGACAAGACTGCACTGCCCCCTCAGATATGTAATGGAGACAACTACTGTGGGGTAAGTCTCACACAATAACCTGCAAATGTATAATACGGCATATTGACAAAAACACTTTCTCAAAAGTAATGGAATGTTCATAAAATGTTAATCATTTACACACTTGCTGCATTTGGAAAGAAGAAAAAATACTGTGGTAGTCTAGGGAGTAGACACAGCAAGTAAATACATATTTACAGTGAAGTTTATGTACACATACACGCACGCTATTAACACACAGGTATGTTGGCACACACCCTATAATAACACACACCCACACTCCAGGTTGCTCCTCAAGGGTTCTGAGTCATTTCACATTCCATTCAGAAAAGCTGCTCTGGCTTTGGGAGTGCAACTTTGATCCTTACAGGTTGGTAATCTTACCAAGAGTATGCTAAATTTAAAAAAATCATCAAACCGAAAAACCCAGCCCAGTGTTGCCAACTCTTTTAGCAGCACCAGCTCCAGAAGTTGCTAAATATAGTAAGAAGGTCGCCAAGTCGGCAACACTGGCAGCCCGTCCCTTCAGGCCTTCTTTCAGAGCCATTCACCGATCATAATCATTATGAACGTAAACATGTCATAATGAACCTAAACAACATGGCTATTGTTCGTACTCACAGCTTGTGGAAAACTCCGGTGACAAGCAAAAGTTTTCGGGCAGAATACGCGAAAGCAGGCAGGCTTATTACAGTCCTGCGACAGACAGAGATACCAGATTTCTTTTATTTTTCAGATTATTTGATTCATTGATTGCTGTCTGGATGTAATTAGAATTTCATCAAAAATATCAAACATTTTGTAAAGAAGATTACCAACCCTGCCTTTAACTATAGTTACGATGATTTCCTCAAACATGATAACTTTTAGTTAAGTTTAGTTAGAGGATTATATAATATGTACGGCATACACTCTCTACAGTATATGATGATTAATAAATATATTAAGATTAGTTTGAAAAATGTGTATGATAACTGCTACTATCTCTCTGTCTCTCCACCCTCACCCACAAATCTCTGACCCCCGACACCCTTTCTTTCTTTCTTTCTTTCTTTCTTTCGTTCTTTCTTTTAGGACTACAAAGCATATGCAAATGCAATCGAGGAAGACGCATTAGAGAGTTTTCTCAAGCTCTAAAAGGAATGGGGACCCGCTATGAGACAACAATAAATATATACTCTATAAACATGTCTGTTTCCTTTCGTTTTATTATGATAGATGCCTCATTCATATTTGATGGATAATACACCAATTTAGGGAATTTATTTGTTTTACAGTGAAGTGGAAGGGCTTGCCTTCTTTTCAGGGTAAGGCTTTCGAGTTGTACATCTGTGCAGTTGAAATGAAAATCCTTAAATAAAACGCTGCCTAATGCACTCATTAACATGAGTATTGTATAATTCAAAGTGTTCACATGACCACATTCAAACTGGTTTTTTTTATTGACGAATCAGATCAGAGCATGAGCACAGCAACATATAAGATAAGATATGATAAAATAAGATAATCCTTTGTTAGTAGAATTTACAGATTCTTTTGTGTTGTGTTGTGTGGTCTACTGGGAGCACAGCTGGTTGTGCAGCCTGACAGCAGCAGGAAGGAAGGACCTGCGGTACCTCTCCTTCACACACCGGGGGTGAATCAGCCGGTGGCTTTAAGGAGCTGCACAGAGCTGCCAGGGCGTCCCGCATGGGGTGAGAGGTGTTGTCCATCAGGGATGATAGCTTATCCATCATTCTCCTGTCTCCCACCACTTCCACCATATCCAGTGGACACCCAGCACACTGCTGGCCTTCTTGACAAGTTTGTTAGGTATCTTCCTGTTGGCTGTCGAGATGCTGCTGCCCCAGCAGACCATATTACAAAGTCGCCAAAACTACACACAACCACACTTAAAGGTTACAGGTCTAACCATAGTTACCTCTAATAGTGACCGAAGTAACCACAAAGTACTTGTATGTGTGAACTAACAAAATGCAAAACTCAACGGTATGCAGAGTAAACAGAGAATGTAAGCTTGCTAGTGGACTTTCATACACCTACCGCTGGGGCGCCACAATACTGAGAAAATACTTAGCAAACTTACTGTAAATATTTAAAAAAGCCCTCTTGCAAGACTTTATATAAACTACACAGAGTGTAGGAACCTTACTGTCCTCAATCTGTGTGTGTTGAACTTCCTTCGATATGTCACCTGTCTGTCTTGAATTTGCCGGGCGACCCTCATTTACCTGCATGCATGTCTTTTATTGTTGTTTAGCTGTGTCTATCACATTTCTAAACCGTAGGCACAGCTACGGGAGCAATTTTGGGGTTAGGTGTCTTGCTCAAGGACACATCGACATGCGACTAGCGGAGCCGGAGCGGATCAAACCGCCGATCCTCTGATTGAAGAACGGCCCTGCTCTCCACTTAGCCACAGTTGCCCCTATATATTTCACATACTCTGCATGCTTTCATGTTTTGTGACTCTGACATCGATGTTTTTTAGTGTCTAACAATGCAGCATAATATTGTCTTTAGTCCATGTTTCTATTTTGACATAGTTATCCCTCATTTTATTTGCTTTGTGTGTGTTGAATTTGAGAGCCTCTGTGTTGCATGTCTTAGTATAAGAGTCTCCTTATTAACTTATATTAATATTCTCACTTCTTTCATTGCACACATTGTAAAGGGTCAATATTGTATAACCTTGTAAATGTTATCTTATATTCTGTTTTTAGGTTTACTTTGTAACATCTGCCTTGGGACTACAGATGAAAAATAGCCTCTTGGCTAACTCTGGCGCATTTACAGCAATGTTTTTATTAATGTGCACTCTCCCTTATCAAATAAAGCAATACATTTTTTTTTCTCTGGAATATTGGAGAGTATCCTACTTTTTTAAGTTGGAAAAGAAAACAAGAATAAAAACATTACACAATACTGAGTTTTATTTTACAAATTATAATCATATTATTCTTATATTGCATACTTTGCATGTATTCATTAATGTTTTATCTATTTGTTTTCAGCTGAGCATTGAAACTACAACAGGCAGTACATTGGACGCCATTGCACAGACGGGGGCCTGGTGAACTTAAAGCAATGTCGCGCGGATATGACGTCCTCTTTAACCGCTACCCGTGAGGAGGACAGGGTACGTTTCTTCGACTGCCGGCACAATCTAGAAGATTAATCAAACATCTCAATATATAAATTCATCACAGTGAGCTGTTTGTGATGGATAATAACTCTCCTTTCATTTCCGCTCTTTATTGCAGAACTTTAAGTACACCATCCATCATTAATCAACAATGGCCGAGGAAGGGTGAGCATTACGCTTTTTATGTTGTTGCTAACGTTAGCCCACAATACGGGATTTAGAACTAACTAAACGGCGCTGACTTTCTGTGGAAAATGGAAGTGGTGGTGTTATTGATGCTGTAATTTTAAAGTATTTTGGGAAACGTTACACGGTGAGGTGATAACGGTTAGGTGTAGCCTGTTGATTTGCTAAAGCTAACCTACTAGCTTCGCACAGTTGCATGGTAACGGAGAAAGGGGCCACTTCATAGCTCCGCGTGTCATGTTATTAAGGTTACAGCAATCAAGCAAACAGTGTAGGGATGGTTTAACGTTCATGTGCGTGCTCTGCTAAGTCAGACTTTGAGCCGCAATCTGAATTTAAAAGTAGCTGAAAGAGCCCAAAGCACTTCAATTTAATAGCATACACAATATTTAATGACACCAGATAAAAGAAAAAATGAAAATAAGCATTCCATCTGTACTGAGGCATAAACCTGGATTTTAGGTGAGCTCCCTGGCGCTTGAATGATGACTTAACGTTCTTTTGTCGGATACCCATTCACTCTACAATGAGTGAGATCCTCTCTCTGACAATGCCGGGAAGCTCTGCTGAAATCCACTAATTTGCCATGTCCATGTTGGTGAAGTTTCAACTTTTCCCCCATGTCCACCTGTTTTTGATAGCGTCGCAGCTGGAGGTGTGATGGATGTCAACACTGCTCTCCCTGAAGTGCTCAAGACCGCACTCATTCACGATGGCCTCGCCCGTGGTATCCGTGAGGCTGCCAAGGCCCTGGACAAGTAAGTTTAATTATTTTACATCATCAATGTTTGGTTTTGTCCTCAGTGGGTATATCTCTGATATCTTGGCTCCCTCTACTGAACTCTAGCGTGGAAGCTTGCCAATATTGCCCAATTTTTGTCTCGGATATGCTGTCAGATTTTGAGATGCGCAAATGGGTGTATAAGCCCCTACTGCAATTATTTGATGATTTTGTGTTCTTTTGCAGGCGTCAAGCCCATCTCTGTGCCCTTGCAGGCAACTGCGATGAGCCCACATACGTGAAGCTGGTGGAAGCCCTCTGTGCTGAGCATCAGATCAACCTGATAAAGGTACTGAGCTTGCTCCCCCACACCAAATTCACATGTTAAAATGAAAATCACGAGGTCATGAAGTAATGTTATGAATCAAGACTTCAGACACTGAACTTTGAGTTGGAAGTTGGCATGATGTGTCAAGAATGCCACTGTTGCCCAATTTCTGTCTGAGATTCAGCCAAGAGTACCCACATTGCTGCACAAGTATTGTTTAAAAACTATGTGAAAGCAAATGTGACCCAATGGAATTGACGTAACTCCCTACATATTGCTGTTAAGTAGATGCATTGAGACTCAACGAGATCTGCCAGTCAAGTGCAGGTGCTGTGCCTCGTGCCATGCAGCTGTTGTTGATAACGTTTGGCTAGATGACTGCCAGGGTACGAGCCCCGTCGTCTACCTGTGATGTCTGGGGTCCCTAAGAATGGCTACAAATAGTAACATGTGACCGAGCACCACGAGTGACGGGTCATCACTGTAATTCTTCTTTTAAACTCTGCTGTGGGACCTATACTTGTCCAAATCAAAATACCTCGGTTTTAATCTCTAGTTACCAACGATATTATTAGTTCTGTATTTTGGGGAAATGTGTAAGATGATGCACAAGACAACTAGAGTATTTCAATGTAACATGTTTATAATGGCTTCAAAATGTGGGAACAAGCGGATACATAGAATGTGTCGAAAGTGTTTCTCTACTTGGTGTCATTTAGTGCAGTGCCTGGAAGATGTTTTTTAGGCCCGATATTTGAGCGTTAATACAAACTCATAATGGCATGTACCTTTAAGAAAATAAGATTTGGTTTGCCAACATGTATGGGATAAACCATTATATATCTGAAATTACACCTGTCACTCCACTTCGGTGGACACACTTTGAGGAGGCAGTTTCTAAATCAAAGCTTCCTGTAGAGGTTTTTACTTCTAGTAGCGAGTGGGTCCACAGTTTTCAGTCTCGTGCACCCAATGGCAGTAGTGTTAAAAGTGCTAAATTATGCCGCAATGTAAATAATGCTGTATTTGAAATGCTTGAATTGGCTTTGCACATGTTTTATGAGGAAGGAAATGCACTAGAACTACGTCTTTGGACCTCAAGGATGCTCACACTGTGTTTTTAGTGAGCAACTCTCAATGTAAACACCACTTGGTTGGCATGATGTGTCAAGAATGCCACTGTTGCTCAATTTCTGTCTGAGATTCAGCGAAGAGTACCCACATTTTGCACATTGCTGCACAAGTATTGTTTAAACACTATGTGAAAGCAAATGTGACTACACTTGAGTGAACATTAGTCAGGTGTGACACAAGTTTAAAAAGGCTGTCTTCACTTCTTCTTCAGGTGGACGATAACAAGAAGCTCGGCGAGTGGGTCGGTCTGTGCAAGATCGACCGTGAGGGCAAACCCCGCAAGGTTGTGGGCTGCAGCTGTGTTGTGGTCAAGGTAAATGATGCTCTGGGACTTTATATTCAGCCTGCATTCTAGCCAAAAACCCAATGGAATTGACGTAACTCCCTACATATTGCTGTTAAGTAGATGCATTGAGACTCAACGAGATCTGCCAGTCAAGTGCAGGTGCTGTGCCTCGTGCCATGCAGCTGTTGTTGATAACGTTTGGCTAGATGACTGCCAGGGTACGAGCCCCGTCGTCTACCTGTGATGTCTGGGGTCCCTAAGAATGGCTACAAATAGTAACATGTGACCGAGCACCACGAGTGACGGGTCATCACTGTAATTCTTCTTTTAAACTCTGCTGTGGGACCTATACTTGTCCAAATCAAAATACCTCGGTTTTAATCTAGTTACCAAAGATATTATTAGTTCTGTATTTTGGGGAAATGTGTAAGATGATGCACAAGACAACTAGAGTATTTCAATGTAACATGTTTATAATGGCTTCAAAATGTGGGAACAAGCGGATACATAGAATGTGTCAAGTGTTGCTCTACTTGGTGTCATTTAGTGCAGAGCCTGGAAAATGTTTTTTAGGCTGGATATTTGAGTCTTAATGCAAACTTATAATGGCATGTACCTTTAAGAAAACAAGATTTGATGAACCATTATATATCTGAAATTACACCCGTCACTCCGCTTTGGTGGACACACCTTTGAGGAGGCAGTTTCTAAATCAAAGTTTCCTGTAGAGGTTTTTACTTCTAGTAGCGAGTGGGTCCACCGTTTTCAGTCTCGTGCACCCAATGGCCACTGAATAGTAGCATTAAAAGTGCCAACTTATGCCGCAATGTAAATAATGCTGTATTTTAAATGCTTGAGTTGGCTTTGCACATGTTTTTATGAGGAAGGAAATGCACTAGAACTACGTCTTTGGACCTCAAGGATGCTCACACTGTGTTTTTAGTGAGCAACTCTCAATGTAAACACCACTTTAGTTTACAAGAATACACATGGCCCCTTTTTAACATTGTTTTTAGATTACCTCAAACAAATCTTTGGCATGTCTGTGCTGATATTTTGGTTGACATACACCGACACAGATGTGACTTAGCTTAACTGGCCAGTAAAATCACCAGGGCTGTAATTTGATGCTTAGTTGCTCATCTCAAACTGTATCCTTCTGTCTCCAGGACTATGGCAAGGAGTCTCAAGCAAAGGATGTGATTGAGGAATACTTCAAAGGCAAGAAATAAAATGTCAATAAAAAGTGGAAATGATAGCAGTTGTCTGAAGTGTTTTCTTTTTTTCCCCTTTGGATATTTAATTGACCACCAGTAAGTCAGCTACAATCAAACGTACTGGCAGTGGCTACACATCATGGTCTGTTTAAATATGTAACTATTTCAGCTTGCTGAACTAAAAATGTGAACACTGCACAGTTCATGGTGGTAAACGATAACATCAGCAAGAACAAGTGCCACTGGGATGATTGTGGGGTGTTTATGATTTTTACACCACGATTATGAAAATCTTTCTGGGTATTTATGATTTATATCAGAATATGTGCTTTACAGGAGATGAGGAATTTTCAATGTGCTGCACTACATTAATTTATTTTTGGTTGTAATCTGAAGTTTGATCAGTTTAAACATTTCATTAGGCAAGACAAGATGCATGGGTCATTTGGATAAGTTCTCCTTTATATCTACAGACATTTCTGAATAAAGAAAAGACATTCAAACACATTAAGGCACAACACATCATGACGCACATCCTCAATCCCCCCCGCCCAAACAATTACAAAAATTCAGAGGAAAAAAAACAAAGACCCCAAACATTGAATTTCCTTTCCTTGACAAAAAAACATACACCACTGTCCCTTAAGTTTATTGTAAATAATTTACACAAGTTTCTGATGCAGACTGTGTTGTGATGATTATATCACCAGGAAGAAAACACTTACAAAAAAAAGCAGCTGTTATTCCCGCACACATAATGGCTGTACAGAAAAGCCCGTGTTGTTTGAAGATAGTTCGTCCGAGGTGACCAACAACAGGCCTGATACTAGTCGGTGTGCACCAGAACAAACCAAACATCAAGGAGGTGCCCAGGAAATATCCTCCCAGGCCAAGGGAAGTCTTAAGCCTGAACAGGCTTTCAGTCAGCTATAGCTGCAAGGACGGTAGATATTGGGGAGGAGGGGTGGGGGCGGGGGGGTTCACAGCGGTCTGTTCCCAGCATTGCAACCTCGGGGGCTGAGCTTGGTACTGGAGTCATCTCTCAACCCCACTGTTCTTTTCTCTACCACTGTTGCTTCTTAAGACCGTTCAGAGTTTTGTCAGAGACAAAAAAAATAAAAAATCACAAAAACAGATGCAGTGTATTTGTTCTTAAATAGTTGTACAAAAGAAGGGGGCTGACCATGTCTGCGGTAACATTGCATGAGTCCATATTGCTATTAGAGTTACAGGTACTCAAACTCCAGTGCTTGGTGTAGTGCCAGCAGGTCAGAGTGACTGGATATCCTCCAGAAAGGCATGTTGTGCTGTGGAGTGAATATAAATCATTAGAACCAACAGCTGTAGTTTTTCATAGCTGCACACACCGCCACCTGAAGTCATGCAAGCTACACTACAGTAGCTTGTAGCTGCTTGCTTTGCAAAAGCACTGCAAACAAAACCCATGCAATCCCAAGGCCTAAAGGAAGAGTTCAGCATTTTGGGAAATAGACATCTGCTTTTGTCCTGAGTTAATTTAGACGAGAGGAACTAAATCATTCATAACTGCAGTTCAATAAGGCTACGGCCAGCAGCCGTTAGCTTAGCATTGAAATGAGGAAACCTAAAAACTTTTCAAAGTGACTTGAAAGCTCACTTATGTTATATCTTTACAAAAGGGTAAGCATTATCTTAAGCTAAAAAGCTTGTTTTCACACTGCTGATTTTGTTCGAATTAAACAATGTATAATCTGTTAATTAGTGAGCTATAACGACCCAGGAAATCGGATTGTTAGCTTTGAATAGGCTAGTTGTTTCCCCCTGTTTTCAGACTTCATGCTTAGCTAGGCTAACTGATTGCAGCATTATCTTCAACGAACAGTATAAATCTTCTCAGCAAGAAAGCAAATAGGTATATTTCCCATAATGTCAAACTGTTCCTTTAACAATCCCAGCACCCAGCATAATGAATGAAACCCAAAGCTGGAGAAGAGATGGGATTTATCTTCACACTTGAGGAAATATGTCCTAGTATATCACTACGTACTTCGGTTTTGTCGTGATATTACTACTTTTCTCTCGCATATATTACAGTATGAATGACAAATAAGACTCCACACACCACTGGATAAAAACCAGCATTATTGCTGAATAAATGCTGAATAAATGAGATTGTTCAGCGCTTAATCTCGGTGTACATTTTTGCAGTCATTCTTTTTGTCAATTGTGACACAAATCAAGTTGAGTCAGGAAGTATATGATACAGTTTAGCTGCAGGTGGCTCATAAATTTGGTATATTTGACTTGTACCCCATTAGCTAAGGTTGCAATCTCAGATCTTCACCCTGACAGTTGCAATCATAAGTCTCCCGTAACTCCATAAAAAAACAAATAAAAAAACAGCAAGTAGAACAGAAAAAAAGTAAACGACCATCACAAATCCTCTACAGCAAAGAAAGGCAGGCTTCGTCCAATCAGAGCTCACACTGTGTGGAGAAGGCGGGGTCACGGTGAGGTTGCGTGTCCATTACCTTTTTGGCCGCCTGCTCCTCTTCCACACCGTCCCCAATTACAACATACACTACTTTCCTGCCAAACCTTTGCATTATGCGCTCAAAGCAACTCTCTTTTCCTGCAAAAAAAACAAATAAACAAGAGGGAGGAAGGAGGGTCAGAGGCGTCACAGTTCAGAAGTCGTTTGTTTACCTGGCTGGCCGCATGCTCTTCATCCTTCCCATCGCCAATCACAACATATGTAATGTTAGTGCCAAAGCGGGAGACTATACGCTCAAAACAGCTCTCTTTGCCTGGAGACAAACAAATGGCTTTCACAGGTTTTTTCTTTATTGTTTAGATGGAAATAAAACACATGAAAATGCAAAGCTGTGTGCATCAAGGGTGAGGTGAAGGAGAGGAGGCTGTCACACACACACACACACACACACAAACTGGGTGTAACATCAACACACGCACTTGGCTTTGAGTTTTCTTTCCTAAGTGTTTGCGGTACATTGGCGTAACCAACTGAATAAAAAGCGTGTGACATAAAGACCCTTCACACCCACGCACAGGTGCTTTCAAACATTCTGGCTGATTAGACTGCTACTCAGGTAAAAAGTGGGTGGAGCTATGCTGGAATCACGTGAGGTCGCCAAACGCCATGAACCAATAAGAATGATGAATGTTTAACTTTCGCCACCCTAACACCTGCAACATCTAAGGGGACAGTCAGAGAGACGTCAATCAAGCACAGCCTTTTAGAAAAGGTCTAATTAGGCTAATTAAGTTTGTGGTGGGTGAACTGTGTGTGTGTGTGTGTGTGTTCTTTATCTACATCCTGTAACGCTAACATGTAAACGTCTTATTTTGCTGCACTGTTGTACAGCAGCTCTATCAGTGATAGTTAAGCAATTAAGAAGAAAAAAATACTGGTCATCTTGATTTAGAATAAATTAATTATGTAAGCTTGCACTCAATAGAGTTATAATAAGTTATTGAGTGTTTTTAATCACAAACGCAATGTCACTTTGGGATTGAAATTCACAATTTAATGATGCGTTTCGATCTTAAAAAATACAAAAATAATTAATTTCACATGGCTTAATTATATTCCCAATGTTACAAGTTATGCCAGGTCTCTGTTTCACAGTGCATTTATGTAATTACTGTAAAGTTGTGAGAGATGACACTGAGAAATATCACATGACCCTGAATCATAACACATTATACTAACAGTTACTGTAATTGTATTAATGTACAGGGAGCACTGATTAAGATAATGTATTGTGATGCTAGTTATTATAGTATTATCATAGTCATTTTATTTATTAATTCCATATATAAAATGACTGCTACTATAGTATATACTACTATAGCCTCTTGCTCAAGGTCGAGTGTGTGTGTGTGTGTGTGTGTGTGTGTGTGTGTGTGTGTGTGTGTAGGGCAAAAGTGTAACCAGCATGATCTATTGATTTCATGTGGACTGGGTTCAGTTACACACACAGGGTGTAAAATAAAACATAACTCAAACATTCCCAACCAGCCGTTCAGTGAACCTGAGCCCAACTGAAGCAATAAGTTAAATATCAATACAAGAAACAGGATATCAGTAACATATGGAGTAGATGGAGAAACATCAGAAATAATGAACAACCAACAAAATACATGTGACATTTGCACCGTTAAAATACCACAAGTCGAATATATAGTCAGTTGATGTTAATTTACGGTCATTCATTTACATCATTTCCATCAATATGAGATTATTGTTTAGAGTTTATGGAACATGTGTGCCTTACCTATTTTTGTTGCACTGTAAATGTTCTCGACGGGGAAAACAGATCCCAGACTATATAAGAGAACTTTAGCCAGCGCTGGTATGAGCTGCGTGGTGGTCACCATTACGTTTACACAGTTACTCCTGTGGGACAGACAGAGAGCAGACCGTCTTGTGTAAAAGTGGGTGAAAGGACAGATGAACGGATCGATAGAGGGATTTATGGATCACGAGTTAATGTCCATGACTTAGTTCCCACGCTCTAAACCTTGATCTTATTAGTTAACGTATAGGGGAGGAGTAGGTGAGCGATATCAGTCTCTGTGAAAGAAAGAACACATGTAACGAAGTAGCACCTGGAGCTGATGATGGACAGAGACTTGAGTGCGTGGGTGACCCAGGAGTCGGTCAGAGCCTCCACCTCTGCTCTAAGCTGCAGCCAGGCGTCTCTTTTAGCAGGACCCAGCAGACCTAAAACACAGCATGACTTCATTAAACTTCAAATACACAAAACCTGCCTCTCTCAACCCCCCTCCGGTCTATCCCCAGTGTGCAGCAAACTCCTGTCGGATTGGCTTACCCCCCACATTGTTTTTGTACGTGCTATACATCTCTTTGACTCGTCGGTAGCGGAAGGCCAGTTTCCTCATCCAGTCGACCCCGCCGCGGACACCCGTAGCCAGGCACAGGTTGGCGCTGGTTGCAGCTGCATGGAAGCCATCAGTTGCAAAACTGTAAGTACTGTCAATAATAATGATATGTTTTATTTGAAAAATCACCTCTGGTAGAACAAAAAGATCAAACGGTTATTTCATTAGTCAGCACTATAAACATAACTGGCAGTGTGTATTTATAAGAATGCAATTCATTACTAAAATGCAAAGATATAGTAAGAAATTACGATATTTTACGGTTATTTACGTAACATTATTACATATATATTACCATAAAAAAGAGCCAAACAACAGAAATCAACAATCATTTTTACTTCAAACTTATTATTTAAACAATTGTTATATTCTCACCTTAAGTCCTGGCCATTGTCGTCTGATGACACATCATCAATATGTACCTGATCACACTCCTGTGCACACACACACACACACACACACACACACACACACACACACACACACACACACACACACACACACACACACACACACACACACACACACACAAATAACACACACATAAGTTACATGCAGGGAGATTGTGTCACAGCAGCCGAAGTACAAGAACAGATGCATGGGTAGATAACTTTACTGTACTGTACACATTGTGAGCATTTAATATATAGAAATGAAGCATGAAAAAATATATAATATATAAATACCAACATATATAGTAACTGTAAACTGTATTAAGACAAATAAAGTCACAAATTAGCTCTGTATAGAAATATGTTTACAGCTATTAAATGTATTTATCCATTTTTCATACAAACAATTAGAACAAAACAGCATGCACTAAAATTTGAATATAAACATGGTGCAGCACGGTAAGTGGTATGTTACACCACTTTACACCAATAGAGGGTAGTACAGTAGTACTAGTAGAAGTATTTAAGCGCTTAATGTTGGGCTCTGTGCAAAATTTGAATACTGCGCAAGAAAATCTTATTCAACATGTCCTTTACATTTTTTAAATGTGTGTTTTTTTTGTTTGTATCAGTGTGACGTGTGTCTCACCTCCAGGTCATTAAAGAATAAGTGTGTGTCAGCCAAGTTGAAGATCATCTCTTCCATCCGCAGACCCAGCGTTACCGCCATCGGAGGGTCCTAATGGAAGAGGAAGATAACATCATCATTACCCTCATGACATCACCATTATGAAAAACTATTTGAGAGACGTCACTTTCCTCTTGTCCCAAAAAAACCGTTTCTGCTTTGACGCGCCTCCTACTTCTTCCCAATTCACACCCCTGGCCCCCACACGCTCACTTTTAGAGTTGGTACGCTCCACTCATCACAGCAGATGCTGACAGACAGGTTGCACTTGTTCTGTCCCATCAACATTCCTCATGCTTGGTGCTGGTGGGGAGTGTGTGTCTTCATGTGTGTATTGCAGAGAGTAGGCACCCTCAAAGGGATACAGAGTGTATGCGGTATGTGAATGGTTTGAGCGTGTATGTGTGAGCCGGGGGCTCAGCTGCAAAAACCATCATCTGTGATAGGTCAGCAAGGGACGACAGCTTGCCGCACGATTCGCTGACGCCGTCAGACGACCAGAATAGAAAGAAACTAACATGAAAGATAGTGAAAGTGAGCGAGGGCACACAGGCACAGAAAGTGTGTAGCGCTGTACAGAACTTGAGAGCTGCTAACAGTGAAAGCAGCAATTGTGACTGTATTTCTTTTCCTGCTTTCCCTGTCAATCACAGAGACAAGAGGCACTTATGCCTCTCAGGTAAAGATTATGTTGGCTGCCAGCCAGAGAGAGTTACTGACATCAGTGGGTGTCGAAACACTCGCGGCGGAAATGTGTTTATTCCCTTTGAGCGGTTGAATTTGGCTGTTGCTTTGGGCTCCATAAAGGCTGAGGTGGCCTTTTAAAAAAAAAAAATTTGTTTGCCAGACAAGTTCAATGTCTGGCAAACGTTGTCCTGGCAAAAGTAGCTTGAAACAATTCCACTCTCCACCTCTGCGGTTATCATTTGAGCGCTGGAAACTCAACACCTCATGATCGTTACAATAACTCTGTGTGTATGTATGTATATTTATTAAAAAGTGAACCATCGTTGAGAGCAGATAGACCCTCAAAGCCCGTATGAGAAGGGTGCTTCGGTCTTGCGGTTGCTATGTCAACAGTGTAAACACTATTTTGGGCGAGGTGTGAACAGACACAGCTGCCACTACATTTCTTGAGAGCAGCAGCAAATGAGGTGAACAAATGCTCTTAAAATTATTTTTAATACAAAACATGGCACGTTATCAGAGGTCACATGAAACCTTATTTGAGCCATTCACATTTCGTTCATTATATCTTTGCAAGTCAGGAGAAATGCCTTTCTACTTGTGATATTATAATCCTAAACCTTACCCTAACTGTAAATTAAGTCTTCACCCTAAAATGAAAATGCATTTTTGGAAAAAAAGAAGGCGGGGCCCCACAAATGAAGTACAACAAACACTTCCATCTTTGTGAGGCCACTGATTGACATAATGCATTCCTCAGCCCTTAACCCTGAACTTAAACCTAATTCTAACCTGAACCTGAAAAAACAAATCTGAACCCTCAAAACAGGCTTTTGAAGAAGTGAGGATCAGACACAATGTCCTAAAATTCAAAAACAGCCTCATTCTGAAGGTTTTAAAACACCCAAGTTATGCCCATTAAATACCAATCGCCAAACTCCACTACTGCAGAGCCAATAGGAAGTACATCAGTGCCTACAGCCCCCTATCTGTAAAACGCCTGGCCTCCTATGGCTCTATTTGAGTCTGGCTCCAAATGGTGTGTGTATGCTGTGCCAGCTTTTCTTTGACTGCCAAACGAGAATATCAGAATGGACTCTGCAGGCTGCAGAGTAGGAAGCAAAGCCCGTACAGGCAGGGCTGGTGGCTACGCAGGTGCCCACAGGAAACGACATCACCCAATAAAAAAAATCTGTAGCCTTGGCCATAGGATGATCCCAGATCAGAGCCAGGAACTATTAAAATAAAGGAAACTATAAACAGTGTAGCTGTTAGATGAGAGGGCGAGACCACCAAATAAGTTCAAAATGAAGATCGAAAATAAACGTCTGTCCAAGTGAGAAATGTGCATGTTAAATTATGATTAAACTAATGTAAGCAATAGCAGTTATAAATTACTTTTAATGTACTCCTATAATATAATACATAGTACATTTAAAGAGTTTTTATGTATGTGGTCATCATCACAAATTGACTATAATATTCCTGAAGTAGTGGATGTGTTGTTGGTATAAAATATTGAAGGAAATGAAGCTTATTGGAATGTTATACTCATTGTGAGTTCCATTTAATAAAAAACTGCATAAAAGTTAAATTTGTTAAAATGAGGTTAAAACGAGGCCTTTTGAATGTAAGTCCATGGGTGTATCTTGTATTTTCATATTTACTTGTACTAATCTTTGACTAATATTCATCTTTCTAGGCAATTATTTACTTTTAGGAGAAAATTAACTCAATCAATATATACTAGAAACATAAAAAAAATCAAAATAATAATAATAATTCTCAGCACTAATCATTTCTTTCAGCCCTTTCTGGAATGCTGTCTATGGCCGCAACAACCTCCACCAATCACAGGGCATGGCATAGCTTGTATGTGGCCTGTGAGGCAAGGCCCAGGGCAACAAAACGTCCACGTTTGACTCACTGCTGGTATACTTCAGGCTTATTGCTGATTCCGCGTTGATAGATTGACATGGTGCAGGATGGCTATAGAGATTAAAACACAATAATAACAGACGGCCAGTGAAGGCGGCATCTTACCTTGCCATATTTCTGTGCGTAGGAGCCCGTGAGCAGAGAGTGGAAGACGATTATTGTCTCGTCCAGATCCCACACAAACACCCTCTGGAGAGCAAAACAAGTGAGACGATGAAAGACGGTTATGTCCATCCGTTTAGCCCATATGTGCATTAATTGGACAGGGACATGGGTGGTCCTGGTCTCTATCAGCCCTCTCCTCTGTTGTCTTGAGACTTCAGTGAACAGAGAGGATGACGATCAATGGGATAGCGCATATCCATTGAGATTTAAATGGAATATTCAGTCAGTGAGTGCTCAGTCAGTGGGTGTTTTTCGGCCCCTTACCTCCAGGTCACTATCAGGGGGAGGGGAGGGGTTGTTCTTGCGGCCCCTGCCCCGGGACTTGGACCCCCCACTCCGGCAGGCTCGGTCATCCAGCTCTTTGATGGGCGTGGAGGGGCTCTGCACTGTATCAAAGTCCCCTGAGACTGTATGGAAACACAGGCAGGGCTAAACATTTGAAACATTTTGAATTTACAAACGATCAAATGTCTGTCTCGAACTGCACAAGAAATCACAAACTGTATTTCGCTGCATTAAAGCATCAGTAATGATGTGGTTTGAGCTGATCCCACAGGTGTTTTAGAGTATCTACTTCAGGAAAAGCGATAACTCAGACTTTATACTGTAATAAGCCATCAAGTCAGGTTTAATAATTCAAAGTAATTGGCACAGCAGATCAACTTCAAGACTACCAATGGACCTAAACAAAAGTACCAATGGTACTCTGACTGATTCATGATAACATGCAATGTAACGATTTAACAGAGGAGGGGTAAGATGGAGCTGTGCAATAAATTAAAAGGTAATATGATGCTTTTTTTTTTTGCAAAGATACAAAATTCTGCAGGAGCATACATGTGAGCACACACATTCCTCCTAATGCCATATGCTCCCACTGCTGTGTGGTAACCAGAACCAGACTCTAAGCTTCGGCTCTCGTATTGTTATGTCTCAATCAGGGGGAGAGGGAGGGGAGAGGGAGGGGACCAAGAGAGAGGGGGAGGATAAAGACACAGAGTATGTGAGCGACAAAAAAAAAAAAACAGATACCAACTGTAACTCCAAGAGGAGAGAAAAAAAAGAGAAATCCTTTAATTAGGCTTCCTGAATTACAGCAAAGATAAACCAAAGGGAAATTGTGAAAAAAAGAAACAAAAAGAACGAATACCAAGCCATATTTCTGCACACATGGGTTTACTTGAGCTCCTTCTTATTTTGTCTTCTTTTCCCTTTCTCTGACCTATAAAAGTACAATATTTAACATAAATTCACTCTAATCAAACCCTCTGAGGCTAATGTAAACATGTGCCGACCCTCCAATTAGCGAGTGCGATGCCAAATAACTATGGCTACAGTCTGAAGTTACTTCCTGTGCTTCATCATGGGTGAAAGACTCAGTTTTGAACTCAGTTACCCAAACTGTGGTATTTTTCTACTGTTTACAAGATCACGGAGCCAGTATGACGGAGCGGTGAGGAACCTTGCATTTGTTTGCATAGTTATGAACTGCGGTGGACTGTTGATAATCCGCTTCTTCAAAATACAAACCTGGGTGAAGTTCAGCAGCCTGTCCGGTCATGGCAGGGGCGGGATCTTGCAGCTGGTAGGCTGCCGTGGAGCCTGTGCCATCCACGCTGTTGGAGGTCATATAAGTCCCGTAAGTGGAGGCGGAATAATACTGGGCATACTGGTTTTGGCCAAACGTCGTATAGGAGGGATAATCCTGCAGAGAATGACATGAATTATGAGCACACAAGAGTGTAAAGACAAAAAAAATAAAAAAATAGGAAAATGTAGATGTTTCCCTTGTCTGGAGAGGTTCAAACTGACTCTTGAAGAGAGATTTTACAAGTGTTCCTTCTCATTTCTCTAATCTTTTATTCTTTTATTCCCTCGATTCTGTAGTTTATATGTCCAAAACAGCTAAAGCCTTGTGTTGCTGCTTTTTACTGTCCCAGTGGAGATGGGCGCTTTTATGAGTCAGTTCTCTAAACCTGTCACTACGTCCATCTCCACAAGTCCTTTTTTATTAAGTGGAGCACACCACATGAATGCACACACACACACACATGCACAGTTGGTGTGTAGTCAGCAAAGTGTGTATGCAAGCATGCACATTCACACATCACATACTGTATACACACAGACTTGCTGTCCATAAGTCTCTCTCTGCCTTTCCGTCTCTCTCTCTCTCTCACACACACACACACACACACACACACACATACACTATATTCCCCTTAATCCACCCACACAAGCCAAACCTTGACTTTCCTCCCTCCACATCTATCATAGTGGAACATTAAAATCCCCTTTAAGCATTTTACTACCACAATACAATTCATCACATGGACATGGAGAAATATTCAGAACAAAACACTCTTTCACAAAGATTCATTGTCTGTTTCTCTCGTAAGTTTGTTGCAAGTTCACAGTGTAATTCGATTTTATTTCTTGAAAGAGGAAGCATTGTGTGGGAGCATGACTGTGAAACCACTTCTGGTCTCAAATACTATCGCAACTGCACCATACAAAATCCCCATCTTTAATTTGAGCCAGCATAATGAGGAAACCGACATTCACTCAGAGCAAACATGTAGCATGGTTGATATCTGCTCTGGAAAGAACTCCCTTTGGGAAAAGGGCTTTCTTATTGGGCCTGGGAAAATGTTACTTGAGCTAACTTTCAGCTGGACGGTAACAGCAGTGCAGGTTTAAACTGGAGGACACACACACACACACACACACACACACACACACACACACACACACGTACAGTATATAGACTCTGAGGTACCTGCTGTGTGGCAGTGTAGTTGGCGGGGTTGGACACTGAGTTGTTGGTGGCGTAGAGGCCTGAGGAAGGGGTGAAACTGGAACCTTGGAACACAAAGAAGAGGACGGCATTAAACAGCGGGAACGCAGACAAGCAAAATAGGAATCAGAAAACACACTTAAACCATGTGCAAAGTTATGGAATTGAAAAAGGTAAGATCATTTCCAGCAAGAATATAAAAATACTGAGGATATTTCCTTCATTTTATAGGAAAATAATGCAAATTGAAGTGGGAGTAACAAGAGAGGCATTAAAAACTCAAGTGTTTGATAGTGCATGTTTCCAACTGACCTGGCATCTGATAGGGTGAGTATGCAGTCTGTCCGGGCTGAGGTGTGGTGAAGCCGGGGCTGTAGTTGAGGCCTGTCTGCAGAGGAGACTGACTCTGGGCCAGGCCGCTCTCTGTCTTAATGCCCGGCAGCATTACACCGAGGTCTGTGACAAGAACAACGAGAATATTACACAGTGTTTGTATTCACATTACAAGTACATTACAAATATGTTTTTCCTTTATACGCTAGACCCGTAGTTCCATTTATTATATAACTTATATGTGTTTGTTAGTGCAGCTACTGTGTGTCACTGAGTGTCTTTGTAAATGTGTGTTCATTGATACCATAGGAGGACAGTCCGTATGCCTGTCCTGTCTGGGCGTAAGCGGTGTAGACGGTCGACGGCTGCATGCTGCTGAACTGGGGTTGACCGGCGTACGTCGGCATGGGTGGGGCGGCCGGTGTGGAGAGAATGTGAGGATAGGGCCTGGGAGAGGAGAGGAGATGAAAGGTGAGGTAGATGCAAGACAGATGATGGCAGAATAGGACAGTAAAGATAAAGTACAGGAGACGGCATGCTGATAAGGATTCTTTGAAAGCAGCTTCTGTTGTGTAAAAAGCCAGACTTACTTTGATGGGTAGAGCGGAGGGGAATACTGGTGGGCTGAACGAGGGCTGTAACCGCTGCTGGTGATTACTAAAAACAGCACAATAATCAAAAACAACAAGGTTATGGATGGTGTCAACTCAAATCTTCTGTTTCCTTTCACATTCAACAAAACCACCCCTGAACGGCACGGTTCAAGGCCTCGGGCTTGTTTGAGTTGAAACGCTGTTCAAGTAAACATCATTTGAAGCATTTTCAATGGAGTGGAGCCAAGTTCTTCCCTTTTAGAGAGCACTGTAGTCCATGAAACCCTTACAGCGGGCCTCATAGTAAAACACAATGTCTGTTTGTGGTCATTGGGATGTCAGAGCTCAATACTGACCAACCCCCCCCCACCCCGCTGCTTCTGAACCCTCACTGTGTGTTGCTTAATGGTTTTGTGTCTCGGTGTGTATGTGCTTTGCAGCGCGAGGGAGCACGAGGTCGTGTGTGAGTCTAAAAAAAAAAGGACAAGTGTAAAAATGTCTCTCGCTCTCTCTCATCCCTCTGCCAGCCTTTGATGACGCAATCCAAGGACAGGCAATACTTCATGGGATTAAAGCTTTCAGCAGGCCTACCGCCGCTGAGCCGAAATGGATGATGGTGCTTGTGTGTTCGTCTGAGGAAAAAAGACTGATATAGAGCTGGCGAGCACAGAGACATGTGAATTTGTTTTTTCCTCTTTAGGAGGAAATAGTACATGTGTACATTTCTCTTGGGCATATGTGTGTGTGTTACCTGAGCCTGCGTACGTGTCCAGTGCTGTGTCGCCTGACGTAGTGACTGTATCGCTGTTGTTCATAGGCTCTGTTTTCACTTGAGAAAGACGGAGAAGATCGGTGTTAGGGGAGGCCAGTAATGAAGTACTATACACACACACACACACACACACACACAAACACACACACACGTACACAAAGAAAACTACCATGCAGTTTGAGTATGGGAGCAAATGCTGTTTGCAGGGTTCCCACTATAATTATTAGAAAATGTCACAGCTCAAACACCACAATGACCAAAAAGTTGAACTCCTCCTCGATATTTTAAATGTTTGGTAATTATCGGATTATAAAAAATACAATCAAACGAGATGCTTTAACAAAATTGCCTTACTTCCCCGGTAAAACTCATCAAATTCCCCAGCTTTTCATAAATGTCACAATTGGAGGGAACCCTGCAACTACGTAAAAACTCCACACACACTGATAAACCCAATGGGATCCAAAGAGCAGGGAACACTGCACAGCAAAAGAAAAGCACTGCAATTCTGGAACAAAAGAAACATCAGATCTCGAAACCAGCCTTAACTATAGAAACCCATTCCTTTTGCATTTAAAGTAATACTCTATGACCACTGGCCTTGGATTCACACACATGCACCTCTGTACCATAGTCCTTGGAGCTCGGGGCGGGGGGCGGGCTGCTGCAGCCCAACAGCCAATCAGCCGTGTTTAGAACTGTCATGTTTTCACCTAAAGGGGTGCAAGGTGGGAAGGTGGTGAGGACACGACGCACTGAGAACCAGATGCCAGTGGTGTTGATTATTTTAAAAAGTAGACATTGGTATTTAAAACGTATTGAAATTGTTTGACATTTTTTGGGAAATATGCTAATTTGCTGTCTTGCCAAGAGTTACACGAGAACGTCAATTCCACTCTCATATCCGTACGCTAAATATGGAGCTGGAGCCAGGAAATTGTTAGCTTAGCTTAGCATTAAAAAATGGATCCAGAGGGAAACAGTCTGGCTCTACCCAAACATAAAACATCTGCCTATCAGGCAACCAGCAGAGACTACAATGAGTCACTATGCCATGCCCAAGAAATATAATACCACAACTTTTTGTTTCTACACTCTGGTTTTCATACAGATTTAACAATCTAGATACAGATGTTAGTGAGCTTAGAGGGGCCGGTAGTCTGGTTTTGTTACCTCCGGACAGAGCCATGCTAGTTTCCCTCTGTTTGGAGTCTTTATGCTAAACTAAGCCAACCATCTCCCGGCTCTAGCTTCACATTTAAACCTGCAATAACTGATATGTTTGACCACTTTGGGGCAGCAGGAACAATCTTTGACATATTATTACCTGATAGACTTGAAATGTGTGGAGTCGTGTTTCTGGCCACCTAACAAAGTATACAATTTTGCTCTCCTTTAAACCGTTTAGTTCTGTTCTCCGACAACTCCCGAAGAAAATATCTGGCTTGTAAGATGTTAAATGCTCCACTATGTTTACAAGTTGCTAACTCTGTCTGCCTGCCGCTTGGTCCTGAGCAGGTATAGCGTACAGTGGGTTTTTGGAAGTATGACACGGAAAACAGTTGCCTGCTGTGGCCGGGAAACTACGCTGATGAAGCAAAACATTTGTGACCTGAAAGACGCTGAAACATGCAGTATTGATGAGGGGGAACTGCAAAGCTGGATGCTAATTATCTGTGGGTTAGTCCTACCTTTCACATACAAGTAGTCATGTGATCCGTCCTAAATATAAACATATTGATGATAGCCACTTTAGCAGAGCTAGAGACAGCAATAAAGCATATTTCCCAAACTATTTTTAAAAGAGAAGTACACCTGTTAACCACCTTAACATCCTCCATGCTGTTTTATTAGGTTACTTTTCTTGTTTCTCTCTGAACATGATTTAAACTCATCATCAGTGACCATCTGAGAACTCCATTTTATTCAACTTCATTAATCCCCTCGGGGAGCAACACAACCCATCGGACAAGCCTAATGAAGACAAATGAGTTGCCATGGAGATGGCCCGCGGGCCCGAGCTCTGGCTGATGTCAGGTGAGGGGAATGTTGGGTATGTAGTTTGTTTTGGCTGTGAGCGTGTAGTCCCGGCTCTGTCTGCTTAAACCATTAGCTGTGAGCTCATCAGAAATGATTTAACTTGCTCTAATATGGTCCGAATGCACTGTTGAGTCCGCTCTGAGCACGGCTATTTCTGCGACTGTGTGTGCGTGTGTGTG